>OY987303.1:37750222-39176888 GCA_963920635.1 Pseudeuparius sepicola | reverse complement strand
GGTCACTGTATAAAGGAACTAGTATTCTGAAAATAGAAATACTAAAAATGTTACAGCAATCTAAATTTGTCTACAATATACAAAATAATACTTTGTAAACACAAATAAATTCAACACATCAAAGAACACAAATTATAATGTAAGATCAAAATAATTAATTAGAAATGAACATGCTAGGACATCAAAAGCGCGTAATTCACCTGTAAATAGTAGTGTCAGAACCAATGAATATTCTTCAGGAAGGAGCCAAAGCTCTATGGGCATTATAAAATACGTGAGACGGAAACTGAATTTTGAGTTGACACAATATTTTTATATTTGACATTTGTCACGGTGGTTTGTGCTATTATTTGTGTATTTCTTCGATAATTACTTTTTGGAGATCTATTATGATTAGCTGTGCAGCCTGCGGCTATTCCGTGACTACCAGAACAAAATGTTTGGGGGATAACATTCCATCGGTAAGTACTTTATAAAATTATGTTCTGACTTTATTCAAACTAACTTTAGAGGTCAAGAGGTCATGCACCAAGCGCCACAGGCGTATCTTTGTGTAGGTAATTACTTCTTCCTGGGTAGAAAGGTGTAAATTTAAAATTAGTATCAACGATTCCTTAACTCAAAGAAAACATTGAAGACATACATAGAGAGACATGCCTTATAATTTTTGGCTTATATTGCCATGATTTCACGGAAAATGAGGATTATTTCTTGAAACAACTCAATGTACCTTTTTGAGAAGATTCTAAATTTTTAAAGATTCATAATTTGTTATTGTTATTCTAAAAAATGTGTAGGTACCTACTAATATACCTACTGTACGTATATAATAATCTCTAGAGTATATTTTTAATTTACTCTTGAGTGAGGAAACGTTTATAAAAAACTGTCTTTATAAAGCACTGAGTTTATTCATATTTTTTTAGATTTCCTCAAGATGCACAAAGAAGAAACTTTTGGATTAAGTTTACGAACAGACCAGGGTGGACATCAAAAGAATATAGTTTCCTGTGTTCACGTCACTTTGCTGAAGAATGTTTCGACTGAACACCTTGGATAAAAGTATAGAACTATCGCAAACTTCCTTGCCTGCTATTGAAGTGCCTCGATTAAAATATGTAAGTATAGTTTTATGAACATGTCTATAATTCAGTTTTTATTAAGTTCGAAATATACAAAATCATTGACTAAGTCTGTGCCCAAAATATATACAAAACATTATGAATTATTAATGGCAGTATAGAACGTGGAAATTCCAACCTACAATATCAAGCCAAAAATATTAACAAAGAAAGATTTTTAGTACCTGTTACTATAAATAATAAAGGATGTTTTAGTGGCATATCAGGTAAATGATATGAATTGATATGCCACTAGAACATCTTTTATTATTTATAATTAAAGGTATTAAAAATCTTTGTTATTATCAAGATTCATGTTGCAATGCTCTTAGTGTTATTTCCATGTTGTTAGTTAAATAAATAAAAGAATTTACTCCACGTATAGGAGTAGCTTTTTTTATACAGGGTGTTCGAAAAATAGACGGAGATATTTTAGAGGGTGATTCCCTGTTAAGAAATATGAAAAAAAGTTTCTATAAACATGGGTCCGGAAATGCAGAGTTTTCAAGATACAGGATGTTAAATATATTGCATGTCACTGGACAAAATTGGTTTATCAATTTTTGCAAAAAAAATCACAAGTGCCTTGGAAAACAAATAATCAAAAGCATTTCTAGGAAAGAGTGTTATTGCAACTTTTCCAATATCATAACATAAAGTACACTACAACCAATTTTGTCCAGTGACATGCAATAAAACGGTTTTTATTTTTTTTTCTCGAAAACGAAGTGAGATAGGAAAACAATACAAGAGGGAAAGAAGTTGTATTTTTAGATGCTTAATCAAACAAAAAATATTAAAGTTACAAAAAAGGTAGTGGCGTACATTTTTTTGATAATAATATTCGCTAAGGTGCACCCCGGGACGCCACTGGACTTAATAAATTTAATCTAGTTAGGGCGAAATTAGCCTCTTAATACAACAAATAACATTGCCAAATTTCAACAGAATCGAGTAAATAATTTTTAAGACATTAATAATTTCATGTTTTATTTTTTTTTATTTAACATCCTGTATCTTGAAAACTGCATTTCCGGACCCATGTTTATAGAAACTTTTTTTCATATTTCTTAACAGGGAATCACCCTCTAAAATATCTCCGTCTATTTTTCGCACACCCTGTATATCCTAAACTAAAAATGATAGATTTTATATGGGGTGTTCCATTAAAAAATTAAGTCTGCATCATACTATATAGGTACCTACTTATTTTCTACGACTTTCCTACCACTATAAAAAATGCATTTACTTCCAGCTATTTGAATTTGAATCACCCCCTACTGCTGTAATTTGTTTTAGGTCAGGACGTTTAATCCAGTTTATACGAGAACGTTAAAAGAAACTTTGACTGAAGAGAATGAAGACAATAGAAGCTGTAGGTACCTATAGGCCTTCGGTCCAAGTTCGAACAACTTCACCTACAAAAATATCGCCTACATGTGCATCACTATCAGACCCAGACAGTCCTCAAAAAGGGGAATTAAAGAGGAAAATCTGTGACTTGCAAAAAATATACATCTTAAAGAGTCACCAAATATGAAATGTGCAGAAGAACAGATGGCGGCAGAAGAAACAAATATCATCGTTGAAGTCCATGATAATAAAATGTTATAGTATTTGCAAGTGGTGTTATTTATTAAGCTCCATTATGATTATTCAAGGTGTTATAAAAATGTTCTCTCGTGTCATTTGGATTTTCCTACATTAGCTTTTTTATAAGGATTTCGATTTAACATACAGCAGCAAATTTAAAATTATTGTAACTGTTTATAACTTAAATTTCCTCATTTTTGAGTTTTGGCAAAGATAAATATATTAATGAGAGTCAAATAATATGCTTATTAAAATACCAAATGAACGAATTTATAAAAATATATGTATCGATTACTTAAGAATACATAATTATATTACCTACTACGTATTAAGATTAAAATGCATTTTAAATTTTGAATATTTCATTTATACCATTTTAAAATAGTACGCCACTGTAAAACTGGAAACGGCATGCCGCCATATGCAGAGACTGGACCCGTCCAGCGTAAAGCCCAAATTTGCTCCTTCCTGGGGTTCTTTATTCATTGGTCAGAACATACAATTGTATACCTGTAAATATCACCCAGATCAAAATGTATAATAAATTTTGTCATAATCTTAAATTGTATATAAGGGGAAAATATGACATGTAATAACTATGGAACACATTTTGTTTTTCTATTTGTATATTATATTGATAGGCCCTGGTACCAGTTAATTATTGTCTTACTGTTTTATTGGGTCAGCAATAAGGTTTAATATTATATTATTATTCAACTGCGAAGGATTGGGGTGGGCTATTGAAAAGAAAATATTTCGGCGCAGCATCATTTGACTTTCTGCACCTGACGCACTTTGTCCCGTCTTTCTATCTTGACGCATAAAAAAGTTGTGTTTTCCGACAAAATCGAGCAGGCCATGGAATTTTCTTCTCTGCATTTCCCAATCATTTTACCCTGGCAAACCAACAAAGAAACCCGAATCTTCTATCTCTAAAGGCAAAAAATTAGCAGTTGTGAGAAAATCAAGGTAGACATGGACAAATTTCGTCGTCCATTTTTCTTCTCTTCCAATCTGCTTATTATAATCAAAACAATTGGCAACACTCTATCTATAACAGCAGAGGAGTTGCGGCTGCTTAAAGAATTTCGAGATTGTGTTTCCCGGTCGTTTCGCACATAACATTTTCCAGAAAGAGAAGCCCTCCCCAACCTAGCTCTTTGTCTTTGGCAGCAAAGAAGACACCAATATCCACCCTATATCCCTTTTGTAAGTGCAGATATTCAACAGGCTTACGTATTAGAAAATCGCCACCCACGTATTTATTTATGGGCCTAACTGCCCAATTTCACAATACAGGGGTACAAAATGCAAATATAACCAGCAAATAGTAAACTTATATCTAATACAAGCAAATGATAAACATATATCTGATACATTCAGATGTACAACCACCATGCCCCTTACATGAGGTTTTTAGATGACAATGCACAATTGCCTTACAAAGGCTGAGTTATTAGTGAAGAAATCAAGTCTGGGATGCTCGTTGGCAAGTCTACCTGACCTTGTCAAAAAGCTATTTTGACCATAGTTGGTTCTATGGATAGGTATTGAGAAAGTATTTATCTGACGAGTCTCCCTCGAAGGTGTGTGTATTCCTATCCTACTTTGGGGGCAAATATATTTGTTATGTAGTATATCATAAAGCATATTTAGATCTCTTATATCCCGACGTTCCTCGAGGGTTCCAATTTGAAGGTTATGTTCTAATTGGGGATGTTAGTTAAGGGGAATTAAGTTTGAAAGCTATGTATTTTAAGAATTTATGCTGAACTTTCTCTATATATTCTGGATGTGTATGCCATAATAAGGATTTAAAACACAAGAAGCGTATTCAAGATGGGTTCTCACCAATGAGCAATACAAGAGTCCATTTCGAAATTGCAGATATTCAACAGGTGCGAGTTCTTTGGCAGGCAAAAAATCCGCATGTTGACACCCAGTATATGCATCGTCAAGTCGCGGTTTGACTTCCTGCCATAACCTCAAAGGTGCGAGTGACGGCGGATCTAACCCCTCACGCGACATGGCCAGTCAAAGTCGCCAGAGGGCATTGCTGGAAAAACTGGCGACGTTTTGTTGCCTGCTTATAGTTTCTAATCTTACAACCCATCTCACGAATATCGGCCGTCTTTGCAAAGGTCTTTCAGTAACCTCGAATAGAGCCGTTTTAAAAATTGAAGGAAGTGGTAAATCTCTTAGTTGGGTCTCGTACTTTCCTACGGTACCGAAAGAAACCTCAAAGATCTGATATCTGAGAAAATTTCCCGACTCACGATTTTCTTCTTCCGAGAAACGGGACGGCTGTAGAATCAGCGAAATTGATGGAAAATCCTCTGGAACCGCTCTTGTAAGTTGCGTATTTTTTCTTATTTCTCAATTTTTGTAGTTGTTTACGTTTACTTGTCTGGCGATTTTCCTGTTTTAAAGAATGTTTGTTGCGTTTATTGTGTGTTGGACTGTGTTTTTTAGTAATATAGGACGTGCATTTTTATTAATAAGTTGGTAAAACGGCAGTGATTCAGAATAAAGTGATTTAAATTCAATTTTAATTTATAGGTTTTAGGTTGTATCTATAGTTTCGGACTTATTTAAATCATGCCGTGGACGTGTTCCATTCCCAACTGCAAGGGAAACTACAAAGGCGGTCCTAAAGTGTCGGATTTTTCCTCCCTAAAGGGAAAAGTGGGTTAAGGCCATCAAAAGAGATTTTGTTCCTACACAGTTTTCCAGGATTTTGGTTTAGACTGTTGGAGAGTGTTATACCTAACAATTTTATTATTTTAAATGTAACCACCTTAAAATCAGGAAGTTTTATGGTTTTATTCATTCGAATTTAGTTGTATCTAGGCTCGCAAATAAGAAATAATTGGCATTTACGAAAATTTTACTGGTAGATATCTAAATGCACCAAAAGCCCTTGAAAATGTGACTAACTCTCATAGATTATTATCCGTGTTGTAAAACCATGAGCTATATGTGTAAACAATCATCTTAAAGTGTTTTTTTTACCAAATTTACCAAATAGACATATTGAAATTTGAATTTGGCGCCTTTGGCTCACCTCCCTTGGATGACTCATCGCTTTCCGCTGTCTCAAAAAAATGGCCCCTTGTGATTACGACGGTGCCGGCTGGAGGCATCCGAACCTGACCTGAAGACTCGCGGGAAGCATTAGTTGCTATGTTATGTTTGAAATTGTAGGAGTATTTTACCTGGACACAAAAAAAACGACAAACTTTGAAGAACTTTCAGTTATTGTTTTTAAGATGCTAGTTAAACGTAAATAAATATCATTGGTATTTTACTGTCATGCTCGAAGATGTGCCTCAAAATACATATCCAACATTATGTATTATACAGCGTGATGAATAAAAAAATGTGAAAGTGTGATTTTTTTTTCTTTTGAGTAGGTGGCTGTGAATTCATATTTGACATTGTCTTGGGATTTCAAACATCTTTTGTTAGTGCCATTCTGCTGTAGTTCTAAAAATAAGGGTACTTTACTCTTGAGGAATTTTCATATTTTTCAACCTTCCCTGTAGACTAATAGAAATTTCAAAATTTTTACGGGTGGATTTTGAGTTTAAGCACAAGCACCAACTTTAATCAAGAATAATTTTTTGGCAGACACTGTATAAACATTTCCTCACAAATTTCGTCAAGGGTTAAATTAGAATGTCTCAGACCAATTTAAGGAGAGCCACACACAGCCCATAAATATCTCTAACTTCATTATAAGTGACTTGTTTTAGTGCAAATTGTGGTAAACTATCTGGTATAATATCGGTTACAAGATCTGAGGAGGTTTCTGGTTTATTAATTTTTTCGATACATTTTTGGGCAAGATTGACAAAATACTGATTGCACTCATTTACTTGTATTTCCCATAAGGTATCTTTAGAATATGTAGTAGCATTTCATTTAGGATTGGTGATCTCCTACATGGTATGGGCTGGTTTTTAACTGTTACTTTAATTGATCATTGGCCTTTTGTTTGGTTTTCTTGATTTCGTTTCTGTAAGCTTTTTTGAGAGTTTTAATTTCATTTTTTAATCCATTTTTTAAAGTAGACTGCAAGATAATGCCCCGAGGACACCTGCAAGTCATTTGCGCCATACCACATCATGCTCGATTAAGTGGGAGCGATATATATTGCAAACCAACAGCGCCAGCAGTAGGCTCATGGATAATAAAATAATAATAATAGTAAATTAAACAAATATAGTCATTCCACCGAATATCGAAGATGTTGACAGTTCATTTGACATTTGCCAAAATCCCTAGATTGCCTGGAATGACAGGAAAAACCAGGGATGTATTGGGTAAGATGAATTTTCGGACATTTGCAAAAAGTCGAAACCAAGCAAAATCTACCTATTTTTGTACTGTTTCTGTCTAGACGCCCAGACAAATAACTTTGGAAGAAGCAGCAATACACTTCTGCATTTTGTGGTGTAAACAAAAAATTGTGATAAAGAATGAAATACATCCCTGGCACCCCTGATTTGTCAGTTGGTATGAAGTAAATTACCAATGTGCCAGTTTTGTGGTTCCGATGTTCGGCGACTATACACAGTTTAACAAACAGCTTATTGACTTTTCAATAAACAGGAAGAATTATGAATTTACAAGAAAAGGTGATAATGGGCAAACACTCAGTTAACAAAAAGAAAAAACTAGTTACCACATACACGTGTTTCATGCTATTTGGCAATCATCAGTACGGTGTAACATTAACAGCCTCCGTGGCGATGTTAGTACAAGCCCCAAAATAGGGGATGTGCTGACTGAAGCTGCAAATGTGATGTTGGCTCCTGCCTGGACTTCATTTGTTGCTTCCCAAATCATGCCTATCTTTTGATTTGGTTAAGTTTACACCGTACTGATGATTGCCAAATAGCATGAAACACGTTTATGCGGTTACTAGTTTTTTCTTTTTGTTAACTGAGTGTTTGCCCATTATCTCCTTTTCTTGTAATTATTACATTTACACTCGCTAATCTTACATCCTTATTATGAATTTAATTGATGGTACCTGTAACTTTTCATATCTCGACCATTTTCGGCCGAATTCTTATACTTTTAGTGTTTCTGGCTTCTGACAGACTTAACTAGATGGCGTTAGAGTATATATCTTACCGGCTACTGCTCGTTAAAGATTAACTTAACCATGAATTGTTCCTGGGAATTTTGTACTGGGTTACGGCCGGCTGATGATGGCATAACATGCTGGAAACAGCTGACTGTATTTGGCTAACCTACCTTTGAATGATTCAGAATGTAACTATGCAATCCATTAGATATTGGATCCTGGTTCACTCTGTCAGTTACCGAAAACAATTTTTCCAAAAAGCCGCTAAACTATATTGTGTTGTATATTTGGGAACATTAATTATTATTATCATCTCATAATATCAAAATGCCTATACAGGGTGAGTCTGAAATAACTGGCACCCTTTTTTTTGGGTAATAGAGATGGTCATTCTGAACAACTTTTCTTAATACAATTTTTTCCTATCGCCGAAATTTTTCTCTAATTTTTTAAAATTTACCAACATTTATTTCATACACAGTGGATAGAATAGCGTAAACTCAGTCTCAAAATACTATAGGTACTAGTTGATGATTTGTTATTTTCTACTCAGTTGTTGTCAGGGCGCCAGTGCCGTGTTTTCATAGAGGGAGGATTTTGAGGGGATGAATTATAGAAAAATCTCGGCGCTAGGAAAAAAAATATTAAGAAAAGTGGTTCAGAATGACCATCTCAATTACCCAAAAAAAGGATGCCAGTTATTTCAGACTCACCATATAGAAAGTCTGGTGCGCAGTGGTCAGTTTTGGTAGTGTCAAATGTGTAGTACGTGAAAACAAGTGAATAACGCTTTACATATTGCAAATACTTTTAAAAACCACTTCATAAATCTACCAACTGTACTGTATGATGGGCTGAAGTAACAGTACAGTATAATGCAAGTATTGCCGGTAGAAGGAACCTTGAAACTTACAAACATAAATATTAGAAGTTATTAAACATCTAAAGAATACTAAAAGTACTGGCCATGCCCCTCTTTAATAAAGATATCTGCAAATTTCATAGTACAGTGTCTTTGTCACATAAATCTTTGTTTTAGAACGATAGTTTTTCTTAGTTCGTTAAAGGTTTCTAAAATAATAACCTTGTACAAAAAGGATGACCCCAAAATTATATCCAACTCCAGGCCAATAGCTTTGCTGTAATTTTTTTTTCAAAAATATTTGAAACACCTACAGCAAACAGAATTTTAAAGTTTCTTGATTCACACAATCTCCTCTCTCCCAATCAACATGGTTTTCGAGAAAGACGATCAACACTCTCTGCATTAATTAACATTATAAATTTAGTTTACATTAACATAGATTCAAATGACAAACTTCTGGCAGTTTTCATAGATTTTTAGTAGTAGTAGTAGCAGTATTTATTTACATTACATTATTTACATTAATTTACATTAAACCTCTAGTAAGTAACTATGTCAAAACAAAAGGAGTTTAGAATTTTTAGAATTACTATTTCTAGAATTTCTAATTTACAATACTGTTACAATGCCCAACACAAATCCACAACAAGTTACCAATAAACAGGTTTTAACAGCAAGAAAGAATCAATAATTCAACAACCACAATACAGTGTGGATAGAAATTGTGGAATATTGCTTATACTTCCTCATATCAAAAACATGTTTTAATAAAAGGGTTAGGGGAAATTATTTCCCGTTTAGTGATATCAAGCAATCTTTCGTAGCACAAAAAATGTGGTTGCCATGGTAACCGACTTAATTTTTTTAAATGGCACCATATACATTTTTTGGTGAAAATTAATACATTGGAACTTTCTGAATACGATACAATACAATTTTAATGGGGTCACATAAGAAAAAAAAACAAAAAAAAATAAGTTTTATATTATGCTATTGACAATGTTTATCAAAATAATTATTAACATCAAGTTAGTCATGCCAAAATCAGAACAATGCGGAACAGTTACTAGCTGTCAGTTGCTTGTAATAATGGACAAGTATACTTAGGAATAAAAAATATTTTTTTGCATTGGAATTTGTAAAACATGTCTAGATAATCACGGAACCCCACCAACAGATTTTTTTGTCCAGTAGTTTGCTCAAAAATTGAAAAAAACGGTCGCAAAAGTAGGGAATGTGACGTCACGATCCCTAATTTTAATAAGTACCTGGTATTTTATTAGTAGTTATTTCGTCTTTTTTTATATAAGCAAACATTCCCAGATAAATTATTGGATCCAGCTTTTATATGCCTGGTGAGAAATAATCAAATTTCCAAGCATTTCAATGAAATATTTGGATTTTACCGATCCCATTCTGAACTTATTAGACGCCCCCCATAAAATATGACAGATGACATACGAGTCGATTGTTTAAGGATAATCAGCGGCAACACCGCATTTTGCAGTTGACGTTGTGTTTTGTGTTTTGTGCGTTTATAACCTCACTTTCGTAGACGGGAACTTAATCATTTCTGTTCTCAGTTTGTTATAAGAATCTCTCTGTGAATACTTTATTTTTTCGGATTATAATGAAGACAAGTTTTGTTAAAGCTTGTTCTGGTCACTACTTGCTTTGGTGTGTCAAGTTATTAATACAAACTGCGAGCAAAACCCGGAAAAATTAAGAGGAAGGTATGTTTGTTGTTTATTTGATTATTGTTGTAATATTTATACTTAATTATGATTATGATTATATACGTAGCTGTGAATGCTCCCTTTAGGTCAACTAGAGAATGGACTTATGGATATGTGCAGAAGAAAGGACAAAATAATAATGAATGCAGGGTTAAGGCAAAAATAACCCCGACCCCGTTAACAAGAACAATAATTATAATGTCATTGTGGTTACCAATGCATAAAGATATTCGGTTGTGTAATGTGTAAAATGTGTTGTGATTGCCCAACATAAGTAGATTAGTCCTAAATTATGCACATGCAGCATTACGTTTCTCGAGATGGCAACGAAATCAAAATCAAGAATCTCGTTTTTACAGCACACCAGCTAAGTACTGGTCCTACGCATAGTGCACTAATGTCTACCACAAATTGATAAAATACTTAGTCAGTACACCAGAAAACAAAAATTGAATAAATTAAAAGGTAGGTTTGTATAGTAATAATTATTGAGAATGAAATAAATTGTTTCAAATTCTTATTTCCAGAGATGTTTTCGTATCTTGCAGTTTACCAAGAAATGATGCCAGCAGCAAAATTGATATATACCTATGGGGCAACCCCAAACAAAAAAATTCAGAAAACAAGAAAAATCCAAATTTCCACAATTATTGATTTGTCACCAGCTTAAACTATTTACCAAAATTGCACTGGAGGCATGCTAGACACTGGGGTAGCACAGAAACGAAAAACTCAGGTGCGTACGTGGCAATCGGGAGATCAAAAACAAGAAAAATCCAAATTTCCGCAATTAATTTTTTGCAGCTTGAAATATTTAACAAAATGTCACTAGAGGCTTGCTGGACACTGGGGTAGCACAGAAAGGAAAAAACTCAGGTGTGTACGTGGCGTTCAAGGGAATCAAAATACAAAATACAAGAAAAATTCTAACATCCAATAGTTGTTATAACAAAGATTACCAAAGTATAAATAAAACAATTAATGGTGTTTCTAATGGATAATGATATATTGGAAATATTTTGTTGATGTAACAATTTACTTTAGGTAAGCAAATAATAATTTTTGTTTGTGAATAAAATTTGAAAAAGTCAGGTCTAAGTATTTTATTACTATGTACTTCATGCGAAAAATCCGACCCCCCCTATTATTTTTCTATTTTTTGTCGATAAGATATAAAAGTTGCAATGTAACTACTATATTAGACATATATTTTTTCTTATTACAACAGTAGTGTCGAATATACAGTGTCCGGCAGAAAGTACACACCATGTTTTTTTTTATTTTAATTTATCAGAACATTTTATTCTTGATAAAAGTTTGTGCATTCCTGCAAACTCAAAACGCAGTTTTCAAAATTTGAATATCTCATTTCGTATATCGGGGAGGTTCGAAAATATGAAACGCAGCCTTACGGGACGCAGCGTAGCCGGCCCGAAAAGTGTCCGAGACAACAAAATACATATCCTTCCAGTAAAATAAAAAATATATAAAATTGTACCGTTAGCCCGTTGCACAGGGATCAGTGTTCTCGAAAACGTAAACAAGTTGTAAAAATTCGTGGTCGCTAGGCGGCTAGAACGAGTGGGGGCAACGAGTGACTTCAGGGTAAGCACACTCCGACCGGACACGCAATTTTATATGGACTCAACGCCCTTAGGTATTGTTAATTTTAGACAAAACATGTAGGTATTATGAAAAGTTTAAAATTAAAAAAAGGTAAGGCCAGCAATGAAGTTTCAAGTTTCTATTCCATAAAACACCTTTTTGACGTTTTTATGATTTACCCCGTGTAGAAAATAAAACCACCACTTTATTTAATATGCCAGTTACTTTTCAGAGATGTATCAGTTTTCTGGTGCAAACTTTCTTCGTGTTATTTCTTTACTCCATGGTATATCATTTTTTACGAGTATGCATTTGGGAATATAATTTACCTTAATGGGTTTGAAGTAGTCTATTCAATTCGAGCGATGACCTACTATAAAGGTTTTCGACTAAAAACTTGGCTTTATTGCTTTTTACATGTCATCTTTTGAACAATATCTAGAGCTGACACCTATTATATGTGTTGGAACCGATGCAGGTCTTCTGACTTACATTCTGTAAGTAAGGACTCAATATGTTTAATTGCCCAATCTTCTATACCTATTAATCCCTGTTTATTAATAAACCATTATAACAATTTTTTATATTCTAACCAGGTCAGTGCTGGACGTCTATAGGATTCGATGACTTTTCTGTCTCAATTTCTAATAAATCAATTATTAACTCCACTGTTTATATCTTGCTTTGAAAAGAAGTGGTAATGCTTTTTGAATATCATTAGATTTAGATTCAGGCCAAAATATCAGTTCCTTCATACAACTAGCAATCGGCGGAATATACCTTACAGAAAACTGTATGACAAAAATCATCAACTATTATAAAATATTACTTTGAACCTGGTCGGTTATTATCATTTTTTGCTTCATAATGTATCAGCACTTGTATCCTTTTGTACCACACTCCTATACTTTTGTCAGACCTAAATAAAATCGACTCTTGTTTACAATAAACAAATTGCTAGGTTTTGTAGACTAACTGGCATTATCTCTGAGTCGTCAATAGAGTTCTCAGGAGAATAGAATGATTGTGATGCTGCTACCTACCTGAATCTCAGTAGAACAAGTATTATTATTGACAAACAAAAATACAATTTTATTGAAATTTCGCTTGTACTTGAACAAACAAGGTACAAAAAAGTCTTTTTCCTAATCATTTTCGCCATCTAATGGAATGAATGGCGAAAATACAGTGAAAATAGATCAAATGTAGGTAAAATATTAGCAGGATCTGATTTGTCCTTGCAGGTTTATAGATTAAGTTCTCTTGACATTGAGGCGCGGCATTGCCAAACGTGGCGCCTGGCAGTAAATTTAGGTAAAAATAAAATCCAACAGGTAGTTACGTATATTGAACTTTAAAAATTAATTGCGGCAAAACGGGGGCGAAAAAAAATTAAAAAAAATACAGCAAGTATATCTCACCCAATACTATCCGATGAGCAAATAAAAAAAAGTGGTGTATTAGTCCTTTGTGTGCATTGTTACAGTAAACGTACTTTTTTACTCAATTTTCTGTGTACTTAAGTACTTAGTAAGTTATAATGGCGCTTGAATTAAAATCAATTTTTTAGTTTTGGATTTTTATTTAATAAAAACTGAAATTTAATATTTAATATTAAAAAGTAAAACTTCTCCTACAATAAAACAAAACGATTTCTCAAAATTATATAAAAATGAATTTTCGCAATCTTATGTCTTAATTCAAATTTTCATTTGCATACAGCAACTGTTTTAATACTGGCAACTGTTTTGCAATTTCCGGTATATCTCTTTCTGCTAACCACCACTGAATTCCAGTAACATTTTTTGTTATTTCTTGAGAGAACCTGATCGCTTTAAACGGGCTTGAATGGGCATTAAATTTTATTACTAATGGCAGGAATCCCATGGTTCACATACATTTCGTGTATGGTTTCTAAAGAAATTCTTCTCATCAGGTGTTAATTTGTATGTTTGTTTTTCTGGATCCAACGTATAAGCTATAAAATGATATAGTGTTAAAGCTTGTCTATATCGGAATTGAAATAATTGAGTTTTTTGCAGTGGTAATTCTAAATCTTCCTCAAAAACATGTTGCAAATGTTTCGTATACTATGGTATCTATATCCATCTTATTTTCCTCGCAGATTTTCAATATTGTATCCCACTGAGTTATGTACACTTCGAGACAATCAGCAACACTATTCTATCACACATCCTTAATATCCTTTACTTCTAGATCTTTACACAGCAGATTCAAGATGTGTGCAGAGCAGCCATATGTTATAACTTTAGACCTATTTTTTGTTCAACATTTTTTCTCATACAGGCCATGTTTGCTGCATTATCAGTAACAAAAGACTGCACATTGCATTTGTGTTTTTGTTCGCAAGAAAGGATTAGTTTGCAACAAATTTCCATCAAATATTCTGAGGTATGAAGTTTTCATCAATGGTTTCATAAAGAAAAGCTCGCCCATCTTCAGTTGTTATTGTTGCACATATTACCAGCTCATTGTGAACATTTGATCTTCCTTCAATTGACATATTTACACATTGTGAACACAGAGTGAAAAAACATTTTGTTGTTTCTTCTTCGTAAATATCATTTAAAAGGGTTGTTGCTACAGTTTTCTGTGACAGTGGCACATAACCAGGTTTTAGCATTTGAATAGCTTTTATTACTTGTGAAATAAGTGATGATAGAAACGAGAACAATTTGACTATTTCAGACTTCACCTGTTGTAGATGCAGAAGTGAATTCATTTGTTACTTGGGACATATTACAAATATCATGATGTTCTTTGAGTCTTTTAACTAGTCCTTGCATTTACTTCTTACAAACTTTACAAATTGCCCTGTTTTATTTTTCTCCATTTTTTAATATATAATTGCCATATAGGAGCTTTTTTCTTCCAGCCATTTGTTTACAAACTAAATTAAATAGTTTTGTTTTCAATGATTATTACAAACACAAACGAGTTTCAATCAAACACCATAATTTTCTCGTGGCTGAAAAGTGTGAATATCCGTGCCTCTAGAGGTAAGGCTTCGCCCATTTTAATTCATTTGACTATTGGCTGTCTTAACAATCCACGAATCTCTGATTTGTCTCTACTTGCTTGTCTATTACCCCCCTCCCTCATACATCTTCTTTGGCTAGGCAGAAAGAAAAAACAAGCACTGACAAGAATTGTCTTGTCTAATGCAGGTGTATGGAAGTATAGTTTTTGAAATAAATTCTCATTTTCTTAAATTCTAGAGCGAAAAAAAATTAGACAAGATATAATTGGGTTTATAACACCATATTTGTTTCACTCATTATTTAATGTATTGAGATTATGTAGTACGTCCTGTTTGTGATATGACGTTTCGAGCATAAATATCGCCACTGCTTTTACATATAATTTCTGTACCGATAACAATCCACTTTCTTCAAACAACATTGTATACCTCCTGTTCTTAAAGACCATAATTTTCGAAATGTATTTCTGTGCAGCACTCAAAGCACTGCTATTGTTGTTACGACATTGCCCCATACAACTAAGCTATATCCCAAAATTGACTCTATCAACGAAAAAATAAACCGTTTTTAGTGTATCAATATCTAGAATATTTCTTAGTTTGTAAAATTTATAGATTAGCTTCCGAGACTTTTTGACAAAAACTACATGATTTTTCCATGTCAAATTTTCATCCATGAGAATTCCTAAATACTTAACACATTATTTTCTTTTTATTTTAGTTTGACAATTACAGTTTTTTATTTCCAGATTACAGTCTGGACCATGTACTGTTATATGTATCAGGAAATGTTCCCTGAGTTAGGGCAAACGTTACAAGTATAGCCTTATGTACATTTAGGGAAAGTAAACTACAATCTTGCTATCTTCTTACCTCTGAAATAGCTATTTGCGATTTTCTTATAGTGGAGTCCCATGTATTCCCACCTAACAATTATAACCATGTCATCTGCAAAACCATCAACTCCCCCTTCTTCCAAAACCGAAAACATACAAATTATATAAATATTAAACAGCAAGGACCCAAGCACCATACTCTGAGGCACCCCAAACTCTATCAGCATGATTACTTTTCATATCTGCATCCTTTACCCTTTGTGTTTTTTACTCAAATATGACTTAAAAAGATCATTTACTAATCCTCTTATGCCTATGTCACTCAATCTATTCAGAAGAACAGTGCAATAGTGTCGAATGCCTTAGCCAAATCTAAAAAGATTCCAACAACTCTCTGGTTTGAATCCAAACATTTTAAAATGTTCTCAGACACCCTGCACAGTGCATTTACGGTATTTGAATTACTTTTAAAGGTTTTTTGACAACAAACTATATTTTCCATAAACACATTAAGCATATATTTAATACATTTTTCTATAATTTTACTAATTATACTAACAAGTGGTATTGGTTTATAATTACTGGGCAGCTTGCTGTTACCGTGTTTATAAATGGGATGAGTTCCAGGCAGCACGCCTACCAAATGGGCAGGTCCGTGGATTCGGCCCTTCAACAGCTTGTCACAAAGCTGGATGATGGGCAGCAGAGCGGGCTGGGGTCGGTGGGGGTCTTTTTGGACATAGAGGATGCCTTTGGCAATACGGCAGTGGACTCGATCTGTAGGGCTGTGAGGAGGCAGGCAGGCAGGTCGAGGCCGGGCTATGTGTTGAGACAGTGACCATCAATGCATTGAGGGGTTGTCCCCAGGGGGGGGTTGTCCCCCCTCCTATGGTGCATGGTGGTGGATGAACTGCGAATCTTAGAGGAAGAGCAGTGTGTCTTCGTACAGGCATATGCGGACGATGTTATGATCCTAGTGCAGGGCACAGAGATAGAGCTTTTAGAGGAGCTCCTCAATGGAGCTCTGGAGAAGTTCTCTCAATGGTGGGCCCTCTAATGGATTAAGTGTCAACCCTAATAAGGTTGAGTTGGTATTATTTACCAGGAAGAGAAAAGTGATCCCCAGTTCTCTTTTAGAGATTCAAGGCACCCAACTAGAAATATATAAATAAGTGTAAGCCGGGGAAACCTTGGATAGGTGGACCCGATCCATGCTCACCAGCAGGCAGGTCGAGGCCAGGCTATGTGTTGAGACAGTGACCATCAATGCATTGAGGGGTTGTCCCCAGGGGGGGGGGTTGTCCCCCCCTCCTATGGTGCATGGGCACAGAGATAGAGCTTTTAGAGGAGCTCCTCAATGGAGCTCTGGAGAAGTTCTCTCAGTGGTGGGCCCTCTAATGGATTAAGTGTCAACCCTAATAAGGTTGAGTTGGTATTATTTACCAGGAAGAGAAAAGTGATCCCCAGTTCTCTTTTAGAGATTCAATTGACCCAACTAGAAATAAAGAAGAAGGAAAATTACCTGGGAGTCTGGCTAGACTCTAGACTGACCTACGAGGAACACATACTCACAAGGACCAAAAAGGCATGCAATGCACTGTGGGCGTGCCGCAGAGCTATGGGAACTTCTTGGGGACTGAGTCCGAAGATCATACTTTGGATTTACTAGGCAATGATTGCACCCATGAACACGCATGGGGCTGTCGTTTGGTGGTCATGCGCTTGCAGGACCAGACCAAAGGCGGAGCTTGATACAATGCCTAAAGTACGATTCACGAATTATGGCGTGCAGGCTGCGTGGAGGCTGCATCCTCCAGTGCCGTAGATTTAAATGGGGAAAATTTATACTTGTAAACGCAACCAGATATACCAGATACTCAGTCCTTTCACCCCGGTGAATTCACCCAAATTTTAATTGTAACATAATGTGTTTTACTGGGTGAATTCACCCAAATTTTAATTGTAAAATAATGCGTTTTACCATCACAGACCTATTTAGAAAAGCTGTAATATTAGGTCCGTGGTTTTATTTTTATATATTATATACATTTTACCACGCCTTGAAATTGTAAAGGGATAGTCGGACTATCCAGTTATAGCAATGTAGGTAGGTATGGGTATGTTGCTAACTATGTATGTACGTAGCTAACCAAAAGGATGTTATAAAGACAAAAGATAAGTAGATACAAGTAAATCCAAAATCAAAATTTTGATCTTTCGAGAATTTATCAAACACAAAGTATATAAATATATTGACTATTTAATACAAACGATAGCTTGACCACCTCCAGGGTAAATAAACAAATTTCTAAATAAATATATGAACGCAGATAAAGTACATAGGTATATTAATAACATTGCATGAGCTTAACCCCATAGAGCAAGGACATGTTGCAAGACACAACAACAACACTACTTATAAGCTTAAGGATGTACTGCAGCTGATGGTCAATTCACTGGGCATTATTACTGTAGCAAGTTGGCGAAATGCGATACAACATGTTATTGTGGAAGAAAATAAGATGTGGAATCTTGAAACCAAAAATAAATTAAAAAATATAGTTTAAAAAAACTAAAAAAAACACGGTTCAATAGCAAACCGAACTAAAAAGTAAAAAATAATAATAGCAAACCAAATTTTATTGTAAAAAAAAACATGGGTGCTTTTTACTATATTTTTATGATAACTCTACTTTTATCAATAGCTACTAATGAAATATTTATAAAATTGATGTCATGCACCCCACGCTTCTTTTTTACAATACAATTCGGTTTGCTATTATTATTTTTTACTTATTAGTTGGGTTTGCTATTAAAGCGTGCTTTTTTAGTTTATTTTTAAACTAGGTATATTTTTTAACAATAAAACTAAAAAAGCGGCGGGCGTATTTTTATACGCCTGAAATTATCATTCTTCTCACTCTGTATTGGATTGGGTGAATTCCTGTAAAAATTTACATTGTGGAAAAAGAAGTGACTAGCGGAACCTCGCGACTGCTTTAACTAGCGGGACCTCTTGACTGCTTCAACCAACCAGCTATCCTGGTGATCCTAGTGAGGACATCTCAGGACAAAGTTGTCAAATTGATGTCACCTGATATCTGGCCGGCGGGTGTGCTGATAAACCATTTTCTCAATCTGCAACGCCGGAGCCCTCTGAAGTCAGGAGGCATCAGGGTCGAGTGAAGATTTTTCATATCAATGCTCAGTCTCTAAGAAATAAAATAAACGAGGTAGAGGCTTTTTTGATCGACAGGGACCTGGACATAGTGTGCTTTAGTGAGCACTGGTTAAGGGGTGGAGAGGCTGTTGCCCTGGCCATTGCAGATTTCACTACTGCATCAGTGTTTAGCAGAAGTCAATTTAGGGGTGGTGGATCAGCAATCCTCTTGGCCCCTCATCTTGAATATAAAGTGCTGAGACATTTAAATCAATTTAACATAGAAAAATGTATCGAGGTATGTGGTGTTTCTGTCGTGGGCCCTGGTGTTGTGGCCTAGCTGTTTACAGATCACCATCTGGTTGTTATAACTCTTTTTTGAGTAACCTTGAACGTATTTTGCACTCTATTGACAATAATAAAAGGATTATTATAGCAGGGGACTTCAATGTTCGCTTTGGCACACGTGAGGCTGAATGCAGGGACCTTTGTGGTGTTATGAGTTCTTTTGGTTTCTTTCCAGAGACAACGAGGGCTACGAGGGGCGGCAACTGTCTTGGCAATGTATTTCTTAACTTTGGCTCAGATAACTTTACCACTAGCGTTATGGAAAGTAACCTGTCTGATCACAGGGGTCTAATGGTGGAGGTGAAACTTAAAAAATCACCAACTATCAAACCTGTCGGGAGAACCTTAAGACCAATAACTGAACTTGGTAGACATAAATTTTTCTGTCTTGTAGAGGATGTAAATTTTGATTTTATTCATTTTAAAGATACTGATGTTAATCATAAGTTTTCTACCTTCATCAATATACTTAAAAAGGCTCTTGAAGAGGCATTTCCCCTCAGATCCTATGTCACAAGGAACACATCTAGTCATGCCATAAATTGGTTTGATGGGAATTTAAGGGCCATGCGTAGTTATCTGCATTTTCTTCATGATCTCTACAGAACCCTCCCCTCTCCAGAGTTAAAACACAGAATAAGTTCGTATAGGTCTTTTTATAGGGCTTCCATAATAGATGCTAAAAAGCAGGCAAACAATAGATTAATAAAAAATGCAACTAACCCAGTTAAATATATGTGGCAAATAATAAATGAGTATAGAGGTATCACATCTGAAAAGCAGGATGAAATTAACATTTCTCCTGATGAATTTAATAATTTTTTCATAAATATTGCTAACGATATACAAAAAAATATTAGGGGCACCAAGACGGATCCTACAGCATTTGTTCATAGGCTACTAAATGACAGACCTGCCTGTGCTTTTGATTTTGCTTTTGGGGAGGTGAGTTTTAATGAGGTCAGAGATGTGATCTCTTCCATGAAAAATAAAAATAGTAGAGATCCATATGGCTTTAACATTATTATTATTATAAAAAACATCCTCAATTTAATATTGGTACCATTGACAAATCTGATTAACCTTTGCTTTAGAGAGTGTGTGTTTCCTGATGCACTTAAGTATGCGGTCGTTACACCTATCTTCAAGAATGGTGATGTGGGGGAGGTGTCCAATTATAGACCCATTTCAATACTTCCTGTTTTCTCTAAGATCGTTGAGAAGTGCATGGCCCTTAAGCCCGATCCACACTAGGCGCTCAGGTCACAGTATGCTCACGCTCCGCTCACAGTCAACAATTTTGAGTAGTATTCACACTTTCCAGTCAACTGACGCTCACTTAATCAGTTTCATCAGAAACGTCGACCATCGCTGTTGTAATAAATATGAACAAATTTTCAATAGTTGATTTAGCTGCAATTGCTATATGTTTGGATGATGAAGAACAACAAAAGAAGAAACGCAGGAAGATATGGGTTAACGACATTTTGAAAAAGCGAAAAACCGAAGGAGAATTTTTCACTTTATATAGAGGACTTGTAGACGATGAAATAAAATTTTTTCAATATTTTCGCATGACAAAATTCACATTTCAATACATTTTGGACAAAATTTCACAAGATTTAATAAAGCAGAATACTACATTTCGGGAGGCACTTTCACCACTGGAAAAGTTAGCTGTTTGCTTAAGGTAAGTTGAAATGCCATAAATAATATTTATATAAAATGACTTTATTTCCATCATGTAGGTACCTACCTATGCAAATATTTTATTTTATTCTTATATCAAATTTGAATTTTAAAAGATAGCACAGAAACACTTTTAGTTTATTATTTATAGTTTATTATTACAAAATTGTTACAACTATAAGAGTAAGGCACAGATCAAAGTTATTAAGATGCATCTGGAGAGAAATTTTCGAAATAGGATGATGCAGAGTTTAGAGTATGTAAATATCATTAAACATAAATCCTTCAAAATCAAGTATTATTTGTAAATTAAATTACATAAAAAGATTCTAAATCTATTACACTTATCTGCCAAAATAACCTAATTAATAAATTATAAATTTAATATTTAATCCTTTCGTACTAAAATATTAATTTTAATTTAAGATACAAACCAACCTGGCTCACACCGGTCTAAACTCAGATCATGTAAAATTTTAAAGGTCGAACAGACCTAAAATTTTAATTTCTACTCCAAAATTTAATTTTAATCCAACATCGAGGTCGCAAACTTTTTTTTCAATAAGAACTTAAAAAAAAACGCTGTTATCCCTAAGGTAATTTAATCTTTTAATCTTTATACAGTGTGACCCATTTGTTTTGGGGTCAGTCTGTAAAAAGTGTATCAATCGTGCGATTTGGCTGATTTTTTTTTTAAATTGTAGAGCTCGATGAACTGCACATTTTGAACAAAAATTGCCTGGTTCGCATAAAATCCAAAGCCTACTATGACCGTTTTTATGAGCAAAATTTTAAGAAACCATATTAGCGTTTTTTTTTTAAAAAATCTGTGTGCGCCAATGGATTGAGCACTCCTCGAAATGGGTATGTACAAAATTTCATCAAAATATTTCAAGTAATAACGATTTTGTAGAAAAATTAAAAATGCAGCCAAGGTACGTCTTTATTTTCAAAAATTCAAAGTTGGCCATGGAAAATAATTGAATTGTAATAATACAACCTTATGCTTATAAACACAAAACATAAAAACAATTAAAATTATAAAATTTTTGTAACTTCTACCAAGCCTCCATTTTCTACAATGCATTTGTCGTTCCTCTTGCGTACATTCAAAATTACATTTCGTATTTGCTGTGGAGTAATTTCCTCACAACTACGGTTTATCCTAGCTTGCAGTTCTTGTAAATTATGGGGTCTTGACTTATAAACATTTTGCTTAAGTGTACCCCAAAGAAAAAAATCTAAAGGAGTTAAGTCCGGAGATCTCGGTGGCCACTCACAGAAAGGACTATTTCGCCCTATCCAACAGTTTTCAAAATTATTATCTAGCCAGTTTCTGATTAAACGAGCATTATGAATAGGACTGCCATCTAACTGTAACTTTAAACGGTATCTTAATGGTAACTCATCTAAAGCATTTCTAAATTCAATTTCTAGAAAATTCAAGAAGCCAGCCGCATTCAAATTCCCTTCAAAGAAAAATGGGCCAATTATTCTGTCGCGTAGTATTCCACACCAAACGTTAATTTTTTGTGAATATTGTCTCCTTGCATTTATTATAAACTCTGGATTTTCAGCTGACCAGTGACGGCAGTTTTGACTTGATACTACACCATTTGTAGTAAACGTGGCTTCGTCGGTGAATAAAATTTCATTTAAAAAGTTGCCATTATGGAGATATTCACCTTGCAGCCAATAGCAAAATTCTAATCTTCTCTCCTCATCTCCTGGTTCCAGGGTGTGCAAAAATTTTGGCTTAAACGGTTTTATTTTGTTTTGTCTCAAACATCTCCTTATACTCTCTCTGGGTATATGAAGGTCTAAACTAGCCGTTCGAACACTATTTCGAGGATTGTCACTAAAGTATTGCAGAATTTGATTGTTATTTTCAACAAGTCCACGGCGTCCATTTTGCCTAGTTTTTAATAAATTTTTAGAAATCGATCCAGTTTCATCAAAAATATTGTTTATACGTTGTACAGTACTTCGACTCACTGATCTACCTGGGTGTCTATTGTTAAATTCGGCCGCAGCTTCTGCTGCCGAGCGCTCGTTGTCGCCCACGAGTCGAACAATTTCTATTTTGTCTCTTATGCTTAAATATTCCATAATTATGATAATTAATTGTATTGAGCACAAACAATTTCTGAACTCAATTTAGACAGTTTGACACTTAATAAAAGTAAACAATTCAATTATTTTCCATGGCCAACTTTGAATTTTTGAAAATAAAGACGTACCTTGGCTGCATTTTTAATTTTTCTACAAAATCGTTATTACTTGAAATATTTTGATGAAATTTTGTACATACCCATTTCGAGGGGTGCTCAATCCATTGGCGCACACAGATTTTTTCAAAAAAAAACGCTAATATGGTTTCTTAAAATTTTTCTCATAAAAACGGTCATGGTAGGCTTTGGATTTTATGCGAACCAGGCAATTTTTGTTCAAAATGTGCAGTTCATCGAGCTCTACAATTTAAAAAAAAAATCAGCCAAATCGCACGATTGATACACTTTTTACAGACTGACCCCAAAACAAATGGGTCACACTGTATAAGGATTAAAAAATTCATAAATTTATGTTTTTTAATAAAAAAAAATTTTATAATTTTTTCTATCACCCCAATAAAATATTATATTTTAAAAATTAAATTAATTCTTATTTTTAAATTAAAATATAATATAAAACTATAGGGTCTTATCGTCTTTAAAAAATATTTTAGCTTTTTAACTTAAAAATAAAATTCGAATTAAATAAATTAGAGACAGTAATTTTTTCATTAACCCTTTCATTCCAGCTTTCAATTAAAAAACTATTGATTATGCTACCTTAGTACGGTTAAAATACCGCAGCTATTCAACTTATCAGTGGGCAGGGACGACTTTAAATTATAATCTAAAAGACATGTTTTTAATAAACAGGTGAAAAATAATTTTGCCGAATTCCTTTAATTTATCTATATATTAATTTTTAAAATATAAAATTATACTAATTTTATCATTATATCATAAATAATCTAATTAAATTTAATTTTTAAATAAAAAATTTAAATTATATAAAAATTTTATATTTTAATTTATTAATTATTACATCCTTTATTATAAACAATTTTAATCCTAAAAATAAATATTTTTTATTTAAATTTTAAAAATTTATATTTAAGCTCATCCCTAAATATATTTTTAATAAATAATATAAAATTATAAATAATAAAATTTATATTATTTATAAAAAAAATAATTTTTTTTCTCCAAAAACTAGATATCTTAAAAATCGAATAACATTTAATTTCTAAATTTATATTATAAATATTTATTTTACAATAAAAAAAATATAAATTTAGCTCTTTTTAATTCGAGAATCTTATAAACCTTAATTATTAATAAATAAACCCTGATACACAAGGTACAAAAACATTTTTCTTTTCAAATTTTAAAAAATTTTATTCACAATACTAATAAACTATAATAAAAATAATTTTTTCTATTAATATGCTAAACAAAAATTTTCTTATTTAAAATAAAAATAATTTAACAATTAATTAAAAATCAAATTAAATTGAATTTCACAATTAACTTTTTAATGTAAATAAAATACTTTTTACAAGCTCTAATTTGACTATACTAGATACACTTTCCAGTACATCTACTTTGTTACGACTTATTTCATTTTACAATGAAAGTGACGGGCAATATGTACATATCCTAGAGCTTAATCATTTTAAATAATTATTTTTAAATTACTTTTAAATCCACTTTTAATTTAATTTTCAATTAAATATCCATTTTAAATAAATTTATTGTAACCCATTAACTTTTCCATATAAACTACATCTTGATTTGATTTAATTTTTTATAAATTTACTAATATTAATTTCCCTAAAAAATATTTTTATACAACGATATGTAAATTTTAATGAAAATTATATAAATCGTGGAATATCAATTAAAAAACAGGTTCCTCTAAAAAGACTAAAATACTGCCAAAACATTTAATTTTTAAGATCATAACTATTACTAACTTAGTATAACATTTTACATTTTTAATAATAGGGTATCTAATCCTAGTCTATTAATTAAATTTTTAAACTTCATTTTAAATTACAAATTTTATATTAATTTTATATTTCACTTTAAAAATAAAATTTTAAAGATTATACATTATTCTAATTAATTTCTCACTAAAAATTTTTAGTTATATTATTTGAATAACCGCAATTGCTGGCACAAATTTTATTAATATTAAATAATATTTCTAAATCAAAAAATACTTTATATTTAAATTTATTTACTGCGATTTAAATATATTAATTTATTTATTTAAAATCAAATTTTAATTACTCTTAAAATTACATATAAACAAAATTAATACTAAAAACGTAAGTAAAGTTTAAACTTTCACTCATTTAAAAATTTAACTAACAAGTAATTCTTTCCTCCCCAAATTTTCACATTTTTTAAGTGAAATTGCCCCTGTAATTTTTTCCACCTTCCAATTTTCACTTTGCAATGTTTCAATAAATTTTAATATCCCCCCTTAAATAAAAAATTTACCTTAATTAATCATTAAAATTATAAATTAATTCAAATTAATAATATTTTTAATTCTCATCTTTGACCATTATACATAAAATATAATTTCCCGTTAATTTTGAGGTTCCAATTCAAAATTAAAATATAATTTCCCGTTAATTTTGAGGTCCCAATTCAAAATTAAAATATACTTTCCCGTTAATTTTGAGTTCCCAATTCAAAATTAAAATATAATTTCCCGTTAATTTTGAGTTCCCAATTCAAAATTAAAATATAATTTCCCGTTAATTTTGAGTTCCCAATTCAAAATTAAAATATAATTTCCCATTAATTTTGAGTTCCCAATTCAAAATTAAAATATAATTTCCCGTTAATTTTGAGTTCCCAATTCAAAATTAAAATATAATTTCCCGTTAATTTTGAGGTCCCAATTCAAAATTAAAATACAATTTCCCATTAATTTTGAGTTCCCAATTCAAAATTAAAATATAATTTCCCATTAATTTCGAGTTCCCAATTCAAAATTAAAATATAATTTCCCGTTAATTTTGAGGTCCCAATTCAAAATTAAAATATAATTTCCCATTAATTTTGAGTTCCCAATTCAAAATTAAAATATAATTTCCCGTTAATTTTGAGGTCCCAATTCAAAATTAAACTATAATTTCCCGTTAATTTTGAGGTCCCAATTCAAAATTAAAATATAATTTCCCGTGAATTTTGAGGTCCCAATTCAAAATTAAAATATAATTTCCCGTTAATTTTGAGTTCCCAATTCAAAATTAAAATATATCACACCTAAAATTCAATTCAATTTTAATTTTTTTTTTAAATATTTTCAATTTTTTAATTTTTAGCTTTTAAAAATCCCCTGAAAAATACAATATATAATAAAAAAATACATAATATTTTCTACCTAAAACAGTTAATTTTAAAAATAGGTTCTGCTTCCCAAAAGAAAATATTTTTTATAATAAATTTCTTTTCGTTAGTAGGTCTCCCACCCTTCTTAGGATTTTTACCAAAATGATTAACGATTAATTTTTTACTTAATCAAAATTTTTGACTTTTAACTTTAATCCTATTTTTTTTTCTTTAATTACCCTTTTCTTTTACATTCGAATTACTATTTCCTCATTAATAATTCACCATTATAATCAAATAAGCACCTCTGGCTCCTCTAATAAATTTCTCATAAATACAGGGTGATTTATTCATAACTACATTAATTTTAACAGTGGGTAGGGAAAAATATCCTGAATCGCAATTAAAAAAATTCCAACTTTTTTCTTAAAGCCGGAATTATTTTTTTTCTAAACCGCATTTTTACCTATTTGGCCCCCTATTTGCAGCTGCCACTGACTTTCTTTCAGGGCGCATGAGGCATCGGCAGAGCATTGGACGACGCTTGCCGTCATGCGCGTCGCATTGTTGCCAGATGTACAGAACTTTCATAAGTTTGAAGGAATGTTTCGGTACATAATTATTATTTGTATTGTAGGCGAATGTTCTGCAAAATTCATGCGGAAATTATGGCCAAAATGTTAACACTTAGGTTTAGGTACCTCTTGTAACGGTTAGTTTTGGCCTGAGACACCTTAAGGGATAAATGTCAACAAGAAAAATAAATGAAACGACTGCTTACGTGGCCTTTTGATTTTTGATGCTTTATTAAGTACTAAACTGGCTTACATGATTTCGTGGACCTTGACACCACCGAGGACGATCTTTTTCTTGATAGAACAAACTTCATTCACTTTCACTTCGCGCACTAATTTTTCCGCTCACTAGTTCACTGATAATCCTTTTTACTGCACGGAGACGTGTTCTGTGGATGTCCCTCTTCCTCTGAAATAAGAACGTCGACATTAGCCAACATATCTGGGGTCTAGTTGCTTAAACTTACCGTATACTTTCCGCATAGGTTGCATCCAACACAAACGACACACTTTTCTCAGTCCTTTCTTTCTCATTATGTTTTCTTATCATAGTTAAGGACTCATACCTATCTACAATAGAATCGAAATTTTTGAAACAGTTTCAGTATTTTCCAATCACTGTTTGTTGAAACTGTGTGCGTCTCGTGCTTGTAATGGCAAAAATAGCGTCTGTGGGTGTTCCGCTTCCTCTGAAATAAGAACGTCAACATTAGCGAACATATCTGGGGTCTAGTTGCTTAAACTTACCATGTACTTTCCGCTTAGGTCGTATCCAACACGAACGACACACCAGTCCTTTCTTTCTCGTTATGTTTTCTTGTCATAGTTAAAGACTCATACCTATTTCCAATAGAATCGAAATTTTTGAAACAGTTTCAGTATTTTCCAATCACTGTTTGTTGAGTACGTCTCGTGCTTGTTATGGCAAAAATAGCGGTGAAAGTTCCCCACGATGTACCTACGCAGCCCCGTTTTTTTTATTGTGGCTACCTTTCTTATTTTCGAGGTCCCTGAACACGAATCTGACCTTAGTTTTTTTTGCTCGGACGTAGTTTCCGAGAAAATGAATTTTCAAATTTCCTTTTCACATCTCACTTTTCACGGCGATATTTGTGGATATATTCCGGTTGACTTTTTACTGTACGCAGCTCAAACTGATCACCAGACTATTTTGCACCTTTTGCAATATCGACACTTCGCGAAAACCCGCGGAAAAACAGGAAATAAGGTGGGTAATCTGTGTGTCCAAGATTAATTTTGCATTGTTTTCAGGCCGGTTGCCTATCCCTTATTTCTGTTCTGTTTTCTGTTTGCAGCCTGAAGTTAGCGACGTTTAATGTACCACCGATATTAAGAGAAGTACCTAAACTGGAGCGCTTGTTCTGAAAATCCGCACGAGGGAATTTGGCATGATAAAAATACCGTCAATAGTCTCCAAATTAAAATCTGTGAAATACAAAAAAGAATCATGCATGACCTTTCTTTAAACTATGCGTTACGGCAATAGTTATAAGAAGAAACATTAAGAAATATTTTTGCCGTGTTTACGTAGGCTATTTTCGCCCGATATTCGGGGCGCGCTTAGTTTCTCATGATTATTTTTTGTATTTCACAAATTTGATTTGGAGACTATTTACGGCCTTTTAAGAGTATTTACCAACATTATGTTAGATTGTGGGACCTCTATCAACACCAATTTAAGTAATGTTAGGGTTAGGTATTGACAAAACTGGACCTATAAAAATGAATGTTTAAATTTTCGTTTCATTAACATTTTTATTTTTCTTCAAAATACCCACTTAAAAGTAGGAGGTTGTACCTACTTCTTTAAAAAAGGAAGGGTAATTCTTCATTACGTAAAGCATTGAATGCCAAATTCCCTCGTGCGGGTTTTGAGAACAAGTGCTCCAGTTTACTTCTCTTAATATCGGTGGTACTTTAAATCAGCGCCACACAAATGTCAGGCGTCAAAAACGCCGAAAAGAAGACAGCGTCATCGATTTTTCGCCCACTAGCCCGTTCCACCATCGGTCATAATTACGTCCGTGTACCGATTTTATTTTTTCTAAGGGTGTTTCTGGCATTTTTTGAGATACCATTCCACAGATTACCTCCTTTGGAGAGGGGTCATCTCCAGTTTTAATGAAAATCTCGGACCTCGAGGGTAAAGGGTTCTTCGCCCTCGGCGGAGTGTATTTCCGTTTTTAATTATTTTTCTAAGTAGGTACGTTCCCCCTACTTTTTGGGGATGCCAGTTCCGTGATTTGTGCAGTGAAAAGTGTAGTGACATTCTGAAGGAATATGTGTCAGTTAGATGCTGAATGCAGAAAGTCCAAGATGTGCTAACACTCTTTTATTGTCCCATGTCCCATTAACCAGAGGTAAATTCATAAACTGGATATTTTTTCTTATTTAAATTATGGCAACGAAACGGCAACATCGCGGCCGGCGCCATGTTCCCCACCAGAAAGCCTCATTCACATGCGTTCAGGTGCGCCTCGTTACGTGGGATTAGGGATAAATTGCCCCATTATTTAAACATGCAGCGAAAAATTTTTTTTGCGTTTTTGGCATATATGTATTTCCCTAATGACGTGGTTAAAAATATTGTATTTATGAATAAATCACCCTGTATATTGAATTCTATTAATCTCCTCAGCTTAATTTTAGTCCCTGCAATTTTTAATCTTTTTTAAGGATTTAAGTTAAATTAAACTTGTAACCTTCAAAGTTAAAAATACTAGCCTAAGTAAGCCTTAGGCTACTTAAGGTTACAAAAAAAATTTTACCTTTAAATTTGCAATTTAATATCATTTTTTGACTATATAACCTGAAATAAGGTAACCCCGTGAATAAATTTACAATTTATTGCCTAACTCAGCCATTATTCCATTCTCCCCCTATCCTTAATAGTTATTTTAGTTACTATTCATTATTGAAAAAGTGATTATTTTCAACTAATCATAAGATATCGGAACATTATACTTTATCTTTGGGGCTTGAGCTGGAATAATAGGAACCTCTTTAAGTATCCTTATTCGAACAGAACTAAGTAATCCAGGCTCCTTAATTGGGGATGACCAAATTTATAATGTTATTGTCACTGCTCATGCTTTTATCATAATTTTTTTTTTATAGTAATACCCACAATAATTGGAGGTTTCGGAAATTGACTTGTCCCGTTAATACTTGGAGCCCCTGATATAGCTTTCCCCCGAATAAACAATATAAGATTTTGGCTTCTCCCACCCTCATTAACTCTTTTAATTATAAGAAAAGTAGTAGAAAATGGAGCCGGAACAGGTTGAACAGTTTATCCCCCCCTTTCATCCAATATTGCTCATGGCGGATCTTCCGTCGACCTAGCTATTTTCAGATTACACTTAGCTGGAGTTTCTTCTATTTTAGGTGCTGTAAATTTTATTACAACAATTATTAACATACGACCAAAAGGGTCAACATTAGATCATATACCTTTATTTGTCTGAGCTAGTGGAATTACTGCTTTATTACTTTTATTATCCTTACCTGTCCTTGCTGGTGCGATTACTATACTTTTAACAGATCGAAATTTAAACACATCATTTTTTGACCCTTCAGGAGGAGGTGACCCCATTCTTTATCAACATTTATTTTGATTTTTTGGACACCCTGAAGTTTATATTTTAATTTTGCCTAGATTTGGAATAATTTCTCATATTATTAGGCAAGAAAGAGGAAAAAAAGAAGCATTTGGAACTCTAGGAATAATTTCTGCAATAATCGCTATCGGTTTATTAGGATTTGTAGTATGGGCCCACCATATATTTACGGTTGGAATAGATGTCGATACCCGAGCTTACTTTACATCGGCTACTATAATTATTGCCGTACCCACCGGTATTAAAATTTTTAGTTGATTAGCAACATTTTATGGAACAAAAATTAAAAGAAATCCTGCAACTCTTTGATCCCTAGGATTTATTTCCCTATTTACAATAGGCGGTTTAACCGGGGTAATCTTAGCTAATTCTTCAATTGATATTATACTTTATGACACTTTTATGTAGTCGCGCACTTCCACTATGTCCTTTCTATAGGAGCTGTTTTTGCTATCTTTGCAGGTATAATTCAATGATTCCCCCTAATTACTGGGTTAATACTAAACACTAAATATCTAAAAATTCAATTTTTAATTATATTTATTGGAGTCAATTTAACATTCTTCCCCCAACATTTTTTAGGACTAAGAGGAATACCCCGACGTTACTCTGATTATCCCGATGCATTTTTATTATGAAACTCAATTTCATCAATTGGATCTTTAATTTCATTAATTAGAGTAATAATCTTTATTTTCATTATTTGAGAATCATTCTCTTCTCAACGAAAAAATCTTAATGCACTAAATCTGCCTTCTTCTATTGAATGACTCCAAAATTTACCCCCTGCAAATCATAGATATAATGAATTACCAATCTTAATCGCTAATTTCTAAAATGGCAGATTAGTGTATTGGATTTAAACCCCAAATATAAAGTTTAAACTTTTTTTTAGAAATAGCGACATGAAAAACTCTTTTAATCCAAGATAGAGCCTCTCCCCTAATAGAACAATTAATTTTTTTCCATGATCATACTTTGATAATCTTAGTAATAATTACTATTTTAGTTACTCAACTTTTAATAAATTTGTTTTTCAATAAATTCTCCCATCGGCTACTTTTACAAGGTCAATTAATTGAGATTATCTGAACAATTCTCCCTGCAATCACTCTAATTTTTATTGCTTTACCTTCTCTTCGATTAATCTATATTTTAGATGAAATTATTAACCCCTTAATCACTATTAAATCAATTGGGCATCAATGATATTGATCATACGAATATTCAGATTTTAAAAATTTAGAATTTGACTCTTATATAATTCCTATTAATGATTCTAAATATTTTTATTTCCGCCTATTAGATGTAGACAATGAAGCCAAAATGCCTTAAATTGAAAAAATTAAGGATAATAGTTAATAATAATATTTAATTTGCAATTAAAAGATATTGATTTATCAATTTATCTTAATAAGAAACAATAATTTGTATTTAGTTTCGGCCTAAAATTTTGATGTAATATCCTTATTTTAATTGAAACCAAAATAGAGGTAAATCACTGTTAATGATTAAAATGAATTTAATTCCAATTAAAGAAATAAGTCATTTCAAGAATAAGCTTCTAACTTAATTCTTTAGCAGTGTAATTCTGTTTTTATTTCTATTTATATAGTTTAAAAAAAAAACATTACATTTTCACTGTAAAATTAATTAACATTTATAAATAATACTTAAAAAATATATTTACCCCATTATCTTCAATAATGTGCTCTAAATTAAGCTATTTAAGTTAAAATTTAATTAAAATAAAAACTACCCAAATTAATATTAATATAAAATACATCTTAATGTAATTTTTAAAAATAAATTGAAAAAAGATTCTAAATTTTCTTAAACTATTAACAATTTGTTTTCTTCCATAAACTTCTCTCCACCCCTGATCTAAAACCTTAATAACAAACTTACCTAGAAACCTATAAAAAAAATTATTCTTAATGTAAAAATTACTGGTATATTTCATATTAAAACATTAAATAAACTAAACTTATAAAAACTTAAACTCAATAATTTAAATCTTGAAGAAAAAATTGATACCACATAACCTAAGTAACCCCCTATTAAAATTAAAAATAAAGTCATTAATTTTATAATAAAAGGTAAACAAATAAAATAAGGTTCTGGAAATATAACTCATATTATTATTCTCCCTCTAAAAACTACAAAAAAAATTAAACCTCTTATTCCTTTTAATATATCTTTATTATCTTCTCTTACACAATTTAAATTGAAAAAATTAAAAGTACCAAATAACAAATAATAAGATAATCGTATTCTATATGTCACTGTTAAACCAATAGATATATAAAAAATACAATAAACTAATAAATTTAAATAATTTATAGATATAAATTCAACAATTAAATCCTTAGAATAAAACCCGGATAAAAATGGAATCCCACATAAAGATAAATTTCTAATGTTAAATATTCCTCTTGAAAGAGGTATTAAAATTGAAACTCTTCCTATATAACGAATATCTTGACAATTAACTAAATTATGAATAAAATTTCCTGCACATATAAATAATAAAGCTTTAAAAATAGCATGAATTAATAAATGAAAAAATGTTAACTTAAACTCTCCTAAAGCTAAAATTCTTATTATTAACCCTAATTGCCTTAAAGTAGACAAAGCAATAATTTTTTTAAAATCAAATTCAAAATTCGCCCTTAATCCTGATATAAATATAGTAAATAAAGAAAAAAATAACATTATGTATATTATATTGTTAGAAAATATAAAATTAAATCGAATTAGTAAATAAACCCCTGCAGTAACTAAAGTTCTTGAATGCACTAATGAAGAAACAGGAGTGGGAGCTGCTATAGCTGCAGGTAATCAAGAAGAAAATGGAATTTGTGCTCTTTTTGTTCAAGCAGCAATAATTACTAATCTCCCAATAACTCTTATCTCCTTTATCTCTTTTATTATATCTAAATAATAAATATAATTTCAGCCCCCAAAATTTATTATTCAAGCAATCGCTATTAATAAAGATACATCCCCCACACGATTAATTAATGCAGTTAATATACCTGCATTAAAAGACTTAATATTTTGATAATAAATTACCAGACAATAAGAAACTAATCCTAAACCATCCCACCCTAATAAAATTGAAATTAAATTAGGTGAAATAATTATTAATATTATAGAAACTACAAATAAAACTACCAATAAACAAAATCGATTTTTATTTTTTTCCTCATTTATTTATCCATTACTGTAGAATAAAACCACAGAAGAAATTAAACAGACAAAGCTTATAAACAAAAATGTTATCCAATCTAAAAATATTCTATATTCAATTTCCATAGAATTAATTACTAACAATCTATACTCTATTATAATTATATAATTATCATAAATAAAATTTAATCTACAAAAAATAACCTAACAGACAAAATTCTTATTAAAATACCAAAATTTTTAAAAATTATCTAAAATTAAATATAATATCTTTGATCCCACAAATCAATATTTTAAACTATTTAAATATAAAATAAATATATCACTTTTAAAAATTAAAAAATTTAAAGGAAACCAATGTAAAATTAATAATAAATATTCACAAACTTGAATATTATAATAAGCAAATATTCTTTTTCTAAAATTCCCATGCTGAGAAAAAGTATATAAATATAAAGAGTAAACTGCTCTAAAAAAAGATCATACATAAAAAAATTATTAAAATATTCCTATACCTAACCAACCTCTTAATCAAAACAATTTCACCTAATAAATTTAAAGAAATAGGAGCCGCTATATTACAAATTCTTAATAAAAATCATGATATTCTTAATCTCGGAAATACATTTAATAAACCTTTATTTAAATATAAACTCCGCCTACCTGTACGTTCATACCTAATATTTGCTAAACAAAACAACCCAGATGAACATAAACCATGCCCAATTATTAATACAAAAGCACCTAAATAACCTAATACACTAATCGTTATAATTCCTGCTAAAACTACCCCTATATGGGCAACCGATGAGTAAGCAATTAAAGATTTTATATCTCTTTGACGTAAACAAATTAAAGAAATATAAACACCACCTACTATGATAATAATAATAAATAATAAATTTAAACTTAACCCAATTTTCATAAATAATATTATTATACGCATTAAACCATACCCCCCTAATTTTAATATAATTCCTGCTAAAATTATCGACCCTGCAATTGGAGCTTCAACATGAGCTTTAGGTAACCACAAATGAATAAAAAATATAGGTATTTTTACTATAAAAATTATATTTATACAAAAATACAAATAATAATTTAAATTTTTTAATAAAAAATTAAAATCCAAAGTCTTTAAATCATTAAAAACAAAAAAAAAATTATTGGTAAAGAAAAAAATAATGTATAAAATAACAAATATAGCCCTGCATCAATTCGATCTGGCTGGTATCCTCAACCAATAATTAAAATTAATACAGGAATTAAACTAATCTCAAAAAATAAATAAAAATAAAATAAATTTATTGAAGAGAAAGTAATAACTAAAGACACTAATAACACATTTAATATAAATAAAAATAATTTAACAAAAGTTCCTTCCTTAAATAATTTACCTCTAGCTATAATTATTAAAGAAACGACCCATAAACTTAATAAAATTATTAAATAAGACAATAAATCAATCCCAAAAATCATTGAAATTATACTATAATAACCCCTTATATTAAAAACTATTATCAATATAAAAATTAACAAAAAATATAAAACTTGAATCAACCAAAATAAGCCTATAAAATTTAAAGGTATTATAAAAATTATAAATGCAATAAATTTTATCATAAAATAAAAAATCTTATTATAAAATCATTACCAAACGACCGAATTAAACTAACCAAAACTCGTAAACCCAAGGCTCCTTCACAAACTCTTATAGACAAAAAAATCATTAAAAAAAATTCTCTTATTAAAAAACAAAAATTTAAACAAAATATTAAATATAATGAAACAACTAAAAATTCCAATCTTAATAATATAATTAAAAAATGCTTATAATTTAAAGAATAAACTAAAATACCTCTTAAAATCATAAAATTAATTACAAAAATATAAATTAACATTAGTTTTAATAATTTAAATAAAATATTGGTCTTGTAAATCAAAAATAAGGTAACTTTTAAAACATCAGAAAAAAAATAATATTTATCTTTAATCTCCAAAATTAAAATTTTTCTTAAACTATTTTCTGATATATTAATATCAATAATTTTTATTCTTTCATTTATATTTATTTTCATAAAACATCCTCTTTCCTTTGGATTTATCTTGTTAATACAAACTATTTTAAGTTCTTTATTATCAGGAAAACTAAATATAAATTATTGATTTTCCTATATCTTATTCTTAATCCTCATTGGAGGCCTAATGATTCTCTTTATTTATATAACAAGAATCGCTTCAAATGAAAAATTCAAATTTTCAATAAAATTATTATTAATTTTTATATGCATATTTTTATTTATATTATTTTTAAATAATTTTTCACTTAATATTCAAAATTATCATTATTTTAATAATAATTTAAACTTTAATTATTCCTTAAATAAATATTTAAATACAAATTTAATAATCACTTTTAATTTAATTATTATTTATCTATTAATTACTTTAATCGCGGTAGTAAACTTAACCAAATCCATTTCTGGGTCTTTACGCCAAACTTACTAATGAAAATGCCTTTACGAAAACATTTCCCCTTATTAAAAATTATAAATAATGCCTTAATTGATTTACCCTCCCCCGCAAATATTTCAACTTTATGAAATTTTGGTTAGTTACTAGGTTTATGTTTAATAATCCAAATTATCACAGGAATTTTCTTAACAATACATTATTGTCCTGACATTAATATTGCATTTAACAGAATTATCCATATTTGCCGTGACGTAAATTATGGTTGACTAATTCGAACTCTTCATGCTAATGGCGCTTCTTTTTTTATCTGTTTATATATCCATATCGGCCGAGGAATTTACTATTTTTTTTATTGTTATAGGAACCGCATTCCTGGGGTATGTTCTACCTTGAGGCCAAATATCATTTTGAGGAGCAACAGTTATTACAAATCTACTCTCTGCGATTCCTTATCTAGGACTTTCTATTGTCACATGAATCTGAGGAGGATTTGCGGTAGATAATGCCACTCTAACACGTTTTTTTACCTTCCACTTTCTTTTTCCTTTTATTATTACTGCCCTAGTTTTAATCCACCTCCAATAAAATATTATATTTTAAAAAATAAATTAATTCTTATTTTTAAATTAAAATATAATATAAAACTCTATAGGGTCTTATCGTCTTTAAAAAATATTTAAGCTTTTTAACTTAAAAATAAAATTCTAATTAAATAAATTAGAGACAGTAATTTTTTCATTAACCCTTTCATTCCAGCTTTCAATTAAAAAACTATTGATTATGCTACCTTAGTACGGTTAAAATACCGCAGCCATTCAACTTATCAGTGGGCAGGGACGACTTTAAATTATAATCTAAAAGACATGTTTTTAATAAACAGGTGAAAAATAATTTTGCCGAATTCCTTTAATTTATCTATATATTAATTTTTAAAATATAAAATTATACTAATTTTATCATTATATCATAAATAATCTAATTAAATTTAATTTTTAAATAAAAAATTTAAATTATATAAAAATTTATATTTTAATTTATTAATTATTACATCCTTTATTATAAACAATTTTAATCCTAAAAATAAATATTTTTTATTTAAATTTTAAAAATTTATATTTAAGCTTATCCCTAAATATATTTTTAATAAATAATATAAAATTATAAATAATAAAATTTATATTATTTATAAAAAAATTAAACTTTTTTCTCCAAAAACTAGATATCTTAAAAATCGAATAACATTTAATTTCTAAATTTATATTATAAATATTTATTTTACAATAAAAAAATATAAATTTAGCTCTTTTTAATTCGAGAATCTTATAAACCTTAATTATTAATAAATAAACCCTGATACACAAGGTACAAAAACATTTTTCTTTTAAAATTTTAAAAAATTTTATTCACAATACTAATAAACTATAATAAAAATAATTTTTTCTACTAATATGCTAAACAAAAATTTTCTTATTTAAAATAAAAATAATTTAACAATAATTAATTAAAAATCAAATTAAATTGAATTTCACAATTAACTTTTTAATGTAAATAAAATACTTTTTACAAGCTCTAATTTGACTATACTAGATACACTTTCCAGTACATCTACTTTGTTACGACTTATTTCATTTTATAATGAAAGTGACGGGCAATATGTACATATCCTAGAGCATAATCATTTTAAATAATTATTTTTAAATTACTTTTAAATCCACTTTTAATTTAATTTTCAATTAAATATCCATTTTAAATAAATTTATTGTAACCCATTAACTTTTCCATATAAACTACATCTTGATTTGATTTAATTTTTTATAAATTTACTAATATTAATTTCCCTAAAAAATATTTTTATACAACGATATGTAAATTTTAATGAAAATTATATAAATCGTGGAATATCAATTAAAAAACAGGTTCCTCTAAAAAGACAAAAATACTGCCAAAACATTTAATTTTTAAGATCATAACTATTACTAACTTAGTATAACATTTTACATTTTTAATAATAGGGTATCTAATCCTAGTCTATTAATTAAATTTTTAAACTTCATTTTAAATTACAAACTTTATATTAATTTTATATTTCACTTTTAAAATAAAATTTTAAAGATTATACATTATTCTAATTAATTTCTCACTAAAAATTTTTAGTTATATTATTTGAATAACCGCAATTGCTGGCACAAATTTTATTAATATTAAATAATATTTCTAAATCAAAAAATACTTTATATTTAAATTTATTTACTGCGATTTAAATATATTAATTTATTTATTTAAAATCAAATTTTAATTACTCTTAAAATTACATATAAACAAAATTAATACTAAAAACGTAAGTAAAGTTTAAACTTTCACTCATTTAAAAATTTAACTAACAAGTAATTCTTTCCTCCCCAAATTTTCACATTTTTTAAGTGAAATTGCCCCTGTAATTTTTTCCACCTTCCAATTTTCACTTTGCAATGTTTCAATAAATTTTAATATCCCCCCTTAAATAAAAAATTTACCTTAATTAATCATTAAAATTATAAATTAATTCAAATTAATAATATTTTTAATTCTCATCTTTGACCATTATACATAAAATATAATTTCCCGTTAATTTTGAGGTCCCAATTCAAAATTAAAATATAATTTCCCGTTAATTTTGAGTTCCCAATTCAAAATTAAAATATAATTTCCCGTTAATTTTGAGTTCCCAATTCAAAATTAAAATATAATTTCCCGTTAATTTTGAGGTCCCAATTCAAAATTAAAATATAATTTCCCGTTAATTTTGAGTTCCCAATTCAAAATTAAAATATAATTTCCCGTTAATTTTGAGTTCCCAATTCAAAATTAAAATATAATTTCCCGTTAATTTTGAGGTCCCAATTCAAAATTAAAATATAATTTCCCGTTAATTTTGAGTTCCCAATTCAAAATTAAAATATAATTTCCCGTTAATTTTGAGTTCCCAATTCAAAATTAAAATATAATTTCCCGTTAATTTTGAGTTCCCAATTCAAAATTAAAATATAATTTCCCGTTAATTTTGAGGTCCCAATTCAAAATTAAAATATAATTTCCCGTTAATTTTGAGGTCCCAATTCAAAATTAAAATATAATTTCCCGTTAATTTTGAGGTCCCAATTCAAAATTAAAATATAATTTTCCGTTAATTTTGAGGTCCCAATTCAAAATTAAAATATAATTTCCCATTAATTTTGAGTTCCCAATTCAAAATTAAAATATAATTTCCCATTAATTTTGAGTTCCCAATTCAAAATTAAAATATAATTTCCCGTTAATTTTGAGGTCCCAATTCAAAATTAAAATATAATTTCCCGTTAATTTTGAGTTCCCAATTCAAAATTAAAATATAATTTCCCGTTAATTTTGAGGTCCCAATTCAAAATTAAAATATAATATCCCGTTAATTTTGAGGTCCCAATTCAAAATTAAAATATAATTTCCCGTTAATTTTGAGGTCCCAATTCAAAATTAAAATATAATTTCCCGTTAATTTTTAGCTTTTAAAAATCCCCTGAAAAATTTATACATTTTAAAAACAACCACATTTTTTTTTAAAGATAAAAACTTTATTTAATAAAAAAAAATCACTAACAAGTTAATTTATATATTGCAAATTTCAACACGAATAATTTTTTATTTTAAATTATTATAAAATATTTTATAAAAATTAAAATTTAAAAATATTATTAATTTAAGTAATTTTTTTTTCGATAATTATGACTTTATTCATTAAAAATTAATATTAGTAATAATAAATAACATTTATTATTTATAATATATATATATATATATATATATATATATATATATATATATATATATATATATATATAAACATACATTATTGTGTATTTAACTTTAATAGTTATATTTTAATTTAAATCGTTAAAAATAAGAATTTCTTTTATGATTTATCAATTTTCAATATATATAGATATATATTTATTAATCTATTTAGATTCATAATTAATAATTCATAGTTTAAATTAATCTAATTAATCCAGTAAAAAACTTTAAATTCAGAAATTGATATCTTATAAAGTACTAAATGATAATTAATTAAATATGGAGGTACAAAAATATTAATTTATACAAATATATAGATCTATATTTTTATATATATATATTCATAAATTTTTTATATAAACGGAACTCATATATTCCAAAAATAGAACTTTTTTTGGCGTCCTATCCTCTTCTTTTCATTTTAATTTAATTAATAAAAATTAGATAAATAGACACCCCCAAATAGTAAAAACTGGAGGTGCAAAAAAATTTTTTTTTTCACAAATTATTAAAAACACTATTTAAACTTAACTAATTCTAAATAACAAAGTATAATTTTTTTCTTGTTACTCAAAAAAAAATTAAATTAAAGTTAAAGTATTTAAATAAAATTTCAGCGCAAAATAAGGTGCCTGATAAAAGGATTATTTTGATAGAATAAATTATGTAAAAAAAATTACCCTTATTACACTTAATAGATTCAAACTATTTCCTCAAATATCAAAAATTTGTGTACCTCTTATACTAAAATATATCTTTTAAAAAGATAAGCTAATCAAGCTATCGGGTTCATACCCCGTTTATAAAGGCCCACCCTTTTCTTTTTAATTTTACGGTTGCAACGGAAGCCTGTGATTGAGTACTATGCGAAGAGTGTGATGAAGAGGAAGTTTTCATTGTTATAATAATTATTATTAGTATTGAAGCCTAATAAACCAAAACGAACATTATTATTGTACCCTGAATTTGCAAAATGTTGAAGTTGGCTTCCAGAGGGCTGATTAGTGGTCATGGGAGGATATATATATTTGTTTTCAATTTTGGTAACTATATTAAAAATTCTTGTCTTCGCCATATGGAAATCCTGCGGGGAAAAAGAGCGCACAGTGGCTTTAATACTATCAAAAAACAAATCTATACTGTCTTTTTCTTTTGTTGTTTTTGTTTGTTCGAGTTCTTTTTGCTTTATAATATAATTCATGAGTGTCGCACTCGCAGATTCTGTTGCAACCTTTTTTCGGGGTAATGTCTTCCTCTTTATTTCCATAATTTGATCACGCGTCATCGGCGTCGTTGTAACTGTCTCACAGAAATATCCTTTGCCCCATCCTGCTGTTTGTTGCCACCAACCTCATCTTCACCTTGAGTTTCGTCTTCCTCTTCTTCGGCCTCAGTATTGGTTTGCAGGGACGATACACGCACTTTATCCCTCATGTGAGGCAACAAAAAGGCCATCTCATCTTCACACCTCCATTTTTTTTCTTTTTTGCAGCTTCCCCTGTCTTAGTTTCGCGAAGTTTACAAATTTTTCTATACTGGGATCGCAGTGATTCCCACCTTTGCTTGCATTCATCAGCTGCAAAAAAGAAAAATACATGTTATACGATAGGTACCTGCAATAATATCGGAGAATAAAATGAGGTCAAAGAGAAGAAATCTATTAATTTTTTATTTCTATTAGGTATGTTTCTATTCTATTATTCTATTTCTGTTAAAGATTTTATCCCGAACAATAGTTAGGAACAATAGTTAGGTGCTTTTCTGTAAATAATAAATGAATTTAAAATTTAAAAAATATATATGTTTAACTCTAACCCACTCCAGCTACCCTTAACCCTAAAACAAATACATTGTAGCAAATTTTGATATTTGCAAGAATGAAAAAAAGGTAATTTGTTAATTTAAAAGTTGGTGTCAGATACAAAACTCCTAAATATCTTTTGTATTTAAGAATATTTTTTCAGCTCTTTTCCTTGCATTAACACATTCTACTTGTAAAACGCAACCAGATATACCAGATTACCCAGACCTTGAATTCGCCCAAATTTCAATTGTAAAATAATGCGTTTTACCATCACCTTTTTAGAGAAGTTATAATATTAGGTCTGTGTGTGGTTTTACTTTTATATATTATAATTATACATTTTATCGTGCCTTGAAATTGTAAAGTGATAGTCTGACTATCTAGTTATAGCAATGTAGAAACGTAAAAGAAAATTTAACATTTAACTACCACACATACCGAATTCAGCTAGAATGCAAACTTACTTTCTGAATACATATTTTAAATAACATTTCTGACTTCCATTTTCATTTCCTCTGGCAAGTCCGTGGTTTTGTTTTTTTGTCGAGGGCCATATTTCGCGGCAGAAGTAGTTGGATTTTCCTGGGGACCATCTTGACCCTCTGCTCTCTGCACTTCATGGGAAATGCGTGAAACAGTGCGTAAACTAATGCCCAAAGCTTGAGAAACATGCTGAAAAATATTTGATTTCGTAATCACTATCTACTGCCATAATGTTTGCAATTTACCTCTTGGACTGCGTGAACTGGTAAAAGTGGTCCTCCGTTGCATTTTTCATCTTTGAAATAATTTAATAACTTTGCTACAATTTCTCTGGCTTGCAAATTAAGTCTGTGGCCAGGCATCTTAAGATTATTAGGAAATGTTTATTCACAAACCCGTAACGCAGTAACAGATATTACCAAAGCCGAACTATTATTACAAAACTTGTAGCAAAAGAATCAACAACAAGAACAAGTAAAAACTAAGAAGCAAACTTGAAAACAAAGAAAATTCTTAAAAAATAAGCACAAAATCACAGAATTTCTAAATTTATGCTGTGACAGTTACATATCCTTCCCGAGTCGGCGGTTATTAACTCTACGCTATTCGACTTATTGGTGCCTTTGTCTGATACATGCACGGACGGATTGAAGTCAGCCGAACGTATGTCGACTAATCAAAGACAAAAGGGTGTATGCAGTAAATCAGTTCTGGGCATATAAGAATAGATCTTGTGTCTCTGATTGATACAAAAATTGATTACGTGTACGCCATAATTCGTGAATCGTACTTTAGCCTGCCTCTGCTTCACGGGGCCCTCGTGACTGCCCCCTCCCGGGCCCTGGAGGCTCTGGAGGCCCTGGTGGGTGCCGTGGTGGAGTATGAGGCGGCTAAGGTGCCCTCAGATTAGAGGGACTTAACATCTGGGCTTCTGGGAGCTCACTTTGTGGGCATCAGGGCTATGGAAATGAGAAGGGACGTGAAAGAGCCCTTTATTATTGGCTTCTTTGACAGACTCCACTTCTCCTTCCCTGAAAGGAAAGATTGGACGGAAGGGAATACTAGTACCCAGAAGGGACTAGTTTGGTATAGAGATGGGTCCAAGATGGGGAAGGGAACTGGGGCCGGCGCCTGCTGCAAGGAACTGGCCTGTAAACTTACAGTCTCCCTAAGAGAACACACTACGGTGTTCCAGGCGGAGATGTTGGGGGCGGAGGAATCACTCAAACTCTGGATTAGGAGGTGCGAGATGACCTTCTACTCTGACAGCAAAGCAGCTCTTCAAGCGCTGCGACCAAACCGCACCACATCTCCTCTTGTGAAGGAATGTAGGGCCAGTCTGCTCAAACTGGTGGCCGAAGGGAATAAGGTGACTCTGTCCTGGGTGCCTGGGCATTCGGGCATCGTGGGAAATAAGATCACCGACCTTCTGGCCAGGGAGGGATCCATGAGCAGGCCGATGGGGCCAGAACCCCTTCTGGGGATCGAACCTCGGGTAGCAATTGGAGTCCTGGACGAATGGCTGCAGGGCAGATTCGTTGAGGAGTGGCTCAAGGCTCCGGGGATGAGGTAGACGAGGCCCCTGGGTCTGCCAAGAAAGGAGATTAAGGGTTTGGTGAGGGTCCTCACTGGGCACTGTCGATTGGCCCACCACCTACACCTCATTGGGGTGGAGGAGGAGCAGTACTGCAGATGGTGCCTGGAAGAAGAGGAGACGTCCAACCACCTAGTAACAGTGTGCCCTGCACTTGACAGGGTCAGATTCGAGTACTTTGGCATGGCTAGGCTGTGCAATGAGGACGTGTATGGTGTCAGGATGGGGGAGCTGCGGGCCTTCATTAAGAAGGCCGGTATGCTGGCTGCCCTGTGATGACGGCCATAGGGGCACAATGCGCCCATGGAGGCCTAAGTGCCGGGCCGATCTGAGGTAGCCACCCCTTGACCTGATAGATAGATAGCCTTACTCTGATGGACGTACTTTAGGGTGTAAGGGGGGAAGCTACCAGAATGGCAAGTGCTTCCTGCGCCCGCCTAGCAGGCTACGCATGGCAAAACCCCAGTTGCCCTGAAAGGGTTAAGTTTTTTTTTACACATGCACATTGTATTATAGCAATGCAGCTTAATATTTTTACAAAAACAAAAGTGCTTGGAGGTGGAATTTTGGATCCATTTTTAGGGGACTAAAAATAGTGGCTAGTAGCACAGGTGTGCATTACTACATGTTGATCTACAAGAACATGGATGAAATATAATTGCCTATAACAATTCCATGAATTCTTCAACAAAATTCACCCCTTCAGGAATGACTTTAGATCATACAATAATTTCCCATGACCCTTCGCTCTTAAGAGATAGTTCTTTTTATGTCAATTGTGCAAGTTCTGATAGAGACAAATTAAGAAACCTTTATGAAGCTGTTCCTGAAGATCTTACGGACCACAAAGGAAAAATTCAGAGAGCTCACCAGTATTACTTAGAAATAGGACATAATTATACAAAATTAATATTCAAAGAAATCAGAAAGAAAATAAATTCATTGGACCGTACAGTCTTAGTAATAAAATCTTAGTGCATACTTCACATTAAAGAATTAAAAGTTCCTGTTTTAGGCACGTCATTGGAGCAGGAGCTTTAATGCTAAAATTTCACAACTTTAATAAAAATGCAGCACTTCTACCTCTATAATTAAGAAATGCATCAGAACTCAAGAATAAGTTAACTAGGAACTGGTCATCCATTATTTACAAAAAGAATTTCATGACTTGAACAACTTAGTTAATCTTTTAGCTCTTCAAGAGCCAGAAAGTAGTGCTTTGCTTCAGGTTTTGCCCACTGCTTTGCTGGGAAACCTATTAGATGATTCCTGTGTGTGAACAACTTCATAGATGGAATGTCTCTAATGCCGTAGAGAGCAGGCAAAGCTCTTGTGTGTGGGATGCTATGGGTAGAAATACCTTGGCCGATTCCTAGGACAAACATCTTTAAAGGAGGGGGAAGCTGCACGTAGTGGAGAAAATCAGAAGAGAAAAAATATACCATGTCACCATTAAAGTGCTCACCATAAGGGACTCTTTTTTAAATAGCCTTGGTTAAAATTTGATGTCGGGAACAGTTTTCGCTTCAAATTAAAGCAAAAATTACATTAACAGTTGTGGCCAAGCCATCTCGGTTAGCTGTCAAATTTGACATTTGTTGAAGAAGGTGTCGGAAAGTGGCATTTCTAAATTGATATAAAAAAATATTTAAAAAAGATGTTTCTACTTCGATTTTATGTAGTGTGCAAACTTACATTTCGTTTATCATTTCAACATTTTTTATTGTTGCAGTTTTAGTTTTTTTTGCACTAATTAATTAATTTTTAGCAGTTAAGTAAACTTTGGATTTGTAAAAAACATTTTATTTGAATAAAATATCAAAAGTCGCAACTTTATCCTAGGTTTTTGAAATTTTGCACACGTACATATAATCGCAGTAGAAACATATCTTTCAAATATATATTTTTTAAAAATCGATTTAGAAATGCCACTTTCAGCCACTTTATGCAACAAATGTAAAATTTGACATCTAACAATGATTCTTTGACCACAACTGTTAATGTAATTTTTGCTATAATTTGAAGCAAAAACTGTTCCCAACATCAAATTTTAACCAAAGCACTTAAAAAATCCCATATGGTGCGCACTTTAATGGTGACACTGTATAAAGAGTTGGAAGACCGTTTTATTTTTGTACCCTTTAGTGTAGAGACATTGACAATTTTCATAACCCAAAGAATCATTTGGAGGGTTTAAGGGAGCTGTTCTATTTATAGTTCATTATTAGTTATTACTTCGTCAATAAAAAAAATTCTCGCACTTTAACAATAGCCGGAAATTTAGATCAAACACAAGTACCGACCTGGGAGTGCCACCAACTTGAGAGGTACCAAGTGGTCACCGCACTGAAACCATGTCAGGCTTATATAAACGCCTACGTGGATTTTTTTTTTTTTGAATGCCCCTGTCGTTTGTAGGCGGGGGAAAATTTTTTTGTGTCGGTTTCCTTTCTTTCCCGTACACATTCCATCGCAGCAGAAACGAAATTTTTATCTTGCCAAACAAAAAAGTTCTATCTGTTCTGGGAAAACTAAGCGTGCCATGGAAAAAATAATTCCTCGATAATTTTCCCCTTGGTATTTGGGGCCGATACAAAAAAATGGAAGTGCCTATCTCTACTAATGAGAAAGTTATTCACCTTCGAAGGATCAGGGTAGGCTGTGGAAAAAAAATTCCATTAAAATCCGAAATATCGGTTTGCTTCATTTCCCATACACATTCCATCGTAGCAGAAACGAAATTTTTATCTCACCAAACAAAAAAGTTGTATCTGTTCTGGGAAAACTGGGCATGACATGGAAAAAATAATTCCTTGATAATTTTCCCCTTGGCATTTGAGGCCGACACAAAAAAAACAGAAGTGCCTATCTCTACTAATGAGAAAGTTAATCACCTCTGATGGATCAGGGTAGGCTGTGGAAAAAATTTCCAGTAAAATCTGAAATATCGGTTTCCTTCCTTTCCCGTACACATTCCAGCAGAAACGAAATTTTTATCTCGCTAAACAAAATAGTTTTATCTGATTCGGGAAAACTGAGCGTGCCATGGAAAAAATAATTCCTCGATAATTTTTCCCCGTAGCATTTGGGGCCAATACAAAAAACCGGAAGTGCCTATCTCTACTAATTAGAAAGTTATTCACCTCTGAAAGATCAGGGTAGACTGTGGAAAAAAATTGTTGAGGCCCATACGGATCCGGGGCACCACGCCAAAGTTGAACTTGATCATTGATCTAGGTTCAAAACTTTGGCCCTTTAAAAAAATCGGAAAAAAATTCCAGGGGCCCAACAGCTTTTCCGATTCGGGCGCCCTAGCGAAATTTCGATTCGAAAAAACGAAAACTGTGCCTCGTAGAGGCTGGCGCATATTTTTTTTCTGTACACACACAAACATACATATGGCCAGGAGTTGGGGCGACTATAAACACCTAGGAGGTCCTACAGGGCCGGACTAGACATCTATAACAATGACAAAAATATGGGTTAGTTTTATTTACACTTTCACAAAATTAACAAAAATTGAAGACTCTTGTAAAATAACAAATAACCTTTTTGGAAAGATCAATTACCAAATTTAAGCATACTACAAACATTTAACTATTACAGGGAAGTATTAAATGCCAGATTGAAAAACATAGAAGTAGTTATTAAGGCAAACAGTATAGAACTATTAGCTTTAGAAGTTTTCAATTATTTTGAAATAAATATGGTAATCTCTCACATGTCACTGGCATATCAAACACTATACAACATTAAAAAAAAAATTGGTATACCTTACACAACTCAATAATTAACTTGTCAGATTTGTTAATCAAATTAAAATCAATCAAAAAACATTTGTGCAAATCTAAACTACTTTTTGATATGTATGTGGTTTTGCCGTGCGTGGCCTGCTGGAAGCACTTGCCACTCTGATAGCTTCCCACCCTAACATGCTAAAATACGTCCATCAGAGTAAGGCTATATTTTTGGTTTTATTTAACTTTATAATCAAAAAAATAATTAAAACAACAAATATTAAGTGACAACAGTTTATTATACAGCATGTCCATTTATTACTCCCTTCTTCGATTGTGTCTATACTATTAAGGATAAAAAATCGGTTTGGGGGATCTAAATAAGGCAAGATGCAGCACATTTTAAAATTAGTTTGGCATGTGCAGGATATGAAGAAAGTGTGGTACACACTATGCCACAAATACAACACTTTACTCTTCCCATCGTTCTTAAAACTACACTAATTCACTAATTACTAACTTAACTATGACACACTTTTTATGGCTTGATTTTTTCCATGCCAAATACATTACCTTTATCTATTTATCAGATTTGTGTTTAATGCAAAATGGGCGGCATTTTGATCAGTTTTGCGTTAAACAAAATCACAAAGGCAACTATATAATATTTTGTTCACTTGTATTTTAGATTTTGTTATTTTTCCTATTTTTTAGTCCTTTTGTGGGTTTTCAAGTCTTTGGCAACTTCCATTAATTTAATTAATAATTGGTTTAGTAGCGCATAAATTTGCTTCTCAGGTAATTTGCATCCATGTATTAGGTAAAAATTTATAACGTTTTTATTTAGATTTTTGAAATAATGTGAAAGCTGAAGGTAATGTATTTCCTATTAGGGACTTTTTTATTTCTAATTCCCGAAATAGATAAGTAATTTATAATAATAATTTTATAATAATAATAATAATTTCATGATAGGTTTAAATAGGTAATCTTTTAGTATTAGATATTAACATTTCATAATAAATGTTTTGGAGTGTACCGTTTAGTTTTTTGGCGATTGTGGTGTCTGCTATACAAGAATATGGTAAAACTATAGCTTTTTAAAGTACAGATTTTTGAAAAAAATGTCAGAGATGAAGGTAATGTATTTAGTATTATATTAAAGCAGAATGGATGCTGGGCTGTGATATGGGGTGTTCCATTTGAAAGAAAAAATAGTGATTCAGTTTGAAAATGTTGGAATTTAATGAACGGTTGGTATTTAACAAAATATTATAACTTGGCAATGCCCCAGATGGAAGTCGAAATCATTTAGGTATGTATACTATACATGTATGGGCTTCATTCGCAATAAAAAATCAGGTCATTCCATTAATTTTTTTTGTCACCACCTTGTATATCTCAAACTAATTTAAAATGTGCTTCATCTTGCTGTATTTGGATCCCCCAAGCCGTTTTTTTATTCTAAATAGTATAGCTACAATCGAAGAAGGGAGTAGTAAATGCTGTTTATAAAGCACCACGTACCTCAGAAAAATAATAAACATAGACTAACCTAAAGGCTGCATTGTAATCAGCTAACATAAAATATGCCTACTCAAAACAAAAACAACAAATTTGACAATTAAGCTTGCATCATATAATAAATAAATAAATAAATAAATACCCTCTTTATTTTCCAAAAAAACGAACACACAAAGGTATTATGGAAAACGTCATATTATTATTATACACATTAAAAAATATACATTAAAAATATACATAGGTATACAAACATACACCAAGTGTAACATATTAAAAATACGAATAAAAAAAGAAGAAACCTATCAAAATACATCCTTTATTTTAAGAAATTCACTTAGGCTATACACACTGTGTCTCAACAAATAGGATCTTAAGCGTCGTCGAAAAATATTTATGTCAGGTGAGCCTACAATCTCCAAATTCAATCTGTTGAAAAGTTTAGTACCTAGAAAGATTGGAGATTGACGCCCTATTCGGTAGCGGAAGAAAGGAGTTCGGAGCAAACCCTGGGTTCTCGTATTAAAACTGTGCACGTCAGAGTTAGCCAGAAAATTATCTCTATTTTCAAATATGTAAGAACAAAGTTCAATAATCAGAAGTGAGGGGAGCGTCTGGATGTCAAGCTTCTTGAAAATATCTCTACAGGATTTTCTTGGAGAAGCACCCACAATACATCTTAATATTCTTTTTTGACATATGAAAACATCTTCAGCAAAAGAGGAAGATCCCCAAAAACATACGCCATATCTTAACCGTGATTCTATATGGGCATAGTAAACTGACACCAATTGACTAACTGTTAAAACTTCTCTTAGGTTTCTAATTAGATAGCACATGGAATTAAGCTTTGTGACCAAATATTCACAGTGCAGCTTCCAGTTTAGGTTTTCATCTATAATAACACCAAGAAATTTAGTGGATCTAATTCTATCAATGTTAGTACCATTTATACTTAGTTTATAATCTAAATTTGATTTATTATTATAATTGTGAAACGAAATATAATTTGTTTTTGAGCTGTTAATATATAGGGAGTTCAAACTGAACCATCTATACAACGAATCCAAATTAGTGTTTCCTCTAAATTCAAGTTCATTTTTATTTTTTGCCGAAACAACTATGGAAGAATCATCCGCATATAATGAAAAACTGCAGTCAAGCTGTAATCCAACGTCATTTATGTACAAGATAAACAGTACAGGGCCCAAAATGGATCCTTGGGGCACTCCAACTGTCGTTGCCAGGGGCTCGGAAACCGAAGTACGCGTTACACCATCACTTGAAATGTCAATTGAGACATACTGAGTTCTGTCAAGCAAGTAGCTTCGCAGCCAATTCAAGGCCCCTCCTCTAACTCCATATGTCTCAGCCTTAAACAAAAGCCGCCCGTGATCCACACAGTCAAATGCCTTGCTGAGGTCGCAGAAGACCCCAGCAGGGCATTCACCCTCCTCCACATGTTGCACTACCTTTTCCAAGAAACAGTGAATTGCATCACTTGTAGAACACTTTGAGCGAAAACCGAATTGGTTTTTAATGAAGATATTGTTCCTATTTAGAAATGATTCGAGTCGGCTGAGGTAACAATATTCAAAGATTTTCGAAAAAATTGGAGACAGTGCTATTGGGCGATAGTTTTCAAGAGCATTCTGGTCACCTTTTTTATGTAAAGGTATGATCTTACTCATCTTTAGCCGATTAGGAAACACCCCATCCACAAATGACCTATTAACAAGGTAGACTAGAGGCTTGGTTAAAATGGTTACACACTTCTTTACGAGAAACGCCGACACCCCGTCAAATCCCGACGAATGTTTGGATTTTAGTTTTCCACTTATCAACGAAACAAATTCCTCCTCCACGAAAGGAAACAAAAATATACTACTATCATTGGGAGAAACGTTGTTGCTGATACAATTAATTTTAGGAATTTTGTCGATGATATTCTTTACAGAGTCCCTAAAGAACTCATTGAAACTACTTGCAATTTTTACTGGATCTTCAATGGAACGACCCTCAACATTAATACTAATGTTGTTATTAACTGATTTATACTTATTATTCATTACATTAACAGTGTTCCACATACACTTAATTGAATCCTCTGTAGAGGAGATGCTACGCTGATAGTAAGATCTTTTTTTATTCTTCACAAGGAGAGAGTGTTCCCGTTTACGTTCTAGGTAAAGGGGTTTCAACTCCGGAAACTGTTTGCTAAGATTAAAAAGGCTCTTTAAATCGTCACTAGATAATTTAACATCCTGATCTACCCAAAGTTTGCCCTGTCTTTTGTAAAACTTTTTGTAGGGAAAGTTCTCATTAAAATGAAACATAAAGACACTGTAAAAAACATTGAATGAATCGTTCAAGGTATCTTGAGAGTACACAGTGGCCCAGCTCTCAGACATCAGGGCAGCCTTAAAACGTTCTAGATTATTTCTACTAAAGTCTCGTTTATAGTGGGCAAAACCTTTGCACACCTTTTTACACTTAACTGTTAGTAAAACAGCACTATGGTCCGAGAAATGAACATCTATGACACTACTTAGCAAGTTTTCAGTGTTTGAAAACACATAGTCTAAAATATAACCCCGGCGTGTCCCTTCACCAAGAATCGTTTCCATATTAAAACCAGATAAAACACCCGCCAACAAGTTGTAATTCAATCTATCCCTTACGGGGTCAACGTTAAAATCACCGCACAAATATATATCTACATTAGGTTTATATAACAGTTCTAAAACTTCGGTTAGTTACGTTTTCTATGCCACAAATCCAACACTTTATTCTTCCCATCGTTCTTAAAACTACACTAATTCACTAATTACTACTTACTTTTGGCCAAGAACCCCAAGATCTCCTAAAAAAAAAAAAACACAAGAATAACACAAAAGTAAACACTCGAAATACATCAACACAAACTGGCGAAATCTCAACGAACTCGGGATTAGCTGTTAGGGCATAATAAAACAAATGCGCATCGATCACAAAAAGCTCTTGCAACATTGCCGTGTTAGCCAGAATAAGCAATTTATTAAGGATATTATTTATAGACCCAGTAGGATCAGTAAATTCACAAAATCAGTAAAATTTCTTGTTAAATGATAACTGTCCAAATTTTTACTATATATAGATTGTAGATAACAACTAATTGTTCCAAACTGATGTTTTTTAACATTGGTTATACATTTATTTCGTAAGTACAAGATAAATTTATGAAGAAGTTTGGCAATGGTGCAATCATTGAATTGTTTTGTTTTAGATTTATTTATATTACTAATTCAGACAAATAATGTACCTAAACATTTTTTTATCTTAGCAGGGTCTGTATTGTATTGTATTGAATTATTATCTATGTTTATTATTTGCCTGAGCCGAGTACCCACAGTCCGATCTGACTACCCCTCCCTAATAAAATATATGGGAGACACTCATAACTAATAATTAATAATGAACTATTGGCCCACATAGGCGTGTCTGACACCATAGACAAGTATCCTCCCCCTCCCCCCAATAATCAACTGTGGTGGTTTACCATACTGAAATGCGCCTCCGCAAATAACTCTAGTCGCTTCCTGTTCAGCGGGCACGGAAATTTTTCTCCACAACAGTAGCTTCCAGTTCCGAATGGTTTAAATGGAACCTTTGTGTTGGACATGGAAGTAAATTATGAAGTGCAAATGACAAAATTAAAATATATCAAAGTAAAGATAATTAAAAATATTGTCTTACATAATTTCTTAAATAATTTTCATTCCAATTTGGTTGTTAACTTTAGAAATTTCAAATTGAATTCTGTAAACACAAACGAATTTGATAATATTAAAAAAAATGCTTTAGATTTGCAGAAGGAAAAACTAGAAAATATTTTGTACTGATTCATTTTTACAACCTTAGTTGGTGGACTATTTTGATTTACCTGGTAATAATAATAACAACTTTATTTCCATTTTAATGATATTTTCTATTAAAAACGTATTGTAAAAAACTACGGAGAAGTTACGACAGGAAACAATTCCAGAAACTAAAGTGAAATATACAACAGTTCTTCAAAAGTTACAAAATATGTAAATCACTTTGATAAGCTAGTCTTGTACTGCGTTCTCAATAAATTGTTTTTAAAAAGCAGTTGGTGGGCCCCATTTTGTAATTGTCCATTTAGATAGTGTTTTTCATTTCCCCCATAATTTTTGCAGGTGACCATGGACTGCAACTTTTTTGGTGACAAAAGAAGGCCATCTGTAATAGCTATGGATCCCATGTACCAACAAGTTTTTCTAGCTAAAATTGGCCAAAATATTTTGAATGAGCCACTTAACATGGACACCCTGTATATAGTTTTACTTGGTTACAGTGCAAAATACCTTTATAAATTATTCTCCAATTTTTATTGCTAATTAGGTTGTTAATATATTACCAGAATTTTTTAAAAATTATTCTTATTCTATCAGGTTTACTTGCCTACCGAAACAGAGATTTTAATTATACAGGGTGATCCTTTGACCCATACAAAAATTTTAACCACCGATAATGTTGAGCCCCTGAAGCAGATGTATGAAGTTATTTTTTTAACTCACAAAAAATTGCCAAATGCCCAATGGCAAATAAATGTACTTATTATATTATATTTTTGACGTTTCACTTTATTTATTATATATTATAATAAAAAATGCCTCGTAAAGTTGTTACATGAGCTTTTAATCAACATGTTTGCCCTGTTTTCTAACCTACTCAAAGATTTGGCAGATAAATTTTAGGTTTCGGTACTCTACTTACAGTTTTATAATTTTTATGATTAGTTTGGAGGCATTGTCCCTTACAACTTTGTTGGCCTAAGGCCTCCAAGGCCCCATTTTCTTTTAGTTTTCATTGTTTTCCCTGTAGAGCTTTCATAGGTTTCCTAGAAATTTGCTAGTACTTTATGATTTGTGCATCTGACGATGTGTTTGCTACATCTGAATGCAATTTTGGAAGGACAGGTTTAGTACAGCACAGGATAAATACTGGTAATAACCATCCGATCAAACAGGCTCCTCGAAGGATACCCCTTACTAAGCAAGAAGAGGTCTCAGCTATGTTGAAGGAAATGGAACAACAGAGAGTCATTGAACAGTCACAGAGCCAATGGACCTCTCCAGTTGTCCTAGTGAAAAAGGAGGATGGTTCTATGAGATTTTGTCTAGACTGGTTAAATGATGTGACCAAGAAAGACAGCAAGCCTCTATTCACAATAGATGACACTTTAGACACTAGGGTGGTTCACTTTTATGTGGTAGGACTTTAACATTAGATAGAAAAAGATAATCTAAAATGAAAATTTTATATCAACATATATCGGGGAAAGCTTAGTTTCCGAGATACAGGGCGTTGAAGTGTTGGAAAAAATATGAAGTATTTTTTACACTGTCCGAACCAGTGGAGATATTTAAACCAAATTTGATGTGTAGTACCACCTTTTTGACTACGATATTTAGTGATAATATGAAGGTCCTGAAATAACCAGTGGTGGAGTTATGGGTTTTCACTATCACTAAATTTAAAAAGTAATTACTACGGACCTGTCTCACATCAACGTAATTTTTTTTTTCGTAAAGTTCTTTCAATTCTCTACAAAAAGTGTATCTTGACATTTTTTTGTATCTGCCACGGTTGTGTAGTAAATAAATTATTTCGTTTCCATCTCAGCCTTTTTTGCCTAAAAATGTGTTTTCTAAGATTATTGATAAATATCGCAAATAACAGAAATTAATTATGGAACACTTATCGGATTCAGCTATTTTATTTTTAATTTTATGGAAACAATTTTAAAAATAAACTGGCACTTGGTTTGAGGTACATTACTTTATTATCATTTTAACATTTTTATCAAATCTGTATTATTTCTTAATAATTTTTATAATTCTAAATTTGTAGAATTCTAAATTATACCACGACGAGTAAAACATGATTCTTCCGCCCATAAAATGTTATTTAAAAATTGTCTTATTTCCTTTGACTACAAAATCCATCGGCAAAATACTAATGTCCTTTCTGCATCGCCGTACTGGTGAAGATAAGTGTGCCATGGAAAAGAAAATCTTATTGACAGTTAATAATCCAATAATCTGTCATCCAGTAGATGAACGTAGCAGCGCCGCAGTTTGTCTTTGTTAATAATTAAAATGCCGTTCCAATTTACAAATGAAGAGCAGGCTGACATCCATTTCTGCTATGGAGTTGCAAATGGGAACTCTGCGGAAGCAGCCAGAGAATACCGGAGGCGATTTCCAAATAGGCGCCATCCGCGTCCCTCGGTGTTTGTTAACATGCACCGGCAATTCAGAACTCGCGGTCTGAGAACTAGAATCGTCGAACGAGGAAATGAAAACAATATCCAACAAGTCAGACGCAACAATGAGATTCTTCGTGAATTCGATAGGAATCCTACAACAAGTAGCAGAAGAGTGTCAGTGGCCCTACGTGTTTCAAAGTCTGCAATTTTGCGAGCTTTAAGAAGAGATCACAGGCATGCGTATCATCTACAACCCGTACAAGGTTTAAGGCCCGGCGATGCAGAAAGAAGATTAGTGTTTTGCCGATGGATTTTGGAGTCAATTGAAGGAAATAGACAATTTTTAAATAACATTTTATGGACGGACGAGTCGTGTTTTACTCGTCGTGGAGTAGTAAACTTTCATAATCAGCATATTTGGGCACAAGAAAACCCACATGCAATCCGGCCAAGAAATTTTCAGGTCGAATTTAGTGTCAATGTTTGGATTGGACTGTACAACCATCATCTGTTTGGACCCTTTTTTTTGCCACAGCGAGTGAATGGTGACAATTTTTTGGAGTTTTTAGTAGCTGAGCATAATAATATGTGGGAAGACATTCCTTTAAACTTAAGATTGTTGGCTTGGTTCCAACTTGACGGCTGTCCTGCACATTTTCACCGGAATGTGAGGAACTGGTTAAATAATAACTTTCTAAATAGGTGGATCGGACGAGGGGGACCGGTCGCTTGGCCACCACGTTCTCCGGACATAACACCTCTGGACTTCTTCGTATGGGGATTTTTAAAAGAACAAGTCTATGCGACTCCTGTAGAAACAAGGGAACAACTTATTGATCGTATCAGAAATGCGTGCGATGAATTGAGAAATGGCAATTTAATCGATGCTGTTCAATCCGTTAGGCGTCGAAGTGAATTATGTGTGCAACAGAATGGATCACATTTTGAACAATTGTTGAATGTTGTACAAATTTAGAATTATAAAAATTATTAAGAAATAATACTAGATTTGATAAAAATGTTAAAATGATAATAAAGTAATGTACCTCAAACCAAGTGCCAGTTTATTTTTAAAATTGTTTCCATAAAATTAAAAATAAAATAGCTGAATCCGATAAGTGTTCCATAATTAATTTCTGTTATTTGCGATATTTATCAATAATCTTAGAAAACACATTTTTAGGCAAAAAAGGCTGAGATGGAAACGAAATAATTTATTTACTACACAACCGTGGCAGATACAAAAAAATGTCAAGATACACTTTTTGTAGAGAATTGAAAGAACTTTACGAAAAAAAAATTTACGTTGATGTGAGACAGGTCCGTACTAATTACTTTTTAAATTTAGTGATAGTGAAAACCCATAACTCCACCACTGGTTATTTCAGGACCTTCATATTATCACTAAATATCGTAGTCAAAAAGGTGGTACTACACATCAAATTTGGTTTAAATATCTCCACTGGTTCGGACAGTGTAAAAAATACTTCATATTTTTTCCAACACTTCAACGCCCTGTATCTCGGAAACTAAGCTTTCCCCGATATATGTTGATATAAAATTTTAATTTTAGATTATCTTTTTCTATCTAATGTTAAAGTCCTACCACATAAAAGTGAACCACCCTGTATAGTTCTAAATGGTTTTCCATGTTGGACTTGCAGAGTGGGTACTGGTAAGGCCACTCGGGATAAAGAGAAACTGAATTTTCTACTTGTACAGGTTTATGGCAATTTAACGTTATGCCATTTGGCCTTTGCAATGCACCAGCAACCTTTGAGAGGCTTATGGAGTCTGTGCTGAGAGGAATGACATGGAGAACCTGTCTTGTATATCTGGATGATGTCATTATTTTGGGAAGAACATTTGAAGATGTAAAGATTATCCGAGAGGTATTCCAGAAGTTACGAGAAGCTAACCTAAAACTAAGCTCGAAGAAATGCTGTTTCTTCAAGAAGGAAGTTAGATATTTGGGGCATGTAATTTCAGAGCAAGGAGTTAAAATAGACCTAGAAAAGGTAGAGACGATTGAAAAATGGCCACGACCAAAAAATAAACACCACCTAAGGAGCTTCCTGGGCCTATGCACTTATTACAGGAAATTCGTCCTCAACTTTGCACACATAGCCAGGCCACTGCATAAGCTCACAGAGGATGAGATCGATTATATGTGGACCCCAGATTGTGAAGAAGCATTTCAGGCCTTGAAGAAAGCTTTATGTTCTTTACCTTTACCGGAAAGACATTCGTCATGGACACAGATGCCAGCAACTTTGGTGTTAGAGCAGTACTGTCCCAGGAGCAAGAAAAGCAAAAAAAAGTTATTGTCTACTTAAGTAAAACTCTGTCAAAGCCAGAGAGAAACTACTGCGTGATAAGAAGCGGTGTACTAGCAGTGGTCAAGGGCGTTGAACACTTCCACGAGTATTTATATGGCCAACCTTTCATATTAAGAACAGATCATGCATCACTAAAATAGCTATTCCAGTTCAAGAATCCAGAAGGACAAGTGGCAAGATGGCTGCAAAGGCTGCAGGAATATGATTTCAAAGTGGAACACCGCAAAGCGGACAACCATAAGTATGCTGATGCATTGTCAAGAAGGCCCTGTAATGAAGACTGTCATCACTGTAGCCGACACGAATTAAGAGAAAACCCGGACCTAATTTTATGTAAATGAACTACTGTCCGAGGACCTGAAAATTGAGGTTCAGAAGTCAACGCCAGAGAGTAAAGTGAAGATCCCATATTCGGTATAATATTTGACCTTAAAAGCGAGGCATATACAAAAACCTGAATGGAAAGATGTGTCAGACAAATCCCCGGAGTTAAAGGAATACTGGGCACAATGGGACTCGTTAGTAATTAAAGATGGTGTACTCAAGAGAGTTTGGGAAAATCTAGGTGGAAAAGAAAAGCTATTTCTAACAGTACTTCCTAAGAAGAGAGTGTCGGAGGTCCTGAAAGCCGTGCATGAAGGTGTTGGAGTTGGACACTTTGGCATTAGTAAGACTGTGAATAAAGTTAAAGTAAGGTTTTACTGGGTAAACTCTTGGGAAGATGTCGTATATTGGTGCCGCTGATGTGAAGAATGTGCTTTGGCGAAAGGACCAAAAACTAGGAACAGGGAGAAAATGATTCAAAACCTGAGCGAAGCTCCTTTTGAAAAAATCGCCATCGAAATAGCAGCACCATTCCCAACCAGCTAATCTGGAAACCGTTATGTGTTAGGCTTGCTCAAAAAGCCTGATGATAAATTCACTCAAGATAGGCAGGAAAGCTTAGAGATTCTACTACAAACTCACTTTCCTGGCTCTACAATATCAGAAGGAAGTCATGCACAGGCTACTCTGGAATAGGCTGCACATCGCCCAAACAGAAGACAAAAGAGCCTAGCCAAAAAGATTTTCAATCTTAACAAAATCAGATGGGCGATAAACAGCTTTAAACCCTACAAATCACCAGGCAGAGATGGAATCTTTTCAGTTCTGCTTCAAAATAGTATCGATGAGCTCCTATCAGCATTGGGAGCTATATTCAAAGCCAGTTTTAACTTTGAATACATTCCAAATCTGTGGAGAGAGGCTAAAGTGGTGTTTATACCAAAGTCCAGAAGGCGTCCACCTGAAGACCCCAAGTCTTACCATCCCATTAGTCTAACATCCTTCCTCCTAAAAACAATGGAGAAACTAATTGACCTTTACATCAGAAGCAAAATCTTATCTGAGAAGCAACTTCATGTCCACCAGCTTGCCTACCAGTCAGGCAAATCCACAATCAGTGCTCTAAATTGTCTAACAATGGACATTGAAAAGACACTAATGGCAAAAGAAATTATTGCTCTCTGTGCATTTATAGACATAGAGGGAGCTTTTGATAACATCTCGTATGAATCCATAAAGAGCACTTGTGAAAGAAGAGGTATAAAACGTTCCATAATCAACTGGATACAATCCACATTGCGAAGCAGAATTGTCACAACTGAAATCGATAAAAGGCTGTCCCCAAGGGGGAGTCCTATCGCCTCTGCTGTGGTCACTGGTGGTCGACGACCTTTTAAAGAATCTCTGGCTTTGATGTCCAGGGGTACGCGAATGACCTAGTCATTACAGTAAAAGGCAAGCATGAAGGCGTAATTTCCAAGCTAATGCAAAATGCCCTTAACACTATCAGCAATGGGAGCCAAAAGGAGGGACTTAACGTCAATCCAAGTAAGACGGTTCTGGTTCTGTTTACAAAGAGAAGCAAGCTTAACCTAAAAGCACCCACGCTAAACAATAAGGAACTCAGATTCTCCAGCGAAGTGAAATATCTAGGAGTCATACTGGATGCAAAACTTTCCTGGAACCAACATTTACAAAAAACCATTGCGAAAGCGACAGCGGTTCTATGGTCGTGCCATACGTTATTTGGCAAGTCATGGGGATTAAAACCAAAAATGATCCTATGGTCCTACCTTCCGGTGGTAAGGCATCATCACATATGCCTCCCTTATATGGTTCCCAAAAACCAAGGAAAAAGTGTGTAAGGCAAGTTGCAGAAAACGCAACGGCTGACTTGTCTAGGTATCACAGGGGCTTTAACTACATGTCCCAAAGGACAATGCCAAAGGACTATATACAGACGAAATATAACTTTGAATTACTATTTGAAGTGGTCATCCGAGATCGCCAAACAAGTCAAATTGCAATACCAGAAACATCCTCTGGAACAAGCATCTGGTATACAGACGGATCCAAAATGGACGATGGGGTTGGAATTGGGATATATACGGCCCTAATCACAGGACCTCACAGCCCCTGGGTAAGACACCCTCCATTTTCCAGGTAGAACTCCAAGCCATCAATGTATGTGCCCATGAGTGCATCAACAGACGCATCAAGGGGGCAAGAATATACATCTTATCAGACAGTCAGGCAGCACAATAACATACGTTATTTGGCAAGTCATGGGGATTAAAACCAAAAATGATCCTATGGTCCTACCTTCCGGTGGTAAGGCCAATCATCACATATGCCTCCCTTATATGGTTCCCAAAAACCAAGGAAAAAGTATGTAAGGCAAGGTGCAGAAAACGCAACGGCTGACTTGTCTAGGTATCACAGGGGCTTTAACTACATGTCCCACAGTTGCAATGGAGGTAATGCTTGACCTCACTCCGCAACACATCTTTGTGCAGGAAGAGGCAATTAAAAGTGCCTCGCAACTTTACCAAGCCAACAAATTAAAACCAGAGGACCTTATTGGACACCTAAAAATTCTGGACACTGTCCAACTTCAATCCTTGACAATGCCAAAGGACTATATACAGACGAAATATGACTTTGAATTACTATTTGAAGTGGTCATCCGAGATCACCAAACAAGTCAAATTGCAATACCAGAAACATCCTCTGGAACAAGTCAAATTGCAATACCAGAAACATCCTCTGGAACAAGCATCTGGTATACAGACGGATCCAAAATGGACGATGGGGTTGGAATTGGGATATACGGCCCTAATCACAGAACCTCACAGCCCCTGGGTAAGACAGCCTCCATTTTCCAGGTAGAACTCCAAGCCATCAATGTATGTGCCCATGAGTGCATCAACAGACGCATCAAGGGGGCAAGAATATACATCTTAACAGACAGTCAGGCAGCACTAAAAGCTCTGAAGTCCTATACTTATGAGTCTAAAGTTGCCTGGGAATGAAAAGCACATCTAAAGCAACTGGCCATAGGCAATAGATTGACCTTAATGTGGGTACCAGGGCATGAAGGTGTTCATGGCAATGAAATAGCTGATAGCCTTGCTCGAGAAGGGGCTAAGGCCCCATTCTACGGTCCTGAACCATTCTGTGGCATAAATAAAAGCCACCTATTGGGAGAGATCAAAATATGGGAAAAAGAACAAAAAGAATTCTACTGGAGAAACACTCTGGGCCAAAGACAAGCGAAACGATTTCTGACCTATTTACCTGAGAACGCCAAAAAGCTTCTCACTCTAAACAAGAATGAAGTAAGACTAATCACAGGTCTCCTTACTGGACACTACCCATTAGGATGTCATCTTAAAAAAATGGGCAAAACAGATAATGGACTATGTAGATTCCTCAATGAACGTGATGAGACTAGCGACCATATACTCTGCGGGTGTCCCCTCGGAATCCAAAGCAGACTCAAACACTTCGAAAAGATTGATATAAATCCAAACGAAATTGGCAACATGGCCCCAAGGAAAATACTGAGCTTTATTAAAAGCTTAGGTGACCTCGGTATCTATTAGAGTAGGGTCACTCACAAAAGATCTACATAGGTCGCAGTGAAGAAAAGCCATTAGGGCCAAATGACCCCGAGAAAATCTACAATCTAGTTGTCATGGACTACTTCAGCAAAAGGCCAGAAGTTTATACAATCCCCAACCAAGTGGCCACCACAGTCGCAGAGGTCCTTTTCAAAATTGAATTTGTCGTTTTGGTGTCCCAAGAGAACTACACTCTGATCAGGGCTGCAATTTTGTGTTGGAGGTATTACAAAATATCTGCTGCCTGCTAGGAATTTCCAAGACAAGAACAACTCCCCTGCACCCCTAGTCTGATGGTATAGTGGAACGGTTCAATAAGACTTTAGTAAAGTACCTGAAGATGGTAGTGAATCAGAAACAAAGTAATTGGGATACATGCATACCACCTTTTTTCTATTGTCCTACCATTCCACTGTGCATGAAGCGATGGGAAAGTCTTCCAGCCAAAATTATTTTCGGAGACGATCTAAGTTTCCCTATCATATCATAACCGGCCGACCAGAAACTCCAGAATCTACTGATGACTACATGAGTCATGAGAAGTTACATCTTGAAAGTGACAGGATGAAGATCCTGCTATGATCTGAAAGCAACCAGTGTTGAATTTAAGGTCGGTGGCAAAGTGTGGTTATACATTCCCAAGCGAATAAATTTTAGAGTTCGGTGTTCTATTTAGAGTTTCATAATTGTTATGATTAATTTTCAAGCATATTCCAGTACAACTTTGTTGGCCTTATGATTTCTGCATCTATCATTGGCCAGGAATTTTCTAGATAGTCTCCAGTCTTCGATTTGAGTATATATGCCCTGGGAATTGGGCCTGGAAGTAAGTTGAAGGTTAGAACGTGATTTTAGTGGGAGTTTTGAAGCTGAGAGAATATTCTTGGTCAGTGACAGTATCTGACAAGTTTATTTGTGAAGGCTAAACAATAAATGTGGTAACCAAGGCAACCAATTTCGCAGTGGCGAAGCCTCCATGTATCCACTGTTACCACTGGTAACACCTAATTCCAATTTCCAACATATCCTATAAAAATATTAACTCTAGCAAAATTTATATTTTAAAGAATTTTTGAACAAATGGTGCACAGTGCAAACCAAACAAATTAACAAATTATAGTCACCGCCACCAAATTGAAAAGTGGTTACACTGCCACACCGCTTGACTCGTGCCAGCGCATCCGCACACCGTTGGTTGCTCCCAGTTAAAATTAATCCCAATGGGCCTGTATGTTACCATTCTCATTAATGGTGACATTGCGTTCGAACTGAGATGGTGCCGCCCTGTGCGTGAAATTAATTAGGTATTGCTCGCATTTATGCAGCATTATGATGCAGTTTATTTTTAGTCCCAGAATGGATATAATATAATATTTTCGACAATATATTTATGTCATGAAGTATTTATTTATTACATAATTTTGTCGAGGTTTTTGCCAATCACGAAAAGAGGAAAAATGTATGTAACGAAACGTATTTTGTAAGAAAAATATTTTTGTTGGCCGAATTTCTAATTCAACACTTTAGGCCGTTTGACCTTGAAAGTTGTAAAAAAATCGCCTGCGGCGCTTATTCTTTTTTTGGTAACTTGTTAACAAGTCTCGCTTCGCTACTGCGAGTTTGGACTGTTATTGTTGAGATCCGATACAATATTATGACATACTACTACATACCTATGGCAGCAAGCTTTGTAGTTGTTTAAATAGGTAACACAACGTGTTACTTTACTTCTTTACTATCTGTACAAACCAGGAGTTAGCCTCAGAGTTTTCTTTGATGTGATGTGATTTTAATCAGTATGCCTTTCAAAGGGCATTATGATGAAAAAGTGGGCTTCACTTGTTCTCAAACTATGCGTTTTGGTATGATTTTGGCCAGGCTGCTATGTGTTTTAAAATTAAGTTCAAAATAAAAAATTCCTTGGAAAACCATAGGCAGGGATTTTATGGTTATATGAATTTATGTTTTATTTTAAAATAAAAAAAAAATCCCCATTTTTGAACAGGCTGCCAATGATAAGTATGCAAGTTCTTGTTACAAAACTGCTAAAGAAAATATGGCATACCGTTTGCTCCTGTCCAAGTATAGTTTACATTGAATGTTATATTAATAATTTACAAGATTTTCAATGGAGGCCATATTTTCTTCAGCAGTTTTATAGTAAGAATTTGCATACTTCTTACCATTGGCAGTCCATTTAGAAACATGGAAAAATTCTTTATTAAAATACCCTTTGATCCCACGTGTGATAAAAGTCTTATCAAATCTCATCATCGTGAGAATATAGGCATGATACTTTCCTCTGAAAGACTCATTTGACTAAAATTGTATCCAAAAATCTTTTCCCGGTCTCATACCAAATGAGCAGAAGAATATCCATAGTAGTCTCAAAACGGGAGGTATCACGATTAATTGTTTATTGTTTATATTTCTGTACTTGTACTTGTATATTTTACCCCATCCATTTTCAAGCTGTTCAACGTGAAATAAGCTAAGCTGACTGAAAGCACAAATTGCGCCACATGTATTTTGTAGGGTGACTCAAATGGAAACCTACTCGATACTTGGTTTTCAGAGCTTAAATGTTATGATATAGTACAACTAGTTGTTGATAGATGGTGCCATCGTGAGCCAGTTTCCACAGCTTGTTGATGGTCTTCAGAAAGTGGGTTAAATTTGGAGTAAAGTAATTGTTACCCTTATGTGGCTTCTTAGAAAGCAAGATGAAATGTAAATATTAGTGTCTAAAGTACTTATTGTTCTAACTTCTAACTGAACATATATTTTACATAATTTTTACATTGCCAAACTGTTTATATTAGACCTTCATTTAAATTTATGATACACATTCAGAAAATAAACCAGTGTTAAAAAGGTGAAAAAATCACGCCTGCTTTAGATATGTTGTTTGTTTTCTCAAATGCTACAGTTAAAGCAGGACATTCGAGATTATTGAGAACTGTTCGTTCAAAATTAATCTTTTGGTGATATAAATACACAAAAAATTAATATAGAAATCACATTCGTGACATATTCTCTACAAAAACCACACAAGCTCACTCGTATAAATTGGTCTTTTATTTTCTGGTAAAATCCCTCAAGTTTTGCTCTCGGGCTTTGCTTTTGGGATATTATCAGGTGATCTTTTTAGGCAAAATAGCGCTTTTGAAATATTTGTCGATAAAATTTCTGCCACTAATACATAATAGTACATAATAAAACTGTTCCTGGTTAACTTTGTTTAGTAATTTACGATAAAATCATAATACCTACAATTTTTGTATTTTCTACCTCGATTATGGCTTTGTAGGCGGCTTTTATTTTGAAGTTGGCGATCAATTTTTGGCAATAAGTAGACGATAACACTATATACTTCTCATAAAAATTAATTTATTTATTTACGATATTTTATTATTTCGATAAAATCTCAAACAGCTCGCAACATTTTAGAATAATTTTAATTCGATATTCCCTTGGTTAAACATATTCAAGTTAAATAAATTCAGTATAAAATTTTAAATGTATCAAAAACTGTATGAGATAATATTGTGTTACATTCTTAAGTGAAACACACTATAAATAACTTGCATGAGGTATGATTTTGGTGAATGCCATGCTGAGCAAAATGTAAACATATATAAAGCTGTAAGTAACCTGCCATTGGCTTTTTCTGTTCAGGTGGGAAGTGCGTGATCGTTTCAATGAAATCCCGTGCCCCGACCATCGAGAAAGTTGTGAACCCTCTAGGTACTGTTAACACAGTTCAGTCAGATGAAGAAACTGATATAATGGCTCCTGAAGATGCTGTTATTCATGAAAATTGTGATGAGACCCTATTTCGACCAATAGTAACAACCAGAACATTAGTTTATCAAAATGCTAAACAAAATAATACATTCAGTGGGAATATTATGGCAACAAGTTTAGAAGCCAACACAAAAGTTGCTGTCACTGTTCTTAAGAAATCACATGAAGTCTGTAACGAAAGTGAGCAACTATACGAATACAAACATCTTGTTGATTTAGAATCTGAGAAACAGAAACCAAAAGAAAAACCTGATGTCAAATATACAAATTTTGAGCCAATCTTTGAATGTTTTCCTAAGGAACATTTCCCATCAATTGAAAGTCCAGTACAAAGTAAAATATTTCGTAAAGCTAAAAAGAAAGAGGCATCCTTTGAATTAAACAACGTTGAAAATAAACCTACCGAAGAGTATTTATTGACTTTGGATAAAAGTCAAGATATGTTTGAAGATGCTCAAGATTGTGGATTATCAGAATTAAAATCAATCAATATTCAAGACGATCTGGATACACGACAAAATAAAAACAAAAAAATATCTGATACAGACATACAGAGCAGCCTACTGAAAATTAAGAAACAGGTTCAAGATTTCGATGTGTTAACTGATAATACACAGACGTCAGAAGATAATACTACAGATGAACAAACATCTACCTTTAAAAATAGAAAACTCAAAACCAAACTAGGGATCAAAATATCAAATCTGGGCAAAGAGAGAGAAACGGAAATATCAGCTGAAATAACCCTACCACTTCCAAAGCGCACCTGGAGTAGTGTGGCAGCCACCAAGTCCAAGGGAAATGAAGCAGATACAAATACAATGATGAGCGAATACATAGAAGATTTAAATATAGATGTAGCAGACATGTGTGTTGCAGATGAAAAACAAATCGGCACCGGCACTCTAGTAGGACAACCACCCGAGCACCATCTGAAGGTCGCTAAGTCATCAGATGACGAAAAGGGGTCCGGCAGTTCACCTGTTGAAACAACGGAAAGTGATGACTCTGGGAAAATGCCAGTTGACATGGAGCCAGAATGGTCCTTGGAAGTGCCTCAGATTTCAAAATCAGCTAAGAGGCGGTTGAAAAAGAAGACGAAACAAACCTAGAAATTGTAAAACAAATTATTGTTAAGGTAAAATGAAACTGGATCTGTATTGTTAAAGATTTGCCTAGTCGAAGAGGTTATATATTAATTTAATTTTTAATCGGGTTTTTTGACATCTGAACCAAACTGATGAAAAGACAGCCGTTTCAAGTTGCCAGGAACATTCATAAATGCCTGACATTAAAGAAAACAAAACTTTGAATGTTAACTAAAAAATATATTTCAACAACTTGGTTTTCTAAGCTTTCGGTGAATAAATTTTCCTCCTTTTTTAAAGATAATGTAAAGTCAGAGTGAACTGACAGAAGAATAAATGGCAAATCAAAGTGTCATGACAGAACAATAACCTAGCCGCCTGTCCGATTTTGTACCCTGTGTTCTGTACAAAGTGAATCAGTTTTTCATAGCAGGACTTTAACAGGTGATGGATCTTCAAAAAATAACCACACTTTTTCATATAAACTATATCTTCTTAAGGCTTCATAGAAAACTTACAGGGTGTTAAAGTTTTAAAAAATACTTTATCTAATATTTACCAAACTAGTTAAGGTATTGAAGTCATATTTGGTACACGTTATAGAAGCATCAGTTAACATAAAACCTGTTAATATCAAACATCTCGAATAACCATTGGCGGAGAAGTGGGTAATTAGTACAATTGTTCTTAAAGAAAAAAATGAATGCCCTTGTATAGTAATAAAATGGATTGCATTTTTTGTAGATTTTTAATTCTAGAGAGAAATGTCCTCTTGGTATTTTTTATGTGTTGTGGTTTCATGTCAAATTTGATTTTTTGTATAATTTCAGGGTATTTCTGAAAAATAACTAAATAAATTGCTTGATAAGTAAGATTAAAAGTGAAAAAATGTATTTCCAACTTTAAATAAAGTAACTTTTTCCAATAAACTTACCTATTTAAGGCTATACTTTGGAAGATACAGGATCTAAAATATTTAGGGAAAATAAAATTAATGTTACACTCTGTATCTTGTTGTCTACTTTTATGGAGCTTCTCTGGTAAATATCCTAACTAGATTGGTAAATATTCGATAAAGTCCACATATTTTCTAAAACTTTAACACCCTCTAACTTTTCTATAAAGCCTTGAAAATATACACTGTGTCCCGGATAAGAATGAACAGCATGGGGATATTGCAAACGGTGAGAGATAGGGCAACGGTTAAATGGGGAAAAAGTTGCGCAATTTTGAGGTCAATAAAATGGCACAAACAGATTTTTAATATCTTTTTTCGTTTTTGAGTTATTTTGAAAAAAGTAAAATTTTGCGTTTTCGATTTTATTTTTGTTGTTGTTATCACAGATAGAGAAAGAAGAAAAACACTTTCTTATGGCACTTTTTAAGGGGCCTTAAGATGGCGTTTTTAGATTTGTTCTACAACGTTTCGTTTTTGAGAAACCATCTTCAACTTTATTTTTTAAATACGAACCTGGATTTTTTTTTGTAGATTTTAAAAGCACTTTTCATTGCAAATACCATGATTTATGACACGCAATGTTTTTAAAATGTTTTGAGACAATTATACTGAAAATTCCTTTTTTTCCATTCATTTTTGCCTAATGCGTCCCTGTATTTAATAATAAGGAGTCTAAATATTAATCAGTATTGACAACAATTTAACTTACAGTTTATTTTTACTTCGAAAACTTAATATTTTTAAATAGTACGGCCCTGCGTCTGGTAAAGTGTTTTCCTCTGTTGCTGCAAACAGTGTCGCATTGTGTTTTGGAGTAAATTCTTCGCTTTTCCTAATTGCGAGAAGAAAGCTTTAAGCCAACGTAATCAATAACTTTTGCCATTTATTAATTGCAAAAATACATTCGTTCGGCCTCTACACTATTTCTGTGACACAAGATATAACATGCTGACATGTTAAATTTGTCGTCATTTGAAAAAGCACCCTCCATTTGTAATGAAATAAATTGTTAACTAAATTATACAGTGGGAGTTATGACAAATGACAAGGGATTGGTTTCGTTGTTTCAAAGCCTTCTAGGTGGAGGATTTGTATTTATTTTTTATTATCGTATGTGCAGTCCTTTTTTTAGTTCTCCAATTGAAAGATAAGTTGTAAGTTAAATTGTTGACAATACCGATTAATATTTAGACTTCTTATTATTAAATAAAGGGCGCATTAGAAAAAAAATAATGGAAAAAAGGAATTTTCAGCATAATTGTCTCAAAACATTTTAAAAATATTTCTTGTCATACATCATGGTATTTGCAATGAAAAGTGCTTTCAAAATCTGCAAAAAAAGTTGAAGATGGTTTCTCAAAAACGAAACGTTCTGAAACAAATCTAAAAACGCCATCTTAAGGCCCGTTAAAAAGTGCCATAATATCTGGAAAATGTACTGATACGGGTTGGTTAAGACTGGATCAAAGATATTTGTTGCGACTGGCATGCCTGGTGTATAAAGTGAATAAGCTAAGAATTCCACCATATTTGCATTCTAAGTTGAGGAAGCTATGCGACCTCCATCGTTCCACGATACACTCATACCTGTATATAATTCCTAAACACTCCTCCACCCAGTACCGACAGTCATTTTCCTATTCAGCCCCCAGGCTCTTTAATAGTATCCCATTAGATATCAAAGATTCCTCAAATATTGCTAATTTCAAAATGAAATATAAAAGTCACATACAAGATGGGAACATATTTAGTACTTAGTATTTTAATTACCTAGTATTTGTTTTTTGTGATATTAGATATTATTGTGTTACACGATGGTTGCGTGGAAGAGCACGTATGTGAACGCCGCCATCCTTTAAAATTTATTTTGTAATATTATCTGATGCAGTCAATAAAGCCACTTATTATTATTATTATAAGAAAGTGCTTTTCTTTTTTCTCTATGTGTGATAGCAACTTCGGAAAAAAATAAAATCGAAAACGCAAAATTTTACTTTTTTCAAAATAACTCAAAAACGAAAAAAGATATTAGAAATCTGTTTGTGCCATTTTATTGACCTCGAAATTGCGCAACTTTTTCCCCATTTAACCGTTGCCCTATCTCTCACCGTTTGCAATATCCCCATGCTGTTCATTCTTATCCGGGACACAGTGTATAGTTTTTACGAAAAAGTGCGGTTATTTCTTGAAGATCTAACATCTGTTAATGTCCTGTTACAAAAAAACTGATTCACCCTGTATAATTATCTATACTAACTTTTCTTTGAATAACTAGTAATAATATTTTACTGAATTCTAGTGCTGAACATTCATCAACACAGTTGTCTGTATTTTCATAATAAATGCCGATTCCTTCATTTTTCGACTAATTCTTTGGGACTTATCCCACAAAATTCTATCATTATTTTTAAAAAAGTGTATACATATTTTTGACTTTGAAGTTTTATTTTGCCTGATGTAATTTTTATGTTTTTGAAATGAACGTTAAATGGCCTACATATCAACATAAACTTTCCGCATTCACAAAAAAGATTTAATATACTTTTTTCAAATAACCAAGCTTTTGTTCAATATTTTGAACTTCTTCAGGGAATTAGATTGAAGTTAATTTCTAGGTTTAAAAAATCCAAATGTAATAATGTGTAGCACATAATATGTAGATATTATGTTAATCATATGATTTCTTCATTTGACGAAAAACAAGAAATGGAGTTTCCCAGCAAATTGTCCTTTCTTATAAGTATAAGTAAAATATTATATTATTAATAACAGTAAAAAAGGATAAGATGGTATAAAATTTATAAAAACATTAAAAGATTTTTTCAAATGTTTTACCTGGGAAACTCCATTTCGTCAAATGAAGAATTCATATGGTTAACATAACATAGTATCTATGTTATATGTATACAGGGTGTTTAATCTTAAGTGCGAACACCCCCGTAAAATTTGTATTCTCCATCCGACTTTAGCCGCGTTTTTTTCTAACAATAGGCCACGAAAAACTGTACGTTGGTGCAAAATTTCAAGTCTTAATGTCAATTTTCAAGGCCTACTACAAATTTTTTTCTAGTAAAAAATGACGAAAACCATTTAGCGATTTTTTTATTTAAAATCTGACACCACAGCGTTAATCAGAACAACCTAAAATCCCCGTATACCAAATTTGAACAAAAAATATACAGGCAGTTCCATTCTGCAGGCTGTGAAAGTTGAGCAAAATAGGAATTTTAAACTCATCTGGCGAGTCAAGTGTGCCATGGAATTACTTCGAAACAGTTGGATGATGAACAGAACCACTCACAGTGTCGACGTACAAAGTTCCAATAAAAAATATACAAGGTGTTCTTCGTTGTAGCAACTCGAAATGCTGATTTTTTTAAACTTTATACAGGCCAAAAATCGAGTATATCAAAACCACCCCAGTCATTACAACTGAAGTAAGTCAAAAAAATACAGAAGCCTGCCAGTCAGTAAGTCCATATGAGTTAAGGTGGCTGGAAACAGGAAACGCACAGAAAATGTATCATCTTAGACAGTGACTTTATTGATAAAGGTCCAACGATTTGAATTGTTTTTATTATTTGTTGGTTGGATGATGTAAAGAAATAAATTGCTTTTGTATTTATTAATAATTATTCAATGATTCCAGAGCACTCCTGACCAATATAAAGTTTAATAAAAATTCAGCATTTTGACATCGCCCAGAGAAAAAAACCCTGTACATTTTTGTATTGAATCTTTGCACACCAACACTTTGAGTAGTCCTGTTGATCATTCATCTGTTTTGACGGGAGTCCATGGCACACTTGAGTCTCCAGATGCCTTTAAAATTCCTATTTTGCTCAATTTTGACACCCTGCAGAATGGAACTCCCTGTATATTTTTTGTTTAAATTTCGTATACAAGGGTTTTAGGTTGTTCTGATTAACGCTGATGTGTCAGATTTTAAATAAAAAAATCGCTAAATGGTTTTCGTCATTTTTTACTAGAAAAAAAATTTGTAGTAGGCCTTGAAAATTGACATTAAGACCAGAAATTTTGCACCAACGTAGAGTTTTTTATGGCCTATTTTTAGAAAAAAACACCGCTAAAATCGGATGGAGAATACAAATGTTACGGGGGTGTTCGCACTTAAGATGAAACACCCTGTATATGTGGTACACATTATTACATATTTGTATTTTTTAAACCTAGAAATTAACTTTAATCTAATACCCTGAAGAAGTTCAAAATATTGAATGAAGGCTGGGTTATTTGAAAGAAAGAAAATAAAATGTATTTTGGCTGCAAACCCGTTATTTTCATTTCTACAATTACTTAACACATCCGTAATACAAGACATTAATTGAATTTTATAAATGTAAATTTTTTGAACCTTGTACCCCATTAAATGATTTCATTTTAATTAGCATCGATCTTAATGTATTTTTTTGGGTTTAAATACCCTTCTGACATTAAAAAAGATTGCCTATGCATTTTAATATAACGAATAATTAAATTTATATTGTTGGCAATCCTGAAAAACCTGCTCAATGAATTCAATAGGATATCTATCCTTCTTGAGAATGAACATGTTTTATTTGTTTCATATCCTCCTCAAATTTTGTGTTATTGGAACAATTGAGTTTAGCCCTGTCAGTTAAATCATTGGCTCCATGTTCCCATATAATAAATATGTCATCTTCAGATCTCCATCGAACATTAGGTTTGTGACCGTATCTAGTCAAATCATTTTGTTTAAAATCTTCCATGAATATATTTGCTTATGAATATGTAATGGGGGAACACTCTTTTAATAATAATCATAGAATTTTGTGGGATAGCAAGTCCCAACCAATTCTCAAATAAGTAGGAAATAGAAAAAAATAAGGAACCAGCATTTATTCTAGGAAATACGGATAACTGTGTTGCTGGATGTACAGGAGAATTCAGTAAAATATATTACCAGTTATTCAAAGATAAGTTAGTATAGACAATTAGATAGAACACGGTCTTAAGCCCTGTTTGAACTGGAGAAACTTATTGGAACTTTTTTGTTGCTTTGTGTTTCCCATTGTTACCTGTTTCGGAAACTTTCAGCAACATATAGAAACTTATTGTTTCCACCAAAGGAACTATATTTAACTGACAAATGTCACTGTACCTGCTTAGTTCGTGAAAGTGCAACTGAGTGTTTCCACTGATGTGAGACAAGTTAGCATATTTTATTTTTATAGCTGTTAATACCAAAGCGCACTCGCAACTCGCAACACTAAATGTCGGCAGTTGCTTATTCGTTTCCACCGTGCCAGCAACATGCGGCGACTTGTTTCGGTTGCTTTGTGTTGCCGGTTTTTCCTTTGAAGATACCGCTCAAAATGGAAACCGGCGACATGTAGCAACAATCAACATTTGTTTCCGAAACAACGAGAAACTTTCGGAAACATTTGGGAACTTGTAGCAACTTTTTGTGGAACAAGCAACAGAAACGCAAATGATGCCCAATGTTGCTTCAGTGGAAACGGGGCTTAATATCAGACAGGTAGGTACAGGTGGCTAGGTTATTGTTCTGTTGTCATGACACTTTGACTTGACAATTCATTATTCTGTCTTTCACTTTGACTTGACATTATCTTTGAGAAAGGAGAAAGATTTATTCTCCGAAAGCTCAAAAAACAAAATTATTTTTTGAGTTTATATTCAAAGTTTCATTCTCTTAATGCTAGGCATTTATGAAGGTTTCTGTGGTGAAAAACTCAATCAAAAATTAAATGGATCTGTTTGCACCACAAAAATTTCCGATAATTTTTTTTTGCTTGACAGCTATTATTGTAGAAGCATAATAATTATTGTAAATAAAAATTATTTTTTGCGACATACCATTTTTTCTAATTGAAATGATTATAGCCCCACCACCCATCATATATGCCAAAGTTACTCCCCACTATTGATTACCATGACTTCTTGTATGTAAAAACTGACGGTGGTTATGAGATGAATAAAAACACCAACAGGATTTTTTGCAATAGTAATTAAAAGGTTAACGCAACTAAAACACCAGACACTAAAGCCTGAAGAACGCTGGCAGATTATGTTTTCAGCTTTCTCGAAATTACCTGAGGTCAAATTTCACCCACCAGTAACCACCAGTAAATGACTCCTGACTCGAGTTACAGAATTTGATACTGTATTACAAAACAAAATGTCATACGATCATGAACATTTTCCCTCTTACCGGTTTCTCGCAAAAATACACGGGTTACAGATCTTCAGTAACCTTTTATAAAATGGTATGTCACAAAAAAATCATTAAACTAATGAAAATTGTGTAATTCATTTAGGCAGAAATGGATCCAGGGTTATAGGGAGGTTGACAATCATCTCCCGTACTCTTATTTCAGAGTAAAATTTTGTATTTCACTCCTAAATTCGGTTGAATTGGGTTTCAGGGCAGCTGATTTAAAAAGTGCACTGCAAAATAATAGTGCATTGCTTTCACTCTCTTTTTTCTCTCTCTCACACACACACACACACGTATATTGGATTGGAAATTAAGTTTACAGTGGGTTCCAGAATAAGGAGATAAAGAATATTTAAAAGTACTTAAGTAGCTTCTTAAACAAATCACTATTAGTTTTTTAAAATTCATTCCCCAAGAAATCCACCCCTAACCTTCTTGAGTAGTGTATCGCTGAACATTCGTCATGAATTTTAGGAGGAACAACCAGTTTTAAATTTGTGATTCTTATCGTTGAGTGAACAATTCACATAAAGAGGAACAACAGCTGTCAAATCTGACAGTTATTTTTTTCGCGAAAAACGCATACGTGATTCAAAGTCAATTTTCAACAATATAAATGTATAAAATATTGTTGACTAATGTTTTCGGACCACTCCTGCGTTTTTCGGGAAATTATTTGACAGTCCTTGGTCCTCTATCCAAATATTTCACTCAACCTTCTTATTTGTAATGTTAAATAGTTAGTTCATCATAAAAAAATAGACATACCTTCTACGATGTCTTATTGGACAAAAAGTTTGAAGCGGATTTTTATTTTAAGAGGAGTTTCTAAGTCTAGTTATAAAAAAATACAGGGTGGCGTTTAGTGTGACACTACAGTGACAATTTAGATTTTGATATTTTTGAGTAGAATACCACAACAAAATCACATAAAATTCACATGCATAACTCGTGCACATTTGCATTGGTATTGTGCTGTGCACATACCATGCTTTTCTATATTCATATCATGTGAAAAATATGAATTATTGGTGTCTATTGAAGGAGGGCCACTCGAAATAGGCATTTTTAAGAGAACTTTATTGAAACAAAAAAAATATGATTAATTTAAAATTTTGTTATGGTAGCTATAGTTACTAGTAAGCGGTTAAAAAAGTTTTTGAAAGAAGAATGGTGTGATATTTTACAGATCTTTATCAAAAATAATAAAATATATGTTTAAACTTTGATTAAGGAAATCTCGTGACTGAATGTATTACGATGATAAAAGATGGAACTTTTAGTGGGTTTGCAGTCAAGTTGGTCTTTAAAGAAAACTATTTGTTAATTGCCAAGCTTTCGGAATTGTTTATTCCTTCTTCAGGACAGCTACAATATGTTTAAATAATATATGCATATTATATAATATAATATGTTTACTTACTTAAAGCTAGATTTGGTTTAAAACTACAGGGTGTCTACTTTTAAGTGTATAGAAATCAATAAAAAATGTATTTTGTGAGATATTTTCAAAAACCTTTTTTTTTTTGTTCGAAAAGTCTTCAAAAAACGCTTCTTTTGACGTTTTTACTTTTGTCAAAATGCAAATCCGGGGACGGTTACGATTTTTTTTATACCCCGATTTTCACAAAAACCATTTAGAGATTTTTTTATTTAAAATCTGACACAACATCGTTAATCAGCACACCCCAAAACCCCCCATATACTAAATTTGTACAAAAAATGTAGAGGGTGTTCAGTTCTACACCGTGTTAAAGTTGAGCAAAATAGGAATTTTAAAGACATCTGGCGAGCCAAGTGTGCCATGGAATCCCTTCAAAACAGTTGCATGGTCAACAGGACCACTCAAAATGTTGGTGTGAAAAGATTTACTACAAAAATATACAGGGTATTTTTCTCTAAGCCATCTCAAAATTCTGAATTTTTATAAAACTTTATACTGATCAGGAGTGCTCTGGAATCATTGAAAAAATATTAATAAACACAAAAGTAATTTATTTCTTTACAAAATGCCAACCAACAAATAAAAACAATTTAAATTATTGGGCCTTTCTCAACAAAGTCACTGTCTAAGATGATAGAATAGTTTCTTTATTGCCATTAAATTACATCCAAAGACGATACATTTTCTGTGCGTTTCCTGTTGTGACACACCAGCCACCTTAACTGATATGGACTTACTGACTGGCAGGCTTCTGTATTTTTTAGATTTAGTTCGTTTATTATGTGGAGCGGTTTTGATATACTTGACCGGTATAAAGTTACAAAAAATTCAGTAATTTGACATGGCGCAGATAAGAGCACTCTGTATATTTCGTATTGGACCTTTGCACACCAACAACTTGAGTGGTCCTGTTGACCATTCAACTGTTTTGAGGGGATTCCATGGCACACTTGACTTGGCAGATGCCTTTAAAATTCCTATTTTGCTCAACTTTGACACCCTGCATAATGGAACTTCCTGTGTATTTTTTATTCAAATTTGGTATATAGGGGTTTTGGGGTGTTCTGATTAACGCTGTGGAATCAGATTTTAAATAAAAAAATCGCTAAAAGGTTTTAGCGAAAATCGGGGGTATAAAAAAATCGCAGCCGGCCCTGGATTTACATGAAGGTCAAAAGAAGCGGTTTTTGAAGGCCTTTCAAACAAAAAAAGGTTTTTGAAAATATCTCACAAAATACATTTTTTATCGATTTGTATGCACTTAAAAGTAGACACCCTGTATATTATCCATGGCAAATTTTTTACGAAAAATCTTCAGATTTGTTTTTAAAAAGACATAAAATTTAAATGTTGAAATTTGTAATAGATATCTAAAAATGTAATTTTCAATTTTTATAAACAACATATTTATGTTATGGAAGACTTGATGAAAATAAATTATCATTTGTTTTGGATTTAAGGTTATATGTTTGCCAAATGTCTAAATATATCTAATTAGGTTATGATTTTAATTATTTTAGTTCAATTTATAGGTTATCAGTACGACAAATTTTTGTTTAAAAATTGTCTAATATGTCAAATTTGGATATAAATTTGACAGCTTTTTGTTTATTAAAAAATGTATCAAGGCGCCAAAAGTGGTTATAAATTTGACATATTGTCTTATAACTATAACTAAAATTTGGTTATAAATACAAATTGTGTCATTTGTCAAAATTGGTTAAAATTTTGACAGATTTTTTTTTACAAATTGTCTAATTAGTAAAATTTTGTTATAAATTTAGAAAAAACTAATAGTAGTAATGTGTAGGTATAACAATGAATCAATTAATTTGAAGCAAATATGTATAAATATTACTTAAATTTTCAATATCTATCAATATATCAAAATCATAATTCATTGAATTATGATTTTTATTAATTTCTATATTACGCTAAAATGCTTCAAGATAAAACGATATTGGCTTCAACTATTCTCACAGAAGTCTAAATATTATTATCCTTCCACTAGTATTTAAAATATTTCTCAAAAGAAAAGGTAGCCTCGAAAGAAACAAAGATTTAATACAATAAATTGTCTTTTATTAGTTCCACCGCCTTAACGTATGAAAGTCGTACTATATCGTATCTGGTACCCATTCCAGCTATAGGCCACCATACATACACCTAAAAATAAACAAAACATTTTAAGATTAATCATTTATAAGTTTAGTTGTTAAATTAATTACCGTTATGGTTTAGATTTATCCTCCAGTCACCAGGGGCGTCCTAGAAATTCTGGCACCCCTCTCATTTGCTTCTTTTCTAGAAACCTTGTTCTGGCTGTCTTTGTTTATACCCACTACTTGCGATGTCACTGGTATTAAGCATTCTCCTTATTACGCAACCGCTAACCGATGCCTTGTCGATAGTGCAGGAAATTTAGTTGTTAGGTCGAGCTTACGACTGTGCTAGTAGCGTTATGTAATTTTGGACCTCGCGTGGCTTATATTGCGGTCGTCTGAGAAATAAAATAGCAGTCAACACTTCTACTTAAATATTATCATATTTTTTACTTTACCTTCAAATAAATAATTTCATCCTGCACTTTTATAAGGCCAATTGTGATGATTAGATACTACTAAATTGTTTATATCGCCTCGCTTTGGTTAGGAAATTTGAGCGCTGGCGTTTGGCTGATATTCGTTTGACGTGGTTCTGTCAAAACTTAAAGTGCCAACCGTGGTAGCCTTCAAGCATAAAATTTACTAAGCCTTTCAATCTATAAGACCTCTGATTGGTTGGAATGGCCCCCTTCCTTTTTTTTTAAGAAAAACGGAACGACGGTTCATTTTAAATTTAACGTTTGTGGTGTAAAGATCCAACAATCAAACGTATGGCGATTTTGCCGATTTTTCAAGAAAGTCAGTTCCAAGGTTTTTTATACCGTTTCGTAATATCGTATAGACGATTGTTGTCAATTTGAATTGAGGAATGTTCGTTTTATAACCAAAATGGTTATGTTTTAGCTCCAGAAGCTTGAACCATTTAGTGGTTAAATAAAAAGCACATTTTTCTAATTACAATATATTTACAATTTGGAATTGTACATTTAGTGGTTCACACAAAGTACAGTAGGTAAACTGAGTAGTTAAATTTGATACTTACAATTTATAATTTGTTAAAAAAACTTGGAAAAGGTTAAAGTTTACAATATAACATTGGAGATGTTCGTGAGCTTAAAAGCAAAACACAAGTAGCACAAAAGGTTCACGTGAGCATTTAAAGTCTTGTTTACGAGCACTTCGAAAATTTGGACGACAGTTCTACAGAGTACCTTAAAGCCTTCTCAAATTAAAGCAAATTTTTTATGAAAAATCTTCAGATTTGTTTTTAACAAGACATAAAATTTAAATGTTGAAATTTGTAATAGATATCTAAAAATGTAATTTTCAATTTTTATAAACAACATATTTATGTTATGGAAGACTTGATGAAAATAAATTATCATTTGTTTTGGATTTAAGGTTATATGTTTGCCAAATGTCTAAATATATCTAATTAGGTTATGATTTTAATTATTTTAGTTCAATTTATAGGTTATCAGTACGACAAATTTTTGTTTAAAAATTGTCTAATATGTCAAATCTGGATATAAATTTGACAGCTTTTTGTTTATTAAAAAATGTATCAAGGCGCCAAAAGTGGTTATAAAGTTGACATATTGTCTTATAACTATAACTAAAATTTGGTTATAAATACAAATTGTCTCATTTGTCAAAATTGGTTAAAATTTTGACAGATTTTTGTTTACAAATTGTCTAATTAGTAAAATTTGGTTATAAATTTAGAAAAAAACTAATAGTAGTAATGTGTAGGTATAACAATGAATCAATTAATTTGAAGCAAATATGTATAAATATTACTTAAATTTTCAATATCTGACCTTTTATTCATTGAATTATGATTTTTATTAATTTCTACCATTTCAAGAAAAATACGTTTATGATCATTTCTTTCAATTTTGTAACAGTCCAACACGCTGTACCTTCCTAGTTTGTTATTTTAGATTTCAGTTTAGTAATAGATAGTTTTAAAAAATTGGTGAACCCGCGGGTACTCTATATGCAAAGTGTCGTGGCCGTGCTCAGTACTCGAGAGAGAAGGACGATGACCAAATAAGGTCATGTGGCCAGGGCGGCTTCAGGATTGCTGGGCTCCCAAAAGTAGCAAACGAACTCGGACGAGAGTGAAGCGATCGGGGAGTCGAAGGGCGAGTGCTCTGGTGAGCAGGTCGCGGCTCGACGCCCGGAAAGGTGATCGACGACAAGGTGCCGGGTACACTAACCCAGGCAGTGCAAAAGTGTGTGTCGTGGTCGACGGTTGTGTGGGAAATGGCAGCGTACAGTGAAGCGGTTGCAGAGGCGGAGCCCAAGCCACGGGCCGCGCTCTCTCTCCTCAACAAGTATCCAGGTAGCAGCGGCAGAACGGTGGCAGCGTACTCTGGGAAATATCGCGCCCCCACTACGACCACGGTCAGGCTATAGACGACCGACAACCATATTGGAACTGGTGAGTCCGTTCCTTCACTGCGGAAATTCGAGCTGGAACTTTTATAGTTCGCCATTGCGGATAATCCACGGGGTGTTCGGAAGAACAAACGTTTTTGCGATTGCTTTTGTTCGGGACTGTTTTAGAAAAGTTATATTTAGACGTAAGGTTATAGATTCTAAAGAGGTTTAGGTACTTGTTCTTCTGTAGTTTCGTGGCCGAGGTCCACAAAACTGTGTAAGCTGACGCTGATTTATTAATACTGTTTAGATTATAGTATATTTTGACTGTAATTTGAAGTTTTATTGGACTTAGGTGGAGAGTTAAGATTTTATTAAAGATTTTGTTTCAATCTGGAACGTAAAAACAATCAGAAATTTGGCATCCAACATACTGAACCCTGAAGAGTCTCATTGCTATTTATTGTGAATTTAGGAGAGCAAAGAAAGTGCGTTACCCAGGTTTTTACCGGCATTCTACGGTAGACGTGCTACTGTAGAGCACACTTTGTGAAAAGGTGGGCCCGGTACAATTTGTAATATTTTTGTGTCATTATAGTTTATTTTATGATCATGTTATGAAATTTGATCATAAAATAAACTATGACACAAAAATTGAAAGAAATTATCATAATATTGAATGATATTGAAAATTTAAGTAATATATTTATACATATTTGCTTCAAATGAATTGATTCATTAATTGTTATACCTACACATTACTATTATTAGTTTTTTCCAGTGGCGTCGCGTGACTTCAGAAGCAGGAGGGGCACCTTAAATTTTTTTTCTCAAGACAATGAACAACATTTCAATATTTTTTTATCCCAATTTTAGTTTGCCTGAAACAAAAACAAAAAATACTTCCCAAGTAAAAAAAAATGTACGGGTATTTTCTATATTACGCTAAAATGCTTCAAGATAAAACGATATTGGCTTCAACTATTCTCACAGAAGTCTAAATATTATTATCCTTCCACTAGTATTTAAAATATTTCTCAAAAGAAAAGGTAGCCTCGAAAGAAACAAAGATTTAATACAATAAATTGTCTTTTATTAGTTCCACCGCCTTAACGTATGAAAGTCGTACTATATCGTATCTGGTACCCATTCCAGCTATAGGCCACCATACATACACCTAAAAATAAACAAAACATTTTAAGATTAATCATTTATAAGTTTAGTTGTTAAATTAATTACCGTTATGGTTTAGATTTATCCTCCAGTCACCAGGGGCGTCCTAGAAATTCTGGCACCCCTCTCATTTGCTTCTTTTCTAGAAACCTTGTTCTGGCTGTCTTTGTTTATACCCACTACTTGCGATGCCACTGGTATTAAGCATTCTCCTTATTACGCAACCGCTAACCGATGCCTTGTCGATAGTGCAGGAAATTTAGTTGTTAGGTCGAGCTTACGACTGTGCTAGTAGCGTTATGTAATTTTGGACCTCGCGTGGCTTATATTGCGGTCGTCTGAGAAATAAAATAGCAGTCAACACTTCTACTTAAATATTATCATATTTGTTACTTTACCTTTAAATAAATCATTTCATCCTGCACTTTTATAAGGCCAATTGTGATGATTAGATACTACTAAATTGTTTATATCGCCTCGCTTTGGTTAGGAAATTTGAGCGCTGGCGTTTGGCTGACATTCGTTTGACGTGGTTCTGTCAAAACTTAAAGTGCCAACTATGGTAGCCTTCAAGCATAAAATTTACTAAGCCTTTCAATCTATAAGACCTCTGATTGGTTGGAATGGCCCCCTTCCTTTTTTTTTTAAGAAAAACGGAACGACGGTTCATTTTAAATTTAACGTTTGTGGTGTAAAGATCCAACAATCAAACGTATGGCAATTTTGCCGATTTTTCAAGAAAGTCAGTTCCAAGGTTTTCCATACCGTTTCGTAATATCGTATAGACGATTGTTGTCAATTTGAATTGAGGAATGTTCGTTTTATAACCAAAATGGTTATGTTTTAGCTCCAGAAGCTTGAACCATTTAGTGGTTAAATAAAAAACACATTTTTCTAATTACAATATATTTACAATTTGGAATTGTACATTTAGTGGTTCACACAAAGTACAGTAGGTAAACTGAGTAGTTAAATTTGATACTTACAATTTATAATTTGTTAAAAAAACTTGGAAAAGGTTAAAGTTTACAATATAACATTGGAGATGTTCGTGAGCTTAAAAGCAAAACACAAGTAGCACGAAAGGTTCACGTGAGCATTTAAAGTCTTGTTTACGAGCACTTCGAAAATTTGGACGACAGTTCTACAGAGTACCTTAAAGCCTTCTCAAATTAAAGCTGAGTAGAGGCCACCTTCGCTCCAAGGTCCTTGTTCGTGGATTAGGACCTCGGCTAGGCCTCGAGACTCGAGCGGGTCGTGGGATGTCCGAGCTGGTGCCGGAAGGTGTGCTCACTACTCTAAGCCGCTTGTAACGTTGGTGTGCTGGTACTCAGTCCGTCCCTGTCTCGCTTACGTGCTTCACTCACGTACCGGAGTGCATGTAACAGAAAACACAACGAACAGTCTCCGAAAACCAGCAGTCGATGTTTCGACGCTTCTACAATTACTAGTTAAATTTATTACGTAAAAAGGGATTAAAAAAGAATTGAATCTGTACAGAACCTTGAAATTGGCTGTGAAATAGATTAAAAATGACTATACAAAACGATCAATTATCTCGACTACACTTGACTTATAAATTTACTATACAATATTTACAAAATAAAAGGTAACATTAATAAATACAAAAGCGTTTGGCGACTTCCCCAGTCGATATCAAAACACCAGACGAAAAATTACAGCTACAAAAGCTAGATAACCAAAAAAAGGAACCGTGGTAAAGTTTACGTGCCTTGGTCAACTTAAGGGTTCGTTTTCCTAAATCTGTGCTAATAACAAAATTTATGACCAAAATATGTGGCCACCGCTCGCTGGGTGCAGCCCACAGAGAAAAGGGGTGAACAGGCCTAGGTGAGAGTAGCTCAGGAGTTGTCAAAATGACGTTATTAATAAAAGTTATTAAACATTGAGCATATACTCACCCAGACTGTGTTCCCAGGGGTCCTATCTGTAGTTGCACCTGCAGCGGGTCGCTGTTGAAACGTTGAAACTCGATAAATGTGTGGAAATCGTGCACTTCCACAGCCTAATGCCACGTGCTCGCAAACACATGTAAAAAAAAAGAAAACCTCAATTAGCACAGCGAAGATAAAGGCACACGCTACACAAAACCACTTAAGTCGACTATTTAGTGGGAAATTAGACCTGAACAGAGACTTTCACAAGGAAATTTCGATACAGAAAATTCAAGGCCGGATTTCACCCACGCGACATTACCACGAATGTTCGAAAGGGAAGTGGGCCAATTCTTGTCGCCGCTTCTATTTATAACTTTTTTGAAATATGGACAACGGATGACTTCCGTTTCCTTTCCAGAACACTTTGGAAGGTTTTAAAAAGTGAAACTTATTGATAAAAAATTTAAATAACTACAACCGGAGAAAACAGGCGACGGTGTCAACTGTCAATTCTGCCAAATTCTAGCAGTGATATCCGACCAGTAGAAACGTCGAACACAAGGAATGACATTAGTACACGGAACAACCGTGGCGCGCGAGTCAATCGTAAACTGAATAAGGTGAATATTATCTTTATAATTAACGTCAGACAGTGATTACAACAATGTAACTGTTCTAGTAATACATACCTTCAATAGATGAATAAAATTTAAACATTTTTGCAACCGCACATACCCTTTAATAAACAATTTGTTTGGTAACAACAAGGTAGGCAACTTATTATGCATCAGCTTGTATAGGTGGTTGCAGATAGCAGGGCAACATTTTTTAAATTTGGTAGGGGTATACGGGGGGTGACGAATAAATTGGAATTAAATAATGCATTTAACCACTGTAACGGAAATTAGATAAAATTTTCGTTACACACCACCAAAACCCGGTAAAAAAAAATACGAAAACTCAAGTTTGAGTATTTTTTCTTGTGCAAACCATATACAAGGTGATTAATAATTGACATTAAAGGAAATAAAAGGTATGACCCAGTATGCAAAATTGTCTGAGGTAATTAACGTTATCATAAAGTGGTTTGGCTGACCCTGTTCAGCTTCAAACAACCTGACTTATTTAAATACAAAATTGAAACTTTAAATTTAATACAAAAAAAATTGGGCGCCAGTATACAGCTAATGTATACAATAAGTACATGGAGTCAAGATAATTCAACCAACAAAAAAAATTAAATCCCAAAATTTAAATCCCCAAGTTAAATCCCAAACTTAACCTAACTTACAAACTAAATGGAGGGGGAAAGAATGAGAAAGAAACCTCCAGAAGCATGGAAGCCACATGACAGTCTGAGACGCACCTGCCAAGAGCTACAGAGTGCTGGGCACAAATGAGTTCTGACGTCACAGACAAACAAGCATGCACCATCCCAACACCCAAGGATACAACAGATCCTGACAAACACCTCCCAGAATAATCACACGATCATTCCATGGGCCGTTAGAACAGAAGAGATACTGCAGTTTGACCAAAGCTACAGTACCCGCCACCTATACAGGTAGGCTCACCGATTATCCAACTGGAAAATCACCTGAATTAGCGGAAAAGAAACAAACAAGAAGAAAACCTGATAATATAACCTATTGCAAAAATAGAAGAGAAAATTTTTTTTAATGAAAACCAGAAATAGTTCAACTCTGAGTCCTATGATTTAACATTGTCAAAATCAACCAATTCAAGGTAAAAGTTACAAACTCGAATAGAGTAATTACTTGCAAGAAATGAAAAATTTACGAAACATTTTGAAATATACAGGATAACATATGAATGTGAATAACCGTAGGTCAGTCCTAAATAACTGCACTTCATAAGCCTACGCGAGATTCGTTAGGTTACTTAGTTCGGACACTCTAGAGTCTAGGTGCTATCTAAACCGAATCAAAATATTCTCTGTATATTCCAACAAGATAATTTGTTATTTTGACAACGTTAAGCCAAAAATTTAACCTGTAAAAGGTACTTACTGTTAAAGGTAATTACTATACTGAAAAATCTACTGAATGACACTATAAAACTCAGAGAGACTCATGTGAAAAAAAAATGAAGAGAAGTACTATATACTACGATACTATAATTAGCCAGAAATGTATGTAAGAGGGTTTCATCCTGTCACATATGTCAGATGTGTAAAAAGTGGGTCTGGATCCACGAAGAAATGGAAATCCAGAAGGGATTTTACGAACACTATGAAAATTAAACTGAGACTTATTGTTTCTGTTTTAACAGATGTTAAGGACGGGAATAAAAGGGAAAAAGGAAGTTATAACCCCACTAACCAGAAGGAATTGCTTGTCTGGGCTACGGCCAATCACCGATCAGGCTCGTGTGCGCTATTATCATCTCCCAGGGATACAAAGATCAATCAAAGAACCGTTCAGATTAGCTTCGAAATCAAAGATAAACAACTAAAAAAGATATGGGACAAAAGGATAATCTGCGCCAACTTCGCAAAAGCCTCAGGAGAGAAAAAAATAAATCACAAGCTATAATTGACTAATATTTAACTTTAAGTTCAAAAATCGAAAAATTTGACATTAAAAAAAATTCAAAGGTAATTATTATTATTAACCAAAAAAATTAATTGAGATACAACCAAATGGTAATCTGACAAGAGATCAAGCTATTGACCAAACATCTCTACAATATTTTTAACAAAACCTGATAGTAAAATTTACAGACCCAACAAGATACAAATATCTAATACAAAAACCCAAAGATACGATAAAGATGATACGATACCTTTGTATTAGATAACCAAAAAACAAAAACGTTATGTTTGCAAAATTACTAGATATTTAATATATGGTCCACACCAAAACAGTAAAAATAATATTAAGATAAAAGGTAAAAATTCAAGATCTTAATTGCTTGAGATGTGTAATCAAAGCTTGAACTCAAAAATATAGCTTGTTTTTGTTAGACTTGATGTTCGACTAATCTCACTCGATAGACAATTGGCTAAAGTGCGTATGCCAAAAATCTAGAGCGGAATAAAAAAATAGAACCCACCACAGCCCTTGATGCGTAATCTGAATGGATGAAAAGTCCAGTATTACATCACCACCAAATTTTTTTTTATAAAATAGCTATATTTTTTTTTACAAAGCGATATTTTCAGATTCTGGTTCCGACAGATCGTCCGAATCTAGATCAGAATGGTAGTCTTCCACAAAATTTGGGTTTAAATCCTTAATATGAAAATTACCAAGGTTGTTTCCCTGCGAATCTTTTAAACGATAAACTAATGGAGATAAAACCTTATCGACAACACAAGGGATGTATTTTGGACTTAGTTTAGCTGAAAAGTCGTTAGGAGCACTAGAAAGACTGAAATTTCGACGCCATACCTTATCACGAACAGGAAACTGTAATGGACGTTTTCGCAGATTGTAATACTTGGCATTTTTCTGATAAGCTAACTTCAAATTTTTCCTAATATTCTCATGTAATTTTGGTAATTGTTGTAAATCATCGATAAGCTGATTTTTCTCTGAAATAGCTGGAATATTGTTTTCGTTGTCAGAAATCTTGCCATAATAATCTCCAGTGAGTGGTATATTGCGTCCAAACATTAAAAATGCAGGCGAGTAGCCTGTGACATCGTGCTTCGCTAACCTAATAGCTTGTGCTATTTTAAAGATGTCCACATCCCATGTTTTGTGATTTTCGTGAATAAAAGAACGAATTGCAGTTACAATAACTCTATTAACTCTTTCAGTGTGGTTTATCTGCGCATGATATCTTGCGTTAAACCATATTTTCTGTACACGATAACTTTCCATTAGTTTTTTAAAATCATTGCTGGTAAATTGACTACCATTATGGCAACAAAAGATTTGGGGAACACCATAAACTAAAAAGACCTGATTTTCAATAAATTTGGTAATTGCCTTGGTAGTTGCTTTAGATAAAGGATGAATCAAAACAAATTGAGTAAACCAATCAACAATAACTAGAAGATACTGATTACCATTTTTAGACCTAGGATAAGGACCTAATAAATCTGCCGAAATCATTTGAAACGGAAAATTTATATTTTTATATGGCTGACGATGTAAAACAGCCAGTAAATGATCCTAAATTTATGTGCAAATACTGCAAGAAAATAGTTGCAATTTCTTGTGCGAAGTGCACAATACGTAAATGTGTGTATCATACGTCATGTGCATTAAGAGTTAAAGGCCTCATGGCATTGGGAAGAGATAATATGGTAGAGTGTTGCAAAAAGAGCACCATTAACAAAAGTACGAATACAAATGAAATTCATAGGGAAACATCAACAGCAGATGAGAATGAATATTTGAAGAATCTCCTGAGTGCAAAGGAAGAAATCATTAGTGAATTGCGTTTCAATCAAGTTTTACTTAATAAAACAGTAAGTCTGCTGGAAGATAAGATCGCATTCAATAATATTAAAACCTATTCACAAGTTACAAAAAACAGTGTACTACAAAAAAGCAGCAAAGAAACAAACATTCCGAATTTAAATTCAACGGCAAAAAATCATAATAAACAACAAAGGGGGAAGGTCAATGTTCCTGCAAATGGTATACAAACAGATATACATCAAATAGAAAATGCACAAAAAGAAAAAATGAATGCAATCATTAATTTGGTAAACACCGAACCTATAAGCCAAGAAGATCAAGAATATGAAGGTTTTGTGAATGATGAAAGGTCAAAAAACAGGATGAAAAACAATTTTAAGAAAAGAATTGGAACTGCAAGTGTTGAAGATAAAGATAAAGAAGTAGGTTTTGTAGGGGCTGATAAGAAAGTATGGCTTTACATCAATAGAGTAATGCCACATGTAACTGAAAATGTAATAAAGGACTATATTTTGAAAAAGCCAAATTTCCAAAGTGATACAGTAGAAGTTCAACAGGTCCCCTGGCAGAATGATAATGCCAACAATCAGTCTAGTAAAAAGTTGAAGAGCTTTGTAGTCACTGCCCCCTTCCATCACAAGGATGAGATGTACAATCCAATGTTCTGGCCATCTAATGTGGAAATTAAAAGGTTTAAACGAGAGCTCTTAAGAGGGAGTAATTTTTTATAGACTATTCTCAAGGATTGTCAGGGATGCATAGTGTGCCGAGAAGATAATTTAATATTAGTATAATTCATCAAAACGTTCAGTCAATAGGAAACTGCCTGAATCAGATGAGAATTCGGATTGTGTGGCTATTTGTCTAACTGAACATTGGAAAACAAGTGAACAACTGAACAATTATGCAATAAGAGATTTTCAGTTGGTGGACTGTGTATGCCGAGATGGAAAAAATCAACACGGAGGAAGTGCAATCTTTGTCAAGCATGGAATAAAGTTTAAGTGTCACTCTGCAATATCACAACTCTCTGTTATCAGAGTATGCGAATGTTCTGTGTGTGAAATTGACGTTGGGTTTGAAAAAATAGTTATAATGTCCGTATATAGGCCTCCCGATGGAAGTGTTGATGGATTTATTTCCATCATGGATGATATTTTGTCAAAGTTTGAAATCAGTAATCCTATATTTTTCGTTATGGAATGACGAAACAAATTGAATCTTTTACAAGAATTACAAATAATTCTACATCAAGTATTGATAATATTTTTACTAATTATAAGGGAGTATGTAGAAGCTCTGTAATTCAAAATAATATATCTGACCATACGGCTCAGAAGGTGTCTCTTTCTATTAAAGGAAGTAAAAGAACAAAATTTGAGACTAAAAGAATTTTCAATGACAAAAACTTAAAAAAATTTCGAGATAAATTAGCGTTGCAAAATTGGATAGAGAAACCTCTTAACTGCAACATTAACTTGGTTTGGAATAATTTTATGGATACTTTCACAGCTTGCTTTGATGAATGTTTTCCTGAAATAAAGGTAGCAACTAATACAAAGAGAGATCTTTGGAGGAAAGTTGTGGCAGATGAAAATGTTAAAAAGTGTAAGGAACAATTAGATATTCTATACGTATTAAGTAATAACAACCTAAGGTATAAGGATCAGTATAAGAGTAAAAGGCGAGAATATGAAAGTCTGTTATCTAAGGCAAAGGCAAATTTATTTGAAATGAAGATGAGTAAATCAAACAATAGTTCAAAATGCATGTGGTCTATTGTTAATAATATTAAAGGTCATTCTAAACTAAATGAAATAAAAATTCCAGGTAATGCTGCTGACATTGCAAAGGGTTTCAATGATTTTCTTGTTAATATGTCAGCAGATCTACTGCAGCAAACTCAAGCCCAAAATTACAACTGTTATGTGCCCGTTAATGACAAGTCTATGTTTGTAAAACCTGTTTCTGTGGAAGAAGTTTTGGAAATAGGGAAGTCTCTAAAAAGCAAAATGAGCAGCAGCGATGATGGTATCCCGACTAGTATAATTAAAGCAAGTATTGAGGTTCTGGCTAAACCCTTATCTTACATTTTAAATATGTCATTAAAATGTGGTATTTGTCCAGACAGACTGAAGATATCGTCAATTAAACCAATCTTTAAGAAAGGTGACAGTACAAAATTTAATAATTATAGACCCAAAAGTCTGCTGCCTGGGTTCTCTAAGATTTTTGAGTTATGCATTTGTAACCGAATTAACAATTTTATGTCGAGTAGCAATTTATGGTCCGGGCAACAACATGCCTATCTTAAAGGTAGATCGACATATACTGCATTATTTGATTATATACAATCTGTCACTGCACTGGAGCACTGGAAGGTAATTTAGCTGCCTTGGGAATATTTATCGATTTGACCAAGGAGTATGATTGTGTTGCTGCTTCTCAAGTTGGAACGTTATGGCATTAGAGGTAGTGCTCTGTTATGGATACAGTCATACCTCTCAAATAGAACTCAAAGAGTGGTTGTTGATAAGGAGCATGATAAAGCAAAGTCGGAATTGAAACCAGTACTTGTGGGTATTCCTCAGGGAAGCATTGTTGGACCAGTGCTTTTTAATATTTATATTAATGACTTCAGTACAAGAGTTAGTGAAGCGAATTGCAGTATTGTTAATTATGCAGATGACACAAATCTATTGGTGACAGCAGAGATCCTCTCTGAGGCTGTGGATTTAGCAGGTAGAAAGTTTAATGAAGTAGAAAACTGGATTGGAAATGAAAGATTAATACTAAATAACTCAAAAACAAAAGTAATCCATTTTAAAACTAAACGTTCCAATATTGTTACACTGCATAAAATTCAAATAGGTGGAGTGCCTGTGGACCCATGTGCCTCGGTGAGATTTCTTGGACTTGTGTTGGATGTCAACTTATCGTGGGGATTGCATATAGAGAGCTTGGGTAGAAGACTAAGCTCGGTTTGCTACAGCTTGAGGGTTCTGTCACAGTATCTACATAAGAAACCCCTAATATCAGTGTACCATGCAAACTTTGAATCTCTTGTTAGATATGGTATTATGTTTTTTGGTAATTCCTCACAAAGTGGTCATGTTTTTTACTTCAGAAACAAGCGCTTAGGATTGTGTTGAAAATGAAATTCAGAGAGAGTTGTAGAGAAAAATTTAGAGAAAATAACATACTGACAGCCCCAGCCATTTTTATACAAGAATGTATTTTACAGCTTTTTCAACTAGAACAAACGCGACATGCCTACAATACTCGTACATTAAATCTTTCATATCCTCGTCATAGACTTACACTTACTGAAAAGAATGCCTCTTACAATTGTATCACTTTTTTTAATAAGTTACCTGGGGTTATTAAGGAAGTACATAATTTGAGGGTCTGTAAAAAGATGATTTTTAATAGGCTGGTCCGTCTGGAACCGTACAGTGTGGATGAGTTTCTTAGTTGTAGGGATCTTCTTGTCTACGGTATGGGTTCGTTGCTGTGAATCGCAGCTGTTTGACTGCAATTTCACTGTATTCTGTACTTTTGAAATAAAGATGTATTGTATATGAACCAATCAAACCAGCGCGCGGAAGATTTGAACTTTTACTCGCGGCACAAATAGAGCACTTTTTTACATATCTAACGACATCTTGTCGCCCCTTAGGCCAATAATATAATTCGGTAATTCTAGATAATGTCTTAGAAACTCCAAAGTGACCGCCAGTAGGATGGTCGTGATACATAGATAAAACCTCCTTGCAATTTGCTGTAGGTACAACAATTTTCCATTCGGAACAATTGCTAATAAGAGGTATTTTTGAAAAGATATGTTTATATAAAATATTTTCCTTTACTTGAAACGTAGGATACCTGTCAGGATTTTCTTGAACTTTTTGGATAAGAGATTGATACCATTTACAAGGCTTAAAATTTGAAACATTAAGAACAGCTATTTCTGAATTAGATCAAGATAATGCATCAGCAACAACCATGGTTGAACCTATTCGGTGGATGATAGTAAAATCAAACTGTGAAATTTTGACTGCCCATCGAGCTAGTCTTCCTGCTGGATTAGATAAATTTTTGAGCCAAATTAACGAAGCGTGATCAGTTTCCACAGTAAAGTTAGTTCCTTCAACATGACAAAAACGTTCTATGCCAAATATCACACCCAAACATTCCTTCTCTGTTACTGTGTACTTTCGTTCACATTTGTTCAAAGTGCGGCTAGCATAAGCTACAGGATGTTCGATTCCATCAGTTCTTTGATATAAAACTGCACCTAATCCGGTGTCACTTGCATCAGTTTGAATAATAAAAGGTTCTTTAAAATTAGGGGCTGCTAAAACTGGACTTGTGGTAAGACGATTCTTTATTTCAAGAAAAGCTTTTTCTGCCTTGTCATTCCACTGAATGGGTTGACCTTTTTTCCGACCTGTAATAAATCGGTTATTGCTGAAGTTATACTACTAAAATCTTTTACAAATCTGCGATAATAGCTAACTAAACCGATAAATCTCTTAATTTGTGTGGTTGTTTTTGGTGTAGGATAATTTACTATAGCCTCAATTTTTTCTGGACTCGTTCGCAAGCCATCTTTATCAACAACAAAACCCAGAGAGGTAAGAGAAGAACGACAAAATTCACATTTTTCTAAATTAACTGTTAAATTTGCTTTTTTTAACCTATGATAAATTTTATTTAAAACTTCAAGATGGGTATAAAAATCAGGAGTAGCAACAATTATATCATCAAGATAAACAAAAGCAAATGGTTCAAGACTTGGATCGATAATTTGATTCATTAACCTCATCATTGTTTGTGGTGAATTTGACAAACCGAATGGCATAACCTTAAATTGAAAAATGCCTCGTCCATGAACTATGAAAGTTGTTTTAGGTCGAGAACTTTCCTCTAATGGTATCTGATAAAAAGCCTTTCGCAAGTCTATTGAAGTCAAGTATTTAGCATCCCTAAGTTTACTTAAAATACCGTCTATTAATGGTAAAGGATAGGAATCCTTTACTGTAACTTCATTCAGCTTGCGCCCGTCAAAACATACACAGTACTCTCCAGACTTTTTAGTAACGAGCCATAAAGGACTCGACCATGGTGACTGTGAGGGTTCGATAATACATAAGCATTTCGTCAATTTCTTTTTCAAGATGTTCTTTCATGCCTTTGACGAAATGGTTTGGCATTGCCAGTGTCAATTTGATGTGAAATTAAATTCGTTAAACCAAGTTTGTTCGTAGGAGATATACTCTCAAAAAGATTAATGACATTTTTTAAAGATTTTTGTTCGACTGTTGTTAAATCAGAAAAAGAAGTTATGGCATTTACTGCACAAATATCCTGACGTTTTTGTTCGAGCAAGGAATATGACGACTTAACACAATCTATAGTAAATCCAAATAATTTTAAGGTATCCATACCAAGAATTAATTCATGTAATAACGAAGGTATAACCAAAAAAGTTAGAGGTAAATAAACCCAACCGACCATGTCGGAAGGATATCCGTCGGCCAAAGAAACACTTATTGAACTGTCTGTATATAGCTTGAGATTATATTTTTCGATAATGGAAAAAGCACTGGAACCTAACGCAGAACTATTAGCTCCATCGTCAATCAAAGCAAGGAACATATGATCGTACATAGAAATGGGAAGGTAGTTGCGAAAATCTTGAGCCTTCTTTGCAAATAATGGACTTAAGTTTTTACGAGGCTTTAATGTGATGACAGGAGTTCGATAAAATTTGCGAACTGCTTCCAACCATTTAATGTCTTTGCTGATTGCTGGAATTTTTGGGAGTTCGTGAGGTATCGGGAGTTGAATTTAGTTTTTCTTTTGAATTTTGTTTTCCACCAGTGGGTGTCTCGCGACTTCCACTGGTGCTTGTCACGTTTTTTGGCTTGCACTTAGGGCAATTTAATTTAGTTTTGTTTTTAAAACCGCAAGAAAAACAAAATATTGTTCTTGGACTTCTACAGTCCGTAAAAGAATGTCCCATCCGTTCACAATTCCAACAACAAACATTATTTGACATAACATTGACATTTCTATTATAGCGAACATCACCCTCATGAGTAGATAGACAACTCAAGTCCGGCTCCAATAATCCTGAATTCCGAGTAGGCGGAGGTTTGTATCGATCAGACCAAGATAATGATTCTTCTAAGCGTTTACAAAGTGTAGAGAGTTCAGAAATAGTCTTTATATCATGTAAAGCTAACTGAGATACGTAATGTGGAACAAGATTTCTTCTAATTTGATTTACGATAGCTATTTCATCGGGAGGGTTACTCAATCGCTTGAATAAGCCTTCCATGGTAGCAATATAGAGCGAAACTCTCTCTTTCGAGCCTTGAGTTCGATTTCTAATTTCCTCAAGTAAATCGTGGTCGTACTGATAAGGAAGAAAATCTTCTTTTAATTTTTTGACTAACTCATCCCAATTATGCACTCTACTCTTATTATTTACAAACCAGGTCCACGCTTGATCTTTAAATAAATCGCACGCAGACGAAAATAAATCTGTTTTCGATATACCTCGAGCCTCTCGTAAAAGTTCAACTTTTTCAAGAAAAGAAACTAATGACTCTTTACTTGAGCCAGAAAAATAAACATTCCATTTGTACGGAGCTACAGACCTAGAAACAGTAGGCAAAGTCATTTGAATTGGGTCAGTAGGTGTCGACGTTACAGGTAATGAATCAGAAAATTTAGAAGCAAACTCACCTTCTAACTTGAATAAATTTAACTTTATTGTTTGAGCCTGTGACTCATCGTCTTCAGACATGATATTAAAACGAGAGATACGAATCGATAAATGGTTAAGTCTTGACTCTATTCTATGACAAGCTGCATCGCCCTTAATACCAACAAATTTATTAATGACACTTGTGACGTCATTAAATGACTCTAAAAATTGCTTAAAATCGTCAGCAAAAATAATTGGGTTAGCAATCGTAATAAAACTTCGGTTAGAAGCTTTCTGACTTAACGCACCTCTCAATCTTTTACGTTTTGCCTCTACATTACCAGATACGTCTAAACCGCGAACCTTAAGTTCATACGATAACTCATGTTCTTTCAAGCTGTTAGGATCCATATTAAAAAATTACCAAATCTCAAAAAAAAAATCAAATGACAAAAATTGGGCAGAATTTACGACAACAAATATTCGAGCAAATATTTTAGGCAAGATAATTGAATCAACAAAAAAATAAAATAGTCCAAATTTTCAAAGTTCAAAAAGTCAAAGTTACTTTAATTTTAGTTAACCACAATAGAACAAGCTTCGACAAAAAAATTAACCTCAAGGCCCCAAGTTGGGTCACGCGAAAAATATATAACCAAAATGGTTGTTTGAGCGCCAGAAGCTTGAACCATTTAGTGGTTAAATAAAAAGCACATTTTTCTAATTACAATATATTTACAATATGGAATTGTACATTTAGTGGTTCACACAAAGTACAGTAGGTAAACTGAGTAGTTAAATTTGATACTTACAATTTATAATTTGTTAAAAAAAACTTGGAAAAGGTTAAAGTTTACAATATAACATTGGAGATGTTCGTGAGCTTAAAAGCCAAACACGAGAAGCACGAAAGGTTCACGTGAGCATTTAAAGTCTTGTTTACGAGCACTTCGAAAATTTGGACGACAGTTATACAGAATACCTTAAAGCCTTCTCAAATTAAAGCTGAGTAGAGGCCACCTTCGCTCCAAGCTCCTTGTTCGTGGATTAGGACCTCGGCTAGGCCTCGAGACTCGAGCGGGTCGTGGGATGTCCGAGCTGGTGCCGGAAGGTGTGCTCACTACTCTAAGCCGGTTGTAACATTGGTGTGCTGGTACTCAGTCCGTCCCTGTCTCGCTTACGTGCTTCGCTCACGTACCGGAGTGCATGTAACAGAAAACACAACGAACAGTCTCCGAAAACCAGCAGTCGATGTTTCGACGCTTCTACAATTACTAGTTAAATTTATTACGTAAAAAGGGATTAAAAAAGAATTGAATCTGTACAGATTTTGCAATTACATGTGGCAAACCTTAATTAACAACCCCAAGATAGATTAAAGCATGTAACTTTGAATTATAGAACCTTGAAATTGGCTGTGAAATAGATTAAAAATGACTATACAAAACGATCAATTATCTCGACTACACTTGACTTATAAATTTACTAGACAATATTTACAAAATAAAAGGTAACATTAATAAATACAAAAGCGTTTGGCGACTTCCCCAGTCGATATCAAAACACCAGACGAAAAATTACAGCTACAAAAGCTAGATAACCAAAAAAAGGAACCGTGGTAAAGTTTACGTGCCTTGGTCAACTTAAGGGTTCGTTTTCCTAATCTGTGCTAATAACAAAATTTATGACCAAAATATGTGGCCACCACTCGCTGCGTGCAGCCCACAGAGAAAAGGGGTGAACAGGCCTAGGTGAGAGTAGCTCAGGAGTTGTCAAAATGACGTTATTAATAAAAGTTATTAAAAATTGAGCATATACTCACCCAGACTGTGTTCCCAGGGGTCCTATCTGTAGTTGCACCTGCAGCGGGTCGCTGTTGAAACGTTGAAACTCGATAAATGTGTGGAAATCATGCACTTCCACAGCCTAATGCCACGTGCTCGCAAACACATGTAAAAAAAAGAAACCCTCAATTAGCACAGCGAAGATAAAGGCACACGCTACACAAAACCACTTAAGTCGACTATTCAGTGGGAAATTAGACCTGAACAGAGACTTTCACAAGGAAATTTCGATACAGAAAATTCAAGGCCGGATTTCACCCACGCGACTTTACCACGAATGTTCGAAAGGGAAGTGGGTCAATTCTTGTCGCCGCTTCTATTTATAACTTTTTTGAAATATGGACAACGGATGACTTCCGTTTCCTTTCCAGAACACTTTGGAAGGTTTTAAAAAGTGAAACTTATTGATAAAAAATTTAAATAACTACAACCGGAGAAAACAGGCGACGGTGTCAACTGTCAATTCTGCCAAATTCTAGCACTGATATCCGACCAGTAGAAACGTCGAACACAAGGAATGACATTAGTACACGGAACAACCGTGGCGCGCGAGTCAATCGTAAACTGAATAAGGTGAATATTATCTTTATAATTAACGTCAGACACTGATTGCAACAATGTAACTGTTCTAGTAATACATACCTTCAATCGATGAATAAAATTTAAACATTTTTGCAACCGCACATACCCTTTAATAAACAATTTGTTTGGTAACAACAAGGTAGGCAACATATTATGCATCAGCTTGTATAGGTGGTTGCAGATAGCAGGGCAACATTTTTTAAATTTGGTAGGTGTATACGGGGGGTGACGAATAAATTGGAATTAAATAACGCATTTAACCTCTGTAACGGAAATTAGATAAAATTTTCGTTACAGTTTAAAACTGATATTTTCCGATTTTTCACAATTTCCCAACCACGAGGCCACACACCAACTCCGGTGAGTAAAATTCAGGGAAAATATTAAACCCGTCAAGTTAATAATCATGTTTTCGCTTAGTACATTTTATCTTTTGGCTTTTAGGCCTCACTAGCTCACTGGCTCACTGACTCACGGGCACGCTCGATCGCTCGCTCGAGTGTTCGCTCGATCGCATGTTCGCTCGATCGCATGTTTGCTCGATCGCTCGCTCGATCGCACTTCCATATTTGGCAACGATAAATCTCACCAAGGGAAATAGACTTCTGGAAATACGTCACTACCCGCCCCGTACTCGTCACGGGCTGTGTACCTCGCCACTTGTACGAGTACGTCATAACTTGACGTCATTGGCGGCCATCTTGTGCTCCATCACCAAACCGGCAAGTCCATTCCGATTTATTTGCAAATTGCTTTATCAAAGTCCAACACAGTAATAGTACTTTCAAACGTCCTCAATACATTTGCCTGTCACGTGTGAACCGAATATAACGTTATACCAGGTGCCAAAATTAATAAGTTGTCCTTTTTCTCATAATCGATTAAGCTTTAAATATTTAATAATAAATTATCATCCTTAGTATTTAATGTGATACACTCAAGCAGGGATGAGGCTATTCACCGACCTAGAACTAACTGTGATTTCCTGAAATTAACTGTGATTTTTCTTGTGTTTATTTTTGATCAAATATAGTACTTATTGGCATTGTTAATTTCCCGTTTTTTTTTTAATATCAACTAAGGCATTGCTTTTTCTGTTCTGGGGGTTTATGTAAAATGGGTGGCGCTTTCTTATGATGATGAATAATTCCTTTTTAACCCACACCACTCGCTGTGTGAGTTAGCCAGGGCAACTCCCCATAAAAGCGTGCTTGATTTAAATTTCAGTAAGTATTATTGTTGTTTATTATTTTATGCCACCGTTATATCACCGTTTTCTGCTTCACCTCCTAGAAAAGGTGTAGCAAATTGTACTGTCACTGTCAAAAAACACTTCCAAAATAAAACAACTTGTATGTACTGTCCTATCATTAATACAAACAAAAAATAAATAACAACTAAAAAAATAAAATGTAAAAAAAGTTTTTAAAAACAAGCATTTATTTAAGATCAAGTACTAAAATGAATAAAATAAAATAAGTCTAGGTTTTCGTTAAGATAATTCAATGCCAAATTGCGACAAGTTTTTATAAATCTAAAAGCTTTTCGCGTGAATTGTAAAGAAAATACATACTTTGGCAAATAGGTACTTGCGTACTTGCTTATCAACCAATCACTGTCCAATAAAATTAATTGGTACCTACTTTTATGAACATCTCGCACGACATGCTTTTTGATTTACAAAAACGCAATTTGGCATTGATAAACGAAAACCTAGACTTATTTTATATTATTTTATTCGTTTTAGTTCATGGTTTAAATAAAAGCTTGTTTTTAAAAAGTTTTTTTACCTTTTATTTTATTTTGTGTTTTTAGCACAGGGTGTCCCATTTTGGGCGTTTTTTGGTGTTTTTCTCAAAAAACTCGCTTATTATTAAAGCTAGAGGGTTGCGGTTTTCACGTCACTGGACTACTTTTTTGAGAGGAATTTGGTGGACCAATCAGATTTTAGATAAGTTTTATAGTTTCCGCGCATTGGCGCAGGACTGAAATTTTCGATTTTTTGGAAACCTCTCTCCTGGCTACAACTTATATACAGGGTGTCTCATTTTGATCTGGAACACCCCTGTAAAATTTGAACTGGCTTACGGATTTTAACGAATTTTTTTTTGTATATTGGGCCCTCCTAGACGTACTTATCAAACACTTTTCAATGACGATACGATTATTCCAGGGCCGGATTAAAAAAAATTTTTGACCCAAATTTTCGAGTTAAGGTATCAGCGATTTTTTTATCGGAAATCTAATAACGTGGCGTTAATCAGCGCCCCTGAAAACCCTCAGATTCTAAATTTCAAGAAATTATTCCCACAAATTATACTTTTTACACCGCATCACAAATACAAAAAAACAAAATTTCAATTTGAGTTCAGCTATTAAGGTGGCTATGGAAACAAGTGAAAATGTTGAAAAGAGGTCCACAGGGGACAATAGTAATAAACCTGATCGGAAACTGTACTCGGATTCTCTTTTCAGTATTGCTGTACAGTACAAATTTTATGCCATTTGAGACGCAATAATAAAGTATAAGATTACCAATAATAAAGTATAAGATTATACACTACAAAGTAGGTACGTATTTGAAGAATGTAATTAAAAGCAGCAATATTTTAAACGACAGAAATGTATTGACGAATCGATTAGAAATTACATTTTATACCCACTAAATTATTTTTAACACCTAACTTATTTTAGCAATATCAACCCATGAATGACATTTGTTGTAAATGCATAAACTCACATTTCTGCAAGCCATTGTTTTTCCATGGCCTGCCTGCGACGGCAGTGAGCTCTCTTGCGTCTCAAATGGCATAAAATTTATACTGTACAGCAATACTGAAAAGAGAAACCGAGTACAGTTTCCGATCAGGTTTATTACTATTGTCCCCTGTGGACCCCTTTTTAACATTTTCACTTGTTTCCATAGCCACCTTAACAGCTGAACTCAAATTGAAATTTTGATTTTTTGCAATTGTGATGCAGTGTAAAAAGTATAATTTGTGGGAATAATTTCTTGAAATTTAGAATCTGAGGGTTTTCAGGGGCGCTGATTAACGCCACGTTATTAGATTTCCGATAAAAAAATCGTTGATACCTTAACTCGAAAATTTGGGTCAAAAATTTTTTTTAATCCGGCCCTGGAATAATCGTATCGTCATTGAAAAGTGTTTGATAAGTACGTCTAGGAGGGCCCTATATACAAAAAAAAAATCGTTAAAATCCATAAGCCAGTTCAAATTTTACAGGGGTGTTCCAGATCAAAATGAGACACCCTGTATATCGACAAATTTAATCAACTATTTTTATAGATTTTTTGGCGTAGAATCGAATGGAATAATTAGTTTTTTGGTAGCATTAATAGTTTTTGAGATATGAACTATGGTTTCCATTAAAAAAAATATATAACTTTGGTTCATATCTCAAAAACTATTAACGCTACCAAAAAACTAATTATTTCATTCGATTCTACGCCAAGAAATCTATAAAAATTGTTGATTAAATTTGTCGATATATATAAGTTGTAACCAGGAGAGAGGTTTCCAAAAAATCGAAAATTTCAGTCCTGCGCCAATGCGCGGAAACTATAAAACTTATCTAAAATCTGATTGGTCCACCAAATTTCTCTCAAAAAAAGTAGTACAGTGACGGGAAAACCGCAACCCTCTAGCTTTAATAATAACCGAGATTTTTGAGAAAAACACCCAAAAACACCCAAAATGGGACACCCTGTACTTATTTGATTCCCATATCAGGAGGGTGGTATAGAAATTTAGTCCACCATCTTGGGACATCCACTATATTGGATTTAGTATGATGACAATTACCTTACTTTTTTGTTCTCTTCAAACCCTTTCATTTCATACCCTTGTTAAGTAGGTTGTGCAGAAATAGGTAATCTGCCATCTTCCTGCGTTACAATGGTCGACAATGGAAATTACATTGTCGATCATTGTGTCGCGGGGACCATCGTTCGTAATATGTATACATACATACCTACATATATACTAACAGGACAAGTTAAATAAAAGCTTGTAAAAATATCACATCTTTTACAGGACAGGCACATCATATTTACTCAATAAAACATCATTATCTGACTGATTTTTTGGGCAAAACATTCTATCAAGTGCGAGGTGAGTCAGATTAAGACAAATCTATGCACGCGCGGCCATGAGGCCAAAACTAGGCACCATCACCGTTCATGTAATTAGTTAAGTGATTGCTGTGAATTATTTCCATTTTTACCTTAGGTAGTATTATAAAATTCCCACCTAAACAAAACTGGGGGGGCCCGTGCCTCCCCTGGCCCCCCCGACGCGACACCACTGGTTTTTTCTAAATTTATAACCAAATTTTACTAATTAGACAATTTGTAAACAAAAATCTGTCAAAATTTTAACCAATTTTGACAAATGAGACAATTTGTATTTATAACCCATAAGACATTATGTAAACAATAATATGTCAAAATTATAACCACTTTTTGTGCCTTAATTTTTTAATAAACAAAAAGCTGTCAAATTTATATCCAAATTTGACATATTGGACAATTTTTAAACAAAAATTTGTCGTACTGATAACCTATAAATTGAACTAAAATATAAAATCATAATTATAATTAGATATATTTAGACATTTGGCAAACATATAACCTTAAATCCAAAACAAATGATAATTTATTTTCATCAAGTCTTCCATAACATAAATACATTGTTTATAAAAATTTTAAATTACATTTTTAGATATCTATTACAAATTTCAACATTTAAATTTTATATCTTGTTAAAAAACAAATCTGAAGATTTTTCATAAAAAATTTGCCATGGATAATATAGTTTTAAACCAAATCTAGCTTTAAGTAAGTAAACATTTTATATTATATAATATGTATATATTATTTAAACATATTGTAGCTGTCCTGAAGAAGGAATAAATAATTCCGAAAGCTTGGCAATTAACAAATAGTTTTCTTTAAAGACCAACTTGACTGCAAACCCACTAAAAGTTCCATCTTTTATCATTTTAAACTTTGAGGTAGTATTCTCATAAATATCCAAATAAAGATGTTCCGAAGCTTTAGATCGACAGGAAATGAAATTAATCTGACAGGTAAGTAGAATGTTAAATTTACAACCTACTTGATTGTCAGTTTTTATGTCATGGCTAACTTGATTTTTCATAAATTTGGTTCTAATCACAGAAAATATATGCTACGCGGACAGAAGTCCTACACATTGTAATTATTTGGCAGCCCGAAAGGAAGCCGGCTCTCAAAAGCCGGCTTATCCTGGCTTTCAGCAGTGACTATAGAATTCTTCCATAGTTCTGCCTTCACGACCTTGGTACTTTCTTTACTCAATACTAGGCGGCAGCACGCTAGAAAAAGCATCAGAAGGCGGCGTTGCCGGATTGTGCAAACAGTGGGTGGTTTTACCGAACTATAAAAATATATATGTAGAGATCTATATCTAATAGTATTAGATACTCCAGTCTTAGATACTCCAACTTCTTTCTCAATAGCCCTACATGATGTTGCCTCTACAACTCCTTGCCTCTACAAGCTCGTTGATTGCACATATATCTTTATAGTAGAATTTTGACCTTGACCTTGTAAAGGTACCAAAATTAATTAAATTATAGGTTTTATGACAGAAAATCTATCGGGAAAAGGTTGTCTTCGCCCCAGATGTCTAAAATAAGAAGTCTTAGTAAAAGAACAGAAGACAGACAGTTATAAATAATATAATAATTGAATTAACAATGTAGTACCTGTTAAAATATAGTTCGGTGGCTTCACGGGGGTTTTCATTGGACTTGATATAGCAAACTAACATATCATACTTTTCAAATTGCTGATAAACTCTCATTTCAGCCATTTTTCATAAAGGAAAACTTAAATCTATGTAATCAGAATTACTGCAAGAAGTCATTACAAGCAAGATGACAGGTCACCAGTACCAAAATATAATATTGTTTATATGGCTACTATAAAGTCACGCATACAATTTGAGAAAGTTGTAATTAATTCGTTCATTGTTTAAAATAAGTATATACTTTTATAGATTTCTGAAAAGCTGAAAACAAGCCGAATTCAATTATCTATACAAATATTGAGTGTTCCATTTAAGAAAACATAAGTTTGCTTTATAATTCCGAAATGGATAAAGCTAGCAAAAATCTGACTATGCCACTGGATTCTACAGAAAAATGTATACAAAACCGCATTTCTACTTTTTCTATATGTGAAAAGGTATAGTATTTCTAAAGTCACTTGAAACAGCATAAAAAACTAATCAGCATCACAAAAAGAATACAGGACATAAGCGTCAAGCAATTTTCATAACTATATACAGGGTGTTTCAGACCTAAATACAATAATTTTAACCACATGCGGAGAAAATTGAGCTTAATACGAATCCGCAATTAAAAAAAATTAAAAGTCAATAATAAAGCCAGAATTTTTTTTTAAGGAAGCTATTTTTTACAAACAATAACGACGCTACTGGCAAGGTAACGTCCGCGAAGTGGGCCGACTAGAAGCTACATTATTGGGCGACGTGCAATGTTGCCGGTTTTAGCTGGTATTTCCCGATTTTAAATACTTTTAAGTAATTTTACCATTTATGCATTTATGAAAGGCCAATTCAATTAAACTAATGAACTCAGGCGGTGGAGGCGGAACTTCCGCGGGGCAGGAGAGGGGGCGATCATGTATCTATCTGCCATATGTCAGTTTAGTTTTTAGTTGTTATTGTGTCGCCTTTTAAAACATAAAACCTTAACTAAGCGCGGAAAGGTACGCGCCACGCGGAGAAGGTACTAAAATTCCCCTCGGACGTAGGGCGAGTTGAGGTCTAAATTCCGTCGGTGGACGCCGTGGAAAACCGCAGTACCATATCGTCCGGGCGCTGCCGTGCCCCCGAACTTTCTTTTCGAAACCAGGAGTTTTGTGATAATATGGCAAGTGCGAATGTGGGTGAGTGTCTTACCGAGGTGTTACCAGAGGAGAATAGTTTTTAAACCACCTTTCATTTGCTATCAGCGATTATTATCCCAAAGGATAATAAAAGGTAGGCACATTTAGATAAATTAGTAGATATTGAAAAGATAAAAAAATATTGAGTTTTTTCGTTGCCTGGCTTCGCGTTCTGTTAACGTCGTAAGGAAGACCTGAAACAAATTTGCCTCTCCCTCGCGCCTTGGGTAAGCGTCTACCCGATAATAAAACTGAGCGGTTCGTTAAGGGAAATATTAAAATTATTTAATTATTTCTAAAATATTACCGAAAAAAATTTTTTTTTCGATTTTCCGCATTTAGACACCTTTCTGAGTATGTGGTTAAAATTATTGTATTTAGGTCTGAAACACCCTGTATATTGTCGTCAAACAACGTAAAGGTTAATGCACCATATAATATTGTCAAAAGGTCTCTAAAAAGCTATATCGATTATAACTATTTACGCAAGTACCTATATCCTAAGGTCTGTGAAATTATGTCAGGGCTATCCAATGCATTTTGCTGCACAAGTGGCCAGCCGTCGAATAGTGTAACCCATGCAAGTATTGGTGATATTATATTAGGCGAACATGCAGTCACTTGTTTTTACTACAATATCTATTTTGTCTGTCTCCTTCATCTCTTTTTTACTACTAATACCAGGTTCGGTTTAGTTAAGAAAGTGTTTTGTTTCGGATTTTATTGCCGAGGCGCCTGTTCTTGAGCTACCCTGGTAAAGTATAAATGAACTCACTTGGAACACAGTGATATACCGGGCGAGATCTATTTCATAGCATTTATCACACTCTGCTACTTAAAAATACCAGACTTATTGGCAGAAATCACCCGTATAAAATTCAAAGGTTTTTATGCGGTCGACGTCGACCTAGTCAAGGAGGCAGCCAATAAGAAAGCAAATGTAGTGCTTTGATTGGTTTTTGGAGATCCATGGAGCAGGTGTCGATGTAGGCCAGTTAGGCCAGTATAACCAGTGCCGTGCACAGAAAGAAGAATTGTGCTTTATTTTACGGATATTGGTTTTATGTGTAGATTTTTGTGTGGTGTTGTTTTGTGTGAAACAAAATTATTGGTTTGCTTTGGTTTGAATTATTTCAAAGTTTATTTTAATCTTTTTTAGAGCATTTAAATAATTTTTTTATAATATTATGAAGTGTCGCGAAAACCACAAGTGTCTATCTCTAAAAGTAAGGGAGATAGCCTACAAAAGTGTCGAAAACTGGACACCCTGTACATTTTTGGATTCAGAATTTAAAAAAGGAATCCTTTAGTGGTGAAATTAAATCACAGAAAATCTCTTTCCTTCCCGATAAAACCGGAAGTTAGTTTAAATAACTGAATGTTCAGAAATACTACTTAAAAGTTCTAATGGTTGTGTAGGTAAAAAATCGACGCTAACTTTTTTATCGATCCTCGTATACAAAATCCGTGTACATTCTCAAATTTCCCTGAATTCTTACCGCAATTTTTTTAATTTTACCAATTTGCATTGTTCTAAAATTCGGGGACTTTTGGAAATATTAATTAATTGAAATTATTACAATTTATCTTTTAGAGCTATTTTTATCATTTTGTAAAAAAATGAAGTATTAATTAAGAAAAATTGTATAGTAATAGCAAAGTCTAGACAATACAATAAGTCGGCTCACTTCTTTGTTCTCTCGGAGAAAAGAACAATTTTTTGCGACTGGTCGCAAATCAGCCTCGAACTGCTCTCAGCTACACTGCGTAATAGACCGGGAGATAGTGACAGATTTTTGGACGTGATTTTACTCAGTAGGTATGCCTTGCAAAGGGCAAAGGGTCCACAATCCATGGGCGCATCACGTCGCGAATACCTTCTCCCGTGCATACTGAAAACCGCGGTTTTGCATTACGGCAGGGGCGAGTGCTGTAGATTGTGCCACCTTAATTCGAAGTGTTAATTTTAATAATTATATTTTAAAAATGCAGGAAACACCTTCATTTAGGCCATTTAGGGAATTTTAAACAATATGGGGACGCCCATGGTGGCTTTCATAGAAATAATCGGCGAATTTTATACTGCGCATGACTGACCTACTTTCTATTTTATCCAGACTGAAGTTAAAAAGAAAAATCTGTCATACTAAACAAAATAAAAAAATCAACACCCGCTATATCAATATAATTTGTATAAACCTACTGGATGCGTTTACTGATCGAAACATGCAAACCTACCATTAAATTTTCTGAGAATCCTTATTTTAAACCCAAAGAATCTTAGAACATTATTCCTGTAATTAGAATGTTATAGCTATTTCAGTGCCCAGATATCTTTTTTCCTTTTTTAGAAAATGTTAATTAGTCATCTTGCCCCGTTTGCCAACTTGCCCCACCTTACCCTATTCTAAATTCTAATTAAATGTTATTTAATAATTTAAACGATTTATTCAATGTAAAGTGTACTTGGATAAATGGACTGCCAATGGTAAGAAGTATGCAAATTCTTACTATAAAACTGCTGAAGAAAATATGGCCTTCATTGAAAATCTTGTAAATTATTAATATAACATTCAATGTAAACTATACTTGGACAGGAGCAAACGGTATGCCATCTTTTCTTTAGCAGTTTCATAACAAGAACTTGGATACTTCTCATTGGCAGCCTGTTTAGAAAAGTGGAAAATTAATTATTAAAATACAAGTTCACATGGCAATAATAGCTCTTTGGACCCACGCTAACGGTATGCCGAGGAATTTTCTATTTTCTATTTTGAACTTCATTATAAAACACATGGCAGCCTGACAAAAATCATATCAAAACGCATATTTTTCGAATAAATGAAAACTCATTTTTCCATATGAAGAACCCAGGATGACTCTCTGATTCATACCTTATTATTGTGAGAATATACGCAACATAATGCCCTATGAAAGGCATACTGAGTAAAATCACGTCCAAAAATCTGTCACTATCTCCCGGTCTATAAGCTTATTTTCTTATTAAATAAGATATCGATCGCCGTACTCCGATGACGGCGGGCCGAGGGAGCGGGAGAAGGCAAGGGGGAAACGTTTGTTTACACAAGGCCGAGTGCGCCGACTTATAGTATTCTCTAGACTTTGGTAATAGTAACAATACTTAGGTATATTTTTTCTTAATGTAAAACAATGAAAATTGGTACAGATAGGTTATTTAATGCCACTTTCTGCAATTTGAGCTCGTAAAAGTGGTTGTAGTTGACCATGATTACAACCCAACAATAAAGTTACCCCCTAATTAAATGCGCATTTTCAACATTTACAACAAAAAAGTTTTATCAAAATCGGTCAACGGATGAAAACGAACACAGTAGTTTAGTATTAATATTTTGAAAGCTACTTGCGAAAAAAATCCCAGCCTTAAAACTCATTAGAAATAGAAAAATTAAGGGTGCCCTACATATACATACCATGTACAACTAAAATAAATGTCAATCGAATCTAAGTATACCGATTAGTGTGAAAGTGTTTGAGCATTTATGTATAATTACTCTGCTGTAACGGCCACAAGATACAACGAACAATTGGCTATAACAAACAAATTTGAACTACTCATCCAAAGTCCCTACGAATCTCATATATTTTGTTCGGCTACTCAGTTATAACATAGCACAAATTTTCACTTGCAGGCCCTCTGAACTCAGTTAAAATGAACTATTGAGAGATGGTTTATGGCTGAATTTTGTTGTTGAGTCGCCATTATTTGTCAATGTCTAGGGTTACTAGTTATAAGTCTTCTTCCTCTTTTTCACTCCATTTCAAATAAGCCACCAGAAATGCAGCGTTCTTATTGAGCTTCCAATCTACAGGGTGTTCCAAGATAAGTTAAACAAGAGGTGTAAAAAAATTGACCTGAATTTTGACCATTTGTGGTCCTGCCCCGCTTGATTTGAAAGTATTTTCTGTCATATTTTTAGTTTCGAAAAATCAAAGTGGGACATGAGGAAAAAATTCATTTTCTGAATAGGTAAAGCCTTTTCTGTGTAAGATATGGCAAATTTATGAATAATAGTTACCTATTCAGAATAATAAATTATGCCCATGTACAGAGTGAGCAAAACTCTATGTCTCAGCTTTGTAAAGGAAAAGCAATGTCAAAAATCAGAAAATAGCTTCTTAAATGGGATTGAGTAAGCTCCATTTTAAGCCTAATTTGCATATTTTTCCAAGTTTAGGAACTGTAGTAATGACGTCATCGTATTTTTCTGAACAAATTTTGTACATAAAAAACATTGCTATCTTTTATTAAAAAATTATTAGCAAATTTGTAAAAAAGTATTGTCAAAAATTGGCAATCACGTTTTGAACAAGTAACCAAAAAAGTAACCAAAGTCGCATGTGTCGATAATTAGACTAATGGACGTTGAATAATGTTCTTGCACAACGAAAAAGTCAACATGTTACAGTAAAACCTCCCAATAGCGACCACCCTCGGGGAATCATATTGGTCGCTAAAAAGGGGTGGTCGCTTAAAGGAGAACTAGGAAAATTAGGACAACTAATATGCATTTTATACTGTTTATTTATTTAAAAAAATTATTACATAATTAATTATCAATTTCCTTGACAAAAATACACTAAAAACTAGGGAACCAGCAAGATTTTAAAATTACATAACTATACAGGGAGCACGTAAAGGTTGGAATAAATTTGGTAAAATGTTGTACGGTGCGATTAAAAAAAAAACGCTTCAACACGTCCAACATAATTTGAAAAGGCACATATTTTGACATATTTGTCGTTCTTGTGACGTCATTACTAACCAAGCTATGACGTCATCTATATGTTTTTTTAAATGGCAACCACAATTTTTAATAGCGTCTTTTAAAAGAACGCATTTTTCTTGTATCGGTACGCAAATAATAATAATAATAATATATTACATAAAAAACATTTTCATAAATTTTAAATTTAACATAAATTATTAAGTTTTTAGACATTCCTTTATTAGACGACTGTACCTACATTGTAGTGCTTATTTTTTGCTCAGTTCCATTTTTGAAGCTGCGTACAGACCGAGTTCGAGAACCGTACTAGAGCAGTTCGCAACAGGTTCGCAAACTTAGTGTAGACGCGGGTTCTTGAGCAGTTGGAGAACCCTTTAAAGTTCGCGAGCTGCTCGCGGAAAGTTCGCTCGATAGACGGTAAATTATTGAGATGAAAAGAATTGTTTGCGAGCACATATTAGCGGTGTGGACGTTTCGTATGATTTTATAAATTATCATTCCAAGAGTCGCAGTTCAATTGAATATTTTTTGTCAAAGTGAAATTGGAGTGACGAGAAAATAATCGAATTAATCGGCCAAAAAATTAATTGCATCCAAACTTGTGCAATCCAAAAAATTCCAATTATAAAAAACGAAATGCTAAAAAATATCTTCTCACGGGATTTTTCAAAACAAAAAACATCACAAATAGTCAGAGCATCTTCTTCATCGTTCTGTATTCATATTTTCGAAATTATTTTTGCAACTCGATAGCGAACCAATGCCGAACTCCAAAAAATGACAATACGAAACAAGCCGAACACAATACAATTTTGGTCTGGACACCTTGTTCGCAAACTGCTCCCGAACAGTTCGGTAGCAATTCGTGAGCAGTTCTCAAGCATCGATTTTGGTTTGTGCGCGGCTTAAGCAGGCTTAATTTTTAATTGAACGGTACAACATTATACCGAATTTATTCCAACCTTTACATGCTCGCTGTATACATACATATTATTTTTTAAAATAATCAGAAATCAATTATTGCTTCACGTTTTTCAGTTTATTTTTATAAAATTCAGATTCACATTTTAATAAAAGCTTAGACACATTTGTAACCATTTCAAAAATCATTCACATTAACAAAAAACTTTTCAAAGTCTCTCAAACTTGCACAGGCTTCAGATAGGCTCAATACATTAGGAATCGTAGCAATTTCAGGTTCCTCATCCTCATGTTCAGAATCTGAAGTAGATTGACTAGTTTGTAGTATCTCTTCAATACAGTCATTGAAGGTGAATTCTGCACTGTCTGTTGCAAAGTCGCTATCAATTAATGCGAATTGTTTTAAATTGAAAAATGTGTCATTTAAAGTAGGAAACAGTTGTGCTAGCGGAATGTTAGCTTCTTCTTCTTCAATGTCTTTCACATCTATATTTGTACATGTAAATCCGGCTCTATAAAAGCACTTTTTTATTGTAATTGGGGACAAATTTCTCCAGGCTATTCTAATCCATATCAAGGCGTTCGTTAACGTAATGTTTTTTCTATCTCTTGAAGGGGACAATCACTATCCACATATGTTACTAGCCTTTTAATTAAAAAAAAAAACTTCCGTAGAGCATTTTAAAATTCTGGTTGGCATTGGTGTGTTGGAGGTAGTGTTTGGTGGAAGAAAAAGTAAGTTTGACATTATCCAGTGCAATTTTGAAGTAAGAGGTTGCATTATCAAGAAACAATACCACTTTTCTATTCTGCTTCTTCATCTTGGCATCAAATTTGTGGAGCCATGTCGTCATGATGTCTGCTGCCATTCATGCTTTTTTGTTATTCATTCAAGAGGTAGCTTATCGATATGTGCCCCTTTAAAACATCGAGGATTTTTGCTTTTGCCTATAATAAGTGGTTCCTCCTTTTCACCTTCCATATTTGCACAAAACAAAATTGTAATTCGTTGTTTTGCAGTTTTTCTTCCAGAACACTTGTCATTTGTTAAAGCATATGTCTTTGTTGGCAATGCTCGATAGTAGAGACCTGTCTCGTCTGCATTAAACACATCCCTTGGGGCATATTCTTTTAAAATGGACACGTGCTTATCGTTCAAAGTTTCGACGTCTTCGATATTAACATCAGCAGATTCACCACATATTGCCTTAAAGGTGATATCATGCCGACGGCGAAATCTTTCTAACCACTCATTTGATGCTTTGAAGTCACTTAGCCCTAGGCTTTGCACAACTTCAAGGGCTTTTACTTGAATTATGGGCCCTGATATTGGTAAGTGTGTATTTCTAGCCTTGTAAAACCAATTGAAAACCACTTGGTCAACAGCAACTCCCTCAGTTTTAGGAAATTTTCTTCTCTGTTCAGCATTACTACCTTCTCGATACACATTTCTAATTTCTTCTCTATTTTGTAACAACATGGTCACTTGTGTCTTGCCAACGTTAAATTTTTCAGCCAACTTTCTGGTACTAAAACCACTTTTTTCACTTTCGTTAATGATAATGATACCAATTTTTTCTTTGATAGAAAGATGTTTTCGTTTTTCTGCCATAGTCAAATATTTCACGTTGACCGGTAAGCTTTCGAAACAATATTAAATTTGGATTTTATGAGCTTAGTTAATAAATTATAGATTAGTCTGTCACAAAGAAAATTTAAATATTTCGGTACTTTCTTTGTATTTAGTAAGGTATTTTTATTGAGGGTTTTGTTAGAATTGTTGTGGTTGGCCTTTTGTCATATTATATTGCCTTTTATTGAAAGTGTTTTTACCATTGTTGTGCACTAAGAAATTCCGAAAATGAGTGCCCGCGGTCGTTTTAGAAAATTGGTCGGTATAGATAGGTACAACAGTATGGGATTTTTCAGCGAACTTTCTGGTAGTCAAACCACTTTTTTCACTTTCGTTGATGATATCAATTTTTTCTTTGATAGAAAGACATTTTCGTTTTTCCGCCATACTCAAATATTTCACGTTGACCGGTAAGCTTTTGAAACAAAACTAATATTAAATTTAGATTTTATGAGCTTAATTAATAAATTAGAGATCAATCTGTCGCAAAGAAAATTTAAATATTTCGGTACTTTCTGGTTGGCTTTTTGTCGTATTTTATTGCCCTTTATTGAGTGTTTTTACCATTGTCGTGCACTAAGAAATTCCGATAATGAGTGCACACGGTCTTTTTAGAGAAGCGGTCGGTATAGACAGGTACAATAGTATGGGATTTCCCAAATACATTTCGGGGAATTCCAAATCGGTCATTATAGGGAGTTGGTCATTTTATACAGGTGGTCGCTAACAGGGGTTTTACTGTATTAGTTTATGGAGAATCTCAAAAGGACCCTAGAAGGGCAGTTCAGTTATATGCCCAGAGATACCCCGAATATGATATTCCAAGCTTAGAAATATTTGCAAGATTGGAACGCAATTTATGTGCCAATAATAAGGCATTTTCTTCTCAAAAGGGATGAAAAATTGCCAAAAGGGTTGATTTTGACAATACTGTTGCCACTGTTTTGCAGTATTTGGAAGATCATGCAAGAAACTCGACTTTTTCATTTTGCGTGAACACTTTTCAAAGTCAAATGACAACAAAACAATATTTGTCAACCATTAGTGTAATTATTGATAGATGCGTCTTTGCTATATGTTTCCAAAGGCCACCTACTTATTTAAAACATTGCCAATTTTTGATAATACCTTTTACAAATTTGTTTTTTTAAGGAAAGAATTTTTCTTTACAAAATTTATTCAGAAAAATTAGCTCTTTTTAAATGTGCGAAAATATGTTTCAGGAATATAAAAATTCGACGACGTCATTACTTTAGTTTTCAAATTTGGAAAAATATGCAAATTTGGCTTAAAATGGACCTTACTCAATCCCATTTAAGAACCTCTTTTCAGATATTTCCATTTTTTCTTTTACTTACAATAGAGCTGAGGCATCGAGCTTCGCTCACCCTGTACTAAGCTTGAGAATCAGCCTACTAAATTTTTCAATTTTTCCTGGGCAAGATACGTGAATATGTTTAGAATAAAAATTTCCCGTATCTTCTAGAGGAAAGCCATCTTGCTTATTAAAAATCGACAAAAAAGGAAAAAATCAAAGTAGTCAATTATTAGTCTCAAACCTAGTAATTGGGCATAATTTTTTATTGTAAACAACTTTTCTTAATAAAATCGCCAGTATCTTGTACAGAAAAGACACTTTATGAAAGCTAGTTGAAAATCCATTTCTTTGTCAGATAAGTTGAAATAGTTTGCAAGCTGCAAAATGGTTGTGAAAATGCACAAATTTGCCGTGATTAATGTCTCCATATAATAAATACATATTTTATGTAATTTTGAATTATCTTCATTTGTCGAATGAAAATGTTCAATTAACAATATATTTTTTGTCAGTCTTATCACAGAAAATATAGTTTTACAACAGAAAGCTCCTTAACAATACCTGTCAAATGGACTCCAACTACAGACTCCAAAAACAAGCAGATTGCATTTCCTATGAAATGATATTTTCCCAAAATATAATCTTCCCAATTCGTAGATTAGCCAACATTTAACAGTGGACCTCAATATCAATGCATTTGGAAAATATTAGGCTTATATAATAAAATCAACCGTTTGCGTTGAAATTGGCAAAATGTGCCCCAAAACACCTGTTAACTTCAACATTCGAAACAAAATTTTTACCTACCGCTTTCAAACGTTACACATCGACTGTACCATTTAAACTGAGAAAAAAATTCCTATGGACAATGTACCAAAACTTATTAGCTTTCAAAATGGAAAGGATTGAATTTAACAAAATTTGAACACCCTATTTGAACACCCTATTTCCTGTACCCTGTACAGTCGATCTGTAAAGTTTGAAAGCGGTAGGTAAAAATTTTATGTTTCGAATATTGAAGTTAACAGGTGTTTTGGGGCACGTTGGGGCCAATTTCAATGCAAACAGTTGATTTTATCGTTATGAAACAAGAGAACACTTTTGCTGCAAAATGAAAAGATACAATGAAATGATGGACCTGCAAGACCAAAAAGATAATCTCAAAAAAGGATTGAATTTAACAAAATTTGAACACCCCTTCTTGAAAAAGAAAACCAATGCTGTTTTGGCCAATGTATAATTAGTATTGTTTTCCTTATTTTGAATGTACAGTCGATCTGTAAAGTTTGAAAGCGGTAGGTAAAAATTTTATGTTTCGAATGTTGAAGTTAACAGGTGTTTTGGGGCATGTTGGGGCCAATTTCAACGCAAATGGTTGATTTTATCTTTATGAAACAAGAGAACACTTTTGTTGCAAACTGAAAAGATACACTGAAATGATGGACCTGCAAGACCAAAAAGATAACCTCAAAAAAGTTTGGGCAAAAAAATTAATAGAGGTTGTTTTTTTTTACCATTTTTTAGGGCTCTGTGTAAATGAATAAACTACCCTAAGGCGTCTTTCAGTAAGTAGGTAACACATACTAAATTTCAAATTTTTAAGTAGCGCCGTTATTGAGATATGAATAAAAAAAAATACTTTTGCGTCAACCAGGACACCCAAAGCCTCCCGTATACCAAATTTGAAGAACTTAACTTAACTTTATTCCCTTGTGATAGTATCTACCGGAAGAACTTTCACAGTTTTCGGGATGGACTAACAAGATTAGGTCTAGTAGTTCAAATCATGTACTTTTTCACGGTGTTCATTAGTCCTTATAACATTTTTGTAATTTTATTTCTCTCTCAAGGCGTTGATTGATATATTATTATTAAAGACTGCTCACGGCTGCCACGTCTGACACATTTTTGGCTCACCATGCGCTTTCCGGAGATAAAATACAATGCAGAATACATTGTTAGCCATCAGAGCCATCTGATTTCCAGGACATAAAGCTATAGCCGTGAGAAGTCTTTATAAATGTGTCAGTCAATGCTCAAGGGTATCTAACAAACCTAAAATAGGCTCTTTAAAAAAAATTTGTAGAAACTGTAGTTAATACACTGAAGACCTGACTGAAGCTACCTGCTTAATATTTTAAAATTTACGAAATACGTCTTTTGTTTTAAACTATCCATATACAGTGCCCGCCAAAAAGTCTGCACCATATGGGAACATTTTTAGTAAATAACTTACGGAAAATTTGTTTGCGGCATCAGGTTTTGCTTGCTCTAGAACCAAAATTGACATAATCAAATGTTGTGACGTAGTCTTTTTTATACAGGGTGATTCAGTTCCGGTGCTCACGGATCTCGAAAACCGTAACAGATACGAAGTCGGTCAAATGAAGGCAAACTTGCGCTTTTGGGCGCGTAACAATATGCCGTTGAGAAAGTTAAAATATTTTCATGGGTTGCTGAGATATTTAAGAAAAACCGAATTTTTGAAATTTAGATTTTATTTTTTTCTGGCGCCATTTGCGTTAATATTGAAAAATAAATTATACTTTTTCATTGCAACTTTTTCTGGACTACGTCATAGTATTTTTAGATTTTCGGGGCGACGTTTCATTTTTGAGATCGAGGGATCCTCTTCATTTTTTTAAATACGGACCTGGATTTTTTTTATTGCATATTTCGAAATGAATCGTTGTCCTGAGAACAACTATGTATGACACATACATATTTTTTCTTGTTTTAGGTGCTAAAATGCACATTTACTAAGAAAAAAATTAATACAGTCCTGGACTATTCCGATTATATCAGGTGATCATTATTTTAATACCTACTGGATTAAGTATACTACATTTTTGTCATATTTTGAATTTTTTTTTATACTTTAGTTAAATAACAATAACTACTAACAATAGTGAGATACATTTTACCTAAAGTATAAAAAAAGAATTTCAAAATATGACAAACATGGAGAATAATTAATCCAGTAGGTATTAAAATAATGACCACCTGTTATAATCGGAATAGCTTTGAAAAAAAAAAGAGAAAAATCCATAGTCCAGGACCGTATTAATTTTTTTCTTAGTAAATGTGCATTTTAGCGGCTAAAACGAGAAAAAATATGTATGTGTCATATATCGTTGTACTCAGGGCAACGATTCATTTCGAAATATGCAATAAAAAATCTAGGTCCGTATTTAAAAAAATGAAGATGATCCCTCTATCTCAAAAACGAAACGTCGCCCCGAAAAGCTAAAAATACTATGACGTAGTCCAGAAAAAGTTGCAATGAAAAAGTATAATTTATTTTTCAATATTAACGCAAATGGCGCCAGAAAAAAATAAAATCTAAATTTCAAAAATTTGGTTTTTCTTAAATATCTCAGCAACCCATGAAAATATTTTAACTTTCTCAACGGCATATTGTTAGGCGCCCAAAGGCGCAAGTTTGCCTCCATTTGACCGACTTCGTATCTGTTACGGTTTCCGAGATCCCCATGTTGAGCACCGGAACTGAATCACCCTGTATATCAAATTTGACATTAATGAAAAAAATGTCCGAAAAATGGGCTTATTTAACCGAATTTCGAAAAAAGTCATAAGAAAAATATGTTTCTATCGCAATTTTATACCACTGTGCAAAATTTCAAGAGCCTACTACGATTTTCATATTTTGCCCTTTGTTGCCCTTTTCCCTATTTGTTAATCCATAAAAGTCGATCCTATGTAATTTAAAACACTCATTGACTGAATACATACTGCACAATATTTAGTTTACGGTCTAAATATCCGTCTTTTCCTTTTTTTGCAAAAAAATTAAAATGAGGGCTTGTTGAAGAAGCACGCTTGGTGCAAAACTGATCTCATTTTTACAGATAAACACATAAATTCGATTTACAAACTTCTTTCTATAGTAAATGGTTGTAAAAACACACAAATATTTCTGTCATGCTGATCTGATCAGAAATATCTAGAAAATTTAAAATATTTTGTACAATAATATCCAACAATGGGCAAAATATGAAAATCATAGTAGGCTCTTGAAATTTTGCACAGGGATATAAAATTGCGAAAGAAGCCTATTTTTCTTATGACTTTTTTCGAAATTCGGTTAAATAAGCCCATTTTTCAGAATTGTTTTTTCATTAATGTCAAATTTGACATATAAAAGAGACTAAGTCACAATATTTGATTATGTCAATTTGGTTTCTAGAGCAAGCAAAACTTGATGCCGCAAACAAATTTTCCGTAAGTTATTTACAAAAAAATTTTCCCATATGGTGCAGACTTTTTGGTGGGCACTGTATAATGCTCACGTAATGGGAATTGTAGGATTCCTTATGGTGATATAGGAAAAATCTGGTTGGAATTATTGGGACTACTGGAGGTCTCTTTATCCAAGAGGGTATTAATTTGCTCCTATTATTTTAATGGCAGCGATTTTTTAATAAACCTTCCGGCCAAAGGCACTTAAAAAAGGTTCATTACCTTTAACTGACACATCTGACTACCTATCTGGAAGTTAGAAAACTTAAAATTTATTCCTATACTTATGTTGCTGAGTCCACAAGAAAAAGGTAAATCAGTTAAAAGAGTATGAAAATTTCTTTTTATTAGAACTATAATAAGGGCACTTAACTTTCTAAGATTTTTAGATAATATTTATAACTCAATTAAAAGAGTATGAAAATTTCTTGTTATTAGAACTATAATAAGGGTACTTAACTTTCTAAGATTTTTAGATAATATTTATAACTCAATTCATTATTTCATAACGAGATAACCATAGATAAATATTCCAAGTCATTTTTGCTCTGTAATTTAAGGCAATTCAAATTTGAATGTTGATGTGAATTATGATGTGAAATATTGTGTCATATTTGGTCTCCTTGGAGTGGACAGAAAACAAACTTCCACTCAATGCTTCACTTTTCCTATGGGATAGACTGTGACATGCTGGGTTCCCCTATTTTAAAGAGTCCCTGGTAGGACCACTCAAAGTGTTCGTATGGAAAGATCAATTGTTCCATCTCAAAGTACTGAATTTTCAACTGTTCCATCTCAAAGTACTGAATTTTTTGGGGCCAAAAATCGAGTTTATCAAAACCACCTCAGACACTATAAACAAACTAAGTCTAAAAAAATACAGGAGCCTGCCAGTCAGTATACAGCGTGTGTCATTAGTGGGTACTCGGAGGATAGCACCTTTATCAAAAGTTGTATCAAAATGAAATTTGGTACAGTGGTAGGGGTCGATGGGATGCACATTTTAAAATTATTTTCACTTTATAAAATCGACCATATACAGGGTGTTCAAATAAACTTATGTTTTTTAAATATAATGCTTATGTTTTTATTGCATATTTGGATAGCGCTATAAAAATGCAGCAAAACGATATTTGGGTTGCAGGGATTTTAATTAGCTAATTTCCCTGCAGTTAAAACCGAAAATAGGGTCACATCTGAGCGTGCGTGAACACCCAGTATAATAAGGTGGGAACGCTTTTTCTTCGCAGATAGTCACTAACGGTCTTGAAGTTTATAAAATGCTTTTTTTCATTGCCATAAATGTTCCCATTAATGCAGGGTGTTGGAATTTAATAAAAAAAATATAATAAAATTTAATGCCCTATTTCTGTGAATGAATATCAAAAGTAGACAAAATTTCCTTTTCAATGATACCTTATTATGTGGGGTTATTCTTGATAGTTTACGAGTAATGGTACTTTCAAAATTAAATTTTCATTTTTTTTCTCTTTTCGAATCCATATGGGTTTATAATTTCTCTTTGTCTTTCAACAAGCTGTGTTTTAGTTTAATTGCTACAAGTATCTTATTCTTATCAAAACAAAGCTCATTTTTTTCTTTTCCAATGCACAGGTATGACTGATTGTGGTGAAAACGCTGAAATCAATGCAGTTAGGGTTTTTAAAATTCTCACACAGTCCTTTTCCAACTTTTTGCAGAAAATCTGATACTTATCTCAGGAGGCCATGGAAAAAATTACTTTAAAAAGTAAACAATATTTTCATTATGTGTCAATAGTTTCATTTACTGCTTTTCTGATTTGTGGTTTCATTGTGGGTGAGTATTAAGTCATTAAATATAATGAATTATTCTCAAGATGAACTGATTGACATGATATTTGTGCTTGGTAAGAGTTATAGAAATTTTTGTTGATAGGTAGGTATCTACTTATATTGATAGTTTCAACATTACTTGTAGCAATTAATCTAAAATACAGCATTTTGAAAGACAAAGAGTAATTATAAACCCATATGGATTCGAAAAGTGAAAATAATTGGAAATTTAATTTTGAAAGTACTATTACTCGTAAACTATCAAGAATAACCCCACATAATGTAGTATGATTGAAAAAGTAATTTTGTCTACTTTTGATATCCATTCACAGAAACAGGGCATTCCATTTAAAATTTTTGAGAAAATTTTGATTTAGCAAAATAGAGCACCCTGTATTAATGGGAATATTTATGGCAATGAAAAAAAGCATTTTATAAACTTCAAGACCTTTAGTAACTATCTGCAAAGAAAAATCGTTCCCACCTTATTATATTGGGTGTTCACATACACTCAGATGTAACCCTATTTTCAGCTTTAAGAGCCTCTACAAGGGAAACAGGCTAATTAAAACCCCTTCAACCCATATATCATTTTACTGGATTTTTATAGCGCTATCCAAATATGCAATAAAAACATAGGCATTCAATTTTAAGATACATAAGTTTATGTTGAACGGTGGATTTTATAAAGTGAAAATAATTTTAAAATGTGCGTCCCACCAACCCCTACCACTGTACCACATTTAATTTTGATACCACTTTTGATAAAGGAGCTATCTTTCGAGTACCCACTAATGACACACGCTGTATATGTCCATATGAGTTAAGGTGGCTGATGTGATAACGGATTCTTCTTTAGGATTACTTAAAACTGTACCAATTCTCATTGTCTTAATGTACAGGATGAAAAATATATTATTTTTGAAATTGTACGAAGTTATTTTATTGTCATTATCTAATGAATATAACAAGGTTACATTTATTTAAATGTTAAAACTGCAACATAAAAATTTAAAGTTGATCCATGCCAATTAACTCACCGAATTTTGTTATACACTTCTCAGTACTCCTTTGATTATTAATTATCACATTTCTTAATTGCTGTCGAGTTATACTTTGACAAGCCGCTATATTACTTTTGCAAATGTCTGGTTGGGTTTGGGGGCCAAGAGTGTAGCAAAAGGCAGTCCAGAGCGCAAGTGACATCACAAGATGGCCACCAAGGTGGAAAATTTGAAAATGGCCTTGACCTGTGGTTCGATGAACTTTAAGGGGTCACCTTGACCCGAAGGTCATCTAGAGGTCAAGGGGTCACCAGATCGATGACCTCTAAGGGGTCACCAGATCGATGACCTCTAAGGTCACCTAGAGGTCAAGAGGGTCATCAGATCGATGACCTTTAACCATAACCTGAAGGCCAGTGACCTCGTGGAACGTCACCCAGACACATGGACCCTGTTACAACCTTGAAGATATAAATCTATGTATATGTAAGCAAAAATGATGCAGATATTCGAACTAAAACAGTTGACGTAGCATTTAGGTGGGGAATAAATGCAATTGGGGACAAGACGCGAAATCAATACTACCAAGTGAAGATTGGATTTTTTATCTCAAAACTCTTCAAAATTTAAAATATGAAATTCAAATGTACGAAATAAATAAAAGGTTCAGATGCATAAACTAAAACATTGTATAAAAAACAAAATAAAATATGAAACCTGGATGGACCCAGATGGATTATACGATAGGTGTAAAAGACAAAAAAAATTCGAGCTGAAACTTGAGCTTTGGGGGATCAGCCATGCTTGATTAGAAACTAATTTACGCCGTATTTTTATATTTTAAAAATCAAGCAGACCTTGACAGGGGCAATTTATTCATTTTCAGTTGAGGTAAACTACCTTTTCCTTAAGAGATATCGAAAAATTTTATTAGAAAAAGTTGTTCAGAATTTAAATCTAAGTCCCCGTATCAAATTTTAAAACAATCGGCACACTTTGATTTTTTCAATTTTTTTAAATGTTTGCTGTTTTAGAGCAAATTAAGTACATTGATCGAAAAATTTTATCAGAAAAAAAAATGCAGAATACAAATTTAAGGCCCTGTACTAAATTTTAAAGCAATCGACATACTTTGATTTATTCTCCAAAAATCAAGTTGAAATTTGGAAAAATCAAAGTCTGCCGATTCTTTTAAAATTTGGTACGGGGACTTAGATTTGAATTTTGAACAACTTTTTCTAATAAAATTTTTCGATATCTCTTAAGGAAAAGGTAGTTTACCTGAACTGAAAATGAATAAATTGCCGCTGTCAAGGCCTGCTTGATTTTTAAAATATAAAAATATGATGCAAATTAGTTTCTAATCAAGCAAGGCTGATCCCCCAAAGGTCAAGTTTCAACTCAATTTTTTTTTTGTCTTTTACACCTATCATAGTCGATCTGGCTGCACCCTATATAATATTCTTCAATAAAAAAATAAAATACTTCTTCCTGCTCCCTCCCCCATAAGTTCACTTTACATGCTTGCCAACAAGTCCGAAAGCAAAAGTGAAATGTTTGAGGTGCCCTGTTGCTAGGTACAAAAAGTATTGCCTAGTAACGATGCAACGATTATGCAGCAAGGACCTTAAAACCATTAATAAAACATATGTAGCAACTTGAAACTGACGTCCAATTTTATGTTTCACATCAGTTGTTTTATAAACTGGTTTTGATCAAAAAGAATATGAATTATGCCAAAGAAAAATTAAGAATATTGTCAACAAAGTGACATCTGTGGACCGATGAGCGAACTATTTAAATTTATTTCTACTCAATCAAAACAAGAATAAAGATAACATTATACAAATTCAACGATAAGGGTAAAAACTTATAGTCTCAGCTCCACAAACACAAACTGTGTTTGACCCTCCTGGGGCAGGGAGGGTTGAAACATATGTACAGTTGATATTAAAGAAACTGTGTTTGTGGAGCTGACACTATAAGTTTTTACCCTTATCGTTGTATTCTCCCACTCCACTTCAAGATATGAACCATCAGTCATCAGCCTCGCGGTGCAGTCTCGGCGATTCGCCAATCGTCCATTCGGTCGTCTGGACCTCAGCAGGTTACCTTTTCTGATCGTGTGGGTGTACACGGATATTCTAGCTTTTCGGTCAGTGATCAGAGTCAATCAGAATCAATTCTCGTCTTGCTCGCAGAGATTCTACTATCCCCACGGATCAACTCCTTCATCACTCTGATCCATACGTGGACCTTGCGGATAGGTTAGATAATTTCCAGTTCTCCCCCATTCGAGGTTCCAGAAATAATTGTTGTCAGCCGGACTATTTTAGACCTATTGATGTTGGTCGATGGAATGTAACTTTTGATGGTCAGTCTAGCATAAATGATTTCCTAGCCCGTGTAGAAGAAATTAGGATATCGCGTGGGGTTTCGAAAGAACAGCTTTTGCGGTCGGCACCTGAACTCTTAACTAGAGATGCCTTGATGTGGTTTCGGACCGGTTCCTTTGCGAGTTGGGATGATTTCGTGTTTCAGTTGAGGAGTGCATTTCAACCTATCGATTACGAATTTGGATTGTGGGATGAAATTAGGAGACGGACTCAGGGTGCTCAAGAACGTGTTGTGAATTACGTCGCGACCATGGAAAATTTGTTTCGTAAACTCCCCGAACTTCCTGCGGAGAACGCGCGGTTACAGATTGTTCTTAGAAATTTACTGCCCACCATTCAGAGTAGACTATCCACTAATGTAATTTCTAATTTATCTGAACTTGTTAGACTGAGTCGCGCGGTGGAGGAGACAGAGGCACGTATTCAACGTTTTGCTTCCCCTCCCACTAACTATCGTCAACTTTTGGAGCCATCTTTGGCCTATCACCGTCCTACTTCGTCTTACATCTCCGCTATAGAGAAGTCGCGTATCGAGGAAAAAGAGTCAACAGTCCCTCGTGTCGATGCTGTATCAACGGAACCCAGTGTGTGTTGGAATTGTAAAGCCGCTGGGCATCGGTTTCGTCAATGTGACAAACCAAGGCGTCGTTTTTGCTTTCAGTGTGGACGTGATGGGGTCACATCGATCACCTGTTCGTCTTGTCCAAAAAACTCACTAAGGGAGAGACGGTAGGTCAGTCGTCTCTCCAACATGCTCCACATAGTTCGGTGACCACTATCCGAACCTTGTTTTATTAGATTACATTTTGGCCCACGCTAAAAATGACGAGTGTCCCTATTTGGAAGTTAAAATTCTTGGAAAGCGTCTTCTGGGTCTGTTGGATAGCGGATGTTCTCGTACGGTTTTGGGTTCACGAGGATGGGAAGTTATGAAGACATGTTGTACTCTTAATAATAGGATAAGGTCGGCTTGCGTGGTCGCGGATGGCCGACTGTGCGAGGGAATTGGTTCTGTAAATGTTCCATTTCAGCTACGAGACAGAGTGGTTGCTATTGAGGTCTTGGTCGTCCCAGAGCTTCCCCACACTCTAATTCTTGGAGTAGATTTTTGGCTTCGCATGCGGATTATTCCAGATTTGTATTCCGGCGAGTGGTTTTTCCGCGAAGACGATATTATATATCTTCCTCAAGTAGCTACAATTCAACCTCTTGATGCGTTGTCTCTGGAACAATGAGCTGAGTTGGAAACTGTGACTTCTGACATGTTTTCTTCGATGGGTAAAATATTAGGATGTACTTCTCTTGTGGAGCTCGTGATAAAAACTGATTCTCCACCGATTAAGCAACGCTATTATCCTCTCTCCCCTGCTCTCCAGAGGGAGGTAAATAATGAGCTGGAGGAGATGCTGGCGAATGGGATTGTAGAACCCTCTAAGTCGCCTTGGTCTAGTCCGGTGGTCATGATCCGAAAAAAATCAGGGGGTTGGAGGTTTTGCGTTGATTATAGGTCACTTAATAAGGTTACCGTCCCTGATGCCTACCCGATTCCATATGTTAGTGCCACACTTGACAAACTTCGTGACGCTCGATACTTAAGTACGCTTGATATAAAGTCAGCCTATTGGCAGATACCTATTGAGGAAGAGTCTAGACCTTTGACAGCTTTTACAGTCCCTACTCGAGGTCTTTTCCAATTTAAAAGAATGCCGTTCGGTCTTACTAACGCGCCAGCTGTATGGCAGCGCTTAATTGATAGAGTGGTAGGCGTGGATTTGGAACCCTACGTGTTTGTCTACCTTGATGACGTAATCATATGTACCCCAACTTTTCAAAAGCATATCGAAGTTTTACGTGAAGTAACGTCTAGGATTTTCAAAGCTGGACTCACTCTCAACCGAGAGAAGTGTGTGTTCTGTAAGCCTGAGCTTAGATACCTTGGTTATGTGGTGAATGCTTCCGGACTTTTGGTCGATCCCGACAAAGTCGATGCTATTTTGAAAATACCCCCACCACGAAATGTTAAAGAGGTGCGTCGTATTGTTGGCCTCGCGTCGTGGTACCATCGGTTCGTACCAAATTTTTCTTCTATCATTTCACCGTTAACGTCCCTTACTCGAAAAAATATAAAATTCTGTTGGGATGAGCAATGTGAGACCGCCTTTCAGACGATTAAAGATCATTTAGTAAGCGCTCCTGTTTTATCGTGCCCAGATTTCAACCTACCTTTTGTGATTCAATGTGACGCGTCAGATTATGGTTTGGGCGCCGTTTTGTCTCAGCTTCTGGATGGTGATGAATGAGTCATTTGCTATCTTAGTCGGTCTTTGAATAAAAACGAGCGAAAATATAGTACCACTGAAAAAGAGTGTTTGGGAGTATTGTTCGCGATTGAGAAGTTAAGACCTTATATCGAGGGAAGTCGATTTACAGTAATAACAGATCATTATAGTCTCAAATGGCTTAACTCCATAAAAGATCCGGTCGGTAGAATTGCCAGGTGGGCTATTAGACTGCAACAATACGACTTCGATATCGTGCATAGGAAAGGCCGCGAAAATGTTGTCCCAGACGCGTTATCTAGGAGCGTGCCCGTCGTGGACACTATTGACTGTCAGAAAACTGTCGAGAATTTGGAGCCGCGTGACCACTGGTACCGGCAGATGATCACCAAAGTTGACAATAATCCGGCCAAATTTCCGAAATGGCGTATAGAAGAAGGGAAACTATACAAGAACATAAAGGTCCCCTATCCTGCGCTTGTAGGTCCAACGGCCGGACATCTAGGCGTTTATAAGACCTTTTCACGAATTGCGCAAAAATACTACTGGCCTAATATGCGGAACGACGTAGCAAAGTACATCAAGCGCTGTAACATTTGTCTGAGTACGAAACCTCTTCAAAAACCGCCTGCTGGTCAGATGCGTAGCCTCCAACCTTCTACCTCTTGTCCTTGGCAAATAATTAGCGTAGATTTGGTTGGTCCGCTTCCTCGATCTGGATATGCGTACGTTCTGTCCGTATTCGATTGTTCTACTAAGTACGTGTTGTTTTTTCCGCTTAGGTCCGCTACCGCCCAGGGAATCGTTCGTTGGCTCGAAGACCATGTGATTTTGATTTATGGTGCGCCCGAGAAAATTATCGCGGATAATGGTGTTCAGTTTCGTAGTAAAATTTTCCAAAATCTTATGCAAAAATATGACGTAACCATTCGGTATACTGCTAATTACCATCCGCAAGCTAACCCTGTCGAGCGGGTCCACCGGGTGCTTAAAACTATACTCTCCAGTTACGTGAAAGATGAACACAAAAAATGGGATACTTATTTGGCAAAAGTTGGCGTAGCTATACGGTCTGCCAAACATGAGGTCACGAACTTGACACCTAATTTCATAATGTTCGGGCGCGAAGTACAGTTTTCGGGTGATAAAAAGTCGGATATCGCGGCTTTTGACGACATGGAGGCATCCGCCGACCCTAATCTCAGATCTGAAGCTTTAAAGGAAGTTTTTTCCGATGTTCGTGCAAAACTTCTCAAAGCCCATCAAAAAACAAAAGATACCTATGATTTACGGAGAAGAAACGAAAATTTTCATGTAAAACAACTAGTATGGAAACGTAATTATCAGCTATCAGATGCAACAAAAAACTATACATCGAAACTTGCTCCAAAATTTGTGGGTCCTTTTGAAATTGTCAGGAGAATGTCACCGTGGACATACGAGTTGAAAGACCTTACAGGGCGGAACCTCGGCATCTGGCATGCCAAGGACCTCAAGGCTCACCCACCAGACGACTCCCAACACTAACTTATTTTTTTGGTGCCCTTTTACTTGTTTCCTTAATTAAAGCTACTTACCTTTCATTACTTACCTTTTTACTTACCCTCATCGCTATTCAGTATGAATCTGCTCCAGGGTATTACGGCTTATTTCCTGTTGATAGTTATAAAGTTTCGTGGAAACTTTTAGCAGGTTAGGGGGGTGTTGTTACGATTTATTTAAGCTCCAACATTCTGCAATAATATTTTAATAAAATATCTGAATAAACATACTTATAAAATTTGGAAATGTACTACTTTTAGATCATAGCAAATTCACGCCTTTAAACTATGAATTATTTCCGTATTCTACTTATCAAAATATTATAATGCATTGTCTCAATCTCCCCTGCCGGTGCTAGTAAAGGTACGGCTTGAACCGAGTGGTTAGGCAGCCGAACATACGCCGGAACGAAAAACAAGTTGATGATATCTGAAAAATAAAAATGATTAATTTACGATATGTTTTGGTTTCACCTACCTTACTTCTACCAAACTTCTCGATGTTTTCTTTGCGTATCGCTTGGGCCCCTTCGATGTATTAGCCTAAGGACAAATAAACAATGATGTTATTATTTTAAATTGCAATTATTTAGGACAGACCACTTACCTAATTTTAAGCGTGTGGCGCTTTCTTGTACGACTTGTGGTTTTTCAGTAAACTGCTGGTGTATTAGTATTTAACAATAATTATTGTCGAGGATTGTGTTTGTTGACGTATAACTGACATCTGACACTGTCCAAACGTCAGTCTCCCGGAACTTGCTCAGTCAAATCGTGGAATCAGGTGTGCCACTATGCGGAGGCAAAATTTACTGGCGTACTCGATTCCTTATTGGTTGGAGAGATTTATCCCCTCCGGGGCCCCCCTTCTCACGGTCCGGGCTTCCGGCATTTTCAAAAGTAACGTTCGTGGGGTTAGACCCGACCATATCGAACTTAGGCAAATTTGCCGATTTTAATAGAAATTCTGCCTAAAAGTCTCCTTCAAGTAACGGTTTTTGTTAGCCAATGGGCTGTTTCGAATCCAGAGGGATTTTCTTGTGAAAGGCGAATTTCGAAGTTTTTCCTCCAACCACCAGGCCACCCACCACCTCCGGTGAGTAATTAAGGTTCTCTCCAATTCTCTTAGTGCGCTGGTACATTTTGTTTTCTGCCTTTTAGGCCTGTTATTTTGGGACTTTTCGACTTCTTTGCGAAGATGTACTTATAATTTTCCACCTTTGGGACCACGAGGCGACAGTGAAGGTATACGTCACGAGTATACATCACGAGCATACGTCAGCATCCATACGACGCACACGTACGTCAGAGGCGCTACATCACCAGGCACGTCTTGACAATAGACAACCGTCGGTTGAAAAAAGAAGACCCCAGGGATTCAATCTTGGCAAGTCCATTCCATTTACCTTTTCACGTTTTACAATCTTTTATTATTGATTGGTCAAAATTATTAAAATATCATTTCCACCCATAATAACGTTTATAATATCAACTTATTTAATTTATGTGCGCCGAGTATAATTATACAAGGTACCCAGGGTTTTCTCAATAGTTGCCAATAGTTGACCCTTTTTTTTGTAGTTTTAATACTATACTTACCTATACTTAGGCTGTGACGCCATACTTGAAATTAGGACTAGGTTCCATGTTCCATGTGATACGCAATTATTAATTTACTATTGATTTAAGTTACTTTGAGCATCCCATAATGCACGTACTGCAACTGTGATAATAATAGTATACCAATATAATACCAATATTATTGTTACTAAATTTTCCCGTTTTATTTATGCCATCAAGGGCCTTCGCTTTCTGCTTCAAGGGTTTTTAACAAAACGGGTGGCGCTTTACCTAATTATTTACATTTCATGTGCTTTAACAACCCACACCACTCTCCGCATATGAATTACCGGGACAACCCCTTTTAAGTGTGCCTTTCCGAAGTTAACGAAATTTATAAGCATTTGTTTTTCTACCGCTTTTCTGCCTGGACTCTCCGAGTTGCGTGGCAACCATCCTTATTACAAGATCAATTAAATTTGATTTCAAATCAGCATACGGTATACACTTTAACTTTTTACTTTTGCAGGTTCTCAGAAAAACATTTTAGCTCGGTTTACATTAAAGAATGACAGAATGACATGACCAGCCTACAGATTGTTATAAACATGACACACGACCCACAAAACAACTACCTGCTTCTGTACGGTGGAGTTCGCACAACCGTTTATACAACTGTCTTTCTCTAGAGAATCGATTTCGATTCAATGTGCACGTCTGAGATTAGAACGGAGATCGAATTTTTGGGTCTTCAATTACTAGTATAACCGGCAACGTCTATTCTTAAAGCTACTCTCGAATGTGTTTTCTATCATCCCCTAAAATGGCTATCAAAAGGTTTTCCGAATGACCAAAATATTCCATTCTCCTTTCTCTCAATTACGGGATCTCACTTTTTTCAGTTTTTCAGGGAGGTAACAATACTGATAATGCTAAATGAGTGCCTAGCACCATCCTTATTACAAGATCAATTAAATTTGATTTCAAATCAGCATACGGTATACACTTTAACTTTTTACTTTTGCAGGTTTTCAGAAAAACATTTTAGCTCGGTTTACATTAAACAATGACAGAATGACATGACCAGCCTACAGATTGTTATAAACATGACACACGACCCACAAAACAACTACCTGCTTCTGTATGGTGGAGTTCGCACAACCGTTTATCCAACTGTCTTTCTCTAGAGAATCGATTTCAATTTAATGTGCACGTCTGAGATTAGAACAGAGATCGAATTTTTGGGTCTTCAATTACTAGTATAACCGGCAACCTCGCAAACGCAATTTCATTCAAAGTTTAAATCGATATGCGCCTCACCATGGCCTTGTTCTCTTTGCCGATGACACATCGGCTCTGGATGGGGCGCGAGACCTCGAGCTTCTGGAGCAGGAGGTGAGGGGCACACAGTCGAACATAATGGATTCCTTCTTGTCGAATCGACTAGGGGTTAACGAATCCAAAACCCAGACACTGACTCTATCTTTGCGCCCTCTAGGTGACAGTTCAACCAAGCGAGTAGAATTTCTTGGAGTCATTCTGGATGCTGGTCTGACGTGGCGGGAGCATGTTTCTTATCTAACGTCGAAACTAAACAGGACCTGTTTCTTGATAAAGAGTCTTCGTGACTCTGTTTCTATGGATGTGCTGATGCAGGGCTATTATGCCTATTTTCACTCACATCTAAGTTATGCAATTCTATGTTGGGGACATTCAGCCCATGCCTCATCAGTTTTTGCGGTTCAGAGAAGGTGCATAAGAATAATAAGTAATCTGGGTTATAGAGACTGCTGCAGGCAAAAGTTCAGATCTAAAAGTTTTGACCATGCCTTGTGTTTACATATTGAGTTGCCTCTGTTATGTTGTTGACAATACATATTCTAGGGGTGGAGATGGCCATCTCTATGGTACGAGGTATAGAGAGAACCTAGTCCCAGCTTTCTTTAGAACTGTGAGAACCAGGGACGGCCAAAATTATTATGCCATTAAATTCTACAATGTTTTGCCAAAAATAACTAAATCCATAGTACCCAAGAGATTTAAAATGAAATGTTATTTGAAAAGTTATTTGAAACATAAAACCTTCTATAGCTTTGATGAGTAGGTACTTCGATAATGACTTCTGCGACTTGCAGAAGTCTTCTGATTCATTACCTTCAACGTACACCGGCCTGCCTATTTAAGGGGTATTTAAGGGGTGTCTGACATGTGCATCTGTAATTGTATAATTTCATTTTAATTGTATAATCTCATTTTAATTAGATTTTATTGTGTTGTTGCTAATTTTGATCTTTTGTTATTTTTTTTAAACAGTGTGTTTTTACATGTATTTTGAGATCAATCAATCATTGCTCCAAATTAAGGCGCGCAGTTTAAAATTTTTATATATTTTTTTAGTTAATAACAAAATTAAGTATTGATGAGAAAGATGCTGAGGGGGATTTTATTAAAGAGTTATATGATTAATTTCATTCTAGTAGTAAGAAATATCGAAATTCTATTGAGTGTTCAAGGCCCATTCAAGACAGATTTCAGGAACAAGCCTACACGTGTGTAAACCTTACGAAAATAAACTTTGATACTTACCAAGATATTCAGGGAGCTACATTGTCCAATGCGATGTTACCAGTCAAAGTCCACAACCATTGCAGAGATAGACGACAAAGTATACGTCATTACGCACTCAAAACCAGACACTGTAGTTCAATGCGACAGTCAGTCCAGAGTAGTACCGATAACGCCCTAGTCTCCAGGCGCTTTCAAAATTACAGTACCATGTAATTGCATCTTAAAAACAGAAGAAGACATTTTAATCCAAAAAAGATTCCTATGCACAGTCTCAGAAGTAAAGAAACTTGAAATAATACACGTGATCCCCACAGCGTGGACTACCCTGAACACATTCGTTTTGCATCCGACTATAGAAAATCAATCACAAAAATTTAAAAATATAAATGATTGTCTAAATAAAAATTGGACACTTTCAGTACCTCACGTAAATCTGACGTCCACAAGAGACTCGTTAGAGAACGTATTGAATCAAATAAGTGATAAGAAAGATATATTTAACACATTACCTGATTCAATAGGGTGGGTGAACCACAACCACTCCATTGTGATGATATGGAACGTTCAATAGCAATCCTGTATATACTTTTCCATAGGCAAGCGGCAAGCACCAGCCTTCCCAGTTTTCGCACAGGCAGCAAGAGCCTGTAATGAAAAAGCAGACACTTCCCATGATATTGTATTTGATCTCACCTGCACTCTCTTTACGGCTATTATCCTATACACACTGTGGAAAACAGTCACAGGATACCTCTGAAGTCGACGCACAGCCAGGGAGGAAGCCACCTCAGCACCAGAATTGTCCCGAGAACGCAAATACATTATTCGAATCCCCAGCCGAGAACTACTGGCCAGCGGCGATAGCGAGACGAGGCCAGGCTCGACACCCCATAGTCAGCAAAACCAAAGGCGATTACCAGGGCATCGGCCGAGGATATGTACAGTCCGTAACTTAGTTTGTAGAATATTTTTTGTTATTATTACACTATAAGAGTTTTGATAGGATAGGATTTCTAGAATATAAGACAGTATCGAGGTAGATAATTTTCTTAGATCGGGAAAAAGTAGACCAGAAGGAAGAAAACCCAAATAAACCCAAAAACATTTTTTAAAAGTACCGTTAGGTTAGGTTAGGTGCAATAAGTAAAAGACTTAATAGAGACAGATCCGAGTAGCTGAGATGCGCTTTAGGTTACAAAGAACTGTTTCTTGCAAGTGATTCACAGCATAAAACTTCCAATACTACCTTCCTGCCGGTAACTAATAAGTGAAGTAATTAGAAATTAGGTTATTAGACATTACTCCTAGTAAGAATTTATAAATAGATCGCCAATCACGCGGCATAATTAATAATTTAAATTAGTCAGAACGGTCTCCAATAAGTCAGAATTAATTAAAGGTAATAAACGTATATTAAGGGTCTACGGGACCGATCCCGATAGTAAATCGTACAAAAATGATTCAAGATAAAGCCCTGCCACACGAACCGTATGTCTGATGACAGGGACGGTCCAGGCTGGCTATTAACCACGCTCAGGTGGTCCAAAGCTCTGGGCCAGGTTGGAATTAGTATTTTGAAACGTGTCTAAAAAACAATTACATGAGTAGAATTACATAATCTAAAAGATTATTTTCAACTTACCATATAATACTCCGGACATTCACGGAGAAACAGCCGCAAGAAAAGGCATCTGACCAATTTCACCTGATGTGCTGCAAAATTTCGGGAAAAATTTAATAATAATAAATATTAATAATAATTGTTACTTACGATTCATACTGCGGCACACACACACTGATAATTTTTCTGACCCCTTATTTTTAAAAACTAATACAGACTAATGCAAACAATGTTTCTTATTATTTTTTGTTTTCTGTTACATGTTTATAAAACAACCCACTACACGAGGAACGTCAGCCCCAAAACATAACATACCAGATGTACCGGGAGAGCCAGAAAAATGTGCCTGACCGGATAATGAGGGAGAAGTGTGTTGAGAAACTGTACCAGTGGGCTGATGGACTCCAGAAAATCGTGGTAGTGAGTGTTTCGGGTTCTAGATTTTAATGTTAATTTGAAAACCACAAAAACTTGTATTTCTTTTTACCATTGAATTTATAATTTTTGTAAAAACTATTTTTGTAACATGACAGTATCTTTTCCTTGGGGACTAAGGCTTTCCGGAGGGAAGGCATGTGTCAACAAAGTGACATCTGTGGACTGATGACCGAACTATTTAAATTCATTTCTACTCAATCAAAACAAGAATAAAGATAACATTATACAAATTTATAAATATAGGGGTCAATCAATAATAAAACATACGAGGATTGTTCAACAAGATAAACACTAGAATGATCAAAGTCGAACCGCCGATTCAGCAGAATCGATGGATATAAAATCAGCCCCGCTCGAGAGCTAGATCAGTGGATACCGCTCGCCTTAGCAACCACCCAATCCCTGACCACCTCTGGTGAGTCTGGGTCGACAACAGGGTCCTTCAGGGCACTGTGGAGTGCGTCAGAGGGATGTGGTGGTCGTGACGTGCAGCACAGTCATAGCCTCAGCCAATGTCATGACGAGCAATCGCGCTTCTTCCTCTCGGGATAGCCGTGTCCGTGGTCAAGGTCAAATCGGTCGTTAGAGGCATCCTTGTGAGTGGAAGAATAAACACCCTACTGTATACCTACTGTCTTCTTCAATCTGCGCTTCGTGACTCCCATACCCAGTGATCCTGGCAAGCCGTGGGGGTCAGTCCAACCCTCCGGCACACACGACTAGCGTGACACATGGTGGAGGCGCCAGTGTGAAGAGCGAGTAGTGTGACAAAATGGATATATTTTTCAGTGTCAAATAATGCGGCAGTGTTTCCATCTCAATGGAAACAGTTTTATCATGCCAATTTTTAAATCCGGGGACAATAATAAAATAGGTAATTACAGGAGCATGTGTATACAGTCAACTATCTCTAAGCTTCTGGACAGTCTAGTTTTCGATCAGATTTACTTTTATTGCAAGGAATTGCTACTCAGTTAACAGCATGGATTTAGTCTCGGTAAGTCTAGTGTGACCAACTTACTGTTGTTTCAGGACACCCTGTTGAATGCATTGGAGAAGGGGCAGCAAGTTGATGCCATTTATATGGATAGAGTTAATTACAATTTGTTGTTGAAAAAATTAAGCATCTTTGGTTTTTCTGGTGGCATGGTATACTGGTTTGCAAGTTTTCTTTCAGGAAGGGTTCAACGGGTGCAGTTGTGTGGTTTCAGGTCTTGCTGGTATTGATATTTTGGGCATTCCCTTGTCTCACTTTAGGAAGGTTATCAGGGAATTGTTTTGATTTTAGGTGTATGTACGTAGTGTATAAGTTGGATTGATGTTGCTTTGTTTTAAGTAATACCATAATTTTGTAATTGATTGTGGAAATATTTATACAGGGTGATTCAGGAGGAAATGTCAATATTTTAGGTACGTATTCGGGGACCCAAAATAAACATAAAAGTTCGTATAAACATGGGTCCTATTCCCGGCCGTTACCGAAATACAGGGGTAAACAACATTCAATTTAAGGTTTTTATTACATTATTTATAACAGGTAGGCTAGGTTTTGGGTGATTCAGGCGGAAATTCCTGTTGCTTAGCAATAGTAGACCTTAATCCTTTGGATTATTGTCTTTGGGGGTGGTTTAAATCATTGGTATATTCAAGTAAAGTAAACACTAGAGATGCATTACTCGATCGAATAATAAATGCAGCAGCAACTATAAGAAACAGGCCCGTATCCATTCATAGAGCGACCCGAGCTATTCACCAGAGAGCTGACTTATGTTTAGAAGTAAACGGTGGCATTTTTGAAAACTATAAAACCTAGCCTACCTGTTATAAATAATGTAATAAAAACCTTAAATTGAATGTTGTTTACCCCTGTATTTCGGTAACGGCCGGGAATAGGACCCATGTTTATAGGAACTTTTATGTTTATTTTGGGTCCCCGAATACGTACCTCAAATATTGACATTTCCTCCTGAATCACCCTGTATATATGCATATTATATATATATAGATTCGACCACCATACCTTGTGACATCAAAACGTAAAAATCTCACCGGAGCTGTGACATCCATCGACGCTGTGAGATCCAAAATCAGATGTCACAACGTTTTCCAATGCTAATCGTGTTATAATGTTTGTAGAATCGTACCCTACGAATTCTGGCCGGATGTCAAAAATGCGTTGTTGTAAAAATTTTGTATATTTTTAGTTCCGGTGTATATCTACCAGGTGGCGCGCGAGTTGCGCGGTTTTGTATATTAAATATACTCTGGATAATTTTACTCCATCGACTCGTGACATCCAGAACGTTTCTGGTGTATATTAGTTCTTACACGTTAGATTAAGTGGCATCCGAAATTTGACAACACCGCAAGAATAGCGGTCGCATCGCGTTATTTTCCTATCGCTTCTGATGTTCTAAAGAACGGCACGCGGCTTAGGCAATAAACTCGGGCAGTGCGGTCATGAAGGTGGCTGGTGATTTTTGTGCGTTATGATCAGTGGACCAGGGGGGGGGCTTGGGGCTTTAGCCCCCCCCCCCCAAAGATCTGCCGCGTAGTATTTATTTCTAAATAAAATTAATTTTAAAACAATAGTTTTGCCGTAAATATTACCGAACGATTTTTTAAAATAATTAGCCTCCACTCCAACTTTAAATTCTGGTTACTGGTTATGATATATGATAAAAGTTTTTAGTAGATATTTCTAATAGTGCTTTTGCTCTTTTGTGTTGCATCAGCAACGGCCTTTTTCGGAGGTAATCAATATGAATAATTTATAAATTTTAAAAACTCAATATAACTGGCTTTGAATCAGAGTATTAGTATTCTGTAGCTTTCAGTTTACCTGTTTAAAGGAATTTGTAAAATACAAAATTTGTATTGCCCAATCGAATAGAACACACAAAAATTGTTTTATCTGTACTAATACTATAAAGAGAAAATATTTGTATTTTGTTTGTAATGAATAAACTCAATAACTACTAGACCGATATTAAAAATGCTTTCACTAATAGAATGCTACATTACCACTGAGTAACATAGGCTATATTGTTAATCGAGTTAAATTAGGCATCCCTACGAAAACTCCAATAATGTAACCCAAGATGTAAAAAGTTTACAAATGTTTGCCCGTGGGAAGCCGAGAAGGGCCGCTAGTTTTTTTTTAAGAAAAATGACAACAATAAATCTAGTCCTATTTTCTCTTAGTTTACTCAGAATATATTAATGAAAAAATCATTAGAGAAAAAAGTTTTACGAAAACTGAAGCTAAAATTTTTAGAAAAATTGGGAAAACAACATACCTAACGTCTAATTCTTTTAATAGAAAATACCTTTAGAAAATTTATCTCCGAAGAAACCATTGGAGCCTATTTCAGGTTGTAATTTCGATGAAAAATATATATTGTAATGGTACCTAAGTCTCTATAAAATAAGTAATATTTTCTTAGTTCAAATTAAGCTATATCTAGAGGACTTTGGGAAATAAGTAATACCAAGGAGACCATATATTAAAAATGCCTTTTATCAATAATTCTTAAGTATCTTTGGCGCAAGATCATACCCATGTAAATAAAATTATTTATTATTATCCTAATTATGCATTCTTCTCCAGCCGATGCCGGTGGGCAAGCCCGTAGCGGCCCGAGCGGTCGAATCTAGTCAAGCCATACGTCTGCGACAAGAGCTAACGCGCCCGAGCTGCGCAAAGATATAAACGTAGGTTACGCATATGTTCGGCCTTTAATTATTATTATGGTGGGCGAGCCCAGCCGACCCAGCGGCGAGCGTCCCGAAACAGCGACCGAACGAGGCCGTCCGCGGTCTGTTATTTAATTTACATATAGGTTAAATCAAGTCGTGACAATTCAGAAAAAATGAATCCATGTTGCATATCTTCAAAAATAACAGGTAGTATTTTAAGCGCAGAAATGATCGAAAATAGAATAAGCAATGAAAAAAATTATAAGTGCACTTCAAACGAAAAATAATGCATAATGAATAATAATGATAATAATAGTGGAAATGTAGCGTCCTCACTATTTGAGTTGATGGGCAAAATATCAGGTTGAGGACAAAAACAACAATATCTGTTTTTTTTTAGAAAGTGCCGACGTTTCGACGTATATTTTTCGTCTTCTTCAGGGCTAAAAATATATACAATGCTGACTATAGTGTAATGTATGACACAACAATAAATTACATAAACATATAACAACTATGTATATAGGTACGCTTGGAAAGTTGGAATTTTTCGTATTACAGTTTTTGTCGAAACAAAAACGCTTAAACTTTGGCGTACAATGTGTGGTATCATTGAGTAAAGGAATAAAATTATTCCTTTACTCAATGGTGGTATGGATTCTTGGGAAGAAAATATATGGGAAGCCAGTTGTCGTTTACTGAAGTCCATCCATAAGATCCAGGATCTTCAAGTTGTGACTTCGCAACATTACTTGAATATTTTTAACTGCTACGGGCACCTGCAACTGCCAATAATTAAACAGTCCAATATATAATTTCAAACTAGTAATACCTCAAAAAATGTTGATAAAAAGCACAATCAGTAGGGGGAAGATCGAAGAAGGTTTATTAGATTTGGTGGCCATTGCGTTTAGTGACTATGGCCACATTTTTATGTTTACAGCTCTTTGTTTTTGCGTGATTTTAAAAAGTCACGAAACGTATGCACCTATCTACTACTATGCACGTTAAAATCTAAAATCTATAAAATAAATAAACATTTCATTTCCATAAACAAAATTGTACAAAAATTCTTACGAATTTTCCCCTACTAACATTTTTTGAGGTATTACAAGTTTGAAATTATATATTGGATTGTCTCATTATTGGCAATTGCAGGTGCACGTACAGTTAAAAAGATGGTATTCAAGTAACGTTGCGAAGTTGCAACTTGAAGATCCTTTATCTTATGGATATAGACTTCAGTAAATGACAATTGAATTCTCATATTTTCATCTCAAGAATCCATACCAAACATTGTACGCCAAAGCTTAAGCCTTTTTGTTCCGACAAAAAGTGTAATGCAAAAAAGTGCAAATTTAATATTATTATAAAAAATCAATATAATTTTTTTTTATTTTGCAGTTCATTAAATAAATGGTGACTTTAAACAGATACATAAAATAAGCAGGTGGTTGTTTGTTCATCTGGCAACTGTAATTACTGCTCAAAAATTGCCAAAAATCAACTATTTGGTTATTTTATTTCTTATTTTATTTTATTGGTCTGCTTGAACCCACATTATTTGGTCTAAAATTAATAATTAATTTTACCAGCGATCTGTTATAGAATAGTCCACACGGAGAGGTAAAACTACCACAAGTCGTATATCTGAGAGTACTTTAAATAGTTTATGTAAACGCTCCCAGAGACTTACCTACTCTTTGTCTTTTAGAGATTGTTTACAATGGCAGTGAGTTCTCCCTGAGAGGGTTTACACTGGAAAACTATTAGGAAGTACTCTAAGATATTTATACTTGTGATAGTTTCACTTGCGTGTGTAAACTACGCATTAGTTGTTGAGACATGCCTGCCACGCGTGGATATTCTCACGCAAGGGATTAATTTTGCGTTCCACGTGAGTAGCGTGCGTCACAAAAAAATTCACAGTTCAAAAACTATAGGCGCTATAGGTAATTGTTTTTACCAAAAACTTCTTTTATGTTTTGGGCACATTTCCCTTGCAGCATGTATATAAAAATTTCCGCAAATAAAAAAGTTTCTCGCTTAGTGAAAATTTCATTACACTTTTTATAACCTTGCAATTTTGTTGCTATTTAAAGTGGTTAATAAACAATATTGGACAATAACAATGGCATTCGTTGTAAGCGCTCATATGTTAACTTCAATTTAAAAAAAATCGAGTCAATAGCTCCACTACTCTCAAAGATATGACGATGGAAACGTAAAAAACACAATTTCCGTTTTTTCGAAATAAAAAAGGTCTCGACCACAAAAAAATGTCTTAAATCGCCATTTCGTATGCAGAGTGATGTACTTAACAACACCTATGGGGTCTGATCTAGTCTGATCTACCCACAAATTATTTTTTTTTTGAGAACGGAGCGACTTTTTAGCCCGATTTCGCTCCACTAGTAGGTACCTTTCTTAAAACTGTATGTTGATGACATAATTTTAGCCATTCCAAAAAACCATGAATCTGAGTTGCTACAGATATTTATAGTCGAATTAAATTACGGACTTAAGCTTGCAAAAAATTGTAACATTATGACTTAAAGTGAATCCTATGTATTTTGAGGTCTTTCCGAAAAAAGTAAAAAAAAAATGTAGCCCCGGGTCGAAATTGCCCAAATTTGGGGTTATGTTCATTTTTCAATTTTGCGCAGGCGTATCTTGGAAACGAATCAATATTTTGAAACGGGGTTTACACCATTTTAAAGCATAGGAAAATTGGTAATTTTCATGTCCCTTGAAAAATTTTGATCCGAGGCACCGTTCCCGAGATATAGACGATTGAAATGTATGTAGTATTTTGAGAAAAAATTGGGTGCTGAAGGCCGAAAATTTGAATGTTCGAACACTAAAGTTTTCATAACTTTGGTAAAAATTAAGATATTTGAAAAAACAAAAATGCGTTTTGAATGTAAGGGACGAGACTATTGATATCCAGAGGGACGCAAGAAAAAACCCAAAATTGGGCATATGGCGGAGGGGCAAATGACCTAATTTCATTGGTTGCCTGTAACAGGCAAACTATTTGAAATTTGTTAATGCCACTGACAGAGCTTACTCTTGAATGTCCATTCTTATGTTTGTATTAGTTTTACCGAAATCGGACTATAATTGGCCAAGATATCAAAGAATTAAATTTTTTTTTTCCCAAAAAAATATTTTTTTTTGAAAATCTGAAATGCACAAAAATGCACCCAATGACTAGAATTTTTTTATTTTTTAGTACCTCAATGTGTCTAGAATACCACTACGTTATAGAAAATTCGTCAAAAATATTTTGTCTATTTTTCTGACATTGTTCATTGTGTGAGTACCAAAAAAACATGGTTTTTGGGAAAAGTTGCCTAAATTGGCAATTTTCAATTACTTGGTCTGAAAGGTGGGCAAACCTAAATTGGATGTCGTCTCAACATGTGTACGAAGTTACAAGTCTGTATGTCTATTCTAAGTTTTAGAATTCCCCCGACAAAAGTCCCGTTACACGCGCTCCGCGGGATCCAAAAATCGTACAGTGTCACTATTGAAGCAGGCACCATAAGGGATTTTTTTTTATTTTTGGATAACATGTTAATTTGACTTTGCCATCGATTTGTGCTTGTCAGAGGATGAAAATGACGTCGCAAGAGTCGACCACGTGACTTGCGGTATCTGTCAAAATTGACATTTTTTTCAAAAATTATCCAAAATCGGCTTTATTTGACACATTTTCGATAAAAGTTATTAGAAAAAGTTGTTTCTTTTGCAATTTTTGGCCTACATACCAATTTTCAGAGATTTTCAGATTTTGTAAAAAAATTTCCAAACATTTCAACTGAAATGTATTTATTGAAAGTTGAATTTTTACCTAACCTAACCAGTTGATTTCTTAAACAATCTCTATTTGGTTTAAAAAATTATGTTAAGCTTGGTGCAAAGTTGATTTAATTTCAAAGGTTTGATGAACACAAACCTAGTCTATTTTTCACGTCGTTAACTACTTTCATCTAAAAAGAGTTATGTAAAGAGAATACAAATAAATGAACACATTTGGTTCATTTGGAAATTAAAGTAGCGGTTCCCGATGGAAATTTATCTCTGATAACAGTTTAAGTAAAAAAAATGAGTAGGCTATGGAGACAGAAATCTTGCATTCCATTTGCGCGCTTTGAGTGCCGAACATTGCCAGAGAAATGTATACAAAATGGTTTCTATTGACAATCATCCCAAAAGTAAATGTTCAGGTTCTCGTTGAGATAAAGGCCATTGCTTTCCAGATATTCTGCCGTCTTCTTTTAAATGGAGGAAAATTTCGTTGAATAACAATGACTTGTCGATTTACTGAATGAGAGAGAAAAAATGGGGAAAAAAATTGAGAAAAAACTTTTTGTCATATTTTTGCATACTATTGCAGATTTGGGCATGCGACTTATCACATTCAAAATATATCCGAAAAATACTCATTTTTTGGACTTAGGAAATTGCTCATAAAACAAAAGTGGTTTTCTCTTAAATCCAAAATTTTCAATTTTTTCGAGTAAGAACAAGCACACTGTCGACCTTTTCCGTAATTTGGGCACCTTACAGACATTAGCGCAATTTCGTTTTGTTTCCATCTACAAGAGTGCCTGAAAATACGTAATAATCAGTAGGTCAAAAAATTGATGTTTTGCAAATTTTTCGCAAAATATTACAGATTTCGCCACCCGACTTCATTCGAAAGGTAACCAGAAAATACGCATTTTTTGTTTAGCATATATATCTCCTCGTATTTCAAGTTTTTTTTTCAAATCACGAAAAACCAGATTTTAGAGAACAAAAAACAAACTTATCTTATCACCAAGTTGGAACTTACACACAGGCTTAGGATTAATTTCCTAAAATTATTTACAGTATATTTTTTGTGTATTTTTTTGCGTTCTTTCCGAAGGTGAAGTAAGCTTTCTACCAAAAATTTTTTTTTAGATAGTCCCGGAAAACCGCGCCAAAATCACATGAGAAAGAATTTCAAAAAATTTCCCTTTCCGGTTTTTTGCAAATTTCCGAAAAACTATGGCAGATTTCGCCGCAGGACCTATTTTGTTTGAAAGCCAAAAAAAACCCAAAATCTCTCATAGGCACATATTATGGCCTAACACTTATAGTTTCGCCACAAATTCAATGTGAATTTCGTGTTCATGGTTCTGATCAAAAAAACGAAAAAAGCAACTTTTTGGTATAAGCGCCTCTGGCGGCGAGAAATACGCCTTAAAAATATGGGTATATGAATTTCCGAACTATTTTTGCCTCCTCTTTCGACTGGTGCATTTATTTTTACCATAGGGGTAGTACTTGGCGAGATAATTAGCAATTTTCCTTGAGAAAATCCGGAAAACCCGGTTTTTCCCAATTTAGAAAATTTCGACCAGGGGCTACATTTTATTTTTTATTTTTTTGGACAGAGCGCATCAAAATACATAAGATACAATTTGTTTCATCCAGTTACAATTTAATGCAAGCTCGAGAGGTCTTTTTTTCGTAATTTAATTAGATTATTAACAATTTTCAGCCACAGATACAATTTACAATGGAAACAGAATCTGATGATCAACTCCCGTTTTTGGATGTTTTGGTTGTCAGAGATCATGTAGGTACATTGTCCACCAACTGGTACACCAAACCAACAAGCTCAGGGAGAGTGCTGAATTATTTGTCCGGTCATCCACAGTCACATAAAGTTAGCACTATTAAAAATTTAATACGTAGATCAGCCTCTCTCAGCAGTCCTCATTTTCACAAACAAAACAAAGAAAAAATAAAATCTATTTTAAAATTAAACAACTATCCATTATATTTTAAGTTTCCATATATCCGCAATTTGTCAGAAAAAATAGAAAAGGTCAAAATCTAGTCACCCTCTTTATCCTGTCAGACAGGTAAAATCTATATTATCATGTTTAAAAGACAAAACACCTCACATGGTCAATTCCAATTTAGTGCATCAAATCAATTGCAAAAATTGCAATAAGTGTTACATTGGTATTACAAAACAGTATTTAAAAAATCAAGTCTACCAACATCAATATAATTGTCGTGAGAGAAAAAAAAAACAAATTTGAAAAAACTGCCTTAGCACAGCACCATTTTTTGACAAAACATGATTTTGACTTTGATGAAGTAAAGATTCTAGACAGAGAGCCATATTATTATAAAAGAACTATTAGTGAGATGATTCACATATCTACAAAGTCAACGGTGAATTTTAGAACTGATGTAGCAGGTCTAAGTATCTAATATTTGTAAAGGCCTGTTAACGATATACATCAAATTTGCAAAAGTAAAAGATAATGGTTACAGGTAGTAAAATGAATACACCCAGTATATAACTGTAAAATAAGTAGTTAAATTATAAAATAAATAAATAAAAAATAATCCATAACTTGATATCTACCGAACTAATTTTTTGTTGTAACATACTGAGGTTTTTTTGGGGAAAAAAATCTAATTATATAGCTGTTCTCGTTGACGTCCCGACCATAAATATATTTACGTTCTACATTGATCGCCAAATTTGACTAACAAATGATTTGGTTTCGTTTCTGTATCATTTTATCCTGTGATACCTATGTGCTCTATGAAATTTTGTATAATTGACTTAAATATCTGTGATATAGAATAGGTGAGTACTCTGTATTTTTGTATTGTTTCTTTTACGTTTGTTTGTACACATAGTTATGGTTGTTCTCAAGTTATCCTAACTTTCCAAGCGTACCTATATAGTTGTTATATGTTTATGTAATTTATTGTTGTATCATATACACTATATAGTTAGCATTTTTAGCCCTGAAGAAGACGAAAAATATACTTCGAAAAGTCGGCACATTCTAAAAAAACAGATATTGTTGTTTTTGTCCTCAACCTGATATTTTGCCCATCAAATGATAATAATAATGTGAATTTACCTAGTTTATCAAATTTTTATCCCGCTATATAAAATTTGATTTTGGCTCCAAAGGAACTGTGAAATTTTGTCCAATAGATACGATTATTATGGCTTATACCGGCAAAATTAGCATACCTACTAAAAAACATGTTTGTACCAAGACATAACCAAAATTCGATTAAGTATCTCAAAAACAAAAAACTAGGAAAAGACCATTATTTTGTTACATTCTATTTGTACCAGAAATTATGGCACCTTGTTTTTAAACACCCCTTTCTATTGTTTATATTAATAAATAAATTATGTTAGGTATACAAGTAGTGAATCATATAATAATGTCAATACAGGGCCGTAGCCAGACAGAAACTTCAGGCAGGACAAAGGACTTTCCTGTCAGGGCAGTACACATTTGAGAAGTGAGGGATAGGTACCTACAGGGCGTTACTTTGTTGGTGGGGAGAGGAGGGGAGGGGGAGGGTAAAAAAATTGAATATAATTTTTGTTATAAAAAATGCGCCGCAGGCGAAAATTCCTGAAATTTTCAAGGTCAAATATAATATGAATATACAATTTTAAGTCAATGGTAGGTAATTTTTTTTGCTAATTATGCGGGCGCATAATCATTTGTGCAGTAAGCAAGAATACTCTGTTTTCTTTCATAGAGCAGGAGACAAAAATGTGTTAGGTATCAAATTTCTATTTTATTGTTGATTTTTAACTGACAAAAATCCAGCAAAAATTATCAATAACAACAATGAACACCGCCTTTTGTGATGTGGAAGTAAAAATAAAAGTTAGTGCTCATAGTGCCCTATAAATTATCATATTTTTTCAAAGGGACACATTATGTCTATAATTTTTGCAAAAATTTTCTGGCTGGCCAATGTAGTAGGTAGGTATGGGTAAATTGCAATTTGTTTGAAGGTGGGGCAATAAAGATTGTTGTTTTTTAAGCGGGTAATAAAAAGAGTACCTACTTAGAGGTGTCTGCTTACTAAAATGCGCCGCAGACAATTTTTTTTTCGAAGCTAAGGACCAATTCAGTTTAAATGAAGTATAATAAATTGAAAAATCATCATCAGTTGATAGCAAAATTTTCCTAACAGAAATCCTCCTGCTTTTCGGTTCTCTTCGCGACCTTTTATAGCCAACGTTAAGTCAACAATATGATAACAAAACAACAACACTAACAGCAAAAATAACAGCGGCAATGTCAAAAACAAAACAACAAAATGTTCAAAAAGAACGTATCAACAAAACAACACAATAATAACACCAAAGCATACACGAAATATCGGAAATCCGTCGCTGTTAAACCGACAAACCACTTCCTGAGCTAATTCTGGAATGACGAAATTATCATATTTTTTAAAAAGCAATAAAAACTGCATCGCCTATGATGTCCGCTGCCTAGAGATGCCCCTCTCCGCGTTCCATACGTAGGGGAGTACGCCAGCCGAATAAAATGAAAGAAAATGTCACTAAATCCCATTTTTTACTGTCATTTTTCACTTTATTGCCGATTTAAAAAAAGAAAACTGTTTAGAGACGTTGTACCGATCGATTGATGGTTTTAGAATTTTGATTTTCGGCCTAGAAATACGATTTTTGAATAAATAAATCAGAATATGAAAAAGGTAAAACCATCAATCTCTTGCTATTACTTTTCTAAATACAATGAAAAAAAATCATCAAAATTGGTTGGAAAATAACGAAAAAAAAACGGGTCCAAAAGATTGCTACTTTAATACACTTCGAGTTCCACCTTAAAATAAATAAATAGTTTTCCGGGCCTACATTTATGTCCATTTCAAATAATAATTGTCCCAAAATTTTCTTTAAATGGTTTTATGTCTTTTTACTTGTTACTTTATTTTAAGTATTTCTTTGAAACAATGTAGCTGTCTGCCACCTTTAAACGTAGATAGGTATTTAATTTTTTTTCATTTCAAGTGCCTGTGCTTATAAAATGTTAGTTTGATTTTGTACCTACTACTTATTTTATTTTCAATCATTTCTGCTCTCAACACATTACCTACCTAATAATACTACTTAATAAACCAGTATAATATAATATTATAATTTACGTAATGCTAATAATGATTAGGAAGTGTGTTAAAATGCGAAATTGCAGACAAAGTTTACTACGTTTAAACACCCTCCTGTGTTGAGCTGCAGTAAGGTTTGTTACGAGAGAAAGATTATATCTTTTTAGGCAAACCTTACTGCATGTCAAACAGCCTCTGCGTTGAACCGTAGTAAACAATCCACAGTTCACTAATCACTAGCCACCGCAGCGGCCCCCGCCCTTCCACCTGCTTATTTATCGCCGTGATTGTAGTGCAACAGTCGGTGAAGTGGCAACGCTGCACGGATGTCACGAAATCCGTAATATTTTGGCGGATGATGCAAGCACCGTTACGTAAGAATGTATATAAGATATACGACGGACTTCACAGAGATAGGAAATTTAATTTTTTCATTTCGTGTATTGTTCGATTGTTAATAGCTTAATCGAATCCTCTCCTCAGACTTTCAAAGTCATATTTTTGTTTTGGGGCTAATGTGTTTCCTTCGTGTGGATGTCACAGAGCCGCACTTTTTACCGGATGTCACAAGATGCCCTGGATAAGTATATATATAGTATATATATATATATATATATATATATATATATATATATATATATACCATATAGGGGATGTGCTGACTGAAGCTGCAAATGTGCTGTTGGCTCCTGCCTGGACTTCATTTGTATATATATATATATACTATATATACTATATATACTAAATATTTCCACAACCAATTACAAAATTATGGCATTACTTAAAATAAAGCAACATCAATCCATATATATGTGTATACTAACATCGCCACGGAGGCTGCTAAAGCGACCTGCGTGGAAATCTTCATAGCCCAAGATACAATGACAACAAAGATGTAACATTATAACGGCAGTTTCGGCCCGGCTATCGAAACCGGTTATAACTGGCTCAAGTATGCTACTTGAAATAAAACACAGGGTTAAAACAATTACAATGGTTTATTATGTTAAGAATCGTTTACAAAAAGTATGAGTGACTGACATTCATTAATATTAAAATGGGAATTAAATTGAACAAACTTAGGTTAAGTGATTAAATTAGGTGACTATAAAATGAGATTTGAGATAAATAAATTTGTTACCAGAGAAGTGAAAGTCCACAGCCGCTAAGCACTGATATGAGATTATGTTAAAGTTCGATAAACTCAAAATTGACTAAGTTCTGCACGTATGATCTTACTTTTGGAACACTTCAACAGGGAAACACCTTACATGTCTATTCGAAGCCTTGGGAGTGCTAACAGCCCTCGACCAACCTTCCGTTGTAGTTTCGACAAAGTTCGTTATGCGTTCCCAATCAAACTCCACGTTGCAACTACGAGTATGACTGCAGCCAGGCGTCACTGTCTTGACAGCTGTGATACGGCGTTGATGTTGCTAGCTCAGTGTCCTTGCCAAGTCCGCTGCCCCAGTATCAGCCAGCGGTCTACAGATCGGAGGAACGTGTTCACCGTGTCAGTCGACTGGTGTTTGCTCGTGACGATGTGCATGAAATAAATTCAAGTGAATTAGGCAGTGCTAAGGCCTGATCAGTATTTAGTATCTCGCTTATTACAAAAGAAATTTAGGGAAATACAATTATTATGACTTAAAATTTATAAAAGATTATATAAAAACAAATTACAAGTTTTAGCTAAATTTAAATCCCACATCTACTACAAAGCATATTCATGAATATACTCCCCCCCTATATGAAATGAAAAGAGAAATACAAGCTTTACTTGACTAACTGCGAGCCAAAGATATAAAGTTAATAAAAAAATGCAAGGTTGCAGACGACAAAAAATTGAACTAAATGAGATCACGATACCTCTGAAACGACTTAAATTTGGAACAGTATTTATTCAAGAAACCCGAAATAGTTCTGGCTTGGTCTTCGACTACTAATGAAACGATAAAAAAAATATTATGACAGAACCGAAAAGAAAGGAGGTCAGGTATTCGAACCTTGTGTGCTATTTCAAAACCATGTGATCACCGACAAAATATATGTACCCCCAAACTCAATAGAGCAGCACAGAGCAGGACAAGGCAGCCACGCTTATTTCTTGACCACGATCAAGAAAGAAGCGCGCAGAAAGAACAGGCACAGGTGAGTCATACAAATATGGATTGACCAAAAAAATTATAATGAAATAATTTTCAATAACTCACCTGTCCTTTTTGCTCGGTCCTGTCCGGTGCCTTTGCTCCCCGAGTACCAAAACAACGCAGTCCAAGCAATCGGCCGCAACTGCTACCACGCGCCCTTAACCTAAAAATAGCCGTCCTATTCGACGTCCTCGAAAATCCAAAAATTCAAAGCCGGTGAGGATCACATGAAAATACAAAAATACGGCACTAAATGGTTGCACTAAAACATTACACAGCAAATAGGCACACAAGATTGCGAAAAGATAAGATCGGGGCGGCGCACAGTGGGGCAAGAAGGCTAAAAAGTTGGCATAAAATAAAACTATCAAATGTCACATTTTCAATTTATTTCCTCTTACTGAAATACTATACAATCCTGCGTATAATTTGGCAACATTGTTTCCCCATTTAATTTGCCTTGTGTCGTGGCGGCGAGCACCCAATTCAGTGGCAACAATGCATAAGTCGTGATAGCGTTATTCGACTCGCGTTTGGTGCACTTATTTTCACTTTTAACTTAATAAATTAATAAAGTTTGCTACGAATATTTCATCGTCAGGTAAGTGGCAATATTATTGCAAATGCAATGCAGTAATTAACTAAAGAGTTCCTTGTAATACGTTGTTTAAAAGTAGCTGTACAAAATATGCGTTTTGCAAAAAGAGCAAGTGATTTGTTAATGTTCCCAGACTGACCCGACTTCAATTTTTTTTTATTTTGGAAGCTTCAGTATTGTTCTTTACAAAGCTATTGTAACTTTTTGCTCGAACTTGCTCCTCTTCCCATAATTGTATTTTTTGTGAGGTTGTGTTAACCTAAATTTAAATACGCATTTTAATGCATAGCACTCTATTCCAATTTTTCGTTATTTATTTTAGGTGTAGTGCTTGTACAATGTTTGTAACAAGAAAGGAGCTTGTTAATATCATGAGAAGATGTGATAGCAAACAAATTGACAAGCAGTTTGAATTTTTAGAAGCCGATATCGCACAACTAATAAAAGGTCAAAATTTCAAAAAAACACTATCGCGTTTTAAGGCAGAATATAAGTCCCGTTGGTTAAAAGCGTGCAGAATAGAGGACAGATTTCAGAAAAATAATAAAGAATGGCTAAAAAAAGCTATTTCATTTCCCCAAAAGTGCGAAAATAGACGTGGTCGCCCAGAAGTAGGTTTTGAATCTAGCTCTGAACGTACAAAACGACTAAAATCTAAGCAACTACGAGATTCTGCAGAAGCTTCGTTATTAAGCTATGCTACACAGATGAGTTTCAGAGCCGAAGGTCGTGTAGATGCTTCTAAAGTACTGAAAGATATCACATCAACTAGCCCAACCCGAGCCACTAAATATAAAGATGCGTACAAAAAATCCTTGGAATCAAAGCCAAAAAGCATGTCAGGAGAAGACGCGCTTGCTGTTTTAATCAGCGGAAAATTGTCTCGACACCAATACGAAGTGGTTAGAGCTAGTGCTCCAGACAGATTTCCTTCGTACAAGATCGTCCAGTCTGCCAAAAAACTGTGCTATCCTGATAATATCAGATCTACAGAAACATCAGTAAGTGTTCCTCTGCAGGACTTACTCAATCACACCGTTCAGAGGTTAATTCAAAGTATTGAAGATGTAATTAGGATACATGTTAGAGACTCTGAATTAGATCAATTACGTCTTTACTCAAAATGGGGGTTCGATGGTTCCTCTGGACATAGTTCCTACAAACAAGCCTTTCATGGACCAGAAGCTAATGACTCTGCCGTGTTTATCACATGCATAGTCCCTGTGCGTCTTACATTCAACGCAAAGGTGATTTGGCAAAATCCTAGCCCAGCCTCCACTCGCTACTGTAGACCATTAAAAATTGAATTCATTAAAGAATCTGTACAAGTTTCCGTTGCCGAAAAAAAAAGAGTGGATCATGAAATAACCGAAATAAAGAATTCTACTACAACAGTCCAAAACCGAAATGTTCATGTAGGTCACAAACTTATCTTTCGCGATGGTGGACGGAAAAGTCTGCAATGCACTCACGGACACAAATTCTACTCAAAAGTGCTTTTTATGTGGTGCGACATCGAAGAAGTTTAACAACATCGAAGAAATGATCGGCAGAAGTGTCAAAACAGAAAACTTGGGATTCGGTTTGTCAGTTTTGCACGGATGGATTCGAATGTTTGAATGCCTCTTGCATGTTGCATACAAATTGCCACTAAAAAAATGGCAGGCCAGAGGAAATGATAAAATTGTAGTGGCCGAAAATAATGCAAGAATTCAAAAAGAATTCAGAGAAAAATGTGGCCTAATTGTTGATACACCTAAACCGGGATTTGGCAACACCAACGACGGAAATACCGCCAGAAGATTCTTTAAAAATGCAGAGTTGTCAGCAGAAATAACAAATGTCGACTTAGGACTCATAAGAAAAATTCATACTGTGATGATAGTCGTCGCTAGTGGCTATGAGATCGATGTCGAAAAATTTCGATTGTTTCTTCATGACACTGCTAGATACTTTGTATCATTGTACCCGTGGTATTACATGCCGCCAACCATGCACAAGTACCTCATACACGGTCCTGAGATAATATCCTCTGCATTACTGCCCATAGGGCAATTAAGCGAAGAGGCACAAGAGGCACGCAATAAAGATTTTAAAAAATATAGAGAGCATAATTCAAGAAAGTGCAGCAGATCCAAAACCAATGAAGATGTATTCCACTTTTTGTTGATTAGTAGCGATCCAGTGATCACAAGCAAAAGAAACATTAAAAGAAAGAAATTAGAATACCTGCCAGTGGAAGCACTGCACATGCTAAAATCTCCGAATGTGCAAGATGATGAAGATAATGATGGCAGTGGAAATGAAGATGTCACATCTGATGATTCTGAAGATGATCTATAGTTTATGTTTTTCAATATTTTGCCTCAAAAGGCTTTGTGTTATCCTTATAAATGTGGGGTTTTTAGTTAGGTTTAAAAAAACTATTTTGTTGGATAGATTTTCGAAGTGGGCGTTAAAACAATTGTTCTGAAATGTAAAATAATAATAAAATCAAATAAAATAAGTAAAATATAACGTAGAAGCTTTTTTTTAATTAAAGTGATTAAAATCCAGATATCACTTTAATCAATATCGCAGGTAATCAACAACATGCTGTTTAAAAATTAAAATTGAGCTAAATATTTTAAAAAACATCGTCCTTGTGTATCTATAGACAACTTATAATGCTTTAAACAAAAATTGTATCCAAAATATATTACCAATGATTTAATGCCAACTTTTCGGGTCTCTTGCCCCACTGTGCGGCGATAAAAACAACGCTCCCGATATTACCTTACTACCTCTCGCTTCGAAGACCAAAATCAGACCGCCCAGGACGACGTCTTTCCGCTCCTGTTTGACAATCTTCACAAAATACTAAAATTAGGCTCTTGATCTACTGAAGTAGAAATAGTAAATCGATTTTTGAACCTTAAAAATATGTTACCAGGTCGCAGAACCAGACCCAGTCAGTTGTTAATCGAGCAGATTACTCGAACCCGAGTACTTACCACAATAAATCCATGGCTGAACCAAGCCGAACGACCTACCACCTACCACATACATTACAGTGTACTCTAAGGTTCACGTACCTTCGATTTTAACAGATGGTTTCATACGCAATACGTCACACCAGAAATCGATATCACAAAACAGTTTAGAGAACTGATATTCGACTGAATCAAATTCGAACTTGCGATTTCACAACAAAATACTCAAATCTGTGTGCAAGGTTGTTAATAATTATTTAAAAACGTAGTAACGGAGTTTTTACAAAAAAATTCCGTTACACATTCCTCCAACCCGATCAAAAAAGTTGAGTATTTTTTCTAAGTAAATTCAAAGAAATCTAACAATGAAAAATATACAGGATGGTGTAAAATAACCGTAGGTCGGTTAATGAATTAGCCGCACTCCAAAGCCTACGCGAAATTTTTCTCAGAGTAAGTTACTTATTCTCGGACACAAGTGCTATCTAAACCTTAAATAAGAGCTGAAGAAAGAGATGTTATTGATCTTAAGACACATTATGTGCTAGTCAAACCGAATTATAAAACACCCTGTATACTTCCATTAAGATCATCGCAAATTCGAACATAATTTTGAAAATTTAAACAGAAAGATTGCTACATAGTGAAACGTTATATGTTAAACTTACTAAAAAAATTTAAATTAATTCTTAAGGTACACTGCAAGCACATGGCCTGGTTCAGTCAGGTAAAATATTTGTTTGACTGTCAATCACTGAAATTCTTGATAAGCTAACTTGAGCTAAACTTGATAAAATTGAAAAAGCTGTATGCTTTGAAATCCACAACAAAAAATATATCCCCGTTAACCCATAATAATTTAATTTACCTAATGAGGTATGAAAAATCTGACAATAAAAACTTGAATCGTGACCCCAAAAACTTAAAACTAGAAGAGAACCTAAACTACGTGATTAGAAGAGAAAAGAAAGAAAGAAAACTCCTCGAAGAAGCGTGACATCCCCACGAATTGTGACACAAATGTGTGCCTTCGTCCGAAGTCCACACAGAAATGGGCACATTTTGGGTCCTATCGCGGAGCACCAAAAGCGCCAACCCCAAAACCCGAGGGTACAACGACCAAACACCCACATTCACACCACAAAACGAAGTTCAGCCACGGGCCGACAGAAAACAAATACTGTTGGCTTGACCAGACCAAACAGTACCTCCACCTATGCAGGCATGCACACCGGATATCCTCACGGAAAATCTCCTGTATTAGAGGAAGGAAGGGTAAAATAAAGGTGGGATAGAAAAGAAAAAATTCAGAGACGTTATAAGAGAAAGAAAGAGAAACGAGACATAATAGTGATAGTGTGAAGACGAGAAGGTAAGAAGGTAAGTCCAAAAACGTGCAAGAGAGTACCAGTCTGTTACACATGCCAGTTGTGAAAAGAGTGGGTCTGGACCCAAGAAGAAGTGGAAATCCAGAAGGAATTTTAAATAGAACTGTGACAATTAAACTGATCCGTCCATTGAAGTTAGGTATAGATTTGAGGAGGGGTAAGGAAGGTGGGAAGGTATAACCCCACTAATCTGACTGAATTTCCTGCCTGAGTTACGGCCATTCGCCCGAAGACATGTGTGCACTGTTATCATCCCTCAGGGATACAAAAGCATCAACCAGGAAACCCGTCCAGAACAGCTTCGAACTAAAAAAATAAAAACTAAAAAAGAGAAGGATTCAAGGGAATATCTAATACCTACAACCATGAATTTCACAGGAAGAAAAAATATCTACTCGAAGAGTAGCAAAAAATAATCTAAAAAAGAGAACCTCAAAAAGACCAATTCAAAAATTTACAGGTACCTCAAAAAAATTTAGGCCAAAGACCGTTCGATGGCGCAGCAAGCAAATCTCCAAAAGATTAAAAAAACGTATATATGGTGGTCGTACATTCCAATCTCCTGCACAACACTTTCACCCAATGCACACGCCAAAGTGATAAGTATTGCACGACGCTCTCACCTAGGTAACAACGTTGTATCAAACAACAAAGGAGATTAAAAAACTACCAGTCATAAGCCATGTCAGCTATACTATCATATGGTCAGCCAAAATAAAAGATCCAACACAACAAGCTAACCTATGATTTACTAAGCTAAATTAGCTATACCAGATAAGCTCGACTAAACTCAAAATATTACCAAAAAACACACTGCGCAAACCAACTCTGACTAAGGTTACACTGGAAGTTGTAACAAGAAAACTTCAAATGTAGGTGCACGATGTTTGTCAACCTAGCTCATAAGACATTAGATATAGTGCTTTCGCTAATGCTATGGCTTTTAAAATAACAAGTGCCCACCTCTCTCCCATTGTGATCCAATTTGAATTGATGTTAAGTCCAAATTAGTCACCACCAAAAAAATATAACCATTAGTCGGTTAGTCCCGGTCTGATTCGTTAACTGACTCATACACAGAGTCATCAGAACTTTCATCAGTTGAATAATCAGCACTAAAATCATCTTTCAAATCTTTAATATGGAAATTCCCAAGGTCTTTACCAGAATGATCTTTTAAATTATAAACTAACGGTGATAAAACTTTATTTACAACACAAGGAATATATTTCGGTGCCAGTTTGGCAGAGTAGTCGTTAGCTGCATTAGACAGAGTAAAGTTTTTCTTCCAGACGTAATCTCCAACATGAAACTGAGCAGAACGTTTTCGCAAATTATAATATTTGGCATTCCTGTCATGACCTCGCTTTAATTTAGCTCTTACTTCCTCGAATAACTTTGGCATTTCTTGTACATCGTTAACTAATTGATTTTTGGATTCTATAACAGGAATGTTAGTAGAATTTTCTGAAATTTTGCCGTAGTAATCACCGGTAAGAGGAATATTTCTGCCAAATACCAAAAATGCAGGGGCGTAATCAGCAATTTCGTGTTTTGATAAGCGTATAGCTTGAGCAATTTGATGGATATTTGCATTCCATGTTTTATGATTTTCATGTATATATGCTTTTAAGGCAGTAACGATAACTCTATTTACACGCTCAGTATGATTTATTTGCGCATGGTATCGGGCGTTGAAAAAAAAATTCTGTACTCTATATTTCTCCATTAAAGCTTTAAATTCCTTGCTTATAAATTGGCTACCATTATCGCAGCAAAAGACCTGTCTAACTCCATATATCAAAAATACCTGGTTTTCGATAAACTTAATTAATTGAACTGACAGTAGACTTAAACAGTGGCTGTATTAAAACATATTTCGTGAACCAATCTACAACCACGAGAAGGTACTGATTACCCAACTTAGATCTTGGATATGGTCCCAATAAATCTGCAGATAACATTTGGAAGGGAAAGTTGATGTTACGGTATGCACCCATTAAGCCTGGTTGTGCCACATTAGGACTTTTAGTAGCTCCACACACAGAACATTTTTTCACATACATTAAAACATCCTTGCGGATATTAGGCCAAAAATGAAGCTCCAAAATACGTGCTAAAGTTTTAGACACGCCAAAATGTCCTGCGGTAGGGTCATCATGATACATGGAAAGAATTTCCTTTCGATTCGGAGTAGGTACGACTAACTTCCATTCTGAAATATTACTTACTAAAGGTACTTTACTAAAAATATGTTTATAGAGCAAATTGTCTTTTACCATAAATGTAGAATAGTCGTCAGGATTAGTTTTAACCTTTTCGATAAGTGACAGATACCAATTGCAAAACTTAAATTCTGAGACTTCCAAAACAGCTATTTCTTGACCTAGAAAGAGCGTCTGCAACTATCATAGTGGAACCTTTACGATGCTGAATGTCAAAATCAAATTGTGACAGCTTTACTGTCCAACGAGCAAGTCGGCCAGCTGGATTTGACAGATTTTTAAGCCAGATAAGTGAAGCATGATCTGTTTCGATGGTGAAATGAGTGCCTTCTATGTAGCTACGATACCGTTCTATACCGAATATCACTGCTAGGCATTCCCTCTCGGTAACGGAATACTGTCGTTGACATTTGTTCAAAGTTTTACTAGCAAAAGCTATAGGGCGCTCAGCTCCGTCTATTTTCTGATACAAAACAGCTCCTAAACCGATATTACTCGCGTCTGTTTGTATTATAAAAGGCAAATCAAAACACGGTGCAGCTAAGACAGGACTCGTTGTTAATCGTCTTTTAATTTCGGCAAAAGATTGTTCAGCAGCTGAGGTCCACTTGATTGGTTGGCCCTTTTTACGACCATGTAAAAGGTTAGTAATAGGATAAGATAAACTACTAAAATCTTTGATAAACCTACGGTAATAACTAATTAAGCCTATTACTCTTTTAATATCAGTTGTGGTTTTCGGAGTCGGATAGTTGACTATTGACTCAACTTTTTCAGAATTTGTTCTTAAACCTTCTTTGTCAACTACAAAACCTAAGTATTTTAGGGAAGGTCTACAAAATTCACACTTGTCAAGATTAATAGTTAAGTTAGCTTCCTTTAGCCGGTCATAAATTTTGGACAAAATCTCAATATGTTTCTCAAAATTAGGAGTTGCAATAATGATATCGTCAAGATAAACAAAGGCATAAGGCTCTAAACTGGGATCTATTATCCTATCCATTAATCTTTGCATGGTTTGCGGAGAGTTGGATAAACCAAAAGGCATAACTTTAAATTGAAAACTTCCTTTACCATGTACAGCGAAAGCAGTCTTAGGTCTAGAGGTTGGATCTAACGGGATTTGGTAAAAAGCTTTCCTTAAATCAATTGAAGTTAAAAACTTGGCATCTCTTAATTTATTTAAAATACTATCAATTAATGGCAATGGATAACTATCTTTGACAGTAACTTAATTTAGTTTCCTACCATCAAAACAAACTCGATATTCACCTGAACTTTTGGTGACCAGCCATAATGGACTAGACCAAAGAGACTTCAATAATACCTAGCTTCAACATTTCGTCGATTTCTTTATATAGATGTTGCTGCATTGCCGGAGACAATGGATACTGTCTTATTTTGAAGGGCTTGGCACTACCTGTATCGATAGTATGTGAAATTAGATCGGTTAAACCTAGTTTATTTTTCGATGCAATGTTTTTAAATAAATTAACTACTTTATTTAAAGATGCTTGTTCTGTACAAGATAAATCATTAACTGAATGAATATTTTTAACTTCTGATTGATTACCTTTGGTCAAACAACTACAACTATACTGACACTTACTACTCTTTGACTGTAATGGTAATTTACAAAAATTATCAGGTAACTTAGTAAAATTCGAAGGAACGGAATATGAAAAGTTAGCGTAGTCTACTCTTAATCTAAATGATTTCAAAAAGTCCATACCCAAAATTAAATCATGCTGTACCTGTGGAACTACTAAAACTTTATGTCGTTTCGTACGGCCTTGTAAAGATAATGGGAGGTAGCAATAACCTTTAATACCAGACCTACTACCATCTGGGTACACAACTATAACTGAGGGGTCTGAATGTACTTTAATGTTATTTTTCTTAAGTAACGGAAGAGCTGAGGATCCTAAGATCGAAAAATTTGAGCCACCATCTTTGAGTGCAACAAGAGTATCGTGAAAAATATTGATAGGTAGATAGCAACGGTTGTCATTGTCTTTTTGGATAAAAATGGCTTTTATACTTACATAAGTTTGCTTATAAAAATTCTTAACAACGTTAAGCCATTTCTTCCACTCAGGTGAGTTTAGTTGGAAGTTGGATTGGGCTTGGGTGTTTTTTGTTTTGGGCCACGTTGACCGTTTTGACCATTTTGACCGTTTTGGCCAGTAACAGCTGTCGACTGGCTGCCACTGGTGCTTGGCTCGTTTTTTGGCCTACACCTAGAACATTGTGGTATGGTGGTACCTTGCCTACCACATCCAAAACAAAACCTAGTTTTCGGTGCCCTACAATCCCTATGGATATGACCTGATTTTTGACAGTTCCAACAAACAACCGAAGATATTGCATTGACACTAACTCTACGAGACGACTCCTGAAGTGACAGACAACTCAAATCTGGCTCTAACAAACCTGACGCTCTCGTGGGAGATGCACGATAACGTTCTGACCATGAAAAAGACTCTTCCAAGCGCTTGCAGAACGTGGTAAGCTCATCTATACTTTTGATATCAACTAAGGCCAATTGGGTATGATACTGGGGTAGCAAATTTCTTTTTATTTGGTCTATGATCTCTTGTTCTGAAGGAGGATTCGTTAAACGTTTAAATAAAGCTTCTACAGAAGAAATAAAAATAGTAACTCGTTCTTTAGAACCTTGAGTTCGATTTCTGATTTCATGTAAAAGATCCTTATCATAGTGGTATGGTAAGAAATCTTCTTTGAGTTTCTTCCTCAATTCTGGCCAATCCTGAACCCTATCTTTATTATTCAAATACCACGTCCATGCATGCCCCTGGAATAGGTCACAAGCCGAAGCGAACAAATCTTCTTCCGAAGCACCTCGAGCTTGACGCAAAAGCTCAACCTTTTCTAAGAATGCCACTAGCGACTCTTTATCGGTACCAGAAAAATGTACATTCCACTTAGCTAAGTTAACAAAAGGTTTTGAGACAATACTGGAATGGTGTTCTCTTACTGGAGTAGAAACGTGAGGTGGGGGTTGAAATTCTATACTGGTAATTTTTTCAGCAAAGTCACCCTCTAAATCTAATAATTCAGTTTTTGCCTTAGTCCTTTTATCCTGCTCTTCGGGAGTCTCAGGATTCATTCGCGAGATCCTACCTGACAAATGACTCAAGCGAGATTCAATGCGTCTGCACGCTTGGTCCCCCTTAGTACCCGAAAATTCAGAGATTACTTTGGTAATATCTTTAACAGAGTCAGAATATTTCTTAAAATCATCCTCAAAAGAAATTGGATTAGCAATACCCCCAAAATTCCTATTCGCAGCCTCTTGTTGTAAAAAACCCAATAAACGCTTACGTTTAACTTCTACTGTTCCAGTAGCATCAATTCCCCTAACTTTTAATTCATACGTTAATTCACCCTCTTTCAAATGTTTTGGCTCCATTTCAAAAATTTCAGAAACCACAGTAAAAAAATATATCCACAGATAAATTCAAAAAATATCCCAACCAAGTCAAAAGAATTGCAAATTTAAGCAGCAATTGTATAACGGCAGTTTCGGCCCGGCTATCGAAACCGGTTATAACTGGCTCAATTATGCTACTTGAAATAAAACACAGAGTTAAAACAATTACAATGGTTTATTATGTTAAGAATCGTTTACAAAAAGTATGAGTGACTGACATTCATTAATATTAAAATGGGAATTAAATTGAACAAACTTAGGTTAAGTGATTAAATTAGGTGACTATAAAATGAGATTTGAGATAAATAAATTTGTTACCAGAGAAGTGAAAGTCCACAGCCGCTAAGCACTGATATGAGATTATGTTAAAGTTCGATAAACTCAAAATTGACTAAGTTCTGCACGTATGATCTTACTTTTGGAACACTTCAACAGGGAAACACCCATAGACTTATGAACAAGGGAGACTCAACCATTCATTGTTGAATAGGCTTTTGTTGTGAATCAAACATTGCTATGAGTGCGAGAGAGAAAAAAGAGAGAGAGAACTTCATAATTCCGACTCGGAGCATCGCGGCCCAGGTTGACACCTAACCTAATATTTTGTGGTTGACACAATTCCGACCAGATATTTAATACGCCAGTGGCGTAAGATTTTTAAAAAATAATAAAATTAGTTGGGAACAAACATTATATTTTTATGATTTTTGTTATACTGGTTCGAGTATATCTAGGCATTAACCTATAATATAGGTACGCAAAATAAACCGAATTATCATTAAAAATTTTTTAGATAATATTTTGACTTTAATATTACCTACAACGTATTAATTTTTTCAGTAAAAATAGGAAATAAGAAACACTGTTACTTTACAATCGTTTATTTAGAAAAACTATTGCGGATATAAAATACAGCGAATATAACATAATATAACATATTATACAGATCATTGGTTCCACAAGACGAAGGTAAGCAATATATTACGAAGGATTTTTTAACTGGCATCATAATAACAATGTTTTATAATGTTATTGTGCAAAATACTGGAAATTAGTTAGCAATTATTTTACGATATGGAAATAAAACAAATTCCTGTATCAATCTAATATCCAATAATATCTAAAAAAATTGTTTAGATGCAAGTCTCTTTTTGCCATTTTGTTCTCAGGAAATATCTGTTGTGAAAATATATCATGTAATTAATTATAATTATCAATAGTATTTACTTAACTAAAAATTAATTTATTATTTCAACATAAAATTTAATATGTTTCTGATTTTATATCTTTTTGTGATTTTTAATTATTATATTCATATTTGTCAGATTTACTTATTGACCTACAGTGCCCTAGAACTGCTATGGTTTTTGCAAAAGGCAATGAAGACGAAATAGTAGTAATTGCTCCCCTCCTCTGCACTAGCATTAATGTGCTTTTGGGGTACAGGTACTGTGAGGGTGAGAATTATTATTATTATTAAATTGATAATAAAGCCATTTAAAGCCACGATCATAAACACTAATGCTTCCCTGGCCTCAGGAAGAGTGTTTTCATCGATATTGGTACCAATATATATATATATATATATATATATATATATATATATATTTATATATTTAAAGCCACGATCATAAACACTAATGCTTCCCTGGCCTCAGGAAGAGTATTTTCATCGATATTGGTACCAATATATATATATGTATCCGATAAATTTCTCTCCTGTGACATCTCATCCGGCAAGATTACATAGCAAAGACTTGAATGACTCTTTTTGTTTTAAAGGTAAAGCTGTAAGAGCTTCGTTGGTGAATCCTGGACTGCCATCGATTGATCTGTACCATTTAGACAATAAGGTTTCTATATGCGGTAAGGAACGGTTAAAATAGTTTCTCACAAAATTATATGCCTTAGCTGAATAAAATGCCAATGTCAGTGCAAATGACCTTAAACTTGAATCTTGAATTATTATACTTTGCGTGGAAGGTCCTTTTAATAATCTTTCAAAGACGTCTACGGCAGGTCCCGAAACTGATACCTGTAATGAAATGAAAATATTTATATTTTCGGCAAATAGGAGAAAAAAAAACCAAAAGCTTCCAATTTCGGCTACCCTGTACAGTGTAATTGGTTGAGAGATACCTACATTTGAATTATTAAGTTACATGACAACACGCTAGGGCAAAAACACTTTTACCTTTATTGTGGATTCTGATGACTCCGATATGAGACATTTTTTCTTTAAGTAGCGCAGAAGGGATTGCAGGGATGTAATTCGGAGCTTCAACCTCCTAACAGTCATTTGTAGGTGTGACTTCGTTTTCTTTGCTTTCCAACAGTTTCTTGTACTACTGCTAAATTTCTTCTTCTTCTCGCCGGAGTGGAAAAATCGCTACTTGCCAGTCTTCTATCTGCAATAAAAAGTTTAAATTTAAACCTAATATAGTCAAATATATATCTTTACTTGATTGCCAATTTCTAGTACAAAAATATAGTTGTGGTTTCCATCCTTGTTGCATAAATAACTAATTTATCTGCAATAGCTTCTGCATCTCTTTCTCTGTTTAAGGACGAAGAAGATTGTATTCCGCCTTCAGCTTGTGCTTCCATTTTTTTGAATAGCTCTCTATAATTAAATAAAATTTGTATATACTTAGTACCTACATATCACAGAGAAAATATATATAAAAAAAAACACTATTTCATATGCAGTGTGTTTCTTTTCGAATCAATTCCGTTTTTTACTTTATTAACTGATTTTCAAAATTCTTTTTTCCGCTTGCACTCAAAGAGCTATATTATTTGTTGATGTGCATTTTTTAGCAACGTCGTTGCTTGACCTGCTGCGTCTAAAGAAAGTTCCCAAAAGTGACTAAGTCATATACTTAGGTATTGTGACTGAAAAAACTATTTTTGATGTGGTCAAAAATAATGAAAAGCATTATATATTTTATTTAACATTTTTATACTTGTATTAATCTATTTTTGAACATTAAATAAAAAAATATTATCAGACATCACAGCTTTTTTCTTGTAAACTGAGTTTACAAGACCCTGGTTCAATATATTACTTACTGATTTTCTCTGTACAAATAAATATTAATTAATTTTCATTTCTTAATTACTTTTCAATAATTAGTAGATTTTTTAAGAGCAACGTTTTGGTTTGCTTGAAGATAATAGTTTTTCCGTTCAAATTTATGGATATAGTGTTTAAGTGGCTTACTTACCTATCTTTAGAAGCAGATGTGCTCCCAGACGAAGTAAGCAACTCCTCAAATGAAATGTTTTGCAACCTGCAGAATTGCTCTGTTATTGTTCTATTATAGTTATTATTATTATTACTTTAAAAATGCATACTATATCTCACCTGAATTCCGTAGGTCGCTCAGTTAATTTTTGATCAGCTCCAGGTTTAACATACCGGGGACCATTTCCCTTTATAACTATTTCGCATGGATGAAAATGATCCGAACAATTTTCCGGGTGTTTTGGTAAACGCTGGTTCTCATTTAATTGTTATTTCAAATAACTGCCGAACTAAAAGCACCAAATCAACATAAAGCAAAGGCAGAACTTTGGATATTTATCAGTACTTAGTACCTACTACCACTACCTACTTATCTACGCTACTGAAGAGGGCCAAACATTATGGTGAAAATAGCGAAAATAATACATACCAGTGAAAAGGCGGTTCCGAGTTAAAAGAGTTCAACTTTCCGCACACCTGACACCGGCGCACCATTTTTTTAAGTTTTCATATCACGTTTTTGCAAAAAATACACGTAAAAACCTGAAAATGCTTGAAAATCGAAATATTCCGACTACTTAAAACGTCGCAAACAAATCTTATGACGGCGTCAGGTTTGGTACCCGTCACACTGAAATATGTCTAGTGGGAATTAAGGGGCGTTGTCGCTTAATCTCCATAAAATATTATACATAAATTAATAAACAGCATTTAACAAGTTTACCACAAAATATATGCCTACGGCGTTTGCGTTTGCAACAATTATTCTTCGGTTAACAATGCTTATATGCTCTTCTGTTATTATTAATAGATAAGCTGTACCCATTTATATCTGCGAAAAGAGGGTTGGGGAACATAACCGAAAATCTGGCAACCACACGCTCTGAGAATTTACAGGGGAACCAAATGAATAGTAGACCAAAAGCATCTCTGATTGCTTTAAAATGTAAATAGTTATATCTCCCCTTGCTTATAAGTCTATGGAAACACCTTACATGTCTATTCGAAGCCTTGGGAGTGCTAACAGCCCTCGACCAACCTTCCGTTGTAGTTTCGACAAAGTTCGTTATGCGTTCCCAATGAAAGTCCACGTTGCAACTACGAGTATGACTGCAGCCAGGCGTCACTGTCTTGACAGCTGTGATACGGCGTTGATGTTGCTAGCTCAGTGTCCTTGCCAAGTCCGCTGCCCCAGTATCAGCCAGCGGTCTACAGATCGGAGGAACGTGTTCACCGTGTCAGTCGACTGGTGTTTGCTCGTGACGATGTGCATGAAATAAATTCAAGTGAATTAGGCAGTGCTAAGGCCTGATCAGTATTTAGTATCTCGCTTATTACAAAAGAAATTTAGGGAAATACAATTATTATGACTTAAAATTTATAAAAGATTATATAAAAACAAAGTACAAGTTTTAGCTAAATTTAAATCCCACATCTACTACAAAGCATATTCATGAATATACTCCCCCCCTATATGAAATGAAAAGAGAAATACAAGCTTTACTTGACTAACTGCGAGCCAAAGATATAAAGTTAATAAAAAAATGCGGGTCACGATACCTCTGAAACGACTTAAATTTGGAACAGTATTTATTCAAGAAACCCGAAATAGTTCTGGCTTGGTCTTCGACTACTAATGAAACGATAAAAAATATTATGACAGAACCGAAAAGAAAGGAGGTCAGGATTCGAACCTTGTGTGCTATTTCAAAACCATGTGATCACCGACAAAATATATGTACCCCCAAACTCAATAGAGCAGCACAGAGCAGGACAAGGCAGCCACGCTTATTTCTTGACCACGATCAAGAAAGAAGCGCGCAGAAAGAACAGGCACAGGTGAGTCATACAAATATCGATTGACCAAAAAAATTATAATGAAATAATTTTCAATAACTCACCTGTCCTTTTTGCTCGGTCCTGTCCGGTGCCTTTGCTCCCCGAGTACCAAAACAACGCAGTCCAAGCAATCGGCCGCAACTGCTACCACGCGCCCTTAACCTAAAAATGGCCGTCCTATTCGACGTCCTCGAAAATCCAAAAATTCAAAGCCGGTGAGGATCACATGAAAATACAAAAATACGGCACTAAATGGTTGCACTAAAACATTACACAGCAAATAGGCACACAAGATTGCGAAAAGATAAGATCGGGGCGGCGATAAAGATGTATTTGAATCCGGAAAACAACGCTCCCGATATTACCTTACTAGCTCTCGCTTCGAAGACCAAAATCAGACCGCCCAGGACGACGTCTTTCCGCTCCTGTTTGACAATCTTCACAAAATACTAAAATTAGACTCTTGATCTACTGAAGTAGATATAGTAAATCGATTTTTGAACCTTAAAAATATGTTACCAGGTCGCAGAACCAGACCCAGTCAGTTGTTAATCGAGCAGATTACTCGAACCCGAGTACTGACCACAATAGATCCATGACTGAACCAAGCCGAACGACCTACCACCTACCACATACATTACAGTGTACTCTAAGGTTCACGTACCTTCGATTTTAACAGATGGTTTCGTACGCACTACGTCACGCCAGAAATCGATATCACAAAACAGTTTAGAGAACTGATATTCGACTGAATCAAATTCGAACTTGCGATTTCACAACAAAATACTCAAATCTGTGTGCAAGGTTGTTAATAATTATTTAAAAACTTAGTAACGGAGTTTTTACAAAAAAATTCCGTTACAAGATTGTGAGTGTAAATGTAAATACAAGAAAAAGTGATAATGGGCATAAGCACTCAAAGTTAGAAAACAAACAAAAAAAACTAGTAACCGCATACACGTGTTTCATGCTATTTGGCAATCATCAGTACGGTGTAACATCAACCAAATCAAAAAGATGTGTATGCTAACATACATACGTTAGGCATGTTAGGCGGCCCTGCAGATTAATATTTCTTATAACGCTGCAATTTCAATTTCAACCGTGACGAGTCTTAAATTCAACTTCTTTTCTTGCTTTTCCAAACAATATTCTAAATTCTCTGGTTAAGAATTGTCACTAGTAATCTCCCTGGTGTGCGCATTTTTTGCTAAAAATTGTTACGAATGGGCGAATATTCGTTTATTGTGCAATTACTATAGTAAAATCAAATAATTCTGACGCCTGGCGTAAATAAGAGAATAAGTGTTCGGCGATCATCTTGTCATCAAAAATTATTGCCATCAGCTCTGGCGAATATCTCAGGAACAAGAGTTTACATCAGGCGTGAGAGTTATTTGAATTTAGTCCAGTCAACATTGTATGTTGAAGTCATAATAATTAAGACATTAAACAGACTACATTGAAGTTTATATAAAATAGGTAATATAAATTTTATCTAGACATTTTTGTTGACTTCAGTAACAAAAATTCAATTTTTTTGTTAAAAAAAGTTTATTGTCATTGCTCAAAAATAACGTGAAAGGTTCTAGAAAGTTACTTTTTATTTTGGATTTAAAATTTTAACAAATGATATACAGCGTGACCCAAAAAGTTGGAAACAAAAATAAAATTATTTTGTTTTTAATTTCTCAAAACAAAATTATTCTATATAAAAGTTGGTGCAAAATATATTATACTTAAACAATATTATACAGGGTGGACGGAAAGTACAAAATAGAATTTTAACATTCTAAATTTTTGAAATTGGGATTTCTGTATTAGGAAAATTAAAGAGCAGAAAAATGCAAGTATCAAAGCTTAATACATTTTTCTTTCACAAGGTATCGCTACCTTTAAAAGTCTATAAAAATCAAAAATTTCAAATTTTACCCTTAATTTGCAAAGTAACAATAGCTGGTGTAACAAAACTTTATTGTACTTTGTTACTTGCATTTTTCTGCTATTTGATTTTGCCAACCAAATATGCCAATTTTCAAAATCCTGAATTTTAAGATCCTAGTCTTTTGTACTTTCTGCGCACCCTGTATAATATATTTCAAGTTTAACATATGCAAACTTAATAACTCTTTTACCTAAAAGTTGCATAAACAAAGTACAATAAAGTTTTGTTACACCAGCTATTGTTACTTTGCAAATTAAGGGTAAAATTTGAAATTTTTGATTTTTATAGACTTTTAAAGGTAGCGATACCTTGTGAAAGAAAAATGTATTAAGCTTTGATACTTGCATTTTTCTGCTCTTTAATTTTCCTAATACAGAAATCCCAATTTCAAAAATTTAGAATGTTAAAATTCTATTTTGTACTTTCCGTCCACCCTGTAAAGTTTTCCATTTGTTTCGAACTTTTTAGACCACACTCAAAGCCCAGATGTAATGTCAGTTTTTCACAAAATGTTTTCGTTTTCGAGATCAAAGTAGACCTCGGCTTTTGAACATTGTCAAACCTCTCCAGTTTTTCATTGGGAACAAGTTTTCTTAAAAACATTTTGATGTGAAATCTACACAAAGTGCACTTTTCTAAAAAAAAGTGGGGATAAATTCCAAAAAATCAAATTAGGCCTAGACTTTCGAAATTTCGCAAACGTACTCAGTTTTTCATTCTGAATAAGTTTCCTTAATAACATTTTTTCGTAAAACCTACAAAAGGGGCACTTTACTGATGTGGAAAAGTAGTTTTTTCAAAAATTTCAAGGCATATCTACGTGATTTTTCGAAAGTAAAATTATGCCACAAATTAGTTCCAAACCAAGCAGGACTGATCCCCAGAAGCTAAAATTTCAACTCGTTTTTTTTTTGTTATTCACACCCTATGTGAACTCAATCCGTGAACACACTGTATATACAGTGAGTCCGCGTTTGCTTGTGAACATTCTAGAAATCTATGAAGATAGGAGTAAAATTCGGTATTACATTTTTTTAGTTTGATTTAAGGAACTATACAGAGTCATAAGTAATGGTCCAAACTGAAAAGGTAGATTCTTTGCTTAAAAAAAAAACGTTTTGATCCAACATACCTCAGTACAAATGTTGATAATAAAAAAGTTACTGAGTGTTAAAGTTGAAAAATGGATTTCTCTTTTTCTTAAAATCCACGTAACGATGAGGTCAATTGAGCTGAAAATTAGTATAGTTGTGTTTTTTGTGTCGAGAAATCCAAATATTATTCGGTTTGGAGTTAGCCGCTAGAGGGCGCGCGTTATGCTGTTTCCATTGCATAAATTCGCTTATAACTTTTTTGTCCGTTGAGATATAGAAATTCTGTCTAGATTTTATGAAAGAACGTTTAATTCTGAACAAAAAAGTAATACTTGTTGCAAGTCGGAGTTTTCGAGGTAATTGCATTTTAACAATCAGCCGCACAATTTTCATATTGTCCATTACGAAAAATATTAACATAGTAGGCGCTGACCTTAATGAATGATTTTGTTAGTTATGAAGCATTGTTTTTTGACAGTTCTGTTATGTGTTCACTTAGGTATTCCACCCTCATTTGTGGCCTGTGATTAAAAATTGAAAATGCCGAGGCATAATAATTTTTCTAATCCAGAAATGAGAGATATGATTACTATTTATTGTCAACAAAATTGTATCGGACACGCTGCGCAGCGGGAATATTTGAGAAGATATCCAAATAGATTGCAACCTAGTATTTGATTATTTCAAAACCTATACAGGAACTTGGGCGAAGGTGGTGCATTTCGTGTTAAGCGTGATAATGTAGGGCGTCAGGTGATCCTCAGACAAGAGTAGTGTAAGTATGGGGATTGTAACTCACATTTGACCTCTAGAGTTCAAACTCTGAAGGTCAAACACTCGAGATGGTCGCGCACATAGGTTTCTCCGCTTGGTTGCATATGCGTGACTTAATTGAATAATAATAATTAGATATCAATGTCTAGACATCTATCTCATCATCATAACACATGTGTGAGTTAAATTGGGAGAACCCAGACAGATTAGTTAATTACTATACTGTATTTTTATGCTTTTAAAAATATATAATAGATTACATTAAAGTTTCATATTTATACCCCCACCCATCTTTTATCCCCACCAACAAAATTAAATTTTTAAATAAAATAATACAGAGCTTCTTCAGTTTTGTATACGATGTGTAACAGTATAGACTAAAATGTGGATGTGTTATACGAAATATCCAGATGTACATGATCTACTGAGCGGTGTTGAAAAGTTAAGACAATTTTTTTTCCAACTTAAAATTTGATGCTGAACACGAGGCGATATATGGAGGAGGTAAATTTGTACCAGAAGAAGAGTGTATCGAGCGTGCAGAAAGGTACGGAAGTGCTCTGGAATTGTGTGAACAATTTTTGGAAGATAAGAATATAAAAAGTTTTGCTTTGGGGCTCAAAAAATTGGATTTGCATAGTAATTTAAAGGAAATAGGAAGATTCAATTGAAGATGTAGCCAGTGTTTTGGACATTAACACTCTTATAGATATATTTTATGACAGTGATAGTGATGGTGATAGTGACTAGTGTAACAGGTACCCTCATTCATTTTATTTTTATGAAATCTACAAATTTTTCTGGTTTTAAAACTAAGTAGGTAATAAAGTGTAAAATGTCTGAATGCGCAAACATTGATCATTCATCAGGAAGATAGAGAAAATGTTTGGTTAAGTTCAAAGACTCACAATTTATAAAAAAATACAAAAGTAAAGAAGCAGCTTATCTTTATGATTTATATCAAGCTCAACCCCAGTTGGATGAGGAATATCAAGCCTTAGAAAAACGCTTTGAAGATTTAGATGAAGAAACCTCTATATTTAATGCAATTTTTTTGAACACAACTATAGAATTTTTCGAGAAAATTTATATTATCAAATTATGTACTTAGATAGTGGATTATTATTTTATACCTGTAAAATAAAATAAAATATATGATGTAATAAAAGATTTAGTCTAAAAGAAAATTATTTTTATTTTTCATAATAATTATAATTATATTATGCAAGTTGATTCTTGTCAATCCATGTGTTATTAGTGTGGCGATAAAATCACTCAAATAAAATTTTGGGGTGCTACTCAGGGTTAGAGGAGAGCTGGGTTATTCGCAGGTTCGTTAAAATTTATTATAGGTATATTTATTTATTTTTTAGTTAGAAAAAGGGCGCCACCTACTTTTGAAATTTCCCTTATATCAAAATCACTTCTTAAAGTAGGAAATGGAAGTAAATATTGTCAATAGAAAAAACCTGAATCTCTGTATACCCTGCAATATTATTAATCAGAAAGAAAGGTCTAGTTCATTCCTTTATTCAAACCCTGCCTTCTTTTTCACAAATAAAAATCACAAATGCGCGGAGACATTTATTAACCATTTGCCTATAATGTAACTGCCAAAATGACAGACACCTTTCCAAGATATGATTAAATTTAAAATCAAACTTTAGATTACATATTTGCATCTACGAAACGGTTTCGAAACTCTTCGTTTACAATTATCATAACGATAAAATTATTATTCTTATATGATCATAAATTTAGAAAGTGGATTTAAATTTCTACGACTATAGGCAATTATAATTTTAAGGTTAAGTTTATACTACAAAAAATTATCAAAGTTCAGGTACGTTAAATCATCAAGTCACTGTTATTAAATTAGCAGAATCACAGCTCAAATAAACTGAATGCAGATAAGGGTCAATCCTACCTCAACCATGTAGACGGTGTCTAGGTGCTATGAACCATTGCATACAATCAAACAAACCCCATGACTCGGAGGCAGACGTTCCTACTATCCTTCAGTTGATGAACGCACATGTGTGATTATTTCTGCATGAATCTTCTTATTTTTCAAAATATAACCTCTTGACAGCAAACTTCAAAATATTCACAAGCTTCCAGAAATTTTAACCTCTCATAAACTCTCGGAAATTAAGCTCTTGGAAATTAGACTGTCGGAAATTTTTAACGTCTCATAATTCCGTCTCATAATTATTCATAATTCCGTCTCATAATTATTCCCTATAAAAAATTATTGGTTTTTCCTTTGTTCTTCAAAAATTTAGGAGTATACTAACCACTATTGAGTGGGAATCCTTTTAAAATAATCCAAAGAAAACGAGTTAAATAGGCTTCACAGAACACATAAAAATTTCATGAAAATAGTTATTTTTTAACCTAAAAAAGATACACATTGAAAAATATCAATGAAAACTATTAACATGACGGCAAAACTTACGAAATCAGCTGTAGGATGACAAGGGCCAGAAAACGTAATTAATGGGAGTATTTCCACTTATAGGAACCTTACAAATCACTCTCCATTTGACTTCGGCCTGGTCTCCAATCAAACCAAAATAGACTGTCGAAAAGTTTCTTTAGAATCTCAAATCTGTGCCGAAAATTTTGTGTTTGTCTCCAACGCCGGAATAATACAGGGTTAACTATGACTTAGTACAAAAAATTTTACCACGTGCGCAGGATGGCTTAAGAAAACATAGAAAAATATTTTTAGATTTTTTTTACGATCTTTAAAAAAACGGGTAAAGACCCCTATTTTCCCTGTAAATCGCCGCCTTTAATGACGTCATCCAATTTGGCTTCTGAAGGTACTGACAGCTGAAGTGATTTTCCGCGGTGTTGCCGTTGATTTAGGAACGGTGAAAATACCTTTTTACTCAAACAAATTTAAAAAATACATAAATAACAATCGATTTGAATCTGTACAGATGCAGCGCTATTAGATTCCCCTTACCTTAGCTCGTATCCGGACCGGTTCCTACTCTCGCGGAAAGCTCATTACCGCGACACCACAAGCCGTCTCCCTTAATACCCCCGGAGCTCCTCTGATGAATTCTTGTCCACCATCTAACCTCTTCTGAAGCATAGATAAAGGATTTATTGTTCTGAAGCCTCGGCGGTATGAATTAAGCGACGTATCGGCCCGGTCGAGTCCATGAAACGTTTTTTCGACTGCTCCGCGTTGCCCCGTTCGTCATTTCATAACTTCCTAGCTAGGCAACTAACTGTACATACAAGGTTTGTTCCAACAGGGCCAATAACCGTTCTCAAGCACGTTCAGCGCATGCGCACTACCCCACTGGCTGTTCCAACTGAATTATGTACCTACCGACACGGGACGATACACGCACTGTTCCAGCCGATTTATGGATCATTTGTGTATCGTCCTTGTACGATAAAAACGGTGCCTGGTCTAAAGCAATAACCGCGTGTACTGACATGCGCAGTGTATGGTCGTGTGACAGAGATAAACATTAACCTCATATTTTTGTTTTTACGTAGATAGTTTTAAATCGATGGCTGGGATCGTGTTTTTTATTTCTTGTTGAGTAGGGCGGGGAATCGTTGAACAATTTTTTAGAGTGAAGAGTGAGGTTAGCCCACCGAACATTCGGTTAGCCACATATTAAACACGCAGGTTAGGTGCGGTCACAAATATGATTTGGTCGATTTGATTCACAATCCGTTCCATCTGAAATTTTCTTTGGGATCATTTGTTCCAACTCGAATTTACGTACGGTCACAGAACTGTACATGAACTAGATGATAACCCTTAAAGAACGCATGCGCTAGTTTTGCACCGTTCATGTGCGATCCCAAAGAAAATTTCAGATGGAACGGATTGTGAATCAAATCGACCAAATCACGTTTTGTGACCGCACCTAACCTGCGTGTTTAATATGTGGCTAACCGAATGTTCGGTGGGCTAACCTCACTCTTTACTCTAAAAAATTATTGTTCAACGATTCCCCGCCCTACCCAACAAGCCAAAAACCAACAAGAAATAAAAAACACGATCCCAGCCATCGATTTAAAACCATCTACGTAAAAACAAAAATATGAGGTTATTGTTTATCTCTGTCACATGACTATACACTGCGCATGTCAGTACACGCGGTTATTACTTTAGACCAGGGACCGTTTTTATCGTACAAGGACGATACACAAATGATCCATAAATCGGCTGGAACAGTGCGTGTATCGTCCCGTGTCGGTAGGTACATAATTCAGTTGGAACAGCCAGTGGGGTAGTGCGCATGCGCTGAACGTGCTTGAGAACGGTTATTGGTCCTGTTGGAACAAACCTTTTCAAGTTTGGCTAGTAGCCGACGGAGGGCATTTGCGAATGTAAAATGGCGTTATTTCCCAGTTTGGTCTTGATTTTCGCGGCAAATCGTTCAGCGTCTTTGTGAAAATGCCGGAGTATTCGAACGCCGAGTTAACGGACATGGTTATAATGTACGGGAGATGCGATGAAAGTGCACATCGAGTTGCAGCAGAATACCGTATTCGTTTTCCTAACAGGGCAAATATGCCTAACCCACGTACTTGTGAACATTGTACAACGTATGCGAAACACTGGTGTTTTGCAAGCTCGAAGGGGTGGGCGAGCAACCTTCCATAAGCACTACAGCTATTGCAAGGAGATTGGGAATATCTCAGAACAAGGCAAGTAAAATAAAACCAATAAAACTGACTTCTACCAAAGACTATCCCATGTGATGGGATTGTCTTTGCTTGCACCTAATACCTACATAAAATTTAAAATGTAACAATAAAATTATTTACAGGCATGGAGGATTCTAAGGGAAAACGGCCTTCACCCTTATCACATACAAAAGGTCCAAGCATTAGAAGCAAATGATTTTCCGGTGAGAATGACCTACTGCACTTGGCTACGTGATCGAATCGCCCAAGACCCAAACTTTGTTTTCAACATTCTTTGGACAGACGAATGCTGCTTCACACGTGCTGGGGTTTACACGTATGTAAATTTTTACTTACTTATAGCTTTCTCTCTTCCATATTATCTTTTTTATTTATTATAAAATTGGCTATGTCAATCCTAACGTCTTCGCCAAAATTGTGAATATTTCTAATTTTTGTTGTTTTTTTTTAGACACAACAGCCATATTTGGTCCGATGAGAACCCACATGCTGTTCGGCGGTTTAATTTCCAACGTCGGTTTTCCATCAATGTTTGGGCAGGAGTTTATGGAGATCGATTAATTGGACCATACATTCTACCGGAAAATTTAAACGCTGAACGATACTTGTATTTTCTGACAAATGTTTTGTTTGATAATTTGCCACTACAAGTACTGCATGACATGTGGTTTATGCACGATGGTGCACCAGCCCATTTTGCGAGACCTGTTCGTGCACTTTTAGACGACCAATGCCCCAACCGTTGGATCGGAAGAGGAGGGCCCATTGCATGGCCGCCGCGATCACCAGACTTGAATCCAATGGATTTTTGTATTTGGGGATTCATGAAGGCGATTGTGTACGAGCAGGAAATCGACAACGAGCAGCAGTTACGTGAACGAATTGAAGGTGCAGCTGTTCAAATCCGGAATAATCATGGACTTTTTGCACGTATCCGGACTTCTTTAGTTAACCGAGTGAATTTGTGCATCGAAGTTAACGGCGGCCTCTTTGAACAGCTACTGTAGTGCTTTGCATGTGCAATGTGTGCTAGTGCAGTTGTGATTTTTTGGTTACCCTTCGGGGTTTTCCTGGCGGAGGGGATCTACCTCGTCGTGGTCGTCAGGCTGAGTACCTCGCTTCAAACAAAAGGAATAGCAGAGGGAAACCAAGAGATCCCCAACAGATTTAGAAAATGTGAATGTTGTGTTGTGTGACTTTTAATGTAAAAAAGCAAGAAAACAGAAAATGGTGCAAACAATCCTGGAAATGTCAGTAAGGTAGGTGTTTCATAGGCATTCTACATGTTCCTTAGAAAGTAATCGTTTTTAAAAGGAAATCGAAATTTTGTGGTGAATCCTCGGATAAATTGATAGACGTGGCAACGCCGCGCTATTGACATACGCGAAATTTTTAGACATGTCGCGCGGGCGTCCATAGGCGGCGTTTTTTGAGGGGTTTAATACAATTTGAAAAAAAATTTTTTTAGGCTTAAGACAAATGTTAGAAAATTTTTGAAAATTTATTTTGGCAAGTCTAATTTTTCTTTATCTGCCATAAAAATTTTTGTACTAAGTGATAGTTAACCCTGTATATCTAAATCAACAAAAACAAAAATAACCACGTTTCATTTCGGTGGTAACAGAAAAATAAACAAGTGCGTTGCCAGCGCCGTCTGCACGCGACTAGCGGAAAGTACTAGAAAGTTCTGGAAGGTGCCAGAGAAAACGCTCGCGAACGGCGTGTCAGTGGAATTTAGCAAAGAAGAGCGAAAAGTCACTTCTCACCACTACCGCTAGATGGCATCACTTGTTCAAATTATAGTTCTGTAAAAGATGGGAATTTGCAAATGTTACACAGTGTATGAATTTCTTCATGAATGACTTCATTACATGAATAAATTGTCAGTCTAAAACAGAAATGATCTACAAAAAACAATTTGGATCCATCGATTTCTTTGATTTGATTACATAATCCAAAAGGTACTGTTTTAAATTGAAAGAGACCTCTACCAACAACACTAAACGCAGTTTTTTGCTTTGATTCTTCGGAAAGGGGAATTTGCCAGAAACTTTTGCGAAGGTCTATACTCGAGATGAAATTAGCACCTCTGAGGGAACTCAGAATACAATCTATATTAGGCATTGGATAGGAATCGTACTTCGTTACTTGATTGAGTGTTCTTCGGCCAAAACAAAAACGATACTCACCATTCGATTTTTGACTAACAAAACAGGGCTACACCATGGACTATTTGATGGTTCTACAACTCCAAGCTTCAACATGTCATCGAGCTCTTTATTTAAAATATTTGACATATAAGGAGACATGAGGAATGGTTTCTTTCGAAATGGCGTTGCATCACCAGTGCTATGGTCATAGTAATTTTTTGATTTCTGCCGAGACCGTGTTCACTATTTATAATGTCGAATGACTCTAGTAGAGATGAAGCAATAGATCACTGTTCAGAACCAAGATCATCTAATGTGCACAGAGCTTTAATAGGACTAGTAATAAAAGGAGTGCTGGACAGATAAGCATTTGACCTTTTAAGAATTCGAGGATCCACAGAATTTACGTTGTTGTGTACATCCCACCAATCTTTTTTAAGTCGCCCAATAAATCAAATCGTGAAATGAAATCACTTCCAAAAACAAAATTGTGAGGTAAAGAGGGAACTATAGAAGATCTTATAACGCGACAAATACCATCTACAACAATAGGCATATCCACAATACCGGTTATACTTTTAGGTGTATCGTCAGCAGTGGCTATAGAAGAAAACGTAGGATCTAAAATTTTCAAACCTAGTTTTTCAACTACTGGAATCCCAGCGGCTCCAACTACAGTATCAATACTGCCTGAGTCTGAAAGTCCACAAATATCAACACCTAAAACATTTACTAAAACATATGGTCTATTATCTCCAGACCTTGTACTAAAAAGAGAAGCTATATTAGGTACGTTTGAAGTAATAGCTGTTCGGTAAAAACTACGCACCCTTTTCAGCCAATTTTCCCAATCAACATTATCAAAATAAACTCTGGATTTTAGATTAGAAGAAACACGACCAGAAACATGCCTCTTGTCCATTAGTTTTTTGAACACTTCTGACAATCAGTGACTTTAACCCCTGGGTTGCCACATTTGAAACAAAAAAGCTTGCGCTTCAACTTGCAGACATGCAAAAATATGATTAGGAGCTAAACAATTCCAACATGTAATTGAGCTTTTCTGGACAGCCTGACTAGATGACGTTGAAACAGTTGCCAAAGTAGAATCTTTTGTTTGTTCGATTGAGGTTTAGATCTGTACTGAGTTGATTTTCGATTTAGCTTTGACGTATCATTGTTGCTAGTATTACCAGAAACAGAAAGAGCACCACATTCAACTTGTAACCTTGACACTTCCAAAGAGGCGGTTTGTTTAGTTTTTAAGAATTTAGCTTCTAACTTTCTACATAAAGATGACAATCGTGAAACAGTATCTATATCCTCTAGGGCAAGCTGTGTTATATATTCTGGGAGAAGATTTTGTCTAATATGCTTGACTTTGGTAGTCTGAGCAGCAGGTCTACTCAAACGGGAAAATAGATTTTCTAATTTAGCAACAAAAATTGAAACAGTTTCGTTCCTTTTTTGTTTTTGCATCCTGATTTGTTCCCAGTAGTGTGAAAATCCCGCAAATGCTTCCCCCTCCACTCTTCTATCTCTCTCTTTCTCATTCTCCGTAAGGAGTAAGTGAGACTTCCGAACATCCGGTCAACATTGAAATTCCAATAAAAATGTATCTGAGCGTGCGGGTTCGGACCACCAGGTTAAAATTGTAGCTACCGTCTGCCAGATGGCGCTGCTATCGGCGGCAAGAGTAAACTTTGCGCATAAGCCGCCAGATGGCGGTAAGGTAATTTACAGGAAACGGTATTGATAATTTAAAAACTTTGGATGCAACCCGACATATGGCGCTAAGGCAATATACGGGAAACTGTAGTGAAAATTTAAGAACGAAATCCGTTGATGCAAACAGTATCCTCTAGAGGGATTATTATTTGTTTTTTAGGAAACTGTATCGACAACTAAAAATATTAATTGACTGGTATAGAGGTGTGTTTTGAATAAAAAAATAATTATTGTTCATTTAGAAATTACAACGCTAGATGGCACCAAATTTGTATCTTCTGTGGAAAACTGTCATACAGATTTTTTTAAGTGGTATATTAGGTTTGAAGAGGTAGGTATTACACTTAGAGTGCGAATATTCGCTTGTTAGTAAAAAATAAAGTAAAATCAAAATTAACAAATTTTAATGACAGCTTCAATGACATATAGGTAGTAACAAATACAAAATATATAATGTGTTTTATACAAGACAGATTAAATTCTTAATTTATAGTGTCCTATAGCTAGAGTACTTATATTGTCTTCTAAAATTGCCCGCTTGTCGTCTGAGGCATCTAAAGCTAGTTTGTTAACATTGACGGTATAGTTTCTATGGTACATACTTTGAGTCGAATTAAAATTGACAATTTTCTTTTCGTTATGAAAAAGGCTAAATAAAAAATCATCGAATGTTATAAGCTTTGACGCGGATTTTGCAACGCCTTTAATTTTTGAAACGGGTTCTTTACCCTCCACTTTATACGCGTAAACTTTGGCTCTTAACGCAATAAAAACTGACATAATTTTACCACAGAGTTCGTCCTTCATCATACCTGGCACTTTTTTATTTACGTTAGGCATTTTGTAAATGTTGTCTTGAGGATAATTACTCGTATCAAAATGAAGCATACAATCGTCTCGCATTATGACATAAACAGAAATATCATTGTTTTTACCAATAAATTCGAATATAAAGGAGTCTGTATCCATATAACAGATTTTAGTTTCAAAGTGAGGAGAAAAACTCTCTTTGATATATTCATAATAAAAGTCACACATTAAATTCTTGGAAAGTTCTAGTACTGAAAATCCTACATAAATGGGTTTGTTAAACAAAATATTAGTTTTATTTAATTCAACTGCGATCAAATCTTTATCAAAAATTGTAAGACTCTTAAATTCCGGTCTGGCTATGAATTTTCTAGCGCTCTTCCAACTGTTAACCAATTTTATATCTCTCTTTTTCGATCCCTTTCTATGGTTTTTCCAAAATGAGCGTTAATGAGCCCTTTCAAAATTTTTTTTTCAAATTCGCTTTTTGCTTCTGTTCTTCTCTCGGTGTTGAAGTCGATATATTTGTTAAGCCAACATTTTTGATTGAACTCTAACACTCTATGCACTTTTTTTAATACCAAACCATGTCGTAAGCACTGTACTAAATTCTCAAAATGAATAATATAATTGAATTTATCATTTAGTGTGCACATTAATTTTTTTTGATTTTCACATTCGACGTGTTCAGGACAGAAAGGCAGAAAATTATGATCGTCGTGTAAATTAAGGGGATATGTTAAATCCACCTCCAAAATAATCGATTTTGGTTCAGACCGACCGTATTTTTCGTAAACAAAGTCTATGCCCTCGTTTTTTAGATGAAACTCGAGTTCATTAATTTCTTGCTGATCTAACCAAACAAAACCGTCGTATGGGAGAGATAAACTTTGGGCAAACCCATAAAGATTATTAACGTTCCAGTAACTTAAGTAGACACTAGACTTAGATGAATCATATGTGGAGGGAAAATACTTATTATTACTTGTAGCATATCGATGGTTGGCTTGCACAATGCCACCCCTTATGCCCTGTTCTATGAATAAAATCATATTTATATCTGTCAAGAGCTGTAATCTGATTTTAGTTGTTTTTAAAGAGGCAGCCCACGAGAGTCCTGGAGCAGTGTAAAAAGCGGCAGCATCTAAACCAAAATAATTGAAAGTAAGTTTTCGGAAATTTTCAAAAACTATCGAAAGCAAAAGGACATCGACTTTAAATAAATATCGCTATACTCTCCTAATGTTTTTACTTTAAATACGTTCCAAATACTCGTCGCGTGATCATATTCTGCATCCGATATTCCTGCATTTTTCAGTTCATTAAAAAAATATATTTTTTTAGGCAAACTAGTGGTATCCAATTTTTTCCAGGAATTTACAAAGTCGTAGGGAAAAATGCCTTTTTTCTTTACCAATTCGAACTGTTCGGCATTTTCAAAGTGGTGTTTTAGTTTTTCAAATGCGTTTTCATCCAAATTAGTGGTGAGTTCATCGAGAGAGGCAGGCACAAAGCGAAATGAATCGAGGAAGACCATTTTGACATTGCCGAAAAAGACCGAAAATGAAATGTAATTTTCGTGTGTAAGCGGTAAAATTTCTACTTGTTTGTCAATTTTCGATAATTCTCTGATAAATATGTGAGAGTCGTAATTTAGATTGTGAAAAAAGACGGGCACGCGGCGCTCCGTTTTAATTTGCAAATTGCAGTTGGTGCACATATACGAAATATACTGTCCAGTGTAGTGATCGTGATGATGAACTTTCCAATTGAGGTTGGAAAATTTGTCATCGCAAACCGGACAATTTTTGGCGCCATCAAAAACACTCTCTTGTTGTTTCGTTAGAGCCAGCATTGTTTTATTGTCATTATCGTTTAAAATCGAATTAATCGAGTAACAAACATGTTTCATTTCATTAACAAACCATCTATCGGGATTTTTTCCTCTGTACTCTATACTTGTAATGTGATTCGTCAAATGAACATACGACATAATATGCGACACTATATGCTTCGTGATACTGATACGGAGAAGTAAACGATAAACGAGAGTCCTGTTGACAGTTTGAAATAGGTTTAGTCAAGCATTCGAAATCTGCATAAATTACGAAGGGCGACATTAATAAAGCCCTAAATGAAGAAAATTTTAAAATTTCTTTAGATTGGTCAGGAACGGAAATTTTTACGGGAGCGAAAAGAGAACAATTTTCTTGGTGTTTTTTAAACTTATCCGAGGCGGTAAAATGATTAAGACACGAGTCGCATACAAAAAATGCTTGTGATCCGATGTTACTTGCGTTTGAACCAATTTTGCTAGATTTTTAATTAAACAGTAATGACCCGTTTCACTTTTCGCGTTATTTAAAAGTAGCAAATTTACGTGATTTTCTTTTCGTTGCTTTGTGTGGAAAACGGGACCTACGATAAGTTTATTTTTTTCGTCCAAAGTAAAAACATTAATGGAAATAGAAGGATTTTGTTTTTCGAATTTAGAAATACTTGAAATTTTAACGGGCATTTCTATACCTTTTAAATTAAAAATATCGTGGATATTTTGAGGATAAGATCTTACATTCCTAACATCTCCATCTACGGGATACAGGTGAGCCAGCACACTCCATATGAAACATCTTCTATCTTGATTTTCGACATTGATAATATAGGGATTCTTGTTTAGCCAGATAGGTAGAGGAACGTAGGTATTTTGTCCACCATTTAATGCAGCATACTTGTTTATCGAAACCAGTAAGTGTGAGGTTGCTTTGTAACGCCAACCGGAGCCCGTGTGTTCAAATTCCGACATCTAAAATTAAATTATTTTACTATTGAAAAATCACATAACAAAAAAAAATCACTCACCTTGCGTAGTATTGTCGGTGGAAATGCCTGTAGAGCCGGTTCGACGTCATCCGTTCTTAAGATCTCAACATTTTTGGTCGAAAAATACTTAAAATCTTCTTCTCCCAATATGGAATGTTCGTAGAGAACGTAGAGAGTAACGTTTACCTTGTACATCCCATTTTCACAACTTCTGCCTCAAGTTTTTGCTTTAAAAATGTGATGCAATCTGCAAGAAACGCTTTCGGTTCGATGTGAAGCAAATTGATTATTACTCCTGTCTGCACTCTACATTTAAATGCCGAAGCAATCTAAAAAAGAAAACAAAAGGTAAGCTTAATTTTTAGGCAAAAAAACACTACTTTCATACCTTTTCCCATACAATCCTTTCCGAAAGTTCATCCGATGTAGATTCTCGATTCGCTTGTCCTCTCCCGTCTCTCCTTCCTTCTCCCCCGCCACCTCCAGTAATAGCATTTTTACGACTAATTTGAACTTTGAACGACTTCAACTGACTCAAAATGTGCTGCAACCTCCTCTTTCCCGATACTGCTAAATGTTCTTGCTTTAGTTTATTCGTTATTTCTAATATATACTTTTTTGAAATTTTAATAAATGCATCTATATCCGACTGTGTAGAAGCTTTTTTGAAGTTCTCTTTCGATTTCACCAAAATTTCTTTGAAAATGTCCATTATCCTACGTAATTGAAGCTGTCCTTAATGATAATCTACTTAATGTTTGACAAATTCAAACATATTGGCAGGGTACGACTGATTTGGTAGTCTTTTTCTACCCAAAAATTTTATAGAACACCCTGCTCCTCCCAGCAGCTGTTTTTGGAGCTCTTCCGTCAATTGGCCCGATAATCTCTTTGGCAGAAATAGCAGTCCTTGTTCCAGCTCGGCGACTATGCAGTCTCCGTATCGAGTTTTCTTCTCTATAAAATTCGAAATTTTGTAGAGCTTATCTATCTCCATATCTTCCACATCTACTTTTCGCTGATACTCACAACGGGTCGTGTTGTTAAGTTGTTCCATTGTTGTTGCGAGCAGGGTGAGTAGGTATATGTAGCGAAGCCGACGCGACGGTTGAAAAAAGGAGAAAAATTCTTAAGCGCGCACTTTCGAACTCTCGACTGTATAATAACTAATTAAGCGAAGCCGGCTAGTGTCACTTACCTCAGAGAAAAATTGCAATAGTAATGAAAAAACACGTTCGTCTGCGGAAATTTTGCAATATTGCAAACTTGCAATAATCGAGTAAATTAAACATCTATACAGTATTGAATTATAGGTACTTAAAATTATTATTTTTAGTTTGGGAAAAAGTTAATTAATATTTTAAATATTTTCCACCCCTCCTTCATGACAGTATAGGCAAGTATGTTCAAGAAAATATATATACAGACGATGATTGCAATAATTACACCTTTTTTGAAAATTTTGCTCGTAATCGTCAATATAAGTCGAAATTTTGTAGAAGTTTTCTTCGCCGTTTCGGTGCCTTCTCCAACAGTCCTCACAAAACACCTCCACATTGTTAGTTATGTAACTTTCAGCCACACAAATTCGCCTTATTGGCCCATTAAAGTCAGCACAAATTTCCACATAATTTTCGTCGGTGCTCGAACTGCTCTCATACCAGAATCCATTTTATTATAATTTTTGATGAAAAAATATCAAATAAAATGCAACGCGCCGTCTGTACGTAGTGTTAAGTTAGGTATGTAGGTATAGTATCGCGCCAAACTAGCTTAGCTACTAAGCAAAAAACGTGGAATCCCCTCTCCTACTCTTGATTCGTACGACGAGGGGCTAATGTTCGATACAAAAGTAGGAAAATTACAAAACATTTCATAATTTTTCTATCGTACATTTTTGCAAATTTCCAATAAGAATTTTTGTTATAGACAGATCTAGACTAGCGAGATTAAATATGCTCCAGGAGAAAAAAAAACAATATATTTTTTACCGTTTATTAAATCATCAATTTTACAACATAATCGAACAAAATACAGGGTTAACTATCACTTAGTACAAAATTTTTTAAAGAAAAATTAGACTTGCCAAAATAAATTTTCAAAAATTTTCTAACATTTGTCTTAAGCCTAAAAAAAATTTTTTTCAAATTGTATTAAACCCCTCAAAAAACGCCGCCTATGGACGCCCGCGCGACATGTCTAAAAATTTCGCGTATGTCAATAGCGCGGCGTTGCCACGTCTATCAATTTATCCGAGGATTCACCACAAAATTTCGATTTCCTTTTAAAAACGATTACTTTCTAAGGGACATGTAGAATGCCTATGAAACACCTACCTTACTGACATTTCCAGGATTGTTTGCACCATTTTCTGTTTTCTTGCTTTTTTACATTAAAAGTCACACCACACAACATTCACATTTTCTAAATCTGTTGGGGATCTCTTGGTTTCCCTCTGCTATTCCTTTTGTTTGAAGCGAGGTACTCAGCCTGACGACCACGACGAGGTAGATCCCCTCCGCCAGGAAAACCCCGAAGGGTAACCAAAAAATCACAACTGCACTAGCACACATTGCACAAATGCACATGCAAAGCACTACAGTAGCTGTTCAAAGAGGCCGCCGTTAACTTCGATGCACAAATTCACTCGGTTAACTAAAGAAGTCCGGATACGTGCAAAAAGTCCATGATTATTCCGGATTTGAACAGCTGCACCTTCAATTCGTTCACGTAACTGCTGCTCGTTGTCGATTTCCTGCTCGTACACAATCGCCTTCATGAATCCCCAAATACAAAAATCCATTGGATTCAAGTCTGGTGATCGCGGCGGCCATGCAATTGGCCCTCCTCGTCCGATCCAACGGTTGGGGCATTGGTCGTCTAAAAGTGCACGAACAGGTCTCGCAAAATGGGCTGGTGCACCATCGTGCATAAACCACATGTCATGCAGTACTTGTAGTGGCAAATTATCAAACAAAACATTTGTCAGTAAATACAAGTATCGTTCAGCGTTTAAATTTTCCGGTAGAATGTATGGTCCAATTAATCGATCTCCATAAACTCCTGCCGAAACATTAATGGAAAACCGACGTTGGAAATTAAACCGCCGAACAGCATGTGGGTTCTCATCGGACCAAATATGGCTGTTGTGTCTAAAAAAAAAAGAAATATTCACAATTTTGGCGAAGGCGTTAGGATTGACATAGCCAAATTTATAATAAATAAAAAAGATAATATGGAAGAGAGAAAGCTATAAGTAAGTAAAAATTTACATACGTGTTTAAAACCCCAGCACGTGTGAAGCAGCATTCGTCTGTCCAAAGAATGTTGAAAACAAAGTTTGGGTCTTGGGCGATTCGATCACGTAGCCAAGTGCAGTAGGTCATTCTCACCGGAAAATCATTTGCTTCTAATGCTTGGACCTTTTGTATGTGATAAGGGTGAAGGCCGTTTTCCCTTAGAATCCTCCATGCCTGTAAATAATTTTATTGTTACATTTTAAATTTTATGTAGGTATTAGGTGCAAGCAAAGACAATCCCATCACATGGGATAGTCTTTGGTAGAAGTCAGTTTTATTGGTTTTCTTTTACTTGCCTTGTTCTGAGATATTCCCAATCTCCTTGCAATAGCTGTAGTGCTTATGGAAGGTTGCTCTTCCACCAAATCAAGCACTGACTCAACATCGTCCATGTTCATTTGCCCTCCAGGCCCACCCCTTCGAGCTTGCAAAACACCAGTGTTTCGCATACGTTGTACAATGTTCACGAAAGTACGTGGGTTAGGCATATTTGCCCTGTTAGGAAAACGAATACGGTATTCTGCTGCAGCTCGATGTGCACTTTCATCGCATCTCCCGTACATTATAACCATGTCCGTTAACTCGGCGTTCGAATACTCCGGCATTTTCACAAAGACGCTGAACGATTTGCCGCGAAAATCAAGACCAAACTGGGAAATAACGCCATGTTACATTCGCAAATGCCCTCCGTCGGCTACTAGCCAAACTTGAAAAGGTTTGTTCCAACAGGGCCAATAACCGTGCTCAAGCACGTTCAGCGCATGCGCACTACCCCACTGGCTGTTCCAACTGAATTATGTACCTACCGACACGGGACGATACACGCACTGTTCCAGCCGATTTATGGATCATTTGTGTATCGTCCTTGTACGATAAAAACGGTGCCTGGTCTAAAGCAATAACCGCGTGTACTGACATGCGCAGTGTATAGTCATGTGACAGAGATAAACTATAACCTCATATTTTTGTTTTTACGTAGATGGTTTTAAATCGATGGCTGGGATCGTGTTTTTTATTTCTTGTTGATTTTTGGCTTGTTGGGTAGGGCGGGGAATCGTTGAACAATAATTTTTTAGAGTGAAGAGTGAGGTTAGCCCACCGAACATTCGGTTAGCCACATATTAAACACGCAGGTTAGGTGCGGTCACAAAACGTGATTTGGTCGATTTGATTCACAATCCGTTCCATCTGAAATTTTCTTTGGGATCGCACATGAACGGTGCAAAACTAGCGCATGCGTTCTTTAAGGGTTATCATCTACTTCATGTACAGTTCTGTGACGGTACGTAAATTCGAGTTGGAACAAATGATCCCAAAGAAAATTTCAGATGGAACGGATTGTGAATCAAATAGACCAAATCATATTTGTGACCGCACCTAACCTGCGTGTTTAATATGTGGCTAACCGAATGTTCGGTGGGCTAACCTCACTCTTCACTCTAAAAAATTGTTCAACGATTCTCGCCCTACCCAACAAGCCAAAAACCAACAAGAAATAAAAACACGATCCCAGCCATCGATTTAAAACTATCTACGTAAAAACAAAAATATGAGGTTAATGTTTATCTCTGTCACAGGACCATACACTGCGCATGTCAGTACACGCGGTTATTGCTTTAGACCAGGCACCGTTTTTATCGTACAAGGACGATACACAAATGATCCATAAATCGGCTGGAACAGTGCGTGTATCGTCCCGTGTCGGTAGGTACATAATTCAGTTGGAACAGCCAGTGGGGTAGTGCGCCTGCGCTGAACGTGCTTGAGCACGGTTATTGGCCCTGTTGGAACAAACCTTGTATGTACAGTTAGTTGCCTAGCTAGTAAGTTGTGAAATGACGAACGGGGCAACGCGGAGCAGTCGAAAAAACGTTTCATAGACTCGACCGGGCCGATACGTCGCTTAATTCATACCGCCGAGGCTTCAGAACAATAAATCCTTTATCTATGCTTCAGAAGAGGTTAGATGGTGGACAAGAATTCATCAGAGGAGCTCCGGGGGTATTAAGGGAGACGGCTTGTGGTGTCGCGGTAATGAGCTTTCCGCGAGACTAGGAACCGGTCCGGATACGAGCTAAGGTAAGGGGAATCTAATAGCGCTGCATCTGTACAGATTCAAATCGATTGTTATTTATGTATTTTTTAAATTTGTTTGAGTAAAAAGGTATTTTCACCGTTCCTAAATCAACGGCAACACCGCGGAAAATCACTTCAGCTGTCAGTACCTTCAGAAGCCAAATTGGATGACGTCATTAAAGGCGGGGATTTACAGGGAAAATAGGGGTCTTTACCCGTCTTTTTAAAGATCGTAAAAAAATCTAAAAATTTTTTTCTATGTTTTCTTAAGCCACCCTGCGCACGTGGTAAAATTTTTTGTACTAAGTCATAGTTAACCCTGTATATGCGTATCTAATACTACAAGCGCAAATTTGTATTTCGTGGGCGCTGCAAACCGTAGAAACCTGTTTCTTTTCTAACTTCGGACAGTTTTAATCAAACTCCAGATTGATGATTTGTGGTACGGCTTTGCTCATAACTTTGAAACAGTTTTCGATAAAATCAGAATTTATACGTCCTTTGACATAAATCTCATCGACATTTTCTAACTCTTTACATAGGATTAAGCATACGTAGCGCTGATCGATTTCGCCGCTACTATAGTCTATTCCCAAGTGGTCGTAATAAATGTATCGAGCAGTTCTTCTGCCCGCACCACCCAATAAACGAAAAGGTATTTTCGGTTTAAACACATAATGCTTCATATCTGTCCCATCATAGATAGCCAGTTCTTTGGCCTGAAAATCGGGAGCATTGTAGCCCTGTACGTCCATCACCACAAACGTCATGCTTGAACTTCCTAAGAATACTGCCAAATTTCCCTACCGTGTTTTATAATTTATGTACGCTTTAATTGATTTATTTTTAAAACAGACTTCTAACTGTGCCTGTAACAAGGTGTACTCCATCAGACAATCGTGGATGATGAGACAGTAGGCTCGAGTATCGGCCGGAAATATTTCTGATGACTGCAATTCTAATTTGATGTCGACCGTAGACTGCTTTAAAGCCTTGTCTTGCTTGCTGCAGTCGATAACGAACAGGGCATGTTGTTGGAAAATATGGAATTCGATCGCCGGCTCGGAATTTCTTTTTCCAAAAAATGATTTTTGGAAATCGCAGTACATCCTATAGGCTTCGGTGTACTCTCGATTTCTAAAATTTAAGTTAAGCGATTCATAGGGATAACACTCCGAATTAAGATATAGTTTGATATAGGTGATGGAGAGATTATTAAAGGCCAATATTACGAATCTCGGACGCTCCAGACTCGACGAAGTTTTCACCATCCAAATATCGTTTTTGGAACTTCTTAGTGCCGGCATTTGGTGCATTTCCCATCTTCGGAATGGCAACAAGATCGGAGTATTTTTGGCTATCTCGTCGAAAATTCTGATTTTCACGACATCGTTCGGGTATACGTGTTTAACTTTCAATTCGATTTTTTGGACTTCTAGAGCGGCTTTTTTGTCTCCGCCCTCGGTTTTGTAGCAGTTGTTGGTTCTGGCACGAATCAATTTCACTTTGTTTTCCCGCAATTACACACTTGTAATCGACAAATATGCCGAGAAGAAAACTGATTGGAATCCGTAGGGTGAATTTTTTCGTTGTAGGGTCTAAAGTGGGATGTGCAGCGGTGTGAGGCCATGTCCAACCCGCCATCTCCAAAATTTTGATTTCATCGGCATTGTAGCTTAGTAAGGCCTTTATCGTCGACGTAACACCTAGATCTCGAACTTTATCGATTTCTTTTCCATTTAGTTCATATGAAATAGACTCGAAAAGAAATGCGCCAAAATTGGAGGTTAACTCGCAAGTGCCGGTCCCCGTTGCTTCTTCCTTAAATGCGCCCTCTATGTACAGCTGAGCTTCGCTTATATCCATAAAAACATCTTGCTGGTTTATTACTATTTCTATTTTGTCGCTGTTGTTGTAGGATTTAGTAAATGGATGGTAGGTGTGCCATTCTTCGCGAACGAGAGACTCATCTACTTTGGCTTGTCTGAATATTTGCAGTTTTTCGGACATTGAATTTTTTTATTTTTCCCAGATGGCGCAAAAACGAAATGTTTTGCGGAGAAAGCGTACTCGTAGTAGTGGATGTTGCTGCTGCAGTAGTAGCCGTCCTCCACGACGTATCTCCGTATACTGGTTGAAATTTAGTTATTTGTCCGAATAAATAATCCTTACGGCTTTGAATTTTGGTCGAGAATCTGTATAGTTATGTCGTCTATGGTTTGCCTATTTACAGGTAAATAAATTAAATTTCGAGGTTCTATGTTGATACTGTAGCCTGGGTCCACTGCAGGCATAAATTCGAACAATGCGTGCGATGGCAAACTGTTATAATAAGAACCCGAAATTAGATTGCACTCTACTCGTATAGTTACAACTTGTACTATTTCTACGGGAAGATCTGAAGTATGTAAATATCCTGCTATAAGTACTTTGTTGGAAAATCCCAATAATTTGGCTATGGTATCGAGCGGGCGGAAATCTATATCGAACACTGATATCAGTTCGCACTTTAAAGTATTATTGTTAGGTTTCAATGAAAACGTTTTGTTCAGCACTTCCACGTCCTCGTCGAAGGTCGTCGCCGCCGCCCTATTAGCCGACGTGGAGGCAGTCGCCGCCGTCGATGCCGCCGCCTCCGCCGCCGCCGCCGTCGTCTCCGACGAGCCCGTTAATAATAATTGTTTTTGCACGCAGCGCTCGATGTCTCTTATTTCGTATGCTCCCGTCGGTATAGTAACTACTTTTTGATGTTGATTTTCGCCTTTTCTCGCATACAATTTGTTTTTTCCCGGTTCTATGTTTGGAATTGAGTTCCAGGTGGAGAACGATATTAACGCCAATGAGTATTCGAATCGAGGATCTAACTCCAGCGGTGGATAAAACGATTTGGAGATGTAACTGCCGCTACCTGTCAGCGTGAACGTCTGCGACATGTTTGAATTAAAAAGGCTCACTTCTTTCTTTTTATAACGTTTTATTGAACAAAAATTTCAAACAAAGATGTCCGCAACTGTACGTATCATAAATCTGATATTGGTCATAATTGTACATAACTGTCAAAATACACAATTTTAGTATTTTTCTTCTTATATGCTACCCAATGGGTGCCTCGGCCATCGTTTTTGTCCAAATTCACTATAGCGCACTCTGTTTTTCTAGGAAATCGCGGTAGGGTGTCGCGCATGAAGACGCCCCTGAAATTAGGAATTTTCAGCTTTCTCGCATACGCCTGTAAATCGTGGTCCGAGAGCGGACGATTGGGCAGCTTCAAAGGCAGGTTTTTGGCATTTTCTTCAAATATAATCCAAGTCCGGTTTTTTGCTTCTTCAGAAATAATCCGCTTCCGTTTTTCTCGATCGTTATGGCTTCCATTTTTTCGTTGTGTCTTTTGTCTTCTTCCAGCTTTTGTTTGGCATTTTTGGCGTCGATGATGGCTTTCGCTACGTGGGCGACACCGCCGGTTAAAGCTCCTACGGCGCTGAGTCCGGCAAACAGGGGCACCAGAAACGGTAAGAAGCCCCCGGTTTTAGGGATAGCTATGACACGGGGTACTTTAATTTTTCGACGACCGCCCGCATGTTTAACGAGCATTCTGGCAGTCGTCAAAGCCATAGATACGTCTTTCTTTTTAAGTGCCGCCCCTTCTCCCTCGGGGCGTTGTCCTAAGCGACAATTTAGTTTCTTTAAGATATTTCGCTTGAAACAAATTTTCGACTTATTTTTCGGCGAATTTCTACTTTTTGCGGAGCGGACGCTACCGCCTCCACTCGTAGCAGTAGCAGCAGAAGCAGCAGTAGAGACCGCACCCATGCCTAATTTTCTTTTAATTTTCATTCCTGTGGCGACAAGCCAGCCGGCCGATTTTTCTCCGAAACTCGAGTCTGTTGCGCGTACGCGGCTCCGAGCCTGTTCTTCCAATAGCTTGTCGGCGATGCGTCGACCTTTCAGACTTTTATCCGCGTGGTAATAGAGGTCGTGGCCTAGACAGTAGCCGTCCAGCTGATTGCTCGGGCTATCCCCGCGGGCTTGTCGTTCTAGTAGACGCGTGCCCGGTCCGCAAGACGAGTAGCCGGGAATGTGCAATTCGATCGGCAAGTTATTTATAGCGTTGTTTAATAGACCCGCTCCTTTAGCGAAGGTGCTATTTAAGAGATCCGCTTCTTGCGGCCGCTGCATTACAAATGTCATTGTCGAGCTATACGGACGTTATTTGTAATGAAAAAAGACGAACAAAAACAAAAAATCTATATAATTAATTTGGACGAGATGCTAGAGGGAGATAAATTGCTTAATACCCGACGACATAGCGATCTTTTACCCAATACCATACGGGCGTTAATATGTGGTCCTAGTAATTCTGGTAAAACAAATGTAATGCTGAGTTTATTGTTCGATCCTAACGGGCTCAAATTTGAATATGTCTACGTTTCTTCAAAGTCTTTGTACCAGCCGAAATTTAAGTTGCTGGAGAGCGTCATAAAAAAAGTGCCGGAACTCAAGTACTTTCCCTTCAATGAAAGAGAACAAGTGATGGATGCGGCCAGTGCTCTCCCAAACTCTATATTTATTTTCGACGACGTTTCATGCGAAAAACAAGATAAAATTCGCAAATACTTTTGCATGGGCCGCCACAACTTAATCGATTCTTTCTATCTCGCTCAGACCTATTCGAGAGTGCCGAAACAGCTGGTGCGCGACAACATAAATGTTCTGGTATTATTTAAGCAAGACGATACGAATTTGCGACATGTGTACGAAGACCACGTAAACACAGATATGGCATTCGAGCAGTTCAGAAACATGTGTGGAGAGTGTTGGCGGGACAAGTACGGATTTTTAGTAATTGTTAAGGATAATGACATTAATAAAGGTAGATACAGGTACAAATTTGATACTTATATAAAAACCTAGTATCAGACTTATCAGTCTATTACTGGTGTATTTATGGGACAGACAGGTGTCGGAAACAGTACGATCCCGACCGGTAATAGAACAACCGGTTTGGAACAGCCCGTTTGGAACAGCCGGTGTGGAAGAGGCGATTTGGGACAAGCGGTTGATAACTACCTGTTAAGAACAGCCTGTTTCGAACAACAGACCCCATTTAAATTGTTTATTGTTTATTATAATGGATCGAAACAAACGGAAATTAAAGCAGAGAATCTTGCAGACCGCAAACGCGATTCGAAAAAAATATTGGACTATTAAATTAGATAAAAACGAGGGGCATGAGAATCTTAATAATTTTTTTAAGCCCCTGCTTATTCCACTCGAGAACATGACAGCGACTTCGACTAATAAAAATGGAAATGTGATGGGGACGACGACGACGACGACGACTACCCCACTCATTTCAAGTCCGAAAAACGAGGAACCGACAATGAAAAGAGAAGAATCCAGAATTCAAGACCAAAAACTGAAATTGATAGCTAAGTCATCGGAGCAGGAGGATGAGGAAGAGTCCGATGTGGAGGAAGACGTTTTCTTGAAGACTCCCCTGGAACAATTAAGAGACGACTTTGCCAGATCTTTAGAAGAAAAACGAGAAATAATTGAAAATTACTTGGAAAATTATCCCTCTATGATGCGTGAACATGCTATTAATCATATGCAAGATTCAGATAGAATCGATCGAGTTTACGGGCCGAAACACGATCCATTCACTGAGAAATGGACTCTGGGTAACAAGGACGTTAATTTTGACAAAGATACAAACGCAATTTACATAGGTCAAGAAATATATCGAGGAACGCCGGAGCTGTACGACGCGCTTTTCTACAAAGACAGATTTCCAGAAAGTATCAGCGATCGCGAAAATTACAGACAAATATTACACTATACTTCTGTACCTAAAAGGGGCTACCTACCAGAAGGACAAATAAGGGGAAATAGATCGGAAAAATATAAGAAAATCAAACAATTACTCGAAGAAGAAGAAGATAGCGTAGATAAAAATTCTTTGCCTGCGTCTGCTATTAGACGACATAAATCCTATCATTTAGGTGGAACGACCGCGTATTTTCTAGAGTATAACGATAAGGCAAAAGAATACGTTTTCTATAAAGATGTCGACGAATTGGTGGACTCGCTACGAAAATTAGAAGCCTCCAAACAGGATGGAAATGGAAATCACGAGAACGAAATAACCGCCATTTTAAGCGAACTGGAAAAACTCGGAATACTTAATTGAGTTCCTTAAATAAGCGAAGCCATACAGAAGCTGTTTAATATCAACATGAGTTTAAGCAAGTTCGGATGTTCTTTGAAAAAAGCTCATACCGAAATAAAATCGTTTCTAGAGAGCGTTGGAACGGAACTAGATAGAAAAATCTCAAATGTGAGTCAAGATGTCGCTGCCCAAAAAAGCGTGCTGAATACCGAAATTGAAAATATGCTCCTTACTACTATACCAAATTTGATCGATAAAAAAATATCTATAGCTCTGTCTTTAAACGAAAAAAGGTTAGCAGAAGAAGTCGAAACACTAAAAAAATATATGCAGACGGGCCTTAACAATTTTGAATCGACATGGAAAATAAATTAAAAGTAAAAAAATATTTTTAAAAAAAGCTTTTATTTAAATGCGCTAAAAAGAATAAAATAATCTTTTCTTTTAAAACTTTTACTATCAACTTATAACGTCATTCCACAATTTATATGATATAAAAGCTTGTCGCGAGATTTAAGTAGTGGTATTTACTTAGTTTGAAAACTTAAATCTCGCGACAAGCTTTTATATCATATAAATTGTGGAATGACGTTATAAGTTGATAGTAAAAGTTTTAAAAGAAAAGATTATTTTATTCTTTTTAGCGCATTTAAATAAAAGCTTTTTTTAAAAATATTTTTTTACTTTTAATTTATTTTGTAATTTTTAGTTTGGCCAGGTGTCTGAGTCTATTCATCTCAGTTAACGCATCATTGTTGCAAGGTCGTTTGCCGGTTAGTTTAGAACAGTCTAGCTCTTCAATGAGGAGACCTTCTAATGACCATCTTGGGTGTTCCGCCATGTTGGATTTAGAATGACGTCACACATATAATCATGCATTGTCATCCAAATTAAACGTGTGTACAAAATTTCAGCTCGATCGGTTGAAATTTAACTAGTCCGCCATCTTGAGTGTTCCGCCATGTTGGATTTAGAATGACGTCACACATATAATCATGCATTGTCATCCAAATTAAACGTGTGTACAAAATTTCAGCTCGATCGGTTGAAATTTAACTAGTCCGCCATCTTGAGTGTTCCGCCATGTTGGATTTAGAATGACGTCACACATATAATCATGCATTGTCATCCAAATTAAACGTGTGTACAAAATTTCAGCTCGATCGGTTGAAATTTAACTAGTCCGCCATCTTGGGTGATCCGCCATGTTGGATTTAGAATGACGTCACACATATAATCATGCATTGTCATCCAAATTAAACGTGTGTACAAAATTTCAGCTCGATCGGTTGAAGATATCTGCTTCAAAATTGAGTTGCAAGATTCCACCCGAACAAATTACATACATACATACATACATACATTGCAAGTTAAATAAAAGCTTTTAAAAATAAACGGGGACGCCTTAAATTATACTCTTAACGCTGCGATGAAAAAGACCATGGCACAAGTAGGAGATATAGTTAATAAACGCGTCGACAAGTTAGATGATAAAATCCGTCAAATCTGCAAAAGCACCAGTGTGGATTTACTACAAGAATCTATCGCCAAATTTAGTCAAAAAATTGACAAAGAAATTGATTTATTAAACGCAAGAATTCGATATTTAGAACAGAACTCTCTGGTCCCTCCCAAGGGAAAGAAGCTGAAAAATGAAAATTAGCAAAAATAACGCCAATAATGTGTCGTCGGCGGGAACATCGACGTCTGCCAAACAGCAGGTCGTGAACGAGCTACATAAACCCTGTAGAAAAAACTTTAAGAGGCGTCGAATAAATATAAAAGGTTTGAACGATCTGTGGCAAGTGGACTTGGCCGAAATGACTAATTATGCTCGAGTAAATAACCATAAATATATTCTTGTGGCAATAGATGTGTTTTCCAAGTATTTGTGGACGAGACCTCTGAAAAGCAAAACCGGAGAAGAGGTAACAAAAGCCATGGAGGATATACTTAAAAAATGTGATGGACGCGCCCCAAAAAACTTACAATCTGATCAAGGCAAAGAATTTTTTAACGTAAATTTCGACAAACTTATGAGGAAGTACGGTATCAACCACTACAATACATTTAGCGTGCAAAAAGCCGCCGTTGCAGAACGAGTAATCCGAACGTTGAAAGAGAAATTATATAAAATGTTTAGTTTGCACGGAAACTATAAATGGCTTCAGTATATAGATTTACTTACGCAAAATTATAATAATACAAAACACCGCACTATAGGAATGAAACCCGTCGACGTTTCGAAGAAAAACGAGGCGTCTTTACTGAAAACGGCCTATTACCATTTAAAAATTTTCCGACCCTCCGCAAAATTTAAAATAGGAGATTTGGTGCGCATAAGTAAAGCTAAACATATTTTTGAAAAGGGTTTCACGCCAAATTGGACCACTGAATTATTTAAAATTAAAAAAATTCGGTCTACAAATCCCACCACATACCTTTTGGAAGATGCTCAAGGGCGACCTATAAGCGGCGGTTTCTGCGGGGAAGAATTGCAGAGAACCAGGCAGCCCGACGTATTTCTAGTCGAGAAAGTTTTTTAAAAAAAGGACGCACACTGTACGTAAAGTGGTTAGGACTCGATAAAGAACACAACAGCTGGATAGACAGCAAAGATTTTGTTTAGATATGATATGCAAGCTCTGCAAAAAAAAAAACATAGACGCGCGAGAGCTAATATAAATACTAGGAGATTTTCCGAAAATTACTAGTTTTGAAAAGTAAAGAGAAAGTGCAACATGTCGTCGGGTAGTGACATCGAATCGAGTTCACCCCTTTGTTGGGAATACATTGACAACATCCTTTTATGTTGCCGACGGGAGATTCAAAGAGAGCAAAAATTAGTAAATGAAGTATGGTGCGTTGTACCAGGCTCAAATTCGCATAAAATTAGTACGGGCCTAAGTCCCGCTAGAGGGTTTATTCCTGCAGTTCGACTCGCAAACCATTCCCCGCATGGAGAAAATATGGATATAATTTCTTTTTGCGAGGCAGACTGGACTGAATTTATTGATGTGATCGAATGTCTAATCAGAGCTAACGCCGGAGAATGCGATATGCCGAGCATTGAAAATATTTCCAACGAAGTAGATGGATGTGTATACAGTCAGCAGGAGCAAGCGACTAATTTACTGTCCGAAAATATTTCCGTTCCGTCCTTAAAAACGATACTTGGTCAACGAGTGGTTTCTTTGAAGAGCAACGAACTTGATATATGTCTCACGATTCCTCTGCCTGCAGCTGAAGAAATTATAGCGATGAAAACATTTGTAAATTATAGATTGAATTTGTTAAGGGATTTAGATTTTTCCACTTACTATAATGATGTGTTAGAATTAGTTAATTGTGTTTTAAATAGAAATAGTGCATTAACATGTCTAGATGTAATTAAAAAATGGATTTTTGCGAATCCATCAGATAAATCATGGTGTTTGTTAGAATTATTATTAAGTATTTGCCCCAACAGAATTGTAGAGGATTTTGGAAAAATACAAATTATATGTGAATGAATTGTAGGTATGTTTTTTAATGCACCTCCTTTAGCTAGTAAATTAAAGAAAAACTTAAATTCCAAAAATATCTATGTACCTATTTGCAAATTTGGTATATTATAATAATGGGAATGCCAAACCATCTAGGGAAAAAACTCTACTACTCGTCAACTTTGCTGCATTTTGCCTGTTCCTGTTTTCCACATTCATAAAATACAAACTTGAAGTCTTTTAGCGATATAAGTAATATAAATAAGTACAGACTTCTAATTGCGAACAAAAATGCAAAACCAATTTTTTTCTTTACCTGTTTTCTATTAACTAATGAATCCGTATTACTATTATTAATTTTTTATTAAGTATCAATCTCAACATAGATGAATATAATTTTAATTAATACCGTTTTTTAGCCGTTAGTATGCCAGCCCACATTTGCGGGATTTCCACTATTATTAATAAGAATTAGAATTTGACGCCCTCTGTTGTTGACGGTGCTAATAAATAATTTTTAATATTGACTTATTTTCTATGAGAAAAATACAAATTTTTAGCGCCATCTGACGGTTTGCATCCAAAGTTCTTGAATTATCAATACAGTTCCCTGTAAATTACCTTACCGCCATCTGGCGGCTTATGCGCAAAGTTTACTCTTGCCGCCGATAGCAGCGCCATCTGGCAGACGGTAGCTACAATTTTAACCTGGTGGTCCGAACCCGCACTCTCAGATACATTTTTATTGGAATTTCAATGTTGACCGGATGTTCGGAAGTCTCACTTACTCCTTACGGCTTTTAAATGAGAAAGAGAGAGATAGAAGAGTGGAGGGGGAAGCATTTGCGGGATTTTCACACTACTTATGTGGCATGAGGGCCAGGGTGGTAGAGGCAGTTGCGAAATAGCCAGTCTCCTTTTCAAGTACTTTTTATCCCTGCCCAGTTCCATAACTGAAGTACGGTGTTTTAGTGATCGCTGTGGTGGACAAAACTTAAACAAGTATGTCGTCGCTATGTGCATGTATGCTGTACAAAATATTGAAAATATTAAAAAAATTAAACTTAAATTTCTGACATCTGGCCACAGCGAAATGAAGTGCGACTCAATGCATTCTGCAATTCAAACAGAATTTAAAAGAGTTGGAAAGGCTCTGTGGTCTGGTGACTGGAAAACCATAGCTCGAAGTGCTCGGAAAGCAGGAGATAAAGCTTACATTGTGCATGCCGTCGAAACCAAAGATTTTTTTGACTGGAAAGCCTTTGTAAATAATCACCTGACAGTAAGAAACACCGATTCTGAAAAAAATCCTGTTTTATTCCAAAAGATTTGCCGTTTTCAATTTACTAAGGAAAAACCCTATCAGTTTGAGTTTAAAGAGACTTTTGAAGAAAAAGACTTCAGTTTAGTCGATTGCCAAAAAAAAGTCTTACGTAGGCAGATAATGAAATTAGATCCATGCTATCCTAAAGGCCACCCAATTCCTGAAGCAAAGTATAATGACTTGATTTCATTGTTTTCTCTAAAACCACCTGCTTTACCTCAAGAATTTTATAATTTTTATTGCCACCTACCTCATGGAGGAATGAATGAAGAAGATGAATAACCTTTTTTTAATTTATAAGTATTATAAGATAAAAATAATATAAGTTTAAAAGTTAGCAGTGTTTAATTTTTTATTCGAATATATATACCCAGATTTCATGTAAAAAGTAGGTATCTTTTATTTTTTGAGAAAAAAAACTATAAACAGAATTTTTTGTTCTTCAATTATTTTCTAAATTTGTTGGTCTAAGATTAATAAAAAAGTAAATTACATGTAAACACAATTTTTTTAATAAGTTATTACAAATTCACTTAATTATAATCAACTTAAAACTGTTTTCTTCGATTCTGAAAAATGTTCAAATATGAGTTACCTAGTATTTACATTCAGGCGGCGAATTGATATCCTTTACCTGACATGCCACTAAAAACATCCTTCAATTCTGATTTTTATCTTAGTTTAGGAGAAAAAAAAGGGACAACTGAGAGCTTTTTTGAGACCTTGAAGACATTATACATAAAGAAAGCGAAAAAACGAAAAAAAAAAGTAATGGGAAAGGCCCATTACCCACTGCGAATTGTTTTTGTCATTTCTATTTCTTCTAATTAGTGTTAGTTTTTGATAGATTTAGTCAATTTTATGTCGAAATTCCTGGGTGTCTACCATATCATTGAAAATTTAGTAATTTAATTTTTTATATTATTCAGTTTTATATTAAATTAAATTTTCAATGATATGGCAGACACCCAGGAATTTCGACATAAAATTTCTTCTAATGATTATTAGTCATAAATTGTTCCGAATAGCTTTAAAAATTCCGATGTATCAATTTGCATAAAAGGGGTCCTTTTTCCATATTTTAAGTTTTATGACAAAATATATCTTTAAAATCTCAAAATACATTTATTTTTAGCTGCAATAGAACTATTTCTCCTTGAAGAATAATATATGTACCTATAGTCAAGTATAAGTACTGTATATTGTTATCTTTCCTACAGTTTATGCTTAGCATTATTCCATTATTGGTGCGGGCGACTTTCTCGGCGCGTGGCCTGGTTAATATTAGGCGTGAACGATACTCCCAGCGCCATCGGTTCATGACTAGGTAATACAGGTTTATACTTATTATAGCTTGATGACGCCAATCTCAGTTTTTAAGAGGAGGCGGTGTTTCTATGCATATCTAGGTTGTATATCTTTGATTTAGGTAAATATAAAACAATCAGTGAAAATTGTTCTCACTGATGGTGAGACAGAGGAAACATTTGAATTATATGTTAGTGAAGAAGATGCTATGCTAAAGACATTAAACATGGAATCTCAAAATATTGAAGTACTAAAAAATACATTGAGTGTAAAGCTTTCGCTCAATAATAATATCACACTTATGAGCTGATAACCGAGGAGAAATATTTGTTTGAGTTTGTACACAAACATAGTTATAGCATTGTTTTTATCAGAGCCAAAGCTTTTTAAGAAAAATGTGATGACCAGGTGATAACCTGCGACCGAGTCCGAGTCCTCAGCTTTCTCCATAAATGATAATACAATATTTTAGTGTTTTAGTTTAGTGACACAATTTTTTTGTTTAGGTTAGGGAATAATCAAAACAAGGGTTAGATTATGGATGTGCACAGTTCCATGCATATACCAATAAAAAAATCATTTCACTATCAAATCACTTCATGTTCATTTCACTTCAAATTGACTTTTGCAATAAGTTAAAAGGAGGACAACTATTAGTTTCATATTCCACCGGTGCAAAATGCAATGTCAAATTCCGCATTTGTCTGGCAAAGCCGCCCATTGTAAAACTGTCAGCTATGACAAAATAGCCAACATTGCGGGTAGGTCGTGCACAGCACTCTGTAGCTAGGATGAGTTGGGGTAAGTGCAAACCCGAATTATTAAAATTTGAGTTTAGTGTCATAACTTTAATAAAAAAAATATTTTAAAATGTCCGGCAAATAGGAACAAACTATAACTAATGGCCAATTGGTATTATTAACTAAAACTGGCTAGACTCTAGACTATACAGTGCCCGCCAAAAAGTCTGCACCATATGGGAATAATTTTTAGTAAATAACTTACGGAAAATTTGTTTGCGGCATAGGTTTTGCTTGCTCTAGAACCAAAATTGACATAATCAAATGCTGTAACGTAGTCTGTTTTATATGTCAAATTTGACATTAATGAAAAAAAAAATTTCTGAAAAATGGGCTTATTTAACCGAATTTCGAAAAAAAGTCATAAGAAAAATAGGTTTCTTTCGCAATTTTATATCCCTGTGCAAAATTTCAAGAGCCTACTAGGATTTTCATATTTTGCCCTTTGTTGGATATTATTGTACAAAATATTTTAAATTTTCTAGATATTTCTGATCAGATCAGCATGACAGAAATATTTGTGTGTTTTTACAACCATTTACTATAGAAAGAAGTTTGTAAATCGAATTTATGTGTTTATCTGTAAAAATGAGATAAGTTTTGCACCAAGCGTGCTTCTTCAACAAGCCCTCATTTTAAATTTTTTGCAAAAAAAGGAAAAGACGGATATTTAGACCGTAAACTAAATATTGTGCAGTATGTATTCAGTCAATGAGTGTTTTAAATTACATAGGATCGACTTTTATGGATTAACAAATGCGGAAAAGGGCAAAATATGAAAATCGTAGTAGGCAAAACCTGATGCCGCAAACAAATTTTCCGTAAGTTATTTACTAAAAATTTTTCCCATATGGTGCAGACTTTTTGGCAGGCACTGTATATGAAGAAAATAGCACTAAATATTTTTCTTTGTTGCCAGGGGGCGCTGTTACCCCATATATCTGCGCTAAAAGCGCTTTAATGTGCTATTTACTGTAAGGTTGCATTGGTTTATTAAGCGGGTGGAGTCCATAATATTATATTAGTATAGCCTATTTTGGCACAGGTACAATTTGTGAAATGTTTTATTATTGTCTTGAAAAATTTTTTTAAAAAATTGACTTATATATATTATAGAAACACCGTTTCAGTTTAGAAAAATAAAACTCGAATTATTAATTTTTATGTGCAGAACAAAAGTTAATATGGGATAGAGCAAATCATCGGAATGTTGAATAATTTAACAAAAAAATAAACGAAGAACTTAGCTAAGTCCTAGCAAAAATCGCAGACATAGTCATCGCTTCCAGTACTACTTGTACATCATCATCCTGCTCTTACTCATTGTAAACTTTTCTAGACAGAAAATACATTTCGTGTCAGGCACGATGGTGAATGATTTTAAGGAATTCTAAAATGAAAAACAGCCGTGCCTAACGTCACAAAATACCGCATCTGTTCCGTTGATGATCAGAGATTAAAAATCGTCCAGCCGTCGTAAATTTCCCGTCAGGCGTATATCAATGACCATTTCCGGCTTCCTGAAATCGAAAATGTAAGGTCACAGAACATCTTGTTGAGAGTTCTTATTGAAGTTAGGCGCTCTTCTTCGTCGACACTTACTGCAGCGGGCTTCGGTCTGATTGATCAAGTACATACCTTATACCTTGTAATTCTTCCAATTAAAAATCGTGAGTTTTCGGTCAAAATTATTTATTGTTAATTGAGATTATTTCCGACGTTTCGATAACTTAGTTGTGATGCCCCGTAGATACCAATGAGGTACCCCGTATATACCAACCAAAATTCTCATTTTATTTTATCAAATAATTCGATACAATGTTAAGTACTTCCTTAAAATATCTTGTTTCAAATTCATCGCGCTAGGGATCAAGCCGCCGAATATCGGGTAATAAATTAAATCGAAAAACCATGTTGTTTATATTAGATAGATTGGCCAGGGTAATTAATGTCCCCCGAAAAACATGTTTGTTTATGTATCCTACCCGCCGACAAGCTCGCGAGCGGATAGTGAACACCTGCAGACCCCGAATCGAGTCGAGAACAAAGAACCAAGCGGATATAAAAGAGGATACTCCCAGAACGGAAGCCAGTCGTTGCCGACCACCTTTTGCCGGGCGAAGCCCTGCCCGGCAACCCAGCGAGTGTCCGATGCCGTGCCAGCCGTAGAAGATCCCGAATTGTTGGGCGAAGTACTGCCCGAGAAGTCATCTAGAGTCTGCCGCCTTGCCTGCCATAGATCCAGCACCAGAATCTCAGTACAGTATGCTGCCCGTTGAACTGACCACAGAGTGAGCGATTGAATTGTGTTTTGTTGGGTTTTGTCGACTGAGTTGCCTTTCTATTTCTAGTTAATTAGTTTATTTGAATTTATTTTATTTTGAATGCTATTGGTGTTTATTTGAGGTGTCGTAAATGATTGTTCTATTTTTGTCATAATTTAAAGCGTGTCGCGTTACAGTTCTGAATATTTTACGCTAAATTTTGGGTGTTTGAAAAGCTGTTAGCATAGCAGTGCCGTATTAAGTCATTATTAATATTTTACGCTAAATTTTGGGTATTTTTAAATACGTTTTGTGCCAATTTCAAGTTATTTTAATAATTTTGTGTCTCTATTATCAATTTCGAATCATTATTAAATTACATAATTTATTATCGCATTTGTGTGATCAGGCTAACTAAATTGTGTGCCAATAATTTTGGTATTATTTCTTGGAATACTAATTTGAGTTTAATTCACATACTATTTCGCAGGTTTTTGTTACAAGTTTATGCTATAAGCTAGTATTGTTCGCCACTTGGGTTTGAAACCAGTTACTAAAATTTAAAGATAATTATTTTGCGCTAAATTCTTTATTGTCGATTCTTTTCTGTTATATTTACTTAGGAATATTTTAATAATTCATTTTGTTCACGTTTGTGCATCCTGAAGTCATTTTACTGTGTAATTCGTAACCTGTATCTTTTATAGGCTATAGGCGTACCATTTACTTTTTAATATATGTATTAAAATTCCCCTGTTGTTTCCGTTAATTCTTAGGCCCACACCAAAAATAAATTAACTTATGGACCACCTTTAAAGGTACCGCTCGACCAACTAACATCAAAAGCAAAGGTGCGCGCCATATAGTTATCATCATCAGGTTTCTTATAAAAATACTTTTTCTTTCCCATATAGGTACAGAAACATATTAAAATATTTTTTCTTTCAAGAACTAAAAGAGAAAAAAAATTATATAAAAGGAAAAATTTTGAATTTTAGTTGTTATAAAAGTAATACAAGTTGAACGGTGGAATTATACAAAGTAAGGGCACAAATTGGAATCTTTATATAAAATCTAGGATTTTTTTTAATCTTTAAGGAAACTCACCAAAAAAAGCAGTCACCCCTTCTGCTCCTTCTTTCCAAAAATTCATGGGTGTATATATAATATAATTATTATGATGTAGTTATAAAACTGTAGTTAGGTCACATATTTGTTTTTTTTTCTTAATTAAAAGTTCTTGTTAAATTATTACATTTTCGATGAGTCAAGGCGAGATACCAAAGAACAGTTGAAAGCATATAAATTGAAGTAGCGTTAGTGTGTTTTTTTTTGTTTCAAAGGTAAAAAATATTGTGTATACAGTATGATGCTGTTATAAGTTTGGGTAAGGAAATAGGTAGTTTTGTTTATTATTTAATTGTTTAAGATTAGATTATCGTAAAAGTGGGACAACTGATTAATAGAACGTAAATTTATTGTATTTGGGTGTTTCTTTATATTTATCATTTCTAAAACATTTCTTTTGTAAAAATCATTCTCAAATTCTAAAATCTTGGGATTGTTGAAATTAAAGTTGTGCAAATTGTCAAGAGCGTGTTTGCTTAAAGCAGTAGAGTGTTCGTTGTTGTTTCTGATGCTTAATTTATGTTCATAAATTCTTTTTTCAAGATATTGTTTGGTTTGTCCAACGTAGGATGCATTGCAATCATTGAAGTCAATTTTATAAATTAAATTAGAACATATTTATTTCTTTCGATGGGGGGTTTTAGTTTAGTGAATTTTTTTTTTTGAGAAGTTATTAGGTTTGTGTGCAAGTGTAATACTTTTTAAATATTAAATAATACCTTGTAATGGCAAGTAGTTTATTATATAAAGTTGTTCAAAATAATTTGAAAGAAAAAGATGCAATTTACCTGAATATCAACAAACAATTGCAAAATTCATAAAATTCCAACTGGCGGAAATGTGTTGGTAGTTACTGAAAATAGATCGCGGTGTATCGGGCGAGCCAAAATGTTTTTACCGTATATTTGAGGTTGAGATGAGTGCAACGAGGTGCCACAAGCTCTTTTCCACGCCAGAAGTTGTCATTTTATGGTATATTTGGGCCCACTTCGATATTCTGAACATTTTTAGCAAAGCGTTCCGTTCTAAGTATGTACGATCCCCCGCGATAAGACTTTAAAGATTTTTTATGTTAAATTCATGTTCCTGGCACAACGGGCCCACTGTGGCCTACGTGCCGAGCCGATTTAAGGTGGCCACCCCCTGCACAAGATAAGATGTTCCTGGCGCCGAGACGAGTGCAACGAGGTACCGCAAGGGCGTATTGCTCACAGTGGAAATGGACACCGGAAGTTGTCATTTTATGCATATTTGGATCCTCCTTGATATCCTGACCATTTTTAGCAAACCGTTTTGTTTTATGTCCGATCTCCTGCGATAAGTATTTAAATATTTTTTCTCTCACCCTGTAGATATATTTTTTCTCTCACCACGTATAAATATTTGATGGTCAATCTGACGCCGTTGAGATTATTAAGCCATTATCCAACCTTTGTAACGATAATATTAGTTTTAAGTCAGCTTTAAAAACAAATGGCGTCCACAAGAAAATCAAAAGTTGCGTGTTTTCTCGAATTTTGTTTAAAAACTAGCATTGCCCTTAAAACGGTTGACAAAAAGTGCTTTAGTAATGTCAAAGTTGTGCCTTTTCGTAACCATAACAACGAAAATTCCAGTTTTTTTCGAAGTTAGCCTTGATTTCTTAACCGCATCGAATTGCCCATAAAATGACCCGCTGTTGTGCATATAGTGTGTAGACAATTTATAGCGCCTTCCAACGAGCCCCCTTCCCACTTAAAATATTTTAAGTGTTGCATTCCCCGCTTAAAGATGTCCTCCTCCCAAACAAAATCGACGTGTTTTTGCGATTTTCTAGGAAAAAAATACCCCTAGTTGTTATTGGGCCTGTTTCGTTTGGCCACCCTGTATATAGGATTATTCACAATCAAATGCCACCCGTTGTATGTACAGCGGTATTCTATCTCGAAAAATAAAGCGACCCGTGTTTTTTCTTTATATTTTCTAAACTGCTAAATCTATTTTGATGATGAAAAAGTCAAAAAACTTCAAAAAATTGCAATGAAAAATTACGAGTATTAAGAATAGATATAAATAAATGGTCACAACGTTAAGCGCAAGAAATCAGAAATACGGACCCTTTGTACACAGAATACCATTTCTTACTCTTTGGTCAGTCACTCAGAGAAATAACCAAGGATAGAGGGAGTAAGATCAAAAAGTAAACAGCTTTTCGCTAAATTAACAAATGTAGTTATTAATTTCTTGTATGTAACAATTTTAAACTAAAGCTAAATTGCGCTGTAATTATAGCAGCTAATTATTACTTTAATAAAATCGTCAACAGATACCTCAAACCGCCCAACATGGCAACTCCGTTGCCGCCGCGGGTGCCGCGTTCGTTAACTCGGCGGTATTTGTTTGCCCAGCAAGTCAAGTATTCCGATTGTTTACGTATGTATTTTTCGTGTTTTCAATTGTTTTTCTGTTAATTTATAGGCTATTTATTAGTATTCAGGATATAGTGACTGATTTTGTATTACAATGGGACGCAGAAAGTGTGTGGTGTGTGGCCAAATTGATATTTCTCAGGATATAACCTATCACAGGTAAACGTTGACACACGGGCCTAATATTTGTTTACTTCGTTAAATTTACTACAAATGTGTGTATTTTGATGCTGTTGCTCCCTCTGTCCTTGGTTATTTCTCTGAGGTCAGTCAGCTCTCAGGTGATGGTGCAGTTGTCGAGCAGAGCTGCAGAGCTTCTAGCAGCAAGGGAGGTGTTCTAACTTCAACTGATGGTTTTCAACTACTGCCTTTCAACTAGGTTTAACCCGCTTTTATACCTGAATTCCTACCGTTTTCGCGCATGCGAATTTCTCAGTTCTAGGTTCCTAGATTTTATTTTTAATTTTGTTATTTTACGGCTGCCTGATATTTCCCGGTATGTGTTTTGATTCTAAGAATTGGGGTTGAGATATTTCCCGGTCTGGCACGTTTCATTGCTTTGGCTCCCACGAATCTGAGATTGGATTTTTGAGGTATTTCCCGGCCCGGCATGTTTTAAGACATTGGCTCACACGAATCAGAGACGAGATCTTTACTTGTAGGAACTCGTACATTGATCTGAACATTGAAGGCCCCTTTTGGGGCCCGAAAATTGGAGGCTTATTTCGGGATGAATTTGACAAAATGTGGACTCAAACAAATGGTCACATTATTTCCAAAGGTAATCTGAATTATTTAGACTAAACGTTTAATATGAGAGGGTACTTGCGCGGTGGCTGAATTTTGGGCGCTATCTCCAAAACGACATAATTTATGTGAAAATGGTAGAATAGTTTTTGTAGAGAATTAAATTTTCTACAAATTGGTTTGAATTAAATTAAAAAATAAATGTTGGACAAAAAGTTCTGCTCATAATAAAATAGATTAGTGGGCATAAGTGGCGTCCTATAGCAGTTGCGGACATTGCACTATAATAGAATTGTACGATATAATAATTATGTATGGACACATTCCAAAAATCATCGAAATCAAGCCGTTTAGAAGATTTGGCGAAAAAACATAATTTTAGGGCACTACGGGTGGTATTTGATTATGAATAACCCAGTCGGTCCTATAAAAGAATGCAAATTATACTTTTCGTTAGTGGCAGTCCCATTTACAACTAGAACTGCGAATCATCACTCCTTGATGTTTTTCAGTTGTGTTTCAAAATTCTTTCAAATTCTTCCAATAAAGCAACTATTACAAGTAGAACACGTCAATTTATATCATAGACAAAGCTACTGTCAGAACCATTGTTGAAATTTCCGCATGCTACTGCAAATTTTGCATACAATTTTATAAAGAAACTAATAACTAAATTAAAATACCTATACCTTAACTTAGTATCGAGTCCTAAAAATCGACATATTATGTTTTAATTTGTTTTCGCTCCAAAATTAACGTTTGAAAGTTGCTGTAGCGGGATTTTTTGCGTACGGTTTCAACAACTATGGTAGTTGTAAATGGGACTGACACAAACAATAAGTATATTTCACTTTCTTTTATACGTAACATTTTTTTTAAATCGGCATAAAAAAGCCGCAAACCAGTAGTGAGAAGCTCAAAATGCGGTACTAAAATTAGCTATTATAGTACTATTTTTGTTGGCCTTGTCGAGATGTAATAAAACCGAATGTCAGACGCGTTCATCGCCCGTAAAACGTGGTATTCAAAACCCGGCCAATTAAGTATCATTTAACGTTTCAGCCTCATTGTGGAATTGTTATCTGTAACAAGGCATTCTTTCAGTATAAGTATTTTGGTCTGATTAAATATCAATATTATTTCTATGTAAGCTGCATGTGATGCACCAGCTTGGTAGTTTCTCCAAGACGCGCCTTGTCATATTGCCCTTGATCAAGGTAGAGCGATCGTTCAAGTCAAGCAACGGCGCATGCGGTCGGTTATGGATGGGCATAATAAAACTTCTTCTTTTTGTTCGAATTAGAAAAGTATACTTAATATGTACCTGCCACTGAATTTCCTGTTGAACCTCAATTCCTTGGTACATAAATAACTATTTTATGAAAAAATATCAATAGTAACGAAGTTTCTAAATTAATTTGGCTACAGAATAGAAAATTTTCTTTTTAAATACACTTAAAAAAAGTTCTGTAAAAAATACGAATACATGTTTGGGGTTTCTACCCTGCGGATACATTGGGTGCAAAAAGTAACTGTACCGTAAAGTGTCTTGCAACTTGCTGGTAAGGTATCCCAAAATTCAAGTTTCTAGATTAAACTGTTTTAAAAAAGGCAAAACCATATTTTTTGCCCCACTTAAGGCTGGACTAACTTTGCAGGGGAGGCTTAAATCGGAACACATTACGGAACACCCTTTATATTATGATTTAACTTGAATTTTTGTGGAGATAGTCGTAAAGATAGGCGATTGATGCAGTATGAAAAAACATTTGTATTAACAAAAGGGATACGAAATTATACTTCTAATATTGAGAAGAGCGTTTTTAGATTTTACTGAAATTCTTGCACCTATAATAATCTTATTTTGAGGATTCCGTAAAATTCAATAATTAGGCTCTTGACATTTGAGAATGTACGTTTCATATTTCTTTGGTTACAACAGGCATTTTTTTGTTATTGCCTCAAGTTAAATAAATTTGATATAAAATTTGAATATGCAACATTTTAAAAACGGTAAAAGATAATGGTATAAAGTTTTATATCATTTTAACCGTAATAACGAGTAGATTTCACAAATGTAAAAATATCTAGGGTGTTTCATTTAAAAAACATAGGTTTGGTGGTTTGGACTATATCTGAAAAATATGACTTTCAATTATTATTGTTTTTGTGATAACTGTATTTTGATCACGAGGACACTTCGAGTTATACTCCTGCACAATTCGAGTAAAATAGAAAAGAACTCTCACTAAGCTCTTAAAGACCTACCTAAAACAGTCCTTTACTAATAATGTATGTTTCAGGTGGTGAACTGGCTAAACATTCCTCGTGTGAATATATTTGCAAAGATGTGGAAGATCTAAGTATAGAAAGTAGCTTCAGCTCTGTCAGTCGAGCGTCTCCTACGCCTTCATTTGGAGACACACTCTTGCATTTTCCAGGAGATTCCAGTGGTTCAATGTAATCACAAGTTAATCAACAATAATAATTAGGTACTAATAAATTATATAATATTTTATTATATCCATATATTTGTATTCCCGATTATATTTCCGAAAATTTACATTACAAAATTTGGGAGTTACCATTTTGGTTTTATCATTTTTCATAGATATATTTAAGCATGTAAAATAATGCTAACATAAGGGTGTCCTATTACAGCATTTTATAATTTTCGATTTTTCATATTCGTCGTAGCGTAGCGGTAGTCCCGAGTCAAAGAATCCGTAATAAAGGAAATAGAGAAAGACACGGCGGCATCCGTATACCTAAATTCGAACTTTCAATAATTGCCGCTCCGGAACCTGGGTATGGAATAGGAAATTCTTAATTTATGGAAGGGGTCTCGAAACTTTAGCTTAAGGGCAACACCGACTCATCCACTAAATCCCAAGGGCCAAGACCTAGCTTGCTTGTCATAACAACATACTGTAGTTTTGAAGCTCGTGGCACTTAATTTGAAAGAAGGTGAACACCCCGTATTTTTTTCTTTTTCTTTTGCCCTCCCTTTTACCAATAAATTAAACTTGAAGCGAAAGCTGAATAAGTTGTATTATGGAAAAAAATTAAAGGGTTCTTTTTAATTTAAAATTAGAATGTAAATTATGCCGGCGCCAATGAAAATGTCTTTTTAAAAAACAATAATTATTGTTCTGTGCTGTGATCACCCGATGTTACCTCATTTCATTTAATTTTATTTTTGCGGACCAGTAGGTATCGGCACATAATGCTGAGAATGAAATTGGTGGAAAACGAATTAGAGAATATTCTGAAAACAAGAATGGGGAGGTATTAGCGACATTAGGACAGACCATTGTATTCTTTCCCTCTAATAAGCTAACACAAAACCCAACTATCCCCAAGCCTTACAGAAACCTACACCAAAGATCATAATATCCTAGAAGATTCCCAACGCCCATGTATACGGGCGACTAATCGGGATACCCCGTCGTCGTCGTCCATGTTATTTGTGCTGGCGCTCTAATATTTAGTCTCTGATACCTGGTCCTTCCAATTAAGCGGGAATTCCCTGTTTTGTGTTTATAGTTACGCTAAAGGCAGCTAATATTCGTCGTAGCGTAGCGGTAGTCCCGAGTCACCAAATCCGTAATAAAGAAGTACAGAAAGACGCGGCGGCCTCCGTGTACCTACATTTGAACTTTCAATAATTTCCGCTCCGAAACCCGGGTATGGAATAGGAAATTCTTAATTTATAGCAGGAGTCTCCAAACTTTTTTGACCTAAGGGCCACACCGACTTCTCCACTAAGTCCCAAGGGCCAATACCTAGCTTGCTTGTCATACCAACATACTGTAGTTTTGAAGCTCGTGGCACTTAATTTGAAAGAAGGTGAACACAAAATGAAACATCCCGTAACTTTTCCTTTTCCTCTACCTTTTACCAATAAATTAAACTTAAAGCGAAAGCTGAAGTTGTACTATGGAAAAAAATAAAGGGTTTCTTTTTAATTTAAAATTAGAATGAAAATTACACCGGTGCCAATGAAAATGTCTTTTTAAAAAACAATTGTTCTGTGCTGTGATCACCCTATGTTACCTCATTTCATTCATTAAAACAAACAAACAAACAATTGTTCTGTGCTGTGATCACCCTATGTTACCTCATTTCATTCATTATTATTATTAATATTCTGATAGTGAGAGTAGTATTAAACAATGCCAAAACAAGTACAGACCTTGGAGCGCCACCAACTTGAGGAGTGCCCAGTTGTGGCCCTGCTGAAACCACGGCAGGCTTAAAAGCGCCTATACACAATACTCCATTTATTAAAGCCTGTTTTACAAATAACAATTTTCGTCCCCCAATAAATCTTAAAATTTATTTTTCTGAGAACTTTATTTAAAATAAATGATTGCTTTTTTGATAGGGTAACTTTGTTTAACATTTGAGATCCATGGCCTACTTTCAGAGATATTTTCGAAAAACCCGAAAACTGCCAAAATTTCTTCGGTTTGTAACTTTTTTGTTTCAAGAGTTAACGAAAAATTTTCCCCAATGTCATTTGTGGGCAAAACTAATTGCTTTAAGCCGACTTTATCTGAATTTAAAACAATGCCACGGTTTAATGGGTGCTCTCTTAGCACCCACCGAAAAATGTGCCCGTTTTATTGTAGCGAGCCGTGGCCTCGAATCCGTACCTTCATGTTTAGGTATTTTTTTCCCAACATACTACATTGGAAATCTTGGAAATTTCTTGCGAGGTATCGGTATCTTCCACATTTTTCATATTTTTAAAATTTTCTGGTATGCATGGCAACTATAAATAAAACAAAAATTTAAGTGTTAAGACAGCCCACAACAATCGATGGTATTTTTCCAAATTCTGATAAACTAGGTTTAAAGCAATCAGTTTTGCCCACAAATTTCATTAATACATTTTTTCGGTAACTCTTGAAACAAAAAAGTTACATGCCGAAGAAATTTCGGCCATTTTCGGGATATTGAAAATGTCTCGGAAAGTAGGCCATGGATCTTAACTGTGTTTTTACGCAAAGTTAGCTCATCAAAAAGCAATTATTTTTTCAAATAAAGTTCTCGGAAAAATGCATATTTGTCAAGATTTTCTCAAGTGGCCCTTCTTAAATAGACACCCTGTATTTTTGTCCGTAATTTTTCGAGAGTATATCAATTCTGAAGCTAGATACGGATTCTCCAGAGAAAACTGCATCATCCTGGTTTTAAGCTGGTCTTTTTATTTAAAAAACTAAGGATATAATCGGGCTTTATTTGAGATACCTAATATACCTACCCTGGAAAAGTTTCTCTTTTTGCAATGCGAAAAACACAATAAAAATAGTTATTTGTGTAACTAGTGCAAAAAGTGCATATTTGTTGCACAAGGCATGAAGTTTTCAGCTCGAGACGCAGTTGAGGTAACTGATGGACAATTTTGTTTTCTTCATTGCCTGTGAAGGTCTCAGGTTCTTCACTTAAAACTCTTTTTCAAATTGTTGTGAAGTTTCCGTTACTGGTACTTGGTTCACTTTCCAGAATTTAAGCAGCTATTTCAGTTTTTTAACAAATTGACTCTTCAATGTAGCCCTCAGCTATACAGTTGAAGATTTCCATCCTCCATGGCACTTTAATGACTAATGTTAACAGGTCTGCTCCAGATTCCACAAGCAATGTTGCAGAAGATCTGCGAAAACAGTGTCCTTCACTTATTCAGTGTATTGAATTGGGTTTTCAATCTTTAAGTATTTTGCAATATCACTTGGAATTTTACTAAAAGTATTTACACTAACAGGTTGAACGGATCATTTTCCGTTATAATATCTTATAAAAAAATCTAGTGTGAATGGTAGACTGGGAACGAAGGCATGCATATTTACAAATAATATTGATCGAGGTTTGTTTGTCTTGCTATCGGAAATTTTCACAGTTATGTCAGAGTCCAGTCGTTAATATCATTTAATGGTAATTTATGTAACTCGTCTCTGCGGCATGCTCCTGCAATGCCAAATACTGCAACTATCTATGTTACGGGCGACGTGAAGACGAAGATTTTTAAAAAAACTTTTATTTGGGTAACGCGAGTTACAGAGTTTCGGCTTAGACTACAGACAAGACTAGAATTAACACTCTTACTTTACTAGGTCCTATTTATACAGATCTGTTTTGCTGAGGTGTTGTGGTTCTCATGGGAAAAGAATATAAAGACAAAGGAAAGATCAAATTCTGCAATTCTTGCAGTAAGCAAGTTTTAACAATACTCAAAAGGAATATGATATGTTCTAGTAATCATTCTAGAACAATATACAATGGAAAATGATATCTGTGTAGTAAGCATATTGAACAATAGAGAATGAGAACATAATATCCAACAGTAAACAGAATCAAGGGTAAAAACAAGGTTATGATCAAGGTGATGCTTGAGGTCGGATATAACACCTTCCCCCTTATATTAAAAATTTGTGTTAACAAATTTTGACATTAAATTAGGCATATGTTTTAGTATTAGAATTTAGTTCAATTTCTTCTTCTTCGCGAGGTTCGTCCAATCTATACGAAGGTCTTCTTTTGACAGTAACAAATTTTCTTAAATTTTGAAAGACGCGATTTCGAGTTCTAGGAGGTTGTGGAGGATCGTCTCCGTTATTAGTAGTAATAATGCCTATTTTAATGTTCCTACACTTTTTACATTTAAAATAAAAGTACACAATAATTAAAAGTATGATTAAAGTAATGGATAGATATGTCAATATTGGCGTATACTTATTTACAGTTGGTTCGTTAATAATATTATCAAGATCCTTTGCATATTCGTCTAATTTATGCTTTGCGACATTTAAATCGTCATAATTAAATTTATTTAGTTGTAAAGGTTTTAAGTCAGGATATTTTAGTTTATTTGGAGTTTCTTTGCAACATTCAAATGGTATATTAATTGGGTGAAATTTATAGGTTTGATTAGATTTATTTAAATTTTTCGTTTGAATTTTAGTACTTCCAATATAAGCAATGCATTCAGATTTTAACGTTAAAATTGAAGTTTTGTCTAGCATTATAGTCAAAGGATTTTGATTTTTACACTTAATAGTTATAGGAAATATTTCACTTAAAATTATTAACCATTGATTCTCTTGAATCAATTGTACATTGTAACTTTCGATTGAAATTGTGACTATGTCACAAGTATTAGGTAAATGGGTTTTTACCTCTAATAATTGAGCTTCACATCTTGAATGTGAGTCAATAGGAGTAGGATATAAATCTTTGCACATTATTAAATCAAATGCTAGTTCTTTACAATTTTTTATATCATAGAGAATTACATAGAGAGTTGGGTCATCGCTTTTTGCTACAAATTTAGTAGCAGTGGATACCATGTGATAAAATCCAGTTTTATTGTCGAAAATTGGAATAGGATAAATTCTATAAAGAGTATACCATTGAGGTTCTACTAAACGAATGTCTAATATAAAAACAAGCCTATTTTCTGTTTGAAAAACCTTTAGTTCTATAAAATCAAGATAAGTTCCAACATTTAGAAGTTGAGGAGTTAAGGGCAAATTATTTTTATTTAAAGTTTGAGCTATTATTTGCAAATGATGAACCAAGTCTTCGGGAGTTATAACTGATGTGTGAATGATATGTAGTTTTGCAAAAGTAATAGAGTTTAGAATGTCATTTAAATTGCTTTCTGTTAATTTTGTCGATACAATCGTTATAATACTGTCCGTCTGAAGCGTCTAAATTTCCGGTAATAAATTTCCAAACTGACCCTAAACCATTAATTAAACCTCTTTTATATCTTCTTACATCAATAGCTAATTCTTCAAATTTGAGCGCAATGTTTTCGGAAAGTTGATTTAGTAAGGTGAGATGTGACTTAACTTAGAAAGGCGGCCATTCGTACGTCTTTTGGTTGAATTATAAATTGCATATTTTCTAAAATTTTATTATTATTTTCGAATGTTTTTTTTTAGAGATGAAATGTCTTTATACACTAATAAACTCCACTTGTCATTAGAAATTTTGAGTCCGGATTGCTCTTGATAGAACACGCCTATGGTGTTATTAATTGGTCGCAGTGTATATTGTGCCATAGCGGTAGCGAACAAAGAAAATCTGTAACGAAGTTTCAGAATTAGGAACTTGGTTCAATATAACAAATTATTTTAATATCAGTATTTTTGAAAATATATTTGATCATAGGGAGAACTGTGTCCCAATCTAATTTGTCTAATCCACAGGCTAACTTGGGGATGGCTATAACTTTATCTTTTTCGTCAGTGCTCTCGAGGCAAATTGTTCGTAATTCTTTTAAGCAATTAAATAAATTAGCATAAGTCGGTTTATAATAGAAAAATTCTTTAGTTATTAAACAATAAATATTTCTTGTCGGAAGTTGAAGTACTGCTATTTCACCAATTGACTTATTTTGATTTTTTAGTTCATCTACGTGTCCAAATTTATTCTTAAATTCTTTTGCAATTCCTGCATTCATTTCTAGGTCTTTAGATACACAGTGGGCTAAGGAAATATTTTCAGGGGAATCAAATAAATTTCCCAGTTCAATGGAAACGTTATTATTTTCAATAGGGATTTTTCGATCTAGAGTATAAAAGAATTCTTTAACCGTTAGTTCTTCTTCCTCCAATTCGTGACATTTCTTTAGCATATCCAAATTCATTTTTGTAGTTTGGTTAGTAATTGGGTTATGTAGCAAAGCTGAATTCGTATAAATTTCTTTAATTTTATAGGGTCCATGAAATTTGTTAGCTAGTTTATTTTTTATTTGGGACTCCTTGACATAAACCTTTTCTCCTACGCGAAATTGTCGCTGCTCCGAAACGTGTGTATCAAATCGCTGTTTTGCCTTTTGTTTGCGCATATCTGTACGCTTTCTTGCCACTTCATAATAATGCTTTATTTCATTGTTTAAATCGCGAACGTACTTAGAGATTAATTCTTGCTGATTATACAAAACTTCTGGAGGTCGAGACGAGGTGTGACCGAATAGCAATTCGTAAGGAGTAAAGCCGTGTGTTTTATTTATAGAATTGTTATATGCTATACAAGCGTAAGGAAGCATTTGAAATGGGTGTTCGTTAGGATTTTCTGTACTACACGCGCGTATCATTTCAGTTAAGGTGGCATGAAATCTTTCTAAGGAGCCATTTGATTGCGGATGACTAACACTAGAGAAAGTTAATTTTATATTGTATAATTTACAAAGATCTTTCATTAATTGATTATTAAATTCTTTACCTACATCGCAATGGATTCTTAAAGGAGTTCCAAAATGTTGAAAATAGAGTAAAAGAGCGTCTACTACAGATCTCGCTGTTTTATTAGGAAGTGCGTAAGCTTGGGTAAATTTTGTTAGTTCGTCTCTTATGGTAAAGATATTATTTTTTACTGGGATTTCTAGAATGTCAATATTTATTCTTTCGAAAGGAGTTTTAGGAGTTTCGGTAATGACTAAGAGACTGTCCAAGTTTTGTCTACAAATTTTTGTCTTTTGGCAGATTTCGCACTGCCGAATAAATGTTTCAACGTCTTTAGTTAGTCCTGTCCAATTATATTTTTGTTTGATGCGTCTAATTGTTTCGTTTATTCCTCGATGTAAGTTTGTCTTGCCTGAATGAAATTGATCTATTATTATAGGTATTTGGTCTTCGTCTGGTATAGTCACAATGTTCTGACAGATTGTTAATTGAAAGTTTTTGTCTGAGAACAAAAAATTAAACATTTCTAAAATTGGAAAATCTGGATTGTTTTCAATGTAATAAGTTTTATTTTCTTCGAATATATCTTTACTGTAATAAAGAGATATGAAGAGTACTTGTATTGCGGTTTCAAAATTAAAATGAACAGGAATTATATAATATTTTCTTTTAGCTACGGTTTGACTGGGAAGAACATTTGCTTTATTATAGGTAGTTAAAGTCAGGATTTAGCTCAAGTAAATCATCAATAACTTTTTCGTGAAGGTCTGTTAATTTGTCTTGTTGAAAAATTAGTACAATGTCTTTGTGTGTTTTGTCTAAAAGTTGTTTATTTGTGTATTGGATTTTCGAATAGTCGATCATTGAAGTCAAGAAGTATAGATCAAAAAATCTGTCAAATTCATTACAGATTATAGCAATTTCGTCAGTCTCATTATTGTCAATAGGCGGGTCAATGTCTTGAGGATTATCATGGGAAGTAGATGGTTCGTCTAGGGAAGTATGAAAGGAAACAGCTTCTTTTATATGATTGATTTTGATTCGAGATAAAGCGTCGGCATTTCGATTAATTTTTCCAGGTTTATAAATTATTTGATAATTATATTCTTCTAATTTAAGTCGCCAACGTGCTAAACGACCACCGGGATCTTTTATTGAGAAAAGCCAGGTTAAAGGTCTATGATCTGTAACCAATAAGAATTTTCGTCCGAAAAGATAAGGTCTATAGTTTTTTACGGCAGCAATTATTGCCAAAAGTTCTTTTTCTATAACGCTATATTTCATTTCTGCTGGACTTAAGGTTCTTGAAAAGTATGCTATGGGAAGATCATTTCCAACAGGTCCTTGCGAAAGTACCGCGCCTACAGCAAAAGCGCTTGCATCTGTAGTTAAAACAAATTCCTTTTCAAAATTAGGATATATTAGATTTGGTGAAGTTATTAATGCATTTTTAAGTTGTTCGAAAGATTCACGACAATCTTTATCAAAAATAAATGGTACGTCTTTTCTTAAAAGTCGAGTTAAAATCTTTGTCATTTTTGCGAAATTTGGAATAAACTTCCTGTAGTAACCAGTAAGACCCAAAAATTGTTTAATTTGTTTAGTATTGGCAGGTTGAGGAAAATCGATAACAGCTTGTACCTTTTGTGGATTTGGTTTAACCCCTTCAGGTGTAATAACATGTCCTAAATAAATTACTTATTTCGTAAGAATTCACACTTATCTGGCTGTATTTTTAGATTTGAATTTCTTAATCTTTGAAAAACTTAGTAATACGAGAGATATGCTCATTAATTGTGGAAGAATAAATAATAATGTCGTCCATGTAAACTAAGCACTTTTCGTTTTGTATCCCCATTAGTATATTATCCATAACCCTCTGAAAAGTTGAGGGCGCATTACGAAGGCCAAAGGGCATACGTAAATATTCAAAAATGACCGTTTTCAACGGAAAAAGCAGTTTTCGAAATGTCTTATGGATTCATTTCAATTTGTTGAAAACCAGAAGCCAAATCTAAAGTAGTAAAATAATGGCAATTACCCAACTGATCTAATATATCTGAAATATTTGGCAGTGGATACCTGTCATTAACTGTCAATTCATTTAATTTCCGATAATCAATTACGATTCTCCATTTTTGTTTGCCTGAAGCGTCTAATTTTTTTGGAACGACCCATACTGGGGACGACCATGGTGAAACAGAAGGTCTAATTATTCCTTGAGAAAGCATTTTATTAATTTGTGTTTTTACTTCTTCCTTGTGAACTTGTGGATACCGATAGGATTTAGTAAAAATTGGCTTAGCGTCGCCTGTATCGATAGTATGTTTTATTTCATTAGTGAAACTTAGGAAATCTCCGTCAAAGTAAAATATATCTTCAAAATTCAAACATAAATTAGTAATTAGTTCTTTTTCTTCTTCATTTAAATGTTCTAGCCTTAATGATTCTTTTATTTCTTCTACTCTGCTTTTTGATTTATTAAAATTACAAATAATATTAGTACTAGCGTTCGTTTCTTTAATGTAAGGCTCAAATTCAAATTCTTCGAAACAAATATCCTTTGTTATGGCATTAGCGTTTAATATTGTCGTATAAAAATTACCGTCTTCGTTTATTTTGACTATAGCATTTGGCACGTATACCTTTTCTACTCGTTGTGCGCATAAAATCATTTCTTTATTCGTATATCTGTTCGTATGAAACTTGCATATTTTTTCGCAACGCGGTTCTATCGTAACCTTATTTATATTATAACTCGTATTTTCGCTTTCAAAATTATTTATACTTTCCGTATTATCATCATTATTATTATTATTATTTCGTTCATAAGCGTTTATATGGAGGCTGTCGTACCTTTCGTCAACATTAACTTGTCTTTTATAAACGACTCGATTATTATTATCATTATTATTCGTTAACTCGTTTAATTCATCTCCGTCTTTAAGTAATTCGTGTACCTTATAGTACGTAATTAATTGTTTATTCCTAAAATCTACTATTGCACCGTACCTTTCTAGAAAGTCAGCGCCTAAAATTCCGTCGAATCCTATATCCAGATCGCAAATATAAACTTTATGAGGAGAAAGAGGACCCGTAAAAGAAACAAATACCGCTTCAGTAATAGGAATTGATTGGCCAGAAATACCTTTAATTTGAAAATTTTCTGGACATTAAAAATTGCTGAACCGTCTCTGGTTTGAAAATTGAAATACCAGCTCCTGTGTCAATTAAAATTTTGTACTTATCGGCATTATCTTTAATATAATATAAGTTACTATTGTCAACGGTATTTATGCAAACGTTTGGTCCGTATTGGTCATACCAAGATTCTTGAAATTCGGAATAGGATTCTGGTCCGAGGCTGTTAATTGAAAATTTTCGCTTGAATTATTATTAAAAGTTCTGGGGAAGTTATTTCTTGGAGCATTATTAGAAAAATTTCTAGGAGGTTGATTTCTTGGTTGGAAGTTTTGAGGGTGGTTCCTAGGTTGGAAAGAAGGAGTTTGAAAATTATTTTGCTCAGGAAAAGATAGTCTTTGATGGAACCTATTTTGGGAGAAATTATTTCTTTGGGAGTTATTTTGGAAATTGTTAGAGAAGCTAGAAGGATTTGAACCATTTCTGTAATAATTATTTTGATTTTTTGTTCGACATTCATTGATAGTATGTCCATTTCTTTTGCAATAATTACAAAATTTTGGAAAATTATTACTGGTTCTTTTGATATTATTATTGAAGACTGGTACACGATTTTGCCTCTGAAATTTTTGATTTTCAAAATAAGAAAGTTGCAATTCTCTCTTAATTAAAGCTATAGCATCCATCATGTTTGGTGGATTGCTAGCACGAATTAGTTGCCCTATTCTTGGTTCTAGACCTGTCAAAACTGTATTTAGACACATGCTATCGATTAATGTAGCTTGCGATTCTTTTTGTTCCCTAGTGAGAAGGCTTTGTTTTCCTATTGCGGCATACATTTTTGAGCAGTGAGTTTGAACTCTGCCTACAAAAGTCAAAGCATTTTCATTTTGGGATTGACACATTCTTTGTAAATCTTGAATTAATTAAGTTAGGTCGCGAGGATCTCCGAAATGAACGTTAAGTAATTGTTTGATTTCGCGCCAGGTACTCAAGTCTCTTGAATTGATAAGTTGGGCTGCACGTCCCTTTAATTGATTTTTAATTTTTATAACAAGTAAAATGGCTTGGTCGCCAACAGTCATTTGCATGGCCCTATCAGATGCAATAATAAAAGTATTTAAATTGATTTGATCCCCATCGTATTCAGGGATGATAGAAAATATTTCGCTTAATTTAAATGGTACTTCGTCGTTATTTGAAGCGTTTGCTTCATTGTTTACATTAGAGTTTATAGCTTCGTTATCCGGCATGTTGAAATGAAAAGGTAATATCGTTATAACGTAGAAAGTTCAATAATAGCAACGTAGAAAGTTTAAAAAAATCACAAATAAAATTCACTTCAAGTTTTTCACTTACAATAGAAGCAACTTCATGCTCGCTGGATGTCGTTGATGCTGCTGTTGTTGCTGGATGCTGGCCTCAGGAGACTGTCCTTCTTAGTGCCTCCGGATCTCCCTCGTTGAAGACCCTTTTATCGAGGATCCCACTTCTGACACCAAATTGTTACGGGCGACGTGAAGACGAAGACTTTTTAAAAAAACTTTTATTTGGGTAACGCGAGTTACAGAGTTTCGGCTTAGACTACAGACAAGACTAGAATTAACACTCTTACTTTACTAGGTCCTATTTATACAGATCTGTTATGCTGAGGTGTTGTGGTTCTCATGGGAAAAGAATATAAAGACAAAGGGAAGATCAAATTCTGCAATTCTTGCAGTAAGCAAGTTTTAACAATACTCAAAAGGAATATGATATGTTCTAGTAATCATTCTAGAACAATATACAATGGAAAATGATATCTGTGTAGTAAGCATCTTGAACAATAGAGAATGAGAACATAATATTCAACAGTAAACAGAATCAAGGGTAAAAACAAGGTTATGATCAAGGTGATGCTTGAGGTCGGATATAACATCTATAACAATACACAAGTAAGTAGGTATCAAGTTAAAAATCGGCCAAGTGCGAGTCGAACTCGCACAGGAAGTGTTCCGTACCACCGTACAAATTTACACTACATATTTTTTAAAAATACTTTAGCAAAGAATAAAAAAAAAAGAAATAAAAAAGTTTGTCCCAGAGCGTGGTCTCGAACGCCGGACCTCTGGGTTATGAGCCCAGCACGCTTCCACTGCGCCACTTCGCTGTTTTAGAAGCGTTCGATACTAGTAAGTTAGCCCGTAGCCGTGTCATCATTATTGTTAACGATATGATAGGTGCTAACTTTATTTTACTTTTATTATTTGTTATAGCGGCCATAGTGGTACACACTCTGTGAAAAATTGTCTACCTATTACTATTCAAAAGATACAGCCCTATAAAGGATAGAAGGTATCCCGTGGCGTTTTCTAAAATATTCTACGAGATTTTACATAAAAATACAGCGCGCCCGTACCTGAAAAAATCCCCCACGGATAGACAGATGGGCTTCGAAGCCCCCAAAGTCCAAAATCGCTACGAAATTTGGAAATTTCTCCACACCAAAACAATACCAAATGTCAGTCGATGTTTACGACATCGGGCGTGCCCCTCGGTCACGATGTATTCAGTACGATCCTGAGGACCTCGCCAAATCGCGAAAAAAAGCGGCCCAAACGGCCGAACGGCTTTTTCGATCGGAGGGCCCTCTGGCAGGCGAGAGGCCCATATCCGTCGGCGGCCCCAAGCGAAAATTGAACTTGACCGGCACACGCCCTTCCAATCACTAGCCATTTTTCCCTAAAAAAACGAGAAAAAAATCCGGGGGCCGAACGGCTCTCCCGATTCGGACGCCCTTCAATAGGGTTGTTGCCCGTGAGCTCGGGCGGCCGTATTCCAAATTTGGGCTCGAAATATCGAAAACTGCGTCCTGTAGACGAGAGCATAGGTAGATGTATTAATACACAGGAGCGGGGGCCATAACAACATTAGCGACACTAGGACAGATCATCGTATTCTTACCCTCTAATAAGCTGACACAAAACCCAACTATCCCCAAGCCATACAGAAACCTACACCAAAGATCATAATATTCTAGAAGATTTCCAACACCCATGTATACGGGGGGGGGCGAAAATAAAGTAACCAAACTATAAAAAGGGGAAATCGGACGTAAACAAAACAACGCTATAACTTAATTTCCGGATCTAATGAAAGACTCGTAATGGAATTTCTGTTGCACGATCTAATAAGAGAGTCCTTTTTTCTCTATACATAGATTGATCAGTCTCACATGCACGCTTCTTAGCGTTTAGTTCTTCTCTTTTGACTTAATTGTCGCAAGGTTTGATTTGCATGAATGAGAAATTTTCCTCAACACTTATCAGATTTTTGCTTCACGCATAACCAGCTGAAAATATTTAATTTGCTGGTTCGATGCTGCCGATATTGGTGATCCTGGGTAAATTGATAAAGGGTTTCCCTTGGAGGTTTCAATAATTTGAAAGACGTTCATAGGGAATAATCCATGTCAATCAAAACTGATATAAAGACTATCAAAAACAAAAACATTTACACCCTTTCAGTGACAATAAACAGGCAATCTATGTAAGTTGTATGCCTGCTGTTGTTGTACGCAACTGTACGCAAATGTTGTAAGCAACTGTACGCAAATTGAACTCAACTGTACGCAACTTTATACAAACTGTAATCAAATGCACGCAAATTGAACGCAACTGTACTGTGTAAATTGTAAGCAACTGTAATAGACTAAGAGCTGGCGGCCGCGAAGGTACTACGATATTACCTCCGGCTGGAATTTTGAGAAGTGGTTGGGAGGACCACCAGGAATTGACATTTGCGAGGATTTTGCTCAAAACCCCTGCAAAGGACACGTCAGACGACTCAAAAATGAAAAAAAAAATTGCTCAAGAAATGATCATACATTTGGACATTACCTGTTTGAAGGTCTCCGAAAACGTATGTAAATCGTCAGGTCGCCGCCAAAGGGGTGTCAGACGCCCTCAAAGTTGTCGTTTTTTTTTTTAAAAAAAATTTTTCTTACCTCCGTCTGACGTAACATATTGCAACAGAGACCATTCTAAACACAAATTAAAATCGTCAGACGAAAATGCCGCTGCGAAGTCCCCCTACAACGTTTACAAAGTTCCAGCCCACCTGAGAGTATACTTTTTTTTTCAAAAATTTATTTTCGTTACCTCCGTCTGACGTTTTTACATAATAACAATTTTAAATACTTACATATGTAAATCGTCAGACGAAAATACCGCTGCAAAAACCCCCTGGAAATATCGAGAAATTCCAGCTCCCTCACCCTCGGACGCGCTCATATTATCAATATTTGTAAGTTATTTTTTTTATTTTCTGTTTATGTCAGAATATTATTATTATCGATTATTTAAAAAAATGCATAATGCATAAGTGTTGCTTAGGGCCTAGCCACCGAATAGGAATTGACATGACTATTTCCCTCGTCTTAATTTCCACCAATCACAAACGCGCAATTTTGAATTACAATAATGGTTTCTAGATGGAAAAACTGTATGACAACACCTGTCAGAAGTTTTTTCGAGTTTACCCGCGGCAAAACTTGACAGCTGTTGTATAATAGGCAGTATGTTTTGTAAGCTATGTGTATGCAGAATAATCTGTTACTCATGAAATAGTCTTGTCAAATACCATTCGGGCTTCTAATTTTTCTTGTGAAAAAAATCCAAAAAAACACATTGCTAAGTAATATTTTTTTAACAAAATGCATTCGTGCAGGTGAAAAAATCCTCGTCTTCGACTCGGATTTTTGTTGCCCCCAGCACTCATGCTTCTTGTTAAAATATTACTTAGCAACGTGTTTTTTCGATTTTTTTTCGGAAAAATTAGATGCCCTTATGATATTACTTACGAAAATTTCATTTTTTCGAAGTTTGGGCTTGTTTCCTGAACACCCTGTAATGAAACACCCCGGCCCCAGGGCCGTTGTTTCGTAGATTTTTTCTGGTAATATTTTCTTATTCCTATTTTACATTTACGATGTTGTCCTCTTTAAATTATAAATATTTTTTATGTGTAAATATTTCTTTCGAGATAGAAAGCATTTCCAATAACCGCCTAAAAAGAACCGGCCAGACCAACCTGCGCTCGGGCCCTACGCCACATCTGGTCGCCACTCGCACCTAGTCTCCAGAGCCCTTTTGTTTTCGACCTACGCCATTTTCAAGGCACTCCTCAGCATTCGCCGCTTTTTGGAAAAGTGAAATGCAGTCTTTTCTTTTTTTTTTTGTTAGTCAATGCCCACATCTGTTAGCCAGCCTCTAGGATCGAGATGGGCCTTTTCTCAACTTCTAAGAACTTCCCTAGACTGGCCGCCCGAAAGGGGTGCGCCATTTTTCGCTTCTTTGTTTCTATAAATAGAGTAGGCAGGCTCACTTCGGGATCAGTCCCCTCTGATCTCCCAAACTGACGTGTGAGCTAGGCCGTTCGCCATTGAGTGAAAAGTCGTTGCTTTGCCGAAGTTTCCTAAAAAACTGAAGTGTGAGCTAGGCCGTTCGCCTCGAGTGAAAAATCGTTGCTTTGCTGAAGTTTTCCTTCCCCTAACCTTATCCCATTCGGGAGTGCATTCGCGTACCTCGTGCTCGAAAGTGTAAAACGCGTTCCGTAAATTCCCGCCGTTCGAGTACTTACTTCATTCCCGAAAGTTACAACCGCAGTCGCGTAAGTGCGTAATTCGCAATGAAAGTCGGGCCGGACCCGCGGTGTAGTCGCAAGTTCAACCGCGAGAACCTGAACCGGGAACTAGGTGAGTATAAACCACTAATTTCCATTTTGCTTCTGTCCTCTGGTCACGGCATCTTTCATATATTCATGGCCTCTTTAATTTATTCACGGAGCTCTAATTTAGGCGCAGCTTTAATTTCCACGACATCCTTTATTCTCCCGGCTTCTCTGGTATGTTTACAGCTTGCCCAATTCATTCACGGCATCTCTAATTTATTTACGATTTCTTTAATTGATTTCTGTCATCTTTAATGTATGCATAGCATGGACGAGTAGTCTCTTATAAAAAGGGTTTTTTGAGGGAGATATATTTCTATTCTATCTATTGCGGGAATATGTATCTCGTCGAGTAAACAAAGGATTTGCATTTGTTCTTTGGCCGCAGCGCGCCACTGAAAACACAGCTGTCATACAATCCATTTTATAATATGTTCCATTACATTTTAATCAGATACCTACAAGACTACAAATTACCTTTCATTACAGTAACAGTGTCTGTGTACACGTATTTTTGTCTTGTTTATTCTCACTGAAAACATTACTTGTTCCGAAGTCAATATGCGGTACTAAAAACACTTCGCCCAGTAGCGAACTGTCAACTAAACGGCAGGACATTGTCAAGACAAGCTTTCTCATATTTTTTCAATACCGACGAGATCTGTATTCCGCCCTCACTCACTCAACCTTTCATTTACATGTTTAGCACGGCGCACGCGCCGCGTGTTGTACACACACATGCCTTACCAACGTCAGGGAGACCCATGGTCATGGATACAATAACAATGTTAATGTAAATACCTTAGGCGACAGGCTAAACAACAATAACCTTTCATTCTTAGATGCTCTTGTACATATGTGTACTATATATTCAAATTTAGCTGTTCTCCGCTGTACGTGTCGCTCCGCTGAAACCGCGGCAGACTTGCAAACGCCTACGCGCAATACTCCATTTATTAAAGTTGTTTCACAAATAACAATTTTCCCCCAACAAATCCTCCAATAAATCGTACAGTTTATTGGTATAAATCGTAGAATTTTTTGTTTTCAATTTAATGGTAGGTATAAATTACAAAATTGGCGAAGAAATTAAAATATTGAGATGACGATTTACAGATTACAATTAATTGATTAAATTATTCCAAAATTCCAGAGCTGTCGACACAAAGCATTCTGCTGTTTGCGGCAACTGGTGGCTAATTTCGAGATTTTTGTATTTTACTGTATGGAGGTTTTTTTAACGAATTTTGATATTAAATTTTGAATTTCTACTGGGAGGGAATTTTTTATCACTTATTTTACTTTGACGGGGCTTATCTTAATTCAAATGTTGTATCAGTTTCGATAGAACTAAGATGAGTGCCATGGAAAACCCAAGTCGTTTGTATATCGCTAATAATAATAAACTTGTTAACCTCCAAACAATTCTGAAAATAAAAAATTGTTAAATTCCCTTATACATTCCAAACACAATGCAAGTTGTTCCAAATTTTTATCTTTAATAATAAAAAAAAGTTATGCCTCTTTCAAAAAATAATTGAAATATTGACCGTTCGGATTAATTTCTGTCTATAATAATACACTAACTTCAGAATTTTTGCGCTTACCATCGATGAAATAAAAAATATTTTTCAAAAACTATTCTTTTTACGGCCATTTTCTTCCTTTTGATATGTGGGGTCAAACAAAAAAAATCCCATGTCTCTACCTGCTCTAATAATAAAAAAGTCCTTGGTGGCCATGAAAAAAATTTGGTTCAATCCTTTTTTACATTCTCAACACAACGCAAGTTATTGTCTTAATTTCTATCTTCACTAATAAAAATAAGTTAGATTTTTTTGTGATGTCATAGGATGTTTTGTTGATCGACATTTAAAAATCGCACACTTTTAATTGGAGATTAGCGACTTATATCAAACAAGTCTGAAATAAAAATATAGTTTAAAAAACTAAAAAAAACACGCTTACGCTTAGCAAACTGAACTAAAAAGTAAAAAATAATAATAGCAAACCGAATTTTATTCTAAAAAAAGAAGCGTGGGGTGCATATGATATCAATTGTTATAAATATTTCATTAGTAGCTATTGATAAAAGTAAAGTTATCATACAAAAATATATATAATAAAAAAAGCAGCTTCTTTTTTACAATAAAATTCGGTTTGCTGTTATTATTTTTTACTTTTAGTTCGGTTTGCTAAGCGTAAACGTGTTTTTTTAGTTTTTTAAACTATATTTTTATTTCAGACTTGTTTTGAGTTGAATAAATTTTGTATAATTGAGGATATATGTAAATGAATAAGTGCGAAAAAATTCAGGTGATTGCCTTTTTAAAAATAAGGGGGGGGTTCTCGTATAAAATTTTTCGATTTGGCGTTTCCCTGCAAAGTTATGCGGGTTACAGGGTGACCCAAAAGATTTTTTTTTATTTATATCTCTAAATAATCAAGTTGCACAGCTGAAACTTTGCAGTGTTATGTTTTTGGCGATGGAAAATAAGCTGAAGGTGTCAGTTTTTATGTATCTCATAGATGCTGTGCTGTTCTGTGATCGTGCTTTTACTCCTAACTTTTTTGAGGTTATGTTTTTGGTCTTGAAGGTTCGTCATTTTAGTGCAACTTTTCATTTTGCAACTAAAATGTACTCTTTTTCATAACGATAGAATCAACCGTTTGCGTTGAAATTGGCAAAACGTGCCCCAAAACACCCGTTAACTTCATCATTCCAAACATAAAATTTTTATCTACCGCTTTCAAACGTTACAGATCGACTATTCCATTTAAACTGAGAAAAAAAATACCAATTGGACATTGGGCAAAACACCATTGTTTTTTTTTTGAAATAGGGTGTTCAAATTTTGTTAAATTCAATCCTTTCCATTTTGAAGGCTAATAAGTTTTGGTACATTGTTCATAGGAATTTTTTTCTCAGTTTAAATGGTACAGTCTATCTGTAACGTTTGAAAGCGGTAGATAAAAATTTTATGTTTTTAATGTTGAAGTTAACAGGTGTTTTGGGGCACATTTTGCCAATTTCAACGCAAAGGATTGATTTTATCGTTATGAAACAAGAGTACAATTTAGTTGCAAAATGAAAAGGTGCACTAAAATGACGAATCTCCAAGACCAAAAACATAACCTCAAAAAAGTTGCGAGTAAAAGCACGATCAAAGAACAGCACAAGTGGCGCCCTCTGTGAGATACGTAAAAACTGCCACCTTCAGTTTATTCTCCATCGCCAAAAACATAACAGTGCCAAGTTTCAGTTCTGCAACTTGATTATTTTGAGATATAAATAAAAAAAATACTTTTGGGTCACCCTGTAGACCCGAATAATTTGGCAAGGAAAGCCCAAATCGAAAAATTTCATTTATTTTATACTATTTATTTACACCCTGTATATTTAATAAATGGAGTATTGCGCGTAGGGGTTTGTAAGTCTGCCGCGGTTTCAGCGAGGCGACTACTCGGCGCTCCTCAAGTTGGTGGCGCTCCGAGGTCTGTGCTTGTTCTTCTGTAACCATTAAATTTCCATTGATGCCATGTGAATTACACATAATTTCAAATAGAAAATTGAATTGAATACTTATTTTTTGTATCTATGGCGAATGCGCTGGGATAGTTAAAAGAAACATTAAATGAAGTCTGGCAGCTCATACTATAAGCAATTAATTACGTGAACGATATCTAGTCTTACTTTTCTGTGTAATTTCATTTGGAGTATTTTGTATTACATTCCATCATTAGTGTTAAATTTTTCGTAAATAAATAATACTTCCAGCACCTCTTCACTGCAGTTTATTTTGAATAAAGTACACATTGCATCAGTTCGATAACTTCTCGACAATCATAGGGTAAATACTCCTGCAGCTGTGGTCCATATCTGAGTGTACTAAAAAGGAAATTATATTTAGGTGGTTATTCACAACTACTGAGCCAAGAGACTCACCTTGTAGCTTTCCATTAACCCGCCTCGCCGATAAGGTGCTTTCAGTTTTTCATTTAAACACGTATAGACAACAATAACTAACTTTGAGGTTATGGTTGGTTGGCCGAAGGATTGAGGCCTGTCATTTCTGGCAGTTCCGTCTAGCTGTCATTTCCGGCATTCAATATTTGCGTTCACTTTTAATACAGAAAAACAGAAACTAAGAAATTGTCTCCATGTCTCGTCAAACTCTGTCGCTACTTCGTGGAGATGTACATGACCCACGGGCCGCTGTACTTTACGGTTAAACGTTTGAGGTCCTTAAAATAAGATAGAAACTGACGGTGGTGTTTCGTAGCCATAAGACTAACTTACCGCTCACAGAGTGGGTATCTACGATGCCAAGGGAGGATATGTTTTCGTTTAAACACGCATAAACAACAACAATAACAAACTTTGAGGTTATAGTTGGTTGGTTGAAGGATCGAGGCCTGTCATTTCTGGCAGATCCGTCTAGCTGTCATTTCCGGCATTCAATATTTGCGTTCACTTATACAGAAAAACAGAAAGTAACTAAGCAATTTCCCTTCGTTCCATGCCTCGTAAATTTCTGTAGCCACTTCGTAGAGGTTGTTTCTTGACCCACTCAGCATTACTTGCCTGTTTGCCCGCTGTACTTTACTGTTAAGAAGTCCCTAAAAGAAGAAAGAAGCTGGCTGACGGTGGTGGTTCGTAGCCATACGACTAACTTACCGCTCACAGAGTGGGTACCTATGACACCAAGGGAGGACATATACCATCCAGATAAGGCTTAGATTTAGTTTAGATAAAAAAAGACGGCACTGCATGCTGATCTTAACAGATTTTTATCCTACAAACACTCTTATTCAAACCATTATAGGTCATTGACCGAACCTAAGTACCTTCTGTGTGCCCCCGTATAGGCATATATTCCCGTGTCGGCATACGAGTATTTTATATTTTTTGAAGAGGTCTCCTCAAAACGCATCAGTAGTTATTAGGGGGCGACCACCGACCTCTGTTACAGTGAGGGCGACAAAGATCCAGAGTACTTAGCTAAAATTCTTAAAGTGAATTATAAACACTCGCGCCTAACCTGTATGATTAGTTTTCCATCCTCCGAATCACTGTCAGACCCCAGGAGGTCTTAGGTTTCTTCCATCCGGGATTTTGATATTTTCAGGCTTGGTTTTTCCAAGAAATTTTCCCACTAATAATAAAATAAATACGAGATTTCTCATCGTAGGAGGCAAATTGGCCTCCGGGCTCCCAGAACGCTGGAAAATTGGAAAATCGTCGAAAAAAACAAAAAATTGAAAAAATACGATTGTCAATAACTGACCTAACCTAACTTTGAGACACTCGCCAGGCCCCCACGAAACGAGGTGTTGCCAGATTTTCTTCTGGTAAATTAGGAGATTACAATACTAAAAATGGATGGATGTAAGTGGCAAAAACGGCGGGGCTATACAGATAAACACGCCAGCAACTCGATAAACCTATTTTTCTATAATTCGAAAAGAAAACAAATAAAAACTTAACAAACAATCTCTCAAATCATATTACAAATCATCTAATGATAATAGACGTACATACATACGTAAGTAGCTAAAACCGAATGCAGCTGGTTGTATTTTTATTGGAATTTCCAAGTTTGTCGAAAAATCAGCACATATAAACAATTGCGACTTCTTTATTTTGTCGCCAGATGGAACTATAATGCCTTCAATAGCAATAGACGTACATACATATAAATATCCACATCTTACCAGTTGTTTTTGTGGATGATATTAATTTTTAGGATATATTTCTTATTAGTTGCTCCATAAAACGTAAGATTTCCGGATACTTACTATACAAATCAGATCAGTAGACAAAGGATGAAATCAGTAGATCTAGGGAAAAACCGCTAGATCTGGCAGCAGTCTTCGGTTTTCCTCGTTTTCCGGACGAGTCTCTCGCCTGTGATACAAAGAAAAAATCCCTAGCCAAATCCGAATCGCTCCCCGCGAACCCCAAAAATCGGAAAAAGGGCACTCACGGCCGAATGGCTTTTTTTTCAAGTGGCCCTCTCGCAGGCGGCAGGCAAATAGCCGTCCGCGGTCCCACGCAAAAACCGAGCTCGAATCGCGCTCCCCGTTCGATCCCCTAGCCCATTTTTATCAAAATCGAAAAAAAATTCCAGGGGCCGAACGGCTTTTCCAGTTCTGACGATATTTGGAGGCTCTGTTGCCCATGTCCCCAGGAGGCCGTACGAGAATTTTGGACTCGAAATATCGAAAACTGCGCCCTGTAGCGAGGACCATAAAACAGCGTGTTTCACACATACATACATTTTTAGGAAAAGCAAGGGCCATAACAAGCGCCTTTAGGTCCGGCAGGACCGGACTAGGCGTTTGTCAACAAGAAGGTGAGAAATAGAGCGGTCAAATATTAAGAGAAAAAAAAGGATGGAAGATAAATATACAGTGTGGACAAATATTAAGAGAAAAAATACAGGGTGTCCAAAAGTTAGGTTAAATATGAGAAAAAATATACAGGATGGAACAAGAAGGTGAGAAATAGAGTGGTCAAATATTAAGAGAAAAAAAGGATGGAAGATAAATATACAGTGTGGACAAATATTAAGAAAAAAAATACAGGGTGTCAAAAGTTAGGTTTATGACGAGAGTAAGAGTGGACAAATCTAGAAAAAATATACAGGATGGAACAAAAAGAGAAATATATGACATATCTTTGTCTAGGATGTCTTGAGATCGTTTTGAGGGAATGTCTTGGGTCTTAGATGTCAAAAATGTCATTAGACGATCTTAAAGGAAAAGTAATCTTGAAATCAGTTCGTGAATGGATTCAAGTTTCAAAAAAATGCTTTTTTGACAAATATGATTAAAGGATAAGGGAAAAATTAAAACAAACCTATAGATATACATATTTTTTATTGATAAACACGCGCAGAAAATACAATAATTACAAATATATATAAAATCACATTTGAGCTAATTTTATGAGGTAGGTATACAGGTTCACAGAGTCCTTATGTATAATATTTTTTTTAGCTTTAACGAAGACAAAAATACAACGAACGCAAAAGGATCACAACGTACGCAGAAAATTATATAAAAAATCTTATAATTTTGCAATATTTTTACATTTTCCAACGCCAGATTTTTTAAAATTCAATAGCCGAATAGTCGTTTTCATTATGCATTTTCAAAACATAAATGTGGGTTATATAATTCGAAGAGGGGAGTTCTAGAACAATTTCCGCACCACTCTTGTGGATTTTTAATCCATCTGTCTATGACTTGAGTGATGAGAAATGCTTGCGTTTTTTCTTGGGTGCGCGACGAAAATTCTGATACTCCTCAAATAAAAATTGAACTACACCTTTGCAGTAGAAACACACTTTCAAATTTTTTAACTGTGGAAACGCAAAATATTCCGTGGAAACACAAAAAGGCATGTCATATTCTTCCGGTAAAAAAAGCATTCTTTCATCGAACCAGAGATCATCCCACGTGGGTTGATTTATTAAGAAAGTCACTTCTCTGGGCGTCAGCTGTTCATCAAAATTTATCGAGTCCCGATCTGCATCCTCCCAATCATGAATGGTTTCTTTGTAAATTTGAAAACTTGTACTTCGTAAAATCACTAATAATTTCATATTGTAGAAGCTGCGGCAGATCCGTCTTTAGAATGTGACACGACATTTTGAGATTTCGGACAATTTCTTTTTTAGCGAGATTTTGTAATGACAACATTTTTTGTGTGGTACACTTAAAATAAAACGAATTAAAATTGGTAAAAAATACCCGAGATGTATGCGAGTTTATCAGTTTCCGCTAACATTTCCTGTTGACGACGTTCTTATCTAATTGCGCAGAAAACATGTGGGAAGAAATACGTTATAGCAGAATATTGTATCCTAATGGAACTGTACTAATTTTGTCTTCGAGAATTTTTTGTTTATCTTTAATATCGCTTAACGACTTCTTATTAACCGTAAACGAATAAATATCATGTTTTTCGGATCTTATAGTGTTAAATTTGGAATACAGGTCCGAAGAAGTGTCGAAAAGAATGTCTTTATAATTTTGAAATGTTAAGTTATTAACCGCGAATTTTCCCACACCCTAGCGTTCTTTACCGAAATTTCCGAATCATCATATTCATTTTGAAATTTGAACGCGTACATTTTTGCGGCCAGGCCGACAAATTCTGAAATGACTTTACCTTTTACTTCATCTTTAATATACCCGATTTTCTTCTTGTTAAATTTTGCAATTTTAAACACGTTCCCTTCCGGATAATCGCTGGTATCGAAAAATTTGATGCAGTCATTTCGAATGATTTCGTAAAAATCGTGGCAAAAAATATGACACATAAGGGAATCGGTATCGGAATACAACAATTTTATATCCCTTACAGGAATTTTTGCGAAATAATTGTAGTGAAAATCGTACACGAGACTTTTGGAAATGTCTAGCATGGATATGCCTACATAAATCGGTTTATTAAACAACAATTCGGTTTTTTTCATTTCTACGGCTATCAGGTTTTCCGAAAAAATTTGTAAAGAATCAAAATTGGGTTGGGCAATAAGTTTTCTCGCACCGTATCTGCCGTCCCAGCTAGTAACTAGTCTAATGTCCCTGTTATTTCTTATATTCTGGAGCGTTTTACCGTAAATAATGTTATTTTTTCTTTTGTATAAATCCTGTTCAAATTCTGATTTTGCCTGAGCGCGCAAACCCGTGTTTAGATCCATATATATTTTTAACCAGGCACTTTATTTAAATTTTAAAACCCTATGAATTTGTATCAATTTAATACCCAAATTTAAAGCTTGAATATTAGTACAACGTACTTTTCTCTTTTGAAAAATGTGCTGGTCAATTTCTTAGGTTTTCCCGGCGTTGTTTCATAGTGGTGGGGAAGCAACGGAAGGTCTCTGTGTTTTTCAAAAAGTTCTTGGGGATAATCGACTGTTACTTCTAAAATATACCCAATTTCTTCGTCCCAAACGTTAATATCAATACCTGTTTCCGTGACATATCCGTGTTTAGATGATTTTATGAGCATTTCAATTTTTTCTAAATCATGTTTCCATTCAAAATTTGAGACGGGTAGTGGACAGGACATCGAAAAACCATAAAGGTTATTTACGTCGCCATAAAAAATGTATGAGTCTGGGGATGATTCGTCATAATTTTTCATGTATTTATTATTCGCTTTCGCGTATCGATTGGAACAAATAACGAGCCCTCCTCTAATGCCCTTTTCGATAAACAAAATCATATTGTAATCGGTCAATAATTCCATTTCGACTTTCGTCGTCTTTAACATGGCTTCCCAGGAAGAAAGAAGGTGAAGAAATGTGCAGCGTCTAGACCGTAATTATTAATGCAAAAATCGCGATAGTTCTCAAAATTATCCGCCAGTAAGACTACATCAATTTGGAGATTTTAAGCATGCAGGTATTTTTTATTGGAAATTATTGTTTCTCCCGTCAATTTACTGTTAAAATGGTGCATAGCGGGCAGTTCGTTTTCAGTCAATTTTGAAACGGAATCGAGATAGTCGTAGGGAAACACGCCCTTCTTAATAGCTAAATTAAATTGTTCCGGGTCTGGAAAAGTCTTACGCGTTAAAACGAACTGATCGGCATTGAGCGATTCGGCCAACCTTTCCAAGGAAGCGCGTAAAAATCTCAAACTGTCCAAAAATCGCATATAAAGAGTTCCCGACCGTTTACTGAAAGAAATAAATTTTTCAAACGAAATCGGCAATAGGCTATTCGTCATAATCCAACTCTCTGATAATAAAATGTGCGTCATAGCCGCTTAAATTATGGAAAAATATAGGTACAAAATTCGCGTTTTTACATTGCAAATTGCAGTTGTTACAAAGTGTTTTTCGATATTCACCCGTCAGATGATCGTGATCGAAAACTTTCGGGTTACTTTCCGAAAATAATTCATCGCAAATCATACACCTGATGACGTTATCATGATTTATTTGCTGTTCTAGAGAAATTTTTGACATCGGTAGGTTAGTTTTTAATATGTCCTCAATTGTTTTCATTTCAAGACGAATTTTATTAACGAACCATTTTACTGGGGCTTCTCCCCTGTATATCTCAAAGTGTGGTAATGTTTCATCGAACGAGCAGATTACCCGATAAGCTATACTAAAAGGTTCGTGTTTTTGGTAGGGATTGGTGTACGATTTCGAGGGATTATTTTCGCAATTTTCTATATCCCTGTCTGACAGCGGTCTATTAGTTAGCTTTATTGGTAGTTTTTTTTATTGTTTTTTTGAGAAAAAGACCAAATCCCCCACGATTATTTTTTCGTAGGTATAGTCCGGAACCGTCTTTTCCAATCTTTGCCATGGCTGTGTTGTGCCTCTTTTCCTCTTCCAACTTCTTTTGCGCTTGTTTCACCTCTAGTATAGTTCTTACAACAGAACTAGTTCCTCCTGCCACCGACCCCAGAGCTCCCAAGGCCCCTAGTAGAGGCAAAAGCGGTAGAAACCCACCAGTTTTTCGCCTCGAACGGGATAATCCTCGGTATCCGAATATTTTTCTTTCCTCCTGCTTTCTTAATAGCTATGCGAGCGGCTCGGATGGCTGCCAATGATGATTTTTTCAAATTTTTCATATCGTTGAGTTGGTGTTCATCGAATGATCTTTTCAGGGACTTTGCAACTTTTCTTACGATATCTCGTCTAAATGATGTCGGTCTCTTTTGTTTTGCTCCCATGCCCAGCTTTCGTTTCGTTTTCATGGCTGTGGTGACGAACCAAGCGGCGGCCTTCTCTCCAAGTTAGCGTCTTTCGATTTGACCCTATCCCAGGCACGATTTTCCAATTCCCAATCGGCCTTATATCGTTCTTCTAGAGATTTATTCTTAGAGTACGCCAAATCGTGATTTCTACAGGCCGAGTCAAGTTTATTTACGCCGGAATCACCCCTTTCGATTCTTTCCCGTAATTTTGTTCCTGGTCCGCAAAACTGATAGCCGGGGATATGCAATTCAACGGGTAGTTTGTTAATTAAACTGTTTACTAGACCTTCACCGGTGACTAGCAACATCGAAATGAATATATTCCCACTCGCGCGCTCATATTTATAAACGAACATCAAATTCGTGTTCCCGACATCGAGACTAGTCCAACGAGGGCCGCAAAGGCATATTCCTCGCACCGGAAATGGACACCGGAAGTTGACGTTTTTGGATTCTGCTCGATCCCCTGATCATATTTAATGTTAGAATATTTCTACCTAGCGCCGATCTCCCGCGATAAGACTTTAAAGCTTTTTTATGCGAAATTCGTGTTCCCGACGTCGAGACGAGTCCAACGAGGTACCGCAAAGGCATTTTCCTCACACCGGAAACGGACACCGGAAGTTGACGTTTTTGGATTCTTCTCGATCCCCTGATCATTATTTAGGCATCAGAATCGTTCTACCTAGCACCGATCTCCTGCGATAAGGCTTTAAAAATTTTATGTCAAATTCGTGTTTTCCTCGAACCGGAAATGGAGACCGGAAGTTGACGTTTTTGGCTTCTCCTTGATCTCCTCTACATTTTTTAAAAGGCGGTTTGGTTCCAGCAAGCACCTATCTCCCGCGATAAGATTTTAAAGTTCAAATTCGCGGTCCTCATGACGAGTCGAGTCCAACAAAGTGTCACAAGGGCATATATATTTTTTTAACCTTATTCACTCTGTATTTCTCTCTCACCCTGTATATTTAACCTAACTTTTGGTCACTCTGTATTTTTTCTTATATTTAACCTAACTTTTGGTCACTCTGTATTTTTTCTCATATTTGACCTAACTTTTGTTCATTCTATATTTTTTCAACCTAACTTTTGCTCAACCTGTATATTTTTTTCTTTTTTTTTTCAAGATCTCAAGACATTTCAACACATTTTGACATCTCAAGACAATCTCAAGACTCCTCTGCCTCTCAGGCCCCCGGACCCGCTTCCTCTCACGGTGCCTGACAGGTGCCCTCTCAGGGTGCAAGCGCGCGTGCGCCCCAACGGGTGACGGCGGCGATTCTAGTTTACGCTTTTTAAGGTCACTTCTTCGAAGTGCGGCGATAGCCCAGTTGGGCGGAGCGACGGGATCGGGACACGAACGGAACAGGTTCGATTCGAGGCACGGATTTTTTATTTCATTCCAGGAAAAGGCAACGTCGCACCAACACGACAGAATCGAGGATCCGGCAACGCCGCCACTGAACTGACAGAGATAACATCACGATTTGACTGGACCGGAAGTCGTTATCTTATATGGGAAAATACATGAGTGCGAGTGAGATAGAAGATGGAGCGACCGCTTTGCCTCACTACTGTAAAATTATCATCTTCTACCACTGCATTCGGGCGAATTACAATAGCTTTAGACTGAACATCTTCTGTAGTATCACCACCATTGATAATGAAAGGACAGTTGGGACTCCATCTTGTGTGATCTTTTAGGGGTTCGTCCTCGGCTTCCCATCGATGGCCTTCGATGAAACAGTAAGGACATTGAACAACGTCTTCAAAAATTGTATAAAAGAACCCAGCTGCCGCCAGCTTCTTTGGTAAAATCATAGAGATATAAGTCCATTTTTCAAAAGATTTAAGTCTATTATTTAGCTTTCGATAATCCATAGTTCACTACTGTTGATTATTTACTAATTTTTGTGTTATCCTGATGAGGGATTTCACAATAAGTAAAGACAAACACGCCGATATGTAGTACGCTAGGATAGTAACAGTCGAGAAGCTTGGCATACACTGGTCGGTTTCTAGTAATTCTTGAGATACAGGCGTGGAATTGGAATTTTCAATACAGTCGATTGTTTTCCACGTTTCGCTGTAACTGCTATTTTTGAACAATATTCGAAGTTTATATTCAGTGGTGTTTTTAGGTATCGATATCATAAAAACTACGGATTCTAGATCACCTGATGGTAATAAAGACCGCCATTCTGACGATCGTTTACCATTTCCGTCTATACAAATACTAACTTCAGCTATATTGTGGGGTTTATAGATGTTCTTAATTATTGCGTATAATATGACAATCAGATGTTAGGAGCATCTTGTCAGGTGATAAACTAAATGATTTATATACCTGACCTCTCAATTTATCGAAAAATATAGAGGTTTGGGTTTAAAATAAAAATAATTAATACATTTTTATGATTTATTTTTTTGTTTACATTACAATACTTTTCTAGATACTATATTCCAGTTTTTAAATCTATTTTTATTAGAAAAACATAAAATTGCCATTTCTCGTCTTCGATGTCCAGTTTTCTAAACATTTCCATCATCTCGTTGCGACGCTCACGCTCCTCGATCATCTTAACTTTTTCGATATTTTTTATGTGATTTTCAATACGTAAGGTCAACATGGTGGATAAGCTTGTAGCCAGCTGCTGGTGACGACTACGATGTTCATCTATGCGAGCCAAGCCATCAACTGAAGGTAAATTTTGAAAATGTTCTACATTAAATTTCTGACCATTTCACTTAAAGGTAGATATTCGATAACGGAATCGTGAATTATGACGCAATAGGCTCTTGTATTTGCGGGGAAAGCGCTAGTGCTCTCTATGTCCAGTTTAATGTCAACCGTGTTGGTCTTCATCGACTCGTTTCTTCTGGACCAGTCGACAATAAAGAGGGCCGCTTTATCTTTGTATTCTTGGTAGCTCAGCAAAGGTCGTTTGTCGCGCACATTCAAGTCCAATCGGAGGCGTTCAAACGGGAAGTATTCCCCGTTTAATATTAGTCTTACGTCAGATGTGTTAATATGATCGAATTTTGTGGGATCATTTTTAGTATTGTCTTTATGAATAGTTTGAAACCCGACGATGACATATCTGGGAGTCTCCAGTGATGCTGTCGTTTTGACCGACCAGATTTCTCTATGTGCGCTATTTGTAAGACTCGGTAATTCATGAAGCTCCCATTTGCGAAAAGGAATAATTATGGGTCGGTCCATTTTTATAGATTGTAGTAGATCTAATCTAATCTCATCATTTGGTTGAATATGCTTAACTTTCAACTCAATGTTGGATCGCCAATTCTACAGTAAATTCTGTAGTTGTATTTGGAGTTTGTTCTAAAAGCAAGCAATTGTTATCTTTCGAGCTCGTACTAGCCTTATGGTCTGCTTTCCACAGATAGCATGTGGATAATCGTTAAAAATGCCAAATAAATGTTTGAGTGGAACTCGCACACTGAACGGTATCATCGTTCACGATTTTTGATTTATCGGGAAAAGTCCAGCCGGCGGTTACCAAATAATTTTGATCGTTTGGCGAATAACACGAGTAGGCTCTTATTGAACTCACAATTCCGGGATTTCTCACTACGTCTATTTCACGGCCGCGGAGTTCATATGCAGCTGAGTCGAATAAAAATACAGCCCCGTTGTTGGTAAGACTGCAAGTACCGGTACCAGATTTATTTGTTATTTTCCCCTTAATAAAAATTGCAGCCTCGTGCATCAACAGCCAAGCATCGCCCTGATTAATTGTTATCTCCACGACGTCGTTATTCATAAATGACTTTACGAACGGGTAGTAGGTGCGTGTCTCCATTCGTTGAATGGATTCATCGAAATTTGGTTTTTGGTGTACGTCGAAAACCTGGTGTGTCAACGACATGATGACCTTGATACTCTAAGAATAAGCGTTCCTCCAAAGTAAGCTGCTCGTTACGATCTCTACAACTTAAAGGTGCTGGTGCTAATGGGGTTCGTGAAGTCGGCTGCTTTCTTTTATATGGCTGATACCTGTCGCAAAAAACCAGAACCATTACGAATTTTTTTTTCAGTTCCAATCTTATAATGATATCCTCTCCTCTAAAATTTACCAACTCGGAATTTTGATCGAGTATATTTAAGGTTATGTTGTTTATTTGGCGTTTCGTTACGGGCACGTAAAGAAGATTTCTAGGAATCTCGTCTATGGTGTAACCAGGGTCCGCACCTATCGCAAATTCGTATATCGTATGCGTCGGTCGGCTGTTATAATAAGCCCCAGTGGTTATATTGCTATCTATATGCACTGTTCTAACTTTAACAACAGGTAAATCCGAAACGTGCACTACGCCTGGCTGTAATATACGTTATGAGAACCCCAAAATTTTTCCAATGGATCCTTTTGTTTTAAAATCTATCGCATACTTTTCGCTGTAAACTTCACACTGAAGAGTGTTATTGTTAGCTTTCAAACTGAAATAATTTACAGCCTTAACTCCCTTTTCTATTTTCAGCTCTTTGAGTATACGTGTTTCGATGGCACTAATCTCGTACGAGCCGGTAGGAATCTCTATTGTTTTCCTATTATTTTTGTCAATCAAGTAGAATTTGTTTATGCCGGTACCCTTATCGATATTCGGTATGCTGTTGTAAGAATGTAACCCAAGAAGGGCTAGACCGTATTCGGCAGTCGAGTCTAAATAAATTGGCGTGTCGAAATCGATAGATAGCGTAGATGAAATGCCGTGCACAGTGAATATCAGCGAAGACATGACTGAATGTTTTTCACGTGAAACCACGTCTTTTATAGAGAAACTCCAAACAAAGATGGCCGCAATTAATTTCAGCGTATTTTTGGTAAGGACTATTATTATACGTTATTTTTACACCTTTTCCTAAATATTCAATCAGTTCCGGGAGTGGCTTTAAACCCCCAAAGCTGTCAAAGTACTTTACGTTGTTACCAAATTTGTTATAAGCTAACCAGTGGGTCCCGCTGTTACGCATCAGATCTAAGTTCACGATTGCCGACTCGTTTCTATATGGAATAGTTCGTGGGAGGGTGTCCCGCATAAAGACGCCTCGAAAATATCTTAATTTAAGCTTTTTAGCAAACTTTAGTAAATCTTTATTTGACAGCGGTCTATTGGGTAGCTTCACTGGTAGTTTTTTGCTGTTTTTTGAGAAAAAGTCCGAATCCTCCACGGTTATTTTTTCGCATGAAGAGACCTGAACCTTTTTTTCCGATTACTTCCATTACTTTGTTATGTCGTTTTTGTTCCTCCATTTTTTTTCTGTGCATTTTTCGCCTCCACTACGGTTCTAGCTATTGCACTAGCTCCTCCGGCTACAGAACCCAGAGCTCCTAAAGCTGCTAGGAGGGGTAGAAGAGGTAGAAAACCACCAGTTTTTCTCTCAAACGGTATGATCCAAGGAACACGAATTTTTTTCTTTCCTCCTGCTTTTTTGACTGCTAGGCGAGCGGCACGCAAGGCGATTTCTTTAAATTCTTCACATCGTTAAGCTGGTTGTCACCAAATGATTTCTTTAAAGATTTCGCAACTTTTTTCACGATATCTCTTCGAAATGAAATGGATCGTTTTTGTTTCAGGCCCATGCCTAATTTTCGTTTAACCTTCATGGCAGTGGTCACTAACCAAGCGGCGGCTTTCTCACCAAGTTTTGCGTCTTTTGACTTGACACGTTTCCAAGCACGATTTTCCAACAATCTATCGGCCTTATGTCGTTCTTCTAAGAACTTATTTTTTAAATATGAACTATCGAGTATTTTACAAAAAGAGTCGAGTCGAGAGACCCTCTCCAGTGAAAGTCAACATCGAACTAACCGTCGCAACATTCATCTGTCTATTTATATGTTTTTGAGTCACCTTGTATATTTTTGTTGTCCACCCCTGTACTTATGAAGTCTGAAAAAGATTCTGTAAACGTCACGTGATGAAATTAGGTCCTTTTAACCTTGTTTGTGGTCATATCCTGTTCACGATTTTTTTTTCTAAATATCGTCTGGTTTGCCTACCTTGTATATTTTTGTTGTCTACCCTGTGCTATTTGAGAAAAAATCTGTGACCCTGTATATGAATATCGAGACGTTAATTTTTTTGTCATTTTATCCTCCGCTACCCTCGACCTAGATTCCATTACTACACTTTTACTGAAATATTTGGGAAAAGTGATGACCGTTTTTTGCAAGTCTATTCCTGTCGGCAAGTTCCAGGGGTCAATGGCCGCGCTGACCCAGAACTGTTAAATTTTTTCTGTCTAAAACGCTAATTTTTCAGGGGTCTGTAAGATTCTACTAACTTCTCTTTCACACCATTAAGCTGGAAATTACGGCTACAACGCCGTTTTCCGTCGATTGTCTTTTAACTTAAAAATTAGGACAAATAGCGAAATTCTGCATTTTTAAGCAAACAATACATTAAATCTGCGACATCACGTGATGAAATTAGGCCTTTTTGACCGTATCTTGCCCGTCATGTATTAAATCTGTCACTATTAAGGTCCTTTTGGGCCATCAGTTGCTTTTGAAACATCGCGCATACTTAATTCTGTAGCGAAATTAGGCCTTTTTGGTTTTTGCCTCACCCTGTACATTTTTGTTGTCCACCTATTTGAGAAATATTGTTCTTTTGGCTTTAGATTAACGTCGCTTTAGCTTTGTTTTTTGTCCTATACGTAATTTTTAATCAGTTTCCTTTGTCACGCCCTGTACTTATTCTTATTAATTGTGTCGCGAAATTAGGTCCTTTTGGCTTCTGATTTGCCCCTGTATACATTTTGACAGTTGCTCTTGAAATACCTCGTACTTATTCGACGTCACCGAGAATCTAGTCTACACCATTTTTAAAGTATTATTTTCGAATGCGTCGATGGCTCAGTTGGTTAGAGCGTCGATTTTGTAAACCGATGGTCGCAGGTTCGAACCCTGGAGGATTTTTTATTTTCAGAATTTGTGACGTCAGAGCGCGAGATGAGATGCTGGAGATGCTGGACCGCGAGATGCTGAAGATGCTGGACCACGAGATGAGATGCTGGAGATGATTGACCGCGAGATGAGATGCTAGATCTCAAGATGAGATGCTGGAGATGATGGACCAATGACGTGGTGGGGGCGTGGTCAGTGGAGGGGGAAGTGGGCGTGGTCAGGGGCGGGGACGGTGGAGGGGGAAAGGGGCGGGGCTTAGGGTCGGTGGAGGGGATGGTCCCAACCACCGCATTACCTACCTAGTAAAAAATAAATATTTTATAGCACAGTTCTCTTCATTTTTTTTTACAATGCTTTCTTTGTTCATCGGTATCTGATTCTAATAATTGTTTTTTTCGTTTTAAAGTATCTTGTTTTCTTATATTAATATACTTAATTCTAACGAATACTCTTTGCCTAACAAATGCCCTCACTAATTTGTATGAAATACTTGACATTCTCTTAAATATAATTCTAGCGGTTTTTACTACAACATTTTTCTTAAATTTGAAATCATCGTGTAGAAGCTTACTGAAATGTTTTTCCATCATTTCGACTTGACCTAACCACTTTTGTGATGGTTCGGTTAGTCCTCTAAATGACAGATGCTGAATCCAAGAGGGTATGAAATATGAATGTCCAGTATCTTCATTTTCATGAGTATATTTTCCTAAGTAAGGAAATTCTTGTCTGTGTTTTTTTGGATAAATAACCAGCCATAAACCATCATGTTCTGAGATAGAAAGTTCTTTACGCTGAAGAATTAAGATGAATTGTTGGAACTTATGCTATTATCGCTTTCAATTCCATCTAAGCTATCTTCAAGTTTCATTTTACTAACATTGATCTAAGCCTTCCGCAAACCACTTGCTAAAATATATACTTCTTCGGTGTCTGACGATAAAGTATTTGATTTATTCGTAACTATTCCAGCAGATTTTCCCAGAAGTATCATTCTAAGCCTATATAAAGTCTCGAGAGGAGCTGAATGGTCGTGTAAACCTCCTCTTGTTATAATCTGCAAAACAAAAAAAATATATCTAACTTGACTTTTTAAAACAATTTTAAAAACTTACCTGAGAAAATAGATTCTCAACACAATCTTGATTTAATCGATGTGTCAGAATATAAGATATATTATATTTTTGTTTCAACATTAGGAACAATTCTTGTAACGATGTAGATGAAATAAAACCCTCTTTTTGAAAAATTTGCATAGTGTTCTTTGTCACTGCCCTCATTAATTGAAACATTTCTTTAGCTTTATCTAAGATTTCATTTTTATGTTCAACATTTTTTTAAATATGGCATTTTTGTTGGTAGTGTTTGTGATGGTGTATAAGAATTCATAATATCAAACCACATGTTTACCAGTTCTATAAATTCTGCAGTGTCTCGTACAATATTTTTGTTATATGGAATTCGTGGCAGATAGTGTTTTAAAGCGGTTGCAGTAGTATGGGCAAATTCCTAATTTCAACGGTAATTCACCTGCTGGATGGATGACGTCATAGCTTAATGACAGTTATTTCTGTTGGATTTTGGAACGCCTCTGATGGAGTAAAATTGTGACAGTTGCGTCTTGTGTCTTCTATTAAGCTTAAAACATAATTTATTTTGGAAATGGAAGGAATAATTTGTATAAAACGTATTTTCGAAGAGAGTGATGATAGCGATAGTTTAGATTTATCATCTTCAAGTGATGAGGAAAGTGTATATATTTCCTCAACTTCCTGAGGAGTCAAATCCATTTGAAAAATGTCTCCTTGATCTTCTACCTGTATTTTTATAAGTTGGGATTCCATTTATACATTTTTTTTAAGATAACGGTACACTTGTTTCAGTGATAACAGGAAAAATAAACAACAAAAAGAAGGTTAGCGGCTTTATGGGACTATAAATTTCGGCAACTGGTAATATTATACCAACATGTTGAAATTGGATGTTGGTATGATATTACCAGTTACCGAAATTTATAGTCCCATAAAGCCACTAACCTTCTTTTTGTAAAAATCTATTGGGGACGTGAAATTTTTAACATCTTTTTAAAATAAACAACATTTATTTTTTTATTTTTCATAAAAATAACAAATCCAACTTTGTCGTGTCAATTCCCACAAAACAAGAGATTTCAGGTATTTATACAAAATATTTGTTTATATTTGATGTGTATTGACGCACATACTACGTGCGTCACGCGTGCTGTTCTGCAATGTCAGTATGTTGCGTTTCTAGGTGACCTGAAATATAATTACGAGTAAATGATTTAATGTAGATTAAACAGAGCCCGTTGACACGAAAAGTGTAAATCAGTCAATTTATAACATGAACTAATTTATTCTCTGGTCATTGTAAGAAGAAATTTAACAGGCTCCTTAGAAATCAAGTTTTCTTCAAAAATAAATCCATGGTCTGAAAACCAGTTTCTAATTAATTTTAAGGTAAATTTCTGTTATACGCACATATGACCGATTTTAACGAAATTTGGTACACTTACGTATGTTGAGGTGTAGATTACGAAAATCAAAACGAAATTTGGGGCAGAGGCTTAGTTTTTGAGTTACACCTTTGTAAAATCGCAAGTTTCAGGGTACTTGTTTTACAAACCGCCTGTACTCTTTGTATTTGACATTTATTTCCTCTTCTTCTTTTTTATGTTTTCTGCTGGGTTTTATTATCATTTCTAGTTAGATGCAGTGTGGAAAATTGACATTTATGTTGGCGCCAGGGCCTACCTTCATTTCAAATTTTAAATTTGGCAAAGTTCTTTTTTATCTCCTATTATTGCGTTATAAAACAGTACCTATCTTACATTTTAAAATGAATTTAAAAAACTACATAAGAAAATTGAATTGAAGAGTTCTTTAGAACGACAAAAAACATGTACAAATAATAATATGCTTACCCATTTCTGTGGTTATTTTGTATTCAATGTTGTTGATGTTTAAATTCTTATAGTATGTAGGTGTGACATTTTTAGTAAAATATTTTGCAATTTATCAGCTGTTGAAGACAGCACCCATCGCTGCTGACTGCCTCCGTAAAGGGTGCATGCCTCCTTTTTTTCAGGTGGCAGCGCCCATCGTTGCCGACTTCCACCTTAAGGGGCGTATGCCCCCTTATTTTTTCTTACGGCAGCGCACATTGGTGCCGACTGCCACCATAAGGGAAATATATATCTCTTTTTCAGGTGGCAGCGCCCATCATTACCGGCTTCTACCTTAAGGGGCGTATGCCCCCTTCTTTTTTCATACGGCAGCACCCATCGTTGCCGACATCTATCTTAAGGGGCGTATGCCCCCTTCATTTTTCATACGGCAGCGCCCATCGTTGCAGACTTCCATCGTAAAGGGTGTATGCCCCATTCTTTTTTTATACGGCAGCACCCATCATTGCAACTTCCACCTTAAGGGGCACACACTCTTTATGGTGGCAGTCGGCACCGATGGGCGCTGCCGTATGAAAAAAGAAGGGGCATACGCCTCTTAAGGTGGAAGCCGGTAACGATGGGCGCTTCCACCTGAAAAAAAAAAGAGGCATAAGCTCCTTAAGGTGGCAGTCGGCATCGATGGGCTCTGCCGTATGAAAAAAGAAGGAGGCATACATCCTTTATGGTGCAAGTCTGCAATGATGGGCACTGCCGTATGAAAAAAAGGTAGCACAAGCCCCTTATTCTTGCAACTATGGGCACTTATGAAAAAATAAATGGTTACCTATTTGTTTATTGAGGCATTGGGTGATGGGAAAGAAGGTGCACCTTCAGCTGTATATGGCTGCCTTTGTCATAGATACTTGGGACGATGCCGACAGTACAGGGTGGCCCATCCAAGCGGAAAAAGTGTGCTACGTGGAGACACGTTAACATAAAATCGTCATTCAAAAATTGAGATTGTAGTAAAAATTAAGGGGAATTCGAGGGTGTACCCTAATTTTGTATACGGGGGTCGGTAAAAAAGTTATCACGAAAAACATTAGAGAACCTTTAAGTAGTATTCCCGAATATTCAGTTTTTTAATATAACTTCCGGTTATAGCGGAAATGAAAGTAGTTTTCTCTATTTTACAACTTACACATTTCTCTTAACCATCACAGGATTCCTCTTTTAATTCTGAATCCAACGATATATAACTTGACCTATTTATCTCCAACCGTTTCCGAGATATTTATCAGAGAAGCTCCATCAAACTAGATACATGGTCTCATGGTCGGTGTCTGATGTTCGATCCGAATAGGCTAAACAATAAAACCAAATTTATGACAATCAAGTCAGCCATGATAATAAAACTGACAAGCGAGTACGCTGAATGTTAAAGTGGCTATAGCCATTCAACTGCATTTAACTTAATTAAAAATCTCGTGGAAATTATGAAACATTTATTATTTTTACTACTGTTGTATTTATTATAACAACAACAACTAATCATATTTATTAAAAATTAGTTAGAAGTTCATTTCCGCTATAACCGGAAGTTATATTAAAAAACTGAATATTCGGGAATACTACTTAAAGGTTCTCTAATGGACGTGTAGGTAAAAAAATATATTTTTTTATTTTGCAAAAAATGTTTTTCGCGATAACTTTTTTACCGACCCCCGTATACAAAATTAGGGTACACCCTCGAATTCCCCTTAATTTTTACTACAACCTCATTTTTTGAATGACGATTTTATGTTAACCTGTCTCCACGTAGCACACTTTTTCCGCTTGGATGGGCCATCCTGTACAAAGAAAAGTGAACCAACTTGAAGATGATGGGCCCTGCCGTATAAAAAAGAACGTACGCCAGATTTTTGTGTTCAGCTAAAAAGAAAGCAATAAAAATCTTCAATTTGCCGCAAATTCTTTCCTAAAACGTAATTAAATAAAACCTAAATATTGCTAAAAGCCAATAATTGCAATGCATAATTTTTTTTTCTTGATTGGGGATTTTCTGGTATAACCAAAATATAACCTAACTTTTTGATAACATTTTTATAGATGTTTTGTGGTGACACCAGACTGACGTGTCAAAAATCATAAAACAGTTGAAAACAACACAGGCGGTTTGTAAAACAAGTACCCTGAGACCAGCGATTTTACAAAGGTGTAACTCGAAAACTAAGCCTCAGCCCCAAATTTCGTTTTGACTTTCGTAATCTACGCCTCAATATACGTAAGTGTACCAAATTTCGTTAAAATCGGTCAAATGTGCGTATAACAGAAAATTACCCAACACTTATTTCCAATTCTCGCCATAAACCTTGATTACTTCCACCACAGTCCGAAACGCAACCAACCACATTATAATTTATATAGTTAGAAAAATTAAAATGCGAAATAAATCCAAAGGGCGGACAGAAACTTCTTCTTCGAGATTCACGATTTTCCTTAATACTGGAGGCTACACGCACCCAGGGGAGCTTATCTGCCTTGGAGCATCCCAAAAAAGTGTGTGGAACATACTTAGAAAAATTAAAATCCGAAGTAAATCCAAAGGGCGAAGAGGCCTTTCGCCTTCGATATCCACAATTTTCCTTAATACTGGAGGCTACCCGCACCCAGGGGAGCTTATCTGCCTTGAAGCATCCCAAAAAAAGTGTGCGGAACGTACTTAGAAAAATTAAAATCCGAAATAATTCCCGTACCCGTACCCAAAGGAGCTTATCTGTCATAGGACATTCCAAGAAAGTGTGCGGAACGTAGGTACTTAGAAAAATTAAATTCAGAAATAAACCCAAAGAACGAAGAGACCCTTCTCCTTCGAGATCCACGATTTTCCGTAAAACGGAAAACTATCCATCCCCAAAAGAGCTAATATGAGGAATGGTATCCCCAAAAAATGTCCAAAACACCCTTAGAAAAATAAGAACGGAAGACGCCACTTTAATTATGACCGATGGTGGAACGGGCTAGTAGACGAATAATCGATGACGCTGTCTTCTTTTCGGCGTCGACGCTGGCGCCATGGCGCTGGCGTCATTGACGCCAACTTCACCTTAGTCGCGGTCAGTACGCACATGCAGTGGCGCGCACTTTTAAATGATCTGAGCGTGGGTACGTTTGTTTTCTGGTGTCATTTTCGTTATTACATCATGATAGGTTGTCGAGTGAGGGTCTGATGATCCGTCGTCTTGTGCGGGATGTTTATTTTGAGTGGGTTTTAGGCAAGAAGTTGGAGCGCGAGAATGCGCTTGATATAGTCTGCGCTGCTGGAATCTGATTTGACTGAGCACTGAGCAGAAATGAATATAAATAGGTCGGTCATCGGTCCACAGATGTCACTTTGTTGACAATATAATTAGTGTTCACTAGATGCTATAGCAGCATAGGTGGGAATACCTAATACATTTCATTCCCGACTGTTTTAAGGGCACAATTTTTATTATTCCAGAAGTACAATTTCAAAATTTGGCGTTGCCTATGATAAATATTTTGTTGGAATTTGGTTTTAGTTAGGTTAGGTTCAACGTTCAACTTTCAACTACATATAAAACAACAGAATTAGGTACCTTCTTCTGCTTTTACCTTCCTTTGGGCTGGGTGGCAAGACCGTTCAATGAGGTGCTAAAGGGTAGGAACCAACGAACTTTTAACCTCTAGAGTAGGCCTTCCATTCATAAATACCAATATGTTTTGACACCGAGATTCTACTATGTTTTAACTACTCTAATAGAGACAGAAAGTCAACCAACAACCATGTAGTCATTGACCTTACTGCTTGAAAGTTCCACAGGCAGTGGCGTATCATAGAAAATTGTCCATTTGAAATTAAAATTTTAAAATTGTGCTATTTCTATGGAATTTTCAAAGAAAATGTATAGGTATACATTTTGAGTACTTATATTACACTCTTGGACAAAATTAAGGTATCGATATAATAAATCCCCAAGCAAATCGTAATTACAGTATTTAAAACAAAACATGTGGATATAGAACTGAGGAAAAATAAGTAAAACACAGAAGAATATGGATGATAGTATTGCGATTTTAGTAGTGTGTGTTGCCTCATTTACTTAGGTAGGTACTTCAAAAAGGTCTACAGCCTACTCGGCAGTTAATTTCTCGTGAAAAAAATATTCTAATACTTACATATTATAATTACCACTATATTACATATACCCAATGACTTCCACGTTGCATATGCCCAACATATTATTATATCTATAACTTATTCAAAAGGTCGTAATTCGTAATGAAGTTAGGAAGGAGGTTAGAGTGGAATTAAGAACAGAAAAACAAGAAAAAATTTATTTCCAAAAACTACATTGAGTAAAAATTTACATATAATTAAAAAAATCACTGATTTTTTAACAATGTAATTTTTGTATTGATACTTCTTATACGACCCCTTAGAGAAATATCAAGTTTTTTGCACATTTCGTGATGAATTCTTATATTAAAGTAGCTTTTTAAAATCAATTTTATCAAATTTGGAGCATGCCCATCTACTGGATCGTCTTCAAAAATATGATTACCAAAATAATCATAAATATTTTTTGAAGAAAGTCTGCCAAATGTTTGGTTAATGGTTAATTGGACTTTTTGCAGAGCTTGTCAACTTAGTCGTTTTCAAGAACATTCGAAAACATATTTCACCTTCTTTGCATATGCAAACAACTAGTTGAGAAGCTTTTACTAGTTTTCCATATTCTTTAGCTATTTATAATTTCGATAATACTTGTTGTCCCTCTAATAAATCTACACATTTAACACATGTCACACATTTTTTTAACGTTTTCACAACAAAACCTGCTATATAGCCTACAACATCTTGTATGTACGGTGTTAAATCCCAAGCTGTAGAATTCAACAAGTCTTTATCAATTTCATTAGTTATTTCTACTTGATTACTAAGAAACTCTGTAGTCTGATCCAATTGCACATCGTACTCATTTATCGTTATGCTGCTGCCACATGTTAAAATTGAAATGTTTTCCAAATTTTGTACATTTCCTGTATTCCGACTTACTAGCTCTGTATGAACAATTAATCTTTTGTATGCATTTTCAAACTGACGAGCTGTTGGATTATTATTGTGACTACCTCTACTTCTAATAGCGCCAAAAAACAATTCTAAATGATCCTGTGACAGTTTATACGTTAAAATATATTTAAGCATGCCCGTCTCGATTACATATGTATTGTACAACTGCTGTAAACTTTTTATACATATTAAAAACCCCAGGAACCCCGTTTTTCTAGCACTCTTTAAAATCTGTTTTCCAAACATTTTTAAATTTAGAATGTATTTTTCAATATGTTGAAGACAGATAAAAAATTCGTTAAATTTTTTTTCTGAAATGGGTTGTTTGTATTTATATTTTGCTAATGTGTTTCGAGAATTTAAAATGTCAAATAAGTCGTTAAATAAACGAATGAAATTTGAAGTTCCTGCTGATTCCGAAAATTCTGGAAATTGATCCGAGAGACAACGGAGAGCGTCACAAACACTCCTGCTCAAGACTTGAACGGCTAGTTTCACCCTCATTTTTTCACGAGCCCAGTCTAAATGCCGAAGTTTTATTTTTGTTCCTGAATGAAGGCTTTCTGAATATTGTTGTTCAACCAGCTGTTTTATGTAACACCATTTAACAGGTACATTATTCAAACCATCCTCTAAAACCTCTTACGAACCAAAACAATTCCGTACCAGTTTTATCATGTGACATGGATCCAAAAATACATAAATATCTTGGTCTGTCACAGGATGTTTAAACCTTGTTTTTAAATTTGAACAGTCTTGAAAATCAGCTCCAAGTTTCTGTGCCATTGAAAAATTGGCAGGGGCACCATCAAAAGTAAGTGATGTCACTAGTATCCCGCTGTCGTGAACAAATTCTAAACATTTTGTCACCAACCCGGCCTTTTCTGTACTTGAAATTCCATCAATCAGAAAATATCCCACAGGAATTTTCCAAGCAGCATTTAGTGCCACAAGCATGAAGCATAATGCTTCTCGTGCTTCGGGAAGTGTGTCAGAATCAATTTTGGTTCCCACATCTACGTAGCCTGTAAACCTAACTCCAGTCCATTCTACCTGTTTTCTGATACTCATTTCGTCCATACATAAATTGCAGACAATTTGGTAAGACGATTGTTCTTGTTTTCTCTTAAGGGCTTCAAGCGATTCTTTTGTGAATCCTGGTGATCCATCTACAGACCTATACTATTTTGATAAGGTTCTTGAATGCGGCAACACCTTTTGGAAACTGTTCCTAACAAATTCATAGGCGTTGGCCGAATAAAATGATAAAGTCAGTGCAAAAGACCTCAACGACGGCGAATACTTTTCGTGTTTGCCTTTCAGCATCCTCTCAAAAATATCTCCAGCAGGTCCTGATAATGATGACTAAAACAAAATAAGTATTTTTGAAGAACAGGGTGATCCACAATCCCTTTTTAAGCATTTCTGTGTCAAACATCAATATAAAAAAATAATAAATTCCAACTGTAAAATTTAATAACATCTAGACTAAATTAATTCTAAATGTTAACTTGTGAGATAATTAATAAAAACAACTTTATTACTTAGGTGTCATTTTTGCAAAAACCGAATATTAAAGTTAGTTTAATCTTGACCTAATTTAGTTTGCAATGTAAATTATCTTTTGTAAATTCTAAGGGGGGGGGGTATCTATACTATATTATATCGATGACTAAACTTGTATCCCCAGCACAGGCACCCCAGCTGAATAGAAAAAGATCGGTGGATACAAGTTACGCTTCAAAAACGAAATGACTATAATACAACTTAATGTAAAATTAAAAAAGAAAATGTTTCTAATGAGTGGAAGGCATGCGAACTTCAGAAATTAGATCCAGAGATATCGCAAGCTGTTTAAAAATGCATTAAGTGGGTTACGACCTGTCAGAATTAAACCATCGATATAAAGTTCTAGCTACCTCAAGATATACTTACTTGAATTGATAATGTAGATGCTTCAGTTAATGAAAATTTTTCCTTTAGTTCTTCAATGAATTTATTGATATTATCAATTCGGGACTCCAATCGTGAAACCTTTCTTTGTAAATTTTTCACTTTTTTTCTTTTCGCCACAATTTCAGTTTTCATGAGCCTGAAATTTGCTTTTGCTCTGATAGGAGACGAAAAATCTCCACTGGACAAATCGCCTATATACCGTCTCTTCCTATAATATGAAACATAGAATATGTTATGTAATATGTAATTTATGTAACCAGCAATGAAAATTTTATGTAACAAATAGAATTTTTGGACTGCAGACGTAGGAGGTTTTCACATCACACAAGTTGCCGAAAATTATATTTATTATATTACATACAATATTTTTTCCCATTTTTTGAGAACAGGTACAATTTTTTTTAAATATATTTTTATTTCAGCAGTAAAAATTAGGGTTGCGACCATCGGTCTGATTTACTACGCGTACTTTTGGGTGTGACGTCAGACGTCACTAACTGTTCCGGTAGAATCAAGATTTACGATGAATTTTTTTAACATTAAAATGGACTCCATCTGCAGGAGCATGCACTATAAAAACGAGAAACCAAAAATATACAGTATGTGCTCCGATGTGGCGACAAGAGGACAAATGGACCAAAAATTAAATTTCTCGACAAAAAGCCATTCTTGATAAAAGTTTCTTTTTCTCGAAAAAATATGGTCTACGAAAAAAATTTGGCTTTTTTATGCAGGGTGTCCAAAAAATACAAAAACATGAAATGCCACCAAGAATAAATTACCTTTATTTATAAAAACATCAAAAACTTTTACTTAGAAAAGTTGTTTAGAATTAAAAGATGTGTCCGATTGTCACTTTTTAAACAAATCAGCTTAGTTTTAGTTGAGAAAAAGTATTCTTTTATATTGTAAAGAGAAAAAATATTGTGTCACAAAGACTTTTCATAACTAGTTACGAAAAATTTTACATTGGTTATGAAATATGTATGTTACTTCATACCTATGTTAAAGTCTCGGTCAAAGTTAAAAAATATTTTGAATATAAAATGTACCTTTTTTGGGAGCTGTCACTGTAGACAGAAAACCAGTAAAGCCGGTCTCTGGGCCAGTCAATGCTGCAGATACGACTTGGGGATCTTCTGCCGATTCAATCATATGAACGATTTCATGTTCTGTTTCTGAGGCAGTCAATGTACTTGATGAAGAACACGGCTGCAGCTCGAACTGTTTGGTACTGGAATATAAATCAAAACATGTAATCTACACATATTGATGTTTACCATTTATTTCTTTACCTTAATCCAGAAGGGCCCGGATCTTCCTCTCTATGAATTTGGGACACTTGAGTTTGTTGAGAACAGAGCCTGTCGATAAATACATTTTTTTAGTTAAATATCGTTAAAGGGAGCTTTCACAAAAGCAACACAGTAATTTGTCACTGCAATATGTTTTTAAAATGAAACTTTTTTCCGAGCTCGTTTCTAACTTTTTTGTTGGAAAATGAAATGAAAACACCTAATATGGTTATATTATTAGGTAGCGTTTATTCGATTATTCCAAAACATGTTGCTTGTCACTGCGTGTTGGTGTACTGTGTGGTCACTCCTTTGTATTTATACCCACTTAAAAATCAGTCACGCTAATAAAGTATGTAGGTACCTGTTTTTTTTTGTTTTTAATAATTATCTATATTTATAAGAAAAATTTACCTTGTACTTTCTAGTGGAGATTCATCTCCTGGTGAGTCCTCTTCAAAATGATAATATGGCACTGGTTGAGCACCACCAATTAGGAATTTAATTCCATTGGACTTCAGTTGAAAATCACTATTTCCAAAGTGTTCAGAACAAATGTCAGCGCGCTTTGGTAACACCTTATCTAAAGGGAATCCTAATATTTCAAACCAAAGCTGTCTTCTTTTCATCTCAACTGGAAATCTAAAAGTAGTATACCTATATAAATATTATGTACCTATTAAATAGTTATAAAGGAAATTTCAGAAATATCCCGAGAAATAGGTAGGTAGGTACGTTAAAAAATTTAAACCATATTAATTTATTTGAGAGATTTTATAATGGATTGGTATATATATTTTATTTAAAAATTTTGAATACCCTGGAAGAACATTTTCAGTTAAAATCAATTAAGGTTAAAATGCTTAGGTACAATAAGTATTAACAAAACAAAAACAACTATGAAAATGATTACTACTCAATCTTATGCATTTGCTTTTACATAATGCTGGTTTATTTACATGGGAACAGACGAGGGAACAGATTTGTAAAAAATATACTTATATGATTATACAATTAACGTCAATTACAACATGCATGTTCTATTTTCATGCCACAATTATTTTATTTTCTTCAAAATTGACCTGTTTTACACTCTTACTCATATTTATTTCATTTTGATATCAAATTTATTTACAAATCTGTTCTCATGTAAAATCAACTTTTAAAACCAAGCTTAAGACTTTTATCTTAAATCACAATCATAAAGTATGATTAGGTACTTAATGCTTTTTCATGTAATAGATAATTAAAAACCCACTTAATATTATAAAGTACTTGATGCTACAAACTTATTTCCTATTTAACATTATTTGTACCTATATACAGCTAAACCGCAATGTAAGTTGATATTTGCTATAATATATTTTAATAACCCTAAATTTGAATAGGTACCCTGACACAAAAAAAACAACTAGGTATGATTATTATTTGTACCTACACATGCCTATGGCAGGTATGTAGCCAGATACCTATACTATTTGCGATAGCTACTAAAGTTCCATTTAAATTCTAAGTTTATAAAATAGGTCATACCTACATAATACATAATATTCTATAAACCTTGGTTCCGTCCACAGCCCCTTTTACAAGTCAGATAGCAAGTAGGTACCTAGGTATGTTTTTATTTCAGCCCCATTGTATAACTACCTGCTATAATAGGTAGGTAGGTACTTATGCAATATAACAAACTTGGAGAAATCATTATAGGTATTTAAATAATAAACATAAATATTTTAAACACAAGGAATATTTAAGGTTCCCATAATAAATAAAATGAAATGGCATAGGTCTTAATATGTGACAAAAAAAGCACTTGCATTTTTGCGTTGGCAAAAACGAAAACCTTTTCTTTGTCTCATGCCACGAGCCATTTTATTTTGATAAATATTTTACTTCAAATATCCTAGGTATCACTTGACGATATTTTGGAAGTAATATATCTCTCTTATTAATAAATCGTTTTGTTATTGGTTATTGGCCAAAAATGTCTCTACGTCTATGAGAAATATTGTACATAAAGCCATTACATACCTGTGGAATGACAGATCAGGGTTCAGCTGGTCGTTCTTTTTACAAACACAACAGTAACGAACCATCGCAACTTCAAAAGTACAAAAACTGCAATAAATTCACTTTTAACGCTCTGGAACACTCGAAAACTCTTAAACCGATCACTACCGCACGCCAAAACAGAATGTAAACAATATGGCTGCTATGTACAGTCAAACTGATGAGGTTCGCGGCGTTGCCGGATCCAACAATGCTTCCCTTATTTCCGGGATTACGTTTCAGGTAAATGAAACATTAAAGCTTAAAGCTATTAATAATCAGTTTTATGGCAGGCGTAATGACACCTTTGGATTATATTTATGTCATAAACTGTATATTTTTGGGTTTCAAATAACCACATTAGAACATTCTGATACCGGTTCGGAATACTAGGGAAGAAATTTGGCAATAGGATTTTACACAGCTATGTATTATTTTACTACGAATTCGATTTTATGAATGAAGCATTTTAATCACGGCGACAAGGCTAAACCAAAACAAACGGGTCTAGGGGTTTAGAAGTCATTGAGGCGCAATAGCTCGGAGAATAATATAGATTTATTTATTTGTCTTTCACCGCACGAGAAAAAAAGCCATATATCATAATTACAGTTTCACCGCCCACAAATATCTACAAAACTGTTGACTATATTCAATGTCCAAAGACCTTGCTATATGCAAGTAATAGAGTGATAATATTGTTTAGAGTGAGAGTATTTTACAGGTTGCTTCAGATGTTTTCCCTTCAACACAAAGATTCTTATGAAAAAAAAAACACAACAAAAGATTTTTAAACGTATATTAAAAATTAATTGCGTAAGTTAATATGTTTTACCTTTTAATTTCATACAACAAAAGTTCATTTTCAATGCTTCTAAATTCTTCAACTATTGTTGCAGTTTTCTTCTGTAGCACAGCTTGTCCTTCCTTCTTGGATTCATGGTTCTATAATTCGATATTTGTAGTTCTACCAACTGGTCCAAAACTTCGCAAATAATATTTTCGTCCAATGTCTATTTCTGTATTTACCTCTTCAATCAGCTGGGGCGTAAACTCTGCGGTATATCGTTGAGATAGCACCGTCTTAAATTCATTGAACTCCGCGTAGATTTTGTCACTTTGTTCACACCCATTATTCGAAACTTTTCACCCACCGGCAAATTCTGAACACTTTCAAATCTCTTGTACAACATGGGGGCTCCTCCCTCTTTTAGCCTAGTAATATAATTTTTCAAATGAAAAAATTTCGAGAAAGTATTTTTAAGGCTATTCCTTGTTTCTTGAATATCCAACCAAGAGATCACACTCGCAATAGGGACGGTTTCTTACTTATTTTTAACAAAGAAAAAACTGATAAAAATTGTAGATAAAAAAGTTATCTACAACCTTGTTTTATGAATTTCTTTTATAACCTTATTACTTAAAATATATTACGTAAAATATAAAAAGTTAGGGAATTAAATTCTAGCTACAAATATTGTTAGCATACTTTTTTGTTAACCACCTCTATTGCATTCCTCATTACAGGGGTTTGAGTGTAATCGTTTGGTTGGATATAATAATAATTGCTACTGAGTGTTGAACAAACCGACTCTGTGACTCTTTTGTGTCTGGGAGTACTCGGCCGGCGAGCGGTGTCGCGTCGGTAACAAAAAAAGACTTGAGTGTTACGCCAATGTATAAAGGAATATATTTAAAAGATATGACGAGAAAAATTTTCCTTTCAAATCGTATGCAATCAGGAATGCCTGCATTTTTCATAAATGTTTTCGCCTTTTTGGCGATTAAAAAATTACTTATTTCGGAAGAGAATTATTGTGTTAAAAATTTCCCTAGCATAGCGAGGCCACTGGTCTGAAGGGGTAATAAAATATATTGACCTGCGGGAATTTTTCAAAGAAACCTCTTTCACCTGAAGGTGTATTATATAAAGTCGTCGGCATCATAAATTTTTGTTCAAAAATAATACAATAAGATCAATTCACCGGGGAGTTATCCCATTTCCCTCGTTCCAGCGCTAATTAATTTTGCAATTTAAATTAACTTTTGAGGTCATGCACCATAGTGACATATGCGTTTTTGCAAGTACCTACATCTTCATAATTGGAAATTCAAAATTATAATTCCTATATTGTTCGGGATTTCTAAACTTAAAGACATAATCGGTCCAGAGATGGTTGAGCCAGGGAGGTGTGCAGGGGATGAAATTAAGCACCGAATATCAACTTAACCCGTGTATTAATAACCCTATTTACAAAAAAAAACTAAAAATGAATTATGTACAAAAACCAAAATAAATCTTCCCCTCTTCCTCGGCTCCGGTTTCGCCGTTTCTGAAAGAGTACAGAGGATATTAGTGGTTTAGAAACCCTTGGTATACTTATGATCTAAGAAACAGGCAGGGCAAGCGGTAGAGTACGAGCGTGGCACGTAAGCGAAACGGCACCGGTGGCAGCTATAGAGTTTTTAAATGGCAGAATCGGTTAGTCCGTCCCGGGATATAATAGGTCCGGCATGCACTCCCGGCACTACTCTAGTCCACGGTGCGGTCTTTCCGGTTTTTAGGATAATTTTCAGCATACGCTCCTGGCAATATCCCACGGTTACACCAGCGAATTTATTCGCATTTTTATTGCTCGGCTCCACGGTTCGGTTTTCGGTTCCGAATAGCCCCAGCAAACACTCCTGGCACTATTCAGTCAACAGAGAACGGAATCGGCAGCTTCTGAGCATAGCAGTCTGCTTACTCAATAGGTAGAGGAAGACTAAGACACCAGATGGAATAAGCGGTTCACGGTCTTATTACCAGCGGACTGGGACCCGGCGGTGAGATACCGGCTCCCAGCGCCATCTATCGGCGGTCCGGGCGGACACATTTGAACTAGCGGCCGCCGATTAGATGCGTCCGTGGTGCCCTCGGTTGGCGGTTCGGACGGACTTAGTGATGACGCAACGGAAACGGCATGCCGCCATATACATACTGTGCCGGTGGAACGTTGAGACCAAATTTGCTCCCTCCTGGGATTCTTTACTCAAAGGTTTTTACGCAAAGTTTTATTGAGCCATGATACATTTACAATTTGAAAGTGAATACTTATTATAGCCCAAAAAAGGCAATTTTTTACCTGTTTTACAATTTACTGCACCCATTTAATTTGTGCATGCTAGATCAAACTAATATTATCTGTTAAATTAAATAAACTCCTAATACGTAAAATTGTACCTTGAAAAACATTGTAAATGACCGTCAAATTGATGAAATTTTTGGAATTGTAAGGTCAAAAAGGTAGAGAAACTTACAAGTAGAAGAAACTTATAAGTACAAAAAAAATATCCATTAGCTTTCAAGGGTAGGTTCAATTCTTGGCAAAATGCCTTTTAACCTGACACATGCTGGGAACTGGTTCACCAATTGCGTACAATTTGCAAACGCCCTACTGCACACGTTTCCTGACAATTGTGTACGAATCATTTGCGTACAACTTGTATATCAGCGGTGGCGTCTCAATTGAGAACAACTTAGTTAGGATGGGCGCCCTTTACGTACCACATTTGCGTACGAATTGCGTATAGTTGCGTTCAATTTGCGAACATTTGCTTATAGACGGAGAGCTGGCGGCCGCGGAGGTACTACGATATTACCTCCGGCTGGAATTTTGTGAAGTGGTTGGGGGACCACCAGGAAGTGCCATTTGCAAGGATTTTGCTCAAAACCCCTGCAAAGGACACGTCAGACGACTCAAAAATGAAAAAAAAATTGCTCAAAAAATGATCATACCTCCGGCTGAAAATTTGGACATTACCTGTTTGAAGGTCCCCGATAACGTATGTAAATCGTCAGACGTCTAGGTCGCTGCCAAAGGGGTGTCAGACGCCCTCAAAGTTGTCGTTTTCGTCTTTTTTCAAAAAAAAATTTTCTTACCTCCGTCTGACGTTGTAACATATTGCAACAGAGACCATTCTAAGCACAAATTAAAATCGTCAGACGAAAAGGCCGCTGCGAAGTCCCCCTACAACGTTCACAAAGTTCCAGCCCGCCTGAGAGGTATACTTTTTTCAAAAATTTATTTTCGTTGCCTCCGTCTGACGTTTTTACATATTATCCTAGAGACAATTTTAAATACATATGTAAATCGTCAGACGAAAATACAGCTGCAAAATCCCCCTGAAATAGCGAGAAAATCTAGCCTAAATTCTGAATATTGTTTCAACTTTTTTAAATTTATTGAAATACTGGTTGAGTTACTATAGGTTATAAAAGACTGTCAATTCAAGGGAAAAGTTTCTACTTAGCACATAGGTATACATAAAAAGTAAGGGATGTTCCGTCTGAATAAAATCAAAATAAAAATGTTAATCTTGTTATACTATCAAAAATCAATATGCAAGGGGTTTCAAGCAAGAATTATTTTTTATCAAAGACGGAATAGAACGCGGCTACCGTCTAATATAATTTATGGAGTCAATAAACCGTAAGCGACTAATACGGGGGTTAATAGAAAATAAATGATTTTGAAAGTATTGATAGAATTTAATTATTATTTATTTTGTTGTTGTAATATAACAATATTATTATCTTATCGGTTCCAACAAAATGTAAATAAAGTGTCATCTTACTGTAAGGTCCCAACCCCCGGCCCCTTACGGTGCCGAAGAAAGGATGCTTTAATTGGCATGATCGTCTAGTTTAATTGGTTAGGACCTTGTTCTACGTTGTGTTTTGTTTATCTGTAACCTAAGTAATTTTTAAAGTATTGATTGCATATTTGTTAATCTAACTGTAGGGTGTAGCCATAAACACTTGTTCACTGGTTATTTTATGATAGTATTAGGTAGACGAGGCTACCGCAATAAAATTTGGTTTGACCTAGTTCGGATAGTCAGCTGTGAGGGAAAATAGTAAATAAGACAAAGATTTGTTCGTTTATTAATTATGTTGCGGTTTAGGGCCCGACTTCGTATTACATTGTGTTGGTAGGGCATTAGCCCGGACACGGCGAGGAAAACCTAAATAAAACCCCGCCGGACTCCCAACGAAAACCTATACAAGGCAGCACATACACGACTTATACTCCTTCGCCCTGGGAAGGTTAAGCGTTTGGCTTATATCGACAACAAAAGACGTGTGGGTAGATACTGGATCGTACGAGGTGTATATCGGCGGCCACACCGCCGATTGGTTCAGGTAACACCCGTAGGTAGATAATAGTTATGTAGGCACCTATAGAATCGTGGCCGTCGTTACCAGGTCACATTGGACCTTCGGCCTCTCTCGGACCAGGATAGCCAGCTGTAGCCACAGGGGTTCTCCTTTCTTCCGGTAACGACGGATCGCAGGGATTCAGGTGTATGTGCATGTAGGGGGAAACGAAACCCGTCCAGTCGCCGACCGGGTTTGACCTCCCTCGGTCGGGGAGTCTCCCCCGGGACCTTAACAGGTCGGGTTACGTTCGGTAACAAAGGTGTTAACTGACAACCAATCGGACAGGGCGTCCTCCAACATAGCACCACGCTTGGTCGAGTGTTTAACTACACGACTGGTTTACTGAATTAATTAATTCTCACAAGAATAAATCATGTAGTACTGGAACATATTATTTAGGAATGGTGTAGTTCAGAAACAACTCCCTAATTTAAATTTAGGTGGGTGTCCTCTCGGCGAGAGCGAGGCGACAACTCAGCACCCCTCAAGATGGTGGCGCGAGGTGTATCCAAGCTTGTTCCATCCTGTATATTTTTTCTCAACCTAACTTTTGTTCATTCTATATTTTTTCAACCTAACTTTTGGTCACCCTGTATATTTTTTCTCTTATATTCCAAGATCTCAAAACATCTTCCAAGACGGACAAGACTCCTCTGCCTCTCAGGCCCCCGGACCCGCTTCCTCTCACGGTGCCTGACAGGTGCCCTCTCAGGGTGCAAGCGCGCGTGCGCCCCAACGGGTGACGGCGGCGAGATTCTAGTTTACGCTTTTTAAGGTCACTTCTTCGAAGTGCGGCGATAGCCCAGTTGGGCGGAGCGACGGGATCGGGACACGAACGGAACAGGTTCGATTCGAGGCACGGACTTTTTTTTATTTCATTCCAGGAAAAGGCAACATCGCACCAACACGACAGAATCGAGGATCCGGCAACGCCGCCACTGAACTGACAGAGACAACATCACGATTTGACTGGACCGGAAGTCGTTATCTTATATGGGAAAATACATGAGTGCGAGTGAGATAAAAGATGGAGCGACCGCTTTGCCTCACTACTTTTTACCTGCAACTCTTTGATAATTGAGAATAAATGTGACTTTTTATGTAAAATCTGCTACGAGAATAATATAGAAATTTTGTTAGTACCCTATGGACATCTAGTATTTTGTATCAAGTGTTCGCATTCAATAGACAAATGCCCGGTGTGTCGAAATATTGTGACCAATAAGATGCGAGTTTATCTTTCGTGACGTCATTACCATGGTATAACTTGTTTTTAACTGTACACTTAAGAAAAATAAATATTTTAAAGTATAATGTTTTTATTTCATTCACAAATTAGACACGCCACACTCGTCACGCACGGTACGTGCGCCACACACGCGCCAAGCACGCACGCCGCGTTTCCCGCACACACGCACGCCACGCGCGTCACGCACGGACGCCACGCGCGTCACGCACGTACGCCACGCATGCACGCCACGTTTCACTGACAAAACGCACGCACTCCACGTTTCACGCACACACGCATACCACGCGCGCCACACGGACGCCACGTTTCACGCAAAAAACGCACGCACGCAACGCGCGCCACACACGCGACTCATGGTTCCGCGTATATACAGGGTGAGTCACATCTAAAGGTAGAGCCGAAAACACAAGGTAAAACTCGCTAAAATAAGCACATATGCTTAATAAACATTAGCCCAAAAAAGCTTGGTTCTCCATATACAGCGTGTTGAAAATTTTCCAAAAATAACATATTTTTTTAATTTCTTTCGATCCCATTTAGGAATTCCAACCAAATTTGGTACACATTATACACTGGACGATTGCCATTTTGTGGAATAATTTGACCCCGTTCCGATCACCAGCGGCGTAGGTACAAATAGTTACTGTAAATAATTGTAGAAAAAAGTAGTACGGCCCTGTGCAAAACCTTTTTTGGATAGCCCATTTAATTTATAACAAAAAGTGCCTCTTGGTATTTTTTTATTTCTGGTACAGTTTCTTCGTAATTTCGGATTTTTTAAACTAGTGTCAAGGTGATTATGCTGGCATTTAAAACAAAATTATTTGTATCTACGCCGCTGCTCATCTGAACAGGGCCAAATTATTGCACAAAATGACAACCCATAATATGTATAAAATAATTCCTAAACAGGCTAGAAAAAAATTAAAAAATATTTGGAAAAGTTTCAACACTCTGTATATGGAGAACCAAGCGTTTTTGAGCTAATATTTATTAAGCATATGTGCTTACTTTAGCGAATTCTACCTTGAGTTTTCGGCTCTGCCTTTAGATGCGACTCACCCTGTATAAAGCTGAACGTGATAATCGTGTTTGTGTTTAAAATGCATTTCCAATTGAAAATTTAGATAATGAAAACGGGAACTGTACAAAATCTAAACATAGCAGACTGCTGCCAAATTCAATTAGAGCCATTTTCTGTGGGCCCAGCGGCTGTGGAAAGTTTAATATTTAACGAAAACGGGGTCAAATTCGAGAACATTTACGTATATAGTAAATCGCTATATCAGCCAAAATACAAGTTATTGAAAGATGTACTCGAAAATGTCAAAGGCGTTGGGTACTACCCCTTTACAGCTAACGATGACGTAATGGATCAGAGTGAGGCTAGCGAGATTTCCGTTTTTATTTTCGACGATGTGGCGTGCGATAAACAAAACAAAATAAGAGAGTATTTCTCAATGTGTCGACATAAGGGCATAGACGCCACATACCTTTGCCAGACTTACTCAAAAATACCCAAACAACTTATTCGAGACAACTGTAATATGATTGTACTTTTAAACAAGACGAAATTAATCTCAAACACGTCTACGACGAGCACGTATCACCGACATAATCTACGAAGAATTTAAAAAGCTGTGTCAGGAGTGTTGGAGAGACCAGTATGGCACTTTCGTAATTGTCAAAGATTTCGGTTTAAACAGCGGGCGGTATAGGAAAGGATTCGACAACTATATAAGGCTGTAATTTTGCAGAAGACATTTATTTGTCATTTAACATCATCAGAACAAATCGCCGAGGCGCAACGTTCCAAGAAAATCAAGAAACTTACCCGATCAATCAGAAAAAAATACACGGCATTAAAATTGGGTAGATTCGAAGAAGACGAGGCTCTTGAGAAGGTTTTCAAGCCGGTAACGCGCGAACTCGGAAAGATTGATAGCAACAACGCCTCATTGTTTAGTAGTTTAAAACTGGAACCAAAAAAAGAAGAAAATACCGTAGAATATATAGATCAGTCTAAAGAGGAGGAGGGAATTGAAGAGAGGTTAAACAGGAAGCTTGAAGCGTTGAGAACAAGCATAGAAAAAGCTCGTTTATCTTTCATTCATAGCGAGACGTACTCAACGGATAACATTCAACCAAATGATGACGCGGTATTTGGTGACAATGTTGACATATCTCGATACCCTCCAGAAGTTCACCAAGAATACATGGAGTCGTACCCTGAGATTGCGCGACCTTATATCACAGAACACACTGACAAATTGCCGATAATTGACAAGGTCTATGGTCCAGTTTATACCGCCTCTCAGTCAAAATGGTCTCTAGGAAACAAACTTATCGATTTTGATAGAACGACAGGAGATATCATCGTCGGCGGAAAAGATCGATTTACATGTACAAAAGGGCTCTATAATTTAATTTTTCACGATGATTCTCAAAGAGACAAGGAAGACAGAGAAAACTACAAAGCTATTTTGGATATTACCGGTGTCCATCTAGATGCAGCTGGAAGAATGAAGGGTACATCTCGTGACAAGTACACGCAAATCATTAAACCTTTGTTTAGACCAACTACTATACTTATTAGGAAACCTAGCACACGTTCAAAGTCGACTACTTCGATCGATGGTGGCAGTATGAGTTTAACTTTTAACAAAAAACCGGTAGAATACGTGTACTGGAATGATGTACACTAATTAATAGAGAGGTATAAACTGCTCATGGCATCCCAAAACGCCGGAAATAATTCTCATGTAACGAAATCGACGCTATTGTAAATGAATTAAAGGAGGCTAATATTATAAGCTAATAAATACAAGTACACAGTGTAATATTAAGTTATTTTAAAAATGAGCGTCAACAAGTTCGGACAGTATTCTCACTCCAGAACAAACGTCCAGAATTCTCATGTATCTATACCTCTGGGTGGGGTCATATTGGAATTAACTCCTGACGGTGCTGTAGATGCGATGAATTTAAAAATTAGCAATCTTGACACTCCGATCGGAAACAAAGACGCAGCCACCAAAGAATACACTGACTGTAGCATGAAAAACGTTCAAAATAATACAACCAAAACATTAAATTCCGTCATTAAAGATACGAATAAGCTCATCAAAGAGTCCCAGCTTGCCACGCAAAAAGAAGTAAAAGCAAAAATAGATTCTGAACTAGGTAAAGTGTCTGAACTTGCGAAAGATACGGAAATATATTTGACAGAATTATCGGTTATTAAAGTACAAATTCAAAAAATACAGGATAAAATTGAAAATGTAGAAAATGGTCTAAATTTTTAAAGTATTATTTTCGAATGCGTCGATGGCTCAGTTGGTTGGAGCGTCGATTTTGTAAACCGATGGTCGCAGTTTCGAACCCTGGCGGATTTTTTATTTTCAGAATTTGTGACGTCAGAGCGCGAGATGAGATGCTGAAGATGCTGGACCGAGAGATGCTGGACCAGAGATGAGATGCTGGACCACGAGATGAGATGCTGGAGATGATGGACCAATGACGTGGTGGGGGAAGTGGAGGGGGAAGTGGGCGTTGCCTAAGTGGGCGGGGCCGGTGGAGGGGAAAAGGGGGCGGGGCTTAGGGTCGGTGGAGGGGATGGTCTTAACCACCGCATTACCTACTAATCAATTAATTACAGAAGCAATCAATTGATAATGGAGTATTATAACGATAGCACACGCGAAGGTGCGGGATAAAGCCACTGATCTTGATCGGCAAAGGCTCACGCCACAACTACCGAGACCCGCCATCTACCGTCTCCGCGGCGTCGGTTAACTAACCGACTAAGATGGCTTCATGGCCCCAGACTCGCTACGTCTCGGAAGAATGCAGTAACTATGTTCAAAAGAGGCCCAAACGTCGTTTACCAAGGTAGTGCGACCCACCCCACAATACTATTACGAGAAAAATTTTACGAAGAATTTCTAATAAAGATCAGTTTCTCACTACCATTGGCCTACTTATTTTTAAGAAGCTTTCAAGCACGATTTAACTAATAAAAAATGATAATGATCGAGACTTGCCTATTTTCAATATTTGGGCTTAAACGTCAATTATGAACGTAACATAATATTAGACATAACATTATTATGATAACTAGGAAGACTAAGTCTGTATGAAACATCTATTTCCATTTTCATAATTTTCTCATTGGATAAGTAGGCACAGCTACGACTGAAGCGCAGATGAATGCCATATTCAATTCAACCTAACCTATATCTTTGACCTAGTCCTATAAGCTAGAGGTATAGTAGATGAGCCTGCTCTTGTACATACATTGTCATAAGGACTCCTACCTGAAATCAAATTTATGCAGTCGGCTATAATACTTATATGAATATTAAGCAAAAATTTAAGGTAAAATAAGCTACCTACGTCAACAGAAGCAAATCACAAAAGGAAGGTTTAGCTTTAGCCTGTGCTTCACCTCAACATGTTGGAACCTACTTTCAGCTTTTCTGGCCTAGCTTTCCCGACTAAAAGAAGAAAATTCAAAACGTCGGGAGTATTGTATACAATCAAGTTAGGTTAGTTACAGTAAAAGCAATAACCCATCGCCATCCCGCAATTACCTGTTCGCCGCGTGAATACTTGAAGCCTAAGTAAAAGCCCAAACTGCCAGAAAATTTAAGAAATTCTCGGAAAATCAAACAAAACAAAACTAACCCAATTTTCTGTTGCGGTTACGTCGATCGATTTCTAGGGACTTTACGTTTACTTGGTCGGCGCGGCGCGCCAAATTCGACTCCCTCCCCGACGCGTACCAAATCGGAAAATGGCTTAAACGGCGGAACGACTTTTCCGCTTCTGGCGCTCTTCAATAGCGATGTGGCACTTAGTTTTTTGCGGCCCCAGGCGAAATTTGGACTTAAAATATCGAAAACTGCGCCCGCTAGGCGTGACCAAAGGAATGCGTTACATACATATACCCCGATTACTGTAAGAAGTCCCGATTTTGTCAGATGACAATCTTCACAAAATCCCTAGGAATTATCTGTTATCTATTGGCATATATGCGTCGCAACCAGTTAATGACGTCACTCATTGATTTATGGTGGTAAAAGTTATACTTTGCTCTTTTAAGAGCAGACTAAAATAAAAACCCTATTGCAATCACGATTATAGCTCTACAAATAACAATAATTATGACTACAACTCATTTTAATAATAATTTAAAACGTCATATAAACACTTTTCATTTTGATATTTTGGTATAATCAGCTGCTTGTTGCAGTATCTATGCGCGGACTCAGGCAAATTTGGCTTCCGTGTGTCAAAGTGACAGTGAAGGTTTTCCGGATCGTTCAAACCGGTTCAAACTTTCGGGAGCAAAAATATTCGCGGGTTTTGTACGATTCGTGAGTTTTACAGTTATCTGTGTTGTTCTTCTTCTCGTTGTTACTTTTTGTGTTGTGCAAATGGGCTCGTTACTGACCTTAACTTATGACCCGGTTGTATTTTCTTGGTGCATTGATGCCAACTTAGGATGTCAAAATTACCAATTGACAGCCCTCGTAAGGACTTCTTAAAAAAATGCGACTCTACTACATTTTTTGAGAAGCGGGTGCGACTATAAACACCTAGGAGGTCCGGCAGGACCGGACTAGGCGTTTATAACAAAAGTGAAACGGTAGTTTGCATCACATATAGCCATTAACACTAATCTAAAGGACTTTTTATAATTGAAAAAATCACTCCCTGATTTAGCTGGCGCCTCTATAGTTACATGTTTCCCATCGATTGCACCAATGCAGTTAGGCATATTTCATTTAATATAGAAATCGGTTGATATATTTTTCCACTCGTTATGTTCTGTAGGAGTTTTCAAATATTCAGGTGCCAGCTTCTCCCAGAGAGCATTACAAGTTTCCTTTCCTGCAACATGCACTGTTGCTTTCCCTGCTCTGTAATTCCAAGCCATTTCTTGCATACTACATCCTTCTGCGAGATAACTGTAATAATGTGGCATTAAAATAAAACTTAAAAATGTCAAGCTATATATCTTAGATACTTACTGTACCACCATCAATAGTTTGTGCTCTGGTAACAGTGCACCCTTTGTGAAGGGTCGGACCGACATTATTCTTATTCTTATTCTCATTCTCATTCTCATTCTCATTCTCATTCTCATTCTCATTCTCATTCTCATTCTCATTCTCATTCTCATTCTCATTCTCATTCTCATTCTCATTCTCATTCTCATTCTCATTCTCATTCTCATTCTCATTCTCATTCTCATTCTCATTCTCATTCTCATTCTCATTCTCATTCTCATTCTCATTCTCATTCTCATTCTCATTCTCATTCTCATTCTCATTCTCATTCTCATTCTCATTCTCATTCTCATTCTCATTCTCATTCTCATTCTCATTCTCATTCTCATTCTCATTCTCATTCTCATTCTCATTCTCATTCTCATTCTCATTCTCATTCTCATTCTCATTCTCATTCTCATTCTCATTCTCATTCTCATTCTCATTCTCATTCTCATTCTCATTCTCATTCTCATTCTCATTCTCATTCTCATTCTCATTCTCATTCTCATTCTCATTCTCATTCTCATTCTCATTCTCATTCTCATTCTCATTCTCATTCTCATTCTCATTCTCATTCTCATTCTCATTCTCATTCTCATTCTCATTCTCATTCTCATTCTCATTCTCATTCTCATTCTCATTCTCATTCTCATTCTCATTCTCATTCTCATTCTCATTCTCATTCTCATTCTCATTCTCATTCTCATTCTCATTCTCATTCTCATTCTCATTCTCATTCTCATTCTCATTCTCATTCTCATTCTCATTCTCATTCTCATTCTCATTCTCATTCTCATTCTCATTCTCATTCTCATTCTCATTCTCATTCTCATTCTCATTCTCATTCTCATTCTCATTCTCATTCTCATTCTCATTCTCATTCTCATTCTCATTCTCATTCTCATTCTCATTCTCATTCTCATTCTCATTCTCATTCTCATTCTCATTCTCATTCTCATTCTCATTCTCATTCTCATTCTCATTCTCATTCTCATTCTCATTCTCATTCTCATTCTCATTCTCATTCTCATTCTCATTCTCATTCTCATTCTCATTCTCATTCTCATTCTCATTCTCATTCTCATTCTCATTCTCATTCTCATTCTCATTCTCATTCTCATTCTCATTCTCATTCTCATTCTCATTCTCATTCTCATTCTCATTCTCATTCTCATTCTCATTCTCATTCTCATTCTCATTCTCATTCTCATTCTCATTCTCATTCTCATTCTCATTCTCATTCTCATTCTCATTCTCATTCTCATTCTCATTCTCATTCTCATTCTCATTCTCATTCTCATTCTCATTCTCATTCTCATTCTCATTCTCATTCTCATTCTCATTCTCATTCTCATTCTCATTCTCATTCTCATTCTCATTCTCATTCTCATTCTCATTCTCATTCTCATTCTCATTCTCATTCTCATTCTCATTCTCATTCTCATTCTCATTCTCATTCTCATTCTCATTCTCATTCTCATTCTCATTCTCATTCTCATTCTCATTCTCATTCTCATTCTCATTCTCATTCTCATTCTCATTCTCATTCTCATTCTCATTCTCATTCTCATTCTCATTCTCATTCTCATTCTCATTCTCATTCTCATTCTCATTCTCATTCTCATTCTCATTCTCATTCTCATTCTCATTCTCATTCTCATTCTCATTCTCATTCTCATTCTCATTCTCATTCTCATTCTCATTCTCATTCTCATTCTCATTCTCATTCTCATTCTCATTCTCATTCTCATTCTCATTCTCATTCTCATTCTCATTCTCATTCTCATTCTCATTCTCATTCTCATTCTCATTCTCATTCTCATTCTCATTCTCATTCTCATTCTCATTCTCATTCTCATTCTCATTCTCATTCTCATTCTCATTCTCATTCTCATTCTCATTCTCATTCTCATTCTCATTCTCATTCTCATTCTCATTCTCATTCTCATTCTCATTCTCATTCTCATTCTCATTCTCATTCTCATTCTCATTCTCATTCTCATTCTCATTCTCATTCTCATTCTCATTCTCATTCTCATTCTCATTCTCATTCTCATTCTCATTCTCATTCTCATTCTCATTCTCATTCTCATTCTCATTCTCATTCTCATTCTCATTCTCATTCTCATTCTCATTCTCATTCTCATTCTCATTCTCATTCTCATTCTCATTCTCATTCTCATTCTCATTCTCATTCTCATTCTCATTCTCATTCTCATTCTCATTCTCATTCTCATTCTCATTCTCATTCTCATTCTCATTCTCATTCTCATTCTCATTCTCATTCTCATTCTCATTCTCATTCTCATTCTCATTCTCATTCTCATTCTCATTCTCATTCTCATTCTCATTCTCATTCTCATTCTCATTCTCATTCTCATTCTCATTCTCATTCTCATTCTCATTCTCATTCTCATTCTCATTCTCATTCTCATTCTCATTCTCATTCTCATTCTCATTCTCATTCTCATTCTCATTCTCATTCTCATTCTCATTCTCATTCTCATTCTCATTCTCATTCTCATTCTCATTCTCATTCTCATTCTCATTCTCATTCTCATTCTCATTCTCAATCTCACTCTCACTCTCACGCTCACGCTCACGCTCACGCTCACGCTCACGCTCACGCTCACGCTCACCCTTACCCTTACCCTTACCCCTACCCCTACCCCTACCCCTACCCCTACCCCTACCCCTACCCCTACCCCTACCCCTACCCCTACCCCTACCCTTACCCTTACCCTTATTCTTATTCTTATTCTTATTACTATTCTTATTCTTAAATAAAAGTGTATAAACCCACCTTGAGTTGTATTATTGACTGACATGATTGTTTTAATGATTCTTCAAGAGTACTCTTGCTTCTGTGATATTTGTAAGTACACCTATTTTGAGGTTATACAGTGACCGGCAGAAAGTTGGACACAAATGGAAAACTTTTTTATTATTAATTTCTCAGAAAATTTTATTCTTGATAAAAGTTGGAGCATCATTTCAAACTCACAACGCATGGATCAAGATTTAAATATCTCTTTTTCGATACGAGGTAGATTCAAAAATGTCAAAATAACTCAGGAGTAAAGTACCCTTATTTTTTAAAATACGGTAAAAGTTACTTAGAAAAGTTGTTTGGAATTGAAGGTGGATGTCACAGCCACATAATAAAAAAAAAAAGAAATTTAACTTTTTTTGTATTTGTTTCGACCACCCTGTGTATCACAAAAAAACAAAATACCGCAAGCGCAACTTACCATCAGATAACACATGAATTTGCTACTAAACTTTAATTTTGTTCGTTTAGCAGCTAGAAATTAAAATTAATCGAAATCAGAGTTTAAAAATATTAAATTTTTGTGTCCAACTTTCTGCCGGTCCCTGTGTATAAAAATTTTAATTTTTTGTTTTATTTTAATTTTATATTGTGTGATGATTATTTATGGTACCTATTGTTAATCTTATTCAGCTATGGCCTGATGATGTGACTATTGTAAAGTTACGAAACCGGTAGCCAAGATTAAATATAGAAATTACGAGATAATGGTCTTATTTACTTGAACAAAATTCTTCAAATGTTAAGTTTGGTTTGAGAAACACGAAAACTGTTTTCACTCTCTTTACCCGCACCAAGGATTGCAGAACGTTCGGTGAGAGCAATGACGTCATATATCAAATTCCTCGTGAGCAGTGTGATGGGGACAGACTTCTCGAAATTTGACCGACTTCGTATCTGTTACGGTTTCCGAGATCCCCATGTTGAGCACCGGAACTGAATCACCCTGTACAACTAGTATAACAGTATTAGGAATACTGCTGTATTAGTTTACGATAATGTTATTTATCTGTTTTAGATCTTGTGGTTAATCTAAAGGCCGGTAAAAACAGTTCTACTAACTTCGTAATACTGTTTTAGAAACAAGGTTTATCCTGAAACAGTATAATGGTCTACCTGTCCCAAATAGGGGTTTACTCTTGATAATTTTGCCATAAATATCCGCTTGTCTAGTCTAGATCAAAACCGGCAGTCCGGCCGCACGCGCTTTTGCTTTTCCGAAATTTAGTTGCACACTAGCCGCCTAATATTCCGCTTAAGTACTATGCTTGATTAACTTCACACTCCGCGTAATCGGTTATTGTTTTCTTTTTCTTTTCCGTCCGGCAGTCAGATTCCGCCTGATTAATTAATTAAATTTCTGTTACAGAACTTTGCGGAGAATCCTCCCCGAGCCGGTCTACTAAATTCAGTTTCTTGTATAATAGCATAATTAATTGTTTTTAAACAAATACAGTTTGTTACAATCGCCTATTTGTTTGACTCTATTCCTTTCCCTTCAAAACACACCACTATTTGCACCTCTGGAATTATTTTCTTCGACTAGATCTATCTGATGTAACAGCGGCGGTCACTGCTATAAAAAAGGCCTGGCGCCCGAGATAATCGACTATTATTTCCAAAAGAGGTTAAACTCTTTAAAATAAGGGGACCCAGCATGTCACAGTCTATCACATAGGAAAAGTGAAGCCTTGTTTTCTGTATATCTCCAAGGAGACCACATAAGTGGGCTGGTACAAGGTTATGTTATATATGTCAGTGTCCAACTGCCATCAAGTTTTATGTGACATGCCAGTGCCATAGATTCCAAAGGAGGCAAAATATTTCACAATTTTTAAGTTTTCAAACTTCCAGATAGTCAGTTAAAGGTAATGCGGCCGCCTCTAGTAGTCCCAATAATTGCAACCAGATTTTTCTTGTCTCACCTTTAGTAATCCTGAAATTCCCATTACGTGGGCATTACGTATAAGTAAGTAGTTCAAAACAAAAATGGTATTTCCTAAATATTAAATTATTAAGCAGGTAGCTTCAGTCAGGTCTTTCTTTAAACAGTTTTTATCTACAACTATAAGTTTATTTTACGTTTGTGTACCTTGGGAGAGAAATAAAATTACAAAAATGAGCACCGAGAAAAACTACATGATTAGAACTAAGTACAAGACCTAATCTTATTAGTCCATCCCGAAATCTGCGAAAGTTCTTTGGGTAGATACATTCAACAAGGGAAGAAAGTTCAAGTACGTACCTATTATACCTACATATTACAAATGGTTTGAGGAACCTGGTAACAAGGTGCAATAGCGACAAATTCTCAAATAAGCAAAATCAGCACTGACTTACCTTACTTAAATTCCTGGAAATAATTGCAGGAAGCCAAATTCAAATATAATATAAATTTGATTCATTTGGCACTTGCCATATTCTGTGTTTGTTGACAGAACATTGTCAAGTCTAATTTTTAGAAATCATATTAATTTTTACTAACAATCAAAGTACCTGTTATATCCATAGATTCTCCGATAAAATGGCATAGTTGGCATCATTGAGACCATTAGAATGGGGAAAGAAACTGCCTCACTTTGGAAAGTATAATGCTGGGTCCCCTTACTTTAAAGGGTCCCTGAGAAAACCCAAACCAAACTAACTAATTGCATAATAGTCAAAATCAAACCGAAAACTTTAGCAAAAGGTCCTCTTCTTACAAACTGGAGTGCCCGAATAGGGACTCTACGTTACAATATATTCATATTCTTAATTTTTTTGGCATAATTCGTTTTCTTTTTGATCAAAATTAGTTTATAAAACAATCGATGTGAAACATTATTAAATTTGACGCCAGTTTCAACTTGCTACATATTATATTTTATTAACGGTCTTTGCCATACTAGTTGCATCGTTGCTAGGCAATACTTTTTGTACCTAGCAACCACTTTGAAATTTCATAAAATATCAAAAATTAGCAAAAACTAAATCTTTTATTAAAGCGTTCAAATTTGGCACCCTTACGTAAAATTAAAAAGAAACAACTTTTTCAAGTAAAACTTTTTGATATTTTAACAAATAAACCCTTTTTTGGCGATGGCGTCGCTCGTACCGGCGCTGACTTTTTAGACTGCACGTTTTTCTGCTTTCGATCGACCAAGAGTTCGAGGCAGGCACATGTATATGTCTTTAAAGAAAAACACCGCTATGGCCAAGAGCACTGGACAAATGTGGGTTCACGGTATTGCTCCTAAATAGGCTTTACCCGTGTGATTCACTAATTGTCCTACACTCACTGGGATTACTACGGTTTTCTAGGGTTTTCCGTAGTACCTACTTGAGCGAATGCTATCCTAGTTCTATCGGGAAAAAAGTCGGCCCTAGCCGCAAATGGCAACGAAGACAAAATAATAGTAATTGCCCCCCCCCCCGCACAAGCATGTGGTTGCTTCTGGGGTACTCCTAGTTTGGAGTAATGTGAGGGTGAGAATTATTATTATTATTATATATTTTTTTAAATGTAATTTTTGACAGATAACGAAAGTCACATGACCACGTTTGAGTGGGTCAATTTTTAACATTTTTCAAGCAAAAGGTAACCCCAAAATTAAATTTGAAAATAAAACATTAATTAAAAATGTCCCCCCTATGGTGCGAACTTTTTGGAGGACACTGTATATTGGGATATAGTACAAGAGCATAATGTATTCCGTGGGACCTTTTGTGGGAAGTTGAGACTATGTGGAATCTTTTTATTGTATGCTACGTAGTGGCGTAGTACCGGGTGTTTACCTTCGAGTAGCGCTGCTTGGTTTTTATGACTTCATAAATCTAAGATGGCCGCCAAACAAGACATTTGTTCAAAAGACAGAACCAATAGAAACAACTACTCCGAGGGCTAATACCCCTACCGGCATTGAAATACACAAATACACCATTGTGCCTGCAGCATGTTAGGACATGTCCCAACAAAGATAGCAATATCTTTGACGTTACGTTGGTGAAGGAGAAAACTTTGATCTATGCAATGTTTATTCCCAACGAAAATCGAGAACCAATGGTGTATTTCAAGGCCGGTAGGGGTATTAGCCCTCGGAGTAGTTGTTTCTATTGGTTCTATCTTTTGAATCCATCCACTCCGGATTTTGCCTACGTCCATCTGATGATTCCCAAAGAGGATGAAACCGGTAATGGGCTGGCTGGGATCATTGTGCCTGCAGCATGTCAGGACATGTCCCAACAAAGATAGCAATATCTTTGACGTTACGTTGGTGAAGGAGAAAACTTTGATCTATGCAAGACATTTGTTCATTCCATCAAGAATAACTCCTTCCAGAGGACTCATACGCAAAATGTGCATAGAACATTTTCTATTCTGAATGAGCAGGCGAACTAATTTAGTAATTATAAATTTTTCCATATCTTCTACCATTTACGAGTTATGATCCATTATATATGTCACATCGGTTATTTGTTAAGGGTGAAAAAATAATGGTTGTGATGCTATGTACTCACAATAACTTTAATATTACACTTATATGCAACAAACATTACAAATAGAGTCATTACAATGGTATGAAACATACTTTAGTAATACATACAGGGTGTCTGTCCAGTTAATAGGTGTCCAAATAGTAACTTACACATATTTCGGGCCAAAATATAACGATTGAGGCTAACATGCCTTAATAGTTAATAATTGTTTAAGAGATTGAAGTTGAAGTTCATTTTTTAAAATTTAATTATGGCTAGATCTCCCAAAATAATGAAGCTGCTGAACTGAAATTTGGCACTGCTGTATTTTTGGGGACGAAGAATAAGCTGAAGATGTCAATTTTTACGTATCTCACAGAAGGAGTCAGTTGCACTTTGAATCGTGATTTTACTCGCAACTTTTTTGAGGTTATCTTTTTGGTCTTGCAGGTTAATTATTTTAGGGCATCTGTTAGGGTTGCCACCTTTTTGCAAAGTGAAAAAAGGACATTGCCAAATTCTTCTAGAAACTTTCTTATACCTATTAAATTATATCAAAACATTTAAAAGTTTAAACTTTGTCAAAATTCTAATATAAGTAATTAAATCACTAAAGTGGGCGAAAATTGGGTTACATTTTCATTCACCTCTGTCAAACACATTCTCTGAATACCTATCTAGGTTGGATAGATCTTTGATAATATCAATATAATAAAATGGACTTAGGTACCACCAGTTAATAATATCCAGTAAAGTCGACAACGATGATAAAAACGATAATGGAGGAGTCAGGTCACCAGGAGCTAGTAGAGCATATACCGCTTTCTGAACTCGAACTACCGACCCCGTCACCCCTAAGGTTATTAAAAAGGACATTTTAGGGCTAAAAAGGTCACAAAGACAATTTGTTTGAAAAAGGGACTGTCCTTTTCAAAAAAGGATAGGTGGCAACCCTAGCATATGTTCATTCTGTAACAAAAAGGTACTCTTGTTTCACAACGATAAAATCAACCCTTTGCGTTGAAATTGGCAAAATGGCAAAATGTGTTCCAACATTCGAAAAATAAAATTTTCACCTCCCATTTTTAAATGTTACAGATCAACTGTACCATTTAAAGTCAGAAAAAAGTCAGTATGAACAATCTACCAAAAATATTCCGCTTTCAAAATAATGGAACGGATTGAATCTCGGCAAAATTTAAAAACAAATGAAAACATATGGTGTTTTGAACAATGCCCATTTTGCATTTTTTTTGGTTTATTTTGAATGTAAAGTTGATCTGAAACATTTAAAAGCAGTATCTGAAAATTTTATGTTTCGAATGTTGGAGTTAACATAGGTGTTTTGGGGCACATTTTGCCAATTTCAACGCAAACAGTTGATTTTTTCGTTATGAAACATGAGTACCTTTTGTTGCAGATTAAAAAGATGTACTAAAATGATGGATCTGCAACAACAAAAAGGAAACCACAAAAAAGTTACGAGTAGAAATTGCATGGCATCTTCAGCTTAGCTGCAAATGCTTCGAAGACTAAATAATAGTAATTGCCCCCCTCCTTATTATTATTATTATTATTATTATCGACTTAGCCAAAAGGCATTCGCACTCCCTCTATGGGGAACATTCACTCAGATCCCGGGTATCCCGGATACCATAAGGATCTGGCTCGGACGAGACCCTTGCCATGTTATCGGGCCTTAGATGACATTGATGTTGTCGGACGTTCCTGCATTCCCTGACGGTTCGGGCTGTCGCAAGTAGTACCGCTTTCTGCATGGACCTGTAAAGATTATCAGTTAGACCCAGCTCTTTTATGTTTCTCAGCAAACTTTTTGGTATCACACCAGTTGTTGACACGATAATTGGAATCGTCTTGACGTTTTCCATTTCCCATTGCCTTCTAATTGATGTCCGTGTTGGTCCATTATTATTATTATTATTATTATATCGACTTAGCCAAAAGGCATTCGCACTCCCTCTACGGGGAACATTCACTCAGATCCCGGGTATCCCGGATACCATAAGGATCTGGCTCGGACGAGACCCTTGCCATGTTATCGGGCCTTAGATGACATTGATGTTGTCGGACGTTCCTGCATTCCCTGACGGTTCGGGCTGTCGCAAGTAGTACCGCTTTCTGCATGGACCTGTAAAGACTATCAGTTAGACCCAGCTCTTTTATGTTTCTCAGCAAACTTTTTGGTATAACACCAGTTGTTGACACGATAATTGGAATCGTCTTGACGTTTTCCATTTCCCATTGCCTTCTAATTCGTTCTTCTAAGTCTCTGTACTTCGCGATCTTCTCGACTTGCTTCACACGCAGGTTGTTGTTGTTCGGGATGGCCACATCAATCAGAGTTGTCTTCCTAGAAATTTTATCAACTATTATAAGGTCCGGTCTGTTATGGGCAACTCGTTGATCTGTCAGAACTGTACGATCCCAGTACATCTTGTAGTTGCTGTTCTCAAGAACAGGCTCCGGTGTGTAGCTGTAATATGGGACCCTCTCTGCCTGCACAAGCAGCAGTTTTTCCCCCAGTTCCTGGTGCAAGATCTTGGCAACCGAATCGTGTCGTTCCTTATATTCCGTTGATGCGAACATCTGACATCCTCCTGTTATGTGCTGGATTGTTTCTGAAGTTGGGCACCCGTATCTGCATCTGTCATCCACTACCGATGCATCTCCTACAATGAATTTTAGGTAGTTGCGAGTTGGTATAACCTGATCTTGTATGGCCAGTAAGAAGCCTTCCGTCTCGGGGAACATTCTTCCCGAGGTCAGCCAGTAGTTCGACGCTAACTTGTCGACATATTCCTGGCTGACCTCATTAGGATGGCTTCCGTGCAGCGGCTTCTCCAACCACCTCTGTAGTGTATCGTTGTCGGTTCGGTGGTGATTTTGATGCTCGTGTTCCGTCAGACGTAGCGGTGTTGAGACGTCTGCTCCGCATATAGCTTTATGTAGTGTGGAGCTGTTGGCCTGTCTCTGGAAATAATTACGCAGATTTATTATTTGTTGGTCCAATTGCTTGCTGAGGTCTGCCAATCCTCTTCCTCCTAGTTGACGTGGCAGAGTAGTTCTTTCTACGGCGCTACGGGGATGATGTTTATGAGCTTTTGTCAGTAGTGTCCTAACTTTTCGCTGCAGGTTGTTGATGTCCGTGTTGGAACAATTCACTATTCCAAACGAATAGCTGAGTACAGAGCACGCATACGTGTTCAGGGCCTTAAACAAATTCCTGCTGTTAAGATCAGTTCGCACTACTTGTCTTACTCTCTTGACGAATTCATTCCTTAAATCGATCTTCATTGTTCGATGGTCTATCCTTTGAGCTTGTTTCATCCCGAGATACTTGTATGTATCTCCCATGCTCATTGCTTCGATCTCCTGGCCGTCCTGCATCTCGTGTGCGCCCTGTTCGAGCCTTCCCCGGACGATGTTAAGGGTGCGGCACTTGTCCAGTCCAAACTGCATTCCGATGTCCCTGGAGAACTCCTCTACAATTTTAAGCATTTGCGTTAGTTGGTTTTTGGTTGCGGCCATCAGTTTTAAATCATCCATATATAATAGGTGATTCAACTTAATCGCTTCTGCGTTGTTGCTTTTGATAGCGAAGCCGTATTTTGTAGAGTTCAACCGATGTGATAGAGGGTTCATCGCCATGCAGAACCACAGTGGACTGAGTGAATCTCCTTGGAAACTCCCTCTTCGGATGTTGATTGTGTCGGTCTCGATGTTGCTGCTTGCGGTTCTGAGTTGTATCTTAGTGCGCCAGGTTGTCATAGCGTGTTCTAAAAAGGAAACTGCATGATGATCTATTTTATACAGCTTTAAGATACCTGTTAGCCAGTCGTGAGGTACGGAATCAAATGCTTTTTTGTAGTCCACATAAGCCATGTAGAGGTTTCGTTGCTTGGAATGAGCCTGGTTGTAGATGACAGAGTCTATGATGAGTTGCTCTTTGCATCCCATTGCGCCCTTCGCGCAGCCCTTCTGCTGCATTGCCATGATGTTGTTCCGCTCGCAGTGAGCATATATTCGCTGCGTAAGGCAAGAAGTGATTATCTTGTACAGCGTAGGCAAGCAGGTTATTGGGCGATACTTGGCAGGGTTATCCGTATTCCGCTGGTCTTTTGGTAACAAGTAGGTGACACCCTGTGTAAGAAACAATGGCATTTTCAGAGGATCGGGCAAGACTTCATTAATCAAGGTAGTTATTTGTTCATGCGTGCACCACAACTTCTTAATCCAATAATTTTGGAGATGATCTGGACCTGGTGCCTTCCAGTTGTGGGAATTCTTGATGACATTGGAGACCTCATCGGTTGTGAATTGCTCGTGTTGCATCTGGCTATAGTTCCGGCCCATCTCGCGTTCTTCACTGATCCAGCTTGCACTGACATTGCATGGACCTGGTGTGGCAAGCTGATTTCTCCAGAAACCGTCGACCTGTTCTCTGCTAGGGTAACTCGTATTTGTGGCATCGGCGCTAGAATTCAAAGTACGGTAGAAAACTTTTTCTGATCGGTCAAAAAGTTTGTTGTCTCGTTTCCTGTTTTTACTAGCCTTGTATCTCCTCAGACGCCCTGCGAAAACAGAAAGTTTTTGTTTTAATGTATCAAGACATTGTTGAGCAGTGATGTTCGCGGGGTCACGCTGAGAATGCATTTGGGTGCGGCTCATTATTGCCTGCACCGCCCTCTGGATCTTTGTAGTTCTAACTCCTCTAATATATTCCGTTACTTGTCCTATGTCTTTACGGAGACTCTCGATCTTCCGATTTAGTCGCATCTCCCATTGAGCCATTCGTGGTTCTGGTCTTGCACGATTTAACTCTTGAGCCGTCCGGATCTTGGCTCCCATTGCAGTGATGATGGCCGTTGCGGCACAGTAGATTAACATGTGCATATGTTCTAATGTGGGTGTTACTGAAACATAGTTGGGTAAAATTCTGGTGTTCATAATATCGAGCATGATTGCAAGCTTCCTGGAAGAATTCAATCTTGGTAGCGGTGGTCTGCTCAGTGGGTCTGTGCCTTCGTATCGCAATACCGCCCTTCTCAGCTGTGTGTCCAGGCTTTCAAAGTGTTCTCCGTTAACTGATTCCCGATTCTCAGTTGTTCGTCCCGCCGTCTCGGCTTCTTGTTGTGGTCCAGGCACTTGAATTTCCCGATTCTCAGTTGTTCGCTCTGCCGTTCCGGCTTCTTGTTGTGGTCCAGGCACTTCAATTTCCCCGTTGTTGTTGTCTATGTCTATGTGTTCGCCATGGATCTCTAGCTCAACTTCCCGTTTTATAGCGTTAAGTCGCGTTTCTGGAATTCGGTTATTTCTTAGAATAGTTCGATACTGATCTGACACTCTTTGTTTAGACACCTGCATGTGTGGAAACTCCCTGCAGAACTCGGCATGCAGTTGTTGTCGGTAGCCGATTATCTCTTGTCCTAAGTTTGTCACCCTGTAAAAAATACGCATTATCGATTCATTCATGGACCCAGTCCATTTCATGCGTCGTCGTTGTAATCCCGCCTGAGTGAACGCTGGCTGAAGTTCCCGCGCAGCACCTTCGGTGGGTGGAACCCTAGTTCTCGTTTGGCTCCCATGTTGTAGATGTTCGTGTTGCTGGGCTGTAGCTGTTTGTGCAACAGGGGCCCGCCTCATCAGCGCCCTGTCACCGACGTCCCGCTCACTGTCATGCCCAGCGCCGGCTCCAGACATGCCCTGGCGATCCCCAGGCAGCGGCCCTATGACAATTATCCTATTATTCTCCATTCCATAGTTTTCTCCCGTAACGTGGGAGTGTATTATTATTATTATTATTATCGACTTAGCCAAAAGGCATTCGCACTCCCTCTCTGGGGAACATTCACTCAGATCCCGGGTATCCCGGATACCATAAGGATCTGGCTCGGACGAGACCCTTGCCATGTTATCGGGCCTTAGGTGACATTGATGTTGTTGGACGTTCCTGCACTCCCCATGAATTTCCTGACGGTTCGGGCTGTCGCAAGTAGTACCGCTTTCTGCATGGACCTGTAAAGATTATCAGTTAGACCCAGCTCTTTTATGTTTCTCAGCAAACTTTTTGGTATCACACCAGTTGTTGACACGATAATTGGAATCGTCTTGACGTTTTCTATTTCCCATTGCCTTCTAATTGATGTCCGTGTTGGTCCATTATTATTATTATTATTATTATTATATCGACTTAGCCAAAAGGCATTCGCACTCCCTCTACGGGGAACATTCACTCAGATCCCGGGTATCCCGGATACCATAAGGATCTGGCTCGGACGAGACCCTTGCCATGTTATCGGGCCTTAGGTGACATTGATGTTGTCGGACGTTCCTGCATTCCCCATGAATTTCCTGACGGTTCGGGCTGTCGCAAGTAGTACCGCTTTCTGCATGGACCTGTAAAGACTATCAGTTAGACCCAGCTCTTTTATGTTTCTCAGCAAACTTTTTGGTATAACACCAGTTGTTGACACGATAATTGGAATCGTCTTGACGTTTTCCATTTCCCATTGCCTTCTAATTCGTTCTTCTAAGTCTCTGTACTTCGCGATCTTCTCGACTTGCTTCACACGCAGGTTGTTGTTGTTCGGGATGGCCACATCAATCAGAGTTGTCTTCCTAGAAATTTTATCAACTATTATAAGGTCCGGTCTGTTATGGGCAACCCGTCTCGGGGAACATTCTTCCCGAGGTCAGCCAGTAGTTCGACGCTAACTTGTCGACATGTTCCTGGTTGACCTCATTAGGATGCCTCCCGTGCAGCGGCTTCTCCAACCACCTCTGTAGTGTATCGTTGTCGGTTCGGTGGTGATTTTGATGCTCGTGTTCCGTCAGACGTAGCGGTGTTGAGACGTCTGCTCCGCATATAGCTTTATGTAGTGTGGAGCTGTTGGCCTGTCTCTGGAAATAATTACGCAGATTTATTATTTGTTGGTCCAATTGCTTGCTGAGGTCTGCCAATCCTCTTCCTCCTAGTTGACGTGGCAGAGTAGTTCTTTCTACGGCGCTACGGGGATGATGTTTATGAGCTTTTGTCAGTAGTGTCCTAACTTTTCGCTGCAGGTTGTTGATGTCCGTGTTGGTCCAATTCACTATTCCAAACGAATAGCTGAGTACAGAGCACGCATACGTGTTCAGGGCCATAAACAAATTCCTGCTGTTAAGATCAGTTCGCACTACTTGTCTTACTCTCTTGATGAATTCATTCCTTAAATCGATCTTCATTGTTCGATGGTCTATCCTTTGAGCTTGTTTCATCCCGAGATACTTGTATGTATCTCCCATGCTCATTGCTTCGATCTCCTGGCCGTCCTGCATCTCGTGTGCGCCCTGTTCGAGCCTTCCCCGGACAATGTTGAGGGTGCGGCACTTGTCCAGTCCAAACTGCATTCCGATGTCCCTGGAGAACTCCTCTACAATTTTAAGCATTTGCGTTAGTTGGTTTTTGGTTGCTGCGATCAGTTTTAAATCATCCATATATAATAGGTGATTCAACTTGATCGCTTCTGCGTTGTTGCTTTTGATAGCGAAGCCATATTTTGTAGAGTTCAACCGATGTGATAGAGGGTTCATCGCCATGCAGAACCACAGTGGACTGAGTGAATCTCCTTGGAAAATCCCTCTTCGGATGTTGATTGTGTCGGTCTCGATGTTGCTGCTTGCGGTTCTGAGTTGTATCTTAGTGCGCCAGGTTGTCATAACGTGTTCTAAAAAGGAAACTGTATGATGATCTATTTTATACAGCTTTAAGATACCTGTTAGCCAGTCGTGAGGTACGGAATCAAATGCTTTTTTGTAGTCCACATAAGCCATGTAGAGGTTTCGTTGCTTGGAATGAGCCTGGTTGCAGATGACAGAGTCTATGATGAGTTGCTCTTTGCATCCCATTGCGCCCTTCGCGCAGCCTTTCTGCTGCATTGCAATGATGTTGTTCCGCTCGCAGTGAGCATATATTCGCTGCGTAAGGCAAGAAGTGATTATCTTGTACAGCGTAGGCAAGCAGGTTATTGGGCGGTACTTGGCAGGGTTATCCGTATTCCGCTGGTCTTTTGGTAACAAGTAGGTGGCACCCTGTGTAAGAAACAATGGCATTTTCAGAGGATCGAGCAAGACTTCATTAATTAAGGTAGTATTATTATTATTATTATCTCGACTTAGCCAAAAGGCATTCGCACTCCCTCTACGGGGAACATTCACTCAGATCCCGGACATCCCGGATACCAAAAGGATCTAGCTCGGACGAGACCCTTGCCATGTTATCGGGCCTTAGGTGACATTGATGTTGTTGGACGATCCTGCATTCCCCATGAATTTCCTGACGGTTCGGGCTGTCGCAAGTAGTACCGCTTTCTGCATGGACCTGTAAAGACTATCAGTTAGATTCAGCTCCTTGATGTTTCTCAGCAAACTTTTTGGTATAACACCAGTTGTTGACATGATGATTGGAATCGTCTGGACGTTCTCCATTTCCCATTGCCTTCTAATTCGTTCTTCTAAGTCTCTGTACTTCGCGATCTTCTCGACTTGCTTCACACGCAGGTTGTTGTTGTTCGGGATGGCCACATCAATCAGAGTTGTCTTCCTAGAAATTTTATCAACTATTATAAGGTCCGGTCTGTTATGGGCAACTCGTTGATCTGTCAGAACTGTACGATCCCAGTACATCTTGTAGTTGCTGTTCTCAAGAACAGGCTCAGGTGTGTAGTTGTAATATGGGACCCTCTCTGCCTGCACAAGCAGCAGCTTTTCCGCCAGTTCCTGGTGCAAGATCTTGGCAACCGAATCGTGTCGTTCCTTATATTCCGTTGATGCGAACATCTGACATCCTCCTGTTATGTGCTGGATTGTTTCTGAAGTTGGGCACCCGTATCTGCATCTGTCATCCACTACCGATGCATCTCCTACAATGAATTTTAGGTAGTTGCGAGTTGGTATAACCTGATCTTGTATGGCCAGTAAGAAGCCTTCCGTCTCGGGGAACATTCTTCCCGAGGTCAGCCAATAGTTCGACGCTAACTTGTCGACATGTTCCTGGTTAACCTCATTAGGATGCCTCCCGTGCAGCGGCTTCCCCAACCACCTCTGTAGTTTATCGTTGTCGGTTCGGTGGTGATTTTGACGCTCGTGTTCCGTCAGACGTAGCGGTGTTGAGACGTCTGCTCCGCATATAGCCCTATGTAGTGTGGAGCTGTTGGCCTGCCTGTAGAAATAATTACGCAGATTTAATATTTGTTGGTCCAATTGCTTGCTGAGATCTGCCAATCCTCTTCCTCCTAGTTGCCGTGGCAGAGTTGTTCTTTCTACGGCGCTACGGGGATGATGTTTATGAGCTTTTGTCAGTAGTGTCCTAACTTTTCGTTGCAGGTTGTTGATGTCCGTGTTGGTCCAATTCACTATTCCGAACGAATAGCTGAGTACAGAGCACGCATACGTGTTCAGGGCCTTAAACAAATTCCTGCTGTTAAGATCAGTTCGCACTACTTGTCTTACTCTCTTGATGAATTCATTCGTTAAATCAGTCTTCATTGTTCGATGGTCTATCCTTTGAGCTTGTTTCATCCCGAGATACTTGTATGTATCTCCCTTGCTCATTGCTTCGATCTCCTGGCCGTCCTGCATCTCGTGTGCGCTTTGTTCGAGCTTTCCCCGGATGATATTAAGGGTGCGGCACTTGTCCAGTCCAAACAGCATTCCGATGTCCCTGGAGAACTCCTCTACAATTTTAAGCATTTGCGTTAGTTGGTTTTTGGTTGCTGCGATCAGTTTTAAATCATCCATATATAATAGGTGATTCAACTTGATCGCTTCTGCGTTGTTGCTTTTGATAGCGAAGCCATATTTTGTAGAGTTCAACCGATGTGATAGAGGGTTCATCGCCATGCAAAACCACAGTGGACTGAGTGAATCTCCTTGGAAAATCCCTCTTCGGATGTTGATTGTGTCGGTCTCGATGTTACTGTTTGCGGTTCTGAGTTGTATCTTAGTGCGCCAGGTTGTCATAACGTGTTCTAAAAAGGAAACTGTATGATGATCTATTTTATACAGCTTTAAGATACCTGTGAGCCAGTCGTGAGGTACGGAATCAAATGCTTTTTTGTAGTCCACATAAGCCATGTGGAGGTTTCGTTGCTTGGAATGAGCCTGGTTGCAGATGACAGAGTCTATGATGAGTTGCTCTTTGCATCCCATTGCGCCCTTCGAGCAGCCCTTCTGCTGCATTGCAATGATGTTGTTCCGCTCGCAGTGAGCATATATTCGCTGCGTAAGGCAAGATGTGATTATCTTGTACAGCGTAGGCAAGCAGGTTATTGGGCGGTACTTGGCAGGGTTATCCGTATTCCGCTGGTCTTTTGGTAACAGGTAGGTTGCACCCTGTGTAAGAAACAATGGCATTTTCAGAGGATCGAGCAAGACTTCATTAATTAAGGTAGTTATCTGTTCATGTGTGCACCACAACTTCTTAATCCAATAGTTTTGGAGATGATCTGGACCTGGTGCCTTCCAGTTGTGGGAATTCTTGATGACATCGGAGACCTCAGCGGTTGTGAATTGCTCGTGTTGCATCTGGCTATAGTTCCGGCCCATCTCGCGTTCTTCGCTGATCCAGCTTGCACTGACATTGTATGGACCTGGTGTGGCAAGTTGATTTCTCCAGAAACCGTCGACCTGTTCTCTGCTAGGGTAACTCGCATTTGTGGCATCGGCGCTAGAATTAAAAGCATGGTAGAAACCCTTTTCTGATCGTTCAAAGAGTTTGTTGTCTCGTTTCCTGTTGTTACTAGCCTTGTATCTCCTCAGACGCCCTGCGAAAACAGAAAGTTTTTGTTTTAATGTGTCAAGACATTGTTGAGCAGTGATGTTCGCGGGGTCATGCCGAGAATGCATTTGGGTGCGGCTCATTATTGCCTGCACCGCCCTCTGGATCCTTCTAGTTCTAACTCCTCTGATATATTCCGTCACTTGTTCTATGTCTTTACGGAGACTCTCGATCTTCCGATTTAGTCGCATTTCCCATTGAGCCATTCGTGGTTCTGGTCTTGCACGATTCAACTCTTGGGCCGTTCGGATCTTGGCACCCATTACAGTGGTGACTGCCGTTGCGGCACAGTAGATTAACATGTGTATACGTTCTAATGTTGGTGTCACTGAAACATAGTTTGTTAAAATTCGTGTGTTCATAAGATCGAGCACGATCGCAAGTTTCCTGGAAGAATTTAATCTTGGTAGCGGTGGCCTGCTCAGTGGGTCTGTGCCTTCGTATCGCAATATTGCCTGTCTCATATGTGTGTTTAAGCCTTCAAAATGTTCTTCGTTAACCGATTCCAGACTCTCGGTTGTTGGTTCTACCCTTTCGGCTTCTAGTTGTTGTCCAGGCGCTTGAAGTTCCCCATTGTTGTTGTTGTCATCGATGTCTATGTGTTCGCCGTGGATCTCTAGCTCAACTTCCCGTTTGATAGCGTTAAGTCGCGTTTCTGGAATTCGGTTATTTCTTAGAATAGTTCGATACTGATCTGACACTCTTTGTTCAGACACTTGCATGTGTGGAAACTCCCTGCAGAACTCGGCATGCAGTTGTTGTCGGTAGCCGATCATCTCTTGTCCTAAGTTGTAACCTGTAAAGATTATCAGTTAGACCAAGCTCTTTGATGTTTCTCAGCAAACTTTTTGGTATGACACCAGTTGTTGACAGGATGATTGGAATCGTCTGGACGTTCTCCATTTCCCATTGCCTTCTAATTCGTTCTTCTAAGTCTCTGTACTTCGCGATCTTCTCGACTTGCTTCACACGCAGGTTGTTGTTGTTCGGGATGGCCACATCTATCAGAGTTGTCTTCCTAGAAATTTTATCAACTATTATAAGGTCCGGTCTGTTATGGGCAACTCGTTGATCTGTCAGAACTGTACGATCCCAGTACATCTTGTAGTTGCTGTTCTCAAGAACAGGCTCCGGTGTGTAGCTGTAATATGGGATCCTCTCTGCCTGCACAAGCAGAAGTTTTTCCGCCAGTTCCTGGTGCAAGATCTTGGCAACCGAATCGTGTCGTTCCTTATATTCCGTTGATGCGAACATCTGACATCCTCCTGTTATGTGCTGGATTGTTTCTGAAGTTGGGCACCCGTATCTGCATCTGTCATCCACTACCGATGCATCTCCTACAATGAATTTTAGGTAGTTGCGAGTTGGTATAACCTGATCTTGTATGGCCAGTAGGAAGCCTTCCGTCTCGGGGAACATTCGTCCCGAGGTCAGCCAATAGTTCGACGCTAACTTGTCGACATGTTCCTGGTTAACCTCATTAGGATGCCTCCCGTGCAGCGGCTTCCCCAACCACCTCTGTAGTTTATCGTTGTCGGTTCTGTGGTGATTTTGACGCTCGTGTTCCGTCAGACGTAGCGGTGTTGAGACGTCTGCTCCGCATATAGCCCTATGTAGTGTGGAGCTGTTGGCCTGCCTGTAGAAATAATTACGCAGATTTAATATTTGTTGGTCCAATTGCTTGCTGAGATCTGCCAATCCTCTTCCTCCTAGTTGACGTGGCAGAGTTGTTCTTTCTACGGCGCTACGGGGATGATGTTTATGAGCTTTTGTCAGTAGTGTCCTAACTTTTCGTTGCAGGTTGTTGATGTCCGTGTTGGTCCAATTCACTATTCCGAACGAATAGCTGAGTACAGAGCACGCATACGTGTTCAGGGCCTTAAACAAATTCCTGCTGTTAAGATCAGTTCGCACTACTTGTCTTACTCTCTTGATGAATTCATTCGTTAAATCAGTCTTCATTGTTCGATGGTCTATCCTTTGAGCTTGTTTCATCCCGAGGTACTTGTATGTATCTCCCATGCTCATTGCTTCGATCTCCTGGCCGTCCTGCATCTCGTGTGCGCTTTGTTCGAGCTTTCCCCTTATGATATTAAGGGTGCGGCACTTGTCCAGTCCAAACAGCATTCCGATGTCCCTGGAGAACTCCTCTACAATTTTAAGCATTTGCGTTAGTTGGTTTTTGGTTGCGGCGATCAGTTTTAAATCATCCAATATATAATAGGTGATTCAACTTGATCGCTTCTGCGTTGTTGCTTTTGATAGCGAAGCCATATTTTGTAGAGTTCAACCGATGTGATAGAGGGTTCATCGCCATGCAGAACCACAGTGGACTGAGTGAATCTCCTTGGAAAATCCCTCTTCGGATGTTGATTGTGTCGGTCTCGATGTTGCTGCTTGCGGTTCTGAGTTGTATCTTAGTGCGCCAGGTTGTCATAACGTGTTCTAAAAAGGAAACTGTATGATGATCTATTTTATACAGCTTTAAGATACCTGTGAGCCAGTCGTGAGGTACGGAATCAAATGCTTTTTTGTAGTCATAAGCCATGTGGAGGTTTCGTTGCTTGGAATGAGCCTGGTTGCAGATGACAGAGTCTATGATGAGTTGCTCTTTGCATCCCATTGCGCCCTTCGAGCAGCCTTTCTGCTGCATTGCAATGATGTTGTTCCGCTCGCAGTGAGCATATATTCGCTGCGTAAGGCAAGATGTGATTATCTTGTACAGCGTAGGCAAGCAGGTTATTGGGCGGTACTTGGCAGGGTTATCCGTATTCCGCTGGTCTTTTGGTAACAGGTAGGTTGCACCCTGTGTAAGAAACAATGGCATTTTCAGAGGATCGAGCAAGACTTCATTAATTAAGGCAGTTATTTGTTCATGCGTGCACCACAGCTTCTTAATCCAATAATTCTGGAGATGATCTGGACCTGGTGCCTTCCAGTTGTGGGAATTCTTGATGACATCGGAGACCTCAGCGGTTGTGAATTGCTCGTGTTGCATCTGGCTATAGTTCCGGCCCATCTCGCGTTCTTCGCTGATCCAGCTTGCACTGACATTGTATGGACCTGGTGTGGCAAGTTGATTTCTCCAGAAACCGTCGACCTGTTCTCTGCTAGGGTAACTCGCATTTGTGGCATCGGCGCTAGAATTAAAAGCACGGTAGAAACCCTTTTCTGATCGTTCAAAGAGTTTGTTGTCTCGTTTCCTGTTGTTACTAGCCTTGTATCTTCTCAGACGCCCTGCGAAAACAGAAAGTTTTTGTTTTAATGTGTCAAGACATTGTTGAGCAGTGATGTTCGCGGGGTCATGCCGAGAACGCATTTGGGTGCGGCTCATTATTGCCTATTATTATTATTATTATTATTATTATTATTATTATTATTATCTCGACTTAGCCAAAAGGCATTCGCACTCCCTCTACGGGGAACATTCACTCAGATCCCGGGCATCCCGGATACCAAAAGGATCTGGCTCGGACGAGACCCTTGCCATGTAATCGGGCCTTAGGTGACATTGATGTTGTTGGACGATCCTGCATTCCCCATGAATTTCCTGACGGTTCGGGCTGTCGCAAGTAGTACCGCTTTCTGCATGGACCTGTAAAGACTATCAGTTAGATTCAGCTCCTTGATGTTTCTCAGCAAACTTTTTGGTATAACACCAGTTGTTGACATGATGATTGGAATCGTCTGGACGTTCTCCATTTCCCATTGCCTTCTAATTCGTTCTTCTAAGTCTCTGTACTTCGCGATCTTCTCGACTTGCTTCACACGCAGGTTGTTGTTGTTCGGGATGGCCACATCAATCAGAGTTGTCTTCCTAGAAATTTTATCAACTATTATAAGGTCCGGTCTATTATGGGCAACTCGTTGATCAGTCAGAACTGTACGATCCCAGTACATCTTGTAGTTTCTGTTCTCAAGAACAGGCTCAGGTGTGTAGTTGTAATATGGGACCCTCTCTGTCTGCACAAGCAGCAGCTTTTCCGCCAGTTCCTGGTGCAAGATCTTGGCAACCGAATCGTGTCGTTCCTTATATTCCGTTGATGCAAACATCTGACATCCTCCTGTTATGTGCTGGATTGTTTCTGAAGTTGGGCACCCGTATCTGCATCTGTCATCCACTACCGATGCATCTCCTACAATGAATTTTAGGTAGTTGCGAGTTGGTATAACCTGATCTTGTATGGCCAGTAAGAAGCCTTCTGTCTCTGGGAACATCCGTCCCGAGGTCAGCCAATAGTACGACGCTAACTTGTCGACATGTTCCTGGTTAACCTCATTAGGATGCCTCCCGTGCAGCGGCTTCTCTAACCACCTCTGTAGTTTATCGTTGTCAGTTCGGTGGTGATTGTGATGCTCGTGTTCCGTCAGACGTAGCGGTGTTGAGACGTCTGCTCCGCATATAGCTTTATGTAGTGTGGAGCTGTTGGCCTGTCTGTGGAAATAATTACGCAGATTTAGTATTTGTTGGTCCAATTGCTTGCTGAGGTCTGCCAATCCTCTTCCTCCTTGTTGACGTGGCAGGGTTGTTCTTTCTACGGCGCTACGGGGATGATGTTTATGAGCTTTTGTCAGTAGTGTCCTAACTTTTCGTTGCAAGTTGTTGATGTCCGTGTTGGTCCAATTCACTATTCCGAAGGAATAGCTTAGTACAGAGCACGCATACGTGTTTAGGGCCTTAAACAAATTCCTGCTGTTAAGATCAGTTCGCACTACTTGTCTTACTCTCTTGATGAATTCATTAGTTAAATCGGTCTTCATTGTTCGATGATCTATCCTTTGAGCTTGCTTCATCCCGAGGTACTTGTATGTATCTCCCACGCTCATTGCTTCGATCTCCTGTCCGTCCTGCATCTCGTGTGCGCCTTGTTCGAGCTTTCCCCGGACGATATTAAGGGTGCGGCACTTGTCCAGTCCAAACTGCATTCCGATGTCCCTGGAGAACTCCTCTACAATTTTAAGCATTTGCGTTAGTTGGTTCTTGGTTGCGGCCATCAGTTTTAAATCATCCATATATAACAGGTGATTCAACCTGAACGCTTCTGATCTGTTGCTTTTGATAGCGAAGCCATATTTCGTAGAGTTCAACCGGTGTGATAGAGGGTTCATCGCCATGCAGAACCACAGTGGACTGAGTGAATCTCCTTGGAAAATCCCTCTTCGGATGTTGATTGTGTCGGTCTCGATGTTACTGCTTGCGGTTCTGAGTTGTATCTTAGTGCGCCAGGTTGTCATAACGTGTTCTAAAAAGGAAACTGTATGATGATCTATTTTGTACAGCTTTAAGATACCTGTGAGCCAGTCGTGAGGTACGGAATCAAATGCTTTTTTGTAGTCCACATAAGCCATGTAGAGGTTTCGTTGCCTGGAATGAGCCTGGTTGCAGATGACAGAGTCTATGATGAGTTGCTCTTTGCATCCCATTGCGCCCTTCGCGCAGCCCTTCTGCTGCATTGCCATGATGTTGTTCCGCTCACAGTGAGCATATATTCGCTGCGTAAGGCAAGATGTGATTATCTTGTACAGCGTAGGCAAGCAGGTTATTGGGCGGTACTTGGCAGGATTATCCGTATTCCGCTGGTCTTTTGGTAACAAGTAGGTTGCACCCTGTGTAAGAAACAATGGCATTTTCAGAGGATCGAGCAAGACTTCATTAATTAAGGCAGTTATTTGTTCATGCGTGCACCACAACTTCTTAATCCAGTAATTTTGGAGATGATCTGGACCTGGTGCCTTCCAGTTGTGGGAATTCTTTATGACATTGGAGACCTCATCGGTTGTGAATTGCTCATGTTGCATCTGGCTATAGTTCCGGCCCATCTCGCGTTCTTCACTGATCCAGCTTGCACTGACATTGTATGAACCTGGTGTGGCAAGTTGATTTCTCCAGAAACCGTCGACCTGTTCTCTGGTAGGGTAAGTCGCATTTGTGGCATCGCCGCTAGAATTCAAAGTACGGTAGAAAACTTTTTCTGATCGTTCAAAAAGTTTGTTGTCTCGTTTCCTGTTGTTACTAGCCTTGTATCTCCTCAGACGCCCTGCGAAAACAGAAAGTTTTTGTTTTAATGTATCAAGACATTGTTGAGCAGTGATGTTCGCGGGGTCACGCTGAGAATGCATTTGGGTGCGGCTCATTATTGCCTGCACCGCCCTCTGGATCTTTCTAGTTCTAACTCCTCTGATATATTCCGTTACTTGTCCTATGTCTTTACGGAGACTCTCGATCTTCCGGTTTAGTCGCATCTCCCATTGAGCCATTCGTGGTTCTGGTCTTGCACGATTTAACTCTTGAGCCGTCCGGATCTTGGCTCCCATTGCAGTGATGATGGCCGTTGCGGCACAGTAGATTAACATGTGCATATGGTCCAATGTTGGTGTTACTGAAACATAGTTGGGTAAAATTCTGGTGTTCATAATATCGAGCATGATTGCAAGTTTCCTGGAAGAGTTCAATCTTGGTAGCGGTGGTCTGCTCAGTGGGTCTGTGCCTTCGTATCGCAATACCGCCCTTTTCAGCTGTGTGTCTAGGCTTTCAAAGTGTTCTCCGTTAACTGATTCCCGATTCTCAGTTGTTCGTCCCGTCGTCTCGGCGTTTTGTTGTGGTCCAGGCACTTGAATTTCCCGATTCTCAGTTGTTCGCTCTGCCGTTCCGGCTTCTTGTTGTGGTCCAGGCAGTTGAATTTCCCCATTGTTGTTGTCTATGTCTATGTGTTCGCCATGGATCTCTAGCTCAACTTCCCGTTTTATAGCGTTGAGTCGCGTTTCTGGAATTCGGTTATTTCTTAGAATAGTTCGATACTGATCTGACACTCTTTGTTCAGACACTTTATTATTATTATTATTATTATTATTATTATATCGACTTAGCCAAAAGGCATTCGCACTCCCTCTACGGGGAACATTCACTCAGATCCCGGGCATCCCGGATACCAAAAGGATCTGGCTCGGACGAGACCCTTGCCATGTTATCGGGCCCTAGGTGACATTGATGTTCTTGGACGATCCTGCATTCCCCATGAATTTCCTGACGGTTCGGGCTGTCGCAAGTAGTACCGCTTTCTGCATGGACCTGTAAAGACTATCAGTTAGATTCAGCTCCTTGATGTTTCTCAGCAAACTTTTTGGTATAACACCAGTTGTTGACATGATGATTGGAATCGTCTGGACGTTCTCCATTTCCCATTGCCTTCTAATTCGTTCTTCTAAGTCTCTGTACTTCGCGATCTTCTCGACTTGCTTCACACGCAGGTTGTTGTTGTTCGGGATGGCCACATCAATCAGAGTTGTCTTCCTAGAAATTTTATCAACTATTATAAGGTCCGGTCTGTTATGGGCAACTCGTTGATCAGTCAGAACTGTACGATCCCAGTACATCTTGTAGTTGCTGTTCTCAAGAACAGGCTCAGGTGTGTAGTTGTAATATGGGACCCTTTCTGTCTGCACAAGCAGCAGCTTTTCCGCCAGTTCCCGGTGCAAGATCTTGGCAACCGAATCGTGTCGTTCCTTATATTCCGTTGATGCGAACATCTGACATCCTCCTGTTATGTGCTGGATTGTTTCTGAAGTTGGGCACCCGTATCTGCATCTGTCATCCACTACCGATGCATCTTCTACAATGAATTTTAGGTAGTTGCGAGTTGGTATAACCTGATCTTGTATGGCCAGTAGGAAGCCTTCCGTCTCGGGGAACATTCGTCCCGAGGTCAGCCAATAGTTCGACGCTAACTTGTCGACATGTTCCTGGTTAACCTCATTAGGATGTCTCCCGTGCAGCGGCTTCCCCAACCACCTCTGTAGTTTATCGTTGTCGGTTCGGTGGTGATTTTGACGCTCGTGTTCCGTCAGACGTAGCGGTGTTGAGACGTCTGCTCCGCATATAGCCCTATGTAGTGTGCAGCTGTTGGCCTGCCTGTAGAAATAATTACGCAGATTTAATATTTGTTGGTCCAATTGCTTGCTGAGATCTGCCAATCCCCTTCCTCCTAGTTGACGTGGCAGAGTTGTTCTTTCTACGGAGCTACGGGGATGATGTTTATGAGCTTTTGTCAGTAGTGTCCTAACTTTTCGTTGCAGGTTGTTGATGTCCGTGTTGGTCCAATTCACTATTCCGAACGAATAGCTGAGTACAGAGCACGCATACGTGTTCAGGGCCTTAAACAAATTCCTGCTGTTAAGATCAGTTCGCACTACTTGTCTTACTCTCTTGATGAATTCATTCGTTAAATCAGTCTTCATTGTTCGATGGTCTATCCTTTGAGCTTGTTTCATCCCGAGATACTTGTATGTATCTCCCTTGCTCATTGCTTCGATCTCCTGGCCGTCCTGCATCTCGTGTGCGCTTTGTTCGAGCTTTCCCCGGATGATATTAAGGGTGCGGCACTTGTCCAGTCCAAACAGCATTCCGATGTCCCTGGAGAACTCCTCTACAATTTTAAGCATTTGCGTTAGTTGGTTTTTGGTTGCGGCGATCAGTTTTAAATCATCCATATATAATAGGTGATTCAACTTGATCGCTTCTGCGTTGTTGCTTTTGATAGCGAAGCCATATTTTGTAGAGTTCAACCGATGTGATAGAGGGTTCATCGCCATGCAGAACCACAGTGGACTGAGTGAATCTCATAACGTGTTCTAAAAAGGAAACTGTATGATGATCTATTTTATACAGCTTTAAGATACCTGTGAGCCAGTCGTGAGGTACGGAATCAAATGCTTTTTTGTAGTCCACATAAGCCATGTGGAGGTTTCGTTGCTTGGAATGAGCCTGGTTGCAGATGACAGAGTCTATGATGAGTTGCTCTTTGCATCCCATTGCGCCCTTCGAGCAGCCTTTCTGCTGCATTGCAATGATGTTGTTCCGCTCGCAGTGAGCATATATTCGCTGCGTAAGGCAAGATGTGATTATCTTGTACAGCGTAGGCAAGCAGGTTATTGGGCGGTACTTGGCAGGGTTATCCGTATTCCGCTGGTCTTTTGGTAACAGGTAGGTTGCACCCTGTGTAAGAAACAATGGCATTTTCAGAGGATCGAGCAAGACTTCATTAATTAAGGCAGTTATTTGTTCATGCGTGCACCACAGCTTCTTAATCCAATAATTCTGGAGATGATCTGGACCTGGTGCCTTCCAGTTGTGGGAATTCTTGATGACATCGGAGACCTCAGCGGTTGTGAATTGCTCGTGTTGCATCTGGCTATAGTTCCGGCCCATCTCGCGTTCTTCGCTGATCCAGCTTGCACTGACATTGTATGGACCTGGTGTGGCAAGTTGATTTCTCCAGAAACCGTCGACCTGTTCTCTGCTAGGGTAACTCGCATTTGTGGCATCGGCGCTAGAATTAAAAGCACGGTAGAAACCCTTTTCTGATCGTTCAAAGAGTTTGTTGTCTCGTTTCCTGTTGTTACTAGCCTTGTATCTTCTCAGACGCCCTGCGAAAACAGAAAGTTTTTGTTTTAATGTGTCAAGACATTGTTGAGCAGTGATGTTCGCGGGGTCATGCCGAGAACGCATTTGGGTGCGGCTCATTATTGCCTATTATTATTATTATTATTATTATTATTATTATTATTATTATCTCGACTTAGCCAAAAGGCATTCGCACTCCCTCTACGGGGAACATTCACTCAGATCCCGGGCATCCCGGATACCAAAAGGATCTGGCTCGGACGAGACCCTTGCCATGTAATCGGGCCTTAGGTGACATTGATGTTGTTGGACGATCCTGCATTCCCCATGAATTTCCTGACGGTTCGGGCTGTCGCAAGTAGTACCGCTTTCTGCATGGACCTGTAAAGACTATCAGTTAGATTCAGCTCCTTGATGTTTCTCAGCAAACTTTTTGGTATAACACCAGTTGTTGACATGATGATTGGAATCGTCTGGACGTTCTCCATTTCCCATTGCCTTCTAATTCGTTCTTCTAAGTCTCTGTACTTCGCGATCTTCTCGACTTGCTTCACACGCAGGTTGTTGTTGTTCGGGATGGCCACATCAATCAGAGTTGTCTTCCTAGAAATTTTATCAACTATTATAAGGTCCGGTCTGTTATGGGCAACTCGTTGATCAGTCAGAACTGTACGATCCCAGTACATCTTGTAGTTTCTGTTCTCAAGAACAGGCTCAGGTGTGTAGTTGTAATATGGGACCCTCTCTGTCTGCACAAGCAGCAGCTTTTCCGCCAGTTCCTGGTGCAAGATCTTGGCAACCGAATCGTGTCGTTCCTTATATTCCGTTGATGCAAACATCTGACATCCTCCTGTTATGTGCTGGATTGTTTCTGAAGTTGGGCACCCGTATCTGCATCTGTCATCCACTACCGATGCATCTCCTACAATGAATTTTAGGTAGTTGCGAGTTGGTATAACCTGATCTTGTATGGCCAGTAAGAAGCCTTCTGTCTCTGGGAACATCCGTCCCGAGGTCAGCCAATAGTACGACGCTAACTTGTCGACATGTTCCTGGTTAACCTCATTAGGATGCCTCCCGTGCAGCGGCTTCTCTAACCATCTCTGTAGTTTATCGTTGTCAGTTCGGTGGTGATTGTGATGCTCGTGTTCCGTCAGACGTAGCGGTGTTGAGACGTCTGCTCCGCATATAGCTTTATGTAGTGTGGAGCTGTTGGCCTGTCTGTGGAAATAATTACGCAGATTTAGTATTTGTTGGTCCAATTGCTTGCTGAGGTCTGCCAATCCTCTTCCTCCTTGTTGACGTGGCAGGGTTGTTCTTTCTACGGCGCTACGGGGATGATGTTTATGAGCTTTTGTCAGTAGTGTCCTAACTTTTCGTTGCAAGTTGTTGATGTCCGTGTTGGTCCAATTCACTATTCCGAAGGAATAGCTTAGTACAGAGCACGCATACGTGTTTAGGGCCTTAAACAAATTCCTGCTGTTAAGATCAGTTCGCACTACTTGTCTTACTCTCTTGATGAATTCATTAGTTAAATCGGTCTTCATTGTTCGATGATCTATCCTTTGAGCTTGCTTCATCCCGAGGTACTTGTATGTATCTCCCACGCTCATTGCTTCGATCTCCTGTCCGTCCTGCATCTCGTGTGCGCCTTGTTCGAGCTTTCCCCGGACGATATTAAGGGTGCGGCACTTGTCCAGTCCAAACTGCATTCCGATGTCCCTGGAGAACTCCTCTACAATTTTAAGCATTTGCGTTAGTTGGTTCTTGGTTGCGGCCATCAGTTTTAAATCATCCATATATAACAGGTGATTCAACCTGAACGCTTCTGATCTGTTGCTTTTGATAGCGAAGCCATATTTCGTAGAGTTCAACCGGTGTGATAGAGGGTTCATCGCCATGCAGAACCACAGTGGACTGAGTGAATCTCCTTGGAAAATCCCTCTTCGGATGTTGATTGTGTCGGTCTCGATGTTACTGCTTGCGGTTCTGAGTTGTATCTTAGTGCGCCAGGTTGTCATAACGTGTTCTAAAAAGGAAACTGTATGATGATCTATTTTGTACAGCTTTAAGATACCTGTGAGCCAGTCGTGAGGTACGGAATCAAATGCTTTTTTGTAGTCCACATAAGCCATGTAGAGGTTTCGTTGCCTGGAATGAGCCTGGTTGCAGATGACAGAGTCTATGATGAGTTGCTCTTTGCATCCCATTGCGCCCTTCGCGCAGCCCTTCTGCTGCATTGCCATGATGTTGTTCCGCTCACAGTGAGCATATATTCGCTGCGTAAGGCAAGATGTGATTATCTTGTACAGCGTAGGCAAGCAGGTTATTGGGCGGTACTTGGCAGGATTATCCGTATTCCGCTGGTCTTTTGGTAACAAGTAGGTTGCACCCTGTGTAAGAAACAATGGCATTTTCAGAGGATCGAGCAAGACTTCATTAATTAAGGCAGTTATTTGTTCATGCGTGCACCACAACTTCTTAATCCAGTAATTTTGGAGATGATCTGGACCTGGTGCCTTCCAGTTGTGGGAATTCTTTATGACATTGGAGACCTCATCGGTTGTGAATTGCTCATGTTGCATCTGGCTATAGTTCCGGCCCATCTCGCGTTCTTCACTGATCCAGCTTGCACTGACATTGTATGAACCTGGTGTGGCAAGTTGATTTCTCCAGAAACCGTCGACCTGTTCTCTGGTAGGGTAAGTCGCATTTGTGGCATCGCCGCTAGAATTCAAAGTACGGTAGAAAACTTTTTCTGATCGTTCAAAAAGTTTGTTGTCTCGTTTCCTGTTGTTACTAGCCTTGTATCTCCTCAGACGCCCTGCGAAAACAGAAAGTTTTTGTTTTAATGTATCAAGACATTGTTGAGCAGTGATGTTCGCGGGGTCACGCTGAGAATGCATTTGGGTGCGGCTCATTATTGCCTGCACCGCCCTCTGGATCTTTCTAGTTCTAACTCCTCTGATATATTCCGTTACTTGTCCTATGTCTTTACGGAGACTCTCGATCTTCCGGTTTAGTCGCATCTCCCATTGAGCCATTCGTGGTTCTGGTCTTGCACGATTTAACTCTTGAGCCGTCCGGATCTTGGCTCCCATTGCAGTGATGATGGCCGTTGCGGCACAGTAGATTAACATGTGCATATGGTCCAATGTTGGTGTTACTGAAACATAGTTGGGTAAAATTCTGGTGTTCATAATATCGAGCATGATTGCAAGTTTCCTGGAAGAGTTCAATCTTGGTAGCGGTGGTCTGCTCAGTGGGTCTGTGCCTTCGTATCGCAATACCGCCCTTTTCAGCTGTGTGTCTAGGCTTTCAAAGTGTTCTCCGTTAACTGATTCCCGATTCTCAGTTGTTCGTCCCGTCGTCTCGGCGTTTTGTTGTGGTCCAGGCACTTGAATTTCCCGATTCTCAGTTGTTCGCTCTGCCGTTCCGGCTTCTTGTTGTGGTCCAGGCAGTTGAATTTCCCCATTGTTGTTGTCTATGTCTATGTGTTCGCCATGGATCTCTAGCTCAACTTCCCGTTTTATAGCGTTGAGTCGCGTTTCTGGAATTCGGTTATTTCTTAGAATAGTTCGATACTGATCTGACACTCTTTGTTCAGACACTTGCATGTGTGGAAACTCCCTGCAGAACTCGGCATGCAGTTGTTGTCGGTAGCCGATCATCTCTTGTCCTAAGTTTGTCACCCTGTAAAAAATACGCATTATCGATTCATTCATGGACCCAGTCCATTTCATGCGTCGTCGTTGTAATCCCGCCTGAGTGAACGCTGGCTGAAGTTCCCGCGCAGCACCTTCGGTGGGTGGAACCCTAGTTCTCGTTTGGCTCCCATGTTGTAGATGTTCGTGTTGTTGGGCTGTAGCTGTTTGTGCAACAGGGGCCCGCCTCATCAGCGCCCTGTCACCGACGTCCCGCTCGCTGTCATGCCCAGCGCCGGCTCCAGACATGCCCTGGCGATCCCCAGGCAGCGGCCCTATGACAATACTCCTATTAATCTCCATTCCATGGGTTTCTCCCGTAACGTGGGAGTGACGGCCCTCGGTCGCCTTTTACGACTCGCGGAGCCACGATAGGAGTATTCTAACCCGCTACCCATACGGGTCAACTAGGATAACGCGGGATCGTTACTCCCGAGGATCTGCCCCTGTCACCGGCCAAACCCCTCCTTGCGTTAACTGGGAAACACGGGATCGTTACACCCGAGGATCTGACCCTCTCACAGGCTAGACCCATCCCTGTGTAACTGGGAGTCGCGGGATTGTCACACCCGAGGATCAGCCTCCGTCACCGGCTAGACCCCTCCCTGCGTAACTGGATATCGCGGGATTGTCACACCCGTAGGTCTGCCCCTGTCACAGGCCAAGCCTCTCCATGCGTAACTGGGAATCGCGGGATCGTTACACCCGTGAATCTGCCCCTCTCACAGGCCAGACCCATCCCTGCGTAACTGGGGAGCGCGGGATTGTCACACCCGTGGATCTGCCTCTCTCACAAGTCAGATCCCCCCTGCGTAATTATTATTATTATTATTATTATTATTATTATTATTATTATTATATCGACTTAGCCAAAAGGCATTCGCACTCCCTCTACGGGGAACATTCACTCAGATCCCGGGCATCCCGGATACCAAAAGGATCTGGCTCGGACGAGACCCTTGCCATGTTATCGGGCCCTAGGTGACATTGATGTTCTTGGACGATCCTGCATTCCCCATGAATTTCCTGACGGTTCGGGCTGTCGCAAGTAGTACCGCTTTCTGCATGGACCTGTAAAGACTATCAGTTAGATTCAGCTCCTTGATGTTTCTCAGCAAACTTTTTGGTATAACACCAGTTGTTGACATGATGATTGGAATCGTCTGGACGTTCTCCATTTCCCATTGCCTTCTAATTCGTTCTTCTAAGTCTCTGTACTTCGCGATCTTCTCGACTTGCTTCACACGCAGGTTGTTGTTGTTCGGGATGGCCACATCAATCAGAGTTGTCTTCCTAGAAATTTTATCAACTATTATAAGGTCCGGTCTGTTATGGGCAACTCGTTGATCAGTCAGAACTGTACGATCCCAGTACATCTTGTAGTTGCTGTTCTCAAGAACAGGCTCAGGTGTGTAGTTGTAATATGGGACCCTTTCTGTCTGCACAAGCAGCAGCTTTTCCGCCAGTTCCCGGTGCAAGATCTTGGCAACCGAATCGTGTCGTTCCTTATATTCCGTTGATGCGAACATCTGACATCCTCCTGTTATGTGCTGGATTGTTTCTGAAGTTGGGCACCCGTATCTGCATCTGTCATCCACTACCGATGCATCTTCTACAATGAATTTTAGGTAGTTGCGAGTTGGTATAACCTGATCTTGTATGGCCAGTAGGAAGCCTTCCGTCTCGGGGAACATTCGTCCCGAGGTCAGCCAATAGTTCGACGCTAACTTGTCGACATGTTCCTGGTTAACCTCATTAGGATGTCTCCCGTGCAGCGGCTTCCCCAACCACCTCTGTAGTTTATCGTTGTCGGTTCGGTGGTGATTTTGACGCTCGTGTTCCGTCAGACGTAGCGGTGTTGAGACGTCTGCTCCGCATATAGCCCTATGTAGTGTGCAGCTGTTGGCCTGCCTGTAGAAATAATTACGCAGATTTAATATTTGTTGGTCCAATTGCTTGCTGAGATCTGCCAATCCCCTTCCTCCTAGTTGACGTGGCAGAGTTGTTCTTTCTACGGAGCTACGGGGATGATGTTTATGAGCTTTTGTCAGTAGTGTCCTAACTTTTCGTTGCAGGTTGTTGATGTCCGTGTTGGTCCAATTCACTATTCCGAACGAATAGCTGAGTACAGAGCACGCATACGTGTTCAGGGCCTTAAACAAATTCCTGCTGTTAAGATCAGTTCGCACTACTTGTCTTACTCTCTTGATGAATTCATTCGTTAAATCAGTCTTCATTGTTCGATGGTCTATCCTTTGAGCTTGTTTCATCCCGAGATACTTGTATGTATCTCTCTTGCTCATTGCTTCGATCTCCTGGCCGTCCTGCATCTCGTGTGCGCTTTGTTCGAGCTTTCCCCGGATGATATTAAGGGTGCGGCACTTGTCCAGTCCAAACAGCATTCCGATGTCCCTGGAGAACTCCTCTACAATTTTAAGCATTTGCGTTAGTTGGTTTTTGGTTGCGGCGATCAGTTTTAAATCATCCATATATAATAGGTGATTCAACTTGATCGCTTCTGCGTTGTTGCTTTTGATAGCGAAGCCATATTTTGTAGAGTTCAACCGATGTGATAGAGGGTTCATCGCCATGCAGAACCACAGTGGACTGAGTGAATCTCATAACGTGTTCTAAAAAGGAAACTGTATGATGATCTATTTTATACAGCTTTAAGATACCTGTGAGCCAGTCGTGAGGTACGGAATCAAATGCTTTTTTGTAGTCCACATAAGCCATGTGGAGGTTTCGTTGCTTGGAATGAGCCTGGTTGCAGATGACAGAGTCTATGATGAGTTGCTCTTTGCATCCCATTGCGCCCTTCGAGCAGCCCTTCTGCTGCATTGCAATGATGTTGTTCCGCTCGCAGTGAGCATATATTCGCTGCGTAAGGCAAGATGTGATTATCTTGTAAAGCGTAGGCAAGCAGGTTATTGGGCGGTACTTGGCAGGGTTATCCGTATTCCGCTGGTCTTTTGGTAACAGGTAGGTTGCACCCTGTGTAAGAAACAATGGCATTTTCAGAGGATCGAGCAAGACTTCATTAATTAAGGTAGTTATTTGTTCATGCGTGCACCACAACTTCTTAATCCAATAATTTTGGAGATGATCTGGACCTGGTGCCTTCCAGTTGTGGGAATTCTTGATGACATCGGAGACCTCAGCGGTTGTGAATTGCTCGTGTTGCATCTGGCTATAGTTCCGGCCCATCTCGCGTTCTTCGCTGATCCAGCTTGCACTGACATTGTATGGACCTGGTGTGGCAAGTTGATTTCTCCAGAAACCGTCGACCTGTTCTCTGCTAGGGTAACTCGCATTTGTGGCATCGGCGCTAGAATTAAAAGCACGGTAGAAACCCTTTTCTGATCGTTCAAAGAGTTTATTGTCTCGTTTCCTGTTGTTACTAGCCTTGTATCTCCTCAGACGCCCTGCGAAAACAGAAAGTTTTTGTTTTAATGTGTCAAGACATTGTTGAGCAGTGATGTTCGCGGGGTCATGCCGAGAATGCATTTGGGTGCGGCTCATTACTGCCTGCACCGCCCTCTGGATCCTTCTAGTTCTAACTCCTCTGATATATTCCGTCACTTGTCCTATGTCTTTACGGAGACTCTCGATCTTCCGATTTAGTCGCATTTCCCATTGAGCCATTCGTGGTTCTGGTCTTGCACGATTCAACTCTTGGGCCGTTCGGATCTTGGCACCCATTACAGTGATGACTGCCGTTGCGGCACAGTAGATTAACATGTGCATACGTTCTAATGTTGGTGTCACTGAAACATAGCTTGGTAAAATTCTTGTGTTCATAAGATCGAGCACGATCGCAAGTTTCCTGGAAGAATTTAATCTTGGTAGCGGTGGCCTGCTAAGTGGGTCTGTTCTTCGTTAACCCGTTCCAGACTCTCGGTTGTTGGTTCTACCGTTTCGGCTTCTAGTTGTTGTCCAGGCTCTTGAAGTTCCCCATTGTTGTTGTTGTCATCTATGTCTATGTGTTCGCCGTGGATCTCTAGCTCAACTTCCCGTTTGATAGCGTTAAGTCGCGTTTCTGGAATTCGGTTATTTCTTAGAATAGTTCGATACTGATCTGACACTCTTTGTTCAGACACTTGCATGTGTGGAAACTCCCTGCAGAACTCGGCATGCAGTTGTTGTCGGTAGCCGATAATCTCTTGTCCTAAGTTTGTCACCCTGTAGAAAATACGCATAATCGATTCATTCATGGACACAGTCCATTTCATGCGTCGTCGTTGTAATCCCGCCTCTGTGAACGCTGGCTGAAGTTCCCGCGCAGCACCTTCGGTGGGTGGAACCCTAGTTCTCGTTTGGCTCCCATGTTGTAGATGTTCGTGTTGTTGTTGGGCTGTAGCTGTTTGTGCAACAGGGGCCCGCCTCATCAGCGCCCTGTCACCGACGTCCCGCTCGCTGTCATGCCCAGCGCCGGCTCCAGACATGCCCTGGCGATCCCCAGGCAGCGGCCCTATGACAATCATCCTATCATTCTCCATTCCATAGTTTTCTCCCGTAACGTGGGAGTGACGGCCCTCGGTCGCCTTTTACGACTCGCGGAGCCACGATAGGAGTATTCTAACCCGCTACCCATACGGGTCAACTAGGATAACGCGGGATCGTTACTCCCGAGGATCTGCCCCTGTCACCGGCCAAACCCCTCCTTGCGTTAACTGGGAAACACGGGATCGTTACACCCGAGGATCTGCCCCTCTCACAGGCTAGACCCATCCCTGTGTAACTGGGAGTCGCGGGATTGTCACCCCCGAGGATCAGCCCCCGTCACCGGCTAGACCCCTCCCTGCGCAACTGGATATCGCGGGATTGTCACACCCGTAGGTCTGCCCCTGTCACAGGCCAAGCCTCTCCATGCGTAACTGGGAATCGCGGGATCGTTACACCCGTGAATCTGCCCCTCTCACAGGCCAGACTCATCCCTGCGTAACTGGGGAGCGCGGGATTGTCACACCCGTGGATCTGCCTCTCTCACAAGTCAGATCCCCCCTGCGTATCTTATCTTATTATTATTATTATATATATATATATATTATTATTATTATTATTATTATTATTATTATTATTATTATTATTATTATTATTATTATTATTATATCGACTTAGCCAAAAGGCATTCGCACTCCCTCTACGGGGAACATTCACTCAGATCCCGGGTATCCCGGATACCATAAGGATCTGGCTCGGACGAGACCCTTGCCATGTTATCGGGCCTTAGGTGACATTGATGTTGTCGGACGTTCCTGCATTCCCCATGAATTTCCTGACGGTTCGGGCTGTCGCAAGCAGTGCCGCTTTCTGCATGGACCTGTAAAGACTATCAGTTAGACCCAGCTCTTTTATGTTTCTCAGCAAACTTTTTGGTATAACACCAGTTGTTGACACGATAATTGGAATCGTCTTGAGGTTTTCCATTTCCCATTGCCTTCTAATTCGTTCTTCTAAGTCTCTGTACTTCGCGATCTTCTCGACTTGCTTCACACGCAGGTTGTTGTTGTTCGGGATGGCCACATCAACCAGAGTTGTCTTCCTAGAAATTTTATCAACTATTATAAGGTCCGGTCTGTTATGGGCAACTCGTTGATCTGTCGGAACTGTTGACCTCATTAGGATGCCTCCCGTGCAGCGGCTTCTCCAACCACCTCTGTAGTGTATCGTTGTCGGTTCGGTGGTGATTTTGATGCTCGTGTTCCGTCAGACGTAGCGGTGTTAAGACGTCTGCTCCGCATATAGCTTTATGTAGTGTGGAGCTGTTGGCCTGTCTCTAGAAATAATTACGCAGATTTATAATTTGTTGGTCCAATTGCTTGCTAAGGTCTGCCAATCCTCTTCCTCCTAGTTGACGTGGCAGAGTAGTTCTTTCTACGGCGCTACGGGGATGATGTTTATGAGCTTTTGTCAGTAGTGTCCTAACTTTTCGCTGCAGGTTGTTGATGTCGTTGTTGGTCCAATTCACTATTCCAAACGAATAGCTGAGTACAGATCACGCATACGTGTTCAGGGCCTTAAACAAATTCCTGCTGTTAAGATCAGTTCGCACTACTTGTCTTATTATTATTATTATTATATCGACTTAGCCAAAAGGCATTCACACTCCCTCTACGGGGAACATTCACTCAGATCCCGGGTATCCCGGATACCATAAGGATCTGGCTCGGCCGAGACCCTTGCCATGTTATCGGGCCTTAGGTGACATTGATGTTGTTGGACGTTCCTGCACTCCCCATGAATTTCCTGACGGTTCGGGCTGTCGCAAGTAGTACCGCTTTCTGCATGGACCTGTAAAGACTATCAGTTAGACCCACCTCTTTGATGTTTCTCAGCAAACTTTTTGGTATGACACCAGTTGTTGACACGATGATTGGAATCGTCTGAACGTTGTCCATTTCCCACTGCCTTCTAATTCGTTCTTCTAAGTCTCTGTACTTCGCGATCTTCTCGACTTGCTTCACACGCAGGTTGTTGTTGTTCGGGATGGCCACATCAATCAGAGTTGTCTTCCTAGAAATTTTATCAACTATTATAAGGTCCGGTCTGTTATGGGCAACTCGTTGATCTGTCAGAACTGTACGATCCCAGTACATCTTGTAGTTGCTGTTCTCAAGAACAGGCTCCGGTGTGTAGCTGTAATATGGGATCCTCTCTGCCTGCACAAGCAGAAGTTTTTCCGCCAGTTCCTGGTGCAAGATCTTGCCAACCGAATCGTGTCGTTCCTTATATTCCGTTGATGCGAACATCTGACATCCTCCTGTTATGTGCTGGATTGTTTCTGAAGTTGGGCACCCGTATCCGCATCTGTCATCCACTACCGATGCATCTCCTACAATGAATTTTAGGTAGTTGCGAGTTGGTATAACCTGATCTTGTATGGCCAGTAAGAAGCCTTCCGTCTCGGGGAACATTCTTCCCGAGGTCAGCCAATAGTTCGACGCTAACTTGTCGACATGTTCCTGGTTAACCTCATTAGGATGCCTCCCGTGCAGCGGCTTCCCCAACCACCTCTGTAGTTTATCGTTTTCGGTTCGGTGGTGATTTTAACGCTCGTGTTCCGTCAGACGTAGCGGTGTTGAGACGTCTGCTCCGCATATAGCTTTATGTAGTGTGGAGCTGTTGGCCTGTCTCTGGAAATAATTACGCAGATTTATTATTTGTTGCTCCAATTGCTTGCTGAGGTCTGCCAATCCTCTTCCTCCTAGTTGACGTGGCAGAGTAGTTCTTTCTATGGCGCTACGGGGATGATGTTTATGAGCTTTTGTCAGTAGTGTCCTAACTTTTCGTTGCAGGTTGTTGATGTCCGTGTTGGTCCAATTCACTATTCTGAACGAATAGCTGAGTACAGAGCACGCATAAGTGTTCAGGGCCTTAACCAAATTCCTGCTGTTAAGATCAGTTCGCACTACTTGTCTTACTCTCTTGATGAATTCATTCGTTAAATCAGTCTTCATTGTTCGATGGTCTATCCTTTGAGCTTGTTTCATCCCGAGATACTTGTATGTATCTCCCATGCTCATTGCTTCGATCTCCTGGCCGTCCTGCATCTCGTGTGCGCTTTGTTCGAGCTATCCCCGGATGATATTAAGGGTGCGGAACTTGTCCAGTCCAAACAGCATTCCGATGTCCCTGGAGAACTCCTCTACAATTTTAAGCATTTGCGTTAGTTGGTTTTTGGTTGCGGCGATCAGTTTTAAATCATCCATATATAATAGGTGATTCAACTTCATCGCTTCTGCGTTGTTGCTTTTGATAGCGAAGCCATATTTTGTAGAGTTCAACCGATGTGATAGAGGGTTCATCGCCATGCAGAACCAGAGTGGACTGAGTGAATCTCCTTGGAAAATCCCTCTTCGGATGTTGATTGTGTCGGTCTCGATGTTGCTGCTTGCGGTTCTGAGTTGTATCTTAGTGCGCCAAGTTGTCATAACGTGTTCTAAAAAGGAAACTGTATGATGATCTATTTTATACAGCTTTAAGATACCTGTGAGCCAGTCGTGAGGTACGGAATCAAATGCTTTTTTGTAGTCCACATAAGCCATGTGGAGGTTTCGTTGCTTGGAATGAGCCTGGTTGCAGATGACAGAGTCTATGATGAGTTGCTCTTTGCATCCCATTGCGCCCTTCGAGCAGCCCTTCTGCTGCATTGCAATGATGTTGTTCCGCTCGCAGTGAGCATATATTCGCTGCGTAAGGCAAGATGTGATTATCTTGTAAAGCGTAGGCAAGCAGGTTATTGGGCGGTACTTGGCAGGGTTATCCGTATTCCGCTGGTCTTTTGGTAACAGGTAAGTTGCACCCTGTGTAAGAAACAATGGCATTTTCAGAGGATCGAGCAAGACTTCATTAATTAAGGTAGTTATTTGTTCATGCGTGCACCACAACTTCTTAATCCAATAATTTTGGAGATGATCTGGACCTGGTGCCTTCCAGTTGTGGGAATTCTTGATGACATCGGAGACCTCAGCGGTTGTGAAACTGTATGATGATCTATTTTATACAGCTTTAAGATACCTGTGAGCCAGTCGTGAGGTACGGAATCAAATGCTTTTTTGTAGTCCACATAAGCCGTCAACCTGTTCTCTGCTAGGGTAACTCGTATTTGTGGCATCGGCACTAGAATTCAAAGTACGGTAGAAACCTTTTTCTGATCGTTCAAAGAGTTTGTTGTCTCGTTTCCTGTTGTTACTAGCCTTGTATCTCCTCAGACGCCCTGCGAAAACAGAAAGTTTTAAACAGAATGAATATTTAGTGTCCCCATTATAATTTTAAAGGAAATGGCTTGTGGCATATGGGACAAAATGCTTTGGTAATTGGCAACACCAAACTAGTTTCCAATATCTAATGGAAATTGTGTATGGGTCTTTCGGAGGTGTGCAGACCACGACAGGTACCTGTTTCGGGCTTGTTGGCCCTCATCAGGCAGACGTAGCGCACCTCAGCCGAAAAGACCCAAACACGTTGGCTTAGTGGAAAAGGAACTAGTATAATGCGGTGAGCATTTACCATCCAACGCCATCTAGCTGGTACTGCCAAAACCAAAGCAATGTGAGTGTGTATATATCGACCGGTCGATCGACATATAAAAAGAACTCTTCAAAGCGGCGCGGAGCGGTGGAAAAAAACCAGAAGAAGCATACATACATACATCCACCGCGCCGCGCCGCTTTGCCGAGTTCTTTTTATATGTCGATCGACCGGTCGATATATACACACTCACATTGCTTTGGTTTTGGCAGTACCAGCTAGATGGCGTTGGATGGTAAATGCTCACCGCATTATACTAGTTCCTTTTCCACTAAGCCAACGTGTTTGGGTCTTTTCGGCTGAGGTGCGCTACGTCTGCCTGATGAGGGCCAACAAGCCCGAAACAGGTACCTGTCGCGGTCTGCACACCTCCGAAAGACCCATACACAATTTCCATTAGATATTGGAAACTAGTTTGGTGTTGCCAATTACCAAAGCATTTTGTCCCATATGCCACAAGCCATTTCTTTTAAAATTATAATGGGGACACTAAATATTCATTCTGTTTAATCATCGTTTGGCTATAGACGTAAGCACACGAGGATTGAAACTCACGATTCGATCCTTGTTGATTTCTATATATTAGAAGATACTCGGTGATGAATCAAACGAGTTTCTTGGCCCCCGTATGTATGCTTCTTCTGGTTTTTTTCCACCGCGCCGCGCCGCTTTGCCGAGTTCTTTTTATATGTCGATCGACCGGTCGATATATACACACTCACATTGCTTTGGTTTTGGCAGTACCAGCTAGATGGCGTTGGATGGTAAATGCTCACCGCATTATACTAGTTCCTTTTCCACTAAGCCAACGTGTTTGGGTCTTTTCGGCTGAGGTGCGCTACGTCTGCCTGATGAGGGCCAACAAGCCCGAAACAGGTACCTGTCGTGGTCTGCACACCTCCGAAAGACCCATATACAATTTCCATTAGATATTGGAAACTAGTTTGGTGTTGCCAATTACCAAAGCATTTTGTCCCATATGCCACAAGCCATTTCTTTTAAAATTATAATGGGGACACTAAATATTCATTCTGTTTAATCATCGTTTGGCTATAGACGTAAGCACACGAGGATTGAAACTCACGATTCGATCCTTGTTGATTTCTATACAGGGTGTAACTTTGATAAGTACAGAAATTTTAAGGGCAGGTCGGGAAAAATGCACTTGTTACGCCTATGCAATTAAAATTTTTCTAAAGTGCATATTAACGTCAGAAATATATTTTTTAAAACGCTATTAAAACCCCTTTTTCCGACGCTACGGCCATGGGTGCTTGACCTTGCCGGGACCAGCTGGAACTGAGGCCGGTTCCGGCGGATCCCCCCCAATTCCGCCGTGCAGCGTTGTCAGACGTATAGCTCTTTCACAGTATTACAGGAATAGTCTTTCAACTAATTTTTGAACAAATCTTTAATGGTTCTTTTAGCGAATAGCATGCAAAAAACTACCTTTCGGATGCCTGGATGATTTTCCTTGCGGGTGTCGTACTCCTTTCTTATGTTATCCAAAAATCCTCTCGAAAATCACAAGAAGCACTAGGTAACTGGTTGCCAGTCGAATCGCTTTTTCCGAGGCTTTTTCGCAATATTTGAAGAATATTGACGCAACCATGTATCATTTGGTGTATGTGGAGATCTCGGTGGAGATTAAATAAATAAATAAATAATTTTTGGACAACTCCTTAAAGGTTCTTTTAGCGAATAGCTCGACGAATAGCATGAAAAAGCCTACCTTTGAGATGCATCGATTATTTTTACTATTTTCTTGTGTTTAGATACTATCCAAAAATCTTCACAAAATCACATAAAGCACTAAGTACCTACCTGACTAGTGGCACTGTTTTTATACGATGGTCGCGAAGGTATAACACTGCGTAGTCTCTTTTTACGGAAATACGAAAAAAACACTTGTTTTTTTTTTTCACTGCACAATCGCGGCGCGATTCCAAATATTAGGGACGTCTCGGTTTCCCTCAGCTGATTTATTCCAACGGGCACTCGACTAGGTGGATTGTACAATTAGATCCATACCGTATGCGTCTAATAAAACCCGAATTTTCGCGAACCCTTGAAACTGCTTCTTTTATCCTCGCGCGTAATTGGGGTACCTAGTAGGAACCTATCTAGCACTGTTTTCATACGAAGGCCGCGAACGTTTAATACTGCATTTCTTAACGGAAATATGAAAAAATCACTTGTTATTTCACTGAAAATTCGTAGCGGCAATTGCAACAGGTTTGGACATCACTGCTGGTCCAAAAAATGGAGAACGGATCTGGAAAAATGTACAGAAGCAGGTTCACTTCCGACGACAGTTCGTAAAACAAAGCAAAGCAACGGAACAATATCGGTTAGCAAGACGCGACGTTTGCATACGCGTCCACGTTTTGGAAACAGAATTGTTATATCACAACCACAGAATAGCCACACGTAAGGCATTCTGTATAATAATAAATTGCTTGTTGAAGCTGGCGCTCCCAAAAATTACAGGCGGACGCGGATCGATATCAATCAGCTGTTAAATCTCATAATCGGACGGACGACTATTCGGTGTTGCCGTTTATGCCGACATGTCCCCAAACTGACTTAAAGTCCCTTAAATCCGATTTTTTATTTTCGCGGATTTATACGGGGTTTCATTCGTTATAAGTTAATCTACTATCTCGTATAATTATTATGCACAAAAACGGGTAAATCCATGTAAAAATCCACTACACAATTAAATTTATAGGGAATTAAATTACTAAATCAGGTAAATTTTCAGCACACTTGGCAACATAGTAGCGCCGCCCCGAGAGAAGTAGGGGCCGCGAGCCGCGATTGGCTAATATCGCGCACAAGTTGTGAGTAGTGGGGATCACCTGTAGTGTCGATGTCAAGTGGCGCCCCGCGCTTGCGCTCCTCGCCCAGCTGTAATTTAGTAGGTCGGCCGGGCGGCGTGGAAATGGAGCAAAATCGAGTGAATCAGTGCCAGTGAATTCATTCGTAATTGTAATTATTGCGCGATTCGGCGCGGCGTCGTTTTTGTGTGAAGTTGGCGTCGGACGCCAGCGCCCGACGCCAACGTCATATGCCCGCGCCTGGCGAATCTCGGCGAAGGAATGTCGGGCAGTAGTCAAGGGCACGCAGAAGCTTAAATTCACCGTTGTTTTTCGGTTTTTGGGGACATTACGCGACATTTCGCCACCAAGTTTTTACGAAAAGTAAGAGGAATGGTAAGGAATTAACTTGAGAGAGTTCCGAAACGGCAAAGGGTTAAAAAATGCGGAAATGATAAGCACGCCAATTTGACAGTCTTCCCCAACTATTTTCGGAACCGAATAATTTTTTATTTACAACCATGTATGTAATATCGACATTTCTGACTTTTTAGAAGTTTGAAAGTGTCAATTTTTTGACTTTTAAAACAAATACTTTATTCAGTTGATTGCCGATCAGAAATTTATTATCCCAAGGTGTCCCAAGAGATGGCTAATTATTAGTATAAAAAAAATTGCGGCCTGAAAATCAGTTGTAAAATAGGTAGGTAGGTAGATACCTACTCCACAAAAGACTTGTCAAAAAATTATGAGTGTGAAATCAGCAATGAGTTTTCTAGCAATGACTTCTCCGAGCGGCGCTCGGATACATTTCTGCTGCCTAGGGACTTAAAATAACAGTAAAGTGATAAAAACTGACGTGTTTGTTAAATTATTGTGTGCGCCTGTGAAGAAAGCAATAAACAGTTCGTCACAGCAACCGACATCATAAAAAAAAACGTGGATACCTACCAGCAGTAATTTTCAAAGGTACCTAGGTACCTAATTCTGCAAGCAGATTTATTCCACTCTGACATGCGGCAACGTCGCGGTATTCCCCTTCCTAATCTAACGTTATTCCCCTCCATCTCCTAGGGAGAGGTTAGACCTCCCCTCTAAGCGCTTCTAGTGACGATCCAGCGGCGTGCATTGAGCACGGATAAAGATTGATTTGCCCCATTTTCTAAACATCGATTAAAAATTTTTTTTTTCATTTTCGGTTTTATGAACGTCCCCGATTACGTGGTTAAAATTTCTGTACCTATCAAAGATACACCCTGTATATTAGAAGATACTCGGTGATGAATCAAACGAGTTTCTTGGCCCCCGTATGTATGCTTCTTCTGGTTTTTTTCCACCGCGCCGCGCCGCTTTGCCGAGTTCTTTTTATATGTCGATCGACCGGTCGATATATACACACTCACATTGCTTTGGTTTTGGCAGTACCAGCTAGATGGCGTTGGATGGTAAATGCTCACCGCATTATACTAGTTCCTTTTCCACTAAGCCAACGTGTTTGGGTCTTTTCGGCTGAGGTGCGCTACGTCTGCCTGATGAGGGCCAACAAGCCCGAAACAGGTACCTGTCGTGGTCTGCACACCTCCGAAAGACCCATACACAATTTCCATTAGATATTGGAAACTAGTTTGGTGTTGCCAATTACCAAAGCATTTTGTCCCATATGCCACAAGCCATTTCTTTTAACAGAAAGTTTTTGTTTTAATGTGTCAAGACAGTGTTGAGCAGTGATGTTCGCGGGTGAGAATGCATTTGGGTGCGGCCCATTATTGCCTGCACCTCCCTCTGGATCTTTCTGGTACTAACTCCCCTGATATATTCAGTTACTTGTCCTATGTCTTTACGGAGACTCTCGATCTTCCGATTTAGTTCCATCTCCCATTGAGCTATTCGTGGTTTTGGTCTTGCACGATTTAACTCTTGGGCCGTCCGGATCTTGGCTCCCATTACAGTGATGATTGCCTTTGAGGCACAGTAGATTAACATGTGCATATGTTCTAATGTTGGTGCTACTGAAACATAGTTAGGCAAAATTCTGGTGTTCATAATATCGAGCAAGATTGCAAGTTTCCTGGAAGAATTTAATCTTGGTAGCGGTGGTCTGCTCAGTGGATCTGTGCCTTCGTATCGCAACACCGCCCTTCTCAGCTGTGTGTCTAGGCTTTCAAAGTGTTCTTCGTTATAACTACTTCCCGATTCTCAGTTGTTCGCTCTGCCGTTTCGGTTTCTTGTTGTGGTTCAGGCACTTGAATTTCCCCGTTGTTGTTGTCTATGTCTATGTGTTCGCCATGGATCTCTAGCTCAACTTCCCGTTTGATAGCGTTAAGACGCTTTTCTGGGATTCGGTTGTTTCTTAGAATAGTTCGATACTGATCTGACACTCTTTGTTCAGAGACTTGCATGTATGGAAACTCCCTGCAGAACTCGGCATGCAGTTGTTGTCGGTAGCCGATCATCTCTTGTCCTAAGTTTGTCACCCTTTAAAAAATACGCATAATTCATTCATTCATGGACCCAGTCCATTTCATGCGTCGTAGTTGTAATCCCGCCTGAGTGAACGCTGGCTGAAGTTCCCGCGCAGCACCTTCGGTGGGTAGAACCATAGTGCTCGTTTGGCTCCCCTGTTGTTGATGGTCGTGTTCGTGGGCTGTAGCTGTTTGTGCGACAGGAGCCCGCCTCATCAGCGCCCTGTCACCGACGTCCCGCTCGCTGCCATGCCCAGCGCCGGCTCCAGACATGCCCTGGCGATCCCCATATTATTATTGTTATTATTATTATACTTTAAATTAATATTCCTTGAACGTGTCCTTTTCTAAAAAGATGAAAAAGTTGCCACCCTGAGGAGGACGCCGGGGCCGGCGAAGCCGGCCCCGCGCGCCTCTGTCGCCGAGATGAAAGAAAAAAAGAGTGAAGTTCGGCGGTTCGGAGGCCGGAGGATTTTTCTTCGCCTAAGTACGTCCGCCAGAAATGGCGGTAAGTCGAGCGCCTCGAGTGTGCGGTAAAAAGGTGGATAGTAAGCAGTTTCCCGTGAAAACTGCCTCGGCCGAAAGCGTGACCAAAAAAATCCTTAAATAGGGTCGTAGGGTGGGGAAATCGCATTGGAAAGGAAGAGGATGACCTGCCCAAGAGATCTAACCCTTTTTCTAATTTTTAATGAGATAAATGCCGGAGATATTAAGTTTTTATGTGTCGTCCTGCGCCTAAAAATTAGCCCAAAAAGGTCGCGAAATTGTCAGAAATTGCCAGTTTTCGTCGAGCCGTAGCTTCGTTATTTCGGCCCGGGGCCACGAGGTCGCAATTTTTAAAGCTTCCTCCAAGTCTTCAGGTCATGTTCGGATACCTCCGGCGCCCCCGAAAATTCGAGAAATAAGTAAAAACAGGCAATTTTCGAGAGTAGTTTCGGAGGATTTTCTGTCGATTTTGCCGTCCCATTTCTCTTAAGAAGAAAATCGAGATTGCGGAAATTTTCTCAGATATCGGATCTTCGAGGTTTCTTTCGGTACCCGAGGAAAGTACAAGACCGAATTAAGAGATCTACCACCTCCTTCGATTTTTAGAACGGCTGTGTTCGAGGTTATCGAAAGACTTTTGCGAAGAAGATGGCCAATGTTCGTGGGACGGGTTGTAAGATTAGACACTAAACGTCCGGCAACCTAACGGCGCCAGTTTTTCCTGTAGCGACTTTGACTGACCGTGTCGCGCGAGAGGTTAGATTCGTGGTCAGTCGCGCCTTTGAGGTTATGGCGGGCCTTCAAGCGGCACCGTCGCAATAACAAGGCCCGACAGCTAAAAGCGATGAGTCATCCAAGGGAGGTGAGCCTAAGGCGCCAAATTCAAATTTCAAGGTGTCAGCTTGGTAAATTTGGTAAAAAACACTTTAAAATGATTGTTTACATATATAGCTCATGGTTTTACAACACGGATAATAATCTACGAGAGTGAAAGTCACATTTTCAAGGAGTTTTGCTGCATTTAGATATCTACCGGTAAAATTTTCGTAAATGCCAATTATTTCTTATTTGTCTGCCTACATAAAACTAAATTCGAATAAATTAAACCATAAAATTTACTGATTTCAAGGTGGTTACGTTTAATCACGTAAAATTGTTAGGTATATCACTCTCCAACAGTCCAAACCAAAATCCTGGAAAACTGTGTAGGAACAAAATCTCTTTTGATGGTCTTAACCCACTTTTCCCTTAAAATGGGATCTTTATGGAGGAAAAAGCGTACACATTAGGACGCCTTTGTAGTTTCCCTTGCAGTTGGGAACGGAACACGTCCACGGCATGATTTAAATTAGTCTATAAAACTAAGACACAACCTAAAACCTATAAACTAAAATTGAACTTTAATCACTTTATTCTGAACCACTTCTGTTTTACCACCTTATTAATAAAACTCCATGTCCTATATTACTAAAAAACACAGTCCAACACACAACAAACGTTCTTTAAAACAGGAAAATCACCAGACAAGTAAACGTAAACAACTTCAAAAAGCAACCTCCCGACCTCCCTGTGATGACGTAGTGACGTTTCGCGTCGCCAGCTGGCAGGCCTTTATCATTGCGACGGTGCCGCTTCAAGTAGCGACTTTACGGTGTATACCGGGTGCTGATCTGTGAATTTTTCGACGGCCGAAGAACTCGCACCTGTTGAATATTTGCAATTTCGAAATGAACGGATACGGGGGTGGCGATTTTCGAATACGCACGCCTCTTGAATATCTGTACTTTCGAAGGGGATACAGGGTGGATATTGGCGTCTTCTTCGCTGCCAAAGACAAAGAGCTAGGTTGCGGAGGGCCGCCAGACCCGGAGTGAGTAGCGGGCGTCTCTTTCTGGAAAATGTGTCGCGCGAAACGCCCTTAAAACTCGAGAATCTTTAAGCGGCCGCAACTCCTCTGTTGCCGTTATAGATAGTTAGTTGCCGTTTGTTTTGATTACAAGCAGATTGGAAGAGGAGAAAAATGGACGACGAAATTTGTCCGTGGCTACCTCGACAACAACTGCTAATTTTTTGCCTTTAGAGATAGAAGATTCGGGTTGCTTTTGTTCGTTTGCCCGGGTAAAATGATTGGGAAATGCGGAGAAGAAAATTCCATGGCCTGCTCGATTTCGTCAGAAAACCCAACTTTTTTATGCGTCCAGATAGAAAGACGGGACAAAGCGCGTCAGGTGCAGGCGGTCGAATGACGCTGCGCCGAAATTTTTTTCCATAGCCCACCCCGATCCTTCGGAGGTGAATAACTTTCTCATTGGTGGAGATAGAGACTTCCAGGTTTTTTCTATCGGCCCCAAATACCAAGGGGAAAATTATCGAAAAGAAAAATTTCTCCACCGCACGCTCGGTTTTCCCAGAACAGACACAACACTTTTGTTAGGCGAGATAGAAATTTCGCTTCTGCTGCTATGGAATGTGTACGAAAAAGAAAGGAAACCGACGTGAAAAAAAATTTCCCCCGCCTACTTGGTTTTTGAGAAAATACGCGCAACTCTTTCATTTTCGGAGATAGGAAAAAACGGAAAAGTGCATGCTCACTTTCTCGAAACCCCCTGTATATTTTACCAGAAAAAATTTTTTCGTCCACCTACTGCATTTTCGCGGAAACGCGTGCAACTTTTTTGTTTTCAAAGGTATAAACTTGGATGTAAAGGCCACGCGAAAGTAAATAAAAGTTACTCGAAACGACTTTTTTTCAAGCCTTGATTTTGAAGAAAAACGTTAAAACAGATTCCCGGGACTTAGCCTTATTTTGAGCGGATTTTTTTTTCAGAACCCTCAGGTATACAAGACTTTTACACTTTCAAACGTTAAAAATGATGGTTAACCTATTTTCGGGTTAGGTTAGACCAAGTCACAATGCGACTTGGGACAGCATACCTGTCGTCGATATGAGACTTTTTGCATTTTTGCAGTTTGTGTTAATTTTGCATGGTTTTCATTTATTTTTGAACATTTCGCCGTTAAAATAATATTGTAGTATTAGTTTACTTTCGTGTGTGTCTCTATTGTGCAAGAAGTGCATATAAATAGTTGATATCGACAACGGGTGATTTTCCGATTTTTTTCCGTCCAACTACTGAATTTCGAGAAAACGCGTGCAACATTTTGGTTTTGAAAGGTAGAAACTTGGTTCCTTCGGGGATCCAAAGGCCACGCGAAAGTAAATAAAAGTCGAGATGTTAGGATTAGACGTCACTATGCGACTTGGGAAGGGACTTGGGAATTTTTGCACTTTGAAACTGGACGATAGGAGGTTAGAGTTTGCCTTCACGTTAAATGCTAAGCAAAAGGGTTTTTGAGGTTATAGACATTTCAAACTGCGAATGCGTACTGGGTGTTTCTTTCTGGAAAATGTGAACCACGTGGAATTTTTCGATACATATAACCTCGAAATTCTTTAAGCGCCGTAAATTATCTACCATTATGGATACAGGCCAGCCATTTATTTCGATTGTAGGCGGGTAGAAAAAGGGAAAAATTGTCGAGACAATAATTTTTTCAGAAGGAGTGCAACTTTTTCGTCTTTAAAGATAGAAGATGAGGGTTTGTTGCGTCGGGGTGCTAAGGTAAAATGACTGAGAAATTTTACCATACCCAGATCTTTCGGCGGTGAATAACTTTTTTATTGCAAGAGATAGAGACTGCGGTTTTTTCTACCCCAAATGCCGAAAGGAAAATTATTGAGAAAAATTTTTCTTATGACACGCTCAGTTTCCCCAGAACAGACACAACTCTTTTGTATAGCGAATTAAAAATTTTCCCCCGCTTACTTGGTTTTCGAGAAAATACGCGCAACTTTTTCATTTTCGGAAAAGTGCACGCTCACTTTCTCGAAACACTCTGTATACTTTACTGTATACAATGCTTATAATTTAGAATTGTAGGTTAAGTCGCTGTCCCCTTCAATATCGCTCATATTTTCAGATACGTAGAACATTCCCAACTTGCACATACAGATATCATAAATAATAAACATTTTTATAAATCTCTGATCATTTCAAATGACCCATAAAAAGTATACTATCAAAGGGAGTTTAACCAAACTTTTTCTTCCACGGACTATCCATTTTTGTATTATTATAAATAAAAACTAGAAATAAATATTGACTGGTGCAAGCCAAACGGCCAATATCTCAATCCGTTTTAGAAACTGCCTTAACTTTTTTAACGTTTTCTTTGGTGGACCCCAAAAGTTTGAAAAATTGTCACAGAAGAAAATTAATGCATTGCCTCGGCACTTATTAAACAACCTCCGCTTCGACTTGCGAGACGAAAAGTGGATCCGTCGCGAGGGGGACGTGAGGTCGCGAAGCGAAGAATTTGCGATACCATTATTATAGTGATACAAAACAGTTGGCTATAATGGTTGCTATGAAGGTAAGTTGTTTGTTTCTATAGTGCAATAAATATTTATATTATTGATTAGTACTTGACTTACCAAACTTCATACACGAGTGTCGAATTCTAATAAATATATTTTTTCGAATTTATATACAGGGTGTCCAACTTTATAACTGTACAAATCCGTAAAATATTCATTTTTAAAGATAATCACCAAAACTTTTTTTTGTTTGAAAGGCCTTCAAAAACCGCCTACAAGGTATTTTTTACGTCAAATTTTTCTAGATGAAATTTTGGCTCTGAAGGTCCTCTCTCGAGATTGGACCCCTTAAAGGCAATTCTTATCCTCTGATATTTTTTTATTTTGCTATTGATTTTAATAATTTTTGCATTAGTTTAGTATGAAGGTATATAATATAACAAGTTGTAAATAGCTTCTTTCTTGGAGCCAAGCACAGTTTTACAACATAAACTTGATTTTTTTTTCAACTAATACCTACTTTTCCAAATTTTGAATATACTTTAAAAACCTACAATTATACAGAGTGATCCAAAAGTGATTACCTCACATACTTTTGGCCAATTTTAGACAACGAATTGAGGAAATCATAGTAGAATATTACTTATTTGAAAAAGTGTCATTTCTTTGATATCAATAGAAAGATAACTGTATATGAAAATTAATAAACTTAAGTTTTCAGTCAAAAATCTTATATGTTCTAGGTCATTGCTCAAATTGAATTACTTAACTATTTTAAACTCAATTTAAGTTAATCATTTCTATTGTTGAAAATTGTTGATTTTTTCTAAATGGCCAAGAGCAGGTACCTACTTTTTTTCAGAAATAATATTTGGTGGCTTCTTAATGTAAAATCAAATTTTCGAAAATTTTAAAAAATAAGGTTATGTAGTCTAAAAGTCCTTCGTTCCAGGGCCTACAAAAGGGCTATAAATCCATACCTTGATAGTAAATGCCTCACATACAATGAAAAAATTATTAAATTATTACCAAAATAAAAAAAAGTTACCGGAGGGTAACAACTGTTATTGCTTAACCCTCTTTAAGGGGTCCAATCTAGGCAGGGTGCCCTCAGACCCAAAAATTTTAATATAAAAATGCTTATACTTTCACACTAGAAAGACCTCTTTGTGTTATGTATAATATACAATGTGTTTCCGGATTAGTGTTCGGAGGGGGGGAATTTTTTTATGAATCGAATAAGTCATTCTTAATAAAAGGTTTTGCTTACGAAAATAATTAGATTGCAGGAAAAACATATTTCCTAAAACGTACAGGATAGTCAAAAAATAAAATATATGTGAAAAGCACCTAAAAGTAAATTACCTCTAAAAGTTCGATTTTATTTAAAAAAGTCATTAAAAAAATATCTGCCTATTGAAACAAAATAAAAAATAGGTGAAATAATAACAAATTATTTACTTAGAGTCAATTAGCCATTCAAATGTAATTCAAATTCCACTTATTTTTCGTATTGAAATTATAATCAATTCTATTTTTATCAACCTAATGTTATATCTTATGTCAGTGTTAGGGGTAGGTATTATACTCTTGGGTGTTTTCCACATTTTTTAATTTTTTACCACCCTGTATGTTCTGAGCAATACCTACGTTTCTCCTGCAATCCAATTTTTCTTACAAGTGAAATATTTTATCGAGAATGTCATTTGTTGAAAAAGTGAATAATAAAAATATCCCCTTCCGAACATGCACTTACCCGGAAACATAATGTAGAATTACGGGACACCCTATTATATAGGCACCTATTATGTACTCTAATTATTATTTAGTATACAGGTTGTTTCTAAGGAGTCGATACAATTCCGTATTTTTCGAAAGTTGGGCCGCTTTTCAACCTGTAGTGCTCAAAGAACCATAAACTTTTTGAAATAGCCCTATTGCATGGGCTAATATTATTAGAAGAAGACACCCAAAAATCACAAAACCATTTAAGCACTTTTTGAGAATAAAATAGTTCAAAACCCTTTGTACAAAATTTCAATATTATAAGTTATAAAGGGCGTTTATAAAATGGTGATAAAATTTGGAAAAAAAAAAAGGATTTGTCGAGGCACCCTCTATAAACCACAGAGCCTATTTTGGTGACCTTTTTGCCTTATGTATTATAAAAATTGAGATTTAACTCTATTCTATTAGTACTCTTTGGACAAATATATTTAACTTTAACATTTAACTAAAATTGGACGCATCATCCTTCCATCCTTAATTAATTTATTTTTGTTATTCAACACGGTGAAACATAAATCAAACCAGTCATGACATGAATACCATGAAAAGAAAAACGGTATCGTTCACATATTGGACAGTTACCTAGGCGCCACGATTGATTTCGTTAAATAATTTTTTTTTTAATAAATGATTTTTCGTAACATTTGGATGAGCTACATTGGATACCTTAGTTAGGCAAAGCTTAATCGATTCCCGAACAAAGTACACTAAAATATGCCCGGTAGTTTATTCAGGATACTGTACAGGGTGGCCCATCCAAGCGGGAAAAGTGTGCTACGTAGAGACAGGTTAACATAAAATCGTCATTCAAAAAATGAGGTTGTAGTAAAAATTAAGGGGAATTCGAGGGTGTACCCTAATTTTGTATACGGGGGTCGGTAAAAAAGTTAGGGCGAAAAAACATTTCTTGCAAAATAAAAAAAAATTGACCTACACATCCATTAGAGAACCTTTAAGTAGTATTCCGGAATATTCAGTTTTTTAATATAACTTCCGTTTATAGCGGAAATGAAAGTGGTTTTCTCTATTTTACAACTTACACATTTCTCTTAACCATCACAGGATTCCTTTTTTAATTCCGAATCCAACGATATATAATTTGACCTATTTATCTCCAACCGTTTCCGAGATATTTATCAGAGAAGCTCCATCAAACTAGATACATGGTCTCATGGTCGGTGTCTGATGTTCGATTGTCAGTTTTATTATCATGGCTGACTTGATTTGTCATAAATTTGGTTTTATTGTTTGGCCTACTCAGATCGAACATGAGACACCGACCATGAGACCATGTATCTAGTTTGATGGAGCTTCTCTGATAAATATCTCGGAAACGGTTGGAGATAAATAGGTCAAATTATATATCGTTGGATTCAGAATTAAAAGAGGAATCCTGTGATGGTTAAGAGAAATGTGTAAATTGTAAAATAGAGAAAACCACTTTCATTACCGCTATAAACGGAAGTTATATTAAAAAACTGAATATTCCGGAATACTACTTAAAGGTTCTCTAATGGATGTGTAGGTAAAAAAATATATTTTTTTATTTTGCAAAAAATGTTTTTTCGCGATAACTTTTTTATCGACCCTCGTATACAAATTTAGGGTACACCCTCGAATTCCCCTTAATTTTTACTACAATCTCATTTTTTGAATGACGATTTTATGTTAACGTGTCTCCACGTAGCACACTTTTTCCGCTTGGATGGGCCACCCTGTACCAGGGGTTTTGAACTATTATAGCTAATTAGATGGCATTAACAGTAGTATAGCAAAGGGGACTCCAGAGCGGAAGTGACGTCACAAGATGGCCGCCAAGGCGGGAAATTTGAAAATGGCCTTGACCTGCGGGTTCAATGAACTTTAAGGGGTCACGTTCAGTTAACCTTGACCTGAAGGTTATCTTGACATAAACATGAACTAAAAGCTAAATACCTTTAAGGGGTCACCTTAGTCGGCATTTTAGAGGTTAGGAATCATTTGGTGATTTGCAATCTTGCAGATATTTTTGTTTGGACATACAAAAATGATTGTGATGACATCAGCATTAAAAAAGTTGATTTAATCATTTCTATCAATATATAAAGCTGTACGTTCGTGAACAAATTCATTCAGTTCAGCTATGAGTTATATCAATACCCGTTCAACAACAACAAACACCACCCCTATGAAGTGGGAGTGCACTGAAGACAAAATGGAAGTCGAAGTGGCGGAAGATTCAACCAACATCTGGCAACCATCTCATGACTGCGATCGTCGCCATGGAAGAGCCTCCTGGGCAGACACTGTTACTACTGATCCCTACTGGAGCTCATGGGACGCTAAGCAGGAAGACCAGTCCTGGGGTGAAGGCGCTGGTATGACCGAAGATCAATTCTGGGGTGAGGGTATCCGTGGATGAAGGCGCTGGTATGACCGAAGATCAATCCTGTGGTAAATCCTCGGGCGAAGGCGCTGGTAGGAGTGATCACTACTGGAAGTCATGGGGTGAAGACGCTAAGAATCAAGATCAATCCTGGGATGAGCAGCGTGTTCACGAAGATCACTACTGGGACTCCTGGGGCGAGGAGGGGTGCTACGAACCAAGTGCGGAGGAGAGAAACGTTCTCCGCCAAGTTCCTCCAGGGTTGAGCAGAGCTGCCCGACGAGAATTCCGCAACCATGAATCGATATGGTTATAAATAAACCAAATAAAGATTATTTACTGTAAACTGATTTTTTTATGCATTATCACAACATTTATTAAATTTCATATCGAAACGAATCTGAAATTTACAAAAATGTCAAGGATTTATTCAATGAAATCTTTGTACAAGTATCAGATGTTTCCGTATATTTTAACCCACCCAGGCTTTTGTTTAGTTAGAAAAAAAAATTAAAGTTGTAAGGTTTTTCTGAACCGCTAGAATCTGTTATCAGATGAAACAAATGAGCATAGTAAAGTTGTGAAAAAAATAAGCATGATAAAAATAATTTGTTTCATCTAATCACAGATCCTAGCGCTTCAGAAAAGCTTACAACTGTAATTTTTTTTCTAACTAAACAAAAGCCTGGGTGGATCAAAATATACGGAAACACCCTGTACATGGTGGTTTGAATAGCTGTCAATGTTATAAATCAGTATAAAAACTGATTTCGGATCTTTTCTCTACACTAATCTGATGATATTCAACTAATAATTTCATGTTAAAATATCAAAAATTAAAAAAATCGCAAGTAGAAACAAAATCTTTACACAAGTCATAAATACAGTTGTTTAACCTTTCGGAATCTCGGGCGCTAAACATATATCCGTTACTGTATGGTTCCTAGATTACAACGTGAAATATTCCATTTTCCATTTTCTAATTTGTCCAAATGAGGTCGACGCACATGCGCCCTGTTCCCCGAATAAACTTTACAATAATTATGAAAAAACAAAAAACAAAGGAGAGACGGTATATGGAGGGATGACTACCTCCTAAAAAGGTTTTTGCATGTGCTTTTTACATGAGACTTTAGGCAAAAAGGTTAATACTAAGAAATTAATTCTAGGATATAATTTTAATAGGGGTCATTGTTATTGTCATACATCGTCGATGTCAATGAAATGTCTGGGTCTCCTGTGGGGTAGTCTATGGTTAAGTTCGTAGGTACAAATGTCTGACAGTAGTCGGTTGGGATGGTCTGGAATAGTAAGTTCATAAATTTTTCGTCCGTGGGTCCTGATATATTCGCGTATTGTGGGTATATTGAGGCCATTGTGTATTGTTCTGTTGGTCACATACCACTCCGCGCCCACCGCCATGCGTAGGCATTTATTTTGTACTATTTGTATCTTATTAATATGAGTTTTTGCCGCAAAGCACCAGGCGGTGCTGGCATACAATAGGGCGGGCCTAATTACCTGCGTATAAGTTAAAATTTTACTCTGGACGTTGAGTTTCGAGTTACTAGCCAGGAGAGGATAGAGCTTTGACATAGCCGCTTTGGCCTTTCTTATACGGGAAGTGATATGTGGGAGCCAGGTAAGACGTTTGTCTAATATTATGCCAAGATATACCGCTTCGTTGTTCCAGTCCAAGGCGATCTGATTGATAGTGACTCGCCCTATATCTGGTATATCCCGTTTTTTAGTGATAAGGATAGCCTGAGTTTTCCTCTCATTGACTTTAATTTTCCAGTTTACAAAGTAATCAGAGATTGAGTCCACTGCTCGCTGCAGGAATGTTTTAACAAACCTAAGACTTTCGTGTGCTGCTAGAATTGCAGTATCGTCCGCGTAAAGGAATATCTGCGTGTTCGGGTACGACGTCAAGTCGCTGATATAAAGTGAGTACAGAATTGGTCCTAAGACCGAGCCCTGTGGTACGCCTGCTTGAATTTCTCGAAAGTCTGAATTTTTATTGTCAATTTTGACACAAAATTTTCTATCTGTGATAAAGCACTTAATAAAGCGGACAATGGGGACTGAGGAGCCCCCCGGAGCATCTTGTAGATCAATCCCCAGTGCCACACTTTATCAAAGGCTTTTGCAACGTCAAGCTAAATTAAACCGGCACTTTTCCTAATTTGTAAATTTGAGGTAATGCTCTCTACTAATCTGCAGGCTCGCAGCTCAGTGCTGTGCATTGCCCTAAAGCCGAACTGTTCCTCTTGTAGTATACCTAGATTGTCCGCTTCGGCAATTAACCTCGAGAGTACAACTTTTTCTACTATTTTGGAAATTGTAGGCAACAAGCTAATGGGCCTGTAGTCGCTGGGTGCACTGGAACCGCCTTTCTTTGGGATAGTGACTATTTGCGATCTTTTCCATACCTTTGGGAAAAACTGTGTTCTGAGGATGGCGTTAGTTAAATTTAAGATGGCCACTCTGTATTTCTTTGGGAGAAATTTAATAGCCTTGTTGGTGATTCCATCTAAGCCAGGAGCTTTCCTGGCGGGCAGAAATTTGATAATAACATTTAATTCCTCAGGACTACAGAGTGGCAGGTGTGCTGGAGGGGCACCTTCTAAAGTTCTTTCAGATGTTTCAATGACGTCCGCCTCCCAGGCCGGGTCGTCCCTGGGGTTACGATTTAGTGAGAACTGCGAGACATACTCGTCAGCGAATGCCTCTGCTTTCTCCTCCGCGGTGTAAACGAGTCCGTTACGTCCTTGTATCGGTGGCATGGGTGTTTTCACACCACCTCGTAAATTTTTAATAATTTTCCAGAAAGAAGGTTCTGTCGATGTCAAGGTTTCTAAGTTATGTTGCCAATTATCATTTTTGTGTTCCGAGATTCTGTCTTTAACTAGTCTTGTCAGTCGGTTGTATTCGACGTTATGTCCTGTCCGCTGAGCCATTTTTTTAGCTCTCATCTTTTGAGCAATAAGATCTTTGATCTCTTGTGGTAGTCTAGTCGAAAAGTACGTAGTAGTTGTTGTCGAGGTTGATTCAGTAAGTGCGTTTTTTATTAAATTTTGAATGGTATCAGTGTAATTGTCTATGTTACGTGCGTCTGTTATGTGTCGTAGCGGAGGAGGATTGAGCAAGAGTGCTGTCTTGTATGTCTCCCAGTTCACAGTAAATCTATCAACGTATTGATTTGTTCCATTGCCACATGTTAGGTTACCAAAGGTAAAGGTAGAATAACCGGGTTATGATCACTATCCAGATCAGCGGTCGTGTATACCTCGTAGTTGCATCGAAAGTCGTGCGTAACGAACAAATCCAGAACACCTGGGGCACCGTTACCAATCTGGTAACGGGGGTATTCGATTTTATTATGGGTGAAAAATTTTTGTATGGTCCTGTAGTCGTCTGTGGTACTGGGGATAATTTTAATCCCGTTTGGGGTATTTATAGCGCGGTCAAACATAATTTTCTTTGTCTTAAATGTCTATTATATTATGTCTATTATATTATGTCTATTATATTATGTCTATTATATTATATTGCCGAAACGTACGTAATTAAATATTACAATTGAAAAAAGAAAATTGTTATTTTTGGTCGAATACCCAGGAAATTATTGATACTTGAACTAATACGACCAAATTAAATGTCTTGGAAATGTCCAACCATTTTTCTTTATTACGTAGGACTATCGGCGTTATGGGTTTTTCTTGTTTTCGTCGTGTTCATTGACGTCATTCGTGTCAGAAAAATCTACGTCTTCATCGTCCATGACGTCAGTCTTATCGTTATTGTTGTCAGTTATAGGGTTATTACAAATATTCTTATTTAATGTTGAGCTAGATACTTCTTTTGTTATTTTCGATTTTTTTATGTTTTCTAATTCTTTTTCTTTTTTATTCTCGTTAATATTTTTTCGAAATATTATTATTTTTGGAGTATTTTTGTTTTCCTTTTTGTCGGCTTTTTTCTTTGTTGTACTTACAGTATTTAAAGATTTCATGGAATAATTGTCGTCGGATTGCTCCGAGGTAAGAGATTTAGATCTCCTTTTCTTTATAATTTTCTTTGGGATAGAAAATCCATCCGTGTCTGAGGTGGTTTGTATTTTATTCCTATAATTATTATTCTGAGAAGGTGAGATAATCATTTCGGTATTAGTTAATTTTCTTTTTCGTTTTTCTAAGGATTCAGAGTTTAAATTTTCCTTAATAAAGTTGGACATTTCTGCCAATTGCGCGGATAATTTTGCAACTTCATTTGTTAGATTAATAATTGTCTGATCTTTTACTTTTAATTCCTCTTTAAGTGAATTTATTAAAACAATGAACTGTTGTTGCTGTTCAACGAGTTTCTAAAATAAGAATCATTGTCTATGTCGGAGTCTGCCGCCTCCATGGCCGAAAACTCCGACATAGACATAACACGGAAGAATGTTCTAAGCTAAATATAACCAAAAATAGCAAAAAGTCAAAAGTTTAGCACACGCAAAAACTAATTAAAAATTAAAAGATTTACACCGTCTCACCCTCACACAATCCTATTGGGGAACAGGGGGAATGTCTCTGGAGGTCAGGGAGGGGCAGGAACGCGTCTAAAAGTCTTTGGAGGGGAGTATCTGGAAGGTCTAGGGGTCTGCTAGCACTGGACTACATGCTAACTGCAGCCACTCCGGCAGGAACGGGATTGGGGTCCAATAAGATCTACATCATGGGCTGGGGAACGGATCGTATGGCAGAATGCTTAAAAATTGGCGTAATATTCCTTAAAAGGAACTGTTTTATCGCAGGCAAAAAATTTACGAACTTGACTTTGACGTCTCCACCTTAACTAAGGTCGTGTAATATGATGCCAATAATTACATCATGCATTTCTAAGTATGTACTTTAAAACAATGGGAACATAATAGTGTCGACACTGGTCTTGAAAAATAATACATGTAGAAGATGTATATTTCGACGACTCGGAGAAAGTACTTTTTTCCGCGCATTTAATAAGGCATGTATGTGACTTTCACAGATTATATTCAAATTAACAGTAAGCTGTTATTTTTCTTTTACAATTTGCAATAATTTATGTCTTTACAGAGTATATTTTTAAATTATGTATGTTTCTTTTTCTCGGAAGTTAGGAAATGCAAATATCGACGACAAAGAACGTATTAGAGCATGCTATGTTAAAGAATATTCAAACGATTAATTATTATGACATTTTCTGCTACTATGTGATATTAGAAAACAGAAAGTTACTATACTTACAGTATTTCAACCTTATCTGCAACTTCACACAACACTTTCACATGGGTAATTTGAACTTTTCATTAGAAGATGCAGCTGGAGCAGGGAGCTTGATCCTCAGCTTCAAGGGCCGCTTCTTGCCGCTGGGTATCAGCACAGGAGAGCTGGGTGGTGACGGTCCCTCCTGAGCAGCTGGGTGCGTCGGCAGCTTGATGACGAGCTTCGGCACCTTGCGTCCCTTCGAGGAAGAAGGGAGCTGTGCCGAAGTCGCTGCCGGCTGCTCCAGGGCGCTCTCCTGTGCCCGCTCGAGGATCTTGATGCCCACTTCCTCGGCTATCTCTTCCAACTCTTGGCTGCTGCCGCGAATGGTGATAGTCGGGGAGGGTGGCTGAAAAGAAAAACAAATAAGTACAACAGGTACATATAAAAGAAATAATTTATAAAAAAGCAAAAAATTAACACTCACTAAAGTTAGATCCTCTAGCGGCAGTCCCAGGATCTCCGACTACATCTCCTGGCTGTCGAGGTCCTGGCTGCTCTCGATGGTAATGGTCTCCAGCTCGGGAGATGAGGGCTGAAAACCAAAAAAGTGTATAAGTACATGTATAAAAAGCGTACAAAAATGCATATAAAAATATTTTGAAATTTTACTTACGAGATCTACTAGGTCCAGGATTCTAACGAGGCTAGGCATGCTCGGTCGGGAGGTCGGGGGTGGAACCCTTGTCGGAGCGGTTGTTGAGGCCTGTAAAAAAATGTATGTGATGAATATATGCAATAATATTAAACGAAGAAAACACTTAAATGTAAAATATACTTACAGTCTTCACCAGTTGGTTGCCCAAAATGAGAACACGTGGAGTCTTCATAATTTTTCACTACACTAATTTTTCGATAGGTACTGGTAATAGGACTACTAGGATACAAGCACTAAGTAGAATGACAAAATTGTAATTAGCGCAGAACTTTATAGTAAACGAAACTGCAAAATCTGTGAAACAATACTCCGATTTTTGAAATTATATGCTGGTTTATTGACGCCACAGGTCAATAATCGACTCACATTTCAAACTGCAAGTTCAGCAAAATCATATACCGGTTTCCTGACCCAGCAGGTCAACAACCATGCTAAGACATCAGATTTGTTTTGCTGAATTGCATGAAATATGAAACCGGAAATGAAACATGACACCACGGTGTCAGATTACAAAGGTGTCAAATTTTAAAATCGAGTGATGCCACGCAGATGTAATTTTAGATGTAATTTGACACCGGAAGTGTAATTTGAGATGAAATTTGAGACGTAATTTGAGATGAAATTTGACACCGAAAGTGTAATTTGAGATGTAATTTGAGATGTAATTTGAGATGTAATTTGAGATGTAATTTGAGATGTAATTTGACACCGAAAGTGTAATTTGAGATGAAATTTGACACCGAAAGTGTAATTTGAGATGTAATTTGATACCGAAAGTGTAATTTGAGACGTAATTTGACACCCGAAATGTAATTTGAGATGTAATTTGACACCCGAAAATGTAATTTGAGATGTAATATGACACCGGAAATGGTGTCAAATTACATGTAATATGACACCTGCGCGCAGCTCGACCCGCCTGGTTGGAGGCGCATATATTTTTAAAAAAATGTTTTAATTATAATGCGGGTTTCTTGACTCATCGACTCACATTGCAAACTGCAACATCAGCTAAATATATGTTGACTCGGTAGGTAACCATGCTATGTCATCAGATTGGAGATATATAAATATCTGAAAATGGTTTAATTTTTATATTAGTCGGCGAAGAGCGAACGCAACTGGTCGCGCAATTGGTCTAAGATTCCAAGAACCTTGTCATCAGTTTTAACAGTAAGGTTAGAATATTTAGTTGCTCATTTAAGAGGGGGTTGCCGACAGCGAATGTGACGTTAGATTTCGCATTTTTTTAAGTTGTATAGCATAAAATCTAATAACATTTTACCTGGCAAAAATTTAGTACAAACATCTCTGTCTTCATTTTAATCATAAGATCTTAAAAGCATATGCACTGGAATTATTATTTTTCCCAAGGTTTTCATAACCTATAAAACAAAGCACTGCTTTTAAGATCTTATGATTAAAATGAAGACAGAGATGTTTGTACTAAATTTTTGCCAGGTAAAATGTTATTAGATTTTATGCTATACAACTTAAAAAAATACGAAATCTTACGTCACTTTCACTGTCGGCAACCCCCTCTTAAGTAAACATGCTTATAATTTCAAATAGTAACGATGAACAAGAAATCACTAAAATTACTAAAGGAATTTGTGAGAATGCTACCAAAACCTATCAGTTATTACACATAAATCCATTACCGATAAAAATAAGTAGGTGGGTTAATTTTTCAAATAAAAATATTACCCTTTTCAATAAATGTCTTAAGAAACAAAATCTTTCGGTGGGTATTCGTCGAAAATTACAATCTTCTTTAGGGTTGATTAAAGCATTTCGAGCCTCCATCAAGCAGTTATTACATGAAAACTCTCATACAGGAATGGGTTTAGCTCAGGGAAAATTAGCAAAACGCATAAAGTGGGAAAATATCACCTCGACTTTTGCGAACAGACTGCAGACGAGCATAATAATCAATTTGAAGCACAAAGACGTAAAGGAATTTCTAAACGACTGCTCCAAAATTTTTAAATTAAAAATAAAATAAATATTGAAATCTCATTCCATGATTAAAGTGAATACTTGCTTTTGTGCAGAGTTTATAAAAAATCTGGAGATGATGAAATTCTAGAAAATAAGTATTTTAACACCAAAAACCGTGAGATCGATTTAGGAGTAGATTTAGACTACTGGTTCAAGACGAACGTATATGAAAAAATTTTAAATTCACTTGAAGAGTTTGAAGAATGATAAAGCGGCTATGCCCTTAACAGAATAATATCTCTTGAAGTAAATTATAATAAATATGAATTGGGCAATGGAGCTTCATCATAAGGTTACCCGAACAAATTTCTAATAGAAATGCTTGCTTAAATATACAAAATCAAGATGAGGCCTGTTTTGCCTGGAGCATAATAGCTGATCTATATCCGACAAATAAAACAACCTGTAGGACTTCTTCGTACCCTCACTATTCCGATGTTTTGAATTTAACGGGAATCCAGTTTCCGATTACTATTCCTCAAATTACAAAATTTGAAAAACTCAATAGCATCTCAATTAATGTTTTTTGTTTAGAGATGGATACAAAATATAATTTCTCTGTTGTACCCAGTCGTCTAACTAAACAGAAAGTAGACAAACACGTTAACCTCTTATTAATTCAAGATAAATATTTTCCTAAACTAAATTACGATAACTGGGACACCAACGATGATGAAAATGTTGAAATAAAATATCACTACGTTTTGATAAAGGATATGTCTAGATTAATATATAAACAATTAAATAAGCATCGGTGTAAAAAGTTTCTCTGTGACAGATGTTTAAATTACTTTCAAATACAAAAAGTTGTATGAGCAAACCGATGAATGTGAACAAATGAATGAATGTAAAATAATTTTCCCTACGGAGAAGTATATTGAGTTTAAAAACTACGTTAACAAAGAGAGCGTTCCATTTTTAATGTACTCCGATTTTGAGTCCATCTTAAAACCATATCATGATTCACAACAAACACTGAAGACTGAAAAATATCAGAAACATGAAGCGTTTAGTGCAGGCTATTTCTTTAAATGTAGTTATGATGATAGGCTCTCGTATTACAAAAGTTATCGAAATTCAGACTGTATGAGTTGGTTTGCAGATCAGTTGGCTGCAGTTGCCGCTATAGTATCATCAAAATTGAAAAACGTAAAACCCATGAATCAAGTTGTAAGTCTCAAGGACGCGACAAAGTCATGTCATATTTGTAATAAAAATTTCCAGCTTACCGATAAGATAGTGCGAGATCATTGTCACCTGACAGGTAACTTCAGGGGGTATGCGCATAATCAATGTAATCTAAATTATACCAATTCTTTTGTAATTCCAGTTATATTTCACAACCTTTCTGGGTACGATAGTCATTTTATAATTAGAGATTTAGCGAAGAGAAATAATGTCTCATTGCTTCCCGTAAACAAAGAACAGTATATTAGTTTCACAATATTTGATAATAATACCAATATTAGATTTCGATTTATAGATTCCTTTAGATTCATGAACTCCTCATTAAGCACTCTCGTCTCAAATCTTAATGAAAGAAATTTAATAAATACCAGAAATATGTTTCGCGGTTTACCTAAAGAAAATTTCGAATTGTTAACCCGAAAAGGTATTTTCCCTTATGACTATATAGACACAATTGAAAATTTAGAGGAAACATCTTTGCCTAAAATTGATGATTTTTATAGCAAACTAAACAATGTTAATATTGATGAAAATGAGTATATACACGCTCAAGACGTTTGGAAAAAATTCAATATTAAAAATTTAGGGGAATATTCAGATTTGTACCTTAAAACAGATGTTATGTTGTTAGTAGACGTTTTTGAAAAATTTCGCAAAACATGTCACGAGACTTATGGGTTGGATCCTGCACATTATTACACAGTTCCTGGATACACTTGGGATTGTATGCTCAAATATACAGGGTGTAGGCTTGAAACTTTTCAAGATATAGATATGCTGATGTTTTTTGAGAAATCTATAAGAGGAGGTATAAGCCAATGTTGCAATCGCTTTGCAGAGGCAAACAACAAATATATGAATAATTTTAAATCAAACGAGATTTCAAAGTATCTCCTCTATTTAGATGTAAATAATTTATACGGTTGGGCCATGAGTGAATACCTTCCATACGGAGAATTTGAATGGGTCGATTCAAATATCGAAGTAACTACCGTTCCCGACGAAGGTCCAGTAGGCTATATGCTTGGGGTAGATTTAGACTATCCGGAACGTCTGCATGACTTACACAAAGATCTTCCGTTTTGTGCCGAACATAGTACTCCCAAAAATTCGAAATTATCAAAACTTATGACTACCTTACATCCTAAAGAGAAATATATTTTACATTATAGGAACCTAAAACAAGCTTTGAATAATGGATTAGTGCTTAAAAAAATACATCCTGTTTTAAAATTCAGTTAGACACCGTGGTTGAAACCATATATAGATGCCAATACACGACTCCGCTCGCAGGCTAAAAACGAATTTGAAAAAAATCTTTTTATGTTAATGAATAACGCGGTCTACGGCAAAACAATGGAGAATATAAGAAAACATCGCGTGGTCAAATTAGTTCGAAAATGGGAGGGTAGATATGGTGCAAAAAATCTAATTTCTAGTCCTACTTTAGAAGTAGACGAATGCTTGATTAGCGTAGAATTAAATAAATCAAAAATAATTTTCAATAAACCACTCTATATTGGAGCAGCAATTCTAGAGATTTCGAAAACTTGTGTGTATGATTTTTATTATGGATATATGCTTCGTAAATTTCAACCGTCTGATTGTAAGCTGTTATATACCGACACGGATTCATTTATTTATGAAATACATTGCCAAGATGTGTACGAAGACGTTATAAAAAGAGATCTACATCGGTTTGATACCAGCGACTATTCGTCCGACAATCCATATAATATACCATCTGCGAATAAAAAAGTGCCGGGCCTTATGAAAGATGAGAACAATGGAAAAATCATGACTCACTTTGTCGGCTTACGTTCTAAACAATACACTTACAAAGTTCAAGGTGGAACATGCGTTAAGAAGGCTAAGGGTGTTAAATACAATGTGGTTAAACAAAAAATTCAGTTTGAAGATTATTTGCAAGCCTTTCAAAATTTTAAAATTAATAGTGAAACACAACGCTGTATAAGATCTTACAAGCACGATGTATACAGCGTGGAACAGAAAAAAATCGCCCTTAATCCTTTTGATGATAAGCGATTTTTATTAAAGCATTCTCACGATACGCTTCCTTGGGGCCATTATAGTATAATAGATTAACACCACTTTTTTACTTTCCGAGCAACTATTTAGAAGCAGAATATCTTACTTACCTTTACTATTCTCACGATTTGTATTACTGTTTTAGAAGCAGAATATCTTACTTACCTTTAGTATTCGCACGATTTGTATTACTGTTTGTATGTATATATGTTTAAGAAATAAAAATCATTTATATTTTTATATTGTTTTATTTCAAAAATACCTTCTGTTATACAAGTCAATTAAAAACTCAATAGCATCTCAATTAATGTTTTTTGTTTAGAGATGGATACAAAATATAATTTCTCTGTTGTACCCAGTCGTCTAACCAAACAGAAAGTAGACAAACACGTTAACCTCTTATTAATTCAAGATAAATATTTTCCTAAACTAAATTACGATAACTGGGACACCAACGATGATGAAAATGTTGAAATAAAATATCACTACGTTTTGATAAAGGATATGTCTAGATTAATATATAAACAATTAAATAAGCATCGGTGTAAAAAGTTTCTCTGTGACAGATGTTTAAATTACTTTAGTAGTGAGTCAAAGCGGGTACGAGTCCAAAATGGCCGCCAAGGTCAAGGTCGTTTGTTTGTTGCGAAGTCGCGATGGGGTGTTCAAGGTCAAGGGGCGTGGTTTCCTAGAATAGCTTCAAGGTTAATTTCCGAGAACCGCTTCAAGGTTAATTTCTGGGAATTGAAGGGGGGCGTGGTTAGAATAGCTTCAAGGTTAATTTCCGAGAATCGCTTCAAGGTTGAATCGCTTCAAGGAGGCTTAGAGGTCAAAGTGTACCAGAGTGGCGCACTTCTGGGAATTTGGGCGGGGTTTAAAAGGCATTTCCATTAGCCCCACCCCTCTAGCATTGATAAAAGACAGAGTTTGCTGTTTGGAGTTCAGTAGCCGAGTTGAGCTAAGATGGCTTGCAGCAAAGAAATGGATTTGGAAACCATCAACAAAGTTGGTTGCTTGTCTCAGAAACCGACGGTAAAGTTAGTGGAATTGGATGAAGGCGTGCCGATGAAAATTCTCTCGGGCAAGGTGGTGCAAACGACGTTCGGGGAGACCATTTTGCTGGAGTTGGAGGAGAGTGTCGTTTTCCTGCCGAACAGAGTGACACAGGCGTTCAAACCGTGCCTCGAACATTTTTCCAGTGAAAAATACGCGTTGGTTTACAAAGGACAACTGGATATGGGAAAAAAACACAAGGCCAATCAGTTTGAAATATGGTCATTGGGGGAATAGAAAATTAACATGGAATTCTTCAAATAGTAATTTGTGTTATAATCTTGTATTAGTCATAAAACGTACTTAATAAAGGAATATAAAAGCGTCATGCTTGTGTTTGAAAATATCTCATTATTTTTAATAAAGGTTTAAACATCAGCCAGTCTTTTATTATGAGAAATGATAAACTGTTGTAAATAAAACAAATAATTCAAATTCCAATCTTTATTTGCTGTAAATAAACAACAAGTAACTGGATCAAGCGATCCATAATTCGATAGCAATGAAAGACAGCAACGTACTCTGTTTAAAACCTGAAATAATAACTCATTCATAAATAGCGGTTATGAGTCATCAGTTGCAAGGCTCAATCTAAATTGAAAATTATACTACTTTAAATATTTACGGGCTACGTGCCAGTGTTTTAAACTTTATTTAAATTAAAATTAAGAGTTATCCAACGCAGACCTCGATGATTCGATGTTTGGCGGTGAATTAAAGTGGGTCTGCAATAAAGTCGTTTCATTATACGAAATTATTCTTTATACAACATTTATATAAACACACTTTCCCGAGGTTCGTTTAACTGAAATCTTAACGCGTTCGGATATAAATGTGGTAAACAGTTGAATAAATTCAAGGAAAATAAATTGGAACTTATAAATATAATTTTCATGTAAAGACCTGCATTCAGTCTAATGTTATCATTCACAGGAGACGGTTTGGTTAATACCCTTATCAGTAATCTACCAGTTGAATTGCATGTTCCTGGATGCATGTACCTGGAACTAAGCTAAACAAGAGATTAGCTAGGGGAGACCCTGGCATAAATCCTCTCGATGCTGCATGCAAGGAACACGACATAAAATATTCAAAATCTTCCTCTTTAGAGGATCGACATAAAGCCGATCGAGTGTTAGAAAATAAAGCTTGGCAAAGAGTTAAGTCTAAGGACGCAAAACTAGGTGAAAAGGCAGCTGCTTGGTTTGTTACTACAACAATGAAAACTAAACGCAAGTTAGGTATGGGCTTAAAAAATCGTTCAAACGTGATATAGTGAAAAAGGTTGAAAAATCATTGAAAAAATCATTTAACGGAAATCAACTTAATAATGAAAAAGGAATTAAGAAAACCACACTAGCTGCAATTGAAGCGGCACGTTTGGCAGTTATAAAAGTAGGTGGAAAGAATAAAGTGCGAATCCCCAGAATAATTCCTTTTGAAGCGAGCGGTGGCTTTCTTCCTTTGATTCCAATCCTAGGTGCTTTGGGAGCTCTTGGATCGGTGGCAGGTGGTGCTAGCGCGATTGCTAAAACAGTTATCTCTGCGAAAGATATGCAGAAAAAGATGGAAGAACAAAAACGTCATAACAAAGCGATGGAAGCAATCGGATCGGGGCTTTACTTGAGAAAAAACAAGCGAGGCTTTGGTTTATTTTTAAGGAAACAAAAAAACTCCCAGTGAAGCTACCCAAGAGACCATTAACTAACGTTGACCTCGAAAATATTGCCAGGAAATTAAAGTTGTCATATTTTAGAGGTGTATTCATGAGAGATGCACTTCCAAGCAAACCACATGCGTATGAATCGGCAATTATTAATTTAGATGTTAAAAACAATAGGGGCACTCACTGGGTAGCATATAAGAAAGATAATAATATTGTTGAATACTTTGATAGTTTCGGTAACTTAAAACCACCGACGGAACTTGTTAAATATTTAGGAAAAGTTAAGATTGTATATAATAACGATGCAAATCAAAAATTTAATGAAATAAATTGTGGACATCTTTGTCTCGAATTTCTTTATAAAAAGAGCTGACCGACTTAAAACTATTAGTCATGTCGTTGTTATTCACGTTGAAAGGCTACAACTCTGTGCTCTCGGTTGATTACAATAATTCTATTTATTTAGACCCAACTTTACAATACGGGCTAGCGTTGCTCGGGTTTTGTTCATATAATACGATACCGAATATTGAGGCACCGAATAATAAATTTTATTTAATCGATCAAGCAAATGAATTGAAAGTTTTAGAAATACCCACAGGATCTTATGAAATTGCTGCCATAGAGACAACAATAATAAAAATTTTAAGAAATCTTAACGAAATACCTGATTTTTCATTGAAAGCCAATACTAATACTCTACAGTGTGAAATATACAGCGATAAATATACGATTGATTTTCGACCAAAAGATTCGATTGCCACATTGCTCGGTTATTCCAATCGCTTACTACCCCCACTAAGTGTCCACGCATCAGATTTACCGGTGAATATCGTCAAAACCAGAACAATACATATTGACAGCAATTTGACCTCTGGAGCATACTATAACAACAGACCTACTCATACTATTTACGAGTTTTCTCCTGAATGTAATCCGGGGGACGCCATAGACGAAACCCCCAGAAACCTACTTTACTTACCTGTCACTAAACGGGAAATAAATAATATAACCTTATCGATTTTGGATCAAAATTTTCAGTTAGTAAATTTCCGTGGAGAAGAAATAATTGTGAGATTAGAAGTAAAACCTTTGTAATGGGTCTCGTTTTCGGTGAGGGTCTCACATATAAAAGTGAGTTAAACCACTTTATAAACACACTCTCGTCTGAACCTCACAAGCGTCAACCTCGCAACCTGACGCCTACAGCTAAAAGCATAAATATTTTAAAGTCGCTCGGATATAATGTCGTTGGCACCAAATGTATTCGACGTGTATCAAAGTCCAAAGTATGATGAGTCAATCCAACGCATAGAAAGCCGTACTTACTATCCTTTCGTCAAGTCTTTTATGAATAATGACATCATTGAAATAACAATTAACCAGGGAGATGCTTGGTTGTTAATGTATGACGCCGCAATTTTTATTAAAGGAGAAATAAAACCTACACATGGAGAAGGCACTTGTGAATTAGTTAATAATGCCGCGGCTTTCTTCTTCGACTCTATATCTTACGAACTTAACGGACAAGAAGTAGATTCTGTGAGGGACCCCGGCATTTTAAGCAGTATCAGAGCGTATCTTTGCTACAACCCCACCGATGAAAAACGCACCTCAAGTTGGTTGTACCCCGGGAAAAAAACTATTTTGAATAGAGATTCAACGTTTAGTGTTAGAATTCCACTTAAACACCTGTTTGGCATCTTTAACGATTACCAACATGCAATTTCTGGTAAACAAACAATACGGTTAACTAGAGCTCGAAATGACAAAAACTCTATATTGCTGGAACAAACACCTGGTACAACTCCAGATCTAACGGTTGAAGTAGCCATTACTAACATCGAGCTGAAAGTAAAACATATAATACCAAACGATAAAATTAAGTATAACTTATTGCAAGCCCTCAAGAGTAATAAACCCATCTTGATACCGTTTCGCAAATGGGAGTTACATGAATTACCTAATCTGACCGTAAATGCAACCAAAGAAATATGGTCCGTTAAAACCTCTGTCACAGTAGAAAGCCCAAGGTTTGTTATTGTTGGCTTTCAGACCGACCGCAAAGAAAATTCAAAAAAGGACCCGACATACTTTGATCATGTAAATATTTCCGACGTACGCCTTATAATAAACGGTGAATACTTTCCGTTTGAACGCTTGCGGCAAGATTTCAATAGGGATTACTTGGAAGTTTACAATAATTACAGAGACTTCTACCCAAGCTTTATGAATACGCGCGATAAGAGCCCACTACTTAATTATGCTGACTTTAAAGACCGGGCGACGCTGTTTGTTATTGACTGCTCACGTCGCAATGAAACAATTAAAATGAGCACTGTGATGTTAAATTGGATATTGAGAGCTCTCAAGGATTTCCAGATAAGACCCGTGCATATTGCATCATTATTCATGATAGAGTTGTGGAGTATTTGCCCTTGAGCGAAACTGTAAGAAGCTATATGATGTAAACAGATCCCGGATATAAATGCAGGGACATCAGCACCATACCAACAGTTTTATTCGAGAACTAAGTTAAGATGAAGATTGCTGTAATAGATATTCAAGGTTTCATGGTGGAGAATGAGTTTTATCCCAAGGAATTGACAATTAAAATTAATGGGCAAGTGATGCATATGGTTATAGCTCCCCCAAAAAGTTTTATGGCTCTTAACAATTTAAATAAGAGGCATGTGCGTGTTATGGAAGAAAATTTTCTGGGGATAAAATATTCAAGTGGACATGTTGAGTATAACAAATTGGTTGAAATACTGCAAACTACTCTACTAGACGTTCACATAGTTTACGTGAAGGGACATCAAAAAGAACGTTTTCTACGTGAAATAATCAACAATAAAGTGGTTGATGTGGGAAATTTGCAAAACAATTGGATAGAGGTGCCGCTATTTGAAAAAGACATTCCGATGTGCCTCCACCACAATGAAAATAAAAAATGGATGTGTAGCTTTAGGAATTGTGAAAAATTATATTCTTGGTTAGAAAAATACTTAATCGATTACTAAAAGTTGTAAGTTTTTACTTAAAATAAAGGTCTTTATTTGCATTTTGTTGTTTGTTTCCTATAAAAGAGAGAGAAAACTTAAGTAGGACACACTTTCGAAAATGATGTTGAGTGCAGAATACCTGTTACTTCATTCTCTGATTATCAATAACATAATATACGTCTATAAACCGTTTGACGTAAACGATGTTGCTATTTGTATGGATGATTCATTAAATTGCAATTTCATTAACTCCTACAACTACCACTGATGAAGTTGTAATGACAAAGATACCAAGTAATATCAAACAGTATAAACTTCGAATGATATTTGAAAATGGTACAGTTGCTGACACAGAGTGGGTTACACCAATTTCTAAAATGTTAAATGAACAAGTTGCAACAGGTCAATCCCTAGAAAGCGTGGTTTATTTTATCGCCGCATGTTCCTCACTCTTGATTTTAAAATGGATGATTAAATTAATCCATAAGTTGGTGGAAAATCAATGGATTAAAAAGCTAACATCAGTTATGGAGCTATAGTATTTGTGTAGTCTTAACACATAATAAAGTTATGAAAATAAAAGTAGTTTCATTTTTGTCAGCAATATTTTCGCCGGTATTCTGGCGGTCATTCCTTGAAAATAACCAAACATCTTATAAAAGCGGGCCGACGTGAGAGATCACATCAACATTCTCAGGGTTAGACATCTGTGTTTTTTAAACATCGAAATTCTTTCAGACTAAACATCTTATAAAAGCGGGCCGACGTGAGAGATCACATCAACATTCTCAGGTTAGACATCTGTGTTTTTAAACATTCAATTGACGAGCTGAAATTTTGTCTCAAAAACATTCTCAGGGTTAACCATCTGCGTTTTGTAAACATTGGAATCAACGATTTTGCATGCCCGAGGAGTGGGAATTCTGGTTAGCTCCACCCACTTGCACATGCGCAGCAAACCTTTAAGGAGATAAGCCCAACCCCTTTGTGGGAAAGACGCCTGCGCGTTTAGACGAAGAAAGCGTATGCACTATGTGGATTGGCTTTTCGACACACCCACTGGTTCTTGAGTACCCCCTCACGCTCAGTAATTTTTACACTATATATTCCCATAACTGCAAAGTTTGACATTATTCCATCTGAAAGTCTGATCAGTGAAATAACAGTGTTGTGCTTCATCATCATCAAAATAAAAACACCAGTACCAGTGAGCAAATCAGCCCCCAACGTTGCATCTAATGGGATCTCCATGCTACAAGACTATCTTATAATAGTAAGCACTACTCTCCTAAATAAACTCTAAAGTTAATATTGCTATTTTTTACAGCCAGCTGGAAATCCTGAGATGAATCCTGAGATGGAATTATTCTCATTGTTGGGACCTGAATTAACACTCCAGCCGGTGACAAAAGGTGAGCCTCAACCCGGACCATCGAATGCCCCCAACACCCTCGATGAATCCACCAGAGGTAACGACATACGAAAAATGCAGGGAATCCAACAGCATGCAATCAGCCCCCAACGTTGTAGATACAGGGATCTCTATACTACAGAACTATCTTATAAGAGTAAGCACTACTCTCCTAAATAAACTTTAAAGTTAATTACAGGAAAAGGTGATAATGGGCAAACACTCAAAGTTAACAAAAAGAAAAAACTAGTAATAGCATGAAACATGTGTATGCCCATTATCACCTTTGCTTGTAATTATTACATTTACACTCGCTAATCTTACATCTTTAAAGTTAATATTGTTATTGTTTTACAGCCGGCTGGACATCCTGAGATGGACGGAGTTTCATTGGGCCCTGAGGTAACAATCCAGCCGGTGACAAAAGGCGAGCCTCAACCCGGACCGTCGAATGCCCCCAACACCTTCGCTGAATCCACCAGAGGGAAAGACATACGTAGGATGCAAGCGATGCGAGATGATGATGACAACATCAGCATGTTTAGTGATGTAACAACCGAAAGTCAAGGTGAGGAAGAATATTCAAAAATAAGGGGTCAAAGTCCTACCGCATTTCTCCACAAATTAAAAGCGCAGGCAAATGTGTTTTGCAAGAGAAAATGTGCGGACATAAAGTCCCAAAAACATTTGCTAAGAGAGCAATTAAAAGTAGTGGTTGGACAAGTTCAACAACTGAAAGAAAGGGAAAAAAGGATCCTTTCAGAACTTGACAATTTAAATTCAGACGAGACACGAGTTGTGAAAATCATGCAAAGAGTGCAAGAAATTCTGAACGTTTAATAGTCCCCACATTTTCTCTTATTTTAATGATATTATATTATTTTATTATATTATTTTATTATATTATTTTATTATTGTATTATAGTTATATTTTAATAAACATATAATTTACCAATTTGATCATCATTTCTTAACCTAAAACACACATTTTGAAACTTAAATCTCATTAAAAAGAATTCAAGTGATCAGTGTCTAAGCAAAAACAATATTATGAAATATTGATACTATCTGAAAGGAAGTGATAAGAAAAGAAAAGGTAAGTATACACTTTCATTTTCTACATGAAACAGGAAAAAAACAACACTCACTTTTTAATAGTTTTTATTAAATTCAAATTAATATTAGTAATTTTCTTATTTATCTCATACATTTTAATTTCATGCTTTAAATCATCTATAGATTTCAAATACATTTGAAGTTTCCTTCGATTGTACATACTCAGCAGTCTAATCTCGGAAGTTTTCATTCTTCCAGGGAAAATTCAAAATTCGTGGTTCTTCCTTCTGTTGGCCCAAGGCTTATCAAAAACACCTTCTGTCCACGCTCAATTTCCCTATTTATTTCTATAATTCGCTGCGTAGTAAATTTGTCTGTAAACCTTTGCGGTAGCACAGTGTAAAATGTAAAAAATTCCACAGAAACTCTTTCCGTATACTGTGTGCAAACTCTTCTAAACGATAATACTTGAAGCTCACATCCAATTTCTATACGTCGAGCCTTCATGAATGGTTTAATCAACGATTTCTGATTTAGTTGATTAAAGAACGTCTCCATTTTAAGGTGCAAAACTCACTGGAGAAATAAATGAACTCGTTAATGTATTTCAACTTGAATAAAAGAGTGGGGGAAACTTTACTATTTAAGTTATAACCTTCTCGGTTTTGTCTCATTGCTTTTTAATACTCACACATCTTAAAATGTCAGCAGAAATCGGGACGATAAGTGACGCTTATTAATAATTCTGATGACGCTACTTTAGAGCATTGGAAAAAAATAATAAATGTAAACATCCGGTTAGTTCATAAAGCATTGAAAAAGGCTGACTGTAATCATGGCACTCGGATTAAATTGCAAACGAACTTGAGTCATTTGAAACGATTTAAAGTGTACTTAAAAAAATTACAACATGTTGGAACAGGTCAACGTAAGCGGGAAAGTAGAAGTGATAGGATAAAGTGGGAGGATATAAAATCAATTTTTAATAATCGTATACGCACGGGTGTTATAATTAATTTAAAGCACATAGATATTCTGCAGTTTTTTAAAGACGCGTTTTTTGTTTTTAAGACTGGCATTAATAGGATCTTAAGATCATTCAATATAATTAAAGTAAATGCTGTCTTTTGTGGGGAATTTATTAAAAAGTCTGGAGATCAGGAGATACTTGAGAATAACTATTTTAATACAAACAATGAAATAATCGATCAAGGAACACAGTTAAAACAATGGTTTGAAAGCAATATTATTGAAAAAAATTTAGCTGCCATTGAGTCCTTCGAACATCAGGAGTCCGGTTGGACTCTTCACAGAATCTTAAGTTTGGAAGTTAACATAAACAAGGTAGAGATGGGAAACGGTGGTAGATCTTACATAAACCTCCCAGAATCAATACAATCTAAACAGGCTTGTATTAACATTCAAAATGATGATAATCTTTGTTTTGTTTGGAGTGTTGTATCAGCTCTATATCCACCCGTTGAAAAACCACACCGTACATCCTCATATCCCCACCCTTCAACCGTTTTAAACCTAGATGGCCTTGAATTTCCTGTAACTCTAAACCAAATAGCAAAATTCGACAAACTGAATAATATATCGGTAAATGTGTATGTTCTAGAGTTAGTGTCAAATGAAGACAAATCAAGCTCTTTTCGAACTTCTCCGGCTCGCTTAACTAAAAACAAAATGGAAAAACATGCTAATTTACTTCTAGTTCAGGATACATATTTTCCGAAAGTCGGTGAGCATGAAGCTCTCCCTATCGATGAATCATCAACCGAAATCAATTATCATTACTGTTGGGTTAAAAATTTATCGAGATTAATAGCATCCCAAACTAATAAACATAAAGGTAGGATGTTTGTTTGTGATAGATGCTTAAATTATTACTCATCTCAAGAAAAATTAAATGAACACATTGAATATTGTCAAGACATAAACAACTGCAAAGTATCATTTCCGAAAAATAAGTATATTGAATTTAAAAATTATATCCATAAGGAAAAAGTACCATTTATTATTTATGCTGATTTTGAATCAATTCTAAAACCTTATGATGAATCACAGTGTTTAAATACTGCTAAATATCAGAAACATGAAGCTTTTAGCGCAGGCTACTATTTTAAATGTGATTATGACGATACATTATCTTTTTATAAGAGTTATCGTGGTATTGATTGCATGACTTGGTTTGCAAATGAAATGGAAAATATAGCACTCTCTGTTGCTTCAAAGTTAAAAAATAATGAGCCAATGAGTGAATCTATAAGTTTAAAAAATGCAAGTGCTACGTGTCACATATGTGAAAAACCGTTTAATTCTAACGATATAATAGTACGTGACCATGATCATATGACATCACGTTTTCGCGGATACGCCCACCAAGCGTGTAACTTAAATTACAGAAACTCCTTTGTAGTACCCATAGTATTTCATAACTTTAGTGGGTACGACAGTCATTTTATATATATAGGGGACTTTATTAATACCCAAAAGGAATTTAATGATGTATCTTCAAACAATCTAGATCTGTTAACCAAAAAGGGGATATTTTGTTATGATTATATCGATAACATAAATAAACTTAATGAAAAGTGTTTACCACCAGTCGAGCAATTCTATAGCAAGTTAAACGATACTCACATTAGTCAAAGCGATTACAGACATGCTCAGTTAGTTTGGGATAAATTTAATATTCAAAGTTTAGGTGAATATAGTGACCTATATCTCAAGACGGACATTATGATACTTACCGATATCTTTCAGAACTTTAGGAAAACTTGTATAAAGAATTATGGTTTGGATCCGGCTTGGTACTACACTTTACCGGGATATACTTGGGACTGTATGCTTAAATATACTGGGTGTCGATTAGAAACCTTTCAAGATATTGATATATTAATGTTTTTTGAGAAAGGAGTGAGAGGGGGGATAAGCCAATGTTGTAATAGATATTCTGAGGCAAACAACAAATACATGAAAAATTATGATCCTAACAATCCTTCCAAATACTTACTTTATTTGGATGTAAACAATTTATACGGTAACTTCCAATGGGTTGATACAAACATTAACGTGATGAATATTCCGGATAACAGTCCAGAAGGATACGTTTTAGAAGTCGATTTAGACTATCCGGAAAATTTACATGATCCCCATAAAGACCTACCGTTTTGCGCAGAACATTCTAAACCACCAAATTCTAAACTTCCCAAACTTATGACAACTCTCAATTCAAAAGAGAAGTATGTTGTACACTATAGGGCTCTTAAACAAGCGTTAAGTCACGGTTTAACTTTAAAAAAGATTCATAGGGTTTTAAAATTTAGTCAGTCTGCCTGGCTAGCTCCTTACATTAAATTTAATACAGAATTAAGGACAAAAGCTAAGTTTAATTTTGAAAAAACAGTAATTAAATTGATGGTTAATGCTGTATACGGTAAGACCATGGAAAATATTCGCAAACATAGAAATGTAAAATTGGTTAGAAAATGGGAAGGTAGGTACGGAGCTAAGAATTTAATTGCTAGCCCGGCTTTTAACAGCCGATTAATTTTTGATACAGATTTAGTTGCAATTGAACTGAATAAAACTGAAATCGTTTTTACAAAGCCCCTGTACATCGGGATGGCTATACTCGATATCTCAAAGACGTGTGTTTATAATTTTCATTATGATTACATGTTGCAAAAATATTCAACTGACCAGTGTAAACTACTTTATACGGATACGGATAGCTTACTTTATGAAATAAAATGTGATGATGTGTATGATGAAGTCATAAAGCGAGACTTGCATCGTTTCGATACCAGCGATTATTCGGTTGATAATCAGTATAATATACCGCTTGTAAATAAAAAAGTACCAGGTCTTATGAAAGATGAACTTAATGGAAAAATAATGACTCACTTTGTCGGCCTTAGGTCAAAAATGTACACGTTTCTGATTGAAGGCGAGCAATGTATTAAAAAATCAAAGGGTATTAAGTATGGTGTTGTTAAGAATTATCTAACTTTCGACGATTATGCAAATTGCTTATTTAAGAAGAAGCAAAAAACCGCTACTCAATGCACTATTCGTTCATTTGCTCATAATGTTTTCAGTATTAAACAAACAAAAATTGCACTCAGCCCTTTCGATGATAAGCGATACTTAGTTAATAATGTTGTCACTCTACCGTGGGGACACTACAGTATTCCACAAATCGAGAACTAAGCTATTGTATATAGCTAAGAAACAATAATTGTTTCATTTAATCCCTCCCTGCTAATAGATTAGTCATACCTCCCACAACTTGCAGAGTATATATAGCAGAGAAACCTAACAGTCTTTACAACATTATCCAAAGTCAACATGTTCAACCAACAGCTAGCAGACCAACAGGGACTGGTTTCCTGTCCATATGTCAACAGTCATAAAATTAAGAAGTCACGCCTACGGATGCACTTGTTGAAATGTCGGAGGCAGTTGAATCATGTTCCCGAGGTCAACTGGCAAGAGTATTTCGAACGAATTAATAAAGAAGAATTAATCACCTTCAGGAATCCACCTCGGATTAGGCCAGAGTAATTTTGTGTGAATATAAAAGAAGTTCCAATATTTGTTAACTTTATTAACACAAGTTCCAACTGAATACAACACCATGCCTGTGTCAATAATATATAAATGTACAACATGCGGTGGGGCAACTGATACACCCAATACTTCATGTATTCCATGTAGCACCAAGAATTTATTCAAAGATGTGACAAAACACATTCCTTCACATTATTTTAGTCCTAAATAAATGTATTAGGGTAATAAAAGATTTATTATGTTTGTGTGTTTTTATTTAATAAAACTTCCTATACAAATCAGCTAATACAAACTCCTCGTTGAATGAGAGAAGCTCAAAAATACAGTATGCATTAATATTATCTGATACAGTACATAGTGATTTTATAATATCTACAGCATTTATATTATAGTTGTATTTTAATAACAAATCATTCACTTCATCTAACATATTATAATAAAAATCCAATAAGTTATATTTTAATATTAAATTAATTTTTGAGGTTATTTTACAATCAATTGTAAGCAATTGCATTACATCGTTAGCAGTGAAATAAAAATTAATATCATCTTTAGAAAGCACAATCATCAAATAGTTGACACCTGGGTACACGCTCAATTTCAAATTGGAGCTGAATTCTTTTGGTGGTATTGCAACATCTTCACCCAATTTTTCAAGGATTTTGTTGAATTCCACTGTTAACTGGAACCATTCAAAACGGTCCATGGATATAGGATTTGACGGATCGAGCAGGTTTATAATTTGCACTGCTGGTTTGAAGAATCGTAGAGGGCTGAGTCCACAGTTTATCACATACAGATTTTCCGGCTTGAGCACAAATTGTGTACTTAGCAACAGCTGCTTTTCATTGTGGACCGCTTCATCATAACTATTCAAAACACGATTAACCTCGTTATTTTCGCTGCTAGTGCTGTACCCCGATTCACTCATGGTGTCAAACTACATCTGTGACCCTTATCCAGGAGTCATGTGTTTTATCGAAACCCAACCAGCGAACCAGCACTTTATCCCCCCTCCTTCTTAAAACTTTCTCCACAAGGTAAACATTTGGATTTGCTGCTTTTTGCAATTCCTCGCTGTAAAAGCCACCCTTTATCGGATTCCCCTGCACATCTTCAAGCAAATAAGTTATGGGTGTGGTTTTTTGAATTTTAACAATTTTAAATAATTCCGTGCTCCAATTAGGGGTGTAGCCCTTCTCAAAAACATGCTTGGCTTTGCTGATGCGAACCATATCGCCCTTTTTGAACTTTGATATTTTAAAAACTGTAGGATAGCTGAAGGTTCTAAGTAAAGCAGCCTCGTTTCTTTTATTTACATCTTTTGGCCTCATTCCAGTAGTTCTATGTCTTCTGTTATTGTATTTATCAACAATTGTAGATAATATATCAATCCACTTATATGTGCCATTTAGGCTAAAGTATTTAAATAATCGTTCCTTTAACGTACGTATAACCCTCTCCACTATTGCAGCTTTTGTTATGCTAAAGGTACTATAATGATTAATTTTAAACTTTTTCATGAGATTTTGAAAATGGGAGTTGTAGAATTCTTTTCCATGATCACTTTGCAAGTTTCGTGGATGCCGTTGAGAGTTTTTCAGTATTTTATCAAAGGCCTTTGTCACTTCTTCACCAGTCTTAGATTTAAGGGCTTCACACCAAACGTACTTGGAAAAACAGTCAATTACTACAAGAATAAACTTAAATTTGTTATTTGATCTAACTGGGCGAGGTCAACCTGCCAGAGGTCATCCAATCCTTTAATAATGGTCCGACGACGAGGGTATTTTTTCAATGCTCGTCTGTGTAATTCATTCACAATTTGAATTTTTTCTTTACTATGCTTTGTTTTCGTTGCTTTCATTATGTTTTTGATATTCCAAAACCCTTATTCTATACCAAATTTCACGCAGTTGTTTTTCCTGAATTTCAATATGTGACTGTAAGGCTTTTTTTATTTCAGAAAGTGAATCATCGACGTATTTTTTGTTAGTTGCATCACCTAATACTTTCGGAGCCTTAAGATTGCTGATTTTTAAATTTCTCGCATCTATATGACCTTCAGGAGTAAAAGTTAAACCGCCTGTGTGAACACTTGGCCGTGAATAAATTCTTGAATACTGACCAAACTTATTAACACTCATGTTGTGACTGGTGATAACCTTGTAATGCGCTTGTATTTATATTAAGAAATGATGTGAGCGTCTTTTAATTCTGTCTCTATAGCAGTTATTTCATTATCGTGAGAGGTGTTTCCAGTATTTTTAGAAGCAATAAGAAGCATTAATCTATCCACTAATTCATTCACATCATCCCAATAAATATACTCGATTGGTTTTTTATTGTAAATTAAATGCATACCAGTACCCGAACGTGTTTTTGGTTTAGCTGGAGATTTTCCTGGTTTGAAAATAGGCCTAATAATTTAAAAATATTTTGATAGTTTTGAGCTTTTTAATTTGCCTCTGGTATCAAGATGTGCCCCAGTTAATTTTAAAATATCGATATATTTTGCAAAGTCTTCGTCTGTGTATTTTGGATCAGTATAAAAAATCAAATCGTATAGTCCTGATGTTCCCTCAAAATTCTTTCCCTTAACAATTATATCTCCACTACTATCAAAATCAATATTTTTACCGGCTAGCAAAAATTTTGACTGAGATGCGTCATAAACGGGGCCATATACTTTATCAATTTTCTTTGAATTATCATGGTAGTCTTGTATATATTGTTTTGCTATATTAGGATAGGAAACATCTTCAGGTTCACTATTTTGTACATCGGAATCGAAAAAATCAGCCTCCTTTTTTAACTGTGGGCTTTCCGGTTCTTCTTTTTTATATTTCATTTTTGTGAAGTTAGGTAGTTTGATTTTGCTCAGAGATTGCGTAACTGGTGTGAACATTTTTTTAATCGATTCGTCTTCTTCAATTTTACCTAATTTGAGTGCCACATACTTTTTTCTAACAGCGCGAGCGAGCTCACTGACTTTCTTCGCACGCTGCATTTTAAATAATTGATCTTGCGTTGTTGATGGCATGATTCAAAATTAGTTAATCTAGCTGAGTTACAGCTTTATATACTTATCAAATCCATTTCTGTAACGCCCATTTTTTAACTCAAAATCTTTTACAATTACTAAAGTACCGTAAGCATTATTCCAGCACTCGCTACACATAACTTTAAATTGATCATAAGTTAAATCCGGAGACACTGTTTAGCTGTTTAGGTATTTTCGAGTAAGTCTGACAAAAATATATGACATCCACGCCTTTGTGCCGTCCCATCGAATAAAACTCACGTATCTTATCTTGCCGATCACAACTCACATCATCGAAAATAAAAACTGAATTTTCCAAGGCCTCGGATGGTGGAATGACATCATCATTAGCTTTAAATGGAAAATATCCGATTTTAGGAACTTTTTTTAAGACATCTTATAGTAACTGATATTTTGGTTGATATAAGCTTTTACTATAAACGTAGATATTCTCAAACTTCAGACCATTTTTGTTAAATATTAGACTTAAAAGGGCATTTGTTTTACCACAGTTGTTAGGTCCTATGAACGCAGCTCTAACGGACTCTGGAAACAGTTTACCATGCTTAGATGCCTGTCTGATCCCTGTATCTGCAACGTCTAAGTTTTCAATAGGGAGAGAGCTTTGTTGTTGCCTTATTTGCATTTTGGACTCTTTTAAAATTAATAAGACATTTGATGTCTATTTATACTTTCAAAGTTATCTTGTAAAAAAATTCAAAATCATTTAAAAATTGTCGGCCTTTTTAGTGTGATCCTTTTCCTAACGTGTGATAATCTACAACAGTGACCTCTCCTGAACATAATAAAAGAAAAAAATACCGAGCGCTACTTGAATCTAAGAATCGACAATTGCCCGGCTTCACCCGGGATTATAATCTCACCGCGTGGGCTTTCGCCTTCGCCCGCGTCACAAGCAATTTTAAAGTCGGGTCGAGTTGGGTGATAGTCAACTGGTCTCATAATTACGTAATGCGCTTGAAAGTTGAATATCTTATAAACTAAGGAATCTACAAAAAAATGTTTCAAATAAAAGTCGTAGCATATCAAAGGGGCTAATCAAATGTTTATAAAAGAAAATTTACAGATGACGTTTTCAAGGTCATATGACAATTAAGTTGTTTTTTTCAATGACACCCTGCTGTTTTTATTTGATAAAAACATTTAGCTTCTTTCTCGGAATATATTTCATTAGAAACATTTTTTTCTAGATTGTAGGTTTCAAGGACATGAATTTTTGCTTCGTTGCAAAATTAAATTTTCTAGCGGTTGCGCCTTGGTATATAAAGAGCGGATGGTTTATAAACATAGCAGACCAAACACTGAACCACATCGACATATTCGTAAATATGAGTGCCTTTGTAAATATCGACTTTAAGGCGTATCTTGCCTCACACAGAGTGTTATTTCAGCATTGCCATGGTGATTCATTGACTTATATACTACAAAAACAAGATTTTATTATCCCAAACGAGTGGTTTGAAAAAGTTGCCAGGCAAGAACTCCATGAAATTTGTACCTATCGTTTAATGTTGAAAAAAACAGCATATTGATAATTACGTGATACAAATCATTAATATATGTGACGCAGAAAACATTGAACAAATAAATTATTTTACGCTCAATGGACTTCTGAAGAAACATGGTTTGGACTCTGGGCCCCAATATAAGATGTATATTCTTACCACATTAAGTGAAGAATACCTTTTAGAACAGTCGTATCCTACCAAAAACTTAACAAATTATAGAGATTTATTAATATGTATTGATGATTTTATATGTGCCGCCGCTTATCTTGCAAGATATGAAAATTTGAGGGATTTTACAAAGGCACTAAATGATATGAAATTAACCTATAAATTTGAACCTATACATAATGAGCGTCATATGCATATTTTGAAATGGCTACAAAAGAATATAAAAAAATATGAAGAGAATTCAGAAGCCATTCTAGGATGGGAGTGTGGACCAGACTCTGGTCATTGGCCATCTACCAAAGTGGACGATTATAAAATGACAATTTCGTTATTATATACATTTGTAGTTAATACTTTTTAAAAATAAAACTGCTTTTAACCTACTTGTCTGATTTTGTTCCTTAAAGGAGATATCCATTTATATCTACCAAATTCAAATTATGGCGACTGCGGCGGGGTACATAGATTCTCACATAAATAGCGAAGAGGTTCTCTTAACGAACTAGAGTTCAAATTATGTTGACCGCATCGGGATATTAGACATGTGAATTCTAATTTTTAATGGACTTCGCTTGTATCAGATATTTGACTAAATTTTGTTTATTTCTGGCGAGGTGGTCTGGTAGAAATGCGACGTGAAGGTAGTTCGTATTCCCAGATTTGAAACTCAGCTATGGCAGTGGCTGGGAAAGGTGACCGAGGACTTTTTTTTAAAAAAAGTTCGGGATCAGATGTTTTTTAACATTGTCACTGCGCGTTCCTCGCTGCAATGCCTTGAACTGTGTGGGGCAGTGACGAGAGTTTGTAAATACCATTAGGTTTAATTAGTTTAAGTTTACTTTAGGTTAATGTTACTTTAGCATAAGTTTACTTTAAGGTAGTTGGTGTTTCTTGGATCTACCTGTACTCACCCATCGAAAACAAATATGCGTTTGTATATACTGACCGTACAAGTACCATTAGTTTTTGGTAAATTGAGGTGGCACAGAAAGTTTGAGGTATTGAATTACGACGTAAGGATAGGGTCCGCCCCTACCCAGAGGTAGAACCGCTTACGTCGGACCTCGTAATTCCTTTGGGTATGGGGGGGATCCGGCCCCTTGTCAAAATGGCAGGGGGTTTTGCTGCCGCGGCATTTGGCAGGGGGCTTGGACCCAGGCCCCGACCGCCGATTTGCAAGCCCCTTTTCCAAGCATTGCGCTACGCTTGGACCTTTTCCGAAAGCCGACGCCGCCGCCGCTGAGCTGCCACGCCCGCGCTGGCTGTCCGACGCCGCGCGCCGCCACGCTGGTTGTTTAAGATGCAAGCGCCACAGCTTCCGTTTGTTACGGTCGGGCGATGGAGTAAACATCGTTAAGTGCTGGGATATGTATACCCTACAGTTTCATTTATTTAATTCATAGCAAATAAAGATTGAAATTTATATGATTCGTTTCAATGCTATGTTACTCGCATAATAAAAGACTGGCTGATGTTTAAACCTTTATTAAAAATAATGAGATATTTTCAAACACAAGCATGACGCTTTTATATTCCTTTATTAAGTACGTTTTATGACTAATACAAGATTATAACACAAATTACTATTTGAAGAATTCCATGTTAATTTTCTATTCCCCCAATGACCATATTTCAAACTGATTGGCCTTGTGTTTTTTTTCCATATCCAGTTGTCCTTTGTAAACCAACGCGTATTTTTCACTGGAAAAATGTTCGAGGCACGGTTTGAACGCCTGTGTCACTCTGTTCGGCAGGAAAACGACACTCTCCTCCAACTCCAGCAAAATGGTCTCCCCGAACGTCGTTTGCACCACCTTGCCCGAGAGAATTTTCATCGGCACGCCTTCATCCAATTCCACTAACTTTACCGTCGGTTTCTGAGACAAGCAACCAACTTTGTTGATGGTTTCCAAATCCATTTCTTTGCTGCAAGCCATCTTAGCTCAACTCGGCTACTGAACTCCAAACAGCAAACTCTGTCTTTTATCAAAGCTAGAGGGGTGGGGCTAATGGAAATGCCTTTGAAACCCCGCCCAAATTCCCAGACGTGCGCCACTCTGGTACACTTTGACCTCTAAGCCTCCTTGAAGCGATTCAACCTTGAATGTACCTACCTTGTTCATCAATTCCCAGAAATTAACCTTGAAGCGGTTCTTGGAAATTAACCTTGAAGCTATTCTAGGAAACCACGCCCCTTGACCTTGAACACCCCATCGCGACTTCGCAACAAACAAACGACCTTGACCTTGGCGGCCATTTTGGACTCGTACCCGCTTTGACTCACTACTTACTTTCAAATACAAAAAGTTGGATGAGCATACCGATGAATGTGAACAAATGAATGAATGTAAAATAATTTTTCCTACGGAGAAGTATATTGAGTTTAAAAACTACGTTAACAAAGAGAGCGTTCCATTTTTAATGTACTCCGATTTTGAGTCCATCTTAAAACCATATCATGATTCACAACAAACACTGAAGACTGAAAAATATCAGAAACATGAAGCGTTTAGTGCAGGCTATTTCTTTAAATGTAGTTATGATGATAGGCTCTCGTATTACAAAAGTTATCGAAATTCAGACTGTATGAGTTGGTTTGCAGATCAGTTGGCTGCAGTTGCCACTATAGTATCATCAAAATTGAAAAACGTAAAACCCATGAATCAAGTTGTAAGTCTCAAGGACGCGACAAAGTCATGTCATATTTGTAATAAAAATTTCCAGCTTACCGATAAGATAGTGCGAGATCATTGTCACCTGACAGGTAACTTCATTTATTTATGAAATACATTGCCAAGATGTGTACGAAGACGTTATAAAAAGAGATCTACATCGGTTTGATACCAGCGACTATTCGTCCGACAATTCATATAATATACCATCTGCGAATAAAAAAGTGCCGGGCCTTATGAAAGACGAGAACAATGGAAAAATCATGACTCACTTTGTCGGCTTACGTTCTAAACAATACACTTACAAAGTTCAAGGTGGAACAGGCGTTAAGAAGGCTAAGGGTGTTAAATACAATGTGGTTAAACAAAAAATTCAGGACGAAGGTCCAGTAGGCTATATGCTTGAGGTAGATTTAGACTATCCGGAACGTCTGCATGACTTACACAAAGATCTTCCGTTTTGTGCCGAACATAGTACTCCCAAAAATTCGAAATTATCAAAACTTATGACTACCTTACATCCTAAAGAGAAATATATTTTACATTATGGGAACTTAAAACAAGCTTTGAATAATGGATTAGTGCTTAAAAAATACATCCTGTTTTAAAATTCAGTTAGACACCGTGGTTGAAACCATATATAGATGCCAATACACGACTCCGCTCGCAGGCCAAAAACGAATTTGAAAAAATCTTTTTATGTTAATGAATAACGCGGTCTACGGCAAAACGATGGAGAATATAAGAAAACATCGCGTGGTCAAATTAGTTCGAAAATGGGAGGGTAGATATGGTGCAAAAAATCTAATTTCTAGTCCTCCTTTAGAAGTAGACGAATGCTTGATTAGCGTAGAATTAAATAAATCAAAAATAATTTTCAATAAACCACTCTATATTGGAGCAGCAATTCTAGAGATTTCGAAAACTTGTGTGTATGATTTTTATTATGGATATATGCTTCGTAAATTTCAACCGTCTGATTGTAAGCTGTTATATACCGACACGGATTCATTTATTTATGAAATACATTGCCAAGATGTGTACGAAGACGTTATAAAAAGAGATCTACATCGGTTTGATACCAGCGACTATTCGTCCGACAATCCATATAATATACCATCTGCGAATAAAAAAGTGCCGGGCCTTATGAAAGATGAGAACAATGGAAAAATCATGACTCACTTTGTCGGCTTACGTTCTAAACAATACACTTACAAAGTTCAAGGTGGAACATGCGTTAAGAAGGCTAAGGGTGTTAAATACAATGTGGTTAAACAAAAAATTCAGTTTGAAGATTATTTGCACGCCTTTCAAAATTTTAAAATTAATAGTGAAACACAACGCTGTATAAGATCTTACAAGCACGATGTATACAGCGTGAAACAGAAAAAAATCGCCCTTAATCCTTTTGATGATAAGCGATTTTTATTAAAGCATTCTCACGATACGCTTCCTTGGGGCCATTATAGTATAATAGATTAACACCACTTTTTTACTTTCCGAGCAACTATTTAGAAGCAGAATATCTTACTTACCTTTAGTATTCGCACGATTTGTATTACTGTTTGTATGTATATATGTTTAAGAAATAAAAATCATTTATATTTTTATATTGTTTTATTTCAAAAATACCTTCTGTTATACAAGTCAATTAAAAACTTATCTCTACTAAAATTAAATAATGCTGTAATTAAATCTATAGGATTCAACATGTAATTGCATCTAAACAAAAGCATATTTACTGTATCTAAAAAGTTTAAATAATGTTCGCAAATATTTAGTTTTAACATTACATCGATTTTAGAAGAAATTATCTTATCGAGGCTTATTAATTCTAAAATATCTGAATGAGAAAAGTAGCAGTCGACGCCCTCCTTTGAAAGCAAAGCAACTTTTAATCCATCCACTCTAATCATTGTATTAATTCTAACGTTTTCATTGGATACAAATCTCCTCGATATGGCAGACGAATTAGGTTTATTGAAAAAATCTTCGACGCATCCTGTCGAAATTAGAATTAGCTCGTTCCATTCGAGGCGATCTAATAAAATATTAGCGAAACCTTGCGTATCTAGGTGGTTAACAATCTTGATAGCTGGTGTGAAATATCGTGCTGCGCTCAATCCACAATGAACAGTAAACACATGATTGGGCTTCAACACAAAGCACGTATTTAGAATAAGATCCCCATCGTTGGCAGCATCTACAGATGTTGTATCTTCACTAAATTCAGAAGCGTAAGCACTGTCACTCATTTTTAAAATATTCGAACTGCTACTGTAGATATTTCTTGAAGGTAACTAGTATTTTTTTATATAGCTGTCTCTTATAGTATACTCCCCTCCACTCTATCCCTTCTACTCTACCCCCACTACTCTTACCCCACTACTCTACCTCCTCTACCCCCTCCACTCTACCCCTTCTAACCTATCCCCTCTACATTTTTATAAAACGTTATTGCTATCTATCCAGGAGTCGTGAGATTTGTCAAGACCAAGCCACCGAACTAAAATTTGTTTCCCTTTCTTACGTAACACTTTTTCAACTAGGTAGACGTCGGAATTAACCGTTTTCTGTAGTTCTTCAGCGTAGAATCCACCCTTTATGGGACTTCCATTCATATCTTCAAGCAAATATGTTGCTGGATTGGTGATTTGAATCCTCACAATTTTAAACAATTCCGTAGTCCAGTTAGGGGTATAACCTTTGTTAAAAACGTGCTTCATTTTGCTGATCCTTACTATATCATCAACATTAAATTTTCTATTACCACAAGTCTTCAAGTGGCTATAGACGTTTTTTAATAACCGCTTTTTGCAACTTTTGCTTACATATTTAGGTTTCATTTGTGTAGTGCGATGTTTTTGACTATTATAATCATCTATCAAGGTAGGCAATACATCGATCCATCTATAGAATAGAATAGAATAGAATAGAACTTTATTAACTAGTTTGTACAAAAGTACAATTTAGTACGTCATTATGCACATATACAGTATATAAAAATACATATAAGTTCAACAAGCAGTCTTATCACTAACAGGAATAAAAACAGATATATAAATGAAAAACCTACATCCACACAGTCAAACAATGATAAAACCACAAGCAATTAATTATCTTAAGGCGGTCATTAGTTACCCCTAAATGATCTCAAGTACAAGTCTTGTCCACTAGCACAGATATATACATATGTACAACATCCCTATGTTAAACAAAGCTAGCGTCCAAACGCTGATAATATAATAAAAATAAATTTAATTCATGTCATGTCAGGCTATCGAGCCTTGGTGATGGTGTCTCCAAATAATCCCGAACCGAATAAAAGCAGTGAGTAACAAGGTGCCGTTTGACCGTTTTCTTAAATTGTATATCACCCATCTGTCTAACAGAGACGTGCAACACATTGTACAAAGCTACATTCAAAGAGTTGCTGAGTGACCTGTTTAGTCTGAATCTTTGCGGACGTATCTGTAGACCCGACCTTGTTGGATATCCATGAAAAGCCGAATTTAGTGGAAGCCGATCCCTATGTTTATGTACCTCCAACAACTGATAATAAATGTATACAGTCGGCAACGGCATAATTTTAAACTGCTTAAAAGACGGTCTGCAGTGGTCCCTATATCCAATTTTAGCTACTATTCTTATGGCCTTCTTCTGCAGCCTAAATATCTGCACGGCCACTCCTGAGTTTCCCCAAATCACGGCACCATAGCTAAGATGACTATGGAATATCGCGTGATATACGGTTAACAATGTGCTTTGGTGCACAAAACATTCAAGTTTTCTCAACACAAAAAGGCTGGAGGCCAGTCTGCCCCTGAGAAAATCTACATGTGCAGTCCAGTTCAGCCGGTTATCCAAGTTAATACCCAAGAGTTTGGCCGTATCTTATTTAATTGTATTACTAGATGAGAATTCAATGGATTGCGTTTTATTTAAATTCAGTTTTAAATAATTCTTGTTAAACCATCGTACTGCTTTAAGTTCTGTCGCCTTCATACATTCTGCACTCAGCTGATGATCCCGCGAAAACGTGACGAGCGATGTGTCGTCGGCATAAAGTGTACACTTAATAGGACTCATAATAAAATTGCAGAGGTCGTTTATGTAGACAACAAACAAGAGGGGCCCCAAAACTGAGCCTTGCGGAACACCACTTCTTACAATCTCGAGAGAGGACGACTTATTATTAAAATCGACTCTTTGCTGTCTAGACTCAAGATACGAGCATAACAAATCCAACGGTGGACCCCTAATCCCATACCTGGAAAGCTTCCCGATAAGTAACCTATGAGAGACACAGTCAAAGGCCTTGCTGAGATCACATAGAGTGAGACCTACATGCTTTCCCATCTCAAGGCCTCCAACTATGTCTTCAATCACCTTTGTTACCGCCTGGACCGAAGAACAGCCCGCACGAAAACCAAACTGATCTGTGCTGAGGATACAGCATCTATCAAAATAGTCTGTAAGCCTGCTCTTAAGAATGCACTCGAAAATCTTGCCACAATGTGGGATCACCAAAATGGGTCTATAATCATCTGGGTTATTCAAATCCCCCTTCTTAAACACCGGTATGACCCTGGAGACCTTAAACGGCCCAGGAAATGTACCCACTTCAATGCATTTCTTGAAGAGGTGGGTAAGGGGGGCAGTTATTGCCGAGCTTAATTCCTTTAGGATAACAGTACTGATATCGTAGATATCCAAACATGCTGACTTTTTTAGTTGATTTATAGCTCGAGCCACATCTTCCTCAACAACTGGACCCAAGAAAAAAGATGACCTAGTTGGTGGTATCCAATCAAGCACGTCCGCATTATCAATGTGTGGCAAAGACTTTACAATATCCTCCGCCGTCGATACAAAAAATGCATTAAACTGATCAGGCGACACATCGCAGCCCCCATCACTTCCCTTTAGGACTTGGTTTCTCTCGTAATTAACTATTTTCCAAATGTCTTTGGTTTTGTTAATGGAATCGATGATATATTTATCATAAGCGTCCTTCTTCGCCGCAGTTATTTGCCTTTTATAGTCTCTCTTTAGGGACTTAAACACTCTACTGTCTTCAGGATCCCCGGTCACCTTACTGACAACTCCAGCCGCACCGACAGTATTCCTCATTGCAGCTAAACCCTGATTAAACCAGTCGACCGGAGACCTCTTGCGAATAAAATGTTTTTGGGGACAATTCGCACCAATCAGTCTCTGAAGATTGCTTAACAGATAGTGTGCCATAAAATCTATATCCCCATCTGAATCAAAAAAGACATTCCAATCCAGATTGGCCATGGAATATCTTATATTCTTTATCGATTCACCAGTACATATTCTTCTATTGCCAGTGTTATTTAGTATTTTTTTGTTAGTTTTTATGCCAATAAATTGCCCATAATGATCAGACAGAGAGGGGTCCAAAACCCCCACGCTGAATCGATCATCATAAAGATTCGTGAAAATATTATCTATACATTTCGCCGACGAGGCCGTAACTCTAGTATTTTCAGAGACGGTGATTGTGCAACCGAAACAATCAAGTAAGCACGCAATATCCTTTAAATAACTCGAAGTACCATTAAAATCGATATTGAAGTCACCAAGTATGACGATATGTTTGTAATTTCCCAACAAGTCACTCAGCAACAATTCAAAGATTTCCATGAAAGTGTCCAAACTACCATTGCACGATCTGTAGGTACATACCACCAATATTTTTTTATAGGGAACTTCAATAGCACAGAACTCAGCATCTAGCTCTTTGGAGTATTTAGAGACATCAACATGTTTGAACTGAATATCATCTCGGACAAAGATACACACCCCCCCCCGTGAATGAGCTTAGACCTACAAAAAAAGGAAGCTAGCCTGTAATCGTCGATGTGTAATCTGGATATAATGTCAGCATTCACTATCCAATGTTCGCTTAGGCATACTATGTCAAATGATACGGTTTTTAAGTACACCGAAAGCTCCTCACATTTACTAGATACACCTTGTATATTAATATGAAAAATATTGATACTGCTCTGGCTTTTGTCGGTTTCATTATGAATAATCTTATTTCTACAATCGCTACGATATTTTATCCCCCCGATTGAGTTTTCTGTTTTACATGAAAAAAGGATTAATTCTAATACCCTGTGCCCAATCACTTGGATTTAACAGTTTTTGCGCATTATGCTGATACACGCCCACCTTAAAAGAGGCATATACATCTGGATATTTTGAGTTTAATTTTTCACAACTCGCCTCCACGAATTTGGACTTCAAAAACGTTAACATATTATTCTCCGTTATACTGGGATCCAGCCTATAGATGTGAAAAAACTGTAGGCTGGGCGCAGCCTTTAGCACGGCGCTCGTACTTGTACTGGCGGTACCGATCACAGTACGGTTTGCACTTCGCCTCTTGCGATGCGCCACCGTCATCCATTCATCGTTCGCCGCCTGCGGTCCCGCAAGCGACACTACCTCGTCGAATTTTTGTTTAGTACTGGCCACCTGAATCGCTGCTGCCACCGATTTTAAATCGAATTCACTGTGGATAGGTTTCGCCCGAATATTTTTATTTCTATTTTTAGTAGCCACTGTATTTGTCTTTTGTGAAGTAGATGGGGCTACTGCAGAGACAGTGGAAATCTGATTTAAGGTTCGCACGGTTGTCTCCGTTTTTGGTAGTGGTTCCTGACCACAATACTTCCCTTTACTTGTAGATGGCGGCGTACTCGGTTTGTTTAGTATATCCGAATTGTTTAACAATTTATTAAGCAAATTGTTGTTCCGCTCAAACTGAAAAATTTAAAAAGCTTTTTCTTCAAAGTACGTATCACTCTTTCAACAATGGCAGCTTTCTTGACGCTAAATGTGCTACAGTGATTAATGTTATACGCTCCCATCAACTGTTTGAAATGAGTGTTGTAAAATTCCTTTCCGTGATGAGTTTGAAGGTTTTTCGGACACCGCCGTTCTGAACTTTTAAGGATCTCTGCAAACGCTCTCATGACTTCTTCTCCAGTTTTCGTTTTCAACGGTTTACACCAAACAAATTTTGAGAAAGCATTAATAACGACAAGTATAAATTTAAAATTTCTATTATAGGATTTATATTGATCAAGTTTAATGATAGTTCGTCGTCGTGTATAATTTTTGCGTGCAGGCTTATGAAGCTCTTTAACTATTTGAATTTTTTCTTTTGAGTGATTGGAGTTCATGTCGATTTCTTTTGAGACGATCCTTTTGCATCCAGACTATTAAGTATGGCAGTTAGTTTTTTGTAGTCGCTATTTAGCGAATCAAGTTGAATGGATATCGATTTTAAACGATTTTGATATTCTATATTCAAATTAGTGATTTGAGTCTGCAGGGATGTCACTTTCTGGTCAATCACGGAGATCTTTTCAACGTTTTTATTTAGTAGAGTCGTGTTATCGGTTGACGTCGAAGATGAACTCAATACTATCTTATTCAAGCTCGAAATCTTTTTATCGAAATTGCTTGTAAAGATCTTAGAGATATTTTAAAATTTTTCATCGATCGAATTCATTATAGAAGTACAGCTAGCATCGACGTATTTTTTTGTTGCGGCGTCGCCACCTTCAGTCGGTACTTCAACGTTGCACAATTTACGGTTTTGAAGATCGTAGTCTCCTTCTTTGGTTACCACAAACAAATTCTGAGTACGAAAAACTTTGACTTCGTTAGGCGCTTTGGAAGAACGTCCGAACTTGTTCAAGCTAATTTTGATACTAAACACGTTTTGTGCATCTATCTGATTATATTAGCTTCTTTGAGCTCATTTATTATTGCTACAATTTCGTTGTCATTCGATGTATTGCCTGCGTTTTTAGATGCCACGAGCAATTTTAAACGGTCAACTAATTCATTGGCATCATCCCAATAAACGTATTCTATGTTTTTTTTTATTGAAAATCCAATGCATCCCGGAAGTACCCGAGCCAGATATTGTATTCGCACGGGCCCTCGATTTAGATGTTGAAGTCGTAACGAAAGGTTTTAGGATGTCAATATACTTTGAACGATTTGTGCCTTTCAGTCTTCCAAGAGTACTTAGGTGAACTTCGGTATTAACTAAAATATGTCTATACCTATCGTTCTCCTCTTTAGTAGTTATACGTGGATCATCGTAGAAAATTAAATCGTAGAGTCCCTCGGTACCTTTATAGCGGTGTCCATCAATCAAAATGTCTCCGCTACTTTTATCGAAGTCCATAACTTTTTTCCTAGCATCCATTGTGACTGTGACGCATTGTAAAGGGGTCCATAAACCGGATCAATTTTTGGAATTTTTGATTTAAAATGTACTTCTTAGCTATTTCGGGATAGGCATCCAAGTACTCCTCCAAAACCTCCGGTCGAAATGTAATCATGTTAAATGATTCGTTGAAAACGGTATCGTTATCAGTTGGTACGGTAGCTTCATAATGTGACTCATTGAGGGATTGTTCCTTTTTCTCGACGCTTCCTTCCTTTTTCTCAACCTTACATAAACCATCATTATCTCTTTTGAGTTCAAACTTCATGTTTTCCGCTCTTTCATTTTTATTTTTTTCAATTTTTGTAATAGATTTGGTAATAGGTTGAAATACTTTCTCCAAGACCTCATCTTCTTCAAATCTACTCAATTTTAAAGCCGTATACTTTTTCCTGACAGAGCGAGTAAGATCTTTAATTTTTTTTAGCGTTGGGCTTCAGCAATTTGCTCTTGAGATGTTGACGGCATATCGTCAGATGCGCTAATGATCCGTAGAAGCTATTGTCCAGACCTTATATATTTGTCAAATCCCTGTCCATAACGTCCCTCGTTTATTCTAAAGTCTTTCACGATTACCAAAGAGCCATAATTATCATTCCAACACTGGCGACATATATCTTTAAGCTGTTCGAAGGTTAGGTCAGGTGTCTGAGATTTGTCTCATCCTGCTTAAAAAGTACTATAAAGTTGCAGATATCTCGAATCAACTACTTGGGTATCTTGGAGTAAGTCTGACAAAGATACACCGCGTCAATACCCTTATGTCTGCACATAGAATAATACTCCCTGATTTTATTTTGCTTGTCGCAAGCCACATCGTCGAAAACAATGAGGGAATTTTCTCGAGCATCAGATGGATCTATTACATCATCACTGGCTTTGAATGGAAAATATCCGATGCAATCAATATTTTTAGTAGCCGATATTTTTCCTGATAGAGCGATTTGCTATATATATTCACGTTTTCAAATTTCAAACCATTTTGGTTAAATATTAAAGTTAAAAGTGTGTTTGTTTTTCCACATCCACTTGGACCACAAAAAATTGCACGAATTGAATTTGGAAATAGTTTACCATGTTTCGACTTAAGCTGCTTCTCAGCCAGAACATCTAAGTTTTCAATAGGGAGCGATGTTTGCTGTTGTTCGATTTGCATTATGAATCAGCCTGACTGATCCGACAAAGATACGTCAGTATTTATAGTTTCGAGTCGCTTTGAGTCGTCTAGTCGTTTTTCGAGTCGTCTAGTCATTTTTCGAGTCGTCTAGTCATTTTTAGAGTCGTTTAGTCGTTTTTAGAGTAGTTTTTCGAGTGGTTTAGTCGTTTTTAGAGTCGTTTTTCCAGTCATCTAGTCGTTTTTTGAGTCGCTTAGACTCTTTAAGCTTTTTCTTGGTAGGATAAAAGTCAAAAATGAACATTGTTGTAATTTGTATTATTGAAAAAATACAATTTTTTCATGGAAGGTATGCCCTCATTTTATTCCATATAACTTGTCTACACAACGGGCACCTATTTATTGATTAATACCTCTATGGGGTTAGAGAAACAAATTTTACATAAAATTTTTTCTTCATCTTTACAAGTTTGCTCAGTTTGAGAATAAGCATCAACTTTTTGAGTCCACACCTCATCTTCGGGAACGGCATTCGGTCGAATTTCAATCGGGCAAATTTCAGGTAATTCCGCATCAGTATCACCACCTTGTAACACAAAGGGACAGTTCGGAGACCAACTTGCGTGATCGAGCATAGGATTATCTTCAGGTTCCCAATGATATCCTTCAATATGACAGTATGGACACTCAACCACATCTTCGTTATTTTTATAGAAAAAACCAGCTTCCGCCAGTTTTTGCCCCGCAATCACACTACTTGATGGCCAAGACTCAAACGATTTGAGTCTGTCATCAATATTTTTATATGACACTAGTTCCATTTTTAAATACACGATTCGCGTACTACTGGCTAGAGATTCCGCAGATCGTTATTTATATATAAGTATTGTTGGAGGGGGGAAGTGCTGAGTTCATTTGTTATCAAATTTCAAGTGTAAGGTGAAATATGAGGAGGGGTAGTGTCGAGTTCATTTGTTATCATATTTCAAGTGTAAGGTGAAATATGAGGAGGGGTGGTGTCGAGTTCATTTGTTCTCAAATTTCAAGTGTAAGGTGAAATATGAAACAACAATTAAAAATTGCTTTGCTTTATTTTTAACATTTTTAGATATTACATTCTACACTTAAATATATATTAAAAAACATTTTTTCGTTTACTCCTTCCACCCTTGTGAAGTCGTCGCTTCGATATTCCTTTTAAATAGAAAATTCTTCAACAAGCTGTCCAACTTTTCACAATTTCTCAAACTGCACATATATTTAGAATGTTTTAGGTGATACAAGCAAAGGGGTACATCTTTTTCGAATTTCGGTAAATTTCCAAAATTATTTTCCAGTTTCTCAATATTGATTATTTTCGTAGGATCGATGTCGATAATCTGCAAGAATTTTTCTTTCTGATATCCTTTGATGTAGATGATGTCGACATCGAAAAGAAACCATAAACCATGAAAATTGTGTTCCAAATAAGATACTTGCTTTCTATCCACCGCAGTTAGCAAATAATAATCCTTAGGAGGTTTTATCAGCAGGTGTAAAATTTGATTGTTAATTTTGATCGACAATTCTTTGGGGTAGAAAAGTCAGTCAATTATAAACCCTTGAGTGTCTACGACTGCGATCTTCATTCTTCCGAGTCAAACTAGCAACTGGGAGTTTATTGAGGTAAGCGGTCTTACATCAAGTTTCTGACTACTTCGCTTAGCGGCAGATATTCCATAAGACTGTCGTGAATAATTAAGCAATACGCTCGAGTGTTTTTAGGAAAACCGACATTACTTTCTATGTCTAGTTTGACGTCAACAGTGCTGGTCTTAAGGGTCTCATTTCTTCTAGAATAGTCGATAACAAACAGAGTTACGTTATCTTTGTAATCTTTGTAATCTAGCAGTGGACGTTTCTCACGAACGCCCATAAAACTTGAATAAAATTCAATGTAACTATTGTAAGCTTCTAAGTAATCATTATTTGCGAAATCCAACCTCTGCCTTTCAAATGGGAAATATTCACCGTTTAGAATTAACCTCACGTCTGATATATTTATGTGATCGAATTTTGTGGGATCGCTTTTGCTATTTTCTTTGCGATTAGTTTGAAAATCAACTACAACAAACCTAGGAGATTCCACTGCTGCAGATGTTTTCACTGACCAAATTTATTTACGAGAGTTTGCCTTAAGAGTTGGCAATTCATGTAATTCCCACTTTCTAAAGGGTATAATAATGGGTTGATCTCGCTTTATGGATTGCAGGAGATCTAATCTAATCATATCGTTTGGCTGTATATGTTTCACTTTTAGTTCTATATTGGTAATCAATAATTCTGCTGTGAACTCTGTAGTGGCGTCGGCAGCTTTTTCTAGTAGCAGGCAATTATTGTCGTTGCGGGCTCGAATTAGTCTTGTTTGCTTACCGCAAATGGCATATTGATAATCATTAAAGAGCCCAAACAAATGTTTAGCGGTATTCTTACGCTGAATGTTCCGTCCTTATTCAAGATTGGCGCATTGTCCTTGGGATAGCTCCAACTTGAAGTTACCAAGTACTTTTCATCGTTAGGAGAATAACATAAATATTCCCTCATGGCACTCACAACTCCAGGATCTCTCACCATTTCCAACTCTTTGCCATTAAGTTCGTATGAGACAGAGTCAAAGAAAAACGATGCACCATTGTTTACAAGCTTGCAAGTACCAGTGCCTGATTTCTTGTTTATTTTACCTTTTATGAAAATTGCAGCATCATACATCAACAACCAAGCATCACCTTGATTAACGGTTATTTCTACGATGTCATTGTTCATGAAGGACTTTACGAACGGATAATAGGAGCGTGCTTCTAAACGTTGAATAGATTCATCGAACTTTGGTTTCTGATGTACGTCGAACACTTGATGTGTCAATGACATGATAACCGAGATATTTTAAGAACAAGCTATTTTCAGGTGTAAGACTCGTATTACGATCTCTACTCTTGTACAGCTCTGCTGGTTGTGAACTTCTCGACCGACCGGTACTCCTTTTATATGGTCGGTATCCACGATCAAAAACTAACACCATTTCTCTTCAGCTAAAATCTGATTATGATTTCTTCCCCGTTGAGATTTACCGATCTTGAATCTTGATCTAAAAGTTGCACTGTAATATTGTCGATGGTTTTCCTATTGACAGGCAAATAAATTAGATTCCTAGGTTCGATATTGATACTGTATCCCGGGTCTACTGTAGGCATAAACTCAAAAAGAGTATGCGAAGGTGCGTTGTTGTAATATGATCCGGAAATTAAATTGCACTCCACTCTTATTGTTACCACTTGCACAATCTCTACTCGGAGGTCTGATTGATGTATATCTCCGGATTTCAATATTTTATTGGAAAAGCCAAGCAATTTAGCTATAGTATCGGGCTGTTTAAAATTTATGTTATACAGAGATTTAAGTTCACACTTTAAAGTATTATTGTTAGGTTTCAACGAAAAAATTTCGTCTAGTTCTGATTATCCAGCGAACTTCCTAGTTGTTTCTGAACGTAATTCTCAATATCCCGAATCTCATATGCTCCTGCCGGAATCACAATTTCTACTCGCTTCCTCTGTGATCTACGAAATATAGCTTGTTCTGTCCTTCCTCTATATTTGGAATTGAATTCCAAGTAGATAGAGAAATTAACGCTAGCGAATATTCGTACTGAGGATCTAGCTCGAGGGGTGGAAAAAACGATTTGGAGATGTAGCTACCGTTATCCGTCAAAGTAAACGTCTGCGACATGACTGAGCAAAAATACGATAAGTTCTTCTGTTTTATAGCGTTTGTCCACGTAAAAATTCTAAACAGAGGTGTCCGCAATTTATTTCATCGTATGTTTGATACGAGTTATTGTTGTATACGATATTAGCATGTTTCCCCAAGTATAGGATCAGTTCCTTCGGTGGCTTCAGCGCCCCGAAACTATCGAAATACTCAACGTTGTTACCTCTTTTCTCATATGCTACCCAATGTGTTCCAGCATTACTTTTGACATCTAAATTCAAAATTGCCGATTCGTTTTTGTTTGGACCAAGTTTTGGAAGCGTGTCTCTCATAAAGACACCTCTAAAATAAGGTATTTTTAACTTTTTAGCGTGAAAAATTAAATCTTTATCCGTTAAAGGTCTATTGGGTGGCATCAATGGGAGTTTTTTTCTTTAAATATAAACCGAATCCTCCGTGATTATTTTTCTTTAAGTAAAGCCCAGATACAGTTTTTCCAATAGCTTCCATTGCCCTATTATGACATATTTGTTCATCCATTTTTTTCTGCGCATTTTTTGCGTCTATTACGGTTTTCGCAACAGCGCTAGCACCACCAGCTACCGAACCGAGGGCCCCCAAAGCTCCTAGCAGTGGTAGTAGTGGTAAAAAAACTCCTGTTTTCTTTTCAAAGGGAATCACCCTCGGTACTCGAATTTTTCGAATTTTTGAAATATTTGCATAATAAAAAAATGTAAAATGAAATTTATTGGCTATTTTTTTGTAATATTTGAGTTTTCTTTATGACTACTTTGTTGTTATGACAGCTAACTTTGATTTTTCTAGAAGGACTGGTTACTGTTTTATGTTCTTTTCCTAAATCAACACATATTTCCAGATACGAACGTAATATACGCGATTTTATGTTAACCTGTCTCCACGTAGCACACTTTTTCCGCTTGGATGGGCCGCCAAGGGTGATTCAGTTTTAATCTGCAACACTTCAACGGGTGATAGAAAACCAAAAAATAACCGCACTTTCTTCTATAAACTATATCATTTTAAGGCCTTATAAAAAAGTTACAGGGTGTTAAAGTTGCAAGAAATATGTGGAATTTATTGAATATTTTACAAACTAGTTGAGATATTTAAGTCATATTTGGTACACGTGATAACGGCATGGGTTAGCATAAAACCTGTTAATATCAACCATCTTGAACAACCAGTGGTGTAGAAATGGGTAATTAGTATAGTTTATTTTAGAAAAAAAATAGAACCACATTGTATAGCAATAAAATGTATTCAAATTCTTATGTACATTTTTATTGTAAACAAAAACGTTCTCTTAGCATTTTTTCATATGTGTCATGGTTTCATAGCAAATTTGATTTTTTCGTATTATTTCGGGGTATATCTGAAAAATTAACTAATCCGGACATGCCCGATCCAGAGAGACCACCGTCCGAGACCAGTAGGGGTTGCAACCACCGACAGCTGTTTTATTTATTTATTTATTTTTCCTACGATTGAACTTCGTCATAATTAGTGAGGATAGCTACTTAGCTACTGCTTAAGTTAGGCCCTGAAGCTTGTTGGTGGTGCGAGTTTTCCCGAACCAACATGCGTTTCACCTAGCTTGAGCTAAGCATATAGGTTTTCTTTTATTATTAAAATGAAAAACAAACCCAGTTTTCTATTCGAGTAATTTTGAGCCTGCTTTCCGTATACAAGCGTAACCGCTTTGACTAGCCGTAGAGCGCTTAGATAGAAGCCTAACCCACACGTTTCTTTATTTCAGATTCGGGGATCTCTCTGGGCCGGCCGTGATCTACTATTGTAAAATAAATGTTACGTAATACATATTTTTGTTGAAATGTTAAATCAATAGACCGTGTAAAACTTGTTGAGTTGATTTACTTCCATCCTACTCTTAACTCACCACTGAATACTGGAATTAATTTTGAAAAGTGTAAATAATTGAGGCGTATAAAAAGGTTGTGGACAGGAAAAAAGAAACCAGCGGAAGATCAGGATAAATACCGGCCCCGCGTTATTATAGAAATCGCCGGCCGTCGGACGACGCGCCAGTAGAAAAAGTCTATAGGTTTTTATCTTCACTCCATTTTTTGTGCGCCGCCGCTCGCTACCTATTTGCACTTAGTAATAACAACATGCTGGGACCGCGATAAAAACAGTTTATTGATTTAGGAATCCGAATTAGTTTTTTTTGCTTTTGCCAAAAATGAATGACAATGAGACACCGACTACCACCGAGGCCGAGATGGCAGGGGTGAAACCGGATGTCCGTGTAAGACGGATTTATCAGTTACGAAGATCCGAACTAGACACTGAGCTAGAAGAATTTTCATTGTCCGCAAAGGGTACAGTAGAGGAAGGGCGCAAGCGCTTAATAAAATTTTTCCGAGAGGGCCAAGCCACTCCCCGACCGATGGGTGTCCAATGGTCATTTCCGCAATTATTGGCACCGACCACCACGATTAGCGCACCGACCTATACGATCTCGTGTACCATCCCTAGTACGACCATGATCACGACAACTTGCACAACCGCCACTATTCCGTCGCTAGGAAATTTCGCTATACCGACGGCGCAAGGACAGCTGCCGGACAAACCATTTAAGGACGGGAATAAAACGTCATCACCTCGCGACGACCTTCATTTGACCGTGTTCCTAACTAGGATAAATGTTGCTAAAACAGAAATTGGGTACTGGAGTGCAAAAATTGCGCAAGTGTCTGTAAGATGGCGCTGGAGTTGGAGAGCGGCCATTGGTACAGAGCGAGAATAAAAAGTAAGGTTTCGCCTTGCTAAAATAAGTTTCCGTTCCTTATAAGTTGTTTTGTTGCCCGGCAAGGTCGTTGGTCGGAACCAGGGGTCTAGGGGGAGGCAGGCGGACCGACCCCCTTTTTTATACAAATAACAGCACATCGCTTCCATCCTGGCGTATTTTGGGATTGAAACTGTGAATTGTTAAACACAAAATAATAATATGAATATTTACACTCCTTTATTTTTCTATATTTTTTCATAGTTATTAAGAATATTGTTGAGTAAAATATTAAGTAAGAGGACTACCTACCGGCTGTTAAATCTACTGTCATGACATAATAATTCTCCCTCAAAACCGCAAGAATGATCACAATACTTACCCTAACCATCGAATTGATAAGTACAATGGAAGTCGCACAGGTACCATTTTCATTGTTGTTTGGGGCAGCCAACTCTAGAGAGAGATAGGTTTCAAATTGCAATAAGTAAGACAAGGAACGCCTAATGAACGTGTCAGCTGATTCAGGCAAAGGAGGTATATAGGGATGTTGCATATTAATGGGCGAATTTAATGGGCATGTTCCGTAATTCTCTTTATTGTATGATCTGTATTCCGAAATTCGGGGCTTGTTTGTAGGAATGAGAATTTTTCTATATAACCACAATTATGTAAATATTGCACAGAAAAAAGTAGTGGTTTGATTAAAAAAAATACCTATGGCAATTTTATGTACCTAGAAGTAAACCGAGACAAATAAAATACAAATTACAAAATAAAAGTTTATTTTAAAATAACAAAACGACAAAATATCTAGGATAAGGTATACATTTTCAATTTTAATTACTTATCTTAATTGATTTATTAATTTTAAATCTCAATTTAATAGGAAAAGCATGTAAGACAGGTAGCTTTTACATATTTGTATATGCATTTTATATGTTTAGTCATCTAACAAAAAGAATTACAAATAATTACCTTATTAAAGGGACCAGAACCTCAAGATTAATTCCATCTTTGACTACGAAGAGCTAGGTTCATAAGCACAATATTTTGCCAGTTTTTCCCTTGATAGTTTCTATCATGACTTGGAAAATAAAAACTGTAGTAATTACATCTTTTTAAGTTTGCGCTGCCCAAAATTCTCTATGAAATTGCTCTCAATAAATTGTTGACTACAAATGCAAGTAAATACTTGTAGGTAGTACAAAATTTTTCCTTTTTATTGCTGCAATCCACTTGTCTCTAATATCACCTTATCTCTTGGAAAACTGCAAAGTTATTAGCAAAGATTTTTAAGACTTACGAATGAAAAGAAACCCCACTATTCTTATTCTTTCCGCCCCATTTGGTACATCCAAATACACAACAGGAGTTGACCCTCTTTTTTTGTAATTTACAACTTAAACAGAAAGAATATAGCCACATAGCTAAATTAAATTTTCTCTCCGATCTAAAAATATAATATTAAACCAAACACCAACTAAGAAAACTCATCGCTGTTTTATACGAAACTGCCACCACGACACGAACTCAAATTAAATATAAATAATACAATAATTGAATAATTACACCTATTCGTATTGGGACTTGGGACAGAAGGAAAATTAAAATGACGTTTGACAACGGAACTCGTTTGAAGCACAGGACACAAAAATAGAAAGTTAGGACAAACACCTCTTTTGTGTTATGTGGTTTTTGCCGGAATCAGCTGATTTATTTACTATTTCACTTACTCAAGTTTGGCTGCCAGTTTCTCTCTCTACACTCCTTCCATCTACTTGTCATTTCAATTACCCTAACTGACATTTAGAATTTATGTCACTATAGTTTTATCTTTTATCATTCTATTAACTTTTCATTAAGTACTTAATATTGATAAATCGAAAGAAATTAAAATTCTGTTGTATTTGATCCAAAGTTGACGCAAAGTTGTGAATTTTGTTAGATACGTGAAATCACGGGCGTAGCCAGGATTTAGTTTTGGGGGGGTTTTAGTTTGAGAAGTAAATAAAACAACAAAAATATACTTATATGAAATTTAATATCTATATATCCATCCGAAAAACTACGACATATATTTATAAAGTTCTTAACTTTAAATGAAATGGATAAATTAATTTCGTTCCTCTGCGCTAAATCTAAAACCATTAAAGAAGAAATCTTCGGCTTTTTCTTTTAAATATATCTACTACTTCATCTGCATGAATTTCTGTTCCATAGTGAATGTTCATTAGAGCCAAACCATTAAGTCTGTTTTCACTTGTAGTGTTTCGTAAATAGTTTTTCAGTCTCCTTAGGCTCGAGAAAGACCTTTCTGGGGTAGCAGTGGATACAGGAATGGTAGCCAAGATTTGTAGTAATGTGTAAATATTAGGATAAAGGTTTTTATCGCACATATCTAGGCATTCCAAACTAGATTTCGGGGTAGGCAGTCTTCTTATCAGCATGCAAGGTAGCTGAAGCTTTGATAGCTAAATCCAAATTTGTTTCTTTATTAGAAACCCCTTGACCTTGACTACACCATTTTTTCCAGTAGTCCATACCTTTAGGTTTACCCCCCTTGGCTACGCCCGTGCGTGAAATACATACTATTTGCTGATATCTTAATATATGTATTATTTTGGCATACATTTAGAGTAATGGAAAATGTAATGTAAATAAATTTATAGGTTACTACCATAGAAGAATTTACGTAGTAGATTCTTCTATGGTACTACCTAAATGCTTGCCGGTACATCAACTTTGTGTCAAACATAATAGAATTTTAAAGCGTTAATATAATTTTCTTTTGAAAAAGACATATTCTTATCGATATTTTTTAGTAATAATAAAAAGTTAATAAAATTATAGAATGATACTCGTATATTATGTTGTATAGCTAGTGATATAAAATAGTTTTTACGAAGTAATGACTTTTTAAAATTTTAAGAAATTTTATAAATAGGAAATAGGCGCTTATGTAACATTAAAATAGAAACGACTTTTTCAAGTTAAACGTTTTGAAATTGTAACAAATAAGCCAATTTTTAGGGATTTTATTTTTTAAATATAATTTTTGACAGATAGCGAAAGTCACGTGACCACGTTTGAGTCGGTTATTTTTCCTCGTTTTTAATCGAAAGGTAACCCCAAAGTTAACTGCATATGTGTTCTATTATTATCCGTTAATAAAAAAAAATATGTTTAAATTAATAAAAAGATACATTTTGCACCATCTTCATTTTTTTCCACGAAGGTTTTTTTGGTTATAACTTTTGTTTGACGTTCGATTGTTTTTTTCCAAATGACATTACATTGTTTGGAAAAAACTGCAACAAACTGGTTTTTAAATCATTAATTTGTCTCAAAAAATACGGAATGGTTAAAGTGAATGTTCCTATCACCTTCAGGCGGACCCCCTCTATCTAATAAAAATATTATTAAACAAATAATAGTACTTTTTGAAATTGAGCCCATGTGTTGACAGGTGGCCGTGATTACAGCCCAAAAGTAAAGTTACACACATTGTTTAATGTGCTTTTTGAACCTAACAAAAAAAAGTTTATCAAAATCGGTAAACAAATAAAGATATTTTACCAGGGTGGTAACTCTTTAACGGAGGTCACACTGTAGATGTTTAACATATAGGTACAGAAGATGTTCTTTCGCATCAATAGGTATATCGTTTTCTTTTTTCATTTTTTATTTTCGAGATATGTATTTATCTTAATTATTGCGTTACTTAAAATGTGTGTTTGAATGTAGTGTTAATGCAAACGAAGAAACACCTTATGTATACATAAAAGACCATGTTTAATTTCATTGAAAAAACTAAACATAATTTTGTAGAACTTTTAAGCCAGCAATACTATACCTACAGAAAACGTGCCGAATAACATTCTTTAACTAAAGATATGCCTTTAACAGTAAAAAAACACAGTTGACATTCAAGTGACCTTGAAAACGTCGTCTGCCTACAAGTGAAAACGTGCGTCTTATATTGCACCTCATATGCTTCAACTTTTATGTGATTTTTGCGATTTTCGTTTTTGAGATATTTATAATAGCTGCATTTATTAAAATGGAACACCCGGTATAGATAATTTTCGACATACCTATACATATAGAGACATAGAAATATGAATCCTCCCCTAATGTCAGTTTATATGCTAACGATTGTGTTTTCCTCACGAAAAATACATAACGGCGACATACGTATAAATAATGCAAAGTCAACTAAAGCAGTTTTTAGTGCCGCCGTGTACCCTTCAAGCTAAAAATAAATGAACCATTGCTAAAAAGAGAGGGGTTAAAATCACAAATCGGAGTCTTTGAGCTACGGGGGTCTCCCGAATATACCTTTTGAAGTTTTATATTATTTTAATATTAAAAATTCGCAATTCATAGTATATAATAATATGGAAGTAATACAAAAACATAAAAAGTAACCAGACAGCTTAGTTGCTTAAATATTATATCGCCAAAACGTAAAATTGATCATATGAACATAATATATGTAATTATTAAACTGGACCTGTAAAAACAGCGTCAACCGTTCATCGATCGTCTGTTTTTCGCGCCATCTGATAAACAATAGCTACACTTTTGGTATTCCCGCTGCATAATTTAAGGGTATTTTGCCTATGTTTTTTATTTACAACAAGACTGGATAATTACAATGTTTATTACCGGGTTTTCGTTCCGAGCATATTCGGAAACCTCTGCCCATCTTAACGAAGGTAAAATTCCGGCTCAAGAGACAAAATAGACGAATTTATGCCGGCACAAAGTTTGAAATTCAAAAAAAATCTCGCCCATAACTTTTAAACTAGTGTCATTAGTATCTATGGATATTTTAAAGATACTCGTGTTTTTTGTAATCCTTTGAAATTCGCTACTTTTTCCAGCTAGTTGGAAATAAAAATACATTGATACAGGCAACCAAACATACAATGGCGAGGCCCCCCTTAAAGTACGCGACTGGCATGTCTCCTTTAACGCGAAAACCGACCCCGCGCTTTTCCTAGAACGTATAGAGGAAATTTGCGCGTCGGAGAGTATACACCAGGATAGGGTTCTACCACACATGCCCGAACTCCTGGAAGGGGATGCGGCATTGGGGTTCCGAAATAACCGCGGAAGTTGGCAAAGCTGGCAGGGGTTTGTGGATGATTTTCGAATTTTTTATTTTCCAGTTAACTACCAGGTAGATCTAGAAGCGGAGATCGGGAGAAAAAGGCAGCGCCAACCCGTCGCCAAATATATTACCGATTTGCAAACTCTGATTCGCCGACATGGTAACATACCCCCGCCGCAACAACTTGCGTGGCTTTATAGCAATCTATTACCCGAGTACCGCGTATATATCCGCCGGGATGACTTCACCGATCTGCCTTCTTTCTCGCGTGTTACCCGAGAGTTTGAGGTTTTACAGGCCGAGTTAAATCGCGAGAAAAACCCCGCACCGCCGAGACTTGAAAATATTCCCCGAATTTACGCGCCGCAGGCCGGACCCGCCCGGGGGCCAACACCGCCTCGGGCCGAGCCCGCATCGTCGCGCCGGCCGCCTCCACCCCAGTCGTCCGCCAACCGAGGCACGGTCCGCATCACGCCGGAGGCGGGAGACGCTCCGCGCCCGGCGATCGTCTGCTGGCGATGCGGCGGGAGCAATCATACGCGAAGGGAATGCACTGGAACGCCGAAACTATTTTGCTCTCGGGGTGGCAAAATGGGAATCATGTCTCGGGACTGCCCTTGTGGTATTCCGGGAAACGGACAGGGCACTGCCTCGAACCGGGTACAGGGCAGCAGCCACCGTTAATTACCGCCCCATTTGCCGACCTTGGCTGTTTTCCGGCGGAAACGCGACCACACACCACCGCCCGTATTCTTGATAATCGTTATAACGCGCTTTTGGATACCGGAGCCGCGGGTTCTTATATAGACAAACGATTGCCGTGACCGAATCGTATGCGGTGCCGCTAGAAGTAGGACGGCAAAATATAACCGTCAAGCTCATGTACCTACCCCAGTTAGCATTTGAGCTCGTAATAGGGATGAATGTAATGCGTCCATTACGTTTTGTGCTAGATTTGGGCACCGGGAAAATTTCTGCGAGGGACGAGATGCTGCAGCGACCCGTAGATGCCGCTGCGGGTAGCAGTCTCGATCTCGTAGAGGTTTGCCACCGCGAAACCAAACGCTGTCAACAAGTTTCTGCGAGGGATGATAGATTTGATAATTCTGCGGATAAGTAGTTAAGCAAAGCGGGCATCAGGACAGTGACGTCACGGCCTCGGCCGCTACGTGGCAGATGTTTATTTCCGACAGGCTCACCTGAGACTTGCATTTTGACCTGGCGTGACCCCCGGGAGGTTATTAACCTTTTCCGACAGGTGCAGACTTGCATTTTGACCTGACGTAACCCCGGACGGGACTTGACCTCGATAGGTTATTAAGAATTGTTATGACATGTTCAGCTCCCCCTCTCTACCACTAGGTTAGGATATAAGGTGGTCCGTTCTAGCTGGAGAACTCAGTTTAGTTTGAAAGCAGACAACATGGATCTACAAGCAATCAACAAGTTGACGTGCCTCAATCGGAAATCCAGCATCAAGTTGGCGGAATTACCGCAAGATTTGCCATTGAAAATATATTCAGGCAAGCTGGTGAAGACAAAATTCGGGGAATGCGTCTTACTGGAATTGGAGGAGAATGTTGTATTCCTACCGCAGAGAGTCACGGTAGCATTCAAGCCACACTTGGAGGATTTCTCATCTGAAAGATATTCCCTCGTGTTTAAGGGACAACTCAACACTGGAAAACTTCACCCGGCAAATCAGTTTGAGATTGTAGAAAATAAAAATATTTAAACGAAAAAATTTTTTTAATTATCCAACCTAAACCAACTAATATGATAAATATTAATAATAGGAACTACAGAAAAATATAAATACATGATATTTAGAGAGAATCGACTTCAGTCTAATGTTATCATTCACTGGAGAAGGGTTATTTAACTCGTTAATAAATAAATTACCAATTGAGTTCCACATTCCCGGATATCAATATTGTGGACCTGGTACTAGACTAGAAAAAAGATTGGCAAGGGGTGACAGTGGAATTAATAGATTAGATACTTTATGTAAAAAACACGACATATTCTACTCAAAAATTGGGTTGCTGGAAGATCGACATAAAGCTGACTTGGAATTGGAAAATCAAGCTTGGGAAAGAGTTAAAAGCAAAAACGCAAAATTAAGTGAAAAAGCTGCTGCTTGGTTTGTAACAACGGCAATGAAAGCTAAACGAAAGTTAGGTATGGGTCTAAAAAAGCGTCCCAATTCATTCAGGCGAGATATAGTACGAAAAGTTGAAAAATCGTTGAAAAAATCATTTAACAACAATCAGCTGAATAACGTTAACAATATTAAAAATACAACATTAGCTGCCATCAAAGCTGCACGACTAGCTGTTAAAAGAGTGGGAAGAAAAAGAAAGGTGCGAATACCAAGAATTATCCCATTTCAGCACAAAACCGGTGGGTTTCTACCGTTGATTCCAATCCTAGCTGCATTGGGAGCTCTTGGATCGGTAGCTGGAGGTGCTAGTGCTGTTGCTAAAACTATAATCGATGCCAAAAATGCTCAAAAAAAGATGGTTGAAGAAAAACGACATAATCGAGCAATAGAAGCTATTGGAAAAAAAGGATCAGGTCTTTATATGCGAAAAAATAATCGTGGTGGATTTGGTTTGTTTTTTTAAAAAAAAAAACTTAGTTCAAAAACTTCCTCTAAAGCTTCCTAATAGACCATTAACTGATGTTGACCTAAATAAATTTGCTAGAAAAATAAAAGTGCCGCATTTTAAAGGTATATTTATGAGAGACACGCTTCCAAAAACAAAACCAAATGCAAATGAGTCTGCAATTATAAATTTAGATATTCAAAGCAATAAGGGAACACACTGGGTAGCATATATAAAAAAGAATAATTTTGTACAGTATTTTGATAGTTTTGGTAACTTAAAACCACCTATAGAACTTATTCGTTACTTAGGTAAGGGGGTTAAGATTTTATACATTATACAACGAGTCCTATCAAAAATTTAATGAAATAAATTGTGGTCACCTGTGCCTCGCATTTCTCTATAAAAAGCAGAGGTAAGCTTAGAGTCAACTCAGTCATGTCACTGATATTCACCCTACATGGTTTCACTTCAACGCTAAGTATTGACTTTAATAATACAATATATTTAGATTCTGATGTTCAGTATGGTCTAGCATTGTTAGGATTTCATTCATACAATACTATTCCGAATATTGAGGCGCCTAATAACAAATTTTATGTTGTCAATGAAAACAATGAACGAAAAATTATAGAAATACCTACTGGGTCATATGAAATTAGTGCTATAGAAAGACAAATATTGAAATCTTTGAAAAAGTTAGATAACAATCCAAATATATTTTCATTGAAAGCTAACAATAGTACGCTTCAGTGTGAAATTTATAGTGATCAATACAGCATTGATTTTCAGCAGGATTCAATAGGAAAATTGTTAGGTTTCTCTAACCGCTTACTACAATCAAAGAAACTTCACATATCAGATTTACCTGTAAGCATTGTTAAAGTTAGAACGATTCATATAGATAGTAATATAACGGCTGGAGCATACTATAATAATAAACCATCGCATACTATTTACGAATTTGCTGTGGGGACCGACCCCGGTTACGCGATAGACGAAACTCCAAGAAATTTGCTATACGTACCCGTTACCAAGCGTGAAATTAATAATTTATCATTATCAATTTTTGATCAAAATTCCCAGTTGGTAAATTTCAGAGGTGAAGAAATAATTGTAAGATTAGAATTAAAAAAGTTGTTATAAAATGGGTCTAGTTTTTGATGACGCTAGATATCAACCGTATAAAAGGAGATCACAATATTCTCAAAAATCACTCCCTCAAAGGTCTCATAAGTGTGAACCTCGTGAGAAGAATCTTATACCTACACCTGAAAATCTAAAGTTTTTAAAATCTCTTGGGTACGATGTCGTTAACACCTCAAGTGTTCGACGTGTATCGCTCACCAAAATTCGATGAATCAATTCAACGATTGGAGACACGTACCTATTACCCATTTGTTAAGTCTTTTATGAATAACGATATAGTGGAAATAACTATCAATCAAGGTGATGCCTGGCTATTAATGTACGATGCCGCGATATTTATTAAAGGAAAAATAGAGAAAACAGGCGGAGCAGGTACTTTCAGCCTTGTCAATAATGGTGCTGCTTTTTTCTTTGAATCTATATCTTATGAACTGAATGGTAAAGAAATGGATGCTGTTAGAGATCCTGGTATCATGAGTTCAATTAGAGCATATTTGTGTTACACTCCTAATGATCATAAACATAGGATGACTTCGAGTTGGACCTATCCAGAAAAATTTTCTGTTTTGAATAAGGATGGTTCGTTCAGCTTAAGAATCCCTCTTAAGCACTTATTTGGTATTTTTAATGACTATCAATATGCTATTTGCGGTAAGCAAACCATAAGACTCATAAGATCCCGAAATGATGCCAACTGTTTGCTATTAAAAGAAACTCCATGAATAATCCCAGAATTAACTGCAGAACTAACCATTAGCAGTATCGAGCTGAAGGTAAAGCATATTCAACCCAATGACATGATTAGACTGGATCTGTTGAAAGCAATCAAAAGCAATAAACCTATTTTAATTCCGTTTCGTAAATGGGAATTACACGAATTACCAAATCTCACCGAAAATGCCACTAGAGAAATATGGTCGGTGAAAACATCTACAGCAGTCGAGAGTCCGAGATTTGTTATAGTTGGATTTCAGACAGATCGTAAAGAGAACTCAAAAGAAGATCCTACACAGTTCGATCATATAGATATCTCGGACGTTAGGTTAATCTTAAACGGTGATTATTATCCATTTGAACGGCTAAGGCAAGATTTCAATAAGGATTATGTAGAATCATACAATAATTATACTGATTTTCATCCAAGTTTTATGAATACTCGAGATAAGCATCCTATTCTCAGTTACAAAGACTTTAAAGAACATGCAACGCTTTTTGTTATCGATTGTTCCAAAAGAAACGAGTCCGTAAAAACCAGCACGGTTGACGTAAAGTTAGATATCGAAAGCACCAAAGGATTTCCAGCTAAAACTAGAGTTTATTGTATTATTATTCATGATTGTATACTAGAATATTTACCGTTGAGCGAAACTGTTAGAAATATAATGATTTAAATAACAAACCCCCTCTCCTTTGCTTAACTATCAATTGGATATAAAAACGTATCGGTTAGTGAAGAAAACCATTCTCTGTAAAAGTATAGATAAAACTTAACCATGAAAATTGCAGTTATTGACATTCAAGGCTTCATGGTAAAAAATGAATTCCATCCTAAAGAGCTGACAATTAAAATTAACGAACAAATATTACACATATTATTAAAACCGTTCAGAGATTTTAATTCACTTAGTAAATTCGATAAAAGACATGTTAGAAATCTTGAAAAAATCGTTTAGGAATTAAATATTCCAGTGGATATGTGGACTATAGTGAATTACCCAAAATAGTAGAAAATATTTTGTTCAACGTCAATTCAGTCTATGTTAAAGGTGATCAAAAGGCAAGATTTTTACGTAATGTTATCGACAAGAAAATAGTTGATGTTGGAGATCTTCAGAACAATTGGATTCAAGTACCAAAGTTTGAGAAGGAGATACCATCATGCTTGTGTCACACAGAACATAAGAAATGGTTATGCAGTTTAAGTAATTGTGAAAAACTATATAGTTGGCTACAAACATTTTTACCATAATATATTATGTTAGTTTAATCTGTAATGTAGTATAAAAATAATTAAATTTTTAATAATACTTAGTTGTTTATTTTAATTACCCCCTCCAAATACATATAGGTATAAATTACAAAATCTTAACAAATATCCTACAGTTTTATTCAAGATGTTGTTAAAAGCAGAATACATTTTTTTGCATGCTATAATTAACAACGTGTTCTATATTTATAAACCAACCTATGTAGACGAATTTGCAATTTGTGTGGATAAACATCCTATAAAATGGATTCCTTTTATACCTGTACCTGATACTAAGGATATTGTAATGGTAAATCTACCTAGAAGTTTTGCATACTACAAAATTAGAATGACATTTAAAAATCGAACAATTGCTGATACGGAATGGTTAATCCATTGCTCAAAAATCTATAACAATAAAACTACTCTGACTTCTAATAACGTACAAGGAAGTCAGCAGGAATCTTCAGGGTGTATGAGAGAAGTGAACGTGCTGTACATGATCTACTTTATAACAACATGTTCGTCATTATTAGTCGTGAAATTGCTTATTAAACTTATTCAGAGACTACTTAGTGAACGAAAATGGTATACAACAATTTTAAGAAAAAACTAAAACCAAATCTGTCATTGTATCATACGTATTAAATAAAAAAGTTAAAAATATACCAAGTATTTCATTTACACCCTATCTATAATTTCTATAATCTGTTGCAGAGCGACATTTTTATTTTATTCAAGTTAGAAGAGCAAAGTATAAGGATATTTATTGATGGTGGTTTTAGAGTATTAAACGCTAAAAAGTATTATACTTACCTGTAAAGTTATCTTTTCATGATTGTCTTAACACTATCTTTATACTTAACACTTTTTAATTTTTTTATTTCAACTTTTTGGATTAGGAATAGGGATAAAAATAAAAGTTATTAGCATAAATTTAATATATGTATTGAAAATAAAATATAGGTATATTTACAAAAATCTAATCATAATAATATATATATAATAAGACTAAGACTATATATAAAATAAGACTAAAGAAAACTATAATAAAAAAATTAAAACTGACTATATACAAAAATTTATGTGAAGTCCCGTTTTGTCAAGTCGCTATTTGTCAAGTCACGTTATGTAAAGTCATTTTGCTACCAAAAAGGAATTGTGTGCGCTATTAGAGAACTAATTTTATTTGTATTTTAATCGCTGTAAAAGTTTAGTACATAATTTATCGTCCTTTTTGTGTTGATCAATTTCCTTTAATAAAGTTTTCTTACGTTTTTCTAATTGGTTTAGTTCTCTCGTAGCGCGCATAACTCCTTTTTTAGCCACAGAACTTTTCTTTCGCAAAAATTTAAGAGTCTTGAACAGATATTGGGTCACGCCTAGAACTTCTTTCATACTCTCACTGTCCTCAAATTCATCTGCACTATCAACTTCATCCTGTCTAGACGAGACACCAACAGTCTGTATAGATAGTAGGCTGTAGGTATCGTCATTGTCAGAGTCATTGTCATTGTTATTATCATTATCATTGTTATTGTCCCTATACAAATTCGATAGATTCTTAGCATGTTGTCCATGTTGCCCATGTTGTTGAGGGGGTGACTGTATCGCCAACTGCTTGCCTTTGCCCTTGCCCTTGCCCTTGCCTTTACAGAGCCCCGACGGACCGGCTTGGGGTTCCACGGCAACGGCGTCGGGAGCAGAAGTTCGCACCATCGACAGCGACAACCGGGATCTGGTTGGCTTCGAGGGAGCGGTGAACCGGCCTTCCATCGATGCGACAGCGGCGGAGCAGACGGGTGGTCCAAGAGCGGAGCAGGGCGGCGGCGTGGCAGCGGCGACGACGGCTGATGATGAGTCTGGGAGCGGTGATGGTATGGAGCTCGTTGCAGTCCTGGCGGACCTGAACGGTCCCGGTAGCAATATTGGACTACCCCTAGCCGAACTGGACGGACCTGGCGATATTGCGTCCGCGGCGCTGATCGGGCTGAAACCCCGATCCGCATACCATTGAGATGGATCGATCTCACCCAGAGTCATGCCAGGTGGCTGTAAATTAAAATTATCTTTAATACACATGTGTATAAAGCAAATAGTTAAAAGTAGGTATACAAAAACATACTTTTATTAGAAAAACCGAAAACCTTCTACACCCTCAAATATTAAAAATGCACCTTTAATTAGAAAATGAAAAGTATTTTTTTTAACTGAAAATGATAATTTTTACTTACAATCACAATCTGGTCAACGATATTAATTTTCCTTCCAGAATCCATTACAACAAACAGCACAAACACAAGCACGAAGATGCACGGAGCACGCGGAGGTACAAGGAATCGTTTTGATGTTCAGCGAACACTGAAGAAATAAGCTAACAGTGAATTATTATATTGATACAAACTGCAGTGTCCACAATTTATATAGGTAGGGGATTCCTTTCTATACAGCTTACTCTCAGAGTTCATCAACACAGGCGTAGAGTTACTTCCTGCAGTATCCACAATTTGTATAGGTATACGATTGCATCCTGTGCTATATGATAACTGCTTACTCGCAGAGTTCATTAACACAGGCATAGGGTTACTTCCTGAGAACTGATGAGTCGACAAAAGAGAATGCAATCTTGCATTCACACGAACAATAGAACCATGAAGTATGATACCGGAAACGTGTAATCCGACACTGGAGTATCAAATTACATTCGATTGAAATCCGACACCCGAAACGTGTAATCTGACACTGGGATATCAAATTTCATTCGATTGAAACCCGACACCGGAAACATGTAATCTGACACCGGTGTATCAAATTACATTCGATTGAAATCCGACACCGGAAACGTGTAATCTGACACTGGGATATCAAATTACATTCGATTGAAACCCGACACCGGAAACATGTAATTTGACACCGGTGTATCATATTACATTCGATTGAAACCCGACACCGGAAACGTGTAATCTGACACCGGGGTATCAAATTACAAGCCCAAAATTTTCGCCTGCGGCGGGCTCTCGGGCTTCGCCCTCGAGCTTCGCCCTCGAGCTTCACCCTCGAGCTTCGCCCTCGAGCTTCGCTCTGGGGGTTTTATCAAAAATAAAAGACCAATTTGTACTCGTGATCTTTCCAGGCAAAATCGCAGGAATTTTATTGAAATAAACGATTAAGTATTAGCGAAAATTTATTTTTATACTACATTACAGATTAAAATAACACACATACATATTATATTTACGGTAGAAATGCCCGCACCCTATTGGTTACAATTTGTCTACACAACGGACATGTTTCTATCGATGGTGAACACTTCATACAAAATACTAGATGTCCACAAGGTATCATCAGGATTTCTATATTATTTTCGTAACAGATTTTACATAACATGTTACTCATATACTCCGTTTCTGGAGTAGGTTTGATGATATATACATTTTCTGGAGCAGGCTTAGAGAAAAAACTTTCATCTTCTGTAACGGCATTAGGATGAATTTCGATACCGTAAACTTCACTATCTCCACGATTTGTGATAAATGGACAATTCGGACTCCAACTTCTGTGGTCTTGCATAGGGTCATCATCAACCTTCCATTGGTAACCCTCGATGAAGCAATAGGGACATTGTACTGTATCATCGGAGCTCGTATAAAAAAAGCCTGCCTCCGCCAGGTTTCTCGTTGCCTTAAACACATGCTCTTGCGGCCAATTTTCGAACGATTTTAGTCTATTATCACATTTTTTATATTCCGAAATTAATTCCATTTCTGTACGTAAGAAACCAACTGCTAGATTTTTATGTCTATTATATCAATTTATATCAAAATCGAAGAGTGGGGACTTAAAATGACCTGAAATAACCTTGACCGTATTTTGAAAACGGATTAATATTCTATAGAAATTCCATAAAGTTGAGGATGCTCTAAATTTGTTAATCAAGCAGAATATATTTTACGTTGTAAGGGGGAATTGACTATAAAAAGGTATGAATTTAGATGGATATCATTCAGTTAACCAATAAAATGAATTCAGCACTACAGAAGGCGATTGATGAAGAGACGAAGTCATGGAAGCAAGACGAGGAAAATAATAAAGCAGCAATAGAAATGGAGAAGAAGAAAGTAAAGCAGGGTTACTGGGACGCATGGGGGAACGACGATGAACCAACAAACATGAGTTCAGTACTACAGAGAGCGATAATGGAAGAGACGTGGTTATGGAAGCAAGACGAGGATAATAATAAAAAAATAATAGAAATGGAGAAGGAAAAGGAAGAGCAGGATTACTGGAATGCATGGGGAAAAGATGGTGAAACAATGTATCGACCACAACTCGATGAAAAAAATATAATAAGGTTTCCTGCAAAAAGAAGTAAGAGTGAAAAAAGGGCCTTTCGTGATCGTGAACGTGTTCGAATGGCAAAGTTCGTTGATAGTAAATATCATAACGATAAAAATATTGTTTTTTTTAATTAATAAATGATTTATGCAAAATTAATTATAACATTTTTATTTTACTCCCTTTTACCCATTTACAAATAAAATAACCAAGTTTAAATAAAGTTGTAAAAATAATGTGAAGAATGTAACAGCTCACTAGTTGTAAAACATATAAAAGATAATATTACCTGCCGATATATTATTAATATATGTTTATTCACCATCATACTAACAAAAAACATATAATAAAACAAAAGTATTCAGAACAAATAAACAGGATAAGCATAAAAATTTGTTTGGTTCACTCGTTACCCAAAATAATAATTATAATAATCATGATATTCTCAAATTTGAATTAATCATAGTTAGCAATAATTACTAACAATAGGTGAGACAGTCAAATATTTTTAATTGAAATTTAGTATGCACAAATAAGGTTTCAAAAGTTTTATAATCAATTATATCATTAATCATTTACTAATTATGTTTATCGCATTAAAATTCTCATTTCAAATTCATTGTATATTTTTTAGATGATAAGGTAAATTAAAATAGGTACTTTCATTTATTTTTTTATTATAATTTTTATTATAATTTTTGCATTAACAATAATCCTTAATCTAATTTAATATTATCAACTTTCTTATTTAATTCATATAATATAATTTCAAATTTTAATTCTTGTAAAGATTTTATATACATTTCTAATTTTCTTCTATAGTAGAGTCTATTCGACCTCCTTTTGGATTCCGTTAGAGTCATTCGTAAGACGAAAATTCTATGTTGGTTGTTCTACCTGGTGCTGGTCCAAGACTTGCCAAAAAAAATGTTTCTCCACTTTCGATCTTGTTTATTTCTGCGATACGTTGGGGGGTAAATTCTTCAGTAAATCTACGTGGTAACAAAGTACGGAACTCCAAAAATTCTACTAACACTTTCTCTCCAAACCTTGTATGGATTTTACTAAAAGATGATATTCTATACTTTTCTCCAATTTCCATATCTCGCACACTTACGAACTTCTTCACTAATAAATTCTTGTTTAAATAACTTAGGAATGAGTTCATGTTTTTAATAAGTATAGTGTTCAACAATAGTGGAATACTAATAAATTTCAGAAACACCGTCACTCAATTTATAGTACCGCAAATAGGTGGGGGGAAGAACAGTTATACAACATTTAAACTGGTGTAAAGTTTTCATATGCGTTTACATTTCCGAGAGATATACATCACGGTATAGATCAACTTAGAAATATCTGACGAAGTTTCTGACGTGAGTGACAACATTATCAAAGTTTGTGAAAAAGGGTTTAGACTTTTTCGAAGAAATACAAATCAACGAACTATAGAGTATTGGAAAAAGATAATAAACGCAAACATTAAGTTAATTCGTAGGGCATTAAAGAAGAAAATTTACAATCATGGTACCTTAATAAAATTGGAGACAAATTTAGGACATCTAATTAGGTTCAGAACTTATTTGAAAGCATATAGACACGAGGGGGCAGGTAAAGGTAGGATAGAAAATAGAAATGACCGGGTAAAATGGGAGGATACAAAATCGGTGTTTCAAAGTCGCATTCGCTCAGCCATTATAGTAAACTTAAAACACAAAGATATCCTACAATTTTTTAATGATGCTTTTTTCTTATTCAAAAACCGTATCAGCAGAATCCTAAAAACTCTTAGAATTATTAAAGTTAACACAGTGTTTTGTGGTGAATTTATTAAAAAAATAGGAGAAGATGAAGTGTTAGAAAATAAATATTTTAATACGAAAAACGAAATAATTGATCAAAGTACAGAGCTTAAAAAATGGTTTCAAAACTGTGTTATAGATAAAATCTTAAACAAACTAGAATCTTTTCAGGAAAGAGATTCCTGTTGGGCTTTACATAAAATTTTGAGCTTGGAAATCAATATCAACAAAATTGAAGTAGGAAACGGCGGTAAGTCTTATATTAAGCTTCCGGAATCCATAGCAGCTAAGCGAGCGTGCGTAAATGTTAAAAATAATGATGATCTTTGTTTCTTATGGGCTGTAGTTTCCGCTCTATACACCCCTCATGGAAAAAAGGTACCGTCCCGCACTTCTTCATATCCACACCCTTCGACGGTATTAAATTTAAGGGGCTTGAAATTTCCCTTAACTTTAAATCAAATTTCAAAATTTGAAAAATTAAATAATATATCTGTAAATGTGTACATATTAGATCTACTAAAACACGATCAGTCTGCAACGTTTATTACTTCACCTGGGCGAATTACAAAAAGTAAAATGCAAAAACATGTAAATCTCCTTTTAATTCAAGATAAATATTTTCCAAAAATTAATGATCATGAAGCTGTTCCTATCGATGAGTCAATAGTAGACATTCACTACCATTATTGTTGGATTAAAGATTTATCTAGGTTGATTTCAAGGCAAACAAATAAACATAAAGGTAAAATGTTTATATGTGACAGGTGTCTTAATTATTACTCTTCTCAAGAAAAGCTCGACGAACATATAAGCTACTGTCAAGATATAAATAATTGTAAAATATCCTTCCCTAAAGATAAATATATCGAGTTCAAAAATTATGTTCATAGAGAAAAAGTACCCTTTGTTATTTTAGCGGATTTTGAATCCATTCTGAAACCCTACAATGACCCACAAATAATGACTAAAACAGCTAGATATCAAAAACATGAAGCTTTTAGTGCTGGATATTATTTTAAATGTAGTTACGATAACAGATTATCTTTTTACAAAAGTTACCGCGGAGCTGATTGTATGACTTGGTTTGCAGATCAGCTAGATGAAATTGCAAATTTAGTTTCATCGAAATTAAAAAACATCGAACCGATGAAAGAAGCTGTCAATCTAAAAGACTCAACACCGACATGTCATATTTGTGAAAGAGAATTTAACCCTAATGATATAATTGTACGTGATCATTGTCATCTAACATCTCATTTCAGAGGTTATGCGCACCAATCATGTAATTTAAATTATAGAAATTCATTTGTAGTACCGATTGTATTTCATAATCTCAGTGGGTACGACAGTCATTTTATTATTAGAGATCTATCTAAAAGACACAACACAACTTTGCTTCCAATTAATAAGGAAAAATACATTAGTTTTACTATTTTTAATAATAACACAAACGTCAAATTTCGATTCATTGACTCGTTTAGATTCTTAGGTTTCTCCCTAGACACCCTAGCCTCGTCTCTCAATAGTGAAGACTTTGTTAATACTCGTAAAGAATTTTGTGGTATATCTCAAGATAGATTTAAACTGCTAACCAAGAAAGGTGTATTTTGCTATGATTACATCGATAACTTAGATAAATTGACTGAAAATTCTTTACCTTCCATAGAACAGTTTTATAATAAATTAAATGATATTGGGATCGATGAAGATGCTTATAGACATGCTCAATTAGTTTGGGACACATTTGAAATACAAAATTTAGGTGAATACTCAGACTTGTACCTAAAGACTGACATTATGTTACTTACAGATATTTTTGAAAATTTCAGAAATACCTGTCTAAAAAATTATGGTTTATATCCAGCTTGGTACTATACTCTCCCAGGTTTTACCTGGGATTGCATGCTTAAATGTACAGGTTGTAAGTTAGAAACCTTTCAAGATATCGATGTTTTAATGTTTTTCGAAAAGGGTATACGGGGTGGTATAAGTCAGTGCTGCAATCGATTTTCACAAGCGAATAATAAATATATGAATAACTATGATCCTAGTGAACCTTCCAAGTACTTATTATAACTTGTACGGTTGGGCGATGTGTGAACACCTTCCTTACGGTGGGTTTCAATGGGTAGATACAACTATTGACGTTACCACTATTCCAGATGATGCTCGTGAGGGATATATTTTAGAGGTTGATTTAGACTACCCTGAATACTTACATGATTTGCATAGAGATTTACCTTTTTGTGCCGAACATGGTGTACCTCCAAATTCAAAATTATCTAAACTTATGACAACCCTATATCCGAAAGAAAAATATGTCATACATTATAGAGCACTTAAACAAGCTCTGCGAAATGGTTTAGTCTTAAATAAAATTTATAGGGTTTTGAAATTTGAACAGGCTGCATGGTTAGCACCTTATATTAAATTTAATACACAGTTAAGAGCAAAGGCAACATTTGATTTTGAAAAAACTATAATTAAACTGATGAATAACGCAGTTTACGGAAAGACTATGGAAAATATTCGAAAGCATAGAATCGTTAAATTAGTTAGGAAATGGAATGGGAGATACGGAGCAAAGAATCTAATTGCTAGCCCAGTTTTTAAAAGCAGATTAATATTTGATGAAGACTTAGTAGCTATTGAACTAAATAAAACTGAAATAGTATTTAATAAGCCTTTGTATATAGGTATGGCAATTCTAGATATTTCTAAAACTTGTGTATACGAATTTCATTATGATTATATGCTTCCAAAATTTTCATCGGAAAGTTGTAAACTACTTTATACAGATACGGATAGTTTGATTTACGAAGTAAAATGTAACGATGTCTATGGTGAGACTATCAAAAGTGATTTACATCGTTTTGATACCAGCGACTACCCAATTGACAATAGATATAATATTCCACTAACAAATAAGAAAGTGCCAGGCTTGATGAAAGACGAACTTAATGGTACTGTTATGACTCATTTCGTTGGTCTCAGATCTAAAATGTATACGTATTTGATTGAGGGGGAGAAAAAATGTGTTAAAAAATCAAAAGGAATTAAACATAGTGTTATTAAAAATCATATAACATTTGATGATTATGTGAATTGTTTATTTAAGAAGAAGGAAAAGACTGCCACCCAATGCTCTATCCGTTCGTTTGCTCACAACGTGTTTAGCATAAAACAAACTAAGATTGCTCTCAGCCCTTTTGACGATAAACGATATTTGGTAAATAATGTTGTCACTCTACCTTGGGGTCATAAAGATATAATGGATGCTGTACCAGTATAGATTTCACATGTACTTATGATATATGTAATGTATTTATTTAGGTAAGAATAAATAAAAGCCATATTAACTTTAATATTGTTTTATTTCTTAAACCCTTCTTCTATACAAATCCGTTAAAACAAATTCTTTATCAAAAGAGAGAAGCTCGAATATACAATATGTTTCAATACTAAACGATAAGTTACATACAGACATTATAATATCTACAGGATCCATAACATAATTACATTTTCTTAGCAACTCATTAACTTGATCTAAAGTATTATGATAATGTTCAAGATAGTTACATTTTAGCAATAAGTTGATCTTTAAACTAATACTCTCGTCAATGGTGAGTAGCTCCAGTACTTCGTTTTCGGTGAAATAATGACAGTCATCATTCTTACAGAGTATAACCATCTTGAGGTTGTTAAAACCCAGCATTGTTCTCAATTCCAGGTTGGAGCCGAACTTCATTGATGACTGTGCAATATCAGGAATAAAGAGATATTGTTCTGCGAGTTTATTTAATTGTAGTATAAACTCATTCCATTCAAAGCGGTCCATAGAAATCATACCTTGTGTTAGTTCATGTACAATTTTGACTGCTGGTCGGAAGAAGCGTACGGGACTCAACCCACAATGAACCGTAAACAAATTCTCTGGTTTTATCACAAATCGTGTACTTAAGAGCATGTGCTTTTCATTTCGAATAGCCTCTTCATAAAGCTCTAGGATTCGATTAATTTCATTGTTTTCTTCACTTCTTGTGCTGTATCCAGAGTCACTCATCTTCGAATTTTGATTTACACAACCAACAACTCACAGAACGTTTGTGGCACTTATCCATGAGTCGTGTGTTTTATCTAGACCAAGCCAGCGCACCAACACTTTTCCCCCCCTCCTACGTAGTACCCTCTCTACTAAGTAAATATCTGGATCTGCCGTTTTTTGTAATTCCTCTGTATAGAATCCTCCTTTTATAGGATTTCCTCTTACATCTTCGAGTACATATGTTACCGGATTAGTTATTTGTATTTTAATAATTTTAAAGACTTCTGTCGTCCAGTTAGGAATAAAACCCTTTTCAAAAATATGTTTAGCTTTACTAATTCTCACCATATCACCCACATTAAATTTTGGTTTGTTAAAAATCTTTAAGTGACTATAAACAGTTTTAAGTAAATGACTTTCGGTACTCTTATTTACATTCTTAGGCTTCATATGTATAGTACGATGTCTCCTATTATTATATTCGTCGACTATTGAAAGTAACATATCAATCCATTTATATTTACCATTCAAACTAAAATATTTGAACATTTGCTCTTTCAGGGTGCGTATAACCCTCTCCACAATTGCAGCTTTTTTAATACTAAATGAACTATAATGATTTATATTAAATTGTTTCATGAGTTTCTTAAAATGCGTATTGTAAAATTCCTTTCCTAGGTCAGTTTGTAGATTTCGAGGTTGTCGTTTGTGAGATCTTTTCAGAATATTTGTAAAAGCTTTCGTAACCTCTTCCCCAGACTTTGATTTCAGCGGTTCGCACCAAACGTATTTTGAAAAACAATCAATTACTACCAATATGAATTTAAAATTTTTATTAACTGTCGCATACTGATCCATTTGCGCAAGATCAGCTTGCCAGAGATCGTCTAATCCTTTGATAATAGTTCGCCGGCGAGAATAATTTTTTCTAGCCGGTGTATGTAGTTCCTTAACCAACTGAATTTTTTCTTTACTGTGCTGTGTTTTCATTATTATATTTGTAAAATGGTTTTAGATTATCAATTTTATTCGATAGTTCCACTATCTTTTTATCTTTCTGTTCGATACACAATTGTAGTCTATTTACTTCACTATACAATTCTTCCTTAAAATTTTTGATGAGTGTATTTTCATGTACCGTAGCAGTAGTTATTTTATGTAACTGTCTGTGAATATAATCGAAAATTTTGGTTCTTATTTCATTAACAGTTTGATCAACATATCGCTTGTTTGTTGCGTCACTATTTTCGTTTGGAGTTTGAAGATTACTAATCTTCAAATTCTTTACATCTATATTACCATTCGGAGTAAACTCGAAAATAGTGTTACTTGTATGGATCGATGAAGATAAATGTGATGAATAAATTTTAGAATTAGAATATTGTCCAAACTTATTGACACTCATAGTGGATATGATGATAATTTTGGCTCGCCCTTATATTTATATTAGCGAATAATGTTAGCTTCTGTTAACTCATTGATAATAGCAACAATTTCATTATCGTGAGAGGTGTTTCCAGCTTGTTTGGAGGCTACGAGGAGCCTTAATCTATCTATCAACTCATTTACATCATCCCAATAAACGAATTCTATAGGCTTTTTATTGTAGGTAAGGTTCATGCCGGTACCACATGCCGTCGATTGTGAACGTGTTTTAGGTTTAGGTATTTCAGTTTCTTGTTCACCTCTAACTAGAGGCTTGATAATATCACTATATTTAAATCGATTTGAACCTTTTAATTTACCCGCTGAGTTGAGGTGGACACTAGTTAAAGTTAAAATCTTTTTATAATTTTTTCTGTCTTCAAGGTTGCACTGTGGATCATCATAAAAAATTAAATTGTAAAGTCCTTCTGTACCCGGAAACCGATACAACCCATCAACGAGTATGTCTCCTGTAGGCTTATCAAAGTCAATAAATTTTCTTCCCAGTATCCATTTTGATTTAGAAGCATCGTAAACAGGTCCGTATACCTTATCAATTTTAGATGACTTGTCCCCATGTTCACGGATATATGGTCTTAGTATTTCCGGATAAGATTCTAGGTATTCGTCTATAACATCCTGAGGGTAGTTCGACATATCATTATCATCATCTTCTTCAAAAACGTTTCCCGGATTGGGTTCATTAGAATTTTCCCAATGACTCTCGGGTAGTGTAAACGATCCCTGTAATTTATTAATGCCCAACTTCAGCGCATCAAGCTTTTTGTTGATTCTATCTTCAATTCCATCTTGTATTAATTTTGTTTGTTTATCTAAATCAATATTATCATCCTCATCTTCTTCTTCTTTAGGTTCTAGTTTGATATCATTTTCATTCTTGGATTTTATCATTTTTTCTAAAGATTTTGTTACTGGCTTAAAAACTTTCTCGAGCGACTCATCTTCTTCAAGTCTCCCTAATTTTAACGCAGTATATTTTTTTCTAATCGAGCGTGTGAGTTCTCTAATTTTCTTCGCGCGTTGCGCATTTGCAATTTGATCTTGCGATGTTAGCGGCATCTTTCCAAATTAACTTATGACACTAACTTACAGCTTTTATATACTTATCGAAACCACTTCTATATCGTCCGGTATTCAACCCAAAATCCTTAACGATTACTAATGTTCCGTAAGAATCACTCCAACATCGATGACACAAATCCTTAAATTGTTCATAAGTTAAATCTGGAGTTACATGCTCGTCATATACATGCCTTAAATTGATCATCTTGCTTAAAAAGCACAATCATGTTGCAGTTATCTCGTATCAACTGTTTAGGTATCTATGAATAGGTTTGACAAAGATATGTTACATCAATACTTTTGTGACGACCCATTGAATAGAATTCTCGTATTTTATCTTGCTTGTCGCAAGCTACATCGTCAAAAATAAAAACAGAATTTTCCAGAGCCTCCGATGGATCAATAACATCATCGTTAGCTTTGAATGGAAAATATTTAATTTTATCACCAACCTTTTCTAAGACATTTTGTAATAGTTGATATTTTGGGTGGAATAGCGATTTACTGTATACATATATATTCTCAAATTTAAGACCATTTTCACTGAATATAAGACTGAGAAGGGCATTGGTTTTACCACAGTTACTCGGTCCGCAAAAAATTGCTCTAATAGAATTTGGAAGTAGTTCACCATGTTTAGATTTTTGGTGATGTCCTGCATCTGCAATATCCAAATTTTCAATGGGTAAAGTCCTTTGCTGTTGTTGAAATCGCATTTTAATGATGTTTGAAGTCACTGTATACATACGTACCTATTTATACTATCTTTTTATGGTGGGGGTTTAACTTACCGCTCTTTAATAATCAAACTGTGAAGTTCATACTTACGTAAGCAAATATTATACTAACTAGTGGGGGCAAGATTGGAGGGAGCAGCCGCATAGATACGGGATATATATACGGCAGACAAATTTAATACAATAGTAAAGTAATAATGGATTTCATTAAAATTGAAGTAGATGCATACGTTGCTTCTCAAAAAGTGTACAACCGTTCCTGTAGTGGTGAAAAATTAATATATTTGCTTGGTAAACCAGATTTTATAATACCGAATGAAAGCTTCACAGAAGTTGCTGAAAGAGCATATAGTGTTGCGGAGTGTTGCCTAATGTTGGAAAAGAAGCGAAAAATTGATAATTATATTAAGATCATAATCAACATTTGTGATCAAGAAAATATTGAAGAAATGAATTTTACCACAGTCGAAAATCTTATGAAGGATCATTGCCTGGAAGATAGCATTGAATATAAAGTACACGTTTTTAGCTTAATATCAAATTTTAATCTATACTATTTGGAGGACTCTTATCCAGTGAAAAACATAATAAAAAACTACAAGGGATTGGAAGATTGCTGTGATGCTTTTATATGTCAAGCTGCCTACTTAGCGAAACATAAAAATTTAAAAATATTTGTTGAAGCTTTAACTGCTATGAAATTATCATATAAGTTTCAACCATCTAAAAACAAAAATCATTTAAGAATCTTGAATTGGTTGGAAGAAAACGTAAGAAAATATAAGGTAAACCCAAAAGCTCTTTTAGGATGGGATTGTGGACCAGACTCCGGTCACTGGCCATCTACCAAAGTGAAGGATTATAAGAAGACAATTTTGTTCTTATCAACTCTCACAGATAAATAAACATTATTAACGTAAATATATTGTTTTATTTTCAACATTCACTTTTCTGAAGTTTCGTTGACTTTTCGTCAACGTTTCGTTGACGTTCCGTCGACGTTCCGTCGACGTTCGTTAACGTTTCGTTAACGTTTCGTTAACGTTTCGTCGACGCTTCGTCGACGTTTCGTCGACGTCCGTCAACGTTTCGTCGACGTTTCGTTGACGTTTCGTCGACGTTCGTCGACGTTTCGTTGACGTTTCGTTAACGTTTCGTCGACGTCCGTCAACGTTTCGTCGACGTTTCGTTGACGTTTCGTTAACGTTTCGTCGACGTCCGTCAACGTTTCGTCGACGTTCGTCGACGTTTCGTCGACGTTTCGTTGACGTTTCGTCGACGTTCGTCGACGTTTCGTTGACGTTTCGTCCAAGCGTCGACGTTTCGTCGACGTTTCATCGACGTTCGTCGACGTTTCGTCCACGTTTCGTCGACGTTTCGTTGACGTTTCGTTGACGCCTTCGTTAACGTTTCATCGACGCTAGTAACAGATTTAGGTTTAATAAATAAAAAAATATTTCCATTTAAATATTTTTATTTTCTACAATCTCAAACTGATTCGCTGGATAATGCTTTCCTGTGTTGAGTTGTCCCTTAAACACGAGGGAATATCTTTCAGATGAGAAATCCTCCAAGTGTGGCTTGAATGCTACCGTGACTCTCTGCGGTAGGAATACAACATTCTCCTCCAATTCCAGTAAGACGCATTCCCCGAATTTTGTCTTCACCAGCTTGCCTGAATATATTTTCAATGGCAAATCTTGCGGTAATTCCGCCAACTTGATGCTGGATTTCCGATTGAGGCACGTCAACTTGTTGATTGCTTGTAGATCCATGTTGTCTGCTTTCAAACTAAACTGAGTTCTCCAGCTAGAACGGACCACCTTATATCCTAACCTAGTGGTAGAGAGGGGGAGCTGAACATGTCATAACAATTCTTAATAACCTATCGAGGTCAAGTCCCGTCCGGGGTTACGTCAGGTCAAAATGCAAGTCTGCACCTGTCGGAAAAGGTTAATAACCTCCCGGGGGTCACGCCAGGTCAAAATGCAAGTCCTCACCTGTCGGAAATAAACATCTGCCACGTAGCGGCCGAGGCCGTGACGTCACTGTCCTGATGCCCGCTTTGCTTAACTACTCGGATACCGCCGTAAATTTAATAATCGACCTCGCCGAGCCTTCCACCAGCGAGACAAACCGAAACCGGGAAATTTCTACAGGGGGCGACAAGTGGCAAAGATCCGTGGAAACCGCCTCGGGGAGCAGGACCGACCTTTTAGAAATTCCCAACCGCGACCGCGAAACATGCCGAGAAATTTCTGCGAGAACCGATATGTCGCCGGAGCCTGTGGAAACCGCCACAAGTAACATAACGGGGCTCGCAGAATTTTCTGGTCCCAAAACTGAAACACTGAGTTTTGGGAAGCGAACAAATCTACCGAAACCCGCGGAAACCGCCGTGAGTACCGCCGTATCCGAGATATCCGACCGCCCAGATCATTTACCGCCGCTAGTATTATCAAACCGAAACGCCAAAAAACTTAGAAAATTTTTAGACTCCGAATTACCGCTATTTGAACATGTGGGAGCTATCACGCCTCTGGTATCGCATGAAATTCATTTATTAAATCCGGAACCGATTAAACAACGTTACCGCCCACGCAATCCGTACATGCAGGAGGTTATCAACCAAGAAGTTGATAAAATGCTCGCCGATGGCGTAATAGAACCGTCTACCAGTCCGTGGAGTTCACCGGTTGTTCTAGCTAAAAAGAAAGACGGGACATATCGTTTTTGTATTGATTTTCAGAAAGTAAATGACGTCACACGCAAGGATGCGTACCCGTTACCGTTTATACAAGCTATCTTGGATAAATTACGCCGTGCTAAATATATTTCGACCATAGATCTCAAACACGGGTATTGGCAGGTGCCATTAACGCCTAAGAGTAGACCGATTACCGCATTTACAGTACCGTCCCGCGGCTTATATCAATTCCGTGTACTGCCATTTGGCTTACACTCCGCTCCCGCGACTTTTCAGCGGCTTGTGGACTCAATCGTAACGCCCGATTTAGAGCCATATTGTTGTGCCTACCTAGATGACATAATCGTGCTCGGAGAAAGTTTTGAACACCACTTACAACTCTTACGAGAGGTTTTCCATCGTCTTCGCGCCGCTAATTTGAAACTTAACCCCAACAAATGTCGTTTTGGTTGCCAATCATTGCAATATTTGGGACACGTAGTTACGTCAGAGGGCATCCGTACCGATCCAGAACAAGTATCCGCAATTTTGGAACTTCCGGCGCCGACAAACGTCCGCGGCCGACTTAGCCTCCGAGCTCGGGGAAGCCCTCACCGCGGGACTCCCACCAGGAGACGGTACCGATAAAGCCGCGCCGCCGATCCCGTCCGAAGCCGCGTCAGTCACCGTCGCGCCCGAATCATCATCACGTTCCGAGAGGACGCCAGTTTTCCCCTCCGACAGCAGAGGTACATTCCCCGCCGCTCGAACTGGGCGTCAGACGGGACTGGAGCAATTGGAGCATGTAAACGACCGTCCGCCACGGCCGCGCACCATCACCGAATACTAGTATCGACAAACTTATGCAGCCGCCGCCAATTCTATTTGGCGTGATGCACCGCCCCCGGCCGCCGCGGGGCTCCCGCGTCGCCTCCCCCGGCCATATCTACTGTGCGGGAGGTGCGGCCGGGTGGACCACCACCGTGAAACCTGCACGGCCCCGGCGATCAAGTTTTGCTCTAGATGCGGCCGCTTAGGAAAGCTGTCAATAGAGTGCCTGTGCCCGCCAGTTGCGGTGCGCGGGCGACGAGAATACGCCGACGGACCATACGCCGCCTGGTGTCCACCTTCCACCAGCGCCGCCGCTCCGGGCCGGAGCCGCACCACGCCCGCCGCCGAACCGCGTGCTCCGCCTGTTGCTGCCGTTCGTACCACTGGGACACCTATTAGTGAGTGCGGGGACTGTATATAAAAAAAATCAAAAATGACTTTTTAATTTTTTTTTCCGGGAGAAAGAGGGGTGTGTAACGAAGTTACCATTAATTTTCCGCTAATAATAAATTTTCATTTCCTTTCATTTATTTCTTCGCCGCGCTATGTGTAGCAGCCGACCGACCGCCGTAGTTTTTTTTACATATCCATGAATGATTCTTTTTTCTACATAGGAAACCGGCGGTCGATATTTCGAATTGCATTTAATTAAATCCTGGTTTTGATTAGTTTCCGGCTTTCCGCCGCTTGTAAATAAATTCTTATGTTACCATAAGGGATGAGGGATACCGAAGAGGGGTAGAACCGGGTTACTAACTCAACTTACAGCTAGAGCCGCCGTTCTTTTTGGGAATACGAGTATATCGGACATGCCCGATCCAGAGAGACCACCGTCCGAGACCAGTAGGGGTTGCAACCACCTCTAACTGACAACCTAGCCCCGGCAGCCGTTTCGAGTGTCAGCGGAGTGGGGAAAATCACCTGATTCTTCGCCACGGCCCCCCCCCAATGGGCGACCGGCAACCTCGACGATGGTGGCGCCGCCGCGGGATATAAATAGGCTGCGGCTACCGAAGGGGCACTCTTCCTTCCGACTTGTTTCCGGGTGAGTATTAGTTGGTGGTGCGCGTACTCCCGAACCGACAGCTGTTTTATTTATTTATTTATTTTTCCTACGATTGAACTTTGTCATAATTAGTGAGGATAGCTACTTAGCTAAGTAGTGAGACAAAGCGGGTGCACCATCATTCCATCTCACTCGCACTCATGTATTTTCCCATATAAGATAACGACTTCCGGTGCGGTCTTATCGCTACTTTTGGTCTGTCTCTCTCGGCCGTAGTCGCGGCGTGGCGTTGCCGGATCCTCGATTCTGTCGTGTAGGTGCGACGATGCCTTTTCCTGGAATGAAATAAAAAAAGCCCGTGGCTGGAATCGAACCTGTTCCGTTCGTGTCCCGACCCCGTCGCTCCGGCCAACTGGGCTATCGCCGCACGTCGAAGAAGTGACCTTAAAAAGCGCAAACTAGAATCTCGCCGACGTCATCCGTTCGGGCGCGCGCGCGCTTGCACCTCGAGGGACGCCTGTCAGGTAGCGTGAAAGGATCTGGATCCGGGGGCCTGAAAGGCGGAGGAGTCTTGAGATGTTGGAAAAAATAGGGTGACCAAAAGTTCAGAAAAATATACAGGATGGAACAAGAAGAGAAATATGTGAAAAATATTAAGAGAAAAAATTAAGAGAACAAATACAGTTAGGTTTGAGAAAAATATAGAGTGACCAAAAGTTAGGTTAAATATGAGAAAATATACAGGATGGAACAAAAAGATAAATATGTGAAAATATTAAGAGAAAAAATATACAGGGTGACCAAAAGTTAGGTTATGTTGAGAAAAATAGTAACCAAAAGGTAGGTAAATATATGCGATGTCTTAGAAGAAAATGTCTTGGAAAGAATTCCTTAAAGGCGGAGAAAAAGTTGCAGGGTGGACAAATTGTTCACAGAAAACATTTAAGCGGTTTTAGGTGGAATGAATAATAATTGATGCAAAGTGCATGTTTTCTTTGTTCGTTAAAAATAGAATGCGATGTAATGTTTCCGGAGACATTTGATAAAGCTCCATAAAATCAAACACTGCAGAAAAGTCTTCATTTAGTTCGTTTGTTTTTTTGTGGCAAAATGGGTAAAGTAATGAGAAAGTTTCCTAAAAATTAATCGTCTAATGAAAGTTTTTTTTTCAGAATTTATAAATTTCGTAAAACAAAAAGTGCAAAGCTTACCAGTAAGTTATAAAATTAAAAACTATATCATAATTAAGATGTATTTTGTAGCCGGATGGACAGTATGTATTAAAGGAGGGATCACCCCCCCTCATTGGGGAACACGCCTCCCACTACGTTTTTTATTACGTGGAAGAACCCCTGGGGGTTGTTTGGGTGTACCCCAAATGGTATAACAATAATTCTTGTTATTTAACCCTTGTATAACCACTAAATTTGTTTCAGGTTTGGTGCAGAATAAATAAAAATTAAACTCAACATTTTTTTTATTTTCCGCATTACTCCATCCATACAATCATTAAAAAATCTCCTTTTCTTTTTTCTAAAGTGAATCACTAAGATATATGTCTTTTTTAAATAGATAAAAAATTACTCAATTTTTTCCCACTTGAATGCTCGATTTATAATAAACAAAACAGTGAATTTCTTGTGTCTTAGTGAAATGTTATAAAAATTCTTAAGAAAAATTATGTTTTTTAACCAGACCGGTTGATTAAAAGATAAGGAGAAAATAAAAAGAACGTATTCGTTACAATTTGAGTTTCGATGGTGATTAAAAAGATAAGAAAAAAAAATAAAAGATACCTATAGATATACAAATTTTTTTATTGTTAATAGGTATATAGGTTCACAAAGTCAATATTTAAAACTTTAGTTTAACGAAGGTAAAAAAAGAATACAATAATTACAAATATATAAAAAATAATATTTGGGGTAATTTCATGGGTTAGGTATACAGGTTCACAAAGTCAATTTTTAAAACTTTAGCTTAACGAAGGCAAAAAAAGAATACAATAATTACAAATATATTTGTGGTAATTTTATGAGGTAGGTATACAGGTTCACAGAATGCTTATGTATAATTTTTTTTTTTGCTTTAACGAAGACAAAAATACAACGAACGCAAAAAAGGTCACAACGAACGCAAAAATACAACAAACGCAAAAGGCTCACAACGTACAGAGAAAATTATATAAAAAAATCTTATAATTTTGCAATATTTTTAAAAACATTTTTCCAACACCAGTTTTTTAAAATTCAATAGCCGAATCATCATCGGTTTCATTATGCATGACTTCAAAACATAAATGTGGGTCATACAAATCGAAGAGGGGGGTTCTAGAACAATTTCCGCACCATTCTTGCGAATTTTTAATCCACCTGTTCATGACTTGAGTAACGTGTGATGAGAAGTGTTTGCGTTTTCTCTTGGGTGCGCGACGAAAATTCTGATACTCTTCAAATAAAAATTGAACTACACCTTTGCAGTAGAAACACACTTTCAAATTTTCTAACTGTGAAAACGTAAAATATTCCGTGATAACACAAAAAGGCATGTCATGTTCTTCCGGTAAAAAAATCATTCTTTCATTGAACCAGAGATCATCCCACGCGGATTGATTTAGTAAAAAAGCCACTTCCCTAGGTGTCATCTCATTTTCAAAATGTATCACCTCCTGCTCTACACCTTCCCAGTCGTGAATGGTTTCTTTGTAAATTTGAAGCTTGTACTTCGTAAAATCACTAATAATTTCATATTGTAGAAGCTGCGGCAAATTCGTCTTTAGAATGTGGCACGACATTTTGAGATTTCGCACAATTTCTTTTTTAGCGAGATTTTGTAATGACAACATTTTTGTATGGTGCACTTAAATAGAACGATAAAAAACAATTGTGTGGTAACTAAATTACATTGAGAGACAACGGTTTTTAAACCGCCTTTTCCTGTTGACGACGGTCTTATCACAACGCTCTTATCAATCCGCGCGTCGCATACATTTCCTGTTTACGATCCATTTATGCAAATTTGAAAAATATATTATGGTGAATCATCGTAGCCTAACGGAAACGTTCCGATGTTATCTTCAAGGATTTTGCGTTTATCGTCAAAACTGCTTAAGGCGTTTTTATTAACCGTAAACGAATAAATATAATGTTTTTCGGACCTTATCGTATTAAATTTGGAATACAGGTCCAAAGAAGTACCGAAAAGAATGTCTTTATAATTTTGAAATGTTAAGTTATTAACAGCGGATTTTCCCACACAAGGGTGTGGGAGCTAAGGAGCTTTCTTTACCGAAATTTCCGAATTATCGTCTTCATTGTGAAATTTGAACGCGTACATTTTTGCGGCCAGGCCGACAAATTCTGAAATAATTTTACCTTTTACCTCGTCTTTAATATACCCTATTTTCTTCTTGTTAAATTTTGCAATTTTAAACACGTTCCCGTCCGGATAATGGCTGGTATCAAAAAATTTGATGCAGTCATTTCAAATGATTTCGTAAAAATCGTGACAAAAAATATGATACATGAGGGAATCGGTATCGGAATACAACAATTTTATATCCCTTACAGGAATTTTTGCCAAATAATTGTAGTGAAAATCGTACACGAGGCTTTTGGAAATGTCTAGCACGGAAATGCCTACATAAATCGGTTTATTAAACAACAATTCGGTTTTTTTCATTTCTACGGCTATCAGATTTCCCGAGAAAATTTGCAAAGAATCAAAATTGGGTTGGGCAATAAGTTTTTTGGCTCCGTATCTCCCGTCCCAGCTAGTGACTAACCTAATATCCCTGTTATTTCTTATATTCTGGAGCGTTTTACCGTAAATAATGTTATTTTTTCTTTTGTATAAATCCTGTTCAAATTCTGATTTTGCCTGAGCGCGCAAACCCGTGTTTAGATCCATATATTTGTTTAAATTTTAAAACCCTATGAATTTGTATCAATTTAATGCCCAAATTTAAAGCTTGGATAAGAAGTTTGTAATGTACAACGTACTTTTCTCTTTTGAAAAATGTGCTGGTCAATTTCTTAGGTTTTCCCGGCGTTGTTTCATAGTGGTGGGGGAGCAACGGAAAGTCTCTGTGTTTTTCAAAAAGTTCTTGGGGATAATCGAGCGTTACTTCTAAAATATACCCAATTCCTTCGCCCCAACCGTTAATATCCATACCTGTTTCCGTGATATATCCGTGTCTAGAAGATTTTATGAGCATTTCAATTTTTTCTAAATCATGTTCCCATTCAAAATTGGAGACGGGAAGTGGACAGGACATAGAAAAACCATAAAGGTTATTTACATCCCCATAAAAAATGTATGAGTCTGGGGATGATTCGTCATAATTTTTCATGTATTTATTATTCGCTTTCGCGTATCGATTGGAACAAACAACCAGCCCTCCTCTAATGCCCTTTTCGATAAACAAAATCATATTGTAATCGGTTAACAATTCCATTTCAATTTTCGTCATCTTTAACATGGCTTCCCAGGAAAAATGGGCCGCGGTGAAGAAATGTGCAGCGTCTAGACCGTAATTATTAATGCAAAAATCGCGATAGTTCTCAAAAATGTCCGCTAGTAAGATTACATCTATTCGGAGATATAGATCGCTATATTGCCCCAAATTTTGTATTTTGAAGGTTTTCCAAACATTTTGAGCATGCAAGTATTTTTCATCGGAAATTGTTTCCCCCGTCAATTTACTGTTAAAATGGTGCATGGCGGGCAGTTCGTTTTCACTTAATTTTGAAACGGAATCGAGATAGTCGTAGGGAAACACGCCCTTCTTAATAGCTAAATTAAATTGTTCGGGCTCTGGAAAAGTCTTACGCGTTAAAACGAACTGATCGGCATTGAGCGATTTGGCTAATTTTTGCAAGGAAGCGGGTAAAAATCTCAAACTGTCCAAAAATCGCATATAAAGAGTTTCCGACCTTTTACTGAAAGAAATAAATTTTTCAAACGAAATCGGCAATAGGGAAATTGGCTGATCATCAAAATTCAACTCCCTGATAATAAAATGTGCGTCATAGCCGCTTAAATTATGGAAAAATATAGGTACAAAATTCGCGTTTTTACATTGCAAATTACAGTTATTACAAAGTGTTTTTCGATATTCACCCGTCAGGTGATTGTGATCGAAAACTTTCGGGTTACTTTCCGAAAATAATTCATCGCAAATCATACACCTGATGACGTTATCATGATTTATTTGCTGTTCTAGAGAAATTTTTGACATTGGTAATTTAGTTTTTAATATGTCCTCAATTGTTTTCATTTCAAGACGAATTTTGTTAACGAACCATTTTACTGGGGCTTCTCCCCTGTATATCTCAAAGTGTGATAATGATTCATCAAACGAGCAGACTACCTGATAAGCTATACTAAAAGGTTCATGTTTTTGGTAGGGATTGGTGTACGATTTCGAGGGATTATTTTCGCAATTTTCTATATTGACCGTTAAACATTCTAGATCTGCATAAATGGAAAAGGGAACCTTTACGGTTTTTTTATGTCCTTAAATTTTAAAATGTTTTCATTTTTATTAGGTAAAATAATTTTCACTGGATCTACTCTTTGACAATCCTCTAAATGCGTCGTTAGTTGTTCATTGGAATTGAAATTACACAAACAGCGATCACATATGAATTTTTTTCGTTTATTTCCACTAATTTGATTTCCCGTCAGAGTACCTAAATCTAAAATGTAGCAAAAATGTCCCGAACTCGATCTGAACTTGGTCAAATAAAGCAAATTTACGTGAATTTCCTTAAGTTCTTTTGTATGATAGATCGGACCGTTAATTTTTTTCTTTATGCTATCGTACCCAAAAACATTCACCGAAATGGTAGGATTTTGTTTTTCAAATTTAGACAAGTCTGTTATTTTTATAGGTAGTTCAATGTTTCTCAAATTTAAAAATTCGTAATAATTTTGCGGGTAGTCAGATGGATCGGTGGATCTAATTTTGGTAACGCCCGCCAATATGCACCAAACAAAACAACGCCTATCTACACATTTTATATTTAAGATACACTGTTTTCTTTTTAATTCCGCAGGTAAATCGATAAAAGATCCCCCATTTATCGGATCGTACTTATTGATATTAACAGTTAAAATAATAATTTCTTTTAAAGTCCATTCCGAATCGCCCTCTTCGAATTCAGACATACTGTTCAAAATAAGATCAGTAAAAAAGGTAAAAACATCTTGTATGTGCGTTTCCTCGATAATTTCCTTGTTTGGTGTTGAAAAATGTTTAATTTCGCTTATTTCAACCTCTTCGGAATCCCTAACGGTTTTCTTAACAAAAACAGCGTATAAAATAACGTTACACTTGATACATTTTGAACGTGACAGAAAATAAATAATCTTACGTTTAAAAATCGGGAAACAAGCTGACAGAAATTCATCGGGCAGAAGGTAGTCGCCGCTGTTGACTAAGGCACCTGTCACCAGACGTCTTTGTAATGCTGAAGTAATCTATAAATGCAGGAAGATGTAGAGAAAAATTATTTTTTTAAAATAAACCAACCTCAATCCACTTTACTTTCTTGCTTGAAGACGTTTTCGGCAATGGTGCAGGAATAGCGCCGCCCACCTTTGCATTTTCCAGTTTTTGAAAAAGCTTAAGTTGAAAGGATTCCAACGTCGCCAGGATGAATTCATATCTTCTTTTTTCGGAGAGTTTTGCTGATCCGAGAAGGAGGCTTCTGCAGCGATCGATGTATTTTCCATTTTTTCCGATTAGGTCCGATAAATCACCCTCTGTTTGCGCCAAATAATACAAGTTTTGAACGGACTGAATTGTGCTGTGATCCATTTTGTGTGTTTATCTGTAAAAACGGTTCTTTAGATTTTCACCGGTAAAAAACAAAAAAAAACTTACTGTTTATCGGTTCGGGTTCTGATGTCGATTAGCGCACACTCTTGTCCCATCACCGTCTTCACCTCCTTCACCACTAGCACCATTTTACCGGCCCATCGCTGTTTGAAGTCGTCCACGGCCGCCCGATCAAAAACGTGCAGGAATCTCTTCGGCAGCCAGCAACTAAATTCACCCAAATTGACTAGGATGGCTTCTCCAATTTCCGTGTGTTTTCGGTCCACGTCCAGAATTATGTACTCCGTGCCCAGTTCCAGTTCGACTAATTTTTTATCGGATTTAGGTTGAAATTAAGCGCCTCTTCTAGTTTCTTGAAATCCATGAGGAAGCTGTTGACGCGAGGAGACCACAACGGACAATGAAACTCGGTTCGGCTACGAGGCGAAGGCTTATCGCCCGTCGCGCGCCCAGGCGGGGAAAGGCTTATCGCGCACCCGTTAAGGCGGGGAAATATTAAGAACGGGATTCCCGCAGTGTGCAAAGCGCCCGACCCCAAGAGGGCACCTGCTAGGTAGCCTTAAAGGACGTGATAGAAAGATTTGAGTTTTTCTTAATCTTTATTCAAAAATATCTTCTCATGTACAGGTCGGATAACAACTTATTTCTATCGAAATGGAGTAGTTCGAATATGCAAAATGTTTCCAAGGTGAAAGAGGCATTACAAATTTCTAACATTATTTCTATGGGATTTAATACATAATTACACCTAATCAGTAGTTCGTTAACCCTATCTAAAAAGTTATCGTAAAATTCGTTAATTTTCAGTTTAAACAATACGTCAAATTTCGTAGAAATAAACTTATCGATTACATTGACTAATTCAAAAATATCGGATTCCAGAAAATAGTGGCACACTTCGTTCATGGAGAGTACTGCAATCTTGAGCCCGTCCAATCCGACCATCGTGCTAAGTTCCAGATTTTCGTTTGTGGTAAATTTCAGGGAAATGTCCCGTGTTGACGTCATCCCGAAGAATTCTCGCGTAAATTTATTCAATAACGAAATAAACTCGTTCCATTCCTCGTGATCTAACGATATGGTGGCGAAATCTCTCGTATCCAAGTGGTTAGTGATATTGACCGTGGGCTTGAAATAAGAGTCCGGCTTCAGGCCGCAATGTATGGTGAAAACGTTGTTCGGAATTAACACAAAACACGTGTTTAACACAAGTTGTTGTCTCTTCTTTTCGTCGCAGAGGTTCGTAATGCGCCCGACTTCGTGATTGCAATCGCAACATGGCCGCGAGAAACCGTAACCGCTATCGACGCTCATCTTTTGAAAACTAACGCGGAGGGTTTTGGGCAACATCTTTTATCCCCACCATCACAAAACATTAACGCCATCTATCCACGAATCGTGAGATTTGTTAAGGCCAAGCCAACCTACCAAAACTTTCCCTCCTTTTTTTCTCAAAATTTTTTCCACTAGGTAAACGTCGGGATTTGCAGTTTTCTGTAACTCTTCACCGTAAAAACCTCCTTTTATAGGGTTTCCGGTCGTATCCTTTAGCAAATACGTAGCGGGATTGGTCATTTGTACTTTGACTATTTTAAAGAGTTCCGTGGTCCAGTTTGGTGTGTAGCCTTTATTGAAAATATGCTTGGCTTTGCTGATTCTGACCATATCACCCATTTTGAATTTTTGCCTGCCTAAAATCTTCATGTGACTGTAAACGGTTTTCTGCAAGCGACGTTCACTGCCCTTGTTCACATCTTTAAGTTTCATTTGAATAGTTCTATGTCTTTGATTATTGTACTCTCCTACTAGATCGGGTAGTACATCGAGCCATTTATATTTCCCGCTTAAACTGAAATATTTGAATAATTTTTCTTTTAAGGTACGGATCACTCTTTCCACAATGGCGGCTTTCGTATTGCTAAACGTGCTGTAATGGTTAATGTTGTACGACTTCATCAGTTTATTAAAGTGCGTATTATAGAATTCCTTTCCGTGGTCTGTTTGGATTTTGCGGGTGTCTAGAATTTTTTAAAATTTCACCAAAAGCCTTTGTGACCTCTTCGCCCGTCTTTGATTTTGAATTTTGAATTTTGAAAAACAATCGATCACGACTAGAATAAATTTAAAATTTCTATTTTGCTTCGCATATTGATCTAATTGACCGAGATCTGCCTGCCAGAGATCGTCTAACCCTTTAATTATCGTCCTACGACGAGGATAATTTTTTCGGGCCGGTTTATGCAACTCTTCGACAACTTGAATTTTTTCTTTTGAATGATCGGGCATATTTTAATTTTTACGTTTCTTTGCGGCAGGAGCAGACGTTTCACCGTGTTGTTCGGGCGTTTCTATTATTTTCCGAGCCGCTTCCAGCTTTTTATTGATTTCCAAAATGGCTTTTTCCGCCGCTATTTCGACGGAATTTACTTTAGTTTTAAGACCATTTTCTGAATTTTCAATTTTCCCGCGTAAAATGTTCATATCACTGTCAAGGTCTGTCAAACGTTTTATGAAGGCCGTTTCGATTTGTTGAATTTGTTTCTTAACGTCTCTTATGTCCTTCACTCTGTCATTTAGCTCGGAATCCATTTTTGTCTTTAATTCTTTTTGTATAGCGACGTGTTCAATCCGAGATTCTTTTATGAACTTATTCGCGTCTATAATAACCGAGTTTAATGTTTTGTTTGCATTAATTTGCGTGTTGTTTAAGCAACGATCGATATATTGTTTGGTGGCGGCGTCTCCGTTTTCGGTAGGTTCATTTAGGTTGGCAATTTTCAAATTTTTCGCATCTATTGATCCGTCGGCAGTTAATTCCAAAATAACACCACCCAAAGGCGTGGAGAGGTGGGAACTTTGACGTGTTTTGGATTGTGAGTACTGTCCAAATTTGTTCACGCTCATTTTGAAAACGAACGAAAATGTTTTCGTGCACTTAATAAATAAGGTTGCTTTCTAGTAATTCGTTTAAGATAGCCACAATCTCGTTGTCGTGAGAATTATTTCCGGCGTTTTTGGATGCCACTACCAGTCTCAACCTGTCCACTAATTCGTTTATATCGTCCCAGTACACGTATTCTATCGGTTTCTTGTTAAAAGCCAATTTCATACCCCCACCAATCGATGACGATGATTTTGAACGTGTACTAGCTTTCCTTTCGGGTACGGGTATGGAGCTAGGTGTTCTAAAAAAAGGTTTAATAATTTCCATGTACTTGTGACGAGTGGTACCTTTCAATCTGCCAAGCGAATCGAGATGAATTCCAGTAAGAGTTAAGATGGTCTTATATTTTTCCGTGTCTTCCTCGTTGCTTTGTGGGTCATCGTGAAAAATTAAATTATAAAGCCCTTTTGTACCTTTAAATTTATCCTTTCCGTCGACAATAATATCTCCTGACGTTTTATCAAAATCGATAAGTTTGTTTCCTAGAAACCATTTTGACTTGGAGGCATCATAAAACGGCCCATACACCTTATCTATAAGCTGCGATTTATCGTGATATTCTCCGATATAGGGTTGAGCAATTTCCGAGTATGATTCCATATATTCTTGAAAAACTTGTGGCGGATATTATGTTGTGTCAACATCGTCATCACGCAGCGTCGTCTCGTCAGCGGGACGAATGGGATCTTCCCAGTAGGTTTCATCTTGAAGGAAAGGCGAACGAGATTTTTCAATGCTGGCTTTCAACTTGACGAGTTTTCTGTTTATTCTGTCTTCAATTCCTTCTTCTTGCTCTACTTTTTCTATAATTTCTGGTACTTCTTCTTTAGGTTCAAATTTTAAGTTATCGATCAACGATGTATTGGCTTCAATCTTTTCAAGTTTACGTGTTACCGGTTTAAACATTTTCTCGAGAGATTCATCCTGTTCGAATTTCCCCAATTTTAGGGCCGTATACTTTTTTCTGATGGAGCGCGCGAGTTCTTTGATTTTCTTGGAACGTTGTGCCTTTAGGATGTCTTCTTGCGTTGTCAAAGGCATATTGACAAATGATTAATTGCGCGATAAAATCAAAGTTTTATATATTGACCCCTTTCTATAGCGCCCATTGTTCAAATTAAAATCCTTAATAATCACCAAAGTGCCATAGTTGTCATTCCAGCACTGCGAACATAGCCTCTTAAATTCTTCATAGGTTAAATCGGGCGATACGTGTTCGTCGTACACATGCCTGAGATTAAGATCATCCTGTCTAAATAGTACATTACAGTTATCGCGGATCAATTGTTTAGGTATTTTCGAATAAGTCTGACAGAGATAGGCCACATCTATACCCCTGTGTCTACCCATGGAATAGAATTCCCTTATTTTATTTTGTCTATCGCTGGCCACATCGTCAAAAATGAAAATGGAATTGCGACGAGCTTCCGATGGTTCTATAACCTCCTCATTATCTTTAAAAGGAAAATAGCCCACACATTTGATATTTTCTAGAACGTTTTGCAATAATTGATATTTCGGTTGGTACAGAGATTTACTATACACATAGACGTTTTCGAATTTGAGTCCGTCCGGGTTAAATATTAAACTTAGTAGCGCGTTCGTTTTTCCGCAGCCGCTAGGCCCGCAAAAAATCGCCCTTATCGAATTTGGTAGCAGTTTACCATGTTTTGATTTTGAATGACCTTCCTCCTTTAAAATATCCAAATTTTCAATGGGAAGTGCCGTTTGTTGTTGCTGCAAACGCATCTTAAGTACTAAGGAACTCGGGTATTTCACTCTTATATATCGCTCCCTTTACGGTTGCCTATAACGTTTTCGGGTTGTCTGTCAGGAATTATGAAATAAAAGACGCATTTATTGTCAAGGAAGATAAGCTCGTATTTTATTGATTATAATTTTTCTACACAGCGGACATGTATCTATCGAAGGTGAACACTTCCCGTAAAATACTAGATGTCCACAGGGCACAAGCAAAATTTCTATATTATTTTCATAACAAATTTTACATGAAACATCACATTTATTCGTAATTTTCTGACAGCTTAAATTCTCATCCTCCACCACGGCGTTGGGGCGAATTTCTACGGTAGCAATGGGTAGAATTTCTTGTGTCGGCGTATCGTCATCCTTTGTATTTAATATAAAAGGACAGCTGGGGCTCCATCTTGCGTGATCTTGTAGAGGGTCATCTTCGACTTGCCATTGATAACCTTCGATGAAACAGTACGGACACTGAACGACATCCTCAAAATTTGCATAGAAAAATCCGGCCTCAGCCAGTTTTTTGGGTGAAATTACGGAAGTGTGCGGCCACGTTTCGAAAGATTGGAGTCTATTGTATAGATTTCTATAGTCCATGCTACTGGCTTTGACGAATCACTATCGCGGCCCTTTGAATCGTTCTAACAGTCGATTTCAAGACGAGCAATGACAGACATACCGTTATGTAGTAAATGAATCCCAACACTGACGATGCATCTATAATACGGTATCCGTACAGTTTTTACTTTCAACGTCACTATTCAAAGATTTCCACACCGTATCTCCATGAGTGCGATTTTTGAATATCATTCGCAACTTATATTCGGTGATACTTTTGGGCAATGTAATCATCAACACCGATTCCAGATCTGACGGATATAAAGACAGGCACTTATCATATTCATCTACACATAGACCGATTTCGGCCACATCACTCGGTTTATGAACATATAAAATATTATTAATTACGGCGCACAGTATGACATAGTCTGCTCTCAACAACATTTTGATATTAAATGAAAAATTCGCTCGGAGATTTTCTTTTTATGAAAAGGAGTGGGGGAGGATGAAATCATCAGGCATTGGCGTTACATATATTTATTTCAAAACAATTTTTTTAGGCACTACATTCCAATTCTTAAATCTATTTTTATTGGTAAAACCGTTCCTCTCCCATTTTTCTTCAAGATCGAGTTTTCCAAACATTGCAGTCATTTGATTACGTGACTCACGCATTTCCAGTAATCTTTTCACCTCTTTGATTTCCACTAGATGATTCTCGATGCGGTCGTTAAGCGACATGGTCCTTCGGTAGAAACGTGTAGACCCACTCGTACAATTTTTCGCAATTGTTTAAACTGCACAACCATTTAGTTTTTTCGCTGTGGTACATACACAATGGTACTGCCCTCTCGTATTTCGGTATTTCCAACCAATCACCATTCACTAGATTCTCCACATTTATTATTTTGACTGTTTGGTCGACGACGGATCGTAGGAATGTTTCCTTCACTTTTCCCTTGACATAGACGCAGTCGACATTGAACAAAAACTTTTCTATTATTTCTCGTAGAAGATCGTACGCCACATAGCCGCTCGAGTACCAAAAACCCAATAAATTTTGCTCCAAATATCGCACCTGTTTTTTTTATCTGAATCACCGAGTGTGAGAAAATCCCTGGGTGGTTTCAATAGCACATGTAACGTTTGTTTGTTGATTTTAATTGACAATTCTTTGGGGTAAAAACACCCCTCCAACGTGAAACCCTGAACATCTACTACCGCTACCTTCATCGTGTCATCACCAACTAGTTGGCAATTTCTAGATCACGTTCCTAACAATTTCACTTAACGGCAAATACTCCATGACGCAATCGTGCACGATGACGCAATAGACTCGAGTTTTTTCCGGAAAACCCTTAGTGCTCTCTATGTCTAATTTTACGTCGACCGTATTGGATTTCATTGACTCATTTCTTCGGGAACAATCGATGACAAAGAGGGGAGCATCTTCTCCAAAATCATTATAGCTTAGTAGAGGTTGTTTGTCTCGAACGTTCGTAAAACTGGGATAAAATTCCACATAGTTATGGTAGGCGTCCACGTAGTCGTTTTTTGCAAAATTCAATCTGAGCCGCTCGAACGGATAATAGTCACCGTTCAATATTAATCTTACATCAGATATGTCGACGTGATCGAATCTTGACGAATCCTTTTTAGCGTTCTCCTTACGATCAGTTTGAAACCCTACGATAACAGAACGGGGACTTTCCACGGCCGCCGAAGTTTTGACAGACCAGATTTCTCTTTGTGAGTCCTTGGTGAGAGCCGGAAGCTCGTGCACTTCCCATTTTCGAAATGGAATTATTATAGGTTTATCCAGTTTGATTGATTCCAACAGATCTAGCCTAATCATGTCGTTTGGTTGAATATGTTTCACTTTTAATTCAATGTTATTAATTGTCAATTCTGCCGTTAATTCTACCGTCGTGTCTGGCGTTTGTTTCAACATCAAGGAGTTGTTATTATTGCGGGATCTTATTAGTCTTATGGTTTGCTTCCCACAAATAGCGTATTGATAATCGTTAAAAATTCCAAATAAATGTTTAAGTGGCATTCTTATATTGAACGTTCCATCATCGTTTACTGCTAAACCTTCATGGGGATAAGACCATCCTGAAGTTATCAGATATCTGTCAGAGTTGGGAGGATAGCACAAATACGCTCTTATGGCGCTTAGAATTCCCGGGTCTCGCACGCTCTCCAATTCCTTACTATTTATTTCGTAAGAGACAGTCAAATAAAAATCCGGCGGCGTTATTGGCGAGTTTACACGAACCAGTTCCACCGGTCTTAGTTAACTTTCCCTTAATACAAATTGCCGCATCATACATTAATAGCCAGGAATCACCTCGATTAATAGTAATCTCCACTATATCATTGTTCATGAATGATTTAACAAAGGGATAGTAGGTGCGCGTCTCCAGCCGTTGAATGGATTCGTCAAAATTTGGGTTTCGATGCACGTCGAAAACTTGGGGCGTTAGAGACATTGTAACCGAGAGATTCCAAAAATAAACGGTTCTCGAGAGTAAGATTTTTACCGCGATCTAAACACCTCAAAGGTGCGGCAGGTTGTGATCCTCGCGAATAACTTCGATCGTTTTTATATGGTTGGTATCTGTTGTCAAAGACTAGACCCATCAAGATAATCTCTTTAATTCCAACCTCACAATAATTTCTTCTCCCCGAAAATTTACCAATTCAAAATTTTGATCGAGAATCGACAGAGTAATATTATTGATTTCTCGCTTAGTCACCGGTACGTAGAGGAGATTTCTTGGCGTTTCGTCAATGGCGTAACCGGGATCGGCTCCTATCGCAAACTCGTATATCGTATGCGTGGGACGATTATTATAATAAGCTCCGACTGTTATATTACTGTCTATATGCACGGTTCTAACTTTAACGATGTTTACGGGTAAATCCGACGAATGCAGTATGCCCGGCTTTAATATACGTTCCGAGAATCCCAAAATTTTTCCTATCGAACCTTCTGTTTGAAAATCTATCGAATCGTTTTGACTATAAATCTCACACTGGAGAGTGCTATTGTTGGCCTTTAACGAAAACTCGTTTTGAGGTTTGTCTCCTTTGACAAAATTTAATGATTTAATTATCTGAGATTCTATAACGCTAATCTCCTATGAACCGGTGGGAATTTCTATGGTCTTTCTCTGATTATTTTTATCGATGAAGTAAAATTTGTTTATGCCCGCGCTCTTGTCAATATTCGGTATGCTGTTGTAGGAGTGAAATCCTAAAAGAGCTGATCCGTATTCGGCGCCCTGATCTAAATAGATTGGCGTGTCGAAATCAATAGATAATGTGGAGGAGGTACCGTGCACAGTGAATATCAGCGAGGACATCACTGAACGTTTTTCACATGAAACCACATCTTTTATAGAGAAACTCCAAACAAAGATGGCCACAATTTATTTCGATGTATTTTTGGTAGGGACTATTATTATATGCAATTTTCACACCGTTCCCTAAATAGGTAATCAGTTCGGGGGGCGGTTTTAATCCGCCAAAACTGTCAAAATATTCCACATGATTGCCGCATTTCTTATAAGCTACCCAATGCGCTCCGCTGTTACGCACCACGTCTAAATTTACAATTGCCGATTCGTTCTTATGTGGGCCGTTTCGTGGAAGAGTGTCTCGCATAAAGACCCCTCTAAAATTTCTTAATTTTAACTTTTTGGCAAAATTTATCAAATCTCTGTCTGACAGCGGTCTATTAGGTAGCTTTATTGGTAGTTTTTTTGTTGTTTTTTGAGAAAAAGACCAAATCCTCCACGATTATTTTTTCGTAGGTATAGTCCCGAACCGTCTTTTCCAATCTTTTCCATGGCTGTGTTGTGCCTTTTTTCCTCTTCCAACTTCTTTTGCGCTTGCTTCGCGTCTAGTATAGTTCTTACAACAGAACTAGTTCCTCCTGCCACCGACCCCAGAGCTCCTAAGGCCCCAAGTAGAGGCAAAACCGGTAGAAACCCACCAGTTTTTCGCTCGAACGGGATAATCCTCGGTATCCGAATATTTTTCTTTCCTCCTGCTTTCTTAATATCTATGCGAGCGGCTCGGATGGCTGCCAATGATGATTTTTTCAAATTTTTCATATCGTTAAGTTGGTGTTCATCGAATGATCTTTTCAGGGACTTTGCAACTTTTTTTACGACATCTCGTCTAAATGATGTCGGTCTCTTTTGTTTTGCTCCCATGCCCAGCTTTCGTTTCGTCTTCATGGCTGTGGTGACGAACCAAGCGGCGGCCTTCTCTCCAAATTTAGCGTCTTTCGATTTGACCCTATCCCAGGCGAGATTTTCCAATTCCCAGTCTGCCTTGTGTCGCTCCACAGATTTATTTTTCAAATACGCAAAGTCGTGAATTCTACAGGCTGAGTCAAGTTTATTTACGCCGGAATCACCCCTTTCGATTCTTTCCCGTAATTTTGTTCCTGGCCCACAAAACTGATAGCCGGGGATATGCAATTCGACGGGTAGTTTGTTAATTAAACTGTTTACTAGACCTTCACCGGTGACTAGCAACATCGAAATGAATATGTTCCCACTCGCGCGCTCATATTTATAAACGAACATCAAATTCGTGTTCCCGACATCGAGACGAGTCCAACGAGGTGTCGCAAAGGCATTTTTTCTCTTAATATTTGTCCACACTGTATATCTTCCATCCTTTTTTCCCTTAATATTCGACCACTCTCTCACCTTCTCCATCCTGTATATTTTTTCTCATATTTAACCTAACTTTTGTTCATATTTTCAACCTAACTTTTGGTCACTCTATTTTTTCCAATCTCAGCACATTTTGACATCTAAGACAGGCTCAAGACTCCTCCGCCTTTCAGGCCCCCGGATCCTGATCCTTTCACGCTACCTGACAGGCGTCCCTCGAGGTGCAAGCGCGCGCGCGCCCGAACGGATGACGTCGGCGAGATTCTAGTTTGCGCTTTTTAAGGTCACTTCTTCGACGTGCGGCGATAGCCCAGTTGGCCGGAGCGACGGGGTCGGGACACGAACGGAACAGGTTCGATTCCAGCCACGGGCTTTTTTTTATTTAATTCCAGGAAAAGGCAACGTCGCACCTACACGACAGAATCGAGGATCCGGCAACGCCGCGCCGCGACTACGGCCGAGAGAGACAGACCAAAAGTAGTGATAAGACCGCACCGAAAGTCGTTATCTTATATGGGAAAATACATGAGTGCGAGTGAGATGGAATGATGGTGCACCCGCTTTGCCTCACTACTTAGCTACTGCTTAAGTTAGGCCCTGAAACTTGTTGGTGGTGCGAGTTTTCCCGAACCAACATGCGTTTCACCTAGCTTGAGCTAAGCATATAGGTTTTCTTTTCTTTTATTATTAAAATAAAAACAAACCCAGTTTTCTATTCCAGTAATTTTGAGCCTGCTTTCCGTATACAAGCGTAACCGCTTTGACTAGCCGTAGAGCGCTTAGATAGAAGCTTAACCCGCACGTTTCTTTGTTTCAGATTCGGGGATCTCTCTGGGCCGGCCGTGATCTACTATTGTAAAATAAATGTTACGTAATACATATTTTTGTTGAAATGTTAAATCAATAGACCGTGTAAAACTTGTTGAGTTGATTTACTTCCATCCTACCCTTAACTCACCACTGAATACTGGAATTAATTTTTCTCTGACGAATGCTATCCTGGGCATAGCGGAGCATACCGCTCCAAAAAAAGTTGGCGCCTGAGCAACCGTCCCGCCGTAGCTCCGATTTTCTCTTTTCCAAATAAAGGGAGAAAATCGGATAGGCATAAAAACAAACGCTATAAAATACACCGTTATACTACTTATATTGAAATGTGGTGGGGTTACAGAGGATATTATATTATTAAAAAAAATGCCATAATAATTATTATACATGTATAAAATTTAACATCACCGTCAGAACTACTTGAAATGATGAGTATCAAAATAATAATGAAGTACATCAATAGAATACTGTGTTAACACCAAAAAAATGTTGGAATAAAAACCACAATCATTTCCTACATAGGAAATACCAAAGCAACAAGCTTAGAAAATGAACCGGCCGTCGTGGAGCCTGCACCACACCCAGCACGCCTTGCTGAAGATGAGCTGGTGAATGAAGTTTTCGCCGGGATGGTTCGTTTATTCGATGCCCACGAACGACTTCAGGAGCATTTCAGAAATGCTAGAGCCTTCGATGAAGAGCAAATTGAACAACTGCGACAAGAAATAGAAAGACAAAGACAACGTTACAGACAGCTACCGTCTTATCTACGGGCCATAAATAGGCACGCCGACCAACTACACATTGGCCCGTTGAACAGAGTATGTGACAAATGTCAAGCAGGATACTTTCTACGTGAAATGAATTACCAAGACGTATATCAGAAATGTTGCCAGAATGGAAAGGTAGGAGATTTACTTGCCCTGGGGGAATACCCAGAGTTTTTGTAGAATCTATTTCTCAACAACTTCAAAAAGGCATGGCTGCAATATAATCCCTACGCGTTCCAACTTTCTAGCGCCATGACTACTTTGAGGGAATTGGGGCCCGGACCCCAAGTATGCGCCATTCAGGGGTAAATGAAATTTAACGTGTTTAACATAAATGTTAACGAACCCCGGCAGACTCGAGGTCCCCTATACTTTTTAGAACCGGATATAGCCGTGTTTCAAAGAATGGCAAACAACAACAGAGAAGTGCTGCAGGAGCATATTGTAAGGCAGCTGGAAGAGTTCTTCAGGCAAAACAATCCATACGCCCGGGCGTACCACAATTTAAAGGAAGTGTACGAGCAGGAATTAAGGGATAATCCCGGAAACGTACCGATTCTGTGCATAGAGATTCTTCAAGTGGAAAACTTAAGAGAATACGACTTGCCTGCAAATCGGGAAGTTGCGGCTATCTGCAGATATGACCGAGCATTGCCCCAAACTGCGAACAGGAGACTTTTCCTCAGATAACGGAGGGTCCGCTTTCATGAATTAACAAACACCAACGACAAAGTGGATCCCTTGATATTCCCCTTATTATTTCCGAGGGGAGAGAGGGGATGGCACTATGACATGCGACACATTGCCAACGAAAATGCAAGAACACGCACTAAATTGACGATATGCCAGTATTATGCGTACAGATTGGCACAAAGAACACAGGCGGTAGGCAATGGCTTCGATCGGTTTGTACACACGGGAAAGCTGCTGCAACAATTAGTGGTTATATCGGGATCGAGGCAAACCGGATGCAATGGCTTCTTTCTAACCAAGCCGCACTACGAACCGAACAGTACACAGGGTTGATGGATTATCTTCATCGGTACGGAGATAACCACAATGCCGAAAACGTAGGAAGAATGGTGATTTTACCATCGTCATTCATCGGTTCTCCACGGGCCCAGCATCAAAACTTTCAAGATGCCCTGTGGGTCTGCGCCAAATTCGGTAATCCTTCGTTATTCATAACTATGACGTGTAACCCAAAGTGGCAAGAAATCACCGAGAACATACCACAAAACGACGACCCTTCGAATCACCCCTTACTGATTTGCAGGGTGTTCCAGATGAAATTAAAAAATCTACAAGACGAGTTAATGATTGCTCACATTTTCGGAGTAGCCCAAGCCTTGCTATACGTGATTGAATTCCAAAAAAGGGGGCTACCGCACGCACACATGCTATGGCTGCGCCGAGAAGACCAAACAACAGATGCCATACGCGTGGATCAGCTGATATCCGCGCAACTGCCCGATCCGGAAAACGAATTGGATCTGTATCACGCCGTGCGAAGACACATGATGCACGGGCCGTGCGGTCCTGGCTACCCGCACTCACCGTGTATGAAAGAGGAAAGATGCAGCAAGGGTTTCCCCAAGGCTTTCGCCGAGCACACCATTCTATTGGAGACAGGCCAAATAGTCTATAAACTCCCAGACAATGGTAGACAAGTGATGCACGCTAACAGACCCATATTGTGGTCCCACACAATCCGTACATCTTGCTAAAATACAACTGTCATATCAACGTGGAAGCGTGCGCCAGCATCAAAGTGGTGAAATATCTGTTTAAGTATTTCCTCAAGGGCGTCGACAAAGCTTTGATCAGGGTAACAAACCAGAATCAAGTGGAATATAACGAAATAGAAGCCTTCCTGACGGGATGGTACCTTAGTCCACCTGAAAGCGCGTGGCACATCTTGCAACTGCCGATGCACTTCAACACGAACACCGTCATCAGGTTGCCCGTTCACCGGCCACTCGAACAGAACGTTTATTTCCGTCGGGACGACCTACGAAGGGCTGTAGAACGAAACGAATCCACGCAACTGACCGTCTGGTTTCGCCTAAATAGGGAGGATCCCAAAGCCAGACAGTACCTTTACACGGAAATCCCCCTCCACTACGTATGGCAAACGACTCCGAAAAAGTGGAAACAAAGACAACGGGGAGGTGAGAATATAATAACCAGAATGTATGCCGTAAACATGACGAATACGGAAACGTATTACCTCAGGTTGCTGCTACTGCACGTGCGAGGCGCTCAATCCTTCGATGACATAAAGACTGTCGACGGGCGCATATGTAATACCTTCTTGCAAGCATGCAGTCTCAGAAATCTCCTACAGGACGACCTGGAATGGAAAAAGTGTCTACGCGAAGCAATCAGGAATAATATGCCATACGAAATTAGACAGATGTTTGCCTACATACTATGCTTTTGCACCGTAGGAAACCCACCAGAATTATGGGAAGAATTTAAGGCAGGCCTTATGGAGGACTTCACGAGGCGTGAAATTCCCGAACACGAAGCCACCCAAAGGACTCGCTCTGCGCTACAGTCTGATCAACGGTAAGCGACTATTGGACTTTGGCTTATCCGAACCCGACCCGGTGGCGTTGGAGGAAGGCTTTGTCGATCCAAAAGTAGAGAGGGCCCAAGCCGAGGAGTTGCAAAACTCGCTCACCGACGAACAAAGGGAAATTCTCAACACCGTGTTGGGCGCCGTGCACGACGATGCTGCAAAACCTAGACTCTTCTGTTTGCAAGGAGCCGCCGGCTGCGGCAAATCGTATCTGTTCAATACGATCATTACCACGCTAAGAGCCACCGGCACCCCATGCATCAAGGGATTGGTGGCCAGCCTCTTGAAAGGGGGCAGAACTGTACACTCCACGTTCAAATTTAAGATACCGATGACGGAGACCACAGTCTCGGGAGTGAGACCAAACTCGAGAGAGGGCCAACACATCAAAGAAGCCAAGATAGTGATTTGGGACGAAATCAGCATGGTTCCGAAATTATGTTTCGAAGCGGTCGACACGGCCCTAAAAGATCTGATGCAAAACGACAGGCCCTTCGGAGGAAAAGTCTTACTGGTAGGCGGAGACTTTAAGCAGACCCTGCCTGTACTGATACAAGCGTACAGAACGCAAATAGTCGACGAATGCGTCAATCGCAGTCCCTTGTGGGCTGAATTTATAAAGAAACAGCTCACCATGAATCTGAGAGCGGGACCGGAGGAAAGAGAATTTAGCCAATATCTCCTACAGATGGGTAACGGGACCTTGCGTCCCACACACCCCGTGCTCGGAGTACCAGGAATCATCACGGTCCCCCGAGGTTGCCTGGTGAACAGCTTAGAAGATTTGATCAGGGCGTGCTTTCCAAACCTTCAAAATAACCTGGTCCCCAAAGAATGTATTCTCACACCTCAAAATGTAGACTGCAATGAATTAAACGACCAGATCTTAGTACAGATACCAGGGGAGACGACTACCTACCAATTGCAGAATTCGAAACTGAAGAGGAGGCGCAAGCCATAAACTACCCCGTAGAATACCTGAATTCTCTCGAAATACCGGGCCGTCGTGTTGTTACTGCGAAACCTAAACTTGAAAGAAAACCTGTGCAATGGTACCAGACTGATTATAAGACACCTAGGGCGTCAGTACATTAAGGCACAGAGGATAGGTCCAGACGGAAATCTCACCGATCACCAAGTACTTATACCGAGAATTGATTTCATTCCTTTGAACTGGCGTTCAAGCTAAGGAGAAGACAGTTTCCAGTGAAACCCGCCTATGTAATGACCATCAACAAATCTCAAGGACAAACCTTTGAAAAAGTGGGCATTTACCTGCCTAAACCAGTCTTCGCCCACGGTCAACTCTAGTGGCGTTCTCTAGAACCAAGAGCTTCGACAGGGTGTCTATATATGTCGAAGAGGCCCCAGCTCAAGGAAAACTTCTCCTTGACGTAGACGAAACCTACACCAAAAACATAGTCTACAGAGAGGTGTTGGACTAATTACTTTTTAGACAAAGAAAAAAGGAAAAGACACGTCAAGTTTAAATACTTTTTTGAGTCAGTCGATACTACTAATACCTTTTGTGTTTCAGATTTTTATAAATCCGTAATTAGTAGATTCTGGTATCGAGCGGCAATGGTAAGGTTATTAAAAAAACTGCAATGACATTCCAGGGAATATCATGTGAGATATGCTTTACTAAAGTAACAACTTACATTTTGTGTAAAATTCTCAACATACACCCACACGAAATACTCACATGATCATGTACCGGCCACTACAGGTGCGTTCGGGATGCATACTCGTATCGGACGTAGCCTATTGCACGTCGAAGATTTGCCGAGTAGATGCCGAACGCAAGCTTCGTATCGGACGTGCGTGATCGCATAGTTTGTGCAATCAGGCGCGCCCGATAATGTGTGCCCAGTAGCTACTCCCACTCTCCGAGTATCTGGTACTTTAATCGTCGCAGTTGTGTATGACAGGGAAATAAGAACAAGATTCAAATCCGAACAGGAAATTGATGTAAATATGTGTCTTATTTACCTAGTAGGTACCTACTTTAGTAGTAATTTTTTTTAAACAAATCTGGCCTCTTGTCAACATTTTTAGGTTAGGGTTAGAGTACGATAAAATGACGTTTGGGTCTACAGGGAGTCTCACTCCAAAATGTACACCCCATAAAATTCGAATCTGTCATCCGATTTTGATTTGGTTTTCTTTAAACGATAGAGAATCGAAAACTGTACTTTCGAACTAAACGACAAATTTTATTTAAAATACAACGATCTACTAAATACCTACTACATATTTTTCGTGACAAAATTGGGGAAATCATTTTAGCAATATTTTTATAAAAATTCTGATAAATCTGGCCTCCTGTCAATATTTTTAGGTTAAGGTGGTAAATTTGTATTTATCATCCGATTTTGTTTGGGTTTTCTTTAAACAATAGAGCATAGAAAACTGTACTTTTGAACAAAACGTCACATTTTACTTAAAATATCAAGGTTTACTAGATAGGCAAGGTTTAGTAGATAGGCAAAATTGGAGAAATAAATTTAGCGATATTTTTGTAAAAATTCTGACTAAGGGTTTAGTAACGGTTGTAATACTATATCCGCCGAAATCAAAATTTTTACAATTACAATGTGAAGAAGTTCCAGAATATACAACTCGTCAGATTCAAATTTGTACACCAGCAGAAAACCTCAATAAAGACTCAAATAAAAAAGACTGTGAACAAAATTAGTCAAATACAAATGAAGTTATTATCTCAGAAACGGAACAAATTTGGTCACAATTTATTAAAAAGATTAACACAGATGTTAAGGCAGGTTTAAAAGATGACCCCTCCAAATTCTCCGCTCCTATTAATACTTGCGTCACCTACAGCCTATAGAGAAAACGTAAACTCTACGACAACTTTATGCATTGTTTCAAATGTTTTAGTTTCAACAATCTGATCCTGTAAGGTTGAGTAAAAAGGCAAAAAGAAAGGGTATAAAGATAAGTGTGCAACCGACATCAGTGGCATGAAGAAAAATACTGCCAATTGGTAAAAGGCGATTGCAACCAGGATAGTGTTTCACAAGACTCTTGCAAATTTCTTGTTCTTGTCTTGTTCTTGCTGCAAGAACAAGACAAGACTCTTTTAAATTTCTTGTCTTGCTTTGCAAGACAAGACAAGAAATTATTCTGCAAATTTGCAAGAAATCTTACTAAAAGCAAGAAATCTTGCAAAAATCATTATCTCTAATTATAATTTCTGCAAAACTTTAATAGGATAAATAATAAAATGTAAGTGACGACGATATGGAATAATACTGATTTTTACAAAATGAGCATAAATATAAAGGGTTATTCAAGAATAACTGTCTCTATATACTAGTATCTAGTATTTATTTAAAATATTCCTGGAAATTAATATTTTTTTATTTTTTGAACTACTGCAGTTAACTGTAGTGGATTAATTTATTTTTTATAAGTTTGATTTAACTATATTTTTGCTAAAATAACAACCAAAGGAGTCTATTGGATTTCCTAATGCATTGTTTCGCTTCTTATTATTGTGGCATAATGTAGATCGGGTTGTTTTAGCAGGGTGGGTTTCGAGTTTTTTGTCCACTTCCACACAAATATCGAAATCCACAGACATTAAAATAACTTTAACAGAAAGGAAAGTCTTAGACTTAGAGGCATTTCGAATTGAAAATAATGAAAACATTTAAACAAAATTATTATTATTATTAAAATGGAAAAAATAAATACAAATAGTAACAAAAAAAATCTGGGTCAATAATTAAATGTACCTATTATGGATACTAATTGTTTAGTTTTTTTTTATCAAGAAGTTAGGCACCCTTTTAAAGTATAGCGACAAACACGCGTAATATAGTGCGTAATAGCACCTTTTTAAGTTCTTATGATAATCAAAAGAACGAAACTGTTTTAGGTATTATAATATTCTAATACATATACCTATGTTTTGTTTTTCATTTTGTATTCTACAAAATGATGGCTTAAAAAATATTGCTCAGGCAGTCATCAAATTTTAAGTTCAATAAAATATTAAATTTTTGGAATAAGATAAGAAAAATCGCCTTTTCATACCTACTAAATATTTCAGTTATCTAACTACCTTAAATTAAAAACATTCCTTCAAAATCCAATTAACATTTTTGCCTGTTCCAATCATCATTTCAGTATGTATGATTTGTTTTGTGTTTATCAATGAATGATTTAAAATATCTGAGTACAGACCTACATTATCCCTTCACTAAATTCTAAATACGGCCCTGTCTTCTAAACAGAGAACATGGCGACCACCGGCTGCCAAACATAGAAGACGCCGCCGTCGAGTGTATATTCTCCCCTTCCTTGTTCTCTGGCACTGTAGACCCCGCGTCCTGCCGCGCCGCGGCTCTGTAGTGCTGCGTCAACTTGTCTCGACAAGCTTTACACGTAGTAAATAATGCAAGAGTCTTGCTAACAAGAGTCTTGGTAGCAAGACTCTTGCTTCTCACGTAATGTCATAAAGTAATGCATTGTGGTACGTTCTAAGCACATTCAGGTATATGCTATGCATAATACATAGGTCATATTTCTCAGGTATAAAGTATATCGTAAGAATGGCCATCTAACATTCCTATCGTATGTCAAAATAATGCCACATCACACATTCCTAGAATGTGTAGAGGGTGCTCACCTAGGCCGCACAGCAATATTATAGGCATGCATAGAGCGCTATCTCTCCACGTACGTCGCGCTAATCGCCCGATCAGTCCAGGCCACACACAACAATTGTAATTGTTGTTTTGTGTTGGGCAACAATTACAATTGTTGGGTGGCCTGGACTGATCGGGCGGTTAGCGTGACGTATATGGACAGAGAGATAGTGATCTATGCTGGCCTGTGCTGCTGTGAGGCCTAGTTCTCACTGAAAACGCCCTCCCACTCACTTTTTTCTTAATTGTTAGTTTTTAAGAATAGAAAAAAATATTAATCAAAATTTTTAGATGCTTAATACAAAGTTTTTATGACAGTATTGAATACAGAAGTAAAAACCTAACTTGTTTTTTTTATGGAGCACTCTGTATAGACGGTAAATACTGCCGTAACAAATTTTGTATTAGCATCCAAAATGTAATCATAACTTTTTCTAATCTCGAAAACCAACAATATGACGTATGGACATATTGAAGATATTATGTATATGGAGGTTGACTGAAATATTTCAGTCAACGCTATGGAATAGTTGTTACGAGTTTACATTATTTACTCAAGCAATGATTAAAATAATTTTACCAAGAACTCTTCCCCAGGTTCTTCGATTTTTGTCAGACTTTCAATGACATATTTTATCGAGCATTTCCTTTTTTTGGAAAACGGAATTACCTTTTGTCTAAGTATGGTTTGCACATTTCCACTTAATTTTAGGACTATTGAATATAAATTAATAGAACTCTTTGAAATGAAGGTTTTAATTAAGGTTTTCTTTCTCCCAATTTCAGGTATTATCGAGGGGTTTTTCCAAAATAAAAACCCATTTAGGGAATTTATTGGAAATTTAAGGTATCTATGGGGAATTTTAGAAGTGGCTATTTTTTATTTGTACACCACTAGGTAATTATAGTGTAGTTAGTGTATAAAATGAAAAATGAATATACATTAAAAATAATTATTTAAAATTTAAAATATTAATAAGTAAGGTAGTGGGCAGATTTTCCTAAAAGATAAATTTTATGATCTTGATGGGAAAAAACGAAAAACTAAGGAAAAACATTCACTCAGGGAAAAGACCTAAACAGAATAAACCCTGTAAAAAAACTTTGGGAATCTTTGAAAAACTCAACCCGGTTTTAACCCTCAATTAAGAATAAACCATAATTAGAAGGAAAAACCCCTGGGCACATCTCTACAGGGTGGCCCAATTTTTTTCATAGTGAATATTGAAATATTTCATATGGATTCATTTAATTTTTAATTGGGTTTTTGGCCACAAGTCTCTAATCAACTTTAAAAACTCATAAATGCTTAACGATAACTCAAAAATAACTTCAACAACTTTGCTTTCTGAGCTATCGGAGAATAAATCTTTCTGCTTTCTCAAAGAAAATGGCAAGTCAGTGTGACATGACAGAATAATCATTTATTAATATACTCTAATAATTATTTATAATATATAATCATCAGAAAGGAGAAAGATTTATTCTCGGAAAGCTTAGAAAACAAAGTTGTTGAAGTTATTTTTGAGTTACCGTTTAAAGTTTCGTTAAGCATTTATGCGTTTTTAAAGTTGATTATAGTTGATTATAGACTTGCTGCGAAAAACCCAATTGAAAATTAAATGAACCAGTTTGCGCCACAAAGAAATTCCCGACAATATTATTTCATATGGACATTAGTAGAGTGCATTTTTAATTTTTCTACAAAATCGTTATTACTTGAAATTTTTTGGTAAAATTTAGCAGATGCCCGTTTTGGGGGGGGGGGACTGAATCCAGTGGCGGGCTCAGATTTTTTTCTAAAAAGAAAATCCCTAGTGATTTATTGAAATTTTGCTCCTAGAAACCAAGGTCATTTTTGCTCAAAAAATGCAGTTTACCAAGTTCTACAATTTTAGAAAAATTAAAGTTAAATCACAAAATTAATACACTTTTTAAAGGATGGCCCGAAAACAAATGGGGTACACTGTATAAGTAGATTTTAAATTAATTAAAATATCTGATACCTATACATTATCATACCTCTATCGGCTGCTCTATCTGCTGTAGGTTTTCCTTGTCAGATTTGCTTTTATTCATCCTCTCTTTTGCTTTTACAAGCCACGCCCTTATGACATTTATTGCCTCAGTTTCTGTAATACTTTGTGGTCGAATAATATCTAAAAAATTAAATACCTAATAAAATATTAGAAAAGATAATTTACTATAAATACAAGGATACAAGTTTAATAAATCTCAAAAACGTGAATTATTTATCAGTGAAATTTACCCAGTACAATTTTTCCCAAAAACAAATCCTTGAAAGCTTTTTTGCCTTTGGCCCCATCCCATGAGTATTTGACAGCTACCTCGTTAGAAAGGACTCTGTATAATATCTTCCTGATGCTTTGAGACGGAGTGACACCTCCTAATCGACTCTGCTCTGCGATCTGAAAGAACATTAAACCCATTACCAAAAGCTAAGATTGAATTGCACTGTTTCTTATGTATGGAACAGTATAATATGCAGAGCGAGCCAACTTGAAATCTATTCTAATCTTTAATTTACTCTACTTCTAAAACCATTGAAAAATAATCGCGCAACTTTGAAAACAATTGTATTTGACGTACAGAATATGACCCACATTAAACCGTAACACCCCAGTAAAATTTGTATTTGTCGTCTGACTTAGAGTTTTTTTTTGTTTCGGTTTAAAAGGGATCACACTGTGCGTAAATATTACCATGAACTTTGTTTATTTTGAAGCCAATTCTCCAACTCTTTTAGGCTATTCTCATCTCTGAGATTGAGATAGGTAACTTCTCATACACTTCTCGAGTCTCTGTCGTATCATGGTCGCTAATGTTCTTCACTCGACTCTGAAGCTTTATAACTTCATCAACTTTATCAATTAAACTATTAACTTTAAGATGTAAAAATGATAACTCATTTAAAACAACTTTTTTGTGAAATCTAAAAATAAATAAATATACATTAAGGGTATTGTAGAAGTATGGGGCCAAATTGATACATAAAAAAGATATGTCATTTTAAGCCGCCGAAAATTCTACAGTGTCCCAATTTGATACTGGACACCTCAGAAATATATGAAGGGCAAGGAAAACAAATGGTCTTTATTTTTTTATTGGTAGTGCCAAGGGAGAGTATCTCATAGGCGGTGGTATTTGGATGGGGTAATTATCTCATGGACTGCTATGATTTTTTAAAATAGCAAATTTTCAAGAAACTCCATTAGGGATTTTTTTACGACAAAATGTTATTAAGAAAACTTGTTCAGAATGAAAAACTGAGTATATTCGCAAAATTTCAAAAGGCTAGGCCTATTTTGATTTTTAGATTTCTTTCCCACTTTTTTCTTAGAAAAGTGTCCTTTCTGGAGATTTCACGTCAAAATTTTATTTTTTCACGATGATAAAGTTTCCTTAATAATATTTTGACGTGAAAGCTCCAGAAAGGACACATTTCTAAGAAAAAAGTGGGAGAAAAAGGCGAAAAAGCTAAAAATAAAAGTAGGCCTAGACTTTTGAAATTTTGCAATTCTACTCAGTTTGTCATTCTGAACAAGTTTTCTAAATAAGATTTTGTCGTAAAAAAAATCCCTAATAGGGTTTCTTGAAAATTAGCTATTTTAAGAAATCATAGCGGGCCATGAAATAATTACCCCATCCAAATACCACCGCCTATGAGATACTCTCCCTTGGGACTACCAATGAAAAATAGAGACCATTTGTTTTCCTTGACCTTCATATAGTTCTGAGGTCTCCAGTATCAAATTGGGACACACTGTATATGAAGGCAGTGTACCATCTTCATGTGAAATTTTCGGCTTAAAATGACATTTCCTAGATATCGACACTAGATGAGGGATGAGGTGCTTTAAAACTTCGATGAAAATAGCTTACCATCATCTTCCACTCCAGGTATTCTCGATAATGTTTTTGGAGTTCGACAGATATCCGCACTACTTGAGTTCAGATCATGACCTTTCTTCATATCAAGACTGAAAGTTCCCTTATTATGTCTATAAACATTTTTCAAAGCAGATGAACTTATCTTATGAGAACTCTGCGAAATATTTTCTGAAGTGGAGATTCTCTTGCTTATAGGCTCATGAATCCTTTCTCCACTAGATGATCTAGGTGCCAACCTTATCTTCTTTTCGGAACTACGGGGAAACTTCTTGATCGATTTTTCCACAACTTTCCAGTTCAAAAACAGATGGTGGTGACGTTGCTGAAAAAAAAACAATATAACATTGTATGTACAGGGTGGGCCAAATTGGACACTTTTAAAGGGAAACTCCTATTTTTGACGGAGATAGACGAAAACTGATGTCGGTGTCTGAGGCTCATTTTTTATGAAAACTTAATGGCGAAAACCGCAAATCGATATCTGTTACCGTTCTTCAGTTACAGGGCGTTTTTCGAAAATGTGCGTTTTCGAAAAGTGCCCGTAACTTTTTTCGGGTTGAAAATTTTGTATTTCTGTAAAAACATTCTTAAAGCACTTTTTTACGTAGAATCCAATGCTGGTACTACATTTTTTTTCTAGTCAATGCTTTAAGAAGGAACACCCTGTATATTTTTGCATTTTTTAATAGAGGACAAAATTACCATTACAAAAATATATAACACTTAATCATTTACTTAAGTAGTTATCAATTACTAATAGCTTTTATGATTTCATGTGTATAATTGGAAGCACGCCCTTTCAACAAGTAGGCTTTGGATGGTGAGACAATGAAACAATCGTGGAAAAATGTTTACTGTTACCTACCTGTAAAATTTTCAGTTAGGCTGTTTAGGCAGGGTAAAGATTTTTTTATTTTTGTGTAATTTATAAACTTTTTATAACATACCTACAATGAAATTTGAAAGTTATGAAAAATGGGATATGATAGTCTGTTTTATACAATCCAGTTTTAACTCGTACCTATACCTTCTCGGCCTACTATTAATCAAATCTATTAACTATTACTCTAACACTATTAATCAAATTGTGTCGCAATCTTGCAAAAATGTGCTTGAAAGGATGTCTTCTCTCTGGATACCGCTCGTAGTATAAATTGCTCGTTGCATGTGATTTTTCCCTGGATTGTATAAAACAGACTATCATATCCCATTGTTCATAACATTCAAATTTCATTGTCGGTATGTTATAAAGTTTTTAAATTACACAAAAATAGCAAAATCTTTACCCTGCTTAAACAGCCTAACTGAAAATTTGACAGGTAGGTAACAGTAAACATTTTTCCACGGTTGTTTCGTTGTCTCACCGTCCAAAGCCTACTTGTTAAAAGGGCGTGCTTCCAATTATACACATGAAATCATAAAAGCTATTAGTAACTGATAACTACTTAAGTAAATCATTATGTGTTATATATTTTTGGAATGGTAATTTTTTGCTCAATTAAAAAATGCAAAAATATACAGGGTGTTCCATTTAAAAAATAATATTTTTTATCCGTAAGTCTTAAACCATTGACTAGAAAAAAATGTAGTAGCAGCATTGGATTCTACGTAAAAACTGCTTTAAGATTGTTTATACAGAAACACAAAATTTTCAATCCGAAAAAAGTTACGGCCACTTTTCGAAAACGCACATTTTCGAAAAACGCCCTGTAACTCAAGAACGGTGACAGATATCGATTTGCGGTTTTCGCCATTAAGTTTATCATAAAAAATGAGCCTCAGACACCGATATCAGTTTTCGTCTATCTCCGTCAAAAATAGGAGTTTTCCAATTTGGCCCACCCTGTACCTATAAGACAAAATGAGATATTTAATTACCACAAATTTCATTTCTCGAAATTTGGGGATTTAAAAACTTGATGAGACTGACTTTTGTATTACTCAATGTTATAAATAATTTGGCAATGTAACAAACTCCAGCTTAAACGTGCCTTGCTTACCATATTTTCCTAATAATTTGGCTTTGCAAACGACCCACTCTGACATAGGTTCTTGGCATTTTTCTATGAAGTTGGCTACTTTGGCTCTCTTTGTGTTTAGTGGAGGCCAAAAACATTCTTCGGAATCGTCAACATACCACAATAAAGGTACAACTTCAACAGTGTTTTCTTCTCATTTATACATTATATGTAGAGAATAGAAATGTGATGCTTGTCAATAGAGACCAGTGAGGTGTATTTCGAGGTGTATTTAAATCAAGTTTTGCCCAACCCTGTTGAGTATTATTAATATTTTAGCATTCTATGCAAATATATCGTACGATATCATATAGGTACTTATTTGAAAAATATCGGATGAAATTTACCAAAAAATTAAAATGTGTTTCTCCATTATTTTTTAGATAACTATACAGGGTGGTCCAAAATTTATCAGCGATACTTTAAAAACTGCTAGAAAATTTCAAAATAATAGGATTTTTTCATATGAACATATAGGTATATCGAAAACTCAATGGTTTTCGCTGTTGGAAGTTGGAATTTTTTTAACAATATTTTTATGTATCTCCTAAAATATAAGAGACAAGTCAACAATGTTTTTTTGAAATTTTCTAGCAGTTTTTAAAGTATTGCTGAGAAAGTTTGGACCACCCTGTATATGTAAATCGTTGAAATTGGGAGAACCCAGGGGAGAACAAAAATAACCTAAAAACCGCAAAGTATACAGGTCAACTCAAAAACTTACCAAATACCAAAAATAGAATAATTAGAATAATTGTCAAGTCGATATTCGTTCGATACCGATGAAATGCCGAAATAGAGAAATGTCGAACGCAAGGAACGTCCAGGCATTTTTCTGACCATAATATGGAATAATTTTCAGTCGATATTCGTTCGATACGGATACCTAACACAAATAGAGAAATATATCGACCGTCCGAGTAGGTACTTTGTCCAACGATATCATCAGTTTCCAAAAATCGACAGTAACATTTATTAAAAAATAAGTAAATGGTTTTTATTGATATTCCCATACCTACCTATTTTTTCCAGCCCTGATACTGAGTAGACTAGGGGATGATGTAACGAATTTTATGATTTTATGTAGATAGGACCTAACTTCTGTAAAATTAAAATAGGATGTTTCAACAGTTGCTTCGGTTTTGAAAGATAGGTAAGTAGGTATCTCTTTAGATGTCAAAATTAGGAAAAAGTTACCTACCTAACTACAGTTGTTAACTTGGAATTGTCTATTTAACCACTTTTCTTTAGGTTTATAGGTACATGTGGTCGGACCTAGGGATGCTAACGATACTTCGATACTTCGAAAGTATCGATACTTTTGCTGCAGTATCGAGTATTTTTGGTATCGATAGTTCTAGAACGATTCCATGTTGGTATCGATACTTTCGTAGCGGTATCGAAAATAATTGCTTATTATACTGTCAGTTGCCACCGCCATCTGTTACGCCTTAGCTAAAGCGAGCATTTATTTACGTAGGAATCGTAGGAGTCTTTAGGCCGTTTTGTTTCTGGTAAGCGTAATTCGAGTCGTGGTGCATTAGTGGCACCACTGGACCACTGACATCTGAAGTCTGGACAGAAATTGGAAATTATATTTCTCTGGAAATCACAAAAATGCTACGTAAACTTTCGATACCGATACCTAAAAGTACGTATCGATACTTTTTAGACAAGTATCGGTAGGAATCGATACTTGGTAAAAAAGTATCTGTATCGGTATCGATACTTTTTACTATTTTCGCATCCCTAGGTCGGGCTTCAACGCCCTACCAATGACTACGTTTATCTCGACGCATTCGATCTGACTGAGAGAGGTTTGAATTCACTGGAGCGGACTCAAATAGACGGCATAAACCCTACAGATTGAAATTCAATCATATTTAAAATTTCAAGTCGTGCAGCTGTTTCCAAATAGAAGTTGGCCAGAATGTACACCAACCTACTGTGGAATAAGTATAATTAATGAATGTCCCTAAAGAGGATTGAAAATCATAGGATCATAAACGTACTCCTTGTCAGAACAATATACATATTACATAACCTATATCTTAAATCCATTAAAATCTGGTAAATCCTTTTAAATTTCGGGGTATATTCAAACAAAAGTTGACAAAAACAACACATTAAAAAAGAAAACTTGGATATCGTGGTCTAATTCCGTCAGCCGACATCAAGAAGAACGAAACAGTATGTTTGTGCATGTCGCCAAAATGTTCTATGGAATCGTATTATTTTGGTGTTTTTTAAGAATAACAACAAATAGGTATTATTATACATAATAATGTTCTTATTACCTGTTGTATTAAATCCGTTAGAATATATGAAGATGGACGTGTCGGCGTCAGTTGCACTGGTCGCTTGTCGCTCCGCTCGGCTCGCTACTCGCTGGAGTCCACCTCTGGAGTCGCTGGTCGCAGGCTCGTGGACGGAACCACATAACATAATTATGTGTTATGTGGACGGCATTGACGGTTTGATACAATAAACGGATCATGTGTATGTGTGGAGGACGCCGGCCGGATGGAACATGGAACTGTCGGAGCGTCAGAACTGACGGACGAAACACGAACGCGCACGCGCCTGTCGCCAGCGTTGCCAGGCCACTCACTAGCGGCAAGATGTCAAGAACTAATAGACGTAACGAATAAGAATAAAAACCAGAAAACTTTCATTATTAATCTTCAAAGCCCTTTAATATGCAAGAAAGTTGAAGAAAATATTTAACCTATTTATGATTGTAGAGTTGGGTGAAAATTGCAAATTTTTAAGGATCGTGTACCCACCATGCAGTAAATTTATGCCCAACACCTGGCAACGTAGCTGGATTCCGCCAAGCCGTCGCCGCTCATTGGCCTCCGTCCCAAGCTGGCCTGTTATGCTGCTATCTGATTAGATAACCATCATAGCGCGGGAAATTCGCATTTTTTAAATATCCAGATATGTTTATAGGTAACTGCCTAACACAAAAATAAATATGATTTTATCGTGAGGGTCTCTGTATATATTTCTAAATTTTTAACTTATTTAATTACTACATTTCACTAAATTTTTTACTTACAAGTTCGCTTGTTTAGGACATAAAAAATATTTTAATATACCAAAATAGGTAAATTTCCAGGGTTGGGCGATATTAAATGTTTGATATCGAATATCGATATTAAAAAATATAGTTATTTCGATATATGGATATACCATAATAGGTATTCCTAGACCTAGACCACCTTAATAGGTAGGTATATACTGTGAATATACATGTGGAACGTACCTAATTAAAATGCATCAGGGCACCTAGTGAGTACATGGAAAACATGTCATTAAATGTACAAGTTAAGTATATTCCAAAAAACCTATGAATTTCATGTACCCACCAAGTATGTTCCTGACGGGCAGGAACTTAGCACATGTTTTTAGTAATGTTCTGATTTGGTTCATAACATACATACTCATAGCAGATACTTTAAAGAACGTTCTAACCCGCACCTTGAGCGCATATCCTTAGAACATTTAAAGTACTTCGATGCTATCTGGGTCGTGATTGCACACTCCTGTGCGATTACGCGCGTCTGATATGAGGCTTAGTTCGGCAATCTTCGACGTGCAATAAGCTACGTCCGATACGAATATGCGTTCGGGATGCCTGTTTGCCATCAAACAAACGCAACAAGGCGCGACCCACTATATACAAATATAGAAGGGTACTAAGGATCTAACCTTAGGAAAACAAAACAACACTAACACCATTACACCATTACATGAACAAACAAATTTTGGTAACTATTTTATTTGGGGGCAGGTTTTTGAGTTATTGTTTTGTAATTATTTTTTCCATAACTCCATAACATAATAAATCTTTCTACAAATAATATGGCACTCTGAAGGTATACTTTTTATTTCATTTTTAAATCATTTCACATTTAAAGTTGTACTAATAAAACCTGCCCCATTTGATATTATCGTATCAAATATAAAATAGGTGCCCAAAGTTTAATATACACTCATGGACAAAATTGTCACATATTTAAATTTTTTGTGATGTTTCTGTTAAAAAAATTATCAAAATTTATTAAAGTAATTAAATGACAAAAATTTTATCCCTATTGCCAAAAGTTATAACAAAATGTGAAATTATGCAACAAATTTGTCCATGTTTTTTTTTTATCAAAATCAAATTGTTAATATGGTTTATTTAAAATCTTGTACTCTAAGATGTATAAATTTTATATGTTCCTTTTCTCCACTGTTACCAAGGTAATTTATAAGGAAAAAACTTTGAGCACCTAGTATCTCATTAATTGCGATTTTTTTAGTACCCACCAATAAGAAGAAACTTCTCCAAATATATGTGAAGAAAAATTATATTTAGAAATATTGCCGAAAGAAAGTAAATGTCATACCTTTTCAATTTGTCCATACTGCATTCTAGATTCTATCACTAATCCGTATTTTTCAGAATACATTGAGATGCACGTTTTCGTACAAACGTCTTACAATTCCCAGTAAAATATAAAAAAAAACTTTTCTCATTACATTTCCAAACTAAACAATAATTTTGCAGGAAGGAAATCATGAAAGTCAAGCGAAGCCACAACCAATACAAGGAGAACCAAAAAAGAGAACGTAGAGAAAATCAGTGTACCAGTGCTACCCTTACACTGCATTCTGTCAAATCCCACGGTACCAACACGTAAGGAAAATTTATTTCTAATTTTACTAAGCCCCACAAATTAATTTTTCATATTTTGTTGAAAAGAAGACTTTGGAATCAACCCAAGATGACGACTTTTCAAAAATCAAACCAATCTTCAACCAGAAAGTGATCTACCAAAGTGGCCGATATTTCTTAGATAAAATCTCCAGAATTTCGAAAAATCAGGTGAGATCGAATAAACCAATTTCTGCTGTTTTTCCACCTCTTCAATATATAAACATATTCCTATTTATTTTCAGGAAAAAAAACTCTAACGAGCACTGATTGAAAACAGAAAATACTATCCCAAGACGTACACCATCTTTGTAACCAAAACATCTCATGCGGTAAAAAGTAATATAATTCATTTTCTATCATTTCCCCTTCATATCGTGCCATATACAGTGTGTCCACAACTGCAAAAAGAAAATTTTTATATATTTGTATTTTTAGATTACTCTGTATGACCAAAGTTGTTTCTAAATATCAAAAATAAAATGTAACTTCTCTGCATCTGCCAACATGCTTCATAAACTTGGAAAAGACATTTGTCAACTATCGCAGAAAATCTGGGGCATATAGAAAATCCTAACATGCAGTGACCATGGACTATATTAAAAAGACCAAAAATCAAGACATCTCCAAGTTCTCGCCAACTTATTAGAGCTAATGTTAAAACAACAATTATTTTTATTTCCAATAAAACTAAAAAAACTTTGAAACTTCTAATTTTTTTGCAGAAAACACGTACTATTCATGGGCCAGCTTTATCATTGAAATAAGCGCGAAACGCACCCGAAGTGGCCTACATGCTTGGCCAATTCAAGCGACCACCCCTGACCTAAATAGCCAGTTAGAATAATGGAATAACGAAAAATTCCTCACGATAATGTTGTCAAAAATTCAGGGGTAATTCTAAAATTTTCATTAAAACTAATATTCATTTAGTACGCCCATCTCAAACTCTAGCCTAACTATACAGGGTGAGTCACATCTAAAGGCAGAGCCGAAAACACAAGGTAGAATTCGCTAAAATAAGCACATATGCTTAATAAACATTAGCTCAAAAACGCTTGGTTCTCCATATACAGAGTGTTGAAATTTTTCCAAATATTTTTTATTTTTTTTCTAGCCCGTTTAGGAATTATTTTATACATATTATGGGTTGTCATTTTGTGCAATAATTTGGCCCTGTTCAGATGAGCAGGGGCGTGGATACAAATTATTTTATTTTAAATGCCAGCATAATCACCTTGACACTAGTTTAAAAAATCCGAAATTACGAAGAAACTGTACCAGAAATAAAAAAAATACCAAGAGGCACTTTTTGTTCCAAATTAAATGGGCTATCCAAAAAAGGCAAAATTTGTAGTTTTGCACAGGGCCGTACTACTTTTTTTCTACAATTATTTACAGTAACTATTTGTACCTACGCCGCTGGTGATCGGAACGGGGTTAAATTATTCCACAAAATGGAAACCGTCCAGTGTATAATGTGTACCAAATTTGGTTGGAATTCCTAAATGGGATCGAAAGAAATTAAAAAATATATGTTATTTTTGGAAAATTTTCAACACGCTGTATATGGAGAACCAAGCTTTTTTAGACTAATGTTTATTAAGCATATGTGCTTATTTTAGCGAGTTCTACCTTGTGTTTTCGGCTCTGCCTTTAGATGTGACTCACCCTGTATATTATCTGCCCTTTTCTAGGAAAATTTTTGCGTCTTTTGTTTCCATTAGAAGATCCCTCAATTGAAGTTATTCCCTTGTGTGACACTATACGGGGCAAGAAATTTAATAATTCAAAAAGATTCTATTTTATTATACAGCGACCAGCAGAACGAATACGACAAATTTTTTTCTCGATTTTGCCTTATTTTGCACCGAAATAAAATAAAAACCCATTTATTGCGTCTGTTCTGCCGCTCACTACATTATATTTTAGTATTTTGACAGCAAAAGTTTTAATCTGAATTTGAACCTTTCGGAAAATACAAATATCTATGTAATCACAAATATAGCAAGATAAAGAAATATACAGGATGATTTTTTTAGGTCTACCACCGCGATTTTCTCGCTTATTTTGCGCCCTGCAAAAAAAGCGTAAGAAACAAAAATGTTGCAATTTTGGACAGCTAAGTGGTGCTGCAAAAGAAATCGGCATCCATGGCCAACTTGTCCCGCAATATTAAAAAAACCTCAAATTGAGCAAAACTATTAATAGCCGTGGAATGTTTATTTTAAGAGACAGAGGAAAACTTTTATATTGAAAATTGATAGCATTGAGAAGCTTTATCCATCCACGTAGTCAGATAGTTTCGGCAAATTACACAGGGTCTTCGGCTCTCTTGAGACCATGAAAATTTTTGTCGATTCTAAGTTTTCTTAGTGCAGTGCGAAAAGTTGGGCATGGAGGCCCATTCCTTTTTTAAAGTCTCCTCGCTGATCAAAATTACCATATTTTGTTTTCTTACATATTTTCTGTGCAGTCTAAAATAAGCGAGAAAATCGCTTAATAAGAAATGAACAAAAAAATTTTCATAGCCTCAAGAGAGCCGAAGACCCTGTGTAATTTGCCGAAACTATCTGACTACGTGGATGGATAAAGCTTCTCAATGCTATCAATTTTCAATATAAAAGTTTTCCTCTGTCTCTTAAAATAAACATTCCACAGCTATTAATAGTTTTGCTCAATTTGAGGTTTTTTAAATATTGCGCGACAAGTTGGCCATGGATGCCGATTTCTTTTGCAGCACCACTTAGCTGTCCAAAATTGCAACATTTTTGTTTCTTACGCTTTTTTTGCAGGGCGCAAAATAAGCGAGAAAATCGCGGTGGTAGACCTAAAAAAATCATCCTGTATATATGACCGACTACCACAAACTTGGTATTAAATTATCTAATTTTATAATGGGAAAAATTAAAAAATAATAATAAGTTGTATAAACTTTGGCGTATAGAACATTGAATTAAATATAAATATATATTTGACCATTTTTACTACATCCCAAATATTTTAAAATTTTTATGTTTTCAAACTTTTTTCAAAAGGTACGTTTTTTTATCTTACTAATGGGCAGCTTGAAAGGTCAATCTGAACTTTGCAGAGCCTTTAGCCACTTTCAAAATTGAAAAATAATACAGATTGAAACAATTTCTCTCGCAACTTTGGGCACCTAAACTTTGAAACCCATTTCGATGCCATTATTAAAGAAAAAATGAATATAAAATATAACAAATAAATTTGTGCACATCGGAAAGCTAACACAAGTATCGGCACTCAAATGTTGGCTTTCTTTTTGATTTTAACAATTCGTAATTAAGGACAAAACTCAATTTAGTCAATAATAGCCGTCCTCCTTTTACAGTTTTAAGTGATTTCAAATCGATTCCGAATCACTTTGAGATCACATCGCAGCTAACATCGAGTGTTCCTTTTACAAATTTTCAGTTTATTATGAAGTGATCAGTTTACACAGCAAATCGATTTTTATGTAATTTATGCTGGTTTTGAGTGTTTCTCGGGTTAAGGTGGTGAAAAATATTGAAAAATTCATTCAAGGGTTAGATTATCGAAACGTGGTCGTACACTGCTACATTTACTAATAAAAATCACTTCACTATCAGATCACTTCATGTTCATTTCACTTCAAATTCACTTGTGCAAAAAGTCAAAAGGAGGACAACTAATATTAATGTCGTTCGCTCAACCAGAATATAGTATAATAGTAAGATTTAATAAATATTATTATATTTTTATTGTAACGAAACATGTTTATAAACAGGATTCCCAGCAACCTGGAAAAGTCTGGGTATTCCTAAAGGTCAAGGAAAATCATGGAGTTTTCCGTTTTCACATTAAAAATCAGGGTTTTCTAAGCAACACAACTAAAGTTTTGATTTTATCATGATGCATAGTTTCAGAAAAAACGTCTCTCACGTCAAAATCATTTTAGACCCTATTTATGAACGGATGAATTTTTAACTTAGCCAGATATCTCGACAGACTTAAAAATTTTCAGAACTTATTTCTAAACTCTTGAAATTTGACGATTTAGCATTTTTAGGGGCACATGAAATTGTATTTTACTTATCGATGCCCGTCTGGAAAATGTCACCTGTAAGCCATGAAAAATGTGGAGGTCAGGAAATTCTAATTTTTCAAATTGCTGAGGACCCTGTAATACACACAATGACGTCCTTTAGTTCAATTTTAGAGAGAATGTATTAATCATTTACTAACGTATTAATAAAGACTACTCACGACTGTAACGTCTGTCACGTATTAGGCTCAACATGCGCTTTCCGAAAACAAAATACATTATTGGCCATCAATGCCATCTGTTTTTCAAGATATGAATCTATAGCCTTGAGAAGTCTTAAAAAAATAAATCAGTCAACGTATTAATACTTTTCAGTCTTCCTTAATAATGTTTACATCTTTGACCGCAATTTATAGTATTGTTGAAAAATAGAATACTAATTCAAGACGTTTTCGTTCTTAGTTGTATATTTTAACAATATAGTATACATATAAATTTACTAAAATCTGTACTATTTTAAATGTTAGGACAATATACTTTTGTAAACAAAAATGTTTTTATTTTTGAGGTCTTTTCATTTTCTTTTTTAGTCATGTATTTCAAAGTAATTATTTGCATCTTTACAATTTATATTATTGTAGGTTATTTTTAGAATATAAATTTATTTTTTAGATGTTTCCTTTTTTATTTGTCATTTTAACAATGTAATAAAAATTTACTAAAAATCTGTACTATTTCGAATATTCAAACTTGATTGACATTTTCATAAACAAAAATGATTATATTAGAATAGATTTTATTTTCGAGATTTTTATTTTCCCTTTTATAATAATAATTTAATAATGGATTTCAACAAATATATAAGTTTATAAAAACCTGTATTATTTTGAATGTTCCTATTTACTTGCAATATATTTTTGTAAGCTGATCGTTCTCTTCTTTGCCGAAATGTCGGCATCTTATTGAGTTTATTTTATTACATAAAAACAAAGCCATTCTGCATAAAAATTCCTGAACCTTCGGTCCTATTTAAAAAAATTCGAAGTTTATAAAAAGACATTGTCAACATTTAACCTGATTGAACAGCATATTTGAATCAATAAACGCAATTTTATTTGACAAAAAGAGTCTAATATACTTTTCTTTCAATTAATAACTGCAATTGCTCAATTTGACAACAAAACAAAACCATACATTAAAAATATTTCAAAAACATTTTTGTTACTCTAAACTTTGAAATATAATAATAATAATAATAATAATAATAATAATAATAATAATAGCGTTTATTTGCAGAAGTTACAATTGGAGAATAGGTATTTATATTTAAGTATTAGGTAGAACCTACCTAAGTATAATATCATTCTGCAAAATGGAGCCAAAAGGCAGTTTGCACTGATATAAATTTGGCACCTCTTATAACAAAACAAAATATTAACTAAGTTCGCTGTGAAACAAAATGAAAATTACAACTTAAAAATATTATGCATATTAACATATTGCTATCAATATTAATCCTAGGAAATCACTTATTGTGCGTTTAACAAATAACTCCTGTACATAAACTTAAAAGACCCTGTCTTACTAATACATTTCAGATTAACGGGGATAGAATTGTATAAGCAGTAAACGTTATACGAAAATGATCTTTGAAAAACACTTGTGGTAAAAACTGGAGGTGATAATAATCCACTAAATCTTAAGTTCAAGTTATGTACATCTGACTTGAATCCAATCTTGCTGTATAGGTATTGTGGTGACTTATATGTGATTACGGTGTGGTACAGACAAGCCGAATGTAACTTCCTTCTATTTTCCATATTTAACCAATTTATAGATTTTAATTTATAAGAGACAGGTTCATATTTTTTTATTCCAAATATGTATCTTAAACAAGATTTTTGAACGCGCTGTATCCTATTTTTATCAGCTTGAGTTAAACACGGACCATAAACCACATCACAATATTTAAAATGCGAAAGGACCAATGTGTCTGTTAGGGTTTTTTTAGATTTACGGACAAAACATTCCTGTGTTGATATAACAACTTTAGATTAGCATATGCTTTACTCAAACATTTTGTGATATGATTACTAAACCGTAAATCATCATCCAAATGTAAACCCAAGTTTCTGGCTGACTCCGTGATAGGCGGACTTTTATTGTTTACTTGTAGCTTTAAGGCATCTTTTAGCACGTTTTTATTTTTACCAGAAACCATGACTTTTGATTTAGATGGATTGATCACTAGTTGATGCTGTGTAGAAATCAATAACAGATCCTAAGTGCTTCAGACGGTAGAAACGAATAGAGAAGCTGGGTATCGTCAGCATAAATATATGACGAGCAATAATTCAAGGAGCTTGTAAGGTGAAAGGTGTAAACACAAAACAGAAGAGGCCCCAGAACAGAGCCCTGGGGCTCACCAGAGTATAGATTCCCCCGTCTAGAAGCACCTGCTCCAGTCTGAACATATTGCATCCTACTACTTAGATACGATCTCATCAATCTCAAAGCCGACTCAGAAAATCCAATATGGTACAAAATCGCAAGCAAAATGTCATGACTTAATTTATCAAATGCCTTAGAGTAATCAAGCAAGATTAGGGCAGAAGCTCTTCCATTGTTAGTGTTACGTATAATGTCGTCAATCAAAAATCAAAAGTGCTGTGCTGCAACTATAGCCTTTTCCAAATCCTGATTGTCTATTAGGTAGAACCTAATTGGCAGCAACATGCTCTCGAATCTGACATGACAAAACCTTCTCGATTAATTTAGATATTGGTGATAAAATTGATATCGGCCTCAAATCGTTGAATGTGCTTATGCTAGAGGACTTTGGAAGCGGGTAAACCTTAGAAATTTCGCAGTTATCTGGAAAGTGACTATCCAAAATACATGAATTGATAATGTTAGTTAAATAAGGCACAATTTGAGGACAGCACAGCAGCAACATATCAATACTTAGCTCATCATGACCAACCGCCCTCGATTTAACATCACAAAGGGAACGCTGAACTGTATCAATATCTATAGTTGGAAAAGAAAAGACTTGTGTAAGATCAGGAATTCGCTCAGACATGTAGTAATTAATAATTGCAGGATCCGGTAATTGCATGCTAGAGCTAACCTGAAGAAAATATTCATTAATATCATTAGGATTATCCAGAGCTTCAGGCAGCTCAACATGAGTTTTTCTGGAACATATATTCAAATTGCGCAACTTCCTCCACAAGCCCTTACTATCACCCTTATGATTACGAACGCAGTGCTCTAAATATGCTTTCTTTTCTCTTTGTATCATATTGGTTGTTACATTTTTTATAGTTTTGTAATATTTCCATTGCACAGCCGAGCGTGTCTTTTCATTTTTTATAGGCTTTATCTGTTAGTTTCACGAAACCTTTAATTGTATCAGTAAACCAAGGCATCCTTTGTTTGGTCTTAACCTTAGGTGCAACTATATCGAACAAACCCAAAATTAGTTTAACAAAATACAAGACTTTCTCATTTATATCTGTTATATACACTATATTTTCAAATGGAGTGCAAGATATAAGATTTATTAGTAGCTCATTATCAATCCTATTTAGATTTCTTGTTTCCCCTGTATCATTTTTGTCTTTTAACTTTAGTGCTAATTTACAATACACAAGTTCGTGATCAGACATACCCATTACATGATCAGTTCCAGAAACACAGGTAGATTTATCGAAGGAAACCAGAACATGATCAACCAAGGTCGCCGTAATGCTCGTTTGCCGCGAAAATAATAATTATTATCGAAGCTGCAATGCTAAAATTGAAACCAACCACTTTCAAGTAAAAAACGTAAAAATAATGCAAAGTAAAAAATACGTACCTAAACTCTACAAAACAAAAAGGGTCACAATCATTAAATTGGTTAAATTTCTAATGCATTAAATTGATTAAACTAGAAAGAAATATTGACTAGCGCAAGCCAAACGAACAATATCAATGTCAATCCGTTTTAGAAACTGTCGTAGATTTTTTAACGTTTTCTTTGGTGGACCCCAAATGTTTGAAAAATTGTAACAGAAAAAATTTAATGCGTGCCTCGGCACTTATTAAACAACCTCTGGTTCGAGTTGGGAGACGAAAAGGTTGATTCGTCGCGAGGGGAACGTGCGGCCGCGAAGCGGCCGAACTACGGCGGCGGCGAAGCCGCCGCAATGACCACTCCCTCGAGGTTCCCGCGTGAGTCGTAGTGAAGAAGGTAACGGCGGCGAAGCCTCCGCCCGCCGCAGGCCTGGGGAGACGCCCATCCTGGTGGGCGAATTGCTAATTATTATTATTATTATTGTTATTATTATTATTATATCGACTTAGCCAAAAGGCATTCGCACTCCCTCTCTGGGGAACATTCACTCAGATCCCGGGTATCCCGGATACCATAAGGATCTGGCTCGGACGAGACCCTTGCCATGTTATCGGGCCTTAGGTGACATTGATGTTGTTGGACGTTCCTGCACTCCCCATGAATTTCCTGACGGTTCGGGCTGTCGCAAGTAGTACCGCTTTCTGCATGGACCTGTAAAGATTATCAGTTAGACCCAGCTCTTTGATGTTTCTCAGCAAACTTTTTGGTATGACACCAGTTGTTGACACGATGATTGGAATCGTCTGAACGTTGTCCATTTCCCATTGCCTTCTAATTCGTTCTTCTAAGTCTCTGTACTTCGCGATCTTCTCGACTTGCTTCACACGCAGGTTGTTGTTGTTCGGGATGGCCACATCAATCAGAGTTGTCTTCCTAGAAATTTTATCAACTATTATAAGGTCCGGTCTGTTATGGGCAACTCGTTGATCTGTCAGAACTTTACGATCCCAGTACATCTTGTAGTTGCTGTTCTCAAGAACAGGCTCCGGTGTGTAGCTGTAATATGGGATCCTCTCTGTCTGCACAAGCAGCAGTTTTTCCGCCAGTTCCTGGTGCAAGATCTTGGCAACCGAATCGTGTCGTTCCTTATATTCCGTTGATGCGAACATCTGACATCCTCCTGTTATGTGCTGGATTGTTTCTGAAGTTGGGCACCCGTATTTGCATCTGTCATCCACTACCGATGCATCTCCTACAATGAATTTTAGGTAGTTGCGAGTTGGTATAAGCTGATCTTGTATGGCCAGTAGGAAGCCTTCCGTCTCGGGGAACATTCGTCCCGAGGTCAGCCAATGGTTCGACGCTAACTTGTCGACATGTTCCTGGTTAACCTAATTAGGATGCCTCCCGTGCAGCGGCTTCCCCAACCACCTCTGTAGTTTATCGTTGTCGGTTCGGTGGTGATTTTGACGCTCGTGTTCCGTCAGACGTAGCGGTGTTGAGACATCTGCTCCGAATATAGCCCTATGTAGTGTGGAGCTGTTGGCCTGCCTGTAGAAATAATTACGCAGATTTAATATTTGTTGGTCCAATTGCTTGCTGAGATCTGCCAATCCTCTTCCTCCTAGTTGACGTGGTAGAGTTGTTCTTTCTACGGCGCTACGGGGATGATGTTTATGAGCTTTCGTCAGTAGTGTACTAACTTTTCGTTGCAGGTTGTTGATGTCCGTGTTGGTCCAATTCACTATTCCGAACGAATAGCTAAGTACAGAGCACGCATACGTGTTCAGGGCCTTAAACAAATTCCTGCTGTTAAGATCAGTTCGCAGTACTTGTCTTACTCTCTTGATGTATTCATTCGTTAAATCAGATACTTGTATGTATCTCCCATGCTCATTGCTTCGATCTCCTGGCCGTCCTGCATTTCGTGTGCGCTTTGTTTGAGCTTTCCCCGGATGATATTAAGGGTGCGGCACTTGTCCAGTCCAAACAGCGTTCCGATGTCCCTGGAGAACTCCTCTACAATTTTAAACATTTGCGTTAGTTGGTTTTTGGTTGCGGCGATCAGTTTTAAATCATCCATATATAATAGGTGATTCAACTTGATCGCTTCTGCGTTGTTGCTTTTGATAGCGAAGCCATATTTTGTAGAGTTTAACCGATGTGATAGAGGGTTCATCGCCATGCAGAACCACAGTGGACTGAGTGAATCTCCTTGGAAAATCCCTCTTCGGATGTTGATTGTGTCGGTCTCGATGTTACTGTTTGCGGTTCTGAGTTGTATCTTAGTGCGCCAGGTTGTCATAACGTGTTCTAAAAAGGAAACTGTATGATGATCTATTTTATACAGCTTTAAGATACCTGTGAGCCAGTCGTGAGGTACGGAATCAAATGCTTTTTTGTAGTCCACATAAGCCATGTGGAGGTTTCGTTGCTTGGAATGAGCCTGGTTGCAGATGACAGAGTCTATGATGAGTTGCTCTTTGCATCCCATTGCGCCCTTCGAGCAGCCCTTCTGCTGCATTGCAATGATGTTGTTCCGCTCGCAGTGAGCATATATATATTCGCTGCGTAAGGCAAGATGTGATTATCTTGTACAGCGTAGGCAAGCAGGTTATTGGGCGGTACTTGGCAGGGTTATCCGTATTCCGCTGGTCTTTTGGTAACAGGTAGGTTGCACCCTGTGTAAGAAATAATGGCATTTTCAGAGGATCTAGCAAGACTTCATTAATTAAGGTAGTTATCTGTTCATGCGTGCACCACAACTTCTTAATCCAATAATTTTGGAGATGATCTGGACCTGGTGCCTTCCAGTTGTGGGAATTCTTGATGACATCGGAGACCTCAGCGGTTGTGAATTGCTCGTGTTGCATCTGGCTATAGTTCCGGCCCATCTCGCGTTCTTCGCTGATCCAGCTTGCCTTGACATTGTATGGACCTGGTGTGGCAAGTTGATTTCTCCAGAAACCGTCGACCTGTTCTCTGCTAGGGTAACTCGCATTTGTGGCATCGGCGCTAGAATTAAAAGCACGGTAGAAACCCTTTTCTGATCGTTCAAAGAGTTTGTTGTCTCGTTTCCTGTTGTTACTAGCCTTGTATCTCCTCAGACGCCCTGCGAAAACAGAAAGTTTTTGTTTTAATGTGTCAAGACATTGTTGAGCAGTGATGTTCGCGGGGTCATGCCGAGAATGCATTTGGGTGCGGCTCATTATTGCCTGCACCGCCCTCTGGATCCTTCTAGTTCTAACTCCTCTGATATATTCCGTCACTTGTCCTATGTCTTTACGGAGACTCTCGATCTTCCGATTTAGTCGCATTTCCCATTGAGCCATTCGTGGTTCTGGTCTTGCACGATTCAACTCTTGGGCCGTTCGGATCTTGGCACCCATTACAGTGGTGACTGCCGTTGCGGCACAGTAGATTAACATGTGCATACGTTCTAATGTTGGTGTCACTGAAACATAGTTTGGTAAAATTCTTGTGTTCATAAGATCGAGCACGATCGCAAGTTTCCTGGAAGAATTTAATCTTGGTAGCGGTGGCCTGCTCAGTGGGTCGGTGCCTTCGTATAGCAATACTGCCTGTCTCATATGTGCGTTTAAGCCTTCAAAATGCTCGGTTGTTGGTTCTACCGTTTCGGCTTCTAGTTGTTGTCCAGGCGCTTGAAGTTCCCCGTTGTTGTTGTCATCTATGTCTATGTGTTCGCCGTGGATCTCTAGCTCAACTTCCCGTTTGATAGCGTTAAGTCGCGTTTCTGGAATTCGGTTATTTATTTCTTTCTTTCTTTCTTCCTTTGACCTTGATCTGACACTCTCTGTTCAGACACTTTCATGTGTGGAAACTCCCTGCAGAACTCGGTATGCAGTTGTTGTCGGTAGCCGATCATCTCTTGTCCTAAGTTTGTCACCCTGTAAAAAATACGCATAATCGATTCATTCATGGACACAGTCCATTTCATGCGTCGTCGTTGTAATCCCGCCTCTGTGAACGCTGGCTGAAGTTCCCGCGCAGCAGCTTCGGTGGGTGGAACCCTAGTTCTCGTTTGGCTCCCATGTTGTAGATGTTCGTGTTGTGCCTATTATTATTATTATTATTATTATATCGACTTAGCCAAAAGGCATTCGCACTCCCTCTCTGGGGAACATTCACTCAGATCCCGGGTATCCCGGATACCAAAAGGATCTGGCTCGGACGAGACCCTTGCCATGTTATCGGGCCTTAGGTGACATTGATGTTGTTGGACGTTCCTGCACTCCCCATGAATTTCCTGACGGTTCGGGCTGTCGCAAGTAGTACCGCTTTCTGCATGGACCTGTAAAGATTATCAGTTAGACCCAGCTCCTTGATGTTTCTCAGCAAACTTTTTGGTATAACAGCAGTTGTTGACATGATGATTGGAATCGTCTGGACGTTCTCCATTTCCCATTGCCTTCTAATTCGTTCTTCTAAATCTCTGTACTTCGCGATCTTCTCGACTTGCTTCACACGCAGGTTGTTGTTGTTCGGGATGGCCACATCAATCAGAGTTGTCTGCCTAGAAATTTTATCAACTATTATAAGGTCCGGTCTGTTATGGGCAACTCGTTGATCTGTCAGAACTGTACGATCCCAGTACATCTTGTAGTTGCTGTTCTCAAGAACAGGCTCAGGTGTGTAGTTGTAATATGGGACCCTCTCTGCCTGCACAAGCAGCAGCTTTTCCGCCTGTTCCTGGTGCAAGATCTTGGCAACCGAATCGTGTCGTTCCTTATATTCCGTTGATGCGAACATCTGACATCCTCCTGTTATGTGCTGGATTGTTTCTGACTGAAGTTGGGCACCCGTATCTGCATCTGTCATCCACTACCGATGCATCTCCTACAATGAATTTTAGGTAGTTGCGAGTTGGTATAACCTGATCTTGTATGGCCAGTAAGAAGCCTTCCGTCTCGGGGAACATTCTTCCCGAGGTCAGCCAATAGTTCGACGCTAACTTGTCGACATGTTCCTGGTTAACCTCATTAGGATGCCTCCCGTGCAGCGGCTTCCCCAACCACCTCTGTAGTTTATCGTTGTCGGTTCGGTGGTGATTTTGACGCTCGTGTTCCGTCAGACGTAGCGGTGTTGAGACGTCTGCTCCGCATATAGCCCTATGTAGTGTGGAGCTGTTGGCCTGCCTGTAGAAATAATTACGCAGATTTAATATTTGTTGGTCCAATTGCTTGCTGAGATCTGCCAATCCTCTTCCTCCTAGTTGACGTGGCAGAGTTGTTCTTTCTACGGCGCTACGGGGATGATGTTTATGAGCTTTTGTCAGTAGTGTCCTAACTTTTCGTTGCAGGTTGTTGATGTCCGTGTTGGTCCAATTCACTATTCCGAACGAATAGCTGAGTACAGAGCACGCATACGTGTTCAGGGCCTTAAACAAATTCCTGCTGTTAAGATCAGTTCGCACTACTTGTCTTACTCTCTTGATGAATTCATTCGTTAAATCAGTCTTCATTGTTCGATGGTCTATCCTTTGAGCTTGTTTCATCCCGAGATACTTGTATGTATCTCCCTTGCTCATTGCTTCGATCTCCTGGCCGTCCTGCATCTCGTGTGCTCTTTGTTCGAGCTTTCCCCGGATGATATTAAGGGTGCGGCACTTGTCCAGTCCAAACAGCATTCCGATGTCCCTGGAGAACTCCTCTACAATTTTAAGCATTTGCGTTAGTTGGTTTTTGGTTGCTGCGATCAGTTTTAAATCATCCATATATAATAGGTGATTCAACTTGATCGCTTCTGCGTTGTTGCTTTTGATAGCGAAGCCATATTTTGTAGAGTTCAACCGATGTGATAGAGGGTTCATCGCCATGCAGAACCACAGTGGACTGAGTGAATCTCCTTGGAAAATCTCTCTTCGGATGTTGATTGTGTCGGTCTCGATGTTACTGTCTGCGGTTCTGAGTTGTATCTTAGTGCGCCAGGTTGTCATAACGTGTTCTAAAAAGGAAACTGTATGATGATCTATTTTATACAGCTTTAAGATACCTGTGAGCCAGTCGTGAGGTACGGAATCAAATGCTTTTTTGTAGTCCACATAAGCCATGTGGAGGTTTCGTTGCTTGGAATGAGCCTGGTTGCAGATGACAGAGTCTATGATGAGTTGCTCTTTGCATCCCATTGCGCCCTTCGAGCAGCCCTTCTGCTGCATTGCAATGATGTTGTTCCGCTCGCAGTGAGCATATATTCGCTGCGTAAGGCAAGATGTGATTATCTTGTACAGCGTAGGCAAGCAGGTTATTGGGCGGTACTTGGCAGGGTTATCCGTATTCCGCTGGTCTTTTGGTAACAGGTAGGTTGCACCCTGTGTAAGAAACAATGGCATTTTCAGAGGATCGAGCAAGACTTCATTAATTAAGGTAGTTATCTGTTCATGCGTGCACCACAACTTCTTAATCCAATAATTTTGGAGATGATCTGGACCTGGTGCCTTCCAGTTGTGGGAATTCTTGATGACATCGGAGACCTCAGCGGTTGTGAATTGCTCGTGTTGCATCTGGCTATAGTTCCGGCCCATCTCGCGTTCTTCGCTGATCCAGCTTGCACTGACATTGTATGGACCTGGTGTGGCAAGTTGATTTCTCATTATTATTATTATTATTATTATTATTATTATTATTATTATTATTATTATTATCTCGACTTAGCCAAAAGGCATTCGCACTCCCTCTACGGGGAACATTCACTCAGATCCCGGGCATCCCGGATACCAAAAGGATCTGGCTCGGACGAGACCCTTGCCATGTAATCGGGCCTCAGGTGACATTGATGTTGTTGGACGATCCTGCATTCCCCATGAATTTCCTGACGGTTCGGGCTGTCGCAAGTAGTACTGCTTTCTGCATGGACCTGTAAAGACTATCAGTTAGATTCAGCTCCTTGATGTTTCTCAGCAAACTTTTTGGTATAACACCAGTTGTTGACATGATGATTGGAATCGTCTGGACGTTCTCCATTTCCCATTGCCTTCTAATTCGTTCTTCTAAGTCTCTGTACTTCGCGATCTTCTCGACTTGCTTCACACGCAGGTTGTTGTTGTTCGGGATGGCCACATCAATCAGAGTTGTCTTCCTAGAAATTTTATCAACTATTATAAGGTCCGGTCTGTTATGGGCAACTCGTTGATCAGTCAGAACTGTACGATCCCAGTACATCTTGTAGTTTCTGTTCTCAAGAACAGGCTCAGGTGTGTAGTTGTAATATGGGACCCTCTCTGTCTGCACAAGCAGCAGCTTTTCCGCCAGTTCCTGGTGCAAGATCTTGGCAACCGAATCGTGTCGTTCCTTATATTCCGTTGATGCAAACATCTGACATCCTCCTGTTATGTGCTGGATTGTTTCTGAAGTTGGGCACCCGTATCTGCATCTGTCATCCACTACCGATGCATCTCCTACAATGAATTTTAGGTAGTTGCGAGTTGGTATAACCTGATCTTGTATGGCCAGTAAGAAGCCTTCTGTCTCTGGGAACATCCGTCCCGAGGTCAGCCAATAGTACGACGCTAACTTGTCGACATGTTCCTGGTTAACCTCATTAGGATGCCTCCCGTGCAGCGGCTTCTCTAACCACCTCTGTAGTTTATCGTTGTCAGTTCGGTGGTGATTGTGATGCTCGTGTTCCGTCAGACGTAGCGGTGTTGAGACGTCTGCTCCGCATATAGCTTTATGTAGTGTGGAGCTGTTGGCCTGTCTGTGGAAATAATTACGCAGATTTAGTATTTGTTGGTCCAATTGCTTGCTGAGGTCTGCCAATCCTCTTCCTCCTTGTTGACGTGGCAGGGTTGTTCTTTCTACGGCGCTACGGGGATGATGTTTATGAGCTTTTGTCAGTAGTGTCCTAACTTTTCGTTGCAAGTTGTTGATGTCCGTGTTGGTCCAATTCACTATTCCGAAGGAATAGCTTAGTACAGAGCACGCATACGTGTTTAGGGCCTTAAACAAATTCCTGCTGTTAAGATCAGTTCGCACTACTTGTCTTACTCTCTTGATGAATTCATTAGTTAAATCGGTCTTCATTGTTCGATGATCTATCCTTTGAGCTTGCTTCATCCCGAGGTACTTGTATGTATCTCCCACGCTCATTGCTTCGATCTCCTGTCCGTCCTGCATCTCGTGTGCGCCTTGTTCGAGCTTTCCCCGGACGATATTAAGGGTGCGGCACTTGTCCAGTCCAAACTGCATTCCGATGTCCCTGGAGAACTCCTCTACAATTTTAAGCATTTGCGTTAGTTGGTTCTTGGTTGCGGCCATCAGTTTTAAATCATCCATATATAACAGGTGATTCAACCTGAACGCTTCTGATCTGTTGCTTTTGATAGCGAAGCCATATTTCGTAGAGTTCAACCGGTGTGATAGAGGGTTCATCGCCATGCAGAACCACAGTGGACTGAGTGAATCTCCTTGGAAAATCCCTCTTCGGATGTTGATTGTGTCGGTCTCGATGTTACTGCTTGCGGTTCTGAGTTGTATCTTAGTGCGCCAGGTTGTCATAACGTGTTCTAAAAAGGAAACTGTATGATGATCTATTTTGTACAGCTTTAAGATACCTGTGAGCCAGTCGTGAGGTACGGAATCAAATGCTTTTTTGTAGTCCACATAAGCCATGTAGAGGTTTCGTTGCCTGGATTGAGCCTGGTTGCAGATGACAGAGTCTATGATGAGTTGCTCTTTGCATCCCATTGCGCCCTTCGCGCAGCCCTTCTGCTGCATTGCCATGATGTTGTTCCGCTCACAGTGAGCATATATTCGCTGCGTAAGGCAAGATGTGATTATCTTGTACAGCGTAGGCAAGCAGGTTATTGGGCGGTACTTGGCAGGATTATCCGTATTCCGCTGGTCTTTTGGTAACAAGTAGGTTGCACCCTGTGTAAGAAACAATGGCATTTTCAGAGGATCGAGCAAGACTTCATTAATTAAGGCAGTTATTTGTTCATGCGTGCACCACAACTTCTTAATCCAGTAATTTTGGAGATGATCTGGACCTGGTGCCTTCCAGTTGTGGGAATTCTTTATGACATTGGAGACCTCATCGGTTGTGAATTGCTCATGTTGCATCTGGCTATAGTTCCGGCCCATCTCGCGTTCTTCACTGATCCAGCTTGCACTGACATTGTATGGACCTGGTGTGGCAAGTTGATTTCTCCAGAAACCGACGACCTGTTCTCTGGTAGGGTAAGTCGCATTTGTGGCATCGCCGCTAGAATTCAAAGTACGGTAGAAAACTTTTTCTGATCGTTCAAAAAGTTTGTTGTCTCGTTTCCTGTTGTTACTAGCCTTGTATCTCCTCAGACGCCCTGCGAAAACAGAAAGTTTTTGTTTTAATGTATCAAGACATTGTTGAGCAGTGATGTTCGCGGGGTCACGCTGAGAATGCATTTGGGTGCGGCTCATTATTGCCTGCACCGCCCCCTGGATCTTTCTAGTTCTAACTTATTATTATTATTATTATTATTATTATTATTATTATTATTATTATTATTATTATTATTATTATTATTATTATTATCTCGACTTAGCCAAAAGGCATTCGCACTCCCTCTACGGGGAACATTCACTCAGATCCCGGGTATCCCGGATACCAAAAGGATCTGGCTCGGACGAGACCCTTGCCATGTTATCGGGCCTTAGGTGACATTGATGTTGTTGGATGATCCTGCATTCCCCATGAATTTCCTGACGGTTCGGGCTGTCGCAAGTAGTACCGCTTTCTGCATGGACCTGTAAAGACTATCAGTTAGACCCAGCTCCTTGATGTTTCTCAGCAAACTTTTTGGTATAACACCAGTTGTTGACATGATGATTGGAATCGTCTGGACGTTCTCCATTTCCCATTGCCTTCTAATTCGTTCTTCTAAATCTCTGTACTTCGCGATCTTCTCGACTTGCTTCACACGCAGGTTGTTGTTGTTCGGGATGGCCACATCAATCAGAGTTGTCTGCCTAGAAATTTTATCAACTATTATAAGGTCCGGTCTGTTATGGGCAACTCGTTGATCTGTCAGAACTGTACGATCCCAGTACATCTTGTAGTTGCTGTTCTCAAGAACAAGCTCAGGTGTGTATTTGTGTGTTATTATTATTATCTCGACTTAGCCAAAAGGCATTCGCACTCCCTCTACGGGGAACATTCACTCAGATCCCGGGCATCCCGGATACCAAAAGGATCTGGCTCGGACGAGACCCTTGCCATGTAATCGGGCCTTAGGTGACATTGGTGTTGTTGGACGATCCTGCATTCCCCATGAATTTCCTGACGGTTCGGGCTGTCGCAAGTAGTACCGCTTTCTGCATGGACCTGTAAAGACTATTAGTTAGATTCAGCTCCTTGATGTTTCTCAGCAAACTTTTTGGTATAACACCAGTTGTTGACATGATGATTGGAATCGTCTGGATGTTCTCCATTTCCCATTGCCTTCTAATTCGTTCTTCTAAGTCTCTGTACTTCGCGATCTTCTCGACTTGCTTCACACGCAGGTTGTTGTTGTTCGGGATGGCCACATCAATCAGAGTTGTCTTCCTAGAAATTTTATCAACTATTATAAGGTCCGGTCTGTTATGGGCAACTCGTTGATCAGTCAGAACTGTACGATCCCAGTACATCTTGTAGTTTCTGTTCTCAAGAACAGGCTCAGGTGTGTAGTTGTAATATGGGACCCTCTCTGTCTGCACAAGCAGCAGCTTTTCCGCCAGTTCCTGGTGCAAGATCTTGGCAACCGAATCGTGTCGTTCCTTATATTCCGTTGATGCAAACATCTGACATCCTCCTGTTATGTGCTGGATTGTTTCTGAAGTTGGGCACCCGTATCTGCATCTGTCATCCACTACCGATGCATCTCCTACAATGAATTTTAGGTAGTTGCGAGTTGGTATAACCTGATCTTGTATGGCCAGTAAGAAGCCTTCTGTCTCTGGGAACATTCGTCCCGAGGTCAGCCAATAGTACGACGCTAACTTGTCGACATGTTCCTGGTTAACCTCATTAGGATGCCTCCCGTGCAGCGGCTTCTCTAACCACCTCTGTAGTTTATCGTTGTCGGTTCGGTGGTGATTGTGATGCTCGTGTTCCGTCAGACGTAGCGGTGTTGAGACGTCTGCTCCGCATATAGCTTTATGTAGTGTGGAGCTGTTGGCCTGTCTGTGGAAATAATTACGCAGATTTAGTATTTGTTGGTCCAATTGCTTGCTGAGGTCTGCCAATCCTCTTCCTCCTTGTTGACGTGGCAGGGTTGTTCTTTCTACGGCGCTACGGGGATGATGTTTATGAGCTTTTGTCAGTAGTGTCCTAACTTTTCGTTGCAAGTTGTTGATGTCCGTGTTGGTCCAATTCACTATTCCGAAGGAATAGCTTAGTACAGAGCACGCATACGTGTTTAGGGCCTTAAACAAATTCCTGCTGTTAAGATCAGTTCGCACTACTTGTCTTACTCTCTTGATGAATTCATTAGTTAAATCGGTCTTCATTGTTCGATGATCTATCCTTTGAGCTTGCTTCATCCCGAGGTACTTGTATGTATCTCCCACGCTCATTGCTTCGATCTCCTGTCCGTCCTGCATCTCGTGTGCGCCTTGTTCGAGCTTTCCCCGGACGATATTAAGGGTGCGGCACTTGTCCAGTCCAAACTGCATTCCGATGTCCCTGGAGAACTCCTCTACAATTTTAAGCATTTGCGTTAGTTGGTTCTTGGTTGCGGCCATCAGTTTTAAATCATCCATATATAACAGGTGATTCAACCTGAACGCTTCTGATCTGTTGCTTTTGATAGCGAAGCCATATTTCGTAGAGTTCAACCGGTGTGATAGAGGGTTCATCGCCATGCAGAACCACAGTGGACTGAGTGAATCTCCTTGGAAAATCCCTCTTCGGATGTTGATTGTGTCGGTCTCGATGTTACTGCTTGCGGTTCTGAGTTGTATCTTAGAGCGCCAGGTTGTCATAACGTGTTCTAAAAAGGAAACTGTATGATGATCTATTTTGTACAGCTTTAAGATACCTGTGAGCCAGTCGTGAGGTACGGAATCAAATGCTTTTTTGTAGTCCACATAAGCCATGTAGAGGTTTCGTTGCCTGGAATGAGCCTGGTTGCAGATGACAGAGTCTATGATGAGTTGCTCTTTGCATCCCATTGCGCCCTTCGCGCAGCCCTTCTGCTGCATTGCCATGATGTTGTTCCGCTCACAGTGAGCATATATTCGCTGCGTAAGGCAAGATGTGATTATCTTGTACAGCGTAGGCAAGCAGGTTATTGGGCGGTACTTGGCAGGATTATCCGTATTCCGCTGGTCTTTTGGTAACAAGTAGGTTGCACCCTGTGTAAGAAACAATGGCATTTTCAGAGGATCGAGCAAGACTTCATTAATTAAGGCAGTTATTTGTTCATGCGTGCACCACAACTTATTAATCCAGTAATTTTGGAGATGATCTGGACCTGGTGCCTTCCAGTTGTGGGAATTCTTTATGACATTGGAGACCTCATCGGTTGTGAATTGCTCATGTTGCATCTGGCTATAGTTCCGGCCCATCTCGCGTTCTTCACTGATCCAGCTTGCACTGACATTGTATGGACCTGGTGTGGCAAGTTGATTTCTCCAGAAACCGTCGACCTGTTCTCTGGTAGGGTAAGTCGCATTTGTGGCATCGGCGCTAGAATTCAAAGTACGGTAGAAAACTTTTTCTGATCGTTCAAAAAGTTTGTTGTCTCGTTTCCTGTTGTTACTAGCCTTGTATCTCCTCAGACGCCCTGCGAAAACAGAAAGTTTTTGTTTTAATGTGTCAAGACATTGTTGAGCAGTGATGTTCGCGGGGTCACGCTGAGAATGCATTTGGGTGCGGCTCATTATTGCCTGCACCGCCCTCTGGATCTTTCTAGTTCTAACTCCTCTGATATATTCCGTTACTTGTCCTATGTCTTTACGGAGACTCTCGATCTTCCGGTTTAGTCGCATCTCCCATTGAGCCATTCGTGGTTCTGGTCTTGCACGATTTAACTCTTGAGCCGTCCGGATCTTGGCTCCCATTGCAGTGATGATGGCCGTTGCGGCACAGTAGATTAACATGTGCATATGTTCTAATGTTGGTGTTACTGAAACATAGTTGGGTAAAATTCTGGTGTTCATAATATCGAGCATGATTGCAAGCTTCCTGGAAGAGTTCAATCTTGGTAGATTATTATTATTATTATCTCGACTTAGCCAAAAGGCATTCGCACTCCCTCTACGGGGAACATTCACTCAGATCCCGGGCATCCCGGATACCAAAAGGATCTGGCTCGGACGAGACCCTTGCCATGTAATCGGGCCTTAGGTGACATTGATGTTGTTGGACGATCCTGCATTCCCCATGAATTTCCTGACGGTTCGGGCTGTCGCAAGTAGTACCGCTTTCTGCATGGACCTGTAAAGACTATCAGTTAGATTCAGCTCCTTGATGTTTCTCAGCAAACTTTTTGGTATAACACCAGTTGTTGACATGATGATTGGAATCGTCTGGACGTTCTCCATTTCCCATTGCCTTCTAATTCGTTCTTCTAAGTCTCTGTACTTCGCGATCTTCTCGACTTGCTTCACACGCAGGTTGTTGTTGTTCGGGATGGCCACATCAATCAGAGTTGTCTTCCTAGAAATTTTATCAACTATTATAAGGTCCGGTCTGTTATGGGCAACTCGTTGATCAGTCAGAACTGTACGATCCCAGTACATCTTGTAGTTTCTGTTCTCAAGAACAGGCTCAGGTGTGTAGTTGTAACATGGGACCCTCTCTGTCTGCACAAGCAGCAGCTTTTCCGCCAGTTCCTGGTGCAAGATCTTGGCAACCGAATCGTGTCGTTCCTTATATTCCGTTGATGCAAACATCTGACATCCTCCTGTTATGTGCTGGATTGTTTCTGAAGTTGGGCACCCGTATCTGCATCTGTCATCCACTACCGATGCATCTCCTACAATGAATTTTAGGTAGTTGCGAGTTGGTATAACCTGATCTTGTATGGCCAGTAAGAAGCCTTCTGTCTCTGGGAACATCCGTCCCGAGGTCAGCCAATAGTACGACGCTAACTTGTCGACATGTTCCTGGTTAACCTCATTAGGATGCCTCCCGTGCAGCGGCTTCTCTAACCACCTCTGTAGTTTATCGTTGTCAGTTCGGTGGTGATTGTGATGCTCGTGTTCCGTCAGACGTAGCGGTGTTGAGACGTCTGCTCCGCATATAGCTTTATGTAGTGTGGAGCTGTTGGCCTGTCTGTGGAAATAATTACGCAGATTTAGTATTTGTTGGTCCAATTGCTTGCTGAGGTCTGCCAATCCTCTTCCTCCTTGTTGACGTGGCAGGGTTGTTCTTTCTACGGCGCTACGGGGATGATGTTTATGAGCTTTTGTCAGTAGTGTCCTAACTTTTCGTTGCAAGTTGTTGATGTCCGTGTTGGTCCAATTCACTATTCCGAAGGAATAGCTTAGTACAGAGCACGCATACGTGTTTAGGGCCTTAAACAAATTCCTGTTGTTAAGATCAGTTCGCACTACTTGTCTTACTCTCTTGATGAATTCATTAGTTAAATCGGTCTTCATTGTTCGATGATCTATCCTTTGAGCTTGCTTCATCCCGAGGTACTTGTATGTATCTCCCACGCTCATTGCTTCGATCTCCTGTCCGTCCTGCATCTCGTGTGCGCCTTGTTCGAGCTTTCCCCGGACGATATTAAGGGTGCGGCACTTGTCCAGTCCAAACTGCATTCCGATGTCCCTGGAGAACTCCTCTACAATTTTAAGCATTTGCGTTAGTTGGTTCTTGGTTGCGGCCATCAGTTTTAAATCATCCATATATAACAGGTGATTCAACCTGAACGCTTCTGATCTGTTGCTTTTGATAGCGAAGCCATATTTCGTAGAGTTCAACCGGTGTGATAGAGGGTTCATCGCCATGCAGAACCACAGTGGACTGAGTGAATCTCCTTGGAAAATCCCTCTTCGGATGTTGATTGTGTCGGTCTCGATGTTACTGCTTGCGGTTCTGAGTTGTATCTTAGTGCGCCAGGTTGTCATAACGTGTTCTAAAAAGGAAACTGTATGATGATCTATTTTGTACAGCTTTAAGATACCTGTGAGCCAGTCGTGAGGTACGGAATCAAATGCTTTTTTGTAGTCCACATAAGCCATGTAGAGGTTTCGTTGCCTGGAATGAGCCTGGTTGCAGATGACAGAGTCTATGATGAGTTGCTCTTTGCATCCCATTGCGCCCTTCGCGCAGCCCTTCTGCTGCATTGCCATGATGTTGTTCCGCTCACAGTGAGCATATATTCGCTGCGTAAGGCAAGATGTGATTATCTTGTACAGCGTAGGCAAGCAGGTTATTGGGCGGTACTTGGCAGGATTATCCGTATTCCGCTGGTCTTTTGGTAACAAGTAGGTTGCACCCTGTGTAAGAAACAATGGCATTTTCAGAGGATCGAGCAAGACTTCATTAATTAAGGCAGTTATTTGTTCATGCGTGCACCACAACTTCTTAATCCAGTAATTTTGGAGATGATCTGGACCTGGTGCCTTCCAGTTGTGGGAATTCTTTATGACATTGGAGACCTCATCGGTTGTGAATTGCTCATGTTGCATCTGGCTATAGTTCCGGCCCATCTCGCGTTCTTCACTGATCCAGCTTGCACTGACATTGTATGGACCTGGTGTGGCAAGTTGATTTCTCCAGAAACCGTCGACCTGTTCTCTGGTAGGGTAAGTCGCATTTGTGGCATCGCCGCTAGAATTCAAAGTACGGTAGAAAACTTTTTCTGATCGTTCAAAAAGTTTGTTGTCTCGTTTCCTGTTGTTACTAGCCTTGTATCTCCTCAGACGCCCTGCGAAAACAGAAAGTTTTTGTTTTAATGTATCAAGACATTGTTGAGCAGTGATGTTCGCGGGGTCACGCTGAGAATGCATTTGGGTGCGGCTCATTATTGCCTGCACCGCCCTCTGGATCTTTCTAGTTCTAACTCCTCTGATATATTCCGTTACTTGTCCTATGTCTTTACGGAGACTCTCGATCTTCCGGTTTAGTCGCATCTCCCATTGAGCCATTCGTGGTTCTGGTCTTGCACGATTTAACTCTTGAGCCGTCCGGATCTTGGCTCCCATTGCAGTGATGATGGCCGTTGCGGCACAGTAGATTAACATGTGCATATGTTCCAATGTTGGTGTTACTGAAACATAGTTGGGTAAAATTCTGGTGTTCATAATATCGAGCATGATTGCAAGTTTCCTGGAAGAGTTCAATCTTGGTAGCGGTGGTCTGCTCAGTGGGTCTGTGCCTTCGTATCGCAATACCGCCCTTTTCAGCTGTGTGTCTAGGCTTTCAAAGTGTTCTCCGTTAACTGATTCCCGATTCTCAGTTGTTCGTCCCGTCGTCTCGGCGTTTTGTTGTGGTCCAGGCACTTGAATTTCCCGATTCTCAGTTGTTCGCTCTGCCGTTCCGGCTTCTTGTTGTGGTCCAGGCAGTTGAATTTCCCCATTGTTGTTGTCTATGTCTATGTGTTCGCCATGGATCTCTAGCTCAACTTCCCGTTTTATAGCGTTGAGTCGCGTTTCTGGAATTCGGTTATTTCTTAGAATAGTTCGATACTGATCTGACACTCTTTGTTCAGACACTTGCATGTGTGGAAACTCCCTGCAGAACTCGGCATGCAGTTGTTGTCGGTAGCCGATCATCTCTTGTCCTAAGTTTGTCACCCTGTAAAAAATACGCATTATCGATTCATTCATGGACCCAGTCCATTTCATGCGTCGTCGTTGTAATCCCGCCTGAGTGAACGCTGGCTGAAGTTCCCGCGCAGCACCTTCGGTGGGTGGAACCCTAGTTCTCGTTTGGCTCCCATGTTGTAGATGTTCGTGTTGTTGGGCTGTAGCTGTTTGTGCAACAGGGGCCCGCCTCATCAGCGCCCTGTCACCGACGTCTCGCTCGCTGTCATGCCCAGCGCCGGCTCCAGACATGCCCTGGCGATCCCCAGGCAGCGGCCCTATGACAATACTCCTATTAATCTCCATTCCATGGGTTTCTCCCGTAACGTGGGAGTGACGGCCCTCGGTCGCCTTTTACGACTCGCGGAGCCACGAGTATTCTAACCCGCTACCCATACGGGTCAACTATGATAACGCGGGATCGTTACTCCCGAGGATCTGCCCCTGTCACCGGCCAAACCCCTCCTTGCGTTAACTGGGAAACACGGGATCGTTACACCCGAGGATCTGACTCTCTCACAGGCTAGACCCATCCCTGTGTAACTGGGAGTCGCGGGATTGTCACACCCGAGGATCAGCCTCCGTCACCGGCTAGACCCCTCCCTGCGCAACTGGATATCGCGGGATTGTCACACCCGTAGGTCTGCCCCTGTCACAGGCCAAGCCTCTCCATGCGTAACTGGGAATCGCGGGATCGTTACACCCGTGAATCTGCCCCTCTCACAGGCCAGACCCATCCCTGCGTAACTGGGGAGCGCGGGATTGTCACACCCGTGGATCTGCCTCTCTCACAAGTCAGATCCCCCCTGCGTTGTTATTATTATTATTATTATTATTATTATTATTATTATTATTATTATTATTATTATTATTATTATTATTATTCGTCCCCAAAACTACAACAGCCGAATTTCAGTTCAGCAGCTTTTTTATTTTGGGAGATGTAACCATAATAACTCAATTTCAAAAAATGAACTTCAACGCCTTGTATCTCTTAAACAAAAAACATTTCTATTAGAGCATATTATTGGCCTCAATCGTTATATTTTGGACCGAAATATGTGTAGTGTATTTGCTATATGGACAATTATTAACCGGACACCCTGTATGTATTATTAAAGTGTGTTTCATACCATTGTAATGACTCTACTTGTAATGTTTGTTGCATGTAAGTGTAATATTAAAGTTATTGTAACTAAATAGCAGCACAATCATTATTTTTTTACCCTTAATAAATAACCGATGAATGATAACTCTTAAACGGTAGAAAATATGGAAAAATTGATAAGATCTAAATTTATTCATCTGCTCATGCAGAATATGCACATTTTGCGTAGGAGCCCTCTGGAAGGAGTTATTCTTGATGGAAGGAATAAATATCTTGTATGGCGGCCATCTTGGATTTATGACGTCATAAAAACCAAACGGCACAACCAGAAGGTAAACACTCGGTACTACGCCATTACGTAGCATACAATTAGAGATTCCACATATTCGCAACTTCCCTTCACAAAAAACCCACGGAGTAGGTAAATGTGCATTATGCTCCTCAACTAATATGGATTGCGCCTATTAACAACTACTGTTCTCAAAAATCGATCCCATGACACCAAACTTACCTTTTCTTTATCTATTCGCCTTCAAATGTGACTGGTGTGAAGGTAGCAACCGTTTGGAGAGGGAAGACTCTACGTAGATTAATACATCATAATGTTGTGATTTTGTAATTTTATATGCCTCATTATGAGCCGAATTCGAGCGGATGACCGATTTTAACCAGGTTAAAAAAGTTAGGTTACATTATAATAAATTGAACATTAAAATAATTTTTGATGATAATAGAAAAATCTGGTGTGTTCACAGTGCCTTAACACTATATAATCTGGCCCTTGATCAAATAAATAAATTTGTAAAATTTACTGAAAATTTAAATTTTATAACCTGGTTCAACCTGGTCATCCGTTCGAATTCGGCTTAAGATTTCTAAAAAAATTTGCTTGCCTGGAATCTTAATGAACAAATACGTGCCTATACTTTTTTATGTTCCCACCGGCCTACCCCAAAACAAATTTCTATTAGTGACTCTGTTCGAAAAAAATTCTATAAAAGAACGGAGTACAATTAATTATCGGCTCATAGTTAACAAAAACAAAGCCACCAGTTGAACATTTTATTTTTTGCTTCGATTTTTTTCCATTATTTATCCCACACATACAAAGAATCTAAGGGACAACGATAAACATTATGAAAAAAAAACACAATTTTATGCCATATTTTTTATATTATAGCTGTTCTCTTAATTGACTTACATGACATGTGTCAAAATTCACAAAAGAATTAAGAAGTTATTAAAATTTACATAGTTTACAGAAAAAATATTAATGTTTTGGAAAAGAATTAACAACAATAAAGCAACATTAAATAATAATAATTAATACAGTAGAGTATTAAAACCACGACTGTTAACAACTGCTCTGCATCTACGAGGTATACTCAGAATTAGATAGTAAATGTCATGTTGTGCTATGACGTTTCATTCATTAATTTGAAAGGCACTCGTATAGTTGTTGGTCAGTTTGAAACACAATATTTTGAGAAGGCCAAAGCAAAACTTAATTTCATTGTCCTACAGAAATTTGCACACGACTCTTGCCTCATGGGGACGCCCATTGTCGTGCATTACTTAGTTGAAATTTTGGTCCAATTCTCTCAGCATATTGAACAACAATATGCCGAAGAATAATGTTTTGATTCATTGGCATTCAGATACCGCTCCAACCAGATGGGATTAGTTCTTCCGCCGATATTGATCCCGCCCCAATACCATGATCTATGTCCTTGAAAGGTGGAACCGCTCAAACAGCTTCTTGGATCTGACCGAAGTTCAAATCTGGACTCTTCGGAAAATAAAATTGCAGTCTATTCCTGGTGCTGCCAATTTAAATGTTCTTGTGCCAACTGTAACCTGATTGTGCGATTTCCTCGTGATGATGCTTGGAACTCTTACAGGCTGGCGGGCATTAATGTAATCTTTGTGGAGCCTGTTTCGGACAGTCTGGTCATTAACCCGTACATTGTGAGTATTGTGCAGCTGGATAACCAATTGAGACGTAGTGATACTGCGCTCTCGCAAGGCTAGTAATCGTAGAAATAGAAATGTATCCTGAATTGGGGTAGTTACCCTTGTATGGCCTGTAAGCCGTTCTCTGACGTCTCCTGTTTCTCGGTATCTTATCTATAAACGATTAATAATACTCTTGGATGTGTTAAGCTAAGAGCTTCTGCGACATCCCTTCGTGAAATTACAGCCTCAAACATGCCAAGAGCACATAACATCGTTTCACATTCCAAATGATGTCTCTATAATATATTCCCACCCTCACAATACTCCAAATTAGGAGTACCCCAGAAGCAAGTGAAATCTTGTGCATCATAAAATGTTTAAAATAAAAATTAAATTAAGACGGTTTTCCGTTTGATTTTTAAAAAATCTTCAATGGTTTTTTAATGTAAAAACACTAACGTTTGCATTATCAGTTGCCAGAACTGCTCATAGTCGTGCTAATTTTTTAAAATATTTAAATACGAAATAATTAAGAAAATATGTGCATTTTTGTATTTCATCTTTAAATTATTTTGATATGTGTATATTGAAAATTTAAAAAAATGCGCTATTTTTTACCACAAAAAATTTAAGCGGCCACCCCCCGATCCACATAGATCGCATCCGCATAGACCACAAAAATTGTTTCTATTTGTGACCTTCCCACCCCACCCGACAAAGTCTACGCGCCCTCCCCTGGCAACAAATATTTATACAATATTAAATACCTACTACAACAAATAATATTCGTAGTTCAGCTTGAAAGACACCTATATCTGAAGCTTGTAGCGTCACTGTCATCTACACCTATCAGGCCAATGGAAATGAGTGGGAGAAATTGCAGAGGATATAAAATGAGTCGTGATGTTTTAGTGCTGGATACCGCCACCAGAGACCAACACTGAATCCGTACCCAGAGGCCAGCGGCACCCAAGAGGTTTTATATGGCTGATCAGAGTTTGGTTCGACTATGTCTATAACATTGAAATTTCTAGAACGACCGCTGAGTTGTGCAGAACGCACACTCTTTAGCCCTCTGTTTTCTTCTTCAAATCCTTATTTAACAGACTATTTCACTTTTTCTTTTCATTTACTAAATTTATACTTAACAACAGTAGGATGTTTAGTATTAAATGGGTTTATTTATAACTATTATAAGTATTGCGGAAACAATACGGGGTAGTAGACGCCACGGAGAGCCCTCTCCTAGATCGATCAAGACCAATATACAGGGTGTCCCGTAAGTCAAGGTTCAAACGGTTCTGGGTATGCTCATCAGGTGATTCTGTCAAGTAAACTTTTTCTTAGATTCGAATTAAAAAAGTTCGGATCTTGCCTGCTCTTCATTAAGATTTCTCTACAGAACTGTTTTTTTTAAATCAAGCAGTCTATGAATTGAAAACAAATTTGTGACAGTTAGATAAATTAGTCTGACATTTTAAAGATAGATACTTTTCCGCAGTTCTACATAGTGTGTAAACTCAACGTGAATATGTAGAAACGCTCGAATGTACACCGCTCTTTAAAAAGACAGTTATGGCATCTGTATCACGTTCAACGTGTGCAAGAACTTTTACCAGAAGACTACCCACGAAGAATGCAGTTCTGTAGAGAAATCTTAATGTGGTGCAGGCAAGATCCAAACTTTTTTAATTCAATTCTGTGGACAGACGAATGCGGCTTTAAGCGAAACGGAATATTCAACATCCATAATCTACATTTGTGGGAAGAAGAAAATCCACATGCAATAAGAAATAACCAATTTCAACACCATTTTAGTGTAAATTTATGGGCAGGGATAATCAATGCTCAGTTAATTGGAACTTTTGAACTACCAGCCAGGTTAAATGGTGAAGAATATCTTAGATTTTTGGAAAACGAGTTGCCCGTTTTATTAGAGGCCGTACTAAGTATTATCTGTACGGCAACATATGTGGTTACAGATTGACGGCGCCCCACCGCATTACACTCGGCAAGTACGGCACTGCTTATTAAAGCAGTGCCGTACTTGAGAGATGGGAGATGGATAGGCCGAGGAGGACCAATAGAATGGCTGCCTCGTTCTCCAACCCAAACCGGCTTGATTTTTTTATGGGGTTACTTTAAAGAACAAGTTTATTTGACAGAATCACTTGACTAGCAACACTTCACCAAAAAAGAATGACAGTTGCAGAGCAAAGCAGACGCAATGAACAAGCCCTACCGTGAATTAAAAGAAACTTTTTTCGCAGGCGTGATTGAACATCTTCTAAAATACCTAAATAAATTTATTTCAATTTTCACCCTTGGTTTTAATTCCGCGTTACCAAGTAAATTCAACATAACTTAAAAAAATTCAAAAAAATCGCATTTACTGCAAAATGGTAACAGACACGAAAGAAATTCCAAATCATTTCTGGTTTACAATTAAATCGTGTGTCTAAAAATTGTATTTTTTTTAATCGTACACCGGATGTTACATTATTTTTTATAAAATTATTTCTCGGCCACTGGTGGGCCGGCGAGCTTGATATTGACAGTAGTTTTGGTTCTTCATAACGTCATGTTGTATACCAAATTCGGTTCAAATATCTCTCCTAATAATATATAATAATAAAAATTGTTTTTTTCGTGAACCCCGTATCTTGAAAACGGTTAACAATTGGATAACAACATGTGGAGTTTTTCTTGTCGCAAATGGCCTCCCCTGTAACCCAGAGCTGTTTGATCCATGACTTACGGGTCACACTGTATAAGGTACGAAGAAGAAAGTAGGCGAGCTGCCAGTTTCATTTTCCCGCAAGTAGCTCTTGTGACTTGTGAGACTACAATAATTCCTCTTTCAAACAAATTGATATTTGCGCTCAAATATTTCCAGTTTCACTTCTTATAACATAACAAGGTCATTTGTATTCAAGAGTATAGCTATACCCTTCTCCATTAAATAATATTATTAACGAAGACAGAATGTTGCAAATGAATTTATAAATAAATTAGTAGGTAGATATATGAAATTGTGCGGTCCTAAAATTTATATCCGATTAGTGAAAGTTTTGCATTGTATGTGTTACACAGGCCAGAATAAATAAATAACAATAATTATTAGGAACAAGGAAGAGTAGTCACAAAATATCAAAAACACATCCTTTATTTTCTAACTCATCATTTATTTGTTGTATGAGTTTTTTGACAAGAAAATAGAACCAATCGGAATCAAATCATTAAAAAAATGTTTTGGAACTTGATATGCCTATATAAAAATATTGTTTGCATTTTTACAGGTCTTCCAAGATCGGATTATTTAATATATCTACCATTTAAAATTACTGCAGATGCAGGAGCAGGTGACCTAACTTCAAAATCTGCTGAGGAGCAAATAAAATAAACTAGTTACAAAATCGTCGTTTTATTATATATCTGATGGGTTTGAGAGAACAGTAAAAGTAAATATTTTCAGAGTTATAATAACATAAATTACGTGTGAAAATGTGCCCAGAATACCTACAAAAATGGCTGTAACGGATTGGTGATGATTTATGATTATGAAGTGTTTTGAACTTTGCTCCAGTCATTTTTCTAATAGTCTTAAGATCTCGACTTTTTTACTGTATTCCTAATAGACCGGGAGGTGGCGAACAAAGTTAGTCCTCTGCCGACCCTACTTGGTCACTTAAACTTAGGGGAGGGAGTTAAAATTTATCAAAAAGTGCGTTTTAGTAAACGTTAAATTTCATGAACAATTCCATTTCAGTCCGAAAGCTGACTTCCCTTGGATTATAAATCCGACTTAGCAGAGAAAATAAAGCGCAGCTTTCGCCTCGGCAGAGGCCTGTCAATTTGAGTCGAGTTGACTAAATACTAAACATCCAGTTTCATGGATAAACTATAGCTCATTTTTTCCTTATTTAATGTTGATTTTAAAAATGTAAAGGCAGAGAAAAAATCGGCAGCGTTTTGCGAGCAGAGGCTCGCAATTTTCTCGAGAATTAATTCGACACAAGATGACTAACCAGTAAACGTGACGTGTTATGAACAAACTATAGCTCATTTTGATTGTTATCAAATACTTATTTTAAAACGTAAAAGGCGGAGAAAAATCTAGTAGGGTTTGGCAAGCAGAGGCTATCAAACTTGCTATCAAATTTTTGAAAACATCAAAAATCGCTTAGGTTTGTATCCCAACCCACAGTTAATTGGACGTATAATGTAGTTACTTTAATAGAAATTATTAACTGATTTTATAGATGTGTGATCCGAAGAATATTTTCGTAGGTAGTAAATATGAAGTGAATGTAAGAATAACACTGAAGAATATATTTAGAATTAAATTTGCTTTCATTTAATAATTAATATATTTATTACTATTAACTATACTAAAGAACTGTCAGCAAAGAAGCAAACACACAATTTCAACTTACCTTAATACATGTGTTAAGGTAAATCAGTTTATATTTGACCAATATTGCATCTACAAATAATTATACTGCAGTCTCATCCTTCATATTACAAATACTAATGTAGTTTGCTTCACTCTGTACAAACGCCATACAAACGTTTAAAGTGTTAGCCAATCTCAATTCGGAACGCCCGTAGAGTTGATAACGGCCGGCGCCCGGGTTGAGACACTAACCAGGCCCTGTGTCATGTCACCCGGAGGGAGGGACCTGAAGTCGGGACGGCGGTGGTTCTCACGGCAGATCCCTTCGGTCTAGCATAAGCATTAGAACGTATATTTTGTATTCCATATTTTAGAATTCCAACTTGTAAAACCATAATTCAATACCGCTTATTCCACGTAGATAACAGTTCAGGTGCGGGGTGAACTTACGGACAACCTATTGCGGACATTATTGTGTTTAATTTGTGATAAGTGAATTGTGTGTTACGTAAACACAATGGGAAGAAGGAGAACCTATTCCACCAGCAGTTCTGACAGTTCAGATAATAATTCTCCTGCTAAAGATCAACAAAACAATGAACGCCGATCAAAAAGCCAGGACAAAAGAAAAGCCACCGAGCCTGCTGACGACAGCAGACCAAAAAAGATACCATCAACAAGTAGGCAGTTACGTACGTCTACAAACCTTCCTCGGTCTTTAACGCCTGAAATTACTATAATACGTCATGGCAGTCCAATAATTGAACCCAGCATTTCATCTGCGATTCCACCATCTACCTCTACCTCTGTTGAATCCAGAATTGACAACATTGAGAAATTGCTGGAGAATATGATCAATAGACATGGGGTACAGTCAGAGCATCAACGTTTGCCAATCCGGAGTGACTGCATACCTGAGTTCGACCCGGAAAATGAAAATACATCGGCGTATCAGTGGTTAGAGAAGGTCGGCCAAATTAAAAACATTAACAACTGGGACGACATAACCACTGTATATCAAATGCAAGCAAGACTAAAAGGGATGGCGAAATCGTGGTGCCACAGCTTAACGAGCTATCCGACGACATGGGCCGAATGGAAAACTCTACTAATCAAAACGTTTCCCGTACATGTAGACTGCGAAAGATGCTGGAGAGAACAAAGAAACCCGAAGAAACGATGACAACGTATTATTTTAAGAAAATGGAGTTAATTCGCACTTGCAACATAACTGCTCGAAATGCGGTTTCATGTATAATTGACGGTATAACTAATGTCACCATCCAAAACAGTGCTCGCGCAGGTCGCTACGTAACGCCGGAGGCCCTTTACGAGGAGTACCTATCGATGTTACGCGATGAAAAACAACCCGTCTCGAAAGCGGTTGAAAGTTCTATCAGACGTGTACCTAGAATGGACTTGAGACATACGCTGGGGTCGAAATATAAGCCGCCGCATCAAAAACACCATGATTTATCAAGTGTGCACTGTTTCAACTGCAAGATGCGCGGACACTTCCAATCGCAATGTCCAAATCGACGTGTCGAGTGCCAAAAGTGTCATCTGCTAGGTCACGAAGCTAGCACATGCAAGACAAGACCGCAGCTACCGTTGCGCAAATACCACGATCGTCAAGGTGATGGTAAGTGCGTACCAGTCTTCGGGTTAACGAAATGTCCGGACAGCACTGCCACCGATTGTTACTTTATTGATTGTGTAATAAATGGGTACCCGTTACGAAGGTATGTAGATAGTGGTTGCGGCGCTGTCACAATAAAAATGTCAATTTCTGAACAATTATGCTTACGGCATGAACCAACAATGGCGCGATTATTTGGTTACGGAGGGGGCTCTGTTTTCGTTAACGCCAAGACTTCTGTAGGATTGACAGTTGACTTAGCTACCGTTAATGTTGTCGCATTAATTATTCCCGACCACATACAGAGTGTCCCTATTATCATCGGACAACCTTTTGTAAATAATGACCGTGTCATGGTATTTATTCACGGCAATCAAATACGATTATTTAGTAGTAATACATCGGATATTAGCAAAACTATTATACCAAAAATTGCTCAATTACCATCAAAGAAGGTTGCTTTGTGTGCCAAAGAAACCACCGTAATTCCCGCTCAACACATGGGTCATCTTTCTGTTTACACCAATGATTTTTCTGATGACGTTTACATCGACTTAAGCACTCGAAGTTGGCCGGGTAAAAATCATGTCATCCCTCGCTGTGTCGTAAATTTAGCTGAACACAGTCTCGTACCCATCATTAACCTTTCCAACGAAGATATTTATTACGAAAAAGGCAAGATAGTCGCTAGGGCCCACACGTGTTTTCCAGAAACTGACGAAATGCAATTCCAATGCATGACTACAGATATTAAGACATTCCAGCCTTTTAAACCAGAAGATATAGAAAATCAATTAAATCCCACATTAAGTAATTGTGATCGAAATAAAATATTAAATCTACTTAACGACTATCGCGACTGTTTCGCTGTCTGTTTACGCGAGGTCGGAAAAACTGACGTTAGAATGCCATATACAGAGCGAGAGAAGGTAAGGAGTATGTGCATAGATTATCGCAATGTTAATAGAAATACTGTAAAAGACAAGTATCCATTACCCAGAATTGACGACCTATTAGATTCCCTTCAAGGTAACGAATATTTTACAAGCTTAGACCTAGCTTCCCGTTACCACCAGATCGGCCTTGACGAACAATCCATTCATAAAACAGCGTTTATCACACCAGATGGCCATTATGAATACCTAAGAATGCCGTTTGGCCTCGTCAACGCACCCGCTGTTTTTCAGAGGGCCATAAATTCAATCCTTGGCCCCTTACGCTTTGACACTGCGTTGGCTTATCTTGACGATGTATTGATACCATCCGCAACAATAGACGAAGGTATAGAAAAATTAAAACTAATCTTAGAATTGTTTCGAAAGGCCGGAATGACCTTAAAAGGTTCCGAGTTTATTTGGTAGGCATCCATTTTAAAGTAGTTACGGACTGCAATTCGTTACGCCACACCCTCATGAAAAGAGACCTCGTGCCACGGATCGCCAGAAAGGTGGCTTAACATCCAAGAGTTCGACTTTGACATTGAATATCGAAGTGGTACAAAGATGGCACATGTGACATGTGGATGCTTTAAGTAGGGCACCTGTGGGAGATACCGTTGAAGAAGGTACAATAGAAACATTCGAAATAATGCCAGTAAATGTCAGCGAAGAAGATTGGGTTCTTTCCGCACAGCTACAAGATGCTAAATGCCGCCAAATGATCGTAATGTTATCGCGACCCCAAAGTAATAAAGAGGACAAAGAAATTCGTAAACACTTCGTTTTAAAAGATAAACGTCTGTACCGAAAAGCGCCAGATGGACTTAAATGGGTGATCCCAAAAAGGGGCGAGGCGGCGCATTCTGATGTATTATCACGACGACGCAGGTCATTTTGCGGTTGACAAGACACTTGAATCTGTTAGCGCCCGTTATTGGTTTCCAGCTATGAGGAATTACGTGCGTAATTACATCCGATCTTGCTTAGGGTGTATGTATAATAAAGCTAGTTCTGGGAAAGTACCTGGTGAGTTACACCCGATAGAAAAAGTAAGGGTGCCGATGGACACGCTACATATTGATCACCTGGGTCCTTTTGTTACGAGCATCAAGAGAAATGCATATTTAATTGTAGCCGTTGACGCTTTTACGAAGTTTGTTTTTATGGAAGCTGTGTCGAACACCAAAACAGCACCTGTAATTAAATTCTTAAATAATATAGTCGAATTATTCGGTGTTCCCAGAAGAATAATCTGTGATCGTGGTACCGCCTTTACGAGTCGGGCCTTCACTGAGTGGTGTTACAATTTGAATATTAAACGAGTATTGTGTGCTACCGCGACCCCAAGGGCTAACGGCCAGGTCGAAAGGATGAACACTGAACAGATCTATTCTGTCAGCCTTGACGGCATCGACAAAAGACGAAATCCGCTGGGACGAATCCGTGAGTCAGGTTAGGTGTGGAATTAATTCGACGATTAATTCGACCACTGGTAAAACACCTTACGAAGTGTTTTTGGGGTACCGTCCTCGTGGCATTCACGATGCATTTCTTTCCGCGGAGGTTACTGATGTTGACGTATATCATGACCTGGAGACTGTGAGAGATAACGTCTCTCGAAAGATCAGCAAAGCCGCGATAAAGAACGTTACGATAAAAAGCATGCTAAACCTGTTACGTATTCTGTTGGCCAACATGTGGTTATTCGTACGAATAGAAGTGGGAACGAAGATAAGAGCAAAAAGCTCGAACCTAAGTTCAAGGGACCCTTTGTTGTTACGAAAGTTCTTGATAATGACCGTTACGTGGTTAATGAGTTGCAAGGGTCCCGTCGATCGAGGGTATCCTATACGGGGATACATCCCTCAGAAAGGTTGAAGCCTTTTGTTACGACTGTGTCATCTAGTGAGATGAGCACGAGTGGAGACGAATAGAATAGTTTATTCGTCCCGTAGCATAGATCAGTCCAATTAATATTGTGTTTTGATTCCAGGCTCCAAAAGCTAAGCTATTCACGCGGACGTGAATTGGGTCAGGTTAGCCGACTGTTAGCCAATCTCAATTCGGAACGCCCGTAGAGTTGATAACGGCCGGCGCCCGGGTTGAGACACTAACCAGGCCCTGTGTCATGTCACCCGGATGAAGGGACCTGAAGTCGGGACGGCGGTGGTTCTCACGGCAGATCCCTTCGGTCTAGCATAAGCATTAGAACGTATATTTTGTATTCCATATTTTAGAATTCCAATAAACTTGTAAAACCATAATTCAATACCGCTTATTCCACGTAGATAACAAAAGAAAGGTGTTTTTTGTCCCAACCGCCGCCAGTCACCCGATCGTCGCTAAAAACTATATCAGTGCTTTATTTTGTATCGGCGTCTACAGACGTGTCACGCTTCGCGATTTTCGTCGGGTTCGCCGCGTAAAAAGAGGTGTAGACAATGAAAAGGTGTAATAATGTAATCGTAGGACTGCCCCGGGGAGCACACGCCCCCATTGAAAAACAAGCAAACAAAAGATTACGACTCCGGATCCACAGCTGCCAGTGGGGCGCAATCAAACGATTGCTAGTCGTAGGACTGCCCCGGGGAGCACATGTCCCCATTGAAGAACAAGCACACACAAGATTATGACTCAGTGTCCACAGCTGCCAGTGGGGCGCAATCAAACGATTGCTAGTCATAGGACTGCCCCGGGGAGTATATGCCCCATTGAAAAACAAGCACACAAAAGAGTAGCAGGTGAGTCCCTGTCCACATCGACCCTTTATACGCGAACACAAATAAATAATAGGAAGCGCAATCTTACGATTGCAAGTCCTAGGACTGCTTCCAAAGGAGCGCAATCATACGATTGCCCCGGGCGTACATATGCCATAATCCAATCGAAAAACGAAATTGACAAAAGGCAAAATGCATTTCGGTTCTGGACTTATAGAGATGTGACATTTATTACAATATTTTTGTATAGAGACGCATGAAATCACACGATTGCAAGGTTTTTCGGCCTCAGGGTCCACATCGATCCTAGCACACAAAGACGATAGAAAGGGACAATAATAATCATATGATTGCAGGTCATTAAGACTGTTTTCCGGGGCACCCAAGAGTATTTTAAAATAATCATGCAATAATTAGGGTGCAATCATACGATTGCTAGTCGTATAGGATTGCCCAGGAGATTGCATAACCCGAAAAAAGTGGGGGGGAGACAAACTTACCGCTCACAATATTATTGAACTGCCAATATTAGCAAAATAACCATAACAGTGACTAATAGCACATCCTAATTTCCTTCTTGAGAACAATGTATTCAGAATTGCTTAAAGATAACGGGGTAACAATGAGGGGAGCAGACACATAGTTGTAACCAAATTTACGCCTTGGAGGACACATGGACCTCACATTTATCCAATAATATGACAACAAAAAGAGGCGCAGTCACATGACTGCACGACTAAATTTTGTTCTTGTAGGATACACGTGCAAACTCCACACTTACCCACGTTCTCCATTTAACCAACAATATTATTACATTACAGGGAAAAGCAGGTATGGTCAAGGCCTCACGATCAAATTTATCTCTGGCAGATTCAGAGGCCCTACTTCTACCAAATACTAAAACGATAATTTATTTATTCCTTACCTGGATTACATTTTCACACAAGAGGAATATGGGAACAAAGAAGGAAAGGAGACAAGTACATGAAATTTCTATTTTGTGCATTCATTGTTGTTGACAAATAAAAATGTCTCGTGGCAAGGCTGTTTCTGAAGAAATAAGGAATGTTATAATTTACTTACATACTTGCAAATCTGGTGTGCAAATCGCAGACATTGTTAATTTATCAAGATATACAGTGCGAAATATTATTAAACTTTACAAAACTACTGGATCCGTTGCTCAGAAGCAGAGAAAGCTACGACCGATTTTCCCCAATGGAGAACACGCAGATAATAATTATATACACCAGGGAGGCATAATTTATAAATATATGACCTAACCTAACCTAAACATTCTCGAAAGCTCCACTGTTTGGTGGGTATGTATAGATCCACAGCCTCATAGCAAATGGGGGCATTCAAGGAGTCTGGGATTACAGTAGAAAGAAGACATAACGTCGGGACCAAATTCTCCCTTTTTCCTATTTTCCAATAGTAATAAGGTAATGACGAAGCAGGCAAATAACTGCGAAACCAAATTTCACTTCTATATTATGCACAAAATCTTGCTCCCTATAGATAATGCATCTCATTTTTTCTTTATTATCAGACATTTCTTCCTGTGCGAATCTTATTAAATTCAGTTTACGGATCCGCTGATCCGATGGTAAACTAAATAGAGGGAATGTGACATGGAAGGTGTGTTATCTCCTATTTTTGCATTACATAATTGGGGATTACTAAATTTCCATATTGTAGTGTTTTTTATTGAGCCAGGTTTCGCTCATGCTCACCATGTCAAGGTTTTTGGGTAGTAAAGGATGGTATGATTTTGAGGCTTCGGAGTCCCATAAAAGATACATGAGAGCTCCAACTGCCTCACTGTAGGAAATCTTATTATCGATTTCTTCCTTCTCTGTTGAAGGTGGCATGGAGCTTTGTCTTATGATAGGCGTTGATATACTTTGTTACAACCCATCATTCCAAATCTCTCTAAGACCCTCGGATTTGGACAACTAAAAACTTGAAAATGCGCAGAATCTTTCTTAGGCTGTGACTAACGTTCTTAAAATTAATTTTTCTTTTTAGTAGTGCCGAAAGTCAAAAATATAACATTGGCACAATCACAGGAGTCACAATAAGGTAATGTTTGAGGTTCCGCCTATTTAGTTTTACCTACACGTCATGGCAACAATAGGATAATGCAATAATAATTGGAATACGTGAATTGGGGAATGCAAAGGAGAGTAAGAAAGTAATTAATTACAAAATAATTAAGGTATATTACACATTGCTGTAATGTATATTTTAAATGTAATATTTATCAAAACAATTCAACCGATTTGTCAAATATTCTCAACAAAGCATTTACCTCAGCTTAATTTTCATATTTAAGCTGTGGCATTACTCCCAGCATAGCATACGAGAAAGGCTGGTGCGCTGACCTTGAATGGCTGTTTGTGACAGTGTGAGTATAAGAGCTACAGTGTCATATAAGGTTTGTTCCAACAGAGTTTTGAACAATTCTCAAATCAACTATCGAATAACTGATTAGCCAAATAGTTCTGGAATTATTTTCTTGTGTTTGATTGGTTCAAGCCAGTTCTGGAATGGCTCAGAACTGCAGTTGAAAACTTTCTCGTGACTCCTGAACAATGTGCGTTAATGCAAATTCAAGCATTTATAGCGCCTTTTTAGTTACGAAAACGTCGATTTGGTAGCTTTGGAACCACCATTTTCGCCAAATGAGGCAGGTTTGGAACACGACTTTATTGCACAGGTCTAGGATGGAATCATATCGCCATGGTTACGAACAAATAAAATGTTTGGTAAGACCCTTACGACAGCAAATTGGGTATCAGATGCGTCCATATTTAGCGACCCCGCAGATATCCTTGATTTTGGGGGGCTACATAGTACTCAAACAAGGACGGTACCTTTCTCAATTTCCAATAGTTATTCTACAATTGCCCTAATAATTATTATATTATTAGAGCAGACAACCCCAAATGGCATATAGCTGCGTTAATGCAAAAAAACGCAGCATGCATATACGAGTAATTAAATGTAATACATCGATGTCAAAAAGGGGCAAGAATAATAATAACAATAAAATTTAAATATATATTTCCTATATTTTATACTAATGACCATTTCACATAATATAAGGACCCATGTATAGAATATAGTATGTATATAGGGGTATTTAAAAAACCTGCTACCTATATACTATCATCGGTATATGGATCCATTTAATTTTTAATTGATTTTTTTCTCGCCACGTAAACCTAAACCAAACTGATTAAAAGACAACTTCTTCCAGCAAAATTCATAAAGGCCTGATATAAAAAAAACTGAACGATAACTCAAAATTAACTTCAACAAATTTGTCTTCTGAACTTTCGGGGAATAAATCTTCCTCCTTTCTCAGTGGTAATGTCACAAAGAAATTTCAGACAATATCGGTGAAATTCAACCAAGAAGGCAAAATTGAAGGTGCTTCGAAATTTTGTAACATGTATATATTTGGGTTGGTTGTTACCAACGTATATGAGTATGATCAAAGAAAATAATACTACGCAGTATTATTTTCTTTGGTATGATACAAGAAATAACTACAATCTACATACGGGGGTCTCTAAAAGTTTACCCATGTTTGCGTGTATTGATCTTGGCTACCATGATTTGGGTATTCGAGGGAGTCTAGTCTTCTTGAGAGAGTAGAGAATGTCATTTATGTATTATGACTGGCTGTAACTTGCCGACATAAAGGTTGGATACATTTTTTCAGCATATTGCTCAACTAATGGGCGTGGACATACATATGTATACCTACCTACCTATAGTACGTTAGTAAAAGTGCATCTGTTTTCAAAATATATTTGAATCAATGTTGATAGATCGTTGTTCTTGAAACATCTACATTAGTATTTGTAATATGAAGGATGAGACTGCAGTATAATTATAAGATCAACTGACTTACCTGTAAGGAAGTTTGAGCTGAATTATACTGCAGTCTCATCCGATTATTACAAACCCTCCCTGATCCCCACCCTTAATGATCTATCACAAAATAAGCACTGAGATAGTTTTTAGCGACGATCGGGTGACTGGCGCCGGTTGGGACAAAAAACACCTTTCTTTAAACGTTTGTATGGCGTTTGTACAGAGAGAAGCAAACTACATTAGTATTTGTAATAATTGGATGAGACTGCAGTATAATTCAGCTCAAACTTCCTTACAGGTAAGTCAGTTGATCTTATAATTATACTTATCTTATAATATAGTTTGTATCTTTTTCCTGGTTGTCAAATCACTTATAAAATTTTTGTTTCCTGGGTCTCAAAAAAAAAATTGCTTTTTGCGACAACACACTGTCATATTATTTCAATGGTTGAGACCCAGGAAACAAAAATTTTATCTTATAATAGACAACTGAAATAAGAAAACAAACGAAAATAGCTGCCAGCCTACCTATATGTTATATCATCCGCAATATTATGATTATGATTTTAACAAATTAAAATAAATAACAACTTAGCATGAATAACCAAACATCTCTTAGTTTAGATAATGCCAAAAAATTATAAATAATGCTAGCAGGGCTATATGTTACCCCTTTACAGGTTTGTATGTGAATGTGTAAACTTATTAATGACTTAAAAACAACAAGACCAAGAAATAACCAATTTCTGTATATTTCTCACGTAAACATAAAGTTCTCCCGTAAAAAACAAACGAAAACCAATTAAACATTTACATAAAACAAAACAGAGACAAAAATATGATCAAAAACTATGTACAAACTAGGCGCGACACAAAAACAAACAGTTAACAAAAGATCACAAGTATGCAGATTATTACAGAGATAAACTATACCCCCTTGGGAAATAAAAATAGCACATCTTTTTTTTTCAAAACGCGACTACAGGTTCATTTATCATTTATTCATACGTTTCATTTATTCGTCATCGTCAGATAACACGCACTCCTCCGATGAGTCGGCGTCTGAGTCGTCTTCAAAGTTCAAAATTATATTATTTAATTCTTTCGGTGTTTGGTCTCCCTTGAACCATTTATGACAATATTAAATTTGTTTCTAAAATCCATCCTTTGTTTTCAGGATCTTAAGAAACTGGCCGTATTTCAGTTGCGTGAGACCAAATAGCGCAAATTTGGTTACATCGTCTGATTTTTTCAATAAGTTCTTGCTAACAAGGGGGTAAAAGTTGTGCATTAAATGTTTTATTATTATTATTAGTGGGTTTTTGTCACTTTTGCTCTGATACGCTGCTAGAAAAATGTCCGCGCAGCGTTAACAGATGCTAACTTATACAGGGTGATTCAGTTCCGGTGCTCAACATGGGGATCTCGGAAACCGTAATAGATACAAAATGGTTCGAGGGAGACCAAACACCGAAAGAATTAAATTTAAACTTTGAAGAGGACTCAGACGCCGACTCATCGGAGGAGTGCGTGTTATCTGACGATGACGAATCAATGAAATGTATGAATAAATGATAAATGAACTTGTAGTCGCGTTTTGAAAAAAAAAAGATGTGCTATTTTTATTTCCCAAGGGGGTATAGTTTATCTCTGCAATAATCTGCATACTTGTGATCTTTTGTTAACTGTTTTTTGGTGTGTCACGCCGAGTTTGTACATAGTTTTTGATCATATTTTTGTCTCTGTTTTGTTTTATGTAAATGTTTAACTGGTTTTCGTTTGTTTTTTACGGGGGGACTTTATGTTTATGTGAGAAATATGTACACAGAAATTGGTTATTTCTTGGTCTTGTTGTTTTTAAGTCGTTAATAAGTTTACACATTCACATACAAACCTGTAAAGGAATAACCTATACTTAGCCCTGCTAGCATTATTTATGATTTTTTGGTATTCTCTAAACTAAGAGATATTTTGTTATTCATGCTATTTTGTTATTTATTTTAACTTGTTAAAATCATAACATAATACAGTGTGGATAGAAATTGTGGAATATTGCTTATACTTCTTAAAATATTCTTCATATCAAAAACATGTTTTGATAAAAGTGTTAGGGGAAATTATTTCCCGTTTAGTGATATCGTAGCACAAAAAATGTGGTTGCCATGGTAACCGACTTGATTTTTTTAAATGGCACCATATTCGTTTTTGGTGAAAATTGATACATTGGAACTTTCTGAATACGATACAATACAATTTTAATGGGGTCGCGTAAGAAAAAAATACAAAAAAATTAAGTTTTCTATTATGCTATTGACAATGTTTATCAAAATAATTCTTAACATCAAGTTAGCCATGCCAAAATCAGAACATTGCGAAACTGTCACTGGCTGTGTAACTGTGTACATTGTTACACTAAACGTACTTTTTTACTCAATTTTCTGTGTACTTAAGTACTTTGTATGTTAACCTGTATTCTTTCCGTTTCACTAATTCAAGCGCCATTATAACTTACTAAGTAGGTGCTTAAGTAGGAACACAGAAAATTGAGTAAAAAAGTACGTTTACTGTAACAATGCACACAATTACAAGCAACTGACAGCTAGTGACAGTTTCCCATTGTTCTGATTTTGGCATGGCTAACTTGATGTTAATAATTATTAAGGTAGGCTGGCAGCTATTTTCGTTTGTTTCCTTATTTCAATTGTCTATAAGATAAGTATAATTATTTGTAGATGCAATATTGGTTAAATATAAGCTGATTTACCTTAACACATGTATTAAGGTAAGTTGAAATTGTGTGTTTGCTTCTTTGCCGACAGTTTTTTTGTATAGTTAATGGTGATAAATGTATTAATTATGAAATGAAAGCAAATTTATTTCTAAATATATTCTTCAGTGTTATATTCTTACATTCACTTCCTTTTTACTACCTACGAAAATATTCTTCGGATCACACATCAATAAAGTCAGTTAATAATTTCTATTAAAGTAACTACATATTATACGTCCAACTATGGGTTGGGATACAAACCTAAGCGATTTTTGAAGTTTTCAAAAATTTGATAGCGAGTTTGATAGCCTCTGCTTGCCAAACGCTACTAAATTTTTCTCTGCCTTTTACGTTTTAGAATAACTATTTGATAACAAGCAAAATGAGCTATAGTTTGTTCATTACACGTCACGTTTACTGGTTAGTCATCTCGTGTCGAATTAATTTTCGAGAAAATTGCGAGCCTCTGCTCGCAAAACGCTGCCGATTTTTTTCTCTGCCTTTACATTTTTAAAATCAACATTAAATAAGGAAAAAATGAGCTATAGTTTGTCCATGAAACTGGATGTTTAGTATTTAGTCAACTCGACTCAAATTGACAGGCCTCTGCCCAGGCGAAAGCTGGGCTTTATTTTCTCTGCTAAGTCGGATTTATAATCCAAGGGAAGCCAGCTTTCGGACTGAAATGAAATTTAACGTTTACTAAAACGCACTTTTTGATAAATTTTAACCCTTTCCCTTTAGTTTAAGTGACCAAGTAGGGACGGCAGAGTTTGTGATATGTAGTATGGATATCACCCTAATATTAAAATATTATCAACCTTTTGTAAGACCTGTTGACTAACTTTGCCCGCCACCTCCCGGTCTATAATAAAAGGTATTTTTTTATATATAAAAGATAATGTATAAGCACAGAAATCGCGCATGGGTTGCCTGACTGTAATCCTTGCACGGATACCTTTACTTAAAAATTATTTAGCTAACTTTTTCTTATTACTCTGGTTATGTGTCATCAAAAAATATAGTACCAATTGATAGTAAAGGGCATAAGTAAAACGGAAAAGATAGGTTGCCTACTTTTGCTTGTCCTTAATACTTGTTCATAACTGGCAATCTGCAGTTATGAACAAGTGAGTCGGTATTAGTAATTATACGTCGATGGCCCCGTCCTCGAGATCACACTGTAGTTTATGTTTCTGTGCTCTTTTTGTCGCGTATATGTTTATAGAAAAAAGTTTTTGGTAACCCGCCTTATCGATATCCGCCCGCGCGATAAAAAAAGGCCTTACAATAGCTGGTGTAGATAAACTATCTTTAAATCGCATAGTACCCGCCATGCTTCCACCTCGGCAGCTTTCAAAAGAGACCTAACTATTGAAAATATTAAACGTACAGTGGAATGGACTGAAATTCAAATACGTTTATAAAATTCTATAATAGACCCAAGTTATGTGCTGTATATTGTTTAGGTAGCATAGAAACTTGTATATGCAGCATAAGATAAGGAAATACAATGTAAGCCCAGCAGAGGTATTATATACGGGCCATAGACTAAGAGCAAACACTTCCTACTTGTATTCAATAAAGATCAGTTCTTTTTAAAAACGACTTTGCGTCAACCCGCCTCGTAACTCCCATAATTACAAACTCACAGTTCGCAAACATTCTAATAAATAACTTAGAAAATACCGAGTGGCGCAATACTTAAAATTACAACCACAGAAATAACAGTGTTATGCCTACATACTACTTTATTAAAATATACAATATACATTACCAAATATTTAGTTACGTAAGAATTTATAAAATACTGTCTACAAATAGTGTTAAATTATCTTGTGAATTTCGTTCCAGTGATTCACATGTAGATCACATACATGGTGTTCTACATTGTATTGGGTAAGCTGTGTTTATATAATAAACAATTTCGTTGCGAATACGTGACGAGTTTCATCTCGCAAGTCACGCACACAAGGTCGTAGCACAGACCTATATAGCTTAGCGAAGCTATATAGGTCTGTGGTCGTAGCCAAAGAAACACCTCAGATCGCACCAAAGCTTTCAACATCTACAGTGTGATCTCGAGGACGTATAATTAGAGGTTACACGACTTACCTGTAAGGAAGTTCAATCCTCAATTATACGAGATAGCTCCGTCCGAAGAGATCACACCCACCCGCCACTATTCATCTCCAAAATACTGCGATCTGAGGGGCAACATAATGAATATCAGGCGAGCGCGGGCGGATATCGATAAGGCGGGTTACCAAACACTTTTTTCTATAAACATATACGCGACAAAAAGAGCACAGAAACATAAACTACAGTGTGATCTCTTCGGACGGGGCCATCTCGTATAATTGAGGATTGAACTTCCTTACAGGTAAGTCGTTTAACCTCTAATTAGCCCTCGTCCGTATTCTTTTTGAAACATATATCAAAATGTAGATAATTTTATTACGAACAGGGTGATATTTGGTTGCCTAAGCAAAATTGGGCACGACTTATAGTTGTCGCGTTTTTAAAAGTCCGAATATTTGATACTTGACAATCCCGTATTTTTCAGCAAATTGGCCGATGTCCAAAATTATTTCTTTAAACATATAGTACGTGAAAATCTTTACAACCTGATATATTATTTTTGAAATATCTCTTATTTCATGGCCTACTACGACAAAAAACACAAAAATTATGAAATCGTATTAGGCATGTTTTGGAAAAGAAAAAAAAATGGCACCATTAAATTGGCCGTACATGGAAACCCTGCTTAGAAAGTTTCAGTGACATAGATTCTACAGAGTGTTTATGAATTAGGAAAAAAGTTGAAAATGCCATAATTATGCTGGAATTCTCTAAAACAAAAAAAACCGCGGTTTGTCCCAATTTAATATTGGGCATCTCAGAAATAGATGAATGACAACGAAAACAAATGGTATCATTTTTTTTTTGTTGGTAGTGCGAATTCAATTCAAAATCTTTCTATTTACTATTTGTATGTACGGGTGGGCCAAATTGGACACTTTCAAAGGGAAACTCCTATTTTTAACGAAGATAGACGAAAACTGATAACGGTGTCTGAGGCTCATTTTTTGTGATAAACTTAAGGGCGAAAACCGCAAGTCGTTATGTGTAACCTTTCTTGAGTTACAGGGCGTCTTTCGAAAATGTGCGTTTTCGAAAAGTGGCCGTAACTTTTTTCGGGTTGAAAATTTTGTCTTTCTGTAAAAACATTCCTAAAGCACTTTTTTACGTAGAATCCAACGATGTAAATATCATTATTTTATAATCAGTACTTTAAGAGTTATTGATAAAAAAAATCATTTTTTAAATAGAACACCCTATATATTTTTTCATATTCTAGTAGAGCTTGAAATTGCCATTCCGAAAATATATAACACTTAATGTTTTGCTCAAGTAATTATCTTTAAACTTACAGCTTTTATGTTTTCACGTGTAATTTGAAGCGAGCACTTTCAACAAGTAGGCATTGGACGATAAGATAACAAAAAAAATCCAAGAAATGTTTACTGATACCTGTCAAATTTTGAATTGAGTTGTTTAGTCAATAAAAACGCTGCTAATACTGTTCAATTATTTACACAATGAAATTTGAAAATTATGAAAAATGGGATATGGTGGTCTGTCTCATACAAACCTGTGAAAGTGCTGAGGTAGCAAGTAATTTGTACTACGAGCGGTATCCAGAGAGGAGGCAACCTTTTAGAGATATTTTTACAAGATTAAGACACAACTTAATTAACACTGGTCGATTTGAAAAGAAAAGGTCGAAAAAGTATGTATCAAATAGTGATATATAGGAGTTGGAAGAAATAGTAGTTTTAGGAACTCTTGCAAACAATCCTAAAACTTCGACGCGCTTTAAAAAAGCACAAATTCAAACCATACAGCATCAGAAAATTTCATCATATTAGGCCCGGAGATTTTTAACGGCGCATGTATTTGTGTCAATGGTTTCTGGATAATGGTAACGAAGTGCGCGTTTTTTCATTAAATTGTATTTGGACATACGAAGCTTATGTATGCAGTGATGGTATTTTCAACCGCTATAATTCTTATACTTGGGCACAACAAAATCCTCATTTAGTTGTGGAGAAGAAGAATCAAGGGCGATTTGGATTTAGTGTATGGACTGGTATGTTTAGGGGTAGAATTATCGGCCCGTATATTTATGAAGGCACTCTCACAGCTCACAGCCCAACGGTATTTGCAAGTTTTAAGGCAGGAAATAAAACCTATTGTTGATAATTTGCCTTTAATGGACCTCAGAAACGTGTATTTTCAGCAAGATGGAGCTCTGGATAGCTAACCAAGGCCCCAATTGTTGGCCGGCCAGGTCACCGGACCTGACACCGATGGATTTTTATTTCTGGGGGAAATTGAAAGATATTGTTTTTAAATTGCCGACGAACACCAGAGATTTAAAAACAATATCTTTCAATCTCCCCCAGAAGTAAAAATCCATTGGTGTCATGCAAGGTTTAGCCTCTCTTACTGCCATTGAATTAATTAATTCGACTCGACATGTTCAGAAAAGATGCCGTTTGTGCTTAGAAGAAAACGGTCGACATTTTGAACATCTCTTATGAAGAAATATTTCGTTTCTCTTTGCTGTTCTTTTGTGGTTGTTTCGTTTCTTAGTTACGTACCTAATATTTATTTTCAATATATTTTAAATTGTTATTATGTTGTGGCTTTTATTTGCAAACAAGATACTTTAATTAAAATTTTACAGCTGCTAGTTTCGTCCAACGCCTACTTGTTGAAAGTGCTCGCTTGAAATTATACACGTGAAAACAAAAAAGCTATAAGTTTAAAGATAATTACTTGAGCAAAACATTAAGTGTTATACAGGGTGTTTCTAAATTATGGTGCCAACGTAATATGACAGATAGAAAATGTCATTTTGAACAAAAAGTTTCCTATAAACATGGGTCCTAAAATGCATAATAAGAAAGTTACAGGGTGATGAGAGTATAGTTTGAAAAACATCTTTATCGCAATAACACAATGGGTTTTCTACTCATAACTTTTTTGAGGTTATCTTTTTGGTCTCGCAGGTTCATCATTTTAGTGCACCTTTTTATTTTGCAACAAAAGGGTACTCTTGTTTCGTAAGGATAAAATCAACCGTTTGCGTTGAAATCGGCAAAATGTGCTCCAAAACACCTCTGTTAACTATAAAATTCGAAAAATAAAATTATCGCCTACCGCATTTAAATGTTTTACAGTTGAATTGTACTTTCACAATTAGGAAAAAATGGCTAAAGGATATTGAGTAAAACATCACTGGTTTTGCTGAAATATGGATTTCAAAATTTTCTCGAGTTCAATCCGTTCCATTTTGAAAGCGAAAAATTTTTGATACATAGTTCATAGGGAATTTTTTGTCACTTTAAATGGTACAATTATTTGGTAAAATTTGAAAGCGGTAGTTGAAAATGTTATTTTTCGAATTTTGGAGTTAACAGGTGTTTTGGAACACATTTGGCCGATTTCAAAGCAAACGGTTGATTTTATCGTTATGAAACAAGAGTACCCTTTTGTTGCAAAATAAAAAGATGCACTAAAATGATGAACCTGCGAGACCAAAAAGGTAACCTCAAAAAAGTTATGAGTAGAAAACCCATTGTGCTACCCCGCCCCTCCGCCTCTGGTCGCTGAGAATAAATTGTTTTTACACAAAATTATTGCACTTCAGTTACTAAATAATTACACTAAGTTTCATTTAAATTGCATAACTTCTGTAGAAGTTATTGCGATAAAGATGTTTTTCAAACTATACTTTCATCACCCTGTAACTTGCTTATTATGCATTTTAGGACCCATGTTTATAGGAAACTTTTTGTTCAAAATGAAATTTTCTATCTGTCGTATTACGTTGGCACAGTAATTTAGAAACACCGTGTATATTTTTGGAATGGTAATTTGAAGCTCTACTAGAATATTAAAAAATATATAGGGTGTTCCATTAAAAAAAGTTTTTTTTATCAATAACTCTTAAAGTACTGATTCGAACATAATGATATTTACATCGTTGGATTTTACGTAAAAAAGTGCTTTAGGAATGTTTTTACAGAAACACAAAATTTTCAACCCGAAAAAAATTACGGCCACTTTTTGAAAACGCACATTTTCGAAAAACGCCCTGTAGCTCAAAAATGGTAACAGATATCGATTTGCGGTTTTCGCCATTAAGTTTATCATAAAAAATTATCCGCAGACACCGATATCAGTTTTCGTCTATCTCCGTTAAAATTAGGAGTTTCCCTTTAAAAGTGTCCAATTTGGCCCACCCTGTACAGGGCTTAACTTAAGATTTACTTGCTTGCTTTACATCATACAATTAGTACAATAACATTTGCAACGGCGTTTAACTCGCCGGGAGGTTAGGTTCCTAGTAGCCGCTCCCTTTTCCATTGTGTAAACTGCAGGATATAATACACAATGATTGTGTGGCTACTTATTTTAATAAATTTTCAAAATGAGCTCCATTAGTCGCTAGACAGTAGTACAATCTCTGTTCACATTCCGCTCTTACTTTAACAAATGTGTCGTGAGAAATACGTTGGCATTCTTTTGTTATTCTGTTCTTCAGATCCTCAATTTTTGTGGGAGGGGTTTTATACACGTTTGTTTTATTTCCCCATGTCAATGCTGTTGAAAATCTCGGGTAAAAAGTAATTTATTTTAAATTATGAAAACACCGTTTTTTACCCATAACTTCTTCAAACATCATCGGATTTCAAAAAATTAAAATGAGTTGTATTCGCAATAACATCAGCTTTAAAATGATGTATGACAAAGGGGTTATTCCCATTTGAAATTTTAAAGTTAGGGGTGGTGGGGGTTAGAGGGGTGAATTTGTCAACATGACCTGTACGTCAAAGAAGTTCCCCCTCCGAATAAAAATTGACGGGTCCCGGCGATTTCTGATTTTTTTCGTAGTTTTAAAAATATTAAGGGTGGACTGTTTTAAAATGAACACAGTGTATGTAATGCTCACGTAATGGGAATGGTAGAATTAACAAAGGTGATACAGGAAAAATCTGGTTGAATTTATTGAGACTACTATAGGCGGCCGCATTACCTCTAATTGTCGCATCTGAGTATCTGGAAGTTAGAAAACATAAAAATTGTGAATTATGATGGGAAATTGTTTGCCTCCTTTAGAATCTATGGCACTGGCATTTCACATAAAACCTGATGGCAGTTGGACACTGACATATATAATAACCTTGTACCAGCCCCCTTGTGGTCTCCTTGGAGTCGACAGAAAACAAACTTCCCCTCAAGGCTTCACTTTTCCTATGTGAAATGCTGGGTCCCCTTATTTTAAAGAGTCCCTGGGATCGACACTATATTAATACATTAATATAGTGTTAGCCCAGGTCCTATACCGGGTAAATGTCGCGACTCGCAAGAAGTTTTGCCCGGTAATTGTTGAAACGGAACGACCTGAACGTTCGAGGGGATGATGTTTTGTGTGTTAGAGTTTTTTGATGTTTGACGTGCAACATAACATAACCTAAAAATATCCCGAGAACGCCGAGGCATAAGTATATATATATATAGGGTGAGTCAAGGGCGTATCCAGGATTTCGCCTTGGGGGGGGGGGTAATATAAAATATTTTTTAGCATTAGGGGTTTGGTGCGTTTGTAAAAGCAATTTCAACTGAATATGGTGGTATTTTATTACCTACATAAAAAAAAATACATTTTTGGCGTATCGCTCAATAACCCGAGAAACATCTACATTGACTTCTCTGTGGGTAAATAGCAGTGCCAATCCTACTAATCGCTCTTCGCCCATAGTGGAGCGTAACCAGGTTTTCAGTCTTTTCAATGAAGAAAAGCTTGCTGACGCAACACGAATTGGCAGAGCAATTAATATGTGTAGATTTTTTTTATAGTAGGAAATATGTCTTTATCACAGTCTTTATAACTTGTAAGGATATCACAAATATTATTGTCGACTCTACATGTTTTTTGTCATAAATCTAACTCTCCTTGCAATTTAATTTTTATTACTTCGTCAGACTCTTGACTAAATTTACCTAAATATAGAGTTGAGAAATTGGACATTTGATGGGCTTGGGGGGGTAATTACCCCCTGTACCCCCCCTTGAATACGCCCTTGGGGTGAGTCAGAATGTATAGTAAATACTTTAAGGGGGTCTATTATATAAAATTTTTCGATTTGGGCTTTCCTTGCAAAGTTATTCGGGTCTACAGGGTGACCCAAAAGTATAATTTTTTATTTATATCTCAATAACGGCGCTACTTAAAAATTTGAAATTTGGTATGTGTTATCTACTTATTGGAAGACGCCTTAGGGTAGTTTATTCATTTACACACTGCCCTAAAAAGGGTATAAACCCCTATTAATTTTTTTGCTCGAACTTTTTTGTGGGTCATTTTTACGTAAATACAGGGTGAGTCAGTTTTAATCAACAGGTGATAGAAAACCAAAAAATTACCGCACTTTCTTCTATAAACTATATCATTTTAAGGTCTTATAAAAAAGTTACAGGGTGTTAAATTTGCAAGAAAACTGTGGATTTTATTGAATATTTTACAAACTAGTTGAGATATTTAAGTCATATTTGGTACACGTTATAACGGCATGGGTTAGCATAAAACCTGTTAATATCAACCATCTTGAACAACCAGTGGCGTAGAAATGGGTAATTAGTATCATTTATTTTAGAAAAAAATATAGAACCACCTTGTATAGCAATAAAATGTACCTATTCAAATTCTTATGTAAATTTTTATTGTAAACAAAAACGTTCTCTTAGCATTTTTTCATATGTGTCATGGTTTCATAGCAAATTTGATTTTTTCGTATTATTTCGGGATACTTCTGAAAAATTAACTTAAAACTTTTCTCCATAAGTAACATTCAAAGTAGAAAAAATGTGTTTTTTACTTTAAATACAGTAACTTTTCCCAATAAACTTACCCATTCAAGGTTTTACTTTTCAAGATACAGACCGTAACATTAATTGTATATCTTCCTTAAATGTTTTAGACCCTGTATCTTCAAAAGTATAGCCTTAAATAGGTGAGTTTATTGGAAAAAGTTACTTTATTTCAGGTAGCAAACACATTTCTTCTACTTTAAGTGTTACTTATGGAGAAAAGTTTTAAGTTAATTTTTCAGAAGTAGGTACCCCGAAATAATACGAAAAAATCAAATTTGTTATGAAACCATGACACATATGAAAAAATGCGAAGAGAACGTTTTTGTTTACAATAAAAATTTACATAAGAATTTGAATACATTTTATTGCTATACAATGTGGTTCTATTTTTTTTCTAAAATAAATTATACTAATTACCCATTTCTACGCCACTGGTTGTTCAAGATGTTTGATATTAACAGGTTTTATGCTAACCCATGCCGTTAAAACGTGTACCAAATAAGACTTAAATATCTCAACTAGTTTGTAAAATATTCAATAAATTCCACATATTTCTTGCAACTTTAACAACCTGTAACTTTTTTATAAGGCCTTAAAATGATATAGTTTATACAAGAAAGTGCGGTTATTTTTTGGTTTTCTATGACCTGTTGAAGTGTTGCAGATTAAAACTGAATCACCCTGTATAACAAAAATATGATTTGCCCTTTTATTTAAGAATTTTTTTCCCTCTACATGTTATCTCAAAAACATAATATTTTTCCTACAAAAACTTTATTTCATGCCAAATGACATTCCCCTGACTGTTCCAGAAAATCAAATAAAAATTTATAGTAGGCGGGCGTCAAACAATTTAATTATTTTTTATTGAAATCGGCAGTGAAGTGTCATTATTGTACAATTTTTTCAATAAGTAGGCCTTGGCGAGATGTAAACGTCAGACGCGGAGCCATCGCCCGTCAAAAGTGGCCAAATATTCAAAACCCGGCCCCATAAATCCCATTTAACTTTTCGTACACATTGCGAAATTGTTACCTATAGCCAGTGATGTCACAGATACATTTTTTTCGGTATCTAGATACAGATACTGTCTGGCAGATGTATCTAGATACAGATACCGATACATTTTTTCCAAAGTATCTGGGTACAGATACAGATACGTTAAAAAAGTATCTATAGATACTTCCAGATACATTCAGATACTTTCAGTTAATTAAGAAAATTTCAGACCTCATACGGCAATTAATATACTTACCTACCTACTTTGATATTTATGAAACAAGTGTGTGTGTAGGTAAAGTAGAACCAATGACGTCAAAACCTTTAGACGTGGTGCCCCATTGTTAAAATGCCCTTTATTTTGACTCCAAGATTAAATATATCCATACTATTCTAAAAACATGCTACAAACAAAGACAGAAAGTAAACTATCAACCAACTATACACCCGGTGATTCCCGGTTATAGTTCCTCCAGAATCACACTTAGATATCGCATGTTTTTTTCTTGTTTGGGGGCGCCGGAAGCATCGGAACCTCATCTGAAGACTCGGGGGGATGGTCTAACGACGCCAGCCTCCGAGCCCAGAGTCGAAATAAGTTCGCTACGGCTCGACAAAAAGGGGCAATTTCTGACAATCTCGCGACATTTTCGGAATAATTTAATGGAGCGCTTAGATTGTGATTAGTTCTGGGGGTCAAGCGTTTATCAAAACAAACCTGTCTAGAGGTTCTGACGTCATTGAGTAGAACTGTTTAGACGAATGTGAAGTTTAGATTGTCCCTAATTGAAACAAGTTGTTGGTTAGTAGTTTACCGTGTACGTCACTCCAAAGTGAGCACTGAGTAGGTGCTTTATATACGGTATTTAAAAAAAAACACTAAATCACACCCCATTTTATTATTTGTATTGTTTATTTTTTGTTAACATTAGCAACATTTCGAAGTTTTCATCGCTGAGCCTGTTACGCCTTGGCGTTAAAATTTGTCCTCCTGTACTAGAGGAGCTCGACTGGCGCAGATGATGGTAAACCGTGTTATATTTTTTGCCTCATCGATTGCACAAAGCATGTAATTCTATTTCAATTACAATAAACTTAAAATTAATTTTTGCCCATAGGAACGGTTTAAAAATTAAATATAGGCACGTGGCACGCCTTGGCATCGTGGCTAAAAAATGTATCTAGTATCTAAAAGTATCTAGATACTTTCAAAAGGATCTAGATACTAAAGCAGATCCTGATTTTTGTAAGTATCTAGATATGTATCTAGGTATATAAAAAGTATCTAGATACATGTATCTCATCATTACATTACATCACTGCCTATAGCAGCACAATCTTTCAGTGTAAACATTTAAGTAGGTTTGAATATTAATCTACTTTAAATGGAGGATGCACAACAGGCCGCAGTTTGGATTTTCTGTCAGAAAGTGCTGTGTCTCGTCGCGTTTTCCTGATCGCCGTGGTCTGCCGCGGGGACAGAAAAGCCTCTAACCGGCGCGATCGCTTGCGCGAGAGACGTCAGAGTGGCCCATTACAAAAACAAGTAGTTTGTATATCCTAGAGCCTTTCGCTTGTTGTTAAGCAGGTTTTTACCGTCTAAATTATAAAAAGATTCAATTCACTAAACAGTATTCCGCCACGTAGTATACTCCATGCCGCCACCACCTATCAGGAGAGTTAGATCTCTGACGAAACCTCCCCGTACCTATAAAACAGTAAATTAACACTAAATCCTTCTAAATTGTATCAATTTAGTAGGAAATAAAAAGATGTTGTAACTAACTAACTAGGTAGAGCAATCGTCAAAGTTAAGCAACGCCGTGTGTAGTCGGTTTATGGGCGGATGATCCCTTATGATTATTTTTTCGCCTAATAAAACATTTTTTTTCCGATTTCAAAAAAATATATAATATGTACCTCGGCACTGAAGTTCTTTTTATGACTCATGTGGCTTATTTAAATTCCACATAAGTCAAAAAGTTGAACTTCAGTGCCTTGGTACATAAATAACTAAAACTATAAAAATATCAGGTAACAACAATACAGCTTCAGTATAAAAAAGATGTTACAGTAGGTGCCCAAAATGCTGTCCATGACATCTTTCACAAGTCTGTAACCGTTTGATCAAATTAAAATTAACTCCTTGTAATGTTTGCACTGATTTTTTTTTATCTTGGTAGCAATGTCAAAAATTCTATTACGTAATTCGTCTATCGTGTTTACTTCTGTGGAATAAACCACATTTTTCATATGGCCGCATAAGTACTTGATTTTCTGGAACAGTCAGAATGGTATTTGGCATGAAATTATTTTTTTGCAGGAAGAACATTGTGTTTTCGAGGAAAAAATGAAGAGGGAAAAAAGTTTCTTAAATAAAAGGGCTACACAAATCATATTTTTGTTATACGTAAAAATGACCCACAAAAAGTTCAAGCATCAAAATTAATAAGGGTTGTTAGTTTTTACCCTTTTCAGGGCAATGTAAATTAATAAACTACCCTAAAGCGTCTTCCAATAAGTAGATAACACATACCAAATTTCAAATTTTTAATTATAGCGCCGTTATTGAGATATAAATAAAAAAAATTCTTTTGGGTCACCCTGTAGACCCGAATATATTTGCAAAGAAGGCCCAAATCGAAAAATTTTATATAAAAGACTCCCCTTAAAACCATTTGCCAAACACCCCTTTAAAGTATTTACTATACATTCTGACTCTATAGAAAAAAGAAAAAGAATCTACTTTTGGTGGCCTCAGTCTGTTATCTATCCTAAAAATATTACACATTATGGATTCGCCTCAGAGAAATGTCCTCATTTTCCAAAATTTCATAGAGTTCTTTGAGATTGACAGTCTCGATGAAAGTACAGATGAAGAAGAATTATCAACTATTGTGCTGGTGTGCAGCCAACTACAACCGAAAGGAGGAAAACTTATTAGAATTGTGAACTACTTTGAAATGAAAAAATCACGGATACGCAATTTCAACAACACTTCTGAATAACAAGAGAAGTATTTGAAATATTAAAAGAAGAGCTTTACAATTATATCAAATCTAAAGATACTTCCCACCGCCAACGAATTGATCCTGGGAAACAAATTATAATGACTCCTTGGTTGTTGGCCAATCAGGAAAGTTACAGGTAAGTATTTCGTATTTCCACAGGCGCAACGGCGTGTGGCAAAGGTTAAAATCTAATACACGACAGAAAACAAAGCATAAACATGTAGGCATAAAGTAAAGTAGATAAGTCACATACACTTACATTTGCAATCGTGTATTTTAGATTTTTAAATACAAGCAAAACCAAAAACACGATGCCTTTTGTTTTCAGGGAAATAGCAGAACGTTTCGATGTGTCTAAGTCTGTGTTATGGGTTGGCGTCACCAGAGTAATTGATGTCTTATGTAAAATTGCAGATACATTTATTAAATGGCCAGAAGAACATGAAATGATCAAAATATCAAATGTATTTAGAAAATGGAGCAAAATTAGGCATTTCATAGGGGCTGTAGACGGACTTATATTCCTATTAGAGCTCCTTCAAACAAAATTAATATTTACACAAACAGAAAATGCTTCACTGGAATTATACTCCAAGCAATATCTGAACCTTCAATGAAATTTACTGACTGCTTTGTGGGTCAGATAACCGAATATTCAGGAATAGGTATATAATGATATTTTGGAAAATCGACTAGCATTTTTTAGTGACGATGAATTTATACTCGCGGATAAAGCCTACCTACTGGACAGCTGGTGCTTGACCCCATGGCGAGGAGCTAGAACAGTTCATGCGTAGTTTTTTCTATTTGGCGAGGCTGTTGCCTCGACGATCCTCGACGGTCCTCATGGGTATTAATTTAGCGTTTGTTCTTTTTTATTTAATGGACTGTAATCTTTATTAAAAGAGAATATTTTAAAAACAAATTTAACTATACAAGGCACAATGTTTAAAACTATTAAATTACAGGTGTGTAAACCAAACATCGCTCTCGCCTGAAAGTTATTAACTTTCAAAAATAATTTTTTTCTCTATAATGTCATAGTTGGGAATACATCGCAATTAAGCGTCCAATAACTTGTCTCGTCTGAATCTAAAGTTAAAACACACACCTTTTATACTGAGCGTTGCACTAAACCAGTTTTTTTTTTGTATGGTAACAACGCGCACTATTCCATCTTCTCCTGTATGGGTTGAGATGATTATTCCAAGCCGCCATTGTTGTACAGGAATATTGTCTTCTCTTAGGAGAACGAGATCATTTATTTTGAAGTTGGAGGCAGTATTCTTTCGCCATTTTCCACGCTGCTGCAGTGAAATCAAATATTCCATTGACCATCTCTTCCAAAAGTGATTGATACATAATTTGCTTTATCCTTTCGAACAATTTCAAGCGGTTTACCGGTGTACTATCTAACAAACTCAATTCCTGCAGTGATTTGATCTCCAATAAGGAAGTTGGCTGTTAATGGCCGAGAATTCAAAATACCTTCTATTTGACAAATTTATATTGTATATAACTGTTCGTAAGTTAACAGAGCATTACCTACAACTCGAATTAAATGACTTTTTGCCGATTTTAAGGAGGCTCCCCAAATTCCCCCAAAATGTGGTGCCTGGGAGAAATAAATTTCCAAGTTATTTCGTCTTGAAGAAAGAACTCGCGAATCTCAGGATTTTCAATATTAGTCTTTATGAAGGAAATAACCTTTTGAAACTCATTTTAGTAATACCCACAAAATTGGTGGCGTTGTCGCAGTATATTGTTGTACATAACCCTCTACGTGACACAAATCGTTTTAAACAGTTAATAAATGAAAACATTGTTAAGTCACAAACTAATTCAATATGGATTGCCTTAGTTGAGAAACATACGAAAATACATAAGTAAGATTTAATCGTTTTCCTATTTTTCAAAATACCATTTTTTATTAAAATAGGCCCCGAAAAATCAATTTTCGGGGCCTATTTCGGGGCTTTGGAAATGTAAGCCCCATGCATAATGTTTGACGTTGTTGCATAGAGTGCCTTGGAAACATAAGCCTAGTTACCCATTGTTGCGAAGTGTGCTTTGGAATATTGTTTAACGGTTCAGTAAAAATTCAATTAATGTATTGATTAAATAAATCATAAACGTACCGCGAGGACAAGAGTATGATCTGAGACCTTGCTATTTATTCGCCATTTGCACACATGAACACTAAAAGAGTCAAACTGGAAACACAAAAAACAACAAAAACCTAGACGAGTAGACAATGCTAATTTACAATAAATGTTCAATTTGTCCTCCTTGTTCTTCAAGGCACAATGCAATTCGTTTCTTTAAATTGTTTATGGCTCGTCCAATATCCCTTCGACGTCATTTATATTTGAGGAATAATACACTTGAATCATGTGACGCTTTTCTTCATGTGAAAATGACATTTTTTCAGTAAAATAAAGTATCCGCGACATTTAAAATTGTACTAAACTATCAAAGGTTATGGGGCTTATGTTTCCAAGGCATTCTATGCAGAAATGTCAAACATTGTGGGGCTTATGTTTCCAAGGCACTCTATGAAAAAACGTCAAACATTATGGGGCTTACGTTTCCAAGGCACTCTATGCAAAAACGTCAAACATAATGGGGCTTACATTTCCAAAGCACTCTATGCAAAAATGATTAATTTGATATTACGACAAGAAAAACAAAGTAAAGCATAATGTGTGACATATCATTTTAACCAGAAAAAATCCTCTTTTCATAAATGCAAAAATCCAATATGGCGCCCATAAGAAAAATAAAAGTTGATCGTCATATTTTTGTCCACGGAGGCGAGAAAGAAATGCGAGATCATATTTAGATTCCTTGTAAAAAAGTGCCTTAATAATGTTTAACTTAGAAATGAAAAAATAAAAACGAAAACGACAATTTTCAGTTTTTTCGCATTATTTTCAAAACGAGAAGGGCCAGCCAAAAATTTTTTTTACCATGTTACTCGGCATCAAATTCCGCAACTTTGCCCCAATTTAACCGACCTCGTATCTCTTAAGATAACCAAGATCCCCATGCAAAGACTCGAAATACGGTCACCCTGTATACACAGGGTGATTCATTTTTAATATGAGGTAACTTTAACAATCGATAGATCTCGAAAAATAAAACATTTTAGTAGTGAACCAATTTTTATATAGGGCCTTCGTTTTTGAGATACCGGGCGTTGAAAAAAATGTTTTTTCGATTTTTATTTTCTTTCTCCAAATCAGCAGGATGCATTTTTTTTATATTTTGTGCAACGTATTACCATTGTTTGCATCAAACAATCTTAATATTCTGTTATTTCGAAGGTCGTGGTTTAATTCCCGATCTTGTCTGTTACGCCCGAAAGTTATGCAGCATTATTTAGCAAACTTATATAATGTAACTATAATTACGTAACAATAAAATTGAATGGCATAGTTTTGCAGTCTGTAAGGTGGTAAGTTGGGCAGGCCCCAGCTAGCTCACCGTGGGGGAGTGGGGGTTATATAATATAAATAATAATAATAATAAAAAGGAAATTTAGCGCCACCCGTCTTCAGCCCTAGGGACACCACACAGATGAATAATATACCCGAAAACGGGAAATGGGCCTCTATGCCTCTTTTAAGGACCAAGATTATTATTGTACTATAGTTTTTAATAGAGATTTATTACGTCTAGCCTATGGTGGGAGAAGTGTCACAGCGTGTTCTGTTTTCATAAATAAAAGGTAACTTCCACAAATAATTAATAAATAGTAGTTTATTGGCACACTAGAGAACAAGTAAAAATATATAATGTTACGTGGGAGTTATATCACAGTTGAAGGTAATAACACGTTAAAATGAGATTCAGACACAAGTTAACCAACACGATCGCCTTAGGCTACCACAATCATAAGTACTCGTAAGCTGTATTCAAGCTATTCAGCTATCTCAAGCTCTGTCAAGCTATTACATAATCAAATTTAGAATTTTTAATAAAAGTAAAAAGCCCTATGTACCCTTCCCCGAAATGTAGCTACACTTTGGTTGACAAATGGGTGTCTGTAGTATTTTAATATTTGGCCCATTAATTAAGGAGATTCATTAACTGATTAAATAAGGAAGATTATGATAAAACAGTAGACATTTTCACTTATCTGGTACACTTGATGATGACTGAAGTGCCTGGCTAAGTGGTGGGTACTCTGGCAGTACCAGAAAGGGGCAGGAGTAGCCCTCGGCTCCCGCTGGTGGCAGTTGATGACAAGAATTAGCCCTTCTAGGCTTCAGGTGACGTAACAGGTGTCCAATGAAAGGCGGCAGCAGCCGTAGAACGTGATTGGCCCCCCTTCGGGCGGACGGAACGTGCCTTTGTGGGGGTGGACGCAGGATAAGGCCCCCTCAGCAATGGCCTCTTCTTTTTGAATGACCCCAAAATTACAGGCCTATAAGAAACGACCACGAGATTACCCAACAATCCGTCTGAGGGTGAAAAACCAAAGAAATAATTTCGTTCTATTTAAAATGGCACGTGCTTACCGGAGATGGTAGGTGGCCTGGTGGCAGCGAAGCAGCTCGGAAACTCACTTTGCGGCAGAAAATATCTCGGTACACTTTTCCCAACAAATCACCTTTAAAAAGTAACTTCAAAAGAACCTCGATGGGTATGAAAACTTGAGAAAACGCCGAATTTTCGAAATGAATAAAAAAAGACTTCGCTGCTAGTGGTTCCGAGCGTGGTTTGGCTTTGCCGGAAACCTCTGAAGGAGGGTGGGGAACCACGTCACTGACTGTGCACGATACCTTCCGGTACATTTTATGCCGCGAAATTCAAATATAGCCAGAGAGCAGGAGGCCGGTGAATCAACGGGTGTAGAGGTCCCAGCGCTTTCGCCAGGAATCGAAAGATTTGGCAATTCATCTAAAATATCAATTAATAATGGTAGGTGAAGAATGACCCGTAACATGTCTTCTACCAAAACCAAATTCTCGAAATTTGAAATGTGTACGAATAAACACCACTGCAAGGGGTACTTCTAAAAAACACAGTAGTGGTAAATTTCAGTTCAGCAGCTTGCTTATTTTTTGCAATAATTTAATTGGAGTTTTCTTCAATGACCACTATGGGGATCTCGGAAACTAGCAGAGCTAGAACAAAGGTTAAATAGAGAAATAATTGCAGTTTTGAATGCTCAATCTAATGTCCCTTTTGGATTTTTAAAAAAGTTCATGTCTCACTAGATATTTTGAAAAGAGCGATTTGTTGCTATTTCATCAGATCTCTGTAGCTCCGTTATTTCTGATTATACAGCAAAACTGTAGAGAAAAAAATGTAGATAATTTTGGGCTTAATAAGATGATTTAATTCAATGTTGTTTGTGATTTTTGAGATATGACATAAACTTGGGTTTTTTAAATGTAAATCATAGTTGGCTGTGGCCTTATCAAATCGGCAATTTTTTGAGCTTTCCAAAGATATAATATTCGGCATGGTTATTATAAAAAATAAAGGAGCTATATCTAATTTTCTGTTTTTTAATACTTATTTATAATAATAATAATAAACAAATTTATTTAGCAACAAATTGCTGTCCAACTCCATCATTAATGAAAAAAATCGAATTTTGAGCAAATTAGAATTTTTTTTGTCCGGAACAAAATTTGAATTTCCTCTTGTTTGATAATTATGTACTTGTTGAAATTTTGTCAACATGTTGATAAAATACGGCGCTACTAAATTTAATTTAATTTTATGAATAAATAGTAAAGTTTTATATTCTAAATAATTTTCTATGTTAAGCCATTCTAATTTATTTAACATATCTAAAATTTTGCTGTACTTATTCCACCCTAAAGTAATTCTCATTGATTTATTTTGTAAAATTTGCAAACGATCTTTGTCAACTTTTTTTAAATAAATATGAAATAGTACTACAAAAATTTAGATGTGGCAAAATTATAGTATTAGAAACTATTTTTAGTGTCCATTAACTTACATATAAACTTAATCTATAATGTACACCAATTTTTGTTTCCATTTTTTTACACATGTAATCTACATGTTCGTTAAATTTTAATTTTCTGTCTACAATTATTCCTAAATATTTATATATTTCAACTATTTCAATTTTACCGCTATTAATTTTAAAAGAATAATTATTATAAATAAATTCATTATACATCTTGTCTTCACCTAATATCGAAAAAGAAAAGTTGATCTTCGTCCAGGTAGGCGACAAAAAATGCGAGGTCATATTATAACGACAACTTCGGCCCGGCTATCGAAGTTCGTTATATGACTCGACTGTATGATACTTGAAATAAAACACATTTGAAAACAATTACAAGGGTTGTTTATTTGGAAACACTTGAGAATTGTTTAACAATAAAAAATTTAATTACAAGTTGAAATTTATCAATAATAAATAATATGAAATGTTTCACAATATTTGTCTGTCAACTGTGACATTATAAATTTACAATTAAAGTGAAGTGAATTGCTTCGAAATGATTAGGAAAGTCCAAAACAATTTAGCACTGCTAGAGACGAGTAAACGTTAACAGAACCAAGTCTAGTCTTTTGCACGTACGATCTTAAGAATGGGACGCTTTAATTAAAGAAACACCTTACATGAATGTTCGTCTTCTTTTCATGTGACGTGTAGTCTTCGACTGAGTTGTTAGAAGTTGCCGATAAAGTCCACGTTCAGACTAGAACTGCGACCAAGCTTAACTGTCTGACAGCTGTGATAGTGGCGCTGATGTTGCTAGCTCGGAATCTCAGGATTTCGGCCAAGTCAGCTGCCCCAGTATCAGCTGGTGGTCTGCAGATTGTAGGAACGTGTTCGCCGTGTCAGTCTACTGGTCTTTGCTCGTGACGATTGTGCATGAAATAAATTCAAGTGAATTAGGCAGTGCTAAAGCCTTGTCAGTATATAGTTTACTGCTTATTTACCAAAGAAATTCAGTGAATATTAATTATGACTTAAAATTTATAAAAAAAACTATAGAAATCCGAAAATACGAGTTTTAGTTAGATTAAATCCAATAGATACTATAAAGTATATTCATGAGTACACTTCCCCCCGTTATATTAAATGAAAATAGAAAGACCAACTTGACTTGACTAACTGCGAGCCAAACAGAAAAAGAGAATATTTGCTGTTTAAGTTAATGAAAAAATATTGCAAGTTTGCAAACGACAATAAAATTGAACTAAATGAGGTCACGATACCTTCAAAATTACTTAAATTTGCAAAAATATTAATTGAATAAACCCGAAATAGTTCTGGTTTGGTCCTCGACTAACTAATTTGGAACTATAAAAATATTACGACAGAAAACAGAAAAAACGTAGTCAGGCAATTCAACCTTGTGTGCTAGATTAAGAAACAAGTGTGATCACCGACCAAATATAGGTACCCCAAACCTAATCGAGCAGCACCGATCAGGACAAGGAAGCCACGCTCATTTCTTGATTGAAATCAAGGAAGGGGCGTGCGTGCAAAAAGAAGAGGCACAGGTGAGTTATACAAATAGGGATTGACCAAAAAATTATAAAGAAATAATTTCTCAATAACTCACCTGTCCTTTTATTCCATTCCAGTCCGGTGCCTTGCTACTTTGCTCCCAAAATACTGGAAAACAGCCGGCCGCAACCGCCACACGCGTCCTTAACCCACAAAATGGCCGTCCTTGAACGTCCTCGAAAATCCCAACAGCCTCAAATGCCGGTGATCCACATGAAAACACAAAAATGTACCTTAAATAGTTTACACTACAACAAGATACTACAAATAACCACACAAGATTACAAAAAGATAGTATCGGGGCGGCGATAAAGATGGATTTAAACTCCGAAAAAACAATGCACCCGATGCTACCTTTACCTGAACCTCTCGTTCTTGAAGACCAAATCAGAGTGAAGGGGCCAGGGACGTTATTGACGTTCCTTTTTATCGGTGATTTAGCAGAAAACAGAATATGTTGTTACGATTAGGATTCCTGAACCCTCAGACTAATAAATAAAGGGGACGAATTTGTTTACAAATTTAAGTTAATTGTTGACAGGCAGAGTTATTTATTATTATCCACATGTTTACAAATATTGGTCCTTTACTGACATGCCCCAAACATGTTGTCACATTTAAGAGTAACAATAACTAGGAATATCATAAATAAAAAAGGCAATTTCTTTAGTAGATGCATTGAACGTAAAATTGCCCCCACTTATAAAATTCAGACGGAACAGTAAAGTAAAACAATCTTTTCGTGTTCTACAAGAAAGATTATGTAGGTGTTTTATTATTGACAATATTATTGTAGTATGGAACACCCATTACTCTTCGCACTAATCGGCAACGTTGCGGCAGTTTGACAGGGACCAAAGTTAGCGCTTGCTCAACTTGTTTGTTTTCCATTTGGTTTATTTGGTGTGTGCTTCGGTATTTGCTTAATTTTACGCTAAAATCGAGTTTTTCGTGCGTTTCCAAGTTTAAAATATTATAAAATGGTAAAAAGGTGCATAAAGTGCAAGTGTCTTTCCTCTAAAGTGAAAAAGAGAATATTTCTTTCCATAGGTAAATTTTCCAGTGCCGTTCGCTGAGAGAAATATCTAATATTGTAACATTAAAATAGAAAATTATAGCTTCAATTTTCCTTATAGTTTAACATGAATAAAATTGTTATCAGTGGCGGTTTTTATGTAAGAGCACAGGAGCACGTGCCCCCCTCTCTAAAACCGAGAAAATATTTTTTGTTAGGTAATTAAATAATTACCTACAAGCTATAAGGCAAGTCAATCAGTCGCAAACAGGTTTTATCCTGGCTGGCGGAACCGTTGGTGAAAATAGCGGGCGGAACCGTTGGTGAAAATATGAATAACCATAATACCTAATCTCATGAGCACTTGCTCCTAAAAAGTGCGATATCCGATAAAATAGAGCCCGTCTCTGTCTAATATCGCAAGGAGCGAAACAGCCAAAATATGTATGATAAACAAGGACGGCTATATAGCCGAGGAGCACATTAACATCGTGATCCAGCAGTGGGTTTCGTCGCGGCATTGCCGGTTGGCTCGATTGATAGGAATAGCGAAGGCAATATCTATTTTTTAAGACCATAGCCTGGCCAGGTCCGAATTTTGAGTGACATTTCTTTATGACAATAAAAACAAATTGTTTATACTTTATACTATGACCCATGCCTGCAGGCTGCAAGGCAAAAGGCAACTAACAAAACAGTGTTATTCAAATTTTTGCAAGCAAGACAGTAAATAACCGACAACGCCGCGGTATGTCAGTAACGAATCCGAAAACTAGGCAAATCTGCGCATCTACGTCAGTTGCGAGTCACGAATTCAAAATGCGGTTGTGTTTTACGATTTTTTATAGTTTACAGTTTAATGTGTCAAGAAAAAAGTGTAAACAACTGCCAGTCCAGCTCGACAGTGCTTTAAAATAGGCCAGAAATGCCGGGATCTGCAGTCAGCGTTTGTCCAAATATTAACAGAAACAGTAAGGGAACGGAAATTAAGTACTATAGATTTCCCAAGGACAATAATCTTGCCAAAAAATCGATTGTTGCATGCCGCAGACAAGACATATGGAGCAATTTAAATTCTGACTCGCAACTGACGCGTCACAAGATGCGCAATGACATACCGTGGGTAAGTCTATCGTGACTCTGCCTGCGTCCGGCCTGCGTCGTCTGCGAAAAAATGTAAACAAATTGGTGCCGGTTGTTTTAAAATAATAAATTATACAACACGAAGACGCGTTAAAAAAATAGTCGTAGCAGTGTCAGCTCGAGTGTCAGTGTCATAGTCATGGATGTACCTACAAGATATACCAGACTTCAACGACAAAGTAATAGAACCTTTTGCCCATGCGTAAAAAGGCGAGAACAATAATTTATTTATGAAAAAAATTTTTAAGAGGGGGTTGCCGACTGCGAAAGTGGCGTTAGATTTCGTATTTTTTTAAGTTGTACGAGTATAACATAAGATCTAATAACATTTTACCTTGCAAAAATTTAGTATAAACATCTCTGTCTTCATTTTAATCATAAGCTTTTACCAGCAGAGTTATGTTTTATAGGTTATGAAAACCTTGGGAAAAATAATAATTCCAGTGCCTATGCTTTAAAGATCTTATGATTAAAATGAAGACAGAGATGTTTGTACTAAATTTTTTCCAGGTAAAATGTTATTAGATTTTATGCTATACTTACAACTTAAAAAAATTCGAAATCTAACGTCACTTTCGCTGACGGCAACTCCCTCTTAAATTTTAATAACTTAAAATTTATTTAAACAAAAGTTTAGTTTTTTTGTCCATTACTCGGTCCTTTATGGAGTCTGTATGTGTTTAGTGTACCTGGACCAGACTATTTACGCTACTGCCGCTATTTATTTATGCTGCCGCTTCCACGGACTACTACTTACCCTATAGGACCCCAGGTAAGTTAGTAGGCTCGTTAGTAGGTTTTATATTTTTTATTTGACCTTTTGGGTAAAAAGTGGGCGTAACACCCCAAAAAAATGTTGCCCCCCCCCTATAAAGATTTATTATCGATGTCACATGTGACCCCCCGATATATTCGCCCACGAGCCGCCACTGATTGTTATTATACATATTATTTATGTTTTAACTGTGGGTATACTTACCTACTACCACAGACCTATATACATACATATAGCTTCGCTAAGCTATACATATAGGTCTGTGCTACTACTCAACTAATTAGTAACTGATTTTTTACTTTTGCTTAGAATTCCATCATCGGTACAGGAAGGATTAATATACGGCTCCAAAATTTGGAGATACCTTCAGAGCTAGTGAATTTCGATAAGGAACTGTTTGTGTGCTCTAGTCATTTTGACCCAACTGACATAACTATTTAAAATAGGTACAAGTACTCTCATTTCCCGCGCTTTTTGTCTAATTAGCAATATTTATTCACTTTGCAATGAAAAACATTACATATACTGCACTGCATAGCGTATTAGGCTCTATTGACGCATAATTAACTTCTATTTACCTCAGATCTAATAAAAAAAATAAGCTCTTACTGTCATTTCATACATTTTTTACTAATTACACAATAATTTACCCCTTTGAAATGAAAAAAAAAATACAGTGTACCGCACTGTATGGCCTATTACGCCCTATATTCATGTAATAAACAAAAAAACAAATTCTGCTTTGTCCTACATCTACAAAATCTGAAAATTCCCAGGTTCCCCCACGTAATTAGGCAAGGCCTACTATAAAGACAGGCTCTGGCGCACAAAAATCACGTGACCATCTTAGTCAGACGTTACATGTCATTTGTCACATAACTGAAAGCGGCAGCTTGGGTTTTGAGAAGTTTTCAACGTTTAAAGTGTTTTTAAACGTATTAGTTTATATTTTAGAAACAAGTTTGTGTCTAGTGCGCTTGTGTCCTGGCGGAGGGGAACCGCCCAGGTGTTATTATTGGCCTCTGGGTGTTTGGGTGGGAGTCATTCTCCCCCGAACCCGAACCATAGAATAGGGAACCGGAATGGACTATTATGGACATGGGACAGTATTGGACAGTGGAGCCTCAGACACAGAGGGGTGAACTGATTACGGGAGATTCACGAGTTCAGACGGTCCGGGTGGCTGGAAGCCGTTCCCGTTGACCACGTTCGGGTTGTGTATTTATTGTATTCACCATTCACCTTGTGCGAAATAAATCAGTGTTGTAACATACTCGAGGATTTTCGTTGTCGACCTACGCCCTGATAATAATATGGTCTTTCACGCTGCCGATCAACTGAGACCTCGTCAATATTTACAGTACTGAGGTTAGTTTTCATTTTTATTTCTCGTAAAAAATAACCTAAATACCAAATATTGGGTCTGTTTATACATATTACAAAAGCCAGGAAGACAAATGTGTTGTGGGAGGAAAATACCTATAGAGAATATCACCTAAGCTAAAGAAACAATTTTTGAGAATGTGCCAAAATATTGTGAGTGCAGTGCCGTTTAACTCTCAGCCTAAAACAGCTGAGGCAGGTTGAAAATTTTGAAAAAACAATTAGAGAAAGCTTGAATGCACAAAACCAATAATGTAATAGATGAAAGAAAACTTGCCAAATTGTTACGAAATTTGTTTTTTCTACTTATCTCCAAAAATGCCTTTCATTATATACGACTAAGTTGGTCATGTGACTACGCGATTATGCCATAGCGCCGTGGCCTGTCTTTATCGTTGGCCTCGGTAATTAGGCATGTGACGTCACAGCCAACGCCCTAGAAATTCCCAAAAAAAAAAGAAAAAATAATAGGTGTACCTACTTACTTTAAAGTGAATATATACTCCTAAGAAGAAATAATGTAGGGAATATCAGAAAGCACCCAAACAGAGAAAAGCAATTCGAACGTACCAAACATACATGTGTCTTCGTCCCGCCAGATGCACTTTTCCAAAAATCACTTGTCTTTCCCGAATACAGTCTATAGGACAGGTGCGGGCACTATCACATTAAACGCGACATAATTTAATTATGCCAAAATATCGCTACAGCACACGAAACACTTCTATTTATTGAAACAAATTAAAGCAAATAACGGCAAATAACGGCTCTCGCCCTTTACCGGACCGCACCGCAAAATATGGGGCGAACATTTACAAGCGGCTCTGCAAAAGGCAACGTTGCCGAACGATTCCACGCACATAAGTGTATATCAAGACTCTACCATGAAAATATCCGTAGATCTCGGCTGATTTCAACGGATCCGGCAAACGCGAGAGTAGGTACCTAGTATTGATTTTCTCGCTCCCAAAGGAGATGTAGACCACCAGGTATCGCTGGTACCCGCCGTGCTTGCGGTCGACTCCATTGAAAATTCCATCGACGGTGCTAGTATCGATACCTAGGGTGCGCTACCCCATTACCGACCACCCCAGGGTAGGTATGCACCGCGCCGGCCGGCCCAGTCTCGGAGTAGAAAATAGAATATACGTATAGGTACATGTACTAGTGGAATTAAAGATAGCTGATAAGGTAATAAGGGCGCCCATAGAAAATATTTTAGGGGGGGGGGGCAAAATTATCTGATCTAACCTTGTTCTTTTTAGAACTACCTAGCTCTGAATCGATAATTGGTTTATGTGATTGTGGCCCAGTTAAATTTTGTATAAAATATTTCAGGGGCTTGTTTTATACAGGGTGTCCCGAAATTAGCCTGCCATAATTTACCAGCGTGTTCTACAACCTAAAAAAAATGAAAAAGTTCCTATAAACATGGCCTCAAAAGTGCCCCCTAATGGGGCTATAGCCCCCGAAAGGGTCAGTTTCACGGGTTTCTATAAATATTTCCAGAACGAACAAAGATAAAATTCTGAAATTTGGTTTGTGATATTCCTGTGAAATTTGACATTTACCGAGGTAGCGATAGTTAGACATTCTTAATCATAGGTGTCTCAGGAGTTAAAATTACCCAATTTTTTTTTGTATACTTTTTTCCAGATTTCTTGCAAAATTATGAAAGTTGAAGGTATTCTACGAAGAAAAGGTGCTCTTGTTGAACTTCGATAGCATGCATCGTTTTCGAGTAAACTCGTTTTGAAAATTTTTTGCAGAGTGCCTTGAAAATGCCTATTAGAAATTAGCCTGCCATAATCTACCACCTACCACCACGTTTTTTGATACAAAAAAAATTAAAAAAGTTCCTATAAACATGGCCTCAAAAAAGTCCCCTAAGAGGGCTATAGCCCCTGAAATGGACACTTTGGCAAACGGTTTTTTCTAAATATTTCCAGAACGAACAAAGATAAAATTATGAAATTTGGTGTGTGATATATCTGTGAGATTTGACGTTTACCGAGGTAGAGAGAGTTTGACATTCGTCATCATAAGCGTCCCAAATGAGATGGGTCAGGGGGTTAAAAATATCCCAAAATTTTTTCTGCGCTTTTTTTTCATGGTTTATTCTTCCAAATTTCAGAAGAAAACGGTGCACGCTATCAAAGTTCAACAAGAGATTATTTCAGAGTATACGTATAGGTACACAGATTTATACACCCTACCATAATAAAAAAAAAGATACTTTTACTAGATGTAGGGAGGGAGGCCACACATAGTTAAAAAACATTAAAATTTATCGTAGACAGAGTCGAGTTTTGTCACCTAATAGCAAACTCAGTAGTCCATTTCTCGACAATGAAAATATTATAAGAGTAGGTGGTAGACTTGTAAATTCTCAATTATCTTATGATAATATACATCTAATAGCGTTACCTAACAAACATGTTTTTATTCGTCTAATAATACAACATGAACATATACGCAGTTCACATGCCGGAGTTCGAGGTACACTTTCCCATATAACACAAAAAAATATTGGCCTCTTCACGGTGGGCAAAATAATAAATCAGTTTTAAGAAATTGTTTGTTTCCGCGCTAAAACCAACAGATGGCTCAACTTCCTAGCTGTCGTATATATATTTCTAGAGTATTTGCTAGTTGCGGTATTGATTACGCAGAACCTTTTGGCCTAGAGAAGGTAACACAAAAATCGCAAGATAGTAAAATCATATATTTCGATATTCGTCTGTTTGGATACCAAGGCTTGTCATATAATTAACTACCGATGCCTTTTTGGCTGTTTTAAAAATATTCGTGGTCTACCATCTGATTTGTATCCCAACAATGCCGCTTATTTTATCGGAGCGAATAATATTCTTCTAGATGTAATTAAAAAAAATCAGTAGTTGCTTCTCGCATTATGTGGCATTTTTCTCCTTCACGTTCTGGGAATCAGCTGTCAAATCGACAAAGACTCATTTAAAGGGAATTTTAAATAATACACCTTTAACTTTCGAGGAATTTTACACCCTTTTGACTCAGGTGGAAGCTGTGTTAAATTATTTTGTTTGAAACCTGTACACTTTCAAGGGCGGGCGAAATGCTAACGCATTTTCAAAATAATATCTGTAAATTAAGGTTTTTATTGGAAAAAAACAGTATCACCTTAATATTTAGCGTAATTGTTGAAATCTTAATAATAAAAAGACAAGTATATGTCATAATAATAAAATATAAATGTTAAAAAGTCGTCAAACATTTTATTAGAAAAAATAACAAAGTATTTGATCTATAATAATTTATCAAGTTGGAAAATCCTTCATTAGAAGATACAGTCAAAACATAGAAGGAAAAGAGATATAAATCTCAAGAAAATACTAAAGTGCAAGTTCGCTTTCATGTAAACTGTAACTATTTTATGAAGAAACCCCAAAATATCACGCTTCTACAGAACGCACATGCGCAATGTGAAAAAGCACTTGACTATACAGGGAGCACTAGAGAACCATGAAAACACAATAATTTAAGGCTATGGGCGGGTGTTAGATACAGGGTGCGCCAGAGTAGCACAAATAGAGGGAAGTTTTAAAAGATAAATTCGGTGTTGAGAATACAAATTAAAATATAGGTACATTCTATTTTTGTGACAGACTCATATTATATCTATAAGGCATTATACCCGATTGATGTAAGAAGTCTGGATTTTGTCAGACGACATTTCTTCACAAATCCCTAAGAATTTTCTATAATCCACTAGCATATATGCGTCACAACCGGTAAAAGTCACCCAAGTGAATAAAAAATAAAAAAAAAACCTATTGCAATCACGATTATAGCTCTACAAATAACAATAATAATTTAAAACGTCATAGAAAACTTATTAATTTAATATTTTTTGATATAATCAACTGCTTGTTGCAGCGTCTATATGTGGACTCAGGCAAATTTGACCTCCATGTGTCAAAGTGACAGTTAAGGGTACCATTATCTGTGTTCTTGCTCTCCTTATTACTTTTATGCAAATGGCCTCGTTTCTGACCTGAACTTATGAGCCAATTGCATTTTACTGCATTGATAGGTACCAACTTAGGATGTCGAAATTACCAATTGAAAGTTTCGGTAACAACAAAGGCAATTAGATTTTCAGTATAGACAAATTTTAATTATCTAATATCAGATTTTCAAATGCGACGCTGAGAACCATAGCGGACCACCCCACAAAAATTCTTGATATCTAAATAAGCACGGTCTTATGTAGTAATTTTAAATCAATTAAGCAGAAATGAAACCTTGTAAAAAATATATCTAATAACACTTTTCGAATACATTACACTTAAAATAGATAGGTACAACGAGATGTCATATAAAATATTAGATTGACTTCAACAAACAAAATGGTCGATATTTCTAGGTGTATTTTTACACAGCGTGTTCCCAATCAAAAAATATCACGCTTCTACAGAATGAACATGCGCAATGTGGAAAGCACTTGACTATACAGGGAGCACCAAAGAACCGTGAAAACACAATTTGAGACTATGGGTGAGTGTTAGATACAGGGTACGCCAGACGCACACAAATGCAGGGAAGTGTTAAAAAGAATTTGGTGTTGAGAATACAAATTAAAAAATATATATCTATTTTATTCTTGTGACAGACTCATATATCTACTTATGTCTATAAGATATTATACCCGATTACTGCAAGAAGTCTGGATTTTGTCAGATGACAATAATTCTTCACAAAATCCCTAGGAATTTTCTATTTGCTCTCGTTATTACTTTTTGTGTTATGCAAATGGGATCGTTTCTGATCTGAACTTATGACCGGATTGCATTTTGCTGCATTGATGCCAACTTAGGATGTAAAAATTACCAATAGAAAGTCCCGGTAAAAATAAAGGCAATTAGATTTTCAGTGTAGACTAATTTTAATTGCCTAATATCAGATTTAGAAAATAAACATATTATGAAAAGACGAAGTTTTGCTTAGGTACGGAGGAATGGGTGTTAAGAATTCAAAATGAGGAAACAGCGTATACATATAACAGAAATGTTATCTAACTAGTAAGCGTCTATGATATATATTTGAATACAATTTAATATTTTTGGTAAATGTACTAAGACTAGTAATGTCTCGCACTGCATTAGATAGATACCAACCTCATTCAAAACCTCGGTATAACTATAGTAAATAGAACTAGGATAGCAATTGTTCAAATTATTATAAGTATAGAAAAACAGGTTACCATAACATCACACCCGACACACGACACACACACGCACCACAACACACACACGACACACCCACGCACCATAACACACACAACAACACACAATTCATCGCATTGTATAAATTATATTATTTATCTTTACATATTTGGGGGCACCCTGTATAATGAATAATTAATATCAAGCTGTAATAACGTTTAATTGGTAAAATGTTTATTTCTTATATTTAAACACTTGCGGTAAACTTTACCTGAAATTATTATGGTAACCTGTTTTTCTATACTTATAATAATTTGAACAATTGCTATCCTAGTTCTATTTACTATAGTTATACCGAGGTTTTGAATGAGGTTGGTATCTATCTAATGCAGTGCGAGACATTACTAGTCTTAGTACATTTACCAAAAATATTAAATTGTATTCAAATATATCATAGACGCTTACTAGTTAGATAACATTTCTGTTATATGTATACGCTGTTTCCTCATTTTGAATTCTTAACACCCATTCCTCCGTACCTAAGCAAAACTTCGTCTTTTCATAATATGTTTATTTTCTAAATCTGATATTAGGCAATTAAAATTAGTCTATACTGAAAATCTAATTGCCTTTATTTTTACCGGGACTTTCTATTGGTAATTTTTACATCCTAAGTTGGCATCAATGCAGCAAAATGCAATCCGGTCATAAGTTCAGATCAGAAACGATCCCATTTGCATAACACAAAAGTAATAACGAGAGCAAATAGAAAATTCCTAGGGATTTTGTGAAGAATTATTGTCATCTGACAAAATCCAGACTTCTTGCAGTAATCTGGTATAATATCTTATAGACATAAGTAGATATATGAGTCTGTCACAAGAATAAAATAGATATATATTTTTTAATTTGTCTTCTCAACACCAAATTCTTTTTAACACTTCTATGCATTTGTGTGCGTCTGGTGTACCCTGTATCTAACACTTACCCATGGTCTTAAATTGTGTTTTCACGGTTCCTTGGTGCTCCCTGTATAGTCAAGTGCTTTCCACATTGCGCATGTTCATTCTGTAGAAGCGTGATATTTTTTGATTGGGAACACGCTGTGTAAAAATACACCTAGAAATATCGACCATTTTGTTTGTTGAAGTCAATCTAATATTTTATATGACATCTCGTTGTACCTGTCTCTTTTAAGTGTAATGTATTCGAAAAGTGTTATTAGATATATTTTTTACAAGGTTTCATTTCTGCTTAATTGATTTAAAATTACTACATAACACCGTGCTTATTTAGATATCAAGAATTTTTGTGGGGTGGTCCGCTATGGTTCTCAGCGTCGCATTTGTAAATCTGATATTAGATAATTAAAATTTGTCTATACGGAAAATCTAATTGCCTTTAATAGATTTGTGAGGTCAGATTGAAGTTGAGCCGCTTGTTCTGCTGAGTTACACCCGGTGCAGATGTCATCTACAAAAATATTGTTAGACAGAAGAATATTAGAGGCTGATTCAAAGTGACATTTTTCATCATTAGCTAATTGGTTGAGTATGCGGATTGCGAGAAATGGCGAGGAATTTACTCCAAAAGTTACAGTTTCAAGCGAGTAAGTGAGGAGAGGTTGATCTTCAGAAAATCGCCATAATATTTTTTGAAATTTATAAAACATGGGATCTAGTTGGATTTTGCGATACATGCCTTTTATGTCTGCGGTAATAGCAATTGAAAAAATGCGAAAATTTAATAAAATTGCGGAAATGTCCTTTTGTAATTTTGGTCCTGCCATATGCGTATCGTTAAGTGACAAATTATTCGTATCTTTGCACGAGGCATCGAAAACTATTCTGACAGGGCTCGTCACAGAATGCGGATTAAACACGCAATGGTGCGGTAAAAAATATGCATCTTCGGTAGACTTAAATTCATCAAACTGGAGATGATCATTATCCAAATAGTCTTGCATTATTTTACAGTATTCAATTTTTAAATGAGGATTTAAATTAAGACGTTTTTCTAAAGACAGAAATCGGCGTAGCGCAGGAAGTTTAGAGTCTTCGAAAAATGGTACAATATTGTTTTTGAATGGAAGCGCAACTACGTAACGTCCAGATTCTAGTCTGTAAGTAGTTTCTGAATAAAATCTTTCACATTCTAAATCTTCAGGTGCAAGGAAAACCCTGGATGGTACCTCTTCTAAACTCCAAAAAATTTTCAAAGTGTTTTCTATAGCATCGGTTGCTTTAATAGAAAGAATGGATCATTAAACACGATCTAGATTTAGAGGGGATATCACCCATTAAAATGTATCCAAATGACGTTCGTATTGCGTCCGGCAAGCGTGAATCTATGGCAGGAATCTTACCATCGAGTAAAATTTTACTAAAAAAGGCAGCGTTTAAAATCATATCCACTGGTTGGCTAATATTAAAATCGGGATCCGCCATAATAATATCTTTTTCTTGAAATCGGCAGTAAAGTGTCCCAAAATCGTCCTTAAATGCTCAGAAATCGGCATTAAAGTAGCCCATTATTGTAAGAATTTTTCAATAAGTATTCTTTGGCGAGATGTAAACATCAAACGTCAGAGGCGGATCCATCGCGCGTCAAAAGTGACCAAATATTCAAAAGGCCCATTTAATTTTTCGTACACATTGCGAAATTGTTACCTATACCAGCGCAATCTTTCAGTATAAATATTTTAATATATTTGAATATCAAGAGATTTGCTGTGGAGGCTGCACAACAGGCAGCAATTTGGTTTATCTGTTCGAAGACGCCGTGTCTTATCTTACATGACATAGGTAGAGCGATCATCAAAGTCAAGCAACGCCGCGCGCAGTTGGTTCATGAACGGGTGATCCCTTATGATTATTTTCTTGCCTAATAAAACATTTTTTTTTTTCGATTTCAAAAAAATATAATATGTACCTCGGCACTGAAGTTCTTTTTATGACTCATGTGGTTTATTTGCCTCAGCCAGAGGCCTCGGCAACTAAATTCCACATGAGTCATAAAAAGTTGAACTTCAGTGCCTTGGTACATAAATAACTATTATGTGCGTCCAATCTGAGATGTCAAAATTGGTAACCGGTAAGTTCGAAGCACAAACTTGAGCCGAATTCGAGCGGATGGCCGATTTTAACCAGGTTATAAAAAGTTAGGTTAGATTATAAGAAATTGAACATTAAAATAATTTTATGATAATAGAAAAATCTGATGTGTTCACAGTGCCTTAAAACCATATACTCTGGCCCTTGATCAAATAAATAAATTTGTAAAATTTACTCAAAATTTAAATTTTATAACCTGGTTCAACTTGGTCATCCGCTCGAATTCGGCTATGATTTAAAATAAGTGCGCGAACAAGTAAAACCGGAGTTGAAGATCCAACTGGAACTATAACACCCCGTACTTCACCGCTCTGTACGCGAGTATACATGCCACCTACGCCGGAGATGTCCACAACCCGAATACGTATTGTTAAACCCAGCAACATTGCACACTTTCGTGAAATGTAACAAGTTTCACTACCCGTGTCGAGAACCGCACGTAAAATTTGAAAATTCCCAAGCGCGTCGCGGCACCGAAGCCTCACAGGTGGGCAACAAATCCGTACATGTTGTCGCAAATTTATTTTGGGGTCGACTTAACACGTGCGTCTGTTTATCGCGGTCGGATATTTCCTCGATGTTGCAAAAAACCGAAGAAGTGCATGGGTTGGCATTTGCGCTGTGGGCACTCACAGGGCAGCTATATTCCTCCGCGGAGGCAAGAACAGGACCGGACTTTAAAGCCATGAGTGTTGTTTGCGAATTATTTGGAGCGGATGCGTTTGAGCATTCTGCGTAAAAATTTCATTTTGCGGGCGAGCGGTTTGCGATAAAGGCGTATTATTTGCAAAATGAAATAGACTATGGTGACGCTGTTCGCAGGTTCTACACCGAGATTCTGAATTACAGAATTGCGTGGCATGCACATTGCTTAAGCAATTTATGCACAGTTTGCGTTCTTTTGCTAAGTTATATCGTTCGCGAGGAGTTTTACTAAGAAGCGTTGGACATGAATAAATAACATGATTGTTTATTCCACAAATAGCACAATTGCAATAATTCGAGTTGTCACAATTCATAAATTTTCAAAACAAAAATGTTTTCAAATGCGGACCGGCACAAGAGCCACGTGCGAGGATTTTAAAGTAATGTAAACAGTTCCTAAAAAAATTGGCGTCGTACAGCGTTGCTAGGATATGACAAACGGTCTCCTTTAGGTATTGACCTTGAGCGAGTTTTCAGCGTTTAAAGCAATAAAATTTATGCGAAGAATAAAATTAATTTTTAAGCAAATAAAAGTTTTTCAACTGAAATTACAAAATCCGGCTCGAAGGACCAATATATGTTGCGAAGAGTAAAGACTGTCATAAGACTGGTTCGTTGCGAATGTAATAATGCGGAAATTCAAATGTACGAATATTCGCCTACCTTACCTTTTTGCGACTTCTCATGCGTTCGGCGTTGGGGTTGCGGATAGATCAGTACTAGGACGTCCCTCTTGTTCCTCGTCGGTAGAACGTGCTGCGAAGCAATAATCTGAAGATTTTCAACGGACGTTCAACTCGTGGCTCTCTCCATCGAGTCCCCCCTTGACTTCTTCGTGCCTTCCCCACCTCTCTTCTTCACGCACATGCGCAGGGCGGCGGGCGAATATGATAGCGCGATAAGTTTTATTTCAAACTTTTGACATTGAATGGCATTAGATATATATTTAGAAAATACCCAACACATCTATTTTAGTGGATCAAGTTGAACTTATAGCTCATCTCATTTTAATTTGTAGGGCTATATGCGACTATACTTTTTGTTATATTACTATAGCTTTTGTTGCTTTAGTTAGCGTTTCATTATTTACTACATGGGTCATGTGGCAAATTTGGAAGAAATATAATTCCTACTATTAATACAGAAGTGGGAGTAAAAGACAGGAGTGGGGAGGACTAGCATAAATAGGTATTGCAAAATGGTTAGCGTTAGTAAGAGTCTATCTTTTAAATTAAAATGTCTGCACAAGAAAATCAATATAACTTTCTTGACCAGTTCCTAGTACTCCCCTCAAGTGAAAACAAGAAATGTTACGATCAATCTAGTGTATTTTCGGATAGTAAAAAATTTAGTGAATCTAGTGTGTTTTTGGACAGTAGAACGTATAATTTGAATAAGTCTGCCTGTAAATATGTTGCAATTGGTTTGAATATCCGATTTGAACCGTGTGTAAAAATTGGTGGAAGTAAAGGATCTGTAACACTCACAGAGAAGGAGTGTAAATTGTTGTTGGATTACCAAGGATCTATTTTAAAAAATTTTATTCCCACGAGGAACATATTTCACCCATAGAAGTGGAAAATTTTAAAATATTTTTTTGAAAAGTTTAATGGTGACTAACTAAAAATATTTAAAGATACTCACTATGTGTACTTAGGATGTGAATCTCTGAGCAATTTGTTTCAACTCATGCCACTCGTTTCCAACAAAATACATTCATTGCAAAAGCAACAATTTGGAAAATATTTTCACACATTTGTAACTTCTTTAAACCGAAGTTTTAAAAATATCTTGGACAATATTTATGCGGTCTTGTTATCACGGAAGGATCAGTGCAACGAAAACGATTCAATTATGATGGAACTTATGCTTCTACACATATGTTGAATGAAAAGTTAAAACTATAAAGAAAGTAACTTTTAATGAAGATAAAAACCAAGTACATGTAATGTTTGTATGGAATTTTGCTTATAGGAAAGCTAGAGAGAACACTTATGAATCAGCTGTACTCGATCGCTTACGATTTAAAAGAAGAATTGAATATACTGAAATGTTATTAAAAAATGTATTAAGTTCTACTTTCAGATGTAAAATATACACTTCCCGATTTTTATAAATGCTGAATAAACTATATCTTATAAACATTTGTTTTATTTGTGTGTGGAAAAAAAAAACTCGTGTTTTTATTATATTTTTATTAGTCTTTCATTAAAAAATTTCATATAAATAAAATACGTTTGATATTGCACAAACACAAGGATTTTTTGAATGATAAAAACACTTAGGTTCTTGATGTTTCAATGTTAGTTGCTCTCCAAGTTAAATTACAGGTCTTGATGAAAATTTCTGCACGTATGTGGCTTTTTCTTTACTTTTGATATATACTCGATCATTCTTGTCAGTAATATGTTGAAGAATGGTGGGAAACTTATATATAGGGATAAATCCGTCCATACAGTTAATACAATGATGATTATCTTCTAACCACACGACTTGTTTATAAATGTGTGGAGGTAAGAGATTCATGTGGAAAGGTGGCTTGAATACATAATGACAAATTTTATCACCATCGTATGCGGCAAATTCTTTCACTTTAAATTTATTGTTTTCTTCTTTGAAACCTTGAATATCAATTATTACACTCATATTTTCAGGTTGCTAAACTTTTGGAAAACAATTTTTTTAATTTGATAAAGCTGAATTAACTGTTTTAATTTTCTTAAATTTACTAAGAACTTCTCTAATCTGGAGACCATTTTAAACTGACGAGAAACATTTACATTAATTTAAACCTGTCGTACAGTTTTGGTGAGGGGATTGCAAGCAAACATTTTATCGTGAAGAATTAAACAATAAGCGGAGGTTTTATCAGGAATATCTTTGCTTGTTTCAAACTCTACCCTCAACACAATTGGTCCCGGTTCAATTACCTCCTTTTGATAATACAATTGATGTATGTAATTGGAGCCATATCCCTAAATTCCTTTGGCGTGAAGATAGGTTCAAGGGAGATTTCATAATATGATTTTCGGAAGGATAAAAACATTTCATAAAGATATGCAAATTTGTTATTATCAAAATCTGAATACAAATCAGAGTAAGGATATTTGTCAGAGTTCAAAAAGACTGATATTTCTGAGATACCAATGGTCAAATTCACTCATGTTACCAGAGACGTTCCCTCTTTTGTTTGTTTGAAAAGCTACAATTACGTGACGTGGTGTTTCCACTATGGTAGATGTTTTAACCGGCCAATTATGTCTGGTTGTTTTTAAAAGTTCTGGATATTCTATCAGCTCCCAAGCTCTGAACGAAATTAAAAGTTCCTGTGCTTTGTTTATTAATTTTGAGAAATATAGTTCTTTTTCTATATCGACTATAACGTGAGGTACAACCCACTCCAATTTTGAAATATTTCTTCGCGGGACTTCGTTTGCATCTGTAAACTGCATTTTTATCGTCATTTGTCCTAACTAATATTAATTCTTGCCTAGCATTTAAAAGTATTGTTTTAAAGTCTTCAAAAAACCCAATGTATTTAGAGAAATGCAAACATTAAAGTTACCAAGCGAGTCAACAATTGTTTCTGATTTCGAAAACCAACCGGCGTTTAGAAGCTTTTTACTTTCATTTTGGGTGTATGATAAATATCCTTTTACTCCGACTGAATCTATGGTGACTCCATCCAATTGGTAGCGAATTTCTTTAAATAAAAAGGCAAGTGCGTTATTTACAAACTGTAGTTTTGTAGAAACCTTATCATTCTGATCTTTTAAGCTACCTTCGATATACAAAAAGCTTTCACATGGTAAAGTGTACTTTCCGATTTCTTGAATAGATATGATAATTTCATCGTTGTACTCAAACTTTTTTGATGATTGGGAGTCGTAAGTATGAAACTCTTTTCTTCAAATAGAATTATCAATCAGCAGGCTTTTGTTAACATCCAAATATTCCATTATTTAAGCACAACAAATCCGAGAGATTTCAAAAAGATTCGATTTTTGCTTGTCGTTTTATTTTATACTTTTTCTTATAAACCTTCTTATAAACTTCCTCATTAGTGGAAAGTCTATTATATCTGAGAACCATTATTCGGAATTTTTTTCACGTGCATTCTTACCATAACCGTCTCTCCACTGAAATTAACTAAATCTTCGTCTTGATCTAATATTTGAACAGAAACGTTGTTTATAATTTTTACATGGACTGGAAAGTAAATAATATTCTGGGGTGATTCTGTAATTTTAAAACCAAGTCCTACACTAGGAAAAAACTGGAGAACGATGTGGACAGGTATACCATTATAATATGAACCCGCCGCAATGCTACAGTCTATACATATCCCATTTACTTTAATTATTTCTGCCGGCTAATCAGACACATGTATGCCTGGTTCTAAAATACCATTCTAAAAACCTAAAATTTTTCCAATTGATCCTTCATAAAATTTAATTGGTTTCCCATTTTCAATAATGGTATGCAGCGTGTTGTTATTAGATGAAATTTTTAAAAGAGAATTCACAGTTTCTCCCCTCGTACCAATTTATTTATGTCGTCGAATTGGTATGCGCCTGACGGTATAGATATTGTTACATTCCCACACGTAAATTTATTGTTTCTCTCAACGATATTAGGTATAGCGTTAAATGTTTCAAAGTTTGTTAATCCGATTACATATTCGTCGTCATCTAGATAAATTGGAGGGTTAAAGTCGGCTGATGACACGTTTGAACGATAAACGATAAAACCAATGTGAACGACAGAAACCCTTATACAGAAATTTCAAAACCAAGTGTCCGCAATTCACAGAATCGTATTTTTGAAACTGATTGTAATTATATTATAACACTTTGTTTGGACTACCATCACTAAAAAAATAATTTATGACTTCGAGAGGTGGTCTCAAATTACCATAGCTATCAAAGGTTATATTTATCCCTTTTTTGACATATCCAGTCCAGTGGGTTCCTTCTCCTTGAGAATTATCTAAATTTATAATTCCCGTCTCGTATTTCCTTCTTTTTTTCGGTAATTTATCTCTCATAAACACACCTCTAAAATATGGAATATTAAGAACTTTTACATACTTTTCCAAGCCTAAGTTTGTAAGCGCTCGGTGTGGTAGTCGATTTAGCAGTTTTTTTTTATAAGGTTTGAGATATAAACCGCATCATTTTTTGTATGGTTTCAAATACAGACCCTTTCCCAAAGATACTTGCTCCATGACTTTATTATGTCTCTTTTGCTCTTCCAATTTATCCCTAGCAGCTTTAGCATCATTAAACGCTTTTGATATTCCAGCTGCTCCTCCACCCAAGGCTCCTAGAGCTGATAGACCAGAAAACAAAGAAATTAGAGGCAATAACCCTCCCACCTTTGGAACTTTAATTATACGATTTCTGGGTTGTGGTATTTTTTTCGTTTTAAAACAGAAATTGCATTTCTAGCAGTTTTTATAGCATTGTTAAACGATATACCCCTGCCACTGGATTTTCTCTTTTGCTTTTCTTTTTACTACGGTTTTTTAAACCCATTCCTAAAGCTCGCTTGGCTTTCATTGCAGTCGTTACACCTAAAGCTGCTATTCTTTCACCAATTTTTGAATTAGGAGCTCGAACCCGCTTTTTGGCTTCTTGTTCCAATATTTTATCAGCTCTATGCCGATTTTCTAAATCACTAAACCTGGAACATGCAATATCGTGTTTCTTGCACGAATTATCCAAGCGATTAATACCCTGATCTCCTCTAGCTAATCGCTCACGTAGTTTTGTTCCTGGTCCACAAAAATTATACGATGGTATATGTAATTCAACCGGTAACTTATTAATAAATTTAGTAAAGAGTCCTGAACCCTTCTTCATGGATGACTTTAGACAACTAAATCTCTTTTTATATACAAGCATTGTTATATATACTGCTTTACATGTTAATGTGTTAATTACTCTTGTTTAGTATAGAATAGGATACCATGAAGATCGTTAAACAAAATTTCTCTCTGCCTATAAAAAATCATGATATGGAAGCAGAAATTTTCCGTAAACATGCTGATTTATTTCCCGGTGATTGTAAAAGAGCTTTGGTTGTAGGACCCTCGGGATGTGGAAAAACTAATGTTGTTTTTAGCCTTTTGACCGAATCTCATGGCTTGAGATTTGAAAACGTCTATATATGCTCAAAATCCTTAAATCAACCTAAATATCAATACCTACATCAGCTTTTTGAACCTATTAAGGAAATTTGATATTTCGAATGCGAAAATGAGGAGGATATAATACCACCCTGTGATATAAGACCAAACTCTGTTATTATATTTGACGATATGGTGTGTTGCAATTAGACCGTTATCAGAGAATACTTCTGTTTTGGACGCCATGAATTGACCGATTGTTTTTATTTATGTCAAACTTATTCCTCAATTCCAAAACAATTAATATGGAATAACTCAAATTTATTAATTATATTCCAACAAGACAGCACAAATTTAAAACACATATATGATGACCACGTGAACGTGGATATGACCTTTCAACAGTTTAAAGACATATGTTCCTTTCGTTGGTTAGAGAAATTTGGATTTTTAGTTATAGATAAAGATAGTTTTTTAATAACGGTAGATATAGGAAGCATTTTGATCAGTTTATTGTACTATAAATATATATAATCTAGAAACTACATTTTAGTTTATTTACATTCTTTAAAGATGAATCAACAACTGACTAAGGAATTAATAGAAGCTAAAAAAATTGTTAAACAAAAATATCGATCCTTAAGATCGGATAAATCTAAAACGCAAAGACGTCTAGAAGAAGAATATAAAGCAATAACCCAACCGTTGAAAAAACTTCTGTCGAATATAAAACCAGACGTCAAAATTGAAAGTTCGGAGCAAGAGAAAATTCACAAAGATATTAAATATAGTTATGGTAAAATTGCTGTTTCCTCGCCTCGTTCATCGATATATGCTCACAAGCCTTTACCACCATTATTGCCTTTTGGAGGACTCACGTTTTTAGAAGGTAGTTTTGTCCCTGAACAAGAAGACCCCTTTGAATCAACTAGTCAAGATACCGTGACTGATAAAACTATTAATGATATTAAACAAAATGAATATTTAGTGTCCCCATTATAATTTTAAAAGAAATGGCTTGTGGCATATGGGACAAAATGCTTTGGTAATTGGCAACACCAAACTAGTTTCCAATATCTAATGGAAATTATGTATGGGTCCTTCGGAGGTGTGCAGACCACGACAGGTACCTGCTTCGGGCTGGGTGGCCCTCATCAGGCAGACGCAGCGCACCTCAACCGAAAAGACCCAGACACGTTGCTAAGTGGAAAAGGAACTAGTATAATGCGGTGAGCAATGAGCATTTACCATCCAACGCAATCTAGCTGGTACTGCCAAAACCAAAGCAATGTGAGTGTGTATATATCGACCAGTCGATCGACATATAAAAAGAACTCGGCAAAGCGGCGCGGCGCGGTGAAAAAAAAAACAGCATACATACGGGGGCCAAGAAACTCGTTTGATTCATCACCGAGTATCTTCTAATATATAGAAATCAACAAGGATCGAATCGTGAGCTTCAATCCTCGTGTGCTTACGTCTATAGCCAAACGATGATTAAACAAAATGAATATGTAGTGTCCCCATTATAATTTTAAAAGAAATGGCAACAAGCCCGAAACAGGTATCTGTCGTGGTCTGCACACCTCCGAAGGACCCATACATAATTTCCATTAGATATTGGAAACTAGTTTGGTGTTGCCAATTAACAAAGCATTTTGTCCCATATGCCACAAGCCATTTCTTTTAAAATTAATGATATTGTTGAACAAAGCAGACAATATTTTGAGGATTTATCGAGGCAACCTGGTTACCAATTATGGCTGGAAGAATTTAATCCTCTTCCACGAACCTACTTGGACAATTACATGGATATTTTAGATAAAACTTCGGCATATAGGCGAAATAATGATCCTGCCGAACAAGTACAGGGTTATTTAAATTCCAAATATGTAACAATTGTGCGACCATGGCTTGTTCAGAAGAATATTTTAAAAAATGAAGTATTACGAACATTAGTAGAACCATCTGTGCTCAGAGAAAGATCAAAGTCGGTTAGTTCACTGCCGCGACCAACTACAAGATCAGTTACACGATCAAAGAAAGAAGGAGGCATGATGAGTCTGTCTAAGAAAAAGTTAGATTACGTATATTATAACGATCCCAATGAAATTGTCGAAAGACTAAAATTACTTCTGGCATCTCAAATCGCTGGTCATACTGGTCACCACAACGAAATGATGTCTTGTAACGGAATTTTTTTGTTAAAACTCCGTTACTACGTTTTTAAATAATTATTAACAGCCCTTGCACACAGTTTTGAGTATTCTGTTTTGAAATCGCAAGTTCGAATTTGATTCAGTTGAATATCAGTTCACTAAACTTGTTTTGTGATATCGATTTCTAATGTGACGTAGTGAATACGAAAACATCTGTTAAGATCCGAGGTACGTTGAACCTTAAAGTACACTGTAACATATGTGGTAAGTCGTTCGGCTTGGTTCGCCTGGATCTAGGTTAGCGCTTAGATTCTGGTGGTCTGTTCGGATACCCTAGGTTTGTTCCACTAACCATGTCCATCCGTGTACGCAGAATTTTAATTCAAAGATCCTAACCTTAACGAATATATTCTGTGAGACGCTATAAAAGCGAAGTGTCGACTGCCAAGCTCTCTCTCTTTACTTTTCCGATCTCCAAGGGGCAAGTGTCTGTCAGGTATAAAAATAACATTAGGTGGTTTTTCAAGATTCTTTATCTAACTTTATCGCCTGCCTGATGCTATTTTTCGATTCTATTATGTGCATTTGTTGTGTAGATTAATTTGCTGTACCCGATTAACGGTGTATTTTTCGTTTTTATGTGAATGGCCGTCCCGCATTTTGGAATTTTCGAGGTTATAGGCGCCGACCCTTGAGTAGGTCGAGATTGCAGCGTGGTGTGGGAATTTGGCATTTCCACTTTCTTGGAACGAGGCACAGGACAGGAGTGGAGCACACGTTGCAGGTGAGTTTTTGAAATCATCTTGATATTTTTTTGGTTAAATCCATATTTAAAACTCACCTGTAGCTCACTCCGTTGCACGTGTATTTCTTGGCTAGAGTTAATCTCTACGCTTTCATAGCACCTTTACTCCAGGAAATAGACGTAGCTATCTTTGTCCTGCCCTGTGTGGTTCAAGTTTGTGCCTTTTGCGGTTTTCATTTGAGTTTGTCTTGTAGCAGTGCGGCGGTACCATTCACAGTCGATGCACATAGTAGGCCGATACCTGACGGAGGGCTTCTGTTTTTGTACTTTCTTTATTGTTCGGAGATCATTTTAGTCAAGATTAATATTGTACATTTTTTTATTAAGTTCACCGAGAGCAGCATGTTTTCATAATTGATTTTTGGCCATAATTATCGTTACAGTTTCATGCAAATTTAAGTAGTTGTTTTTTGAAGAATAACGTGACCTCATACTTGTTCACCATTTTCTCGTTATAAATATTTTAAACTCATTCGCTTATTGTTCATTATTTTGAACTCGCAACTAGTTGTGGAGATCTTAACCCTTGTTGGTGGTAGTTGGCGAGCGGTTTTATATAGGGTGAGCCACAATATTTTCTTTTAGTGTGGGCCTAAGGGTGTATGACGGAAACACAGGGATAGTTTGATATGTATATTAAAATTAAATACGATACCGTACATTGAGTTAACAAAATACAGTTAAATAGGAAGTTTAAAAACATGTGCAATAATTATTATTGAATAAAATAAAAATCTATAAGTTCGCACTATGCTACACTCAAGATATCTGAAATATGACCCCTTTCTAAGTAACAAATCCCAACGTTTGAAAAGATACACTGATAAACAATAGAATTTAAATTAAGACACAAACAATATGACAAAATGGCACAAATACATAACTATGGCATAAAATGACAAACCTTCAGATTAAAATACAAAAATTGCAAAAGATTCCCCAAATAGAATAAAATGACTTGATTTCCTAAATAGAATAAAATTACTTGACTCGGTATAGCTTTGCTTAATTTCCAGCACAAGTTTGTATAAGGATGTAATTCAAATTACTCGAAAATTCTGACATAAAATAGTTCAATTAAAAACAAAATTCTGATTTCAACCCCAAAATAATTGACTCTAAATAGTTCCCCAAAACCCTTACAAATTTCCCAATAAAAGTTACAAGATTATATTTTATTAAAATACTCTGGTTTAAAATAATTACTAAATGGTTTCAATAACAGTTGCAAAATTAATTCAATTTCAAATAAAATTCGCAATAAATTTTCCAAAATGATTTCAAAATTCAAATTAAAAGGCAATTCAAACATAAAGGAATAAAAACAAAAATATCTCACTACTTGGTCAGTCCACTTACTCAGGTGCTTAGAAGAGACAAAAAGGGATTTCGGCGGAGACTGGACGACGGCCAGCCGGCCGGCTGGCCGCGTTCCGCGACTGTCTTGCTGCTGGCGTTCGGCTGGACGGGTTTGTAGACTACTGGGTGGCAACTGATCACAACCGTGAGTTATTTCCCATATTTATACCCGGTCTCCTCATGGTCGGCGCGTGTTATTTTCCAGCGCGAATTTACCGGAATGCCTTATATGGTCAGGCATTTGGGCTTCTCCGCGAATTCGGTGGTGTGACTAGCGCTAGAACTCGCTCGCATATTTCCACGAAATTAGGCCACCTGGGCGGCTGGAATTTTGTTTATATTAACATAATAAAACTTTACAAAGAATCTATTCATTCGACTGAAGCCAGGGTCCCAATATCGCGACTTGAATTTAATAATGTTATAAGAATTTTCTGGGGCTCTCATCGGGGCATCACATAGTCAAATCGAAGTTGTGTTTAATTAAAATATTAGGGGGAGGATATTATAAATATACAGATTTATCAAGGAATAGGTTAGTATGTTCATGACATTTAGGACATAATGACAATTGATAAATTTGGTTCACATATATTTAAAAAGACTAATCAGCCTTTATCAGCTCAAGACAATAAACTATATAATATAGAATATAGTAGAAATCAAAAACATAAAGCTTTATTATAATTTAGTGTTCCCATTTAGGGGCGTTGCCCTGCCTGGCAGAATGTTTGCCCTGCCTGAGCCACAAGTTCACCGGTCACCTCACCAGGGCCGTAGATAAGGTGCTGCTTCATTTAGAAAAAAACTACGAAAAAAGACATCATGATGATTTTTTAATTTTTTATACTTCATTTAAACTGAATTTGTCCTTAACTTTTCTAAAAAAATTGCCTGCGGCGCATTTTAGTGAGCAGACACCTCTAAATACTCTTTTTATACGATCGTTATAAAAACTTTACTTTTTTTAACCTTTTTAAATGCCTAAAGTATATCTTTTTTTAACAAGTTAAAAAAACTCTGAACAGTTTAGAGTGTTAACTTTTTTTCACTCTAAACTTCCTTACTACGTTTACATGGAGTTTGGAATCGAATTCAGTGTAATGCAGTTTGGTGTTTTCATAAATGGTAAATGTGGTGTTAAATCCCGAAAATGAGAAAATTTATTTAATATCTATTTAATTGAAAAAGTCCTTAGAAAGAAAAGAGACAAAATATATGTTAAGTGGTTAGGCATGGATAAGAGCCACAATACTTGGATTGATAAAAATCAATTATCTTATTCATGTAATTTTAATGTAAGCCGTTATTTATGTGTATTTTAATTATTGAAATAAAACAACTTAAAACTAATTTATGTATGTTTATTTTATTTCTTTTTCCACATCTGAAAAATTAGTTTCTTCACTACCTTCACAAACAGAACAGTTACACTCATCATCACTGCAGTCAGTTCTAACTTCAACGATTTTAACCCCATCACAAAATTTTTCACATTGTTGTCCTCTAAAATTTTTTCACACAAATCAACTGCACTTTGGAACTGTTCTGAACATGCACGACAATCTTCTTCAGACAAAATTCGACCCATTCCATATACAGCTTCATGGTCGGCTTCAAATTCCAAATTCGAAAAATGTCTTCTTAACCTCTCAACAGAACTATTTAAGTCGTGAGCTTCTGGTAACGCAGCTTCAGCATATGCAAACCACATGCAAATTACTAGGTTAAACCAATCAAGTGATTTTGTAAATTTAATGTAGAAGATGGAGATCCTCAGCTTTTAAACTTAAAATTCAACGGTGTGGGTGGATCTCAAGTTGGGTGGGAGACCTATCTTTTCTATTGTGGTGGGGATTTGTGAACTTTGGTTCGTCGTGGTGGTGGGGGGCTACCAATTCTAAAGTGGTGGGGATTTGGGGGCTGGCACTAGGGGGCGGGGTTAGATGAAAAAAATATTACCCCCACAAGGAAGGATCGAAGGATCAGTCCCAGAAACCTCTAATATACTCTACTCAATTATGAGCACTTCTGCGTCAAATAACAAGTGGTTCTCCATTTGAAAAAAGAGTTTAGATTAAGTTATCATTTTATAAATTGCAAAATACATAATAATAACTTTTCCGGCAAATTATGTTTATAAAGGATGGTTTACATGCTACGACTTCTACGTTTTGTTACAGTAGCGGATCATTTTCTTCCTTATATTTATTTTTTTAAGCTCTTTGTACTCCATTTTTTTTAATTTTGATCAGGTTATTCTTTGTTTTTAATTTGTTATAAGTTAAGAAAATTCTTATATAGTTTAATGAATTCTGTGAGCAATTCACGGGAATCTTGTAAATAATAGACACAAAATAGTTTGGAATTTGTAAAAAACAAATGTAGCTTTTATCAAAACCGAGTGTTGTCTGCTTGCTATAACTTCCCAGCAAACAAATCATCCGTGGCCAATGTCTGCGCCAATGTAGGCAATGTCGGCAAAGTGTTGGCCATTGGCACCTAATATTGGCCCAGAAGACATATGACAGTGGCCATTAAAATATAGGTTGGCCTATGCCAGTTTTATGCCGGCAAAATGAAGGCAATCGTTACGTATTCAAGACGTAAATATCCAGTATTGGCCCAGACAGTATTTGGCATTGGCAGTCGACGGGTGAATCCTACGTTGATTTGATACTGGCAAAATACTGGTTTATGGCATCGGGCGGTATTGGCCAAAATTGTCACATCACAAAAATGCCGCAACGCGATTGGCAAAAACCGCGTGGTGACCGGAGAGGACGCGAACCGGTGACGGACGTCGGCCATTGTGGTTGTGTAACTTGTGTTTGTTTGATGCATTGTTGTGGCCCATGGCCCATATGCTGCGTCTTGTATATTCCAACGTCCTCCTGAGGGTTGTTGTCCAGATTTCAGCCATAGAGGAAGATATAAGAATACTCCTTTGTAATCTTTCGTACATGAACTGAAGGTAAGTACCTATACAATTTAATAATCTTCTGGTGTTTTTATAAGGATATATATAAAACAACAAATATAGGAAATAAATGTCAAACCGATAATAACCTCACTTAATTTGCCTGGCGTGTCGGATCATTAACAAAACAATTGTTCCAGCGATCTCCGGCCGGGTAATTCACATTCAGCAGCTTTAAAAAAAACATTATACATCCCAAAAATATTCCACAGGTATCAACTGGTGAAATACTGACAATCAAGCCCGGCAACGGAGCAAATTACTGCCAAGTTTACCAGCACTTCCTAGCACCAAGGCCTCGTATACAAGCCAAGACTGGGTCCGCAATGCATGAAACAGTAAGAATTTCAAAGCTTCGACCTATTTGGGTTTTAATAACGACTCGTTTTAGTATTCGATGAACTCCCCAAGTCTGCGGTTACAATGGAGCCCGGCGACAGTGATTATTGAAGTGGTCGATGAAAACATATGCAACTCGTGTGAAACAGTTTACCCGATGAAGATGCCAATGGTAAATACAATGATTCAAACTTAATACTGTGTTTGTTCTTACTTTGGAAAAGAAGTCTATTCGAAACCAGTATTTGAACACACATATCTTAGGAAGTGGCTATTTATACGTCCGACGGATACAAACGTCAGTATACGTCTTGCGCTCTCATTGGCGGGCTGAGTCACGTGACTTCTTTGGACGTGCATTTAACTCCGTACACGTCCGACGCCGAAGTAAACTAATATTTAGATACGTCGGAAGTGCATTTTTCTCAAGCATCTTTGCAATAAGGAGCGTATGCACTGCTTCTTTTTGGAGGATAGACGCTGCCGTATGAAAAAAGTAGTGGTAATAATTTCCAATGGTGTAACTCACCCCCGATTTTCTTGAAATTTTGGCTAGGTAGGTACCCCGTATTTTCGCCCGATGCGACGTTCGGCGTTGTAACCTACCCCCGATTTTCTTGAAATTTTTGCTACCCCCCGACATTCGCCACCTGCGATGCCCCCGACATTGTCGGGGGGTAGCCAAAATTTCAAGAAAATCGGGGGTGGGTTACATCATTGTAAATAATAAAATAACCACTTCATTTTTCATTCCGCAGCGCCCATCGCGGAAAAAGTAGGGCATACGCAATATAAAATGAGACAAGATAGGTCTGAATAATCTCGGACATCATCCAATCGACTTAGTAAACAAGCCGATTCATAATCCATCGGACGGTAGAAGTAAGGTTATGTGTCACGTGGCTCCATCGACCAATGAGAGCGCAAGACGTATACTGACGTTTGTATCCGTCGGACGTATAAATAGCCACTTCCTATATCTTAACATATTATTATTTACTTTTTATATACAGAGTGTCTCACTTAAGAGTGAAACAACTCTATAACTTCTTTAATTTTTAACCGACCAGAACGAAATTTTTACCAAAGGTAGATGGCATTGTTGTCTACTTATTTCCAAAAAATTAGTTGCCTACTCCAAAGTCAAAGCCACCTGCGATGCCACAAACCAGGCTAAAAATCCGAAAGTCATATTAGGATTTTTTTTTTTTTAAATTACTAAAAAAAGTTGTTCAGAATCGATTCAGAACCCTAAATCCAAAATTTTGTCAAAATCAAAAAATATTAATTTAGATAAATTAAATTCGAAAAACAGCAATTTAATAATTTTCTGTGTTTAGAAAAGTGCGCGCTGGAAGTTTTGAAGGCAAATTGTTTTCATAAAGTAATTATTTTAAAATAAAAGCTACAAAACAAATTTTAAATTTTTACTTAAATTTTATTTATTTAATATTTTTTGATTTTGACAAAATTTTTGATTTAGGGTTCTGAATCTATTTTGAAAAACTTTTTTTAGTAAATTTTTTTGAAAAAAAGTGCCTAATATGACTTGGATTTTTAGCCTCGTTTGTGGCATCGCAGGTGGCTTTGACTTTGGAGTAGGCAACTAATTTTTTGAAAATAAGTAGGCAACAATGCCATCTACCTTTGGTAAAAATTTCGTTCTGGTCGGTTAAAAATTAAAGAAGTTATAGGGTTGTTTCACTCTTTAAGTGAGACACTCTGTATGTAAATGTATTTTTTAGGTGCTGCGCAATTAAATCTAAAAAGAAAAAATGCAGCGAAAAAAATGGGTTAGAATAAATAAAAAAATCTCAGGTGAGCAAAAGAATGGTTACCTATAGAATATCACAGACCTTGTATATAGGTACTCGTAGGTCTGCGTCTCTATGCTGTAGAAAAATAGAAACATACCTACCTAAGACTATGATGTATAATAAATTCAAAGAAAATATATTATTTTTTAAGTACATATTAATCTGTTCAGTATAATATTTAAGAGAGGATACACGATTGCCAAATCTGTCAAATCCTATATTAATGTGAGAAATTTACGTTCCAATATTTAGTCACTTTTGTAATAATTTAAATAGGAAATTTGTTTTCATCACCAAGGTTTGATGGTTTGACAGCCATTTGGTTGTCTATCCTTTCATAAGTATTTTACTTAGTGATTTTTATTTGTGTACCCAAAAGGCTGCTGACAACTTGGGCGACTTCACCCAAAATGTTATATTGTACTTTTTTTCAAAAAGTAATTCACAAGAAAGTTTTTTGTTTTCATTGGGCACTACAAGAAATTAGTGCGGTAGTCGATAGTTTGTTTTATGCATTTTTTTCTCGAAAACTAGGTACCTACCTACTATCGATTAGGTACCAAACTAATTTCTTGTAATGACTAGGTACCCATTGACGACAAAAAACTTTCTTGTGAATTACTCTTTTGAAAAAAAGGAACAATAGGGTTAAAATCAATAAATAACATTTTGGTGAAGTATGTTTAACGGGCCAGCACAAGTATGATACTTAATAAGCAGTTTTACTATATCGTTGGCCACCACTGTAATGGCCACCATACATTGGGCCAGTATAATATCAGTATGTTGAACATCCGGCAAAGTAACAGTGGCCGACCTCTGGCCAGTGTGACCTATTTGCATTGGCCCAGTATAGATTGCCACTGATTCGCCGTTACGGCAATTTCTGGCCAGCACCTAATCGGCCACAGGCAAAGGCAAATAATAATAAACAATAAATATATTTAAAACAAACAAAATTGAAAAATTGTAAAAAAACTTAAAATAAATCACTATAAAAATTAAAAACAAGAACAAAAATACAAAATTGTAATAAAACACCACATTTTTACCTGAAAAGAGAAAGAACGTAAATTACAGAAATTATAAAATACCTACATTAATTTTTTATTTTAACTAGAATTTTTTCCAGAGGGTGCTCTTCGATGGGCAATAAACGGTTACATGGTGTTTTGCCTGCCAATTTTAGCATTGCTAAGTACATATAAGGACTTATAGGTATATCTATATTACCTATTTATTATGTAGGTATTATCTTTAAAAACGGCAAATATTTTGGATGGTTTGATTAAGAATAAAATTACGTTGGGATCAGTACGAGTGTGAGACTCATAACTTCGATTTAACCTGCAGGTATCAGGTATGCATAGCTCGCAGGTTGGTATATTAAATTTCCTTATCTTGCACCTATTTACCATAACACAATGCACTAATCCATAATCCAAATCTAAAGTCGCTTCCTCACAACATGCAGATATAGGACGGCTTATATTTTGGCCACATTTTGATGCACTATGAACCGAACGAACTCGGCGTGCACGCACACACGGCAACACACCACCACAATATGACGCCGGCCTCACGGCAGTAAAAATGATGCAACGGGCACAGTGACACAGCGCAAGCGCGGTAAACTTACCAGGTTTTGCCATTTCTGGTAATTTAAATAAAAAGTACAGGTAATAATATGGACTTTTGCCTATAGTGGACCGCAAGTGGCACATCATTCATATATTTGCACATCCCTTGTTGATGGTTTCATGGCAAAGAACCATTATTGGCCCATTGGTGTTTTCTTCTCATATTTACATCGGTAGTATTCCAACACTTTAGCTGAAATGGGCCATTGAAGGCTAACCAATCCCATCACAAATCCATCAATTACAGCAATGGCCCATTAAAAATCCAGAAGTTGAGTGTTTGTTGGGCTATTTTAGATATCTGATCTTATCTGAAAATTTTTCCATTCACTTGTTACAGTTTTTTTAGATACTTGAAAATTTCATTTTTTATAAGATTCTATTTTTTATCTCAAGACATCTCTAGATCCTCGGAGCTTTAACACGCCCGTTAAGGGGGGGCTCGCCATTGTATGTTTGGTTGCCTGTATCAATGTATTTTTATTTCCAACTAGCTGGAAAAAGTAGCGAATTTCAAAGGATTATAAAAAATACGGGTATTTTTAAAATATCCATAGATACTAATGACACTAGTTTAAAAGTTATGGGCAAGAATTTTTTTGAATTTCAAACTTTATGCCGGCATAAATTCGTCTATTTTGTTTTGCATATGCAAACAACTAGTTGAGAAGCTTTTACTAGTTTTCCATATTCTTTAGCTATTTGTAATTTCGATAATACTTGTTGTCCCTCTAATAAATCTACACTGGACGATCGATGAACGGTTGACGCTGTTGTTACAGGTCCAGTTTAATAATTACATATATTATGTTCATATGATCAATTTTACGTTTTGGCGATATAATATTTAAGCAACTAAGCTGTCTGATTACTTTTTATGTTTTTGTATTACTTCCATATTATTATATACTATGAATTGCAAATTTTTAATATTAAAATAATATAAAACTTCAAAAGGTATATTCGGGAGACCCCCGTAGCTCAAAGACTCCGATTTATGATTTAACCCCTCTCTTTTTAGCAATGGTTCATTGATTTTTAGCTTGAAAGGTGCACGGCGGCACTAAAAACTGCTTTAGTTGACTTTGCATTATTTATACGTGTGGGTTGGGTACTGTTATGTTCTTATAGTTATGTCGCCGTTATGTATTTTTCGTGAGGAAAACACAATCGTTAGCATATAAACTGACATTAGGGGAGGATTCATATTATGTCTATGTCTCTATATGTATAGGTACGTATGTCGAAAATTATCTATACCGGGTGTTCCATTTTAATAAATGCAGCTATTATAAATATCTCAAAAACGAAAATCGCAAAAAAATCACATAAAAGTTGAAGCATATGAGGTGGAATGTAAGACGCACGTTTTCACTTGTAGGCAGACGACGTTTTCAAGGTCACTTGAATGTCAACTGTGTTTTTTACTTACTTTTTACTTAGGCATATCTTTAGTTAAAGAATGTGATTCGGCACGTTTTCTGTAGGTATAGTATTGCTGACTTAAAAGTTCTACAAAATTATGTTTAGTTTTTTCAATGAAATGAAACATGGTCTTTTATGTGTACATAAGGTGTTTCTTCGTTCGCATTAACATTAACACAAACACATATTTTAAGTAACGCAATAATTAAGATAAATACATATTTCGAAAATAAAAAATGAAAAAAGAAAACGATAATATTGATGCGAAAGAACATCTTCTGTACCTATATATTAAACATATGCAGTGTGACCTCCGTTAAGGAGTTACCACCCTTGTAATTATTTGTTTACCGATTTTGATAAACTGTTTTTTGTTAGGTTCAAAAAGCACATTAAACAATGTGTGTAACTTTACTTTTGAGCTGTAATCATGGCCACCTCTCAACACATGGGCTCAATTTCAAAAAGTAATATTATTTTTTTAATAATATTTTTATTAGGTACAGGGTGTCCGCCTGAAGGTGTCAATTTAACCATTCCGTATTTTTTGAGACAAACTAATGATGTAAAAACAATGTAATGTCGTTTGGAAAAAAGCAATCGAACGTCAAACAAAAGTTATAACCAAAAAATCTTTTTGGAAAAAATGAAGATGGTGCAAAATGTATCTTTTTATTAATTTAAACATATTTTTTTTATTAACGGATAATAATAGAACACATATGCAGTTAACTTTGGTGTTACCTTTCGATTAAAAACGAGGAAAAATAACCGACTCAAACGTGGTCACGTGACTTTCGCTGTCTGTCAAAAATTATATTTAAAAAATAAAATCCCTAAAAATTGGCTTATTTGTTACAATTTCAAAAAGGTTAAACTTGAAAAAGTTGTTTCTATTTTAATGTTACATAAGCGCCTATTTCCTATTTATAAAATTTTAAAAAGTCGTTACTTCGTAAAAACTATTTTATATCACTAGCTATACAACATAATATACGAGTATCATTCTATAATTTTATTAGCTTTTTATTATTACTAAAAAATATCGACAAGAATATGTCTTTTTCAAAAGAAAGTTATATTAACGCTTTAAAATTCTATTATGTTTGACACAAAGTTAATGTACCGGCAATCATTTAGGTAGCACCATAGTGCTACGTAAATTCTTCTATGGTAGTACCTATATAAATTTATTTACATTACATTTTCCATTACTCTAAATGTATGCCAAAATAATACAAACATTAAGATATCAGCAAATAGTAGGTATTTCACGTACCTATCTAACAAAATTCACAACTTTACGTCAACTTTGGATCAAATACAACATAATTTTAATTTCTTTCGGTTTATCAATATTAAGTACTTAATGAAAAGTTAATAGAATGATAAAACTATAGTGACATAATAAATTCTAAATGTCGGTTAGGGTAAGTATTGTGATTATTCATGCGGTTTTGAGGGATTGAGGGAGAATTATTAGGTATGTCATGACAGTAGATTTGACAGCCGGTTAGGTAGTCCTCTTACTTAATATTTTACTCAACAATATTCTTAATAACTATGAAAAAATATATAAAAATAAAGGAGCGTAAATATTCATATTATTATTTTGTGTTTAACGATTCACAGTTTCAATCCCAAAATACGCCGGGATGGGAGCGATGTGCTGTTATTTGTATAAAAAAGGGGGTCGGTTCGCCTCCCTCCCCCTAGACCCCTGGAGATAAGATCGAGTATATTCGGGCCTCGTGACTGATAAGGAGATAAGATCGGGTACATTCGGGCCTCCTGAGATAAGGAGATTCGGACATGTTCGTATATCTTCGGGTGACTGATGAAGAGATAAGATCGGGCATGTTCGTGTATCTTCGGGAGATCTCGGCCTTTTTGGTCGCTTTTTTGCAAGATTCTGTTATATGGGCGATTAAGATGGGGAAGCTGTTCCCGAACTCTTATAGCTTATCTACTTATACAGGGTGTAACTGAACTGATGGTCAAAAATGAAACCACGTATTCTTGGAGTCAAAATAAGGGCACTTCTTCATATATATTTTTTTTTATCCAGAGCGTGGAAGTTTAGAGAAAAATACACATATTTCTTAGTATCTCTAGAGGTATACGAGATATTTTCTTTAAACTTGGCGTGTCACGTGAGCGGATGAGCCGTCAAACTTAAGGTTGATATGAAGTTTCTGAGGCCCCCAGTTGCGGAGATACAGGGTGTTATTAAAATTCAGAAAAATATGAATACCCTGTATAATCGCACTTTTTTAATTTACTTTGAGTGGTGAATCCAATGGTTAACAAAAAGTGTCTTTTAGTATTTTTTCATATTCGCATCCGTTTCTTAATTATTTTCAAAGAACGGCAATGCTGCAATAAACAAGTCATTTTAAGAATAAATCTAGCAATCTGTGGATGCCAATTAAACTTTATTTAACAAAATACAAAAGCAAAAACGATAATAAAAGAAACGTAATGCTATTAGAAAATTATTAAGTTATTAAATGTTCGAAATGAACGCCGTCTCTTTCAATACACGCAACTATGCGTTTCCACATGTTTATTATTGCCATTGGCAAGTCCATAGCAAAAGTGCATGTGAGTCATAGACATCGTGATAACTATGAGGTCAGCCAATTCTTCGAATGCAAATATCGTTTTTCAAAATATTAATACTAAAGTGCAAAGTTGACAGCTAAATTAATCAAATAATGCCAAGTTTAATTGACATCTACAGATTGCTAGATTTATTCATAAAATGACTTGTTTATTGCAGCATTGTCGTTCTTTGAAAATAATTAAGAAACGGCTGCGAATATGAAAAAATACTAAGAGATACTTTTTGTTAAACATTGGAGTCACCACTCAAAACAAATTTTAAAAATGTTATTATACATACCGCGGTGGTGTCGTTCGTACCGGCGCTGACTTTTTAGACTGCATGTTTTTCTGCCTTCGATCGACCTTGGTTTGAGGCAGGCGCATGCATATGTCTTTAAAGAAAAACACCGCTATGGCCAAGAGCGCTGGACAAATGTGGGTTCATGGTATTGCTCCTAAATAGCTTTATCCGTGTGATTTACTAATTGTCCTACACTCACTGGGATTACTACGGTTTTCTAGGGTTTTCTGTAGTACTTGAGCGAATGCTATCCTAGTTCTAACGGGAACAAAGTCGGCCCTAGCCGCAAATGGCAACGAAGACAAATTAATAGTAATTGCCCCCCTCCCCCGCACAAGCATGTGGTTGCTTCTGGGGTACTCCTAGTTTGGAGTATTTTGAGGGTGAGAATTATTATTATTATTATTATTCATATTTCTCTGAAGTCATTAATTCTAATAACACCCTGTATCTCCGCAACTGGGGGCCTCAGAAGCTTCATTTCAACCTTAAGAGGGGGTTGCCGACAGCGAAAGTGACGTTAGATTTCGTATTTTTTTAAGTTGTATAGCATAAAATCTAATAACATTTTACCTGGCCAAAATTTAGTACAAACATCTCTGTCGTTATTTTAATCATAAGATCTTAAAAGCATATGCACTGGAATTATTATTTTTCCCAAGATTTTCATAACCTATAAAACAAAACTCTGCTTGTAAGATCTTATGATTAAAATGAAGACAGAGATGTTTGTACTAAATTTTTGCCAGGTAAAATGTTATTAGATTTTATGCTATACAACTTAAAAAAATACGAAATCTAACGTCACTTTCGCTGTCGGCAACCCCCTCTTAAGTTTGACGGCTCATCCGATCATGTGACACTCCAAGTTTAAAGAAAATATCTCGTATAATTCTAGAGATACTAAAAAATACGTGTATTTTTCTCTAAACTTCTACGCTCTGTATAAAAAGAACTATGGCCCGTAGGAGAAAAAAATATATGAAGAAGTGCTCTTATTTTGACTCCAAGAATACGTGGTTTCATTTTTGACCATCAGTTCAGTTACACCCTGTATACAGTGTCTGCCAGAAAGTTGGACACAAATGGGAATTTTCTTTATTTGAAGTTTGTTTGGAAAGTAACCCTTTTATAGAATTGGGAAAAATAATAAACCCAAAAATTTGACAACGTTCTACCGTCTTATTTATTTGACATTACATTTGTATTTGTATTTGATATAAATATAATATAAATAACTAAAGAACAAATAGCTTAATTCTAAATATGTCTTGAAAGGCTGCAGGGTTCTTTCAACTCTTATGTTTCACGCGAACCATTTTCTTCTTCCAACTTCGGTAAAGGACATATCTTCGCATATGATCGTTTAATTTCACCTTTGGAAGTTCTAACAGTTGCAACTCTGCTAATTTTATCTTTTCCAGGATGTAATTGAACGATGCGACCAATTTTCCAACTTAAAGGCGGTGTGTTAGTAAATCTTGAGGATCAGCGGATAGCGGGTATAGGGGGCGGGAATTTAAAACTGCTTCTATCTGAGTCAGTAAAATGTCCAGTTCCTCAAAGGTCAAATGCGCATCTCCTAACACTTTTTTTAAATGAATTTTGCTGGCCTTTCTTCCAGCTTCCCATAATTCTCCGAAATGAGGTGATCTGTTAAATCTTCAGTAGATTTTTTTAAAAATTTACTAAGATTTTTTAAATCAGAATTTGCGGCTACAAAATTAGTACCATTGTCTGAATATATACGAATTGGCTTTCCTCGTCGAGCTACGAATCTTTTAAGAGCCATAATAAAAGAATCCTTAGAAAGATCTGAAATTAACTCTAAATGTATGGCTTTAGTTGTAAATCATATAAAAAGGCCTATGTAACATTTTCGCAATTTAGCGCCACGTCCATTTCTATCTTTAATTTGAAGTGGTCCCACATAATCTAAACCTGTTATCATGAATGGAAATCCTACTTGTACGCGAGATTTGGGCAGTTGTCCCATCAGAAACGGAATAGGTTTTGGTTTAATTTTATAACACGGAATGCATTGCTTAACAACCTTTTTGGTCAAATATCTACTAGATCTTGGCCACAATGTTTCTCTTCTAATAATTGTTGTGGACCTGCATGTAATAATCTAATATGTTCATTTTCGAAATTTAATTTGGTTAAATGATGTTTAGAACACAATAAAATTGGACATTTTTTGTCATGAGATAAATTTGAATTTTGCAGTCGTCCACCTACTCTAAGCACTCCATCCGTATCAATATAAGGACTGAGACTTAGAATTTTGCTTTTTCTATTAACATATTTGTGTTTTTTCAAGTCTAATAATTCCTTAAGAAATGATTGCTCTTGAGCCATTTTTATTAATGTATGAAAAGAATTACTTAATTCTATTAGTTTAAGTTTTCCAGAAATTTTAGGTGTGTTTGTACCTTTTGCCAAGCAGTTATTTTTGAATCTAAAAATCCAAGCAACAACTCTTTTTAATCTTAAAAGTTTGGAAAATTTCTGAAAAGGAAATATGTCAAATTCTTGACAAGAAAAATTAAGTGTATTTAGTATTTCGTATATCAGGTAAATCCTTTAACGATTCTTTTAAACCCTTTGATATAGGCCAATTTTCCGATATTTCAGATAGCCAAAAACGTCCATGCCACCATAAAAATGTCAATAGGACTAGCACCTCTCGATAGTAAATCTGCTGGATTATTTTTACTTTGACAATGCAACCACCTGTCAGAATATGTAATATTTTGTATTTTAGCTGTCCTATTGCTCACAAAAGTTTTTAATTTATTTGGAGGCATTTTCAACCATCCTAGCACAATAGTTGAATCTGTCCAAAAGAAACGTTCATCTATATTTAATCTAAGAGATTTACAAACTTCATTTGCTAATCGAGCTGAAATTAATGCACCTAAAAGCTCTAACCTTGGTAAAGTCAGAGTTTTCAGTGGAGCAACTTTAGTTTTTGAGCATAGTAAATTCACATAGATTGTACCATTTTAGTCTATTGACCTTAAATATATACATCCACCGTAAGCCTTTTCAGATGCGTCTGAAAATGCGTGTATTTCAATTCTTTTAGGTTTGTCACAAAGAACAAAGCGATTAATATGAAGTGAATTTAACATAATTAAGTCTTTTCTTTATTCATTCCAAAACGTATGTAGAGCTTGGGGTAAACATTCGTCCCAAGATACCTTTTCTAACCAAAGCTGTTGTAAAAGCATTTCAGCTTTAATAATACATGGGCTTAATAATCCAAGCGGATCAAATATTTGAGATACACTAGATAAAATGCTACGTTTATTTATCTTTTCGTTACAAGACAGTTTGCTAATATTATATAAAAGCTTGTCCTTTTTAGGGCACCAGGATAAACCTAAAGTTTTAGCATTTTCGTTTGAGTTTGAATATATAATTCCCGACTGAAATTACACAAAACCTTTGAAACATTATTTTGAGATATGGGGCCAGATACCACCCATCCTAACCTCGTCTTTTGCAGTACAGGCTTATTTTTTCCTAATAAAATCTGACCGATACCTAACAAATGCCAAAATAAACCTGCACTTATTAAAATATCTATAGGTTCTGATTTATAAAATGATGGATCTGCTAATTTCAGGTGTTTTGGAATGTTCAATTCCGAGACATTTAAAACTATGTTTGGTATTTGTTCAGTAATTTGAGAAAGCACATAACAAAAAATATTCGTAGAGAAATTTTTATGAATTGCATGTAAAGAAATTTCACACTTTGTGTGTGCAGAAGATACAGTGTTATTTAATCCGGATATGAAAACTGATTGTTTCGAGGTAGGAATCATAAGGTCATCACATAATCTTTGAGTAACATAATTTGATTGAGAGCCTGGATCTAAAAGAGCACGCACAATGTGAGGAGTTTTATTTATATCAAAAATTTGCACATAAGCTGTTGCCAAAAGAACATAACAATCATAATTATTAACATGTGCATTTCTTGTTGATAACACCACATTTCCGATATTTGTAGAAGTTAAATTATTTGCATTTTCAACTTCTGTATTTTTATGTATAAGAGTATGGTGTTTTTCAGAACATTTTTGACAAACTCCTCTGCTGCATACTTCTTGTGAATGTCCAGGTCTAAGACAATTTATACGGAGGTTTAAATTGTTTATAAAACTTATAAAATTCCATACAATTTTGTATGTAAAGCTGTTTAGAACCGAACTTACATTTTACTAAATATTTGTTATGTATGCTATATGTGAATTTGACAGTTTATTTTCAGTACTCAAAAATCCTCGAGAGAAATTTGAATTAAATTTTTTATCCGAATTCTTTTCTTTATTTTCGGCTTTCTCTTGCTTTCGTAATTCAAACGTTTTTAATAACTCTGCTATAGATTTTAAAAACATTTTCAAATTTTCTAAAGTTGGGACCTCTTTGCCTATCTTGAAATTTTCCCATTCTCTTAATGTATGGGCATCTAATTTTGTAGATAATATATATATACTACTGGAGTATCCCAATTATTAATCGGCTCGTTGAGTTGCTGTAGTGCTCTTAAATGCTTTGAAACCGAATCAATTATTTTCAATTTTTTTCTGTAAAGATTCAATATTAAAAATTGCCTTCATGTGATTATGCACTAAAATACTTTTATTATTGTATCGATCAAGCAATGTATTCCATGCTACCAAGTAATTACTTGAAGAAAATTATAATATATTATAATAATTTACAGTATGCAATTAACGACTGATACCGTAAAAATGCAAGTGAACTAAGATAAAACTAAGACAAATAACTCTTACAGATGAGAAGACAGTTTTTACGATTTCTTGTTACTGCAGCTTATTCCAACCGACATTCCTCTTGATTGTTTACTCCATTTTTGGGTAGATACTTGAGTTTATCTTATTTTGGCGACTGGAACGCTGCTAACGGTAGACTGTTATCCCAGAGTTACGCTAACCACGCTCTGCCACCATTTTTATGTTTGGAAAGTAACCCTTTTATAGAATTGGGAAAAATAATAAACCTAAAAATTTGACAACGTTCTACCGTCTTATTTATTTGACATTACATTTCTTGATCATTGCTTGAACATATACCCAGGGGTTCTTGTATTTGATATAAATATAATATAAATAACTAAAGAACAAATAGCTTAATCCTAAACAAAGTTTCTCAAAAAAAATATTCTCGATAAAAGTTGGTGCTGGTGCTTAAACTCAAAATCCACCCGTAAAATTTTAAAATTTCTATTCGTATACAGGGAAGGTTGAAAAATGTGAAAATTCCTCAAGAGTAAAGCACCCTTATTTTTAGAACTACAGCAGTATGGCACTACACCTGTCCAAGTTCAATTTTTTGTTTTTTTTTTTATTCGGGACCTTCCCTACGACTCGTGCTCGATTTGGACAAATAACTTGGGCAACTTGGTAACTTACAAGGTATTGCAGCTAAAAAAGTAAGTATATTTTGTAAAAATATATTGAAATTAACTAGCCATGAAAATTGAAAACCTTTAGCTAAACGTGGAATTTTTAAACACTGATAATTGAGGACCATCGGCGAACACAAGTAGTCTCCCTTTCAATGTCTTGTGTTAAAAAGTGTTGTTCACAGACTTACAATAACCCGAAGCTTTGTGAAAAATATATAAAAAATGTAACATATACCATACCTTAGAATGTTTCTTGGCCCTTTTTATGGCTAGCATATATTTTCCCCTCAAAACTGGGTCCTTAGGAAAGGCAAAAACGGACACTTTTGGCCCGGTTAGGTTATTGCCTTTGCAATTTGGGCGTTGATTGATTCCTTCCTCCATTGACGAATTTGGGACACAACACTCTTCGGGCATGGCTACAACCGTTGATTTCCATCGACGCTACAACCACAAGAAAACACTCATTTTGATACAACAAAACACACTATCACTTCCTAACCTCCGTATTTATCGTTTATCTGATGGCTCAAAACATGAAATGTTTTTGATATGCACATACTAATTATCGGACTAGAACACTACTCTACTGTATCCACCAAATACACGTAACAGTAATATAAGTGGAAATAAGAAAACGAGTAAAAGGAGGAACACGGCAAATAACCGGCAGCAACAACAAAAACAGCTGGACGTCGGACGATGCGTGATGACTAAGCGCTGGGTCGATACCACAGCGATACGCCAGTAGTTGTATGGCCTTGTCTATAGGTGGCGGTGCGCTAACCGCGTACGTACATACAGTTTCCTGCGCTGTAAAATTTAACCTTCTTCCATCGACGCTTTGCTCGAACCGTTGATTGAGGATTCCTTCCTCCATCGACGGCTCGAACCGTGGTTCGGAATTTGGCGCCATCGTACGGACGCGTCTCGGTGAAATGTAAGAGAACGAGACAGAAACATTTAGTAACAAGTGGGAATGTGACAGACAGACCATAAGGGTCATATTTGCATGCCACCCTAAGAAAGGATATCTTTCCCTTCCTCAATCAACGATTACAGCCCCACTAAGAATAGAACCTTGCAAAAAGTTCCGACAATGTTACATCTATTTACACCATGTAAAGTTGCGTACTAAAGTTTTGCCAATTTTCCAGGAACATTTCTATACGAATTTTGCATTTTCAAGATTACCAAAACTTCTGCTTACAACTTTGGTAGCATATTATTAATGTAAAGTTCCTGCAACCTCCTATTCAATTACCTGTGAGATGTTACATTGTTAGGCTCTATGAACGTTGTGGCAATTTTTTTAAATTATTTTTGGGACAACATTCCACACTGAAATTCTGGCAACCTCACATTCATTTACCTGTGAGATGTTACATTGTTAGGCTCTATGAACGTTGTGGCAACTTTTTTAAATTAATTTTGAGACAACATTTCTTAGTGAAATTCTCACAGCCTCCCATTTTATTACCTGTGAGATGTTACATTGTAAATTTTCACAGCCTCCCATTCAATTACCTGTGAAATATCCCATTGTTCAGACTCTGTCGATGTTGTGGCAACTTTATTAAATTAATTTTGAGACAACTTTCCATAGTAATATTTTGAGAATTTAATATCTAAGTATGCGTACTTTGAAACATTGTGGTATTATGTCATATAAACATTTCAGTAACTTTTTGAAATAAAAGCACGCGTCCTCTAACATTAAACAATAAAAAATCTCTGTATATTTTTATTTTTTAAAAAGACTAAAATCATTTGGCGATTTTTTATTAAAAACCTGACACCACAACGTTAATCAGGACACCCCGCCGAAACCCCCAGATACCAAAATTGAACAAAAAATATACAGGGTTCCAAAGATGAGCAATACACAGTGTATTTTCCTCTGGGCCATTTCCAAAAAATTCAATATTTCGGGATGGCACAGAGAACCCTGTAGAATATAGAACTCCCTGTATATTTTTTGTTCAACTTTGTGGGGGTGTTGGGGTGTCCTGATTAACGCTGGTATGGTGTCAAGATTTTATATAAAAAATCGCTAAATGAGTTTCCTATTTTTTTAATAGAAAAAAATTCGCAGTATGAGACCTGAAACTTCGCGTCAAAATAGAGTTTTTTGTGACTGACCTTTAGAAAAAATCGGCTAAAATCTGATGAAAAATAAAAAATTTACAGATGAGGTGTCTCCATTCCAAACGGGCTACTCTGTATATGATTAAAATATGGAAATTGAAGCTTGTGCAAATGAGGGGAATCGAATAAGGTCGTTTATATCATTTATCATTTAATTTCTTTACATTTTATTATAAACCACATACAAAAATGCGCATGCTCGAACATTCTGCGGCTTCTCAACGAAGAAAATAGAAATTCCTTTCTCTTCTTATTGTCTATGCGGACAAAATGCGAGGTTGTCCGACTAACCAATTTTTCATAACAAATTCAAAGATAAGACTAAAATAATTGATTTAACGAATTGATAATATGGTTTTAATTAAGTGGCATTTATACCTACAGGGTGTCCAACTTTATTATTGTACAAATCAGTAAACTCTTCATTTTTGGAGATAATCGCCTAAACTTTTTTTTGCTTGAAAGGATTCCAAAAACCGCTTCTTTTGACGTTGCCGCCATTTTCAAAATGCAAATACAGGGCCGGCTGCGATTTTTTTATACACCCGATTTTCACGAAAACCATTTAGCGATTTTATTATTTAAAATCTGACCCCATAGCGTTAATCAGAACACCCCAAAACCCCCATACACCAAATCTGAACAAAAAATATACAGGGAGTTCCATTCTGTAGGGTCTCAAAGTTGAGCAAAATAGAACCCCAGGGTGTCCAACTTTATTACTGTACAAATCAGTAAAATCTTCATTTTTAAAGATAATCGCCTAAACTTTTTTTTGTTTGAAAGGCCTTCAAAAACCGCTTCCTTTAACGTTCCCTCCATTTTCAAAATGCAAATACAGGGCCGGCTGCGATTTTTTTATACCCCCGATTTTCACGAAAACCATTTAGCGATTTTATTATTTAAAATATGACCCCATAGCGTTAATCAGAACACCCCAAAACCCCCATACACCAAATCTGAACAAAAAATATACAGGGAGTCCCATTCTCTAGGGTCTCAAAGTTGAGCAAAATAGAAAATTTAAAGACATCTGGCGAGTCAAATGTGCCATGGAATCCCTTCAAAACAGTTGAATGGTCAACAGGACCACTCAAAATGTTAATGTGAAAAGATTTACTTCAAACATATACAGGGTATTTTTCTCCGAGCCATCCCAAAATTCAGAAATTTTATTAAACTTTATTCTGGTCAGGAGGAGTGCTCTGGAATCATTGAAAAAATATTAATAAACACAAAAGTAATTTATTTAGTATATTTAGTATATATTTTGTATTGGACCTTTGCACACCAACACCTTGAGTGACCCTATTGACCATTCACCTGTTTTGAGGGGATTCCATGGCACACTTGACTTGGCAGATGCCTTTACAATTCCTAATTTGCTCAACTTTGACACCCTGCAGAGTGGAACTCCCTGTATATTTTTTATTCAAATTTGGTATAAAAGGGTTTTGGGATGTTCTGATTAACGCTGTGGGGTCAGATTTTAAATAAAAAAATCGCTAAATGGTTTTCGTGAAAATCGTGGGTATAAAAAAATCGCAGCCGGCCCTGCGCATTTTGAAAATGGCAGAAATGTCAAAAGAAGCGGTTGTTGAAGGCCTTTCAAACAAAAAAAAGTTTAGGCGATTATCTCCAAAAATAAAGATTTTACTGATTTGTACAGTAATAAAGTTGGACACCCTGTATACTTATAACCTATAATATAGAAAGGCGTAATAAATAGTGTAGGTAATTTCCCTTAAATAACCTAACAACATAAACAAAATGACTCTAGTGATTTGGCACCAGTGGTAGTATGTGGCAATAAAGACGTTTAAACAGCAAGACTTTATTATATTTTGTTACGGGTATTTTTTATATTACGCTAAAATGCTTCAAGATAAAACGATATTGGCTTCAACTATTCTCAGGATAGTCTAAATATTATTAGAAAAAAAGCAGCTAGTGTATTTTTTAATCGTTTATTTAACCCAAGCAACAATGAACTGCCGTTCGTAGATGTTTATTTTAGAAGTGTACCTTTATTTTCTTAATATTTTTGTAAACCATTGTCGTTCAATCAGTAGTCTCTGAATGATTCCAATAATCAATTTCACAATCAATAATGAAGAACATTTTGTTATATAGTAGATCATAGATTTTTAATGGGTGAACTATTCCGTGTCAGAAAACGAACGATTTTTAGGTATCATTCTAATTTTGTAGTACGCAAAACTTCTAAATAAATTTAGCATCGGGTTCCTGGGCGAAAGGAATCCATTTTATAAGATACACAAATTGTAAATTCTACTACATAGATGTAATTTACACAAATAAGCAACTGATTATTTCGGAGATATTCGAATGAACTTTTTTTGAAAGGTCTTATAAAACCGCTTCTTTTTGCTACCGTTTTGAAAATGCAAATCCAGGGATTTTTATATCCTGGTTCTCATTCAAACCATTTAGCGATTTTTTTTATTTAAAATCTGACATCACGGTGTTAATCGGAACATCCAGTAGGTATACCAAACAATGACGTCAGAACTTATAGACAGGTTTGTTTTGATAAACGCTTGACGCCCAGAACTAATCACAATCTAAGCGCTCCATTAAATTATTCCGAAAATGTCGCGAGATTGTCAGAAATTCTCCCTTTTTGTCCAGCCGTACCGAACTTATTTCGACTGTGGGCTCGGAGGCTGGCGTCGTTAGACCATCCCGCGAGTCTTCAGGTGCGGTTCCGATGCTTCCGGCGCCCCCAAACAAGAAAAAACATGCGATATCTAAGTGTGACTCGGGAGGAACTACAACCGGGAAATCATCGGGTGTACAGTTGGTTGACTTTCTGTCTTTGTTTGAAGCATGTTGTTAGAGTAGTATGGATATATTTAATCTTGGAGTCAAAATAATGGGCATTTTAACAATGAGGCACCGCGTCTATAGGTTTTGACGTCATTGATACAAAATTTTAGTCAAAAATATACCGGGAGTTACTTTCTGCAAGGTGCCAAAAGAGGAATTTTAAAGGTATATGGTGAGTGAATTATGCCATGGAATTGCTTCAAAAAGTCGTACGGTCAAAGGAAGAAGCGACTATGAAAAACGACAGCAGCCTTTAAAATAAAAAAGATATTAGAATACCCTGTCAAAATATTTAACTGATGTCAATTTCTAGGTGAATATAACTCGTGTAACGGAAAGGATTGCAGTGACTGAATGTTTTTAAAATAGTTTGGACTCTGAGGGTATGTTATTATAAGATAAAGATGCAACAAAAATTTAATAATATATTTGGCAGCTTTTAGCTAGCATACATAAAAATATTTGTAGACCCCAATTAACTTTTCCAACGTTGTTTTTAGTATAGGGTGGGAGGTTCGAACGCGAATTGGGAAGTCAAAGTGCAAGGAAGCGGGTACAGTGGGATAATTTTATGACTGGTAATTTTATACTATCATTTTTAGTCAAAATTTCTAATCTGAAAAAATTAAAAATATCGAGTGCTCTCTATTTTAAAAATTCCAACGTGGTATATTCATTTTTGCTTAATGAAGAATCCCACACAAGACATATCAGTAGAAAAATTGTGTTTTCAACGTACAAAAGATTTCGACAATTTTTTGGTTTTCATGTGAAATATTTTCTAATATTTCGATTTAGAATCGTGGCCAGGCGTGGGAGACGCCTGGCTGTCGGCCAATTATCTTGCCGATAGAGATGCCGAAACCTCTGCCGTTGTTCCTCTACGACGATTCGGACTTGGAGGCTCAAGTTTCGGCGGCGTTAGCAACGAGGCCCAGGCTGGTCAGGAGGTCGAGGTCTGCCATGGAGTTCCCAGGACCATCTACAGCGAGGAGGAGCCAGGATCAGAGCGGCTTCTGCGAGAATGCGGTAGGTGTAAAAGAGAGCATGGATGAGTTCTTAGAAAACGCCGCCCGTTTTCTAAGAAGGAAGGATGCTGATATAGAATGTACATTGAAAGGATTACGGAATGAAAGGAAAAAGGCGATGAAAAGAGTGCTTGAGATGGATGTGAATATATTTGAGTATGAAAGACAGCAGAAGCGCGCTCGCAAGGCCCTAAAATTATTAGATAGTTAGGGATAGGTTAGTTTTACAAGTTAGTGTTAGTCTTTTTAATATAAATTAGTGGTAGGTTTTTTATTTATAGCTTGTTATATTTTTCGTTAGGTTAAGTTAGTGTCAAGTTTTTATTAGTATTTTTTATTAGTTCAAGGTAATGTTAGTTTTTCTAAATATAAATTAGTGTTAGATTTTTTTAATTTTTACTTTATTTTTCCTTCGGTTAAGTGTCAATTTTTTCTTGTATCTTATGTTATGTGTTATTGTTTTATATATTTACAATTATTTTTTTATTATACATGTATCTTCAAATAATGTTTTTCATTTGCTACTTTTGGGGGAAAACATGTTTTCATACAAAAATTGATTCTAGTTTCAAGTTGAGGGAGAACAATTATTGCAAAAGTATAAAAAAGCGTATTAAATGTGATTCATATGGCTGTCAGAAAAGCAAACTTCAACACAACGAAATCCATGTGTTTTCAACCTTATGTGAAAGACTTGTCATTTTCAATCTATATTCTATAAACTTCTATTGATAAAAGTATTTCAGTAAATTTTATACATTTTATTAGAGGTGCAAGTGTAAATAAGATGTTGATTAGGTAAGTATTATCTGTCACTCTCGAACGGACTTATCAATACACTGTATTACTGCGATAAAAACCTATTCCTTTAGACTTATCACTTTTCAACGTTTTCTAGATTTGTTAACATTAGTAAGGCTACTTCAACCAACTTAAAATATTATAAAAAATATGAAAGATTAATTTTGTAAATAAAAATGAACGAAAATGATGAAAAATACACTAGGAATTAAAGTAACCACAAACAAAATTCTTATTAATTTGATCTATCAAGTGCTCTAGGTCAATTTTAATGTTCATGTGTCGACAACGCTCTAGGTAAATTTTAATATCCATGTAAATCCACCTGTTGAATGTGACCTAGAAGTACTAAAGCGAGACAAGTAGGTTTCTGTAATAGTTTTGCCGCGTTTAGATACTTGCCAATAGGTCCGGCTGTTCGGAACCTAGGTTCCGCGTTTCTGCAAGTTTCTTACCCATAGGTGTCGCTCGCACACGGTTTCCGTGATAAAAACCTATTCCTTGAGACTTATAACTTTTCAACGTTTTTTTGGATTCGCTAAAATTTTCAATCGATTCTAAATATTTTTAATAACAGTTGTATGTTTTCTTCATTTTATTAGAGGTATAAAGAAGGTCTTGACTAGGTAAGTATTATCTGTCACTCTCGAACGGACTTATCAGTACATTGTATTACTGCGATAAAAACCTATTCCTTTAGACTTATCACTTTTCAACGTTTTCTAGATTTGTTAACATTAGTAAGGCTACTTCAACCAACTTAAAATATGATAAAAAATATGAAAGATTAATTTTGTAAATAAAAATGAACGAAAATGCCGAAAAATATACTAGGAATTAAAGTAACCACATCAAAAATTCTTATTAATTTTATCTAACAAGTACTCTAGGTCAATTTTAATATTCATGTGTCGAGAGCGCTCTAGTTAAATTTTAATATCCATGTAAATCCACCTGTTGAATGTGACCTAGAAGTACTAATGCGAGACAAGTAGGTTTCTGTAATAGTTTTGCCGCGTTTAGATTCTTGCCGGTAGGTCCGGCTGTTCGGAACCTAGGTTCCGCGTTTATGCAAGTTTCTTACCCATAGGTGTCGTTCGCACATGGTTTCCGATGGAAAAGTATCAAATTACGGATCAGTTTACATAGTGTTAAAGTTTTTGCGGAATATATGTCACCAAACGCATTAGCTGAGTCGGTAACACGGCCGCTTTTCGCCTGGTAGCCTCTGGGTTCGAATCCCGGAGTCGTCAATTGGAAATACAGTTTTTGTTAAATTCGTCTGATCGAATCTTGTGTCGCGGATACTGCAGCTCTACCTCACCGGGATCTTTTGGATGATAAACGAAAACTGAGTGCATGCCTAATAATTTTCCGAAAGCATTCTCCAAACTCTCACAACTCTGTATTAATATAGGTATATAGATGTGTTCCCGGAAACACGTCTGTGCATACCTATACCGTATAGAAGTGAGAGTCAATGTTGGATACTACACGGTGAGCTCATTGCTGTGGAGAATGTTTTGCACTTTTTGGTAATGACTAGATTTGTTTTATCAAGATTCTTAGTTCAGATTGTAACTTTTTCTTATAAGATGCAGTCTCTTCGCAAACTTCAATATTTGTTGTTCTCAGACCCAAGCAATTTTTATCCTCTGCTAATTTTCAGATGTACTTCTACTAATTCTTCCACTAAAAATTGTATCTCCGTAACGCAATTTTTGCCATCCAATTACGGCTTTTAAAGTTTTAGATACTCGCCAGCTCATTCATCAACTATTTAAATTTCCCGAAATTTTGACATATTGACATCACCTCCCAGAACTGCGAACAAAGTTCAATTTTTCAAGGTTGAATCCAGGTGCCACGTGTCAAGGTGACCACGAGATCATTGTCGTTAAATTTCGTTGGTCTCCAAGGTGACCCCTTAGAGATCTTTAACTTATATGTGACCTTCATCTCAAGGTAACCCCATCGCATTTTCAAATTTCCCGCATTTTGTCATATTGACGTCACTTCCGTGAACTGCGAGCAAAGTTTTTTGCAATTCAAGGTGCCACGTGTCAACACGAGATTATTAACCTACAGGTGACCCCTTAAAGATCATCGGTCTCACTTAATTGACAACCACAGGTCATTTTCAAATTTCTCGCCTTGACGACCATTGACGTCACTTCCGTTCCCAGAACTGTGAGCAAAGTTCAATTTTTAAAGGTAGAACCCAAGTGCCACGTGTCAAGGTGACCTCTTAAAGTTCATTGACCGGTCAAGGTAACAAGGTGACCTATTAAAGTTCATTGAACCCGCAGGTCAATGATCCCTTAAAGGTTATCGATCTGGTAACCTCTTGACCTCTAGATAACCTTCAGGTCAAGGTTAACTGAACGTGACCCCTTAAAGTTCATTGACCGGTCAAGGTAACAAAGTGACCAATTAAAGTTCATTGAACCCGCGGGTCAATGACCCCTTAAAGGTTATCGATCTGGTAACCCCTTGACCTCTAGATAACCTTCAGGTCAAGGTTAACTGAACGTGACCCCTTCAAGGTTAACCCGCGGGTCAATGACCCCTTAAAGGTTATCGATCTGGTAACCCCTTGGCCTCTAGATAACCTTCAGGTCAAGGTTAACTGAACGTGACCCCATAAAGTTCATTGAACCCGCAGGTCAAGGCCATTTTCAAATTTCCCGCCTTGGCGGCCATCTTGTGACGTCACTTCCGCCCTGGAGTACCCTTTGCTATACTACTGTACTGGGATCGTACAGTTCTGACAGATCAACGAGTTGCCCATAACAGACCGGACCATATAATAGTTGATAAAATTTCTAGGAAGACAACTATGATTGACGTGGCCATCCCGAACAACAACAACCTGCGTGTGAAGCAAGTCGAGAAGATCGCGAAGTACAGAGACTTAGAAGAACGAATTAGAAGGCAATGGGAAATGGACAACGTTCAGACGATTCCAATCATCGTGTCAACAACTGGTGTCATACCAAAAAGTTTGCTGAGAAACATCAAAGAGCTGGGTCTAACTGATAATCTTTAAAGGTCCATGCAGAAAGCGGTACTACTTGCGACAGCCCGAACCGTCAGGAAATTCATGGGGAGTGCAGGAACGTCCAACAACATCAATGTCAGAAAGCGTTCACTCAGGCGGGATTACAACGACGACGCATGAAATGGACTGGGTCCATGAATGAATCGATAATGCGTATTTTTTACAGGGTGACAAACTTAGGACAAGAGATGATCGGCTACCGACAACAACTGCATGCCGAGTTCTGCAGGGAGTTTCCACACATGCAAGTGTCTGAACAAAGAGTGTCAGATCAGTATCGAACTATTCTAAGAAATAACCGAATTCCAGAAACGCGACTTAACGCTATAAAACGGGAAGTTGAGCTAGAGATCCATGGCGAACACATAGACATAGACAACAACAACGGGGAAATTCAAGTGCCTGGACCACAACAAGAAGCCGGAACGGCAGAGCGAACAACTGAGAATTGGGAAATTCAAGTGCCTGGACCACAACAAGAAGCCAAGACGGCGGGACTAACAACTGAGAATCGGGAATCAGTTAACGGAGAACACTTTGAAAGCCTAGACACCCAGCTGAGAAGGGCGGTATTGCGATACGAAGGCAGACCCACTGAGCAGACCACCGCTACCAAGATTGAATTCTTCCAGGAAGCTTTCAATCATGCTCGATATTATGAACACCAGAATTTTACCCAACTATGTTTCAGTAACACCAACATTAGAACATATGCACATGTTAATCTACTGTGCCGCAACGGCCATCATCACTGCAATGGGAGCCAAGATCCGGACGGCTCAAGAGTTAAATCGTGCAAGACCAGAAACACGAATGGCTCAATGGGAGATGCGACTAAATCGGAAGATCGAGAGTGTCCGTAAAGACATAGGATAAGTAACGGAATATATCAGAGGAGTTAGAACTAGAAAGATCCAGAGGGCGGTGCAGGCAATAATGAGCCGCACCCAAATGCATTCTCAGCGTGACCCCGCGAACATCACTGCTCAACAATGTCTTGATACATTAAAACAAAAACTTTCTGTTTTCGCAGGGCGTCTGAGGAGATACAAGGCTAGTAACAACAGGAAACGAGACAACAAACTTTTTGAACGATCAGAAAAAGTTTTCTACCGTACTTTGAATTCTAACGCCGATGCCACAAATACGAGTTACCCTAGCAGAGAACAGGTCGACGGTTTCTGGAGAAATCAGCTTGCCACACCAGGTCCATGCAATGTCAGTGCAAGCTGGATCAGTGAAGAACGCGAGATGGGCCGGAACTATAGCCAGATGCGACACGAGCAATTCACAACCGATGAGGTCTCCAATGTCATCAAGAATTCCCACAACTGGAAGGCACCAGGCTTAGATCATCTCCAAAATTATTGGATTAAGAAGTTGTGGTGCACGCATGAACAAATAACTACCTTAATTAATGAAGTCTTGCTCGATCCTCTGAAAATGCAATTGTTTCTTACACAAGGTGCCAAATACTTGTTACCAAAAGACCAGCGGAATACGGATAACCCTGCCAAGTACCGCCCAATAACCTGCTTGCCTACGCTGTACAAGATAATCACTTCTTGCCTTACGCAGCGAATATATGCTCACTGCGAGCGGAACAACATCATGGCAATGCAGCAGAAGGGCTGCGCGAAGGGCGCAATGGGATGCAAAGAGCAACTCATCATAGACTCTGTCATCTGCAACCAGGCTCATTCCAAGCAACGAAACCTCTACATGGCTTATGTGGACTACAAAAAAGCATTTGATTCCGTACCTCACGACTGGCTAACAGGTATCTTAAAGCTGTATAAAATAGATCATCATACAGTTTCCTTTTTAGAACACGTTATGACAACCTGGCGCACTAAGATACAACTCAGAACCGCAAGCAGCAACATCGAGACCGACACAATCAACATCCGAAGAGGGATTTTCCAAGGAGATTCACTCCGTCCATTGTGGTTCTGCATGGCGATGAACCCTCTATCACACCGGTTGAACTCTACAAAATACGGCTTCGCTATCAAAAGCAACAACGCAGAAGCGATCAAGTTGAATCACCTATTATATATGGATGATTTAAAACTGATGGCCGCAACCAAAAACCAACTAACGCAAATGCTTAAAACTGTAGAGGAGTTCTCCAGGGCATCGGAATGCAGTTTGGACTGGACAAGTGCCGCACCCTTAACATCGTCCGGGGAAAGTTCGAACAAGGCGCACACGAGATACGGGACGGCCAGGAGATCGAAGCAATGAGCATGGGAGATACATACAAGTATCTCGGGATGAAACAAGCTCAAAGGATAGACCATCGAACAATGAAGATCGATTTAAGGAATGAATTCACCAAGAGAGTAAGACAAGTAGTGCGTACTGATCTTAACAGCAGGAATTTGTTTAAGGCCCTGAACACGTATTCGTGCTCTGTACTCAGCTATTCGTTTGGAATACTGAATTGGACCAACACGGACATCAACAACCTGCAGCGAAAAGTTAGGACACTACTGACAAAAGCTCATAAACATCATCCCCGTAGCGCCGTAGAAAGAACTACTCTGCCACGTAAACTAGGAGGAAGAGGATTGGCAGACCTTAGCAAGCAATTGGACCAACAAATAATAAATCTGCGTAATTGTTTCCAGAGACAGGCCAACAGCTCCACACTACATAAAGCTATATGCGGAGCAGACGTCTCAACACCGCTAAGTCTGACGGAACACGAGCATCAAAATCACCACCGAACCGACAACGATATACTACAGAGGTGGTTGGAGAAGCCGCTGCACGGGAGGCATCCTAATGAGGTCAACCAGAAACATGTCGACAAGTTAGCGTCGAACTACTGGCTGACCTCGGGAAGAATGTTCCCCGAGACGGAAGGCTTCTTACTGGCCATACAAGATCAGGTTATACCTACTCGCAACTACCTAAAATTCATTGTAGGAGATGCATCGGTAGTGGATGACAGATGCAGATACGGGTGCCCAACTTCAGAAACAATCCAGCACATAACAGAAGGATGTCAGATTTTCGCATCAACGGAATATAAGGAACCACACGATTCGGTTGCCAAGATCTTGCACCAGGAACTTCTTCATATTACAGCTACACACCGGAGCCTGTTCTTGAGAACAGCAACTACAAGATGTACTGGGATCGTACAGTTCTGACTGATCAACGAGTTGCCCATAACAGACCGGACCTTATAATAGTTGATAAAATTTCTAGGAAGACAACTCTGATTGATGTGGCCATCCCGAACAACAACAACCTGCGTGTGAAGCAAGTCGAGAAGATCGCGAAGTACAGAGACTTAGAAGAACGAATTAGAAGGCAATGGGAAATGGAGAACGTCCAGACGATTCCAATCATCATGTCAACAACTGGTGTTACACCAAAAAGTTTGCTGAGAAACATCAAGGAGCTGAATCTAACTGATAGTCTTTACAGGTCCATGCAGAAAGCGGTACTACTTGCGACAGCCCGAACCGTCAGGAAATTCATGGGGAATGCAGGATCGTCCAAGAACATCAATGTCACCTAGGGCCCGATAACATGGCAAGGGTCTCGTCCGAGCCAGATCCTTTTGGTATCCGGGATGCCCGGGATCTGAGTGAATGTTCCCCGTAGAGGGAGTGCGAATGCCTTTTGGCTAAGTCGATATAATAATAATAATAATAATGAACACCAAAATTTTACCCAACTATGTTTCAGTAACACCCACATTAGAACATATGCACATGTTAATCTACTGTGCCGCAACGGCCATCATCACTGCAATGGGAGCCAAGATCCGGACGGCTCAAGAGTTAAATCGTGCAAGACCAGAACCACGAATGGCTCAATGGGAGATGCGACTAAATCGGAAGATCGAGAGTCTCCGTAAAGACATAGGACAAGTAACGGAATATATCAGAGGAGTTAGAACTAGAAAGATCCAGAGGGCGGTGCAGGCAATAATGAGCCGCACCCAAATGCATTCTCAGCGTGACCCCGCGAACATCACTGCTCAACAATGTCTTGATACATTAAAACAAAAACTTTCTGTTTTCGCAGGGCGTCTGAGGAGATACAAGGCTAGTAACAACAGGAAACGAGACAACAAACTTTTTGACCGATCAGAAAAAGTTTTCTACCGTACTTTGAATTCTAGCGCCGATGCCACAAATACGAGTTACCCTAGCAGAGAACAGGTCGACGGTTTCTGGAGAAATCAGCTTGCCACACCAGGTCCATGCAATGTCAGTGCAAGCTGGATCAGTGAAGAACGCGAGATGGGCCGGAACTATAGCCAGATGCAACACGAGCAATTCACAACCGATGAGGTCTCCAATGTCATCAAGAATTCCCACAACTGGAAGGCACCAGGTCCAGATCATCTCCAAAATTATTGGATTAAGAAGTTGTGGTGCACGCATGAACAAATAACTACCTTAATTAATGAAGTCTTGCTCGATCCTCTGAAAATGCCATTGTTTCTTACACAGGGTGTCACCTACTTGTTACCAAAAGACCAGCGGAATACGGATAACCCTGCCAAGTACCGCCCAATAACCTGCTTGCCTACGCTGTACAAGATAATCACTTCTTGCCTTACGCAGCGAATATATGCTCACTGCGAGCGGAACAACATCATGGCAATGCAGCAGAAGGGCTGCGCGAAGGGCGCAATGGGATGCAAAGAGCAACTCATCATAGACTCTGTCATCTGCAACCAGGCTCATTCCAAGCAACGAAACCTCTACATGGCTTATGTGGACTACAAAAAAGCATTTGATTCCGTACCTCACGACTGGCTAACAGGTATCTTAAAGCTGTATAAAATAGATCATCATACAGTTTCCTTTTTAGAACACGTTATGACAACCTGGCGCACTAAGATACAACTCAGAACCGCAAGCAGCAACATCGAGACCGACACAATCAACATCCGAAGAGGGATTTTCCAAGGAGATTCACTCAGTCCACTGTGGTTCTGCATGGCGATGAACCCTCTATCACATCGGTTGAACTCTACAAAATACGGCTTCGCTATCAAAAGCAACAACGCAGAAGCGATCAAGTTGAATCACCTATTATATATGGATGATTTAAAACTGATGGCCGCAACCAAAAACCAACTAACGCAAATGCTTAACATTGTAGAGGACTTCTCCAGGGACATCGGAATGCAGTTTGGACTGGACAAGTGCCGCACCCTTAACATTGTCCGGGGAAGGCTCGAACAGGGCGCACACGAGATGCAGGACGGCCAGGAGATCGAAGCAATGAGCATGGGAGATACATACAAGTATCTCGGGATGAAACAAGCTCAAAGGATAGACCATCGAACAATGAAGATCGATTTAAGGAATGAATTCATCAAGAGAGTAAGACAAGTAGTGCGAACTGATCTTAACAGCAGGAATTTGTTTATGGCCCTGAACACGTATGCGTGCTCTGTACTCAGCTATTCGTTTGGAATAGTGAATTGGACCAACACGGACATCAACAACCTGCAGCGAAAAGTTAGGACACTACTGACAAAAGCTCATAAACATCATCCCCGTAGCGCCGTAGAAAGAACTACTCTGCCACGTCAACTAGGAGGAAGAGGATTGGCAGACCTCAGCAAGCAATTGGACCAACAAATAATAAATCTGCGTAATTATTTCCAGAGACAGGCCAACAGCTCCACACTACATAAAGCTATATGCGGAGCAGACGTCTCAACACCGCTACGTCTGACGGAACACGAGCATCAAAATCACCACCGAACCGACAACGATACACTACAGAGGTGGTTGGAGAAGCCGCTGCACGGGAGGCATCCTAATGAGGTCAACCAGGAACATGTCGACAAGTTAGCGTCGAACTACTGGCTGAGCTCGGGAAGAATGTTCCCCGAGACGGAAGGCTTCTTACTGGCCATACAAGATCAGGTTATACCAACTCGCAATTACCTAAAATTCATTGTAGGAGATGCATCGGTAGTGGATGACAGATGCAGATACGGGTGCCCAACTTCAGAAACAATCCAGCACATAACAGGAGGATGTCAGATGTTCGCATCAACGGAATATAAGGAACGACACGATTCGGTTGCCAAGATCTTGCACCAGGAACTGGCGGAAAAGCTGCTGCTTGTGCAGGCAGAGAGGGTCCCATATTACAACTACACACCTGAGCCTGTTCTTGAGACCAGCAACTACAAGATGTACTGGGATCGTACAGTTCTGACAGATCAACGAGTTGCCCATAACAGACCGGACCTTATAATAGTTGATAAAATTTCTAGGCAGACAACTCTGATTGATGTGGCCATCCCGAACAACAACAACCTGCGTGTGAAGCAAGTCGAGAAGATCGCGAAGTACAGAGATTTAGAAGAACGAATTAGAAGGCAATGGGAAATGGAGAACGTCCAGACGATTCCAATCATCATGTCAACAACTGGTGTTATACCAAAAAGTTTGCTGAGAAACATCAAGGAGCTGAATCTAACTGATAGTCTTTACAGGTCCATGCAGAAAGCGGTACTACTTGCGACAGCCCGAACCGTCAGGAAATTCATGGGGAATGCAGGATCGTGCAAGAACATCAATGTCACCTAGGGCCCGATAACATGGCAAGGGTCTCGTCCGAGCCAGATCCTTTTGGTATCCGGGATGCCCGGGATCTGAGTGAATGTTCCCCGTAGAGGGAGTGCGAATGCCTTTTGGCTAAGTCGATATTATAATAATAATAATTCTTACCCTCACAATACTCCAAACTAGGAGTACCCCAGAAGCAAATACATGCTTTTGCGGGAAAGGGGGGCAATTACTATTATTTTGTCTTCGTTGCCATTTGCGGCTGGGACCGACTTTTTTCCGATAGAACTAGGATAGCATTCGCTCAAGTACTACGGAAAACCCTAGAAAACCATAGTAATCCCAGTGAGTGTAGGACAATTAGTAAATCACACGGATAAAGCTATTTAGGAGCAATACCGTGAACCCACATTTGTCCAGCGCTCTTAGCCATAGCGGTGTTTTTCTTTAGACATTTGCATGCGCCTGCCTCGAACCGAGGTCGATCGAAGGCAGAAAAAGCTGCAGTCTAAAAAGTCAGCGCCGGTACGAGCGACACCACCGCGGCCCCAATAATGCCACACACTGTATTAATTTAACACACCTGGTAATATTGCTGTAATGGTCACAAATAAGAGCATGGTTACTATGAGTAAGACAAAGAAACCCCTTTGTTTATTTTTGCCACTTGTCATATGAGACAGATGCGTGTCCACCAGCTATTTCTCTGATGATCACTATTGCTAAACTTTCGTGTTATTGACAACAAAAATTGTGGAGACTTAATTGAGAATTTGATAATATTTGTTGTTTCCAACTCAGCTGCTGCCGAAGTTATAAAAGTCAACAAAAACGCAATAACAAATTGATTAAAATGGCAGAATTACCTAAACAAAAGTTTTTTTAAATCTTATATTATTTTTATACTTATATTTTACTATATGTATTTATTTTCAGTGGTGGTAAAGATAAATTACCCAACAATGAAGGATGACAGTTTCGAAAAATCGTGCATGATGTGGTTCCAGCACGGAAAAACTAGGCTCCAGAGACAAACCACGAAAGCCGAAGAAATTTAGTGTAATGTGTAATATTTTTTATAAAGTAAAAAATACACGTTCTTGTCTTTGTCAGCTTCAGCTTCAGTTTTCTTTCTTGTTATTTGGTTATTATTTATTTTATACTTCGCAGTGGAATATTCTAATAAAGAATACTAATTTGTTGTTACATACAATTCCATTTATTTACTTTTCTATTTTTCCATATTTCCATAAATACATTTCCAACTATCTCTAAATATTTTCTAATACAATTTTTTGTTGTTGTTTTTACTACTGTTGTTATTTACATAACAACGGTTTCCATTGTTCCATATTTAATTCTCTAAATTCACAAAACACTATCTGTCATTACCATTGATAAAATACATATACATAAAAATATAAGAAGAAGAAGAGCATTACTTCACAACACCCTCTCTTAATGATTTTCTTCTTATTATATTTTTTTTATTATTATTTAGACATTTTCCCCCTCTTTGACTCTTAACCCTAATTTCTTAACATTTATTTGAAATTCAAATTTATTAGTTCATTTCGTTAATATATCTGCTATTTGATTTTTAGATTCAATGTATTCAATTACAATTTCGTTTTTATTAACATGATCACAAATAAAATTAAATTTTAAATCAATGTGTTTAACTCGTTTATTATTTTCTGGATTTTTAGTTAATGCAATGCAACCTTGATTGTCTTCGAAAATTTTAAAAAATTCGAAATATAAACCTATGTCATATAATAATCTTTTTAACCACAAGCCATCTTGTACTGCTGAACACAAAGCTAGTAGTTAAGCTTCTGTCGTTGACAATGCAACACAGTTTTGTTTTCTAGTGACCCACGAAACAGTATTTCCATATATCTTCATTAAATATCCTGATACAGATTTTCGATCATTCACATCACCTGCCCAATCCGAATCTACATACAAATAAACGGTAATTCATCAATATTTCTTCTATATATCATATCAATTCATAGTTTATAATTCCTTTTAAATATCTCAATAATCTTTTCAAATATTGCCAAACTTCCTCTGAATTTTTATCTTGAAATCTACTAAAATAATTTACTGCAAAACTTATATCTGGACGTGAACCTAAGACAACCAATTAATTCTCTGACCGGACGATTTCCATTTTTATTGTTCTCAGTAATTTTAATTTTAGTTTTGGATCTATGGGAGTTACACATGGATTACAATTATCAAAATTAAAACGTTTCAAAATTTTTTTTAAATATGATATCTGATTAATTCGTAGTATTCCCAATTCTTGATCATAATTTATTTGAAGTCCTAAAATTTTTTCCAAAAATACCTTTGTCTTTTAAGAGGAGGTTGCCGACAGCGAAAGTGACGTTAGATTTCGTATTTTTTTAAGTTGTATAGCATAAAATCTAGTAACATTTTAACTGGCAAAAATTTAGTACAAACATCTCTGCCTTCATTTTAATCATAAGATCTTAAAAGCATATGCACTGGAATTACTATTTTTCCCAAGGTTTTCATAACCTATAAAACCAATCACCGCTTGTAAGATCTTATGATTAAAATGAAGACAGAGATGTTTGTACTAAATTTTTGCCAGGTAAAATGTTATTAGATTTTATGCTATACAACTTAAAAAAATACGAAATCTAACGTCACTTTCGCTGTCGGCAACCCCCTCTTAAATCAAATTCTTTCATTAAACCTTTTTTACATTTGTCAATACAATCTGCACTTGGACCAGATAAAATAATATCATCAACGTATATTAATAAGTAAATTAAACTTTCGCCAAAACCTTTATAATAGGTATAAACAATAGTCACTTTTTGATCTATGAAATCCGAATTGAAGTAAATATAAGTTTATTCTTTCATTCCAACATTTCGATGCTTGTTTGAGACCATAAAGTGATTTATTTAGTTTCAAAATGTTTCCACTATTACAACTTATCTCTTCCTGTGGGTATATACATACATATAAATATTTTCTTTTAATTCTCCATTTAGAAAAGCTGTTTTTACATCTAATTGTTTAAAAATATATTTATGTTGATTAGGTACCAATTGAAAGTAATGTTCTAATTGTTGTCATTTTTGCTACAGGGGAATAAATTTCATTATATTCAAAAGATTCCCGTTGTGCACATCCCTTTACTACTAATCTAGCTTTATAACGGTCCTCAATCTTTTCTTCTAATGGTTTACATGCAAAAACCCATTTCGTATTTAAAATTTCTCCATTTTTAGGTATACTTACTTCCGTCCATGTTTTATTCTTTTCTATTGACTTAATTTCTTTCTTCATTGCACTCTTCCCAAATTGTTTATCATCTCGTCTATTTATTTCCTCAATACATTCGGGTACTTTATTTACAAAAGATACTGCATCAAATGCCATATACATTTCATAATCATTAAATTTCTCTGGTAGTTTTATTGCTCTCTGTCTCTCTATTCTGTCATTTTCTTCTTCTATAATCTGTGTATTTTCTTCATCATTTTTGTCATCATTTATCTCTTCTTTATCATTTTCATTTAAATCTATATTTGTTATATTTCTTCCATAAAACTCGTTTTCATTAAAAGTCACACTTCTTGAAACTATCACCTTTTGTTTTTCAATATACCATAACCTATAACCTGTCGTTGAATAACCTAACATTATGCATTTTTCTGATGTAGCATCAAATTTCTTTCTCAATTCCTTGGGTATATGTGCATATGCAACCGTACCAAAAACTTTCAAATTATTTACATTAGGTTTCTTATCATACTATATTTCTGCCGGTGTAACATTATTTTCATTTGCTGTAGTAGGACTTCTATTATACAAATATGCTGCTGTTAGAATAGCTTCACTCCAGAATTCTTTTGACATATTTGCATCTTGCGTCATTGACCTTGCTTTTTCCACTAGGGTTCTATTAAATCTTTCGGCTTTTCCATTCTGTTCGGGTGTATAAGGTACTGTATAATCAATAAATGTCCCATTGTTTCTACAAAAATCTCTTATCTCTCTCGAAGAATATTATTTTCCATTATCACACCTTAGTGTTGCTATTTTTAGGTTAAATTTCGATTGTACTAAATGAACATATTCTTTAAAACATTCGAAAACCTCACTCTATTTTTCATAATAGAAATATAAACGAAATTTGAAAAATCATGAATAAAAGTTAAAAAATCATTATCATCATCATTATAATCCAAAGGTCTTATTGGACCCGCTATATCAGAATGTACAATTTGTAATAAACGCGTAGCTTTAGTTCTTCTACCAAATTGTGATCTTGTTAATTTACCTTGAACACATGACTCACAAAATTCAACTTTACCTATATCCACAATATCTATTCCTGTAACCATATTTTATTTTATTATTTTTTCTAAATTTGATTGACATATAATATATGACCAAATCTTCTATGCCATAGCTTAGTATTTTCATTGTCTAACTCTATATTTAAACTTTCGTTATAAAGTATGTGAAAAGAAATGTCATATAAATTCTCTAAATTTCCCAAACCTACTAAATTTCCATTTTTATATAATTTCACAGCGTGAATGACTAGTGCAAATTTACTTATCTTCCACCATAGGAGTACCAATAGAGGTTGTGTGTTATAATTATAGTGGACCATTAAAGGTCTTTTATACTTCAAACATTGCTGGTCATTTAATTTGTACACATCAAATGGGTATATTTTCGGGTTTCCGACTTACCTATACGGTGATTTTTAAATCAAAGGCAAATAATAATAAACAATTAATATATTGAAAACAAGAACAAAAATGCAAAATTTTCAAAAACTTAAAATAAATCACTATAAAAATTAAAAACAAGAACAAAAATACAAAATTGTAATAAAACACCAGATGTTTACCTGGAAGGAGAAGGAACATCAATTATTGAAATTATCAAATACCTACACTAATTTTTTATTTTAACTAGAATTTTTTCAGAGGGGTGCCCTTCGATGGGCAATAAATGGTTAGATGTTGTTTTGTCAGCCAATTTTAGCATTGCTACATGTAAAGAGATATCTATATTATCATTATTTATAAGGTAGGTATTATCTTTAAAAACGGCAAATATTTTGAATGTTTGATTAAGAATAAAATTACGTTGGATCAATGTGAGACTCATAACTAACCTGCAGGTATCAGGTAGGTATGCATAGCCAGCAGGTTCATTTATTAAATTTCCTTATCTTGCACCTATTTACGACAACACAATGCACTAATCCATAATCCAAATCTAAAGTCGCTTCCTCACAACATGCAGATATAGGACGGCTTATATTTTGACCACATTTTGATGCACTATGAACCGAACGAACTCGGCTTGCACGCGCACACGGCAACACACGACAATATGACGCCAGCGACGCCGGCCTCACGGCAGTAAAAATGATGCAACGGCCACAGTGACACAGCGCAAGCGCGGTAAACTCAGTTTCAAAACAGGTTTTGCCATTTATGGTAATTTAAATAAAATGCACAGGTAATAATATGAACTTTTGCCTATAGTGGACCGCAAGTGGCACATCATTCATATATTTGCACATCCCTTGCTGATGGTTGCATGGCAAAGAACCATTATTGGCCCATTGGTGTTTTCTTATTATATTTCCATCGGTAGTATTCCAACACTTTAGCTGAAATGGGCCATTGAAGGCTAACCAATCCTATCACAAATCCATCAATTACAGCAATGGCCCATTAAAAATCCAGAAGTTGAGTGTTTGTTGGGTTCGTCCTCTTGTACTCATACTTCCATAAACATTTTCTCGATCTTGATTTTTCCATTGATTAGTTCTTTGATGTCCATATTCATTTGGTTGATTTGAATTATAACCACCACGTCCCTGTTGATTCTGTCCTGCATATTGCGTAAACTTTCTACAATCTCTTTTATAATGACCATTTTCTCCACATGCATGACATTTCCCAAATCTATTGTATAGAAACGCAGCCTGATTACTTGAATTTGTTGATACATTGCTCGTACTCATAGTTTTCTTCTTTCAACTTCGGTTCTCAATTTAGATTTCACTATTTCTAAAGTAATATCAGTTGCTGGAATATTTTCTAATATTGGCTGTATTCCGAAATTTACTGAAAGCACTGAAAGTGCTGAAAATGCGTTCCGAAATTAAAAACTAGCACTGAATCAGTGCTCATAATATATCGTTATACTAACCATCCTACATAACATTGATCTGCTAGAAATGCTGAACTCAGGTGGTGGGGCATTTTCAGCATATTCACAAAACAACATGAAAAACAGGTAGGTATATCATAGACAAAATAATAAATATGAGAAAGAGAGAGAGTTAGGTTAATTTCGGCACTGCATAACATAACCACAAATCAGAGAGACGAATAACAACACATATAAATAAAAAAAGACATAGGTTTATAAAAATGAAGATATTAAAAATAGTAGATCAGGAAGAAAATTACCAGTACGAAATAAATGTTACTGATGAAGAATATGGTAAAGCAATGTCAGGTATGTATGGACCATTTTATAATCATACTGTCCTTCCATAGACCAGGATTTGTAAGACATAAATATTCACAAACAATACAAGCATTTATCATTGACCAATGCCTCGTTACTGTGCAAGAAAAATCAAAAATCCTAATGCCGTATATTTCTGTTCTTTTAGATATTTCGTTTGCTACAAAGATTTTAGCTGATGCTAAAATCCGAAGCACTTCAAATCAGTCGGAAATGCAATCTTGTACGGACTCAAATAGTCGAGGAGATCAAGCTAATGATTTATTCAGCAATAGCGAGGATTGCGAGTATATAATTATTATGGAAGATGATGAAAACATAGAAAACATTCAACCACAGCAGGAAGAAAGATCCTTCTGTTGGAACGATAAAGCCATAAAATTGTTTATTGACTTCTACAAATATGAGGAATCGAAAATTTTATCTCAAAAAGCAGTATGGCAATTAATGTCAACACATATGAAATCATTTGGCTACATGGTCACAGAGAAGCAGTGTTCAACAAAGTGGGCGTCATTAAAAAGAACATATAAATCCATTAGAGATCATAATAATAAAAGTGGAAATTCTAGGAAGAGCTGGCAGTATTATGAAGTAGGTATAGTTCACTCAATATTTGGGTTGAAATAATAATTTCGGTACTAATTTAATAATTAATAACTAAGTACAACTGGTGAATGTTTAGACATGTCACAGTGGTCAAGATATTTTGCTGTTGGCCATTGTGATTCAGGTTCAAACATCCGTGGAAATATTTTTTTTCGGTGATTCTAAATCACTGATTTTATACTTTCTTGTACAATTCACTCGCATTTGCATCCATACGAGATGTGTATAGCCTTAAAACAATTACAGGCACTAGATGAAATATTTGGAAATAAACCTTGGTCATCGCCTCTTTCTACAATATCATCAGATAACGATGTTGTGTTGGATCAGCAAGCTGCACGTGTACTCGGAGAGGAAAATCCTACTAAACATATTCGAAAAAAAGAAACGTTTGAAAAATGCATTCAAAACTTAATCGAAATTAGAAAGGAAATGAAAGAGCAACGAGAACGCCAGCACTCAGAAAAAATGGAGAGGCTGGACAGGATGAATAATTTACTTGAGAAAATGTTGCAACAGAAGTAGGACTGAGTAGGACCTTAATTGGTATACCCATACTAGATTTATTTAAATTTCAAATACCTACCTAATAATAATCGTTATGTTTTGTTGTTTATGTTGAATTTATGAATACCGTTATTTAATTTTGGAAAATACTTTAATTTCGTTTTTAAATAAATAAAACTAACAATATTATTAAAATGCACATATTTTATTAATCTAATTACTCATAGCCTCAATCTTAAATTATACATAATATGTTGTCGTTTATTATGTTCCGCTATAGGATTTCTCACTCCTCTCTCAATCACTAATGTGATTCTTATCGTTCTGCTCTCTGACAACTATAATGGAACTATCTAGTTCATCATTTAAATTCATACAAATGTTATGTAATATACAACAAGCCAGGACATAATAAGGTACAAGATCAGTTCTTTTTACATCCAGTCTATCTAATAAACACCTGAATCGTCCTTTTAACAGTTCAATTGAACGTTCGATGACCATTCTCGTTGATGAGAGGCAAAAATTGTAGTTTTTTTGATGCCTAGTAAGATGTCCATTATATATCTTTATATGGTACCATGAGGTGGGGTTGCAAAGCATATGCGGCATCCCCTATTAAATGAGAATCTCCAGGAAAGTAGTTGTTATTTTCTAATATTTTCTGTAAAGGTGAAATTCTGAGTACTCGCTGGTCATGCACACATCCAGGCTGACCCACATAACAATGAATAAACCTGCGATTTTCATCACAAACAATCTACAAAAACATTGTGTTTAACGTTTAACCAACCAAATAAAATATTAAAAATCACGTTTCCATTAAGAACTGAGTTCGATTTAAAAAGACTTGTTACAGTTTTCTCCATAGATAATAATATATCAAATCGAACTCAGTTCTTAATCGAAACGTATTTTTTGCTTATCAAAATTTAAAATTGTCATTAATCAGTAGTCAAATCGATTAAATATTAACTTACTTGCAACTGGATGGTATGAAAGTTTTTTCTATTAATGTAAGATTCTGCATTCACTTTTGGAGAAGCTATTTTAATATATGTTCCATCTATAACTCCGACCACTAATGAAAATCCTGTCTTTCCTTTCAGATTTCGACACGTTTCACTAGCTCTCCGAGCATTTGGCCAATGAATAAAGCGGGACTTATACTTGAGTAAAGCCACTACAACACGTCTTACACATCTAACTGCAGTCGCGGGGCCAACATTGAAGCGGTCACAGACAGATCTGTAAATGATGATATTAAAATACGGGATATTTTAAAGCAAACGAATAACTACTTACCTATAAGAATCCGGTGTTGCGAACGTCCAAAGTGTTATTAATAATTGTTTTTCTGGAGATATTGTATCACGTCCTCGTTTCCATTTGCATTTCTTTCCGAAGCAATTAAATTTAAAACATATTAAATTAAACAACAAAAAACAAAACAAATTAAATAAACTACATCATGTTTTCTACCAATTAGTAGTACAAACGGGGCCTCCTCTTTTTGAATAATGTAAGCATTAAACAAACCGAAAATGGGACTTGAATTTTCGTGATTAGTAATTCCATACTACATTTTCCAGGTAGTTCTGAACCTTTAACCGTTTTTGTTTTTCCGACAGAAAATCTTTGATTATTTTTAATGCCGCTTCATCTTCTCTGTCGGTGCCATCGCTATCGCTATCGCTATCTAATAAATTCACATTATTCTGTAACATTATACTAATTCCAGCAGGGTAATTCATTACTTATGCGAAAAATATATAAAAAAGTAAAACTGGAATTGACTGAAAAGATTTTCTAACCTCTGGCAGCGACGTTAGCGATTTGTAGAATTCTAGGTTATGATTACCGCGAAACCATTGACATACTTCTAAATGTCAATGCGCGAAACAGAAACAGTGCTGAAACACTGTTCCTTTTAACAGCAAAATCCAGTAGGTTTTAATTTCGGAACAACAATTTGTTGCATTTTCAGCATCAGCGTTGTCAGCAATTTCGGAATACAGCCATTGTTATTACTGTCTCGAACGTTTTTGGCATAGCCAATAATAAATTACAAATTAAATCTTGCTCTTTAATTTCTGCACCTGTACTCTTCAACTGTCGTACCGTTTCTTCAAACTGAGCTAAAAATATTTCCAAATTTCCATCTTTTTCAAGTTTCATACACATTAACTTTCGACGTAACATTAATTGTCCTGGTATTCCCTTCTTTTCATATCTATCCTCTAATGCTTTCCACATGCTAATATGCTGTAACCTTTTGTCTGACAATGTCAATTTGGGAATCTGACAAACACTGAACTATTATAGATTTGCATTTATTATCCATTTTACGTGCATCATTTAATTCTCTCTTCTGTTCTTCTGTGTAACTTGTTTCCTTAAATTCATTGTTTATACTATCCATTACTTCCTTCTCCACCAGTAGTGTCAACATTCTAAATTTCCAGGTATTAGTTCTTTTCATTTAAAAGTTAAAATGATTTGTACTTTCCATGTTATTTTAAATACAACTTTCAACTTCAATTAATTCTCATAAATCTGGTTATCTCCTCATACCTGGGATCCTGGGCCAATAACCTCTTGTTATTTGGTTATTATTTATTTTATACTTCGGAGTGGAATATTCTAATAAAGAATACTAATTTGTTGTTACATACAATTCCATTTATTTACTTTTCTATTTTTCCATATTTCCATAAATACATTTCCATCTATCTCTAAATATTTTCTAATACAATTTTTTGTTGTTGTTTTTACTACTGTTGTTATTTACATAACAACGGTTTCCATTGTTCTATATTTAATTCTCTAAATTCACAAAACACTATCTGTCATTACCATTGATAAAATACATATACATAAAAATATAAGAAGAAGAAGAGCATTACTTCACAACATTCTTAATCTCCGTTTAGACATTATTATTAATTCATTAATTTTGATAATTTTTTTCATTATATTATAATAATGAACACTATGAACAGCATAATAATATGAGGATCTCAAAAACCATATTAAGAGATTGAGTGCAAAGTTTTTTTAATAGAAATACCACATTATTTATTTGAATTCCTGAGCCATTAATTCGTCGTTATTAAGTTTATGCTGCTTCCGAAAAATATTGAGAAACGTTAGTTTTCTAAAAAAAAAGGATTACGCACAATCTAATATATTATGCTTTAATCTGTGCCGCCTGGGTAGGGACAGACTTCATAATAAAAAGTACAGTCTAATAATTGTGTGTGTATATATTGGGTGAGGCCAAGGGTGATACTAAATTATGGAATTCGCTTGTTCTCGCAATTTCCATATTTGCTTGTTTTTTAACTTACAGAAGTGTTTTTTTTTGTTATAACGTATATGGCATGTATTAGTTTTTTTTATAGTAATCATTTGACAGCAGGCTTCATTTCCTATGGCAATAAAGTCAATACAGTTTGTTCAGCGAATGTTCGGCCCTAAGTCACAACTCCCGTCCTTCTCTGATTCGTGAATATATGACCGATATCCGATATCCATCGTACTGGTATTCGACTGAATTAAGGTTCGAATTTGCGATTTCAGAAGAAAACACTCAAATTATGTGTACAAGGATTGTTAATAATTATTTAAAAACGTGGTAACGGAGTTTTAACAAAAAAATCCGTTAAAATATTTAGATTCCTTGTAAAAAAAGGGGTTTAGTAACGTTTAAGTTATAAATGTCCAGCCCCTTGGTTCTCGTTAAAAAAAATAAAAACGAAATCGACAATTTTCATTTTTTTCGCATTATTTTCAAAACGAGAAGGGCCAGCCAAATTTTTTTACCGTGTTATTACTCGGCATCAAATTCCTCAACTTTGTCCCAATTTAACCTACCTCGTAGGTATCTGTTAACATACCTAACAAAGATTTCCATGCATAGACTCGAAATACGGTCCGAAAACAAATGTTTTGTCTATAGGTACCTGAAATCAGTGAAATGAGCTTGCTAGATAATTTCCAACAACTTTCATGTTCATAATTTTTTTCTAGGTCTGAAGTTTACATACTTAAGGGGGGTTGGCAATCTTTAAATAATACCTCTATAGGTATATATAAGTACCTACCTCCATACAAATGTTTCCAAACATCCAAGTAAAGAAAGAACAACTTAAAATCAACGAAGAAAAGCAAAACTATTACAATAAAAATTACTCCAAATAACAAATAACAAAGTTTCACCTGGACAAATTTTTTAGTACTACAAATTTCACGCGCCAAGGAAATGAATTTTCCGGCCTGCACGGGTCATAGCGGGCGATCGGGCCCCCCTACTTGCACGATATACGAAATAGGTGGTATACGATCCAACACCTGCTTTTATCAAGGGGGGCCTCGCAGTGGTCAATAATATCACTTCACTAGTACGGTTGGGGACCCAGTTTCTTGCAGACGGGAACGTAGCGGTTCGGCGTCGCCTAGTGTCTGCGTGAAAAAACACTGCGTCGCGCTCGTAATGCGAATTTGTTGTTTCCGTAGCGTTTCCTCCGTTTCCGCTTCTGCAGTGCCCGATTAGATGCCCCGATACAGTGATGCATGTGTCAGTGTGAATAGTAAATCGCTACCATGGGTATAAGCAATAAGTAACTACTTAGCTCCTTCGGGTCAAACATTACGAGAGCGTATAAATTTTGTTCGATAATTATTCACTCAACTGGTCAAATCTGCAACTGCAACATTGTAGCAGCTGAGACAGGACACAGTGTCGGTGCGGTAGGTAGGTACAGTGGCGGACAATTGCTTTAGGACGACCTGAAGCGGTTTCTCGTCGATTCGTGGCGAGCTCCCGCCCACCTGGCAACAACGCACGTGGCCGGTGCGTCATCGACCGGCCCACCTGCTGTAAGATCATAAACTTTGCTGTTTCAATTTCAGCCTAATTAAATATTGAATAATACTCTTTATTATTGGTTTTTTATATTTTCGAATACACGGTTTTTTGGATTGCCAGTATGGGGATCTCGGAAACTAACACAGTTTGACGGAAGGTTAAATGGGGAAAGATTTTCCGTTAACTCGATGCATTTTTTTTAATTCCATGGCTTACTGGATATGACGAAAAACTGAATATTTCTTATTTCTTTAAATGCCTCTAGCTCTTTTATTTCGGATTTTACATGTCATAAAAATTGTAAACACAAAAGTTGTAGATAATTTTGTGCTTATTGAGATAGTCTGATCCACTTTTGTATCCAAATCGTCACGTTTGAGATATTACGTGTTATTTTGTTACATGGAACCGTTAAAAAATGGAAATTGATCAATAGTTAAAAAAAGACTAAATAAAAATTTGCGTGTTCTTACTAAAAAATATGATTAAAACAATAAAACAGATAGAGGAATTTGAAGGAATATTGAAAATTACATTTTACATTTTCAAAAAATCAAAAAGTGCAATGTTTACGGAGCGGAAGCTAGCTCCTAATTAGGAGCCAACTTTAAGAATATTTTCGCGGACCGAGCTGACTTCCAAAACGATAGGTCACAAAAGGGCTACGAGCGACAAAAATCACGGAGAAAACCCAAAAAAATCCTTATTCACGAAATTAATAGTTATTTATGAACCAAGGCACTGAAGTTCAACTTTTTATGACTCATGTGGAATTTAGTTGCCGAGGCCTCTGGCCGAGGCCAATAAACCACATGAGTCATAAAAAGAACTTCAGTGCCGAGGTACATATTATATTTTTTTTGAAATCGGAAAAAAATGTTTTATTAGGCAAGAAAATAATAATAAGGGATCACCCGTCCATGAACTGACTACGCGCGGCGTTGCTTGACTTTGACGATCGCTCTACCTAGGTCAAGTAAGACAAGACACGGCATCTTCGTACAGAAAAACCAAACTGCTGCTTCTTGTGCAGCTTACACAACAAATCTATTGATATTCAAATTTACTAAAATATGTATACTGAAGGATTGCGCTTCTATAGGAAACAATTTCGCAATGTGTACGAAAAGTTAAATGGGCCTTTATCGGCCGGGTTTTGAATATTTGGTCACATTTGACGGGCGATTTCTCCGCGTCTGACGTTTGATGTTTACATCTCGCCAAGGCCTACTTATTGAAAAAATCGTACAATAATGTAGCCCATTATTGTACGATTTCTGTGCTTTTAATGACGATTTTGGGACACCAATACGACTGTGCTATTCATTTTTTTCCTAAAAAAAATGCCAAATGTACTTTTGCAGTTTTTGGGGGTATAATTTTGATCGTAGTAGGTCATGGAAGAGACGAATCTGAAAAAATTTTGTGTCAAAATGTAGATCTTTCGAAGCACTATATTAAAAAAAAAGTTTTTGAAAATCGGTCAACCCGTAAAAAAATAATGAATTGTCTCGACTTGAAGTGAAACACACTGTATAAGTGGTTCACTCAAAATATCTTGGCTATTTTTTGACAGAAAAAAATCGGTGGAAGGTGCGAGCCATAGCTCTTCCGAGCGGCCTTGTTTTGTCATAATGAAAGTTGCTGTCCACGGCCACCTAGGAAAACTGTGGTTAAAAATGAAAAAGATTCAAAATTTTTAAACCGCTGTCACTTTTTATTTCTAGAGGTACAGAAAAAAGTTAAGTATGAAAGTTGTTTGCAACAACTGTGCGAATACAACTATTATATCAATTTTGATACAAATATTAGATATGACTAACTTTGGGCTCTCTTTAGATCAAAAATTAAGTTACCTAAAACAAAATTTATTGACGCATTTTTTATAAAGCAAAATATCCCATTTAATTTAATATGTCACACTTGCCAGTTTGTTCTCTATTTACTATAAGAAATTAAGAGAAATTATTTGTAATATTTGTGATTGGCCGAAAGTCTATTTAGCCATGAAAATAAATAATCGATTATGACGCTAAATAATTAAAGTAGGCACAGTAGGTTTTCAAATTTTGAAAATAAAGCGGTTTTGCGCTTCATCCAATGTCGAATAAATAATCTAGAATGTTATTTTCAATAATAAAAAATGAGGAACTCGTAGACATTATTGTCTGTTACAAAGTAAATTAAAAATTCTTAATATTTTCTATTATTTAACGTAACACTTAACAGGTAGGTAATGCCATAGCAATTATCCTAAAAATGAAATAAGAAAAGGTCGTACCTACTGTCACAATACAATAAATGCTCAGTGAATACGTAGTATTTACACCTTAGACAAGGAAGGAGAGCGGACACCGCGGTTGTCTACCATCCCGTGTATAGATTTTGTTATGTCGTTTTGAACGGCGGACATTTTATATGTGGCAGACAAAGAGAGTACGTTGTGAGTCAATTTCGTGAATTTGTGAATTAAAAGCAACAGTGATTAAGGGGAAAATATACTCTTACGATGGTGAATTGTTCAGCGTTTGGTTACAAAAGCAGAAGTGAAAAACAAGAGCCCGAGATTTCGTTTCACAGGTAAATATGTAACAAGCTACCTTTGAAAGATGGCCTAAAACTTTACTTTATCTCAATATATCTTCTTCAAATTCCTTCTACCTTTTATTATAATAAAGTGCATTGTTCTGTTTGTAAATAGGACCAATATAATTATTTCTTAACATCGTTTTTATTGAAAATTTCTTAATTGATTATGAGTAGATAAGCTATATTGGTACGAGCATAATTTCCCCATGTATTTCTTACGGGGCTATAAATTAGTAAAAAGTGAAGTAATTTTTCAGCGACTTCGCGGTGGGATAATTTTGCGGGGCAGGATTCCGCGACTTTCTTTAGGACTTCAGGGAAAACTGATTTTCTTTGACCTCTCGACTTAATATTGTGTCGACAAGAATTTTCCGAGGACCCCAGAGAAAACTTAAGCAACCAAATTATTGTGGGTGACAATTACTATTCATCGCCAAGTGGCTAGGGACGGCAGAACTGGGGTAGCATTAAAATTTCCCGGTTTTGAATTTTCCAGTTGGGAGAAAGCGCGTCCAAGCTGAGGTGGCAAGGCTGGATGTTCCGAGGCTTTTTACCTGGGCGTGCTTTGCAGACCTGAGGTGCTAAGAATTTTTGGCAACTTATTTTAGATGAATGTATTTAACGATTTGAAAAGTAGATTAGGCTTGAATTCATCAAACCTTTGAAATTAAATCAACTCTGCACCAAACTCGACATATTTTTTAAACCAAATAGAGAAAACAACAACAACTGGCTAGCATTAGAAATTGATGTTAAAAATATATTAGAGGTGTCGATCTGCCAAAAAAGTACAATTTTCAATAAATAAATTTTAGTTAAAATGTTTGGAAAATTTTTTTTAGAAAAAGTCGCAAAAACAAAAGTCATAGTGGGTCTTTGAAAATTGGTATGTAGGCTAACAATTGCAAAAAAACAACTTTTTCTAATAACTTTTTTCGAAAATGCGGCAAATAAAGCCGATTTTGGATGATTTTTGAGTAAATGTCAATTTTGACAGATACCGCAAGTCACTTGGTCGATTCTTGTGACGTCATTTTTCATCCTCCGACAAGCACAAATCGATGGCAAAGTCAAATTTTCATTTTATCAAAAAATAAAAAAAAATCCCTTATGGCGCGTACTTTATTGGTCACACTGTAAATAGAGGGGACATCCCACACCAAGTTTTTGGGAGTAGTGGTTGATGAACACATGTCTTGGAGATACAACTGTGAAAGGTGTGGTATCCTCACTTCATAAATGTTGTTTTTCGCAATTTGAGAACGGTTCTTTCTATTCCTCAGCTAATTGCGGTCTTTTATGCTCAAGTTGGTTCACTACTGCACTATGGTGTCTGGGGTTTCTGGGGCACGTCGTCAGTGATGCCTCGGGTTCTTATCTGCCAAAAAAGGATAATACGTTGCATCAAGGGTCTTAGCAGTCGTCAATCATTTTACAAGGAGAAACATGTGTTAATGTATAATAGGGACGCACATTCTTATGATACTCGAACATGGAATCAATTGAGAATTCCAAGGGCTCGACTAAATGTAACAAAGAATTCATTACTTGTAATGGGCACTAAAGTATTTAATAAGTTATCGACAAATATTAAAAAATCTGATAGTAGTTCCCTTTAAAAATAAATTGAAATCTAAACTTCTTATGTATAGTTTTTATAATATTTTTGACCATCAGTTCAGTTACACCTTGTGTGTATATTCTGGACACATTCCATCTTAGTAGGTGCCGAAAGAGTAAACATTGAACATAAGGTACGTAATGGCTCATAATATTTTCGAAGAAGTATAAACAAAATAAAATAATCCTAATAATAGAAATTCCCTATTTCTAACAGAAGGTAAGGAATAGAAATAGAAATTTTCAAACTAAAACGAAACTATTTTGCAAATAATAATTAATACCTAAACAAAATCAACTGTCCTTACGGTCGTTCAAAAAGGCGGGAATCCTCACTATGGACACCTAGATTACAGAAAGATCTAATAACACGTGCTCTAAAGAAACAGACCATGACTCATCGCCTCTCGAACCCGATGTTTTGGTTATACCAAAGTCTAGAGAATACTATTCTCTGGACGCTGGTTATACCTAGTCACACGTTCGACGTTGCTGCTGGAAATCACTGTCAGGCATGTAATTTTTGCCGAAAAACAAATCCGTTGGTTAACTCGTAGCTTTTTTCGGTCGAAAACTTATGTGAATTAATCAAAATAGTATAAATTTCGAATTTTCACATAAAATAGTCGTTAGTATTCGGAAATTTTAAAGTCAATAAAAACAGCAGTTTTGGAATTATTTCACAAATTATTTTCATAAATTGTTTTTTGTATAAAATAAAATTGTATAAAACTTAATGTACCGGGTGTCCCATAATCAAAGGCACATATTTTGAAAAGTGATGGAAAGTTCTAAGAACTTTTATGTGAGCATTCCCGATAAAATTTTACTTTTTTAGAAACGGGTGCCAATGTTAAATCTAAAAAAATTGACCTTTTCTAGGAGATTATTTTCTTCGACAAAATTAAGCATACGAGCTTTATAACCGAAAAGGTTAGTTGGTATTTTTAAGTGGGTTCGGATTCCTTTGTGACCTGAATCCGTTGCCCCCAACAAACTATTCTCCCCTCCTAAATCAAACACCAAAATAATCATACAATATTTAATGGAAAATAACTGTGAATAGTTATGACAATTCAAAAATTTACATTAGTCGTCAGATTTTGATAACAAACAAAAGAGTTTAAAACTTAGTGAATTCTTTATAAAATTTCGAACGTCCTGTGTTTTTGAGAGTCTCTTGGAACTACTGGCACTTGAGGTTTGAGTGAAAGTTTATACTTGCGACTGTGACACTTGATCGAAGAATATCCTGTGTTCGATGCGACGACCCTTCCCTTTTACTGACTGTGATGACTTTCCTGCTACGAACTGGCCTTAACGGGTGGCTTGCATTAGGCGCATGTGTTGACTAGCTAGAGCAGAGCCAATCTCAGGTGTTGTGCAGATGTTGCCGTACCGCTTCGGTGCCTAGCTCAGCAGCGTACTAGTCGAAGGTGGGTGTTCTTCACTGTCACAGTATCACGTCTCCGTGTCGATGATGTACATAGGTAACAAACACAACAAGAGCAGAAGTTAGTCCAAGAATGCTAATATTTATTTAAATGTGTAAGATACACAGTGATTTATTAAGAGAAGGTATATAAAATTCAACTTAAAACTTAAAATTCAACTTAAAACAGAACTACTTATTTTAAGACTTAATTATTAAAAAAATATAAAATCAAATTCAGCTGAATTTAGAACCTGCAATAAATTGATAGTCGTTTAACTTTATGATAGTTAAACTATATAGGGAATTTGATTCGAAATTATTTATTGAACTTGGAAATTATTAATAAAAATTATATCTGAATATTAATATTTTGTTAAGTGGACTCTCTAGTATTTATGAATTTATTGCGAAATTATCGACGAAATTCGATCGGGTAGTATTTTGCCAGGGGTGAAAATGATGTTTTTAAACAAGTATAATATTAACAAGGAAATCTACTGGTCAGGAGAACGAAAGTCTTAGGTAGCTGTCTTTTTTTTAGAGGTACCAAAAAAGGTTATAACTGACAAGTTATACAAAAAAACAGCAACCTCGAGAGAAAATGGCCGCAGGTGAGGTGGTACTAAATAAAAGAACAATTTCCGAAAATATGAACGATATAATAAAAAACCACACTCACCTAGGCGATTTTCCTCCTCTAGTAGTCCTTGATCGATTCCTGCCCAACAGAACTCCGTTCCAAGCTCCTAGTCAGCTTATGGCGACGTCAGTTTTGCAATGGCGGTGTTCACTCCGCCGTGAAAGAAAAGAAAACCAATTTAATCACCCCAACCAGGCACTACAATGAAAATACTTCCCCAAAACCAATTAACCCGTACTACCGATCAAATTCGCGATCAATTTAGAGCAAAATGCAAAAAAACCAAACGAGAAAATATTCAGAAAAGGCGATTGCCACTAGAGAGTACCGATTAATTCGAAAGTCAAAAATGAAGAGGACGAGAGCCGCTGCGTCGTTCGATTCATTCTATACAACCGTGGTACATAAAAAAGTGCAGCCAATAGGAATCGAGCTGCTGGAGTCAATTGACGGTTTATTTCAAACGATTCTCTTTACTTGTACAGTAAATATTAACAAAACAAATGCTATCATAATTAAAGCAATTTAACATACTCACTTCTATTCAATCTGTTCGCAAATATTTACATAATAAATTCTACTGCCTGTTCTACCAAATATCGAAAACTAGTCGACATGTTCTGCGGGTTGCGCTACCCACTACAAGAGGTCGCTGGCGGCACGGTCGCGAAATTAATTTGTTTATAATTCGAAATATCAATAATTTAACAAGAAAATGTAAGCTGTACCATCCTATAATAGGTGTGCCTTCTTAGTTTATGCCTGTCTGGAATCAAATAAAAACGTTGTAACGGGTTTCTTGGAATTTACAAAAAAAATCCGTTACACATTCCTCCAACCCGATCAAAAAAATACGAAAACTCCAAGTTGAGTATTTTTTCCTAAGAAAATTCAAAGAACTCTAACAATTAAAAATATACTGGATGGTGTAAAATTACCGTAGGTCGGTTAATAAATTAGCCGCACTCCAAAGCCTACGCGAAATTTCCCTCAGTGTAAGTACCTATCATTGGACACCGAAGTGCTCTCCAAGCCTCCGATAAGTACTATACCACTGCCAGATATGAGTTGTTATTGATCCAAGACAGCAAAACCAAGATATTAAGAAAATTTGACAGTGAAACTTATTGATAAGTAGATAAGTGGAAAGAAATAGCAGATCACTTGTTTTCGGACACCGAAGTGCTGTCCTGGCCTACGACAAGCGATATACCAATCATTGCCACTTACCTTAATCAATCAACAGACAGCTCAAAGTAGGTATGTAAAACTGAGAAAAAAAAATTGTCAATTAAATTACCACAAGTTATACAAAATGAAAAGAGACGACAAATACTGATACTTCCTTCGTTCAGCGTTATTCCATCAAGACAATAATCATAATAAATCATTTTAATACCAATAAAGTTAAATCCACATTATCCCCAACCCAACTTAACCTAAAGAGGAGAAAGGAATTGAAAGGAACTCCTCGAAGCAAATCGAACCTGTCTGCCAGCGACACATGTAAGCCTCTGGACCTGAGTCACACGGTACTGAGCACCTGTGGTTCCTATCGCGGAAAGTCACATTAGTAAACTGTCAGTACCCGAGGATCTCAAATCAAAAAAACGAACATACCCCTCCAACATACGGGCGCGATAAGGACCTGACAGAAAAAGAAGATATGACAGTCTTGGCCAAAACTGCCATATCCGTCACTTATAAAAGTAGACTGCCTGCTCATCTGTGACTCATTGCAGGATATAGAGGAAACAATTTATCCGGAAGAACTAACTGGTCTGTCAAAAAGAAAACAAAAAAATGTATAGAAACCAAATCATCACACAAGAGGGTTTCAACCTGTTGTGTGGAGCAGTGATGAAAAGAGTGGGTCTGGAATGGATAGCATTCCAGAAAAAAAATGGAATTATTTACTATGGAAACAAAAAATTGTGAAATTGGCTAATTGTACAGGGGGGACAAAAGGGTAGGAAATCAAAAATAAAAAAATAACCCCACTGGTTAAAATAATTTCATGCTAAACTTACGGCCGATCACCCTCAGGCACGTGTGCTCTGTTTGAATAAATCTAGGTTCCAATAGAAACGAACATGAAACCATTTCAAGCAACATCGCAACTAAACAATACGGGAAATGAAATATTGGAAGACCCAGTACAATAGCAAACCTCACCAAAAAAACGAACCCCATCCAATCAAAATATAAACCTCAAACGTATTGAACGCCATGATCATGACCAATAGGACGTTAAGATGAATCACGTGTTACTCAACCAGAATTTCCCAAACTGATGGCAGAGCCGAGAATTGTGACACCAATAAAAGCATGGTCTATTACCCGAAAAACAATCCACATTTTCTCATCCTGTCTTACAGTTGGTACTACTTAGGTATTAATAAATAACACGTATCTCATCAGCCAGCGGTGTTATGCTGGTTGATTCAATGGTTATCAGATTCAGTACTTGCTGATGAACCATGAACTCATAAATAAGTACCCACCAAACTAACCCAAGTAACACATTTTGAATGGTTGGAAAGTCCAAAACATGCTACCACCAAATGTTAAATTTGCAATCCGAAGTCCGCAATTCCTTCATCAAAAAAAAATAATCAATGTCCAGTGCATTAGGAAAAAGAATCATAAACACTACTAATTGAACCTCCAAAACAAGTCCAAAGAAACTCCAACAATATAACAGAATATCTCGGAATCCCTATTCCGATATATTCAAAAGAATACAAGCTAGTCAGCCGAATATTCAAAAAACTATACAGGCAATGTGGTATTAAAATAAAGGTCTATAGGTCTGTATATTAGCTGTTCCCTAGAGGTGACATAAGTCATAATTTAAAAAATTAGGAACGCTAATTTCAGAGTTACCCTCTACCATTTCACCACACAGCACCCATAGTAAAGTGTTTACTAGAAAATTGTCACCAGACAAGTTATGAAAATAATAATGAGGTACATTGACAAAGGAACGGCACAGATCGAATCACCTACTCATCACCTGACTGGTCAAGATCGTCATCGGTCTCTCGATCGTCAGAGTAATTTGGTTTGAGATCCTTTATATGAAAGTTACCCAGATTATTTCCGGCTTATCTTTTAAATTATATACTAAAGGTGAAATAACTTTGTGCACAATGCATGGAATGTATTTGGGAGCCAATTTTTGCCGAATATGCATTAGCAGCATTAGATAGAGTGAAATTTTTTTTTTCCAAACATAATCTCCTACATGAAAAGACATAGGGCGCTTCCTTAAATTGTAATGTCTAGAGTTTTTCTCGTGAGCACGTCTGAGCTTAATCCTGACATCAGAAAATACCTTAGGTAACTCTTGCAAGTCATCTACCAGTTGGTTTTTTGCTTCTATTACAGGAATGTTATTGGCATTTTCTGCGATTTTACCATAATAATCACCTGAAAGTGGGATATTTCTACCGAAAACTAAAAATGCTGGTGAGTAGTCAGTTATTTCGTGTTTAGCTAAGCGGATAGCTTGTGCAATCTGATGTATATTTGAATCCCAGGTTTTATGATTCTCATGAATGTAAGATTTTAAAGCTGTTACTATGACACGATTTACCCTTTCAGTATGATTTATTTGCGGATGGTAACGAGCATTATAAAATATTTTTTGCACCCTATATTTCTCCATGAGAGTCTTGAACTCTTTGCTAATAAATTGGCTTCCATTGTCACAACAAAATATCTGGGGAACTCCATACAGTAAAAAAACTTGATTCTCTATAAATTTTATAAGTGAACTACACGTGGCTTTAAATAAAGGTTGTATAAGAACAAATTTAGAAAACCAATCGACTATTACCAGTAAATATTGATTACCATTTTTAGATCGTGGGTAGGGACCCAATAAATCGGCTGATATCATTTGAAAAGGGAAGTTTATATTTCGATAGGATCCCATAAGACCTGGTTGCGAAACATTTGGGCTCTTATTGGCTCCACAAATCGGACACCTTTTGACATATCTAACAACATCTCTACGCATGTTAGGCCAATAGTAAAGTTCCCTAATTCGTGCTAAAGTTTTTTGACACTCCAAAATGTCCGGCAGTAGTACTGTCATGATATATTGAAAAAATTTGTTTTCTATTTGAAGTTGGTACTACCATTTTCCATTCTGAAATATTAGTAATGGATGGTATTCTATCAAAAACATGTTTATACAACAAATTATTCTTTACCATGAGCGTAGGATAGTCATCTGGACTTGTCAGAACTTTTTGATAAAGAGAAGAATACCATTTACATGGCTTGAATTCTGCAACATCCAGGACTGATAATTCTGTTAAAAGAGGTGTTGTTCTGGAAAGAGCATCCGCAACTACCATTGTAGAACCCTTCCGATGTTGTATTTCAAAGTCAAATTGAGATAGTTTGAGTGCCCACCGAGCTAATCTACCGGCTGGATTAGATAAATTCATGAACCAGACCAGAGAAGCGTGGTCTGTCTCAACTACAAAATGAGTACCTTCTACATAACCTCTAAATTTCTCAATCCCGAATAAAACACCCAAACATTCCCTCTCGGTAACTGAATATTTACGTTGACATTTATTAAGAGTTTTACTCGCAAAAGCAATGGGATGTTCAGCTCCGTCGATTTTTTGATAAAGAACGGCACCCAGTCCAGTATCACTTGCATCTGTCTGGATTATGAATGGTTTCTCAAAACATGGTGTTGCCAAAACTGGACTATTAGTCAAAGAGTATTTAATTTTATTAAAAGCTTCTTCAGCCTCAGAAGTCCACTTAATAGTTTGTCCTTTTTTACGACCGTGCAATAAATCAGTGATTGGAGAAACTAGACTACTAAAATTTTTAATAAAACGACGATAGTAACTAATGAGACCAATTAAACGTTTTATTTCCGTAGTGGTCTTCGGAGCTGGATAGTTGACAATTGCCTCTACCTTTTCTGGACTAGTTCTTAGACCTTCCCTATCAACAATAAACCCTAAATATTTTAGTGAAGACCGACAAAATTCACATTTGTCTAAATTGATAGTTAAATTAGCTTGTTTTAGTCTATTATATATTTTATGCAAAATCTCAATGTGTTTTTCAAAAGTCGGTGTTGCTACAATAATATCGTCGAGATAAACAAATGCAAAAGGTAAAAGGACTAGGGTCAATGACTCTATCCATTAATCTCTGCATAGTCTGTGGTGAATTAGAAAGTCCGAATGGCATAACCCTGAATTGAAAGCTTCCTCGACCCTGTACTGCAAAAGCAGTTTTAATTCTTGATTCGTGGTCTAATGGGATCTGATAAAAAGCCTTTCTTAAGTCAATGGACGTAATAAATCTAGCATCGCGGAGTTTATTTAGAATGTTATCTATCAGAGGAAGTGGATAAGTATCTTTAACTGTTACTTGATTTAATCTGCGACCATCGAAACACACTCTATATTCTCCTGATTTTTTTGTGACCAGCCACAGAGGACTGGACCAGGGCGATTGTGAGGACTCAATAATTTTAAATTTAAGCATCTCATCGATTTCCTTATTAAGGTGGGTCTGCATAGCGGGTGATAGCGGATACTGACGAACTTTAAACGGTTTAGCATTTCCAGTGTCTATATTGTGGGACATTAATGACGTTAAGCCCAAGGTATCTTTAGTGGAAATTGATTTAAACAAGTCGACTACATGGTCAAGAACAGTTTGTTGTGTCTGTGACAGATCGTGCACCGAGTGTATTTTACATGAAACGTTCGTAGACTCAATAAAAGCTACATGTGACGAAGTTTGAGAAGGAATGGTATATGAAAAGTTTCCATAATCAACATATAATCTAAATAATTTTAAAAAATCCATCCCTAAAATAAAATCGTGTTGTATCTGTGGTATAATTAACACTTTCATTGTCTTAGTGTGATTTCTCAACGTTAAAGGAAGATAACAATAACCATAAATTTTTGAAGAGGTTCCATCTGGATATAAAACAATGATTGACGGATCCGGATAAATTTTAATTTTATATTTTTCTAATAAAGGTAACGCGGATGGACCAAGAATTGTAGAATTTGAGCCTCCGTCTACGAGTGCTAAAATTGTCTCATGAAAAATGGACACAGGTAGGTAACATCTATTGTCATCAGGTCTCTTAACAAAAATAGGACTTACGAAAACAAATCTTTGACCAACAAACTTAGCCACTACATCAAGCCATTCATTCCATTCAGTACGAGAAAAGCGGACAGAAGTAGAGGAGTTTAGGGAGGAGTTGGGAGAGATTAGTTTCTTGGTTGGCGTTCCCTGTTTGGAGTTGTTGTTCTGGTGGTTGGTGTTCCTCCAGTGACAGTCATTTGACGGCCACTGGTGCCCTGCACGTTTTTTGAACGGCAATTGAAACAAGTCGGTCTAGTAACATCTTTTTTTCCACAACCATAACAAAATCTCGTCCTTGGAGCAATACATTGTGGATAAGTGTGACCCGCCTTGTTACAATTCCAGCAAACAAGCGACACAGCATTTACATGAACCCGTCTGGGCGAATCGTGAATAGCTACACAACTCAAATCAGGTTCCAACAATCCAGTATTGCGAGTAGGTGGGGCCTTATAACGTTCCGACCACGAATATGATTCCTCCAAGCGCTTGCATTGAGTGGTAAGCTCAGAAATTGTCATTACGTCCAATAAAGCGAGATGAGCATGATATTGCGGTAATAAGTTACGCCTGATCTGATTCACAATAGTAACTTCATCAGGGGGACTACTTAATCGTTTAAAAAGAGCTTCGACTGAAGAAATAAAAATTGTCACTCGTTCCCGAGCGCCTTGTGTGCGATTCTTTATTTCATTAAGCAAGTCTTGATCGTAATGGTAAGGTAAGAAGTTTTCCTTTAATTTCTGACATAAATCACGCCAATCACGAACTCGGTCTTTATTATTTACATACCATGTCCACGCATGCCCTTGGAAAAGATCACAAGCTGCAGAGAACAAATCAGCCTCTGACGCACCCCTAGCTTGGCGTAAAAGTTCTACTCTCTCTAAAAATGCGATAAGAGATTCCCTTTCGGTACCAGAGTAGTGTACATTCCATTTACAAACATTAACAAGAGGTTTTGACAAACTTGCACCCCATTGTTCTCTCACAGGAGTGGAGGCTCTATCAGCGGGAGGTTCAAAGTCTAAAAATTTTAATGCAAATTCCCTCTCAAGGTCTAATAACTTAGTTTGAGCATCTTTCAGTTGTTGTTGTTCAACCTCATCTTCTGGATTCATACGAGAAACTCTGTGTGACAGATGTTGTAACCTAGTCTCCAATCTGCGGCATTCATAATCGCCCTTGATTCCAGAAAAAGCTTTAATTTTACTCGAAATATCATTAAAAGAATCTAAATAGTGCTTAAGATCATCAGAAAATTTCAAAGGATTAGCAATAGTCAAAAAACTGCGATTTGATCGCTCCTGCTGAGGGATTCCTCTTAATCGTGTACGTCTAACCTCAACAGTACCTGAAAAGTCTACTCCCCTAATTCGTAGTTCGTAAGTTAGCTCGCCATCTTTTAAATGTTTTGGCTCCATATTAGACATACAAAATTATCTTGATAGAAATATACTCAACAAGGTCAGCAAAAATCAGTATTTAAAAAAACAAAAAAAATTAACAAAAGCGTGAAAGTAGTTCCAAATTATTCAATACAATAATTCCATGAATCCAAGAAAAAATGTAAGATCAAAAATCGAATAGCAATTTAAACAAGTTCCTCGACCAACGTGTGATTCAAGAGGCAAGGGTAGCAAGTCGAAAGACAACCAAATCAGGCCCCACGATGGGTTTCGCCAAATATGTATAACCGAAAAGGTTAGTTGGTATTTTTAAGTGGGTTCGGATTCCTTTGTGACCTGAATCCGTTGCCCCCAACAAACTATTCTCCCCTCCTAAATCAAACACCAAAATAATCATACAATATTTAATGGAAAATAACTGTGAATAGTTATGACAATTCAAAAATTTACATTAGTCGTCAGATTTTGATAACAAACAAAAGAGTTTAAAACTTAGTGAATTCTTTATAAAATTTCGAACGTCCTGTGTTTTTGAGAGTCTCTTGGAACTACTAGCACTTGAGGTTTGAGTGAAAGTTTATACTTGCGACTGTGACACTTGATCGAAGAATATCCTGTGTTCGATGCGACGACCCTTCCCTTTTACTGACTGTGATGACTTTCCTGCTACGAACTGGCCTTAACGGGTGGCTTGCATTAGGCGCATGTGTTGACTAGCTAGAGCAGAGCCAATCTCAGGTGTTGTGCAGATGTTGCCGTACCGCTTCGGTGCCTAGCTCAGCAGCGTACTAGTCGAAGGTGGGTGTTCTTCACTGTCACAGTATCACGTCTCCGTGTCGATGATGTACATAGGTAACAAACACAACAAGAGCAGAAGTTAGTCCAAGAATGCTAATATTTATTTAAATGTGTAAGATACACAGTGATTTATTAAGAGAAGGTATATAAAATTCAACTTAAAACTTAAAATTCAACTTAAAACAGAACTACTTATTTTAAGACTTAATTATTAAAAAAATATAAAATCAAATTCAGCTGAATTTAGAACCTGCAATAAATTGCTAGTCGTTTAACTTTATGATAGTTAAACTATATAGGGAATTTGATTCGAAATTATTTATTGAACTTGGAAATTATTAATAAAAATTATATCTGAATATTAATATTTTGTTAAGTGGACTCTCTAGTATTTATGAATTTATTGCGAAATTATCGACGAAATTCGATCGGGTAGTATTTTGCCAGGGGTGAAAATGATGTTTTTAAACAAGTATAATATTAACAAGGAAATCTACTGGTCAGGAGAACGAAAGTCTTAGGTAGCTGTCTTTTTTTTAGAGGTACCAAAAAAGGTTATAACTGACAAGTTATACAAAAAAACAGCAACCTCGAGAGAAAATGGCCGCAGGTGAGGTGGTACTAAATAAAAGAACAATTTCCGAAAATATGAACGATATAATAAAAAACCACACTCACCTAGGCGATTTTCCTCCTCTAGTAGTCCTTGATCGATTCCTGCCCAACAGAACTCCGTTCCAAGCTCCTAGTCAGCTTATGGCGACGTCAGTTTTGCAATGGCGGTGTTCACTCCGCCGTGAAAGAAAAGAAAACCAATTTAATCACCCCAACCAGGCACTACAATGAAAATACTTCCCCAAAACCAATTAACCCGTACTACCGATCAAATTCGCGATCAATTTAGAGCAAAATGCAAAAAAACCAAACGAGAAAATATTCAGAAAAGGCGATTGCCACTAGAGAGTACCGATTAATTCGAAAGTCAAAAATGAAGAGGACGAGAGCCGCTGCGTCGTTCGATTCATTCTATACAACCGTGGTACATAAAAAAGTGCAGCCAATAGGAATCGAGCTGCTGGAGTCAATTGACGGTTTATTTCAAACGATTCTCTTTACTTGTACAGTAAATATTAACAAAACAAATGCTATCATAATTAAAGCAATTTAACATACTCACTTCTATTCAATCTGTTCGCAAATATTTACATAATAAATTCCACTGCCTGTTCTACCAAATATCGAAAACTAGTCGACATGTTCTGCGGGTTGCGCTACCCACTACAAGAGGTCGCTGGCGGCACGGTCGCGAAATTAATTTGTTTATAATTCGAAATATCAATAATTTAACAAGAAAATGTAAGCTGTACCATCCTATAATAGGTGTGCCTTCTTAGTTTATGCCTGTCTGGAATCAAATAAAAACGTTGTAACGGGTTTCTTGGAATTTACAAAAAAAAATCCGTTACAGCTTTTGTTCTTATCTTAAAGGGTAAAATTGAGCTGCACATTTTTGAGAAAAAAAACGTGACCAACAGGTGTATTAGAGCACCTTTTTTATTCAAAATAATGTGCCCCGCGAATGCGATTGGTTCAGAAAGGCAAAAAACGGCAAACTGGTGCCACCGGTGCCGTCTAGGCGGTAGACAAAATATTATTATGTATTCCCCACCGTCTAAAATCTAATTGTGTCAAATTTGAACTCGTTATTCCAAATAGTATCTACAAAATCAAGAACCAAAATTTGTTAAAAAAAATTCTTTGAGGCCCAGCTATGTATTTTGAAAACGAGAAGGCTTATGGCATATGTTTTCTTTTTTTTTTTTTTCATTTTCTATCACTTCTCTAAGTATGTGCCTTTAATTATAGGACACCCGGTATAGATAATTAAAATTAATGGCCAAAATGCTTTTTATGAATACGCTATAATAATTATTATGCAGCTAATCATGACATGAACAGGGTTCCATAAAATGATTATTGAGTAATCGGCGAAATTTATTAAAATTGTTTGAAATCTAATAGCCTGATATTATTGTAATATGTTAAAGCAGTACATTATGTGAAAGATCATTCGAGTAGTGTGGCATAAATAGGTAGGTAGTTTGGAATTTGAAATGATAGTAATTTATAAATAAATGCGAGAAAATGAAACTGCAACAATGAATCAATCATTATCCAGTTCAGTGATTGAGTGAGTATGTGTTTGGTGTAATGTGACCATACTTTCGGAAATTCGGTTTTTAGTTTTATCTTCTTGCTTATCATACAAATTTCTTAGTTGATTTGTATTTTGCATAAGTTACTATTATGACCCCACAAAAGAGAAGTGTGAATTTGTACGTGCTTAATAAATAATTATAGAGTTCTGTCATAAACCGAGACTCCTGGAAATTCCCAGTCTTATAGATACGTGGCTAAAGTTTACCTGGATTATTTTAAAATAGGGAATTCTTGTGCTCTTATTTTGCTCTCGGTGGAATGACCTATTAATGAATATGGTTTTGTTTTTTTATTCCCGAATTTCAACCCACATCCGAACCATGGAAAATTGAAAAAAGCATAAATTTTTAAAAATGTTTGGTCAAGTTTTCAGTATAAAAATACCAAAAGCCAAAGAAGCTATCTCTTATATTACTTTTGTTCGTGTAAAACCTATCCAAACATCTAAAAAATCACTAATACTGCTTATTCATCTTAAAAGACAGGTAGTTTGTTCCCGTTTAAACCCCGACGTTCTGGGTGGTTAAGACTGGACAGGTAGTCGATAGTTAATAAGCAGTTGTGAAATTATGAAAGCATTCATTCATTTCTGTTTATAATTAAATATAAAATTAGATCAATACAAAAAATTACTCCTATTATATTGATGGCCCTCTTCTTTGAATTGCCAAGCAAGAAAATAATAAACCATGTGGTGCAACACTGACGAAACAGCAGCAAATCAGCGTTAACTATGACAACATTGCATGCTTCAGGATAGTACCAAAGATATGCATGCTTCAGGATAGTGTGTTTCGTATGTAAAATATATACTACATTTTAATTTTCAAAATATCGCTGTATATCTGACATAATCCGTACTGCCATATCATATATACTCCTAAATACATCATCAGGATTCCTCTACCTATGCTATAAGTAGGTGCTTCAGGATGGTGCGAATTACATGATGCTACAGGGTGTCTACTGACGGAGGGCCACTTGGAAATATCTCGACAAATATGCATTTTTCGGAGAACTTTATTTGAAAAAAAAAATTACCTTTTTAATGGCCCAACTTTGTGTAAAAACAAATTCGAGATCCATGGTTTACTTTCCGATAAATTTTTGAAAAACCCGAAAATTGCCGAAACTTCTTTGGTATGTAACTTTTTTATTTCAAGAGTTATCGAAAAAGTTTCTGAATAGAATCTGTAGGCAAAATTGATTACTTTAAGCCTGCTTTATCATAGTTTGGCAAAATGCCGCGGTTTAGGGGGTGCTCTCTCAGCGCTTAAAAAAAGTTACTCAATTATAGCAGGCCATGGCGTCAAAAAACTACCTATTTTATGCACTTTCGATCGATGTATCACAAGCGCTACATATCCCTTGCGTTAGCCTGATTTACAATTTTTTTAGAAAAAATGTTAAAATTTATGTTTTGGAAAAATGCTTTCAAAGTTCGGTTAAATAAACTACAGCTATCGATTTAATTAATTTCCCAACACATTACATTGCAAATCTTTTGTCGAAATGAAATTTGATGCGAGAAATCTGCATCTCCCACATTTTTGAAATTTTCTAGTATGCCTTGAAAAACAATAGCAACCAGCTTCTGTCAGTCAACCAATTGGATCTTTCAAACATTATTGTTTGATAGAAGTTGAAAGAATTGATTCAAGAAATTAGCATGGCATTTTCAAACGAAGACACATTCAATTTATTTGTAATGTACGTGGAAAGCAACGCTAGCGTTAACACAATATCAACATAGATATGCAAACGCCCCTAGTCCAAATAGAACCATATTTAAAAAGTTATCAAGTAACTTAAAAAATCATCAATTCGGAGATGTGTGTGAAAACGCGCCATGATTTTTTAAGTTACTTGGTAACTTTTTAAATATGGTTCTATTTTGACTAGGGGCGTTTGGATATCTATGTTGATACTGTCTTAACGCTAGCGTTGAATTAAAGTTGCTTTCCTACATTACAAATAAATTGAATTTGTCTTGGTTTGAAAATGCGCCATGCTAATTTTATACAAGTACCTATTTCTTGAATCAATTCTTTCAACTTCTATCAAACAATAATTTTTGAAAGATCCAATTGATTGACTGACAGAAGCTGGTTGCTATTGTTTTTCAAGGCATACCTACTAGAAATTTTCAAAAATGTGGGAGATGCAGATTTCTCGCATCAAATTTCATTTCGACAAAAGATTTGCAATGTAATGTGTTGGGAAATTAATTAAATCGATAGCTGTAGTTTATTTAACCGAACTTTGAAAGCATTTTTCCAAGACATAAATTTTATTTTTTTTTCTAAAAAAATTGTAAATCAGGCAAGGGATATGTAGCGCTTGTGATATATCGATCGAAAGTGCATAAAATAGGTAGTTTTTTGACGCCATGGCCTGCTATAATTGAGTAACTTTTTTTAAGCGCTAAGAGAGCACTTCCTAAACCGCGGCATTTTGCCAAATTATGATAAAGCAGGCTTAAAGTAATCAATTTTGCCTACAGATTCTATTCAGAAACTTTTTCGATAGCTCTTGAAATAAAAAAGTTACATGCCAAAGAAGTATCCGCAATTTTCGAGTTTTTCAAAAATTTCTTGGAAAGTAGGCCATGGATCTCGAATTTGTTTTTACACAAAGTTGGGCCATCAAAAAGGTAATTTTTTTTTCAAATAAAGTGCTCCGTCAGTAGACACCCTGTATACAGTGTGACCCATTCTGATGTGGGACACCCTCATAAAATCTGTAATTTGTGTCCGATTTTAGCCGGCTTTTTTTCAAAAAATAGATCACAAAAAACTCTATTTTGGCGCAGAGTTTCAGATCTTAATCTCAATTTTCAAGGCCTACTATGAATCTTTTTCTAGTAAAAAAAGACGAAAACCCTTTAGCGATTTTTTTATTTAAAATCTGACAACACAGCGTTAATCAGGACACCCTGAAACCCCCACACACCAAATTTGAACAAAAAATATACAGGGAGTTCCATTCTGCAGGGTGTCAAAGTTGAGCAAAATAGGATTTTTACAGGCATCTGGCGAGTCAAGTGTGCCATGGAATTACTTTAAAATAGTTGGATGGTCAACAGTACCACTCACAGTGTTGATGTACAAAGATTCAATACAAAAATATACAGGGTATTTTTCTTTGGACCATCTAAATATGCTGAATTTTTATGAACCTTTATACGGGTCACGAGTGCTGTGGAATCATTGAAAAAATATTGTTAGCACAAAATTAATATATTTCTTTACAAAATGCCAACTAACAAATAAAAACAATTTAAATTATTGGATCTTTCTCAACAAAGTCACTGTTTAAGATTATAAATTTTCTGTGCGTTTCCTGTTGTGGCACACCAGCCACCTTAACTGATATGAACTTACTGACTGGCAGGCTTCTGTATTTTTTCGATTTAGTTCGTTTATAGTGTGTGGAGCGGTTTTGATTTACACGATTTTTTACCCGTATAAAGTTCCAAAAATTCAGTAATTTGAGATGGCGCAGATAAGAACACTCTGTATATTTTGTATTGGACCTTTGCACACCAATACCTTGAGTGGTCCTGTTGACCATTCAACTGTTTTGAGGGGATTCCATGGCACACTTGACTTGGCAGATGACTTTAAAATTCCGATTTTGCTCAACTTTGACACCCTGCAGAATGGAACTTCCTGTGTATATTTTGTTCAAATTTGGTATATGGGGGTTTCAGGGTGTCCTGATTAACCCTGTGTTGTCAGATTTTAAATAAAAAAATCGCTAAAGGGTTTTGGTCTTTTTTTTACTAGAAAAAATTCATAGTAGGCCTTGAAAATTGAGATTAAGATCTGAAACTTTGCGTCAAAATAGAGTTTTTGTGATCTATTTTTAGAAAAAAAGCCGGCTAAAATCGGACAAAAATTACAGATTTTATGAGGGTGTCCAACATCAGAATGGGTCACACTGTATATCTACATATATGTATGTATATATAACGCAAACGGTTGATTTTATCGTTATGAAACGAGTACACTTTTGTTGTAAAATGAAAAGATACACTGAAATGATGGACCTGCAAGACCAAAAAGTTAACCTCAAAAAAGTTTGAGCAAAAAAATTAATAGGAGTTGTTAGTTTTTACCATTTTTTAGGGCACTATGTAAATGAATAAACTACCCTAAGGCGTCTTCCAGTAAGTAGATAACACATACCAAATTTAAAATTTTTAAGTAGCGCCGTTATTGAGATATAAATAAAAAAAATACTTTTGGGTCTCCCTGTAGACCCCAATAACTTGGCAAGGAAAGCCTACATCGAAAAATTTTATATGAAGGACCCCCCTTAAAACCACCTGCCGAACACCCCTTTAAAGTATTTGCTATACATTCTGACTCACCCTGTATATCATTGCATTTAAAATTTCCGAGAAAATTTTAATAAAATGGAAATTTTTCAAATTGTGCCCTCTAGCGGTGACCACGAAATTCGAAATAACCTTACTGGACAACCATTTGATAGAAGAAGGAAAGCCCTCTTCAACAAGCTCAAATTCGACCAGTTCGGTTAAGGCAAACCGGAGTTAGCAGCATTTTTTCAAGTCAAGGTTTATCCGCCCGTTTCACCTCTATTTGAAGGTCTAGAGCAAAAAATCCTTAACGAAAATTGTTCAGAATTTGCTAAAGAGTGCAATAAAATTATGTTTGATATAGGTACCTTTATTAGTCATTTTTTGGGAAAACTCATTTTTCAAATTTACTGTTTTGAATACGCCCCCTAGCGGCCGACCTATGTAGTTAAAAATAATTTCCAGCGATTTTTCGTGACATTACTTAAGAAGATTTTTTCCCAAAGCTCCAGGACTATTAATTCCTGAGATATGGTACCTCTTCACCCTTAGTGAAACACCCTGTATATGTTTATGTTTATGCTGCACCCGCTGGAAACTATATATATAATATAAATATTCGATGTGGCAATGCCACCCGCCCACCATATACATATATGTATATACACATCTAACACATGGTTGGATTTCTGATTTATTACTGAAAGCCGCAGGACTTGACATCCCGTCACGTCATGCCAACTGTCATTCCATATGCCGCTAAATCAAAACATTGGTAGATGTCTGTGCGATTGTTGTTATTTATTATTATATTGTTTGTGTAATTATCGTGTTGTTAGTTGCAGTGTAAGTTATCATGAATAATTATTACATGAAAGGGCAATCCGATCATTTGCCGCAATTGGATGCTTTCATGGTAGCACAATTTTTTTCCTAATAATCCTATGCTCACGTCTGCCGAAATTCGATGGATAAAACTGCAAAGGCTTGTATGTTGTAGTAATAGTAAAGTATTATGAGTTATTAGTAAACAGAGAACTTGGGGCTAGGGACCATCTTGAAGGGCGCTTTTATAAAGGCGTCGTAGTGCTTAGAAGTAGGTACTGAGCCCGATTTCCGTACCTAGGCCCAACCTAGCAATTTTTTTTTTAGAAAAACATTACTGAATACATATTTATGAAAAACACTGCTTGACCATATGGGTTCACGGGGCATCCAAAGTCTAAGTCTGGGGGTTTGAGGTTGGACTAACGTTGTCTCAAAACACTTCAGTGATATCACCGTGTTGCCAAATAGCCTTTATAAAACACTTACGACGTCATAAGTATTTTTACCCCAAATTTGGAAGAATGTCTAAAAACTTGCTAATTACATAAAGATTTTTTAGAAATAATATTAGGAATTGTTTTATCTAGTTTGTAAAATTTCGTCAAGTACCCTATTAAATATTTTCTTCAACAAACCATGCATAATTATATATAGGTACAATTTTAGTACCTGCTTAATACCTACCGTGGAAAATACACATAGGATTAAGACCCACCGTTTGATTTAGCGGTAGAGGTACGCGCAGCGTCGAATTTACTCTCGCCCATACATTTTCTACCACTGTTGAAACTCTGTAAAGCGATAAAACACCTATGTAAACACAGTAAACGTAAACACTCGGCATTGCGTTATTCCTCCATTTGCCCTTTCTCCCTTAAATCATATTATTCCAATCACTGGAGCACTTAAGTAAGTGTTTGATGGACCAATTATTGTAATAAAATTGTGTACGGTTTTATGAGCTCAGATATCCGCAAAACTATACTGAGACAATCCGCAAAGAAAAGGATAAACGGATACGTCTACAATCAAAGTTATATCTTAACTTTTTTGCCATTTGGATTAGTAACAATGCGGTTACATGCGATTATTTTGAAATAACCACATTGTCAGAAAAAATAAATCGACCATTTTTTATTAGAATTACGGCAGTCATGCCGTAACCAAATTTTCAAAATCATTTAAGTATGCTGTAAAATACAAATCAATAAATGAAGGCCACATGATTGTCGCAAGTGCCACCATAACAATTTAACTGGACGTGACCTCATACAATCGTTTTATCTAATGTCAAAGATTAAAAAGTCGGTAACGGATAATAATCACTTTAAACGTGTCTGCCGAATACAATACCTAGGTAGGTAGTTAATTATTTGCATTTCAAGGTCATTCGCGTTTATAATATTATATTTTGCCTATTACAGGAAAGAGTGAAGTTTCGCACTGACTCGATTAGATTGTCGGGTTTAGAATTTCAGTTAGCGGTTAGCGACCAGACGGATTATTTAGGTTAATCTAAACATCCAATCACTTATTGTCCATGTAGCTTACACAGCAACTAAATTTTTTGCCGGTCTAGACTGAATTGATTTGAATGGAATTATTAATTATTAATAATTTCGCCGGGGCTAGATGTATTTCATGCTTCAACCAATTCTCATTTTCATGTTGGTAACTTCGCTAACCACTGATTTCGATACACGTGTGAAATTTGTTAATAGAATTTCAATTACACGAACTTGTTCGGTGCTTAATATCTGTTAGCAAGAGCACTTAACCTTGCATCTATTATTAGGTACTTTAAGAACATGCACTTAAAAAGTGGCACACTATAGGTTACACACTAAAAGAATGTCAGGATGTGGCGCAGAGGTAGAGCACCCCTGGGGGAATCCGAATCACCCCCATGTATATAATCCTTTTTTTACTTTAGCAGATGATTTGTTTGTTGTTTTTTAGTGAGTTTCGACTTTTCAGCTTATTTTATAATCGGAGTAAATAAGTGAGATAAATGCCTGATTTTTATTTAGATATTTAGCTAAAACTTTGGCCTAACCAACACGAAGACAACTGAATCCACAAATCAAAACAATGCGCTCAAAAATAAAGAAATTATGACAATAACTTTAAAGGCATTTTAAAAATGAAAATAATTTCTTTTCAACCACAGTTATTTTAAAAACATTTTCAATGTAGTACTTTTTCACTTTTGTTTTTTATGTCATAATTTCTTTATGTTTGAGCTCAGTGTTTTGATTTGTGTATTGTGGCCGCGGTGGCATCGCTCGTACCGGCGCTGACTTTTTAGACTGCATGTTTTTCTGCCTTCGATCGACCTTGGTTCGAACCGATGTCGAGGCAAGGGCATGCACATGTCTTTAAAGAAAAACATCGCTATGGCCAAGAGCGCTGGACAAATGTGGGTTCACGGTATTGCTCCTAAATAGCTTTATCCGTATGATTTACTAATTGTCCTACACGCACTGAGATTACTACGGTTTTCTAGTGTTTTCCGTAGTACTTAAGCGAATGCTATCCTAGTTCTATCGGGAAAAAAGTCGGCCCTAGCCGCAAATGGCAACGAAGACAAAATAATAGTAATTGCCCCTTCCCCCGCACAAGCATGTGGTTGCTTCTGGAGTACTCCTAATTTTGAGTATTGTGAGGGTGAGAATTATTATTATATTATTATTACTATTAATTATTGTCTTCGTGTTGGTTATGTCCAAGTTTCAACTAAATATCTAAATAAAAATGAGGCATTTTTTCACTCATTTACTACTATTATAGCAAAAATAAACTAAAAAGTTTAAAATCTCTGAAAAATCACAAAAAAATCATAACTCTTAAAATAAAAAAGGATTCTATATGTATATGGGGGTAACTCGGAATCCCCGAGGGGTGCTCTACCTCTGCGTCACTTCTTGACTATCTTTTTTGGAACACCCTGTATAGGTATATATTTTGAAGATTTGGTTGTTTATTTCCGACTTTATTTGAAACCGCAGATTTAATATAAGTGCGACAATAATTAAAGTCTGTATCATGAAGGAAAATTGTCTGTTTACATAACTATTTAAAATTTGACTTTGCGAGAAGTTTGTGCTTGAATAGCTCAGAAAAATAAAAAACGTAGAACTGGCTTTGTTTTGGCAAGTTTGTTCCCATAATAAAAAAAATATTGTTTACAGTTCGGGTGACAGATCTGGTGCTAACGATTACAAAGCAGTGGCGTACCTCTTATTTTTTAAAAGAGTTATAAAAATAGGAAAAAATATATTTGCCTTTATATATCAATTTTTTTATAAAAATTGAAGTGTATCCTCAGGTACAACTAGTACGCGTCAATTCTAAAATTCAAACTTATCAATGTTATTGACAGTTACTAGTTGGGGATTGTTCGGAGAACACAATATAAAAAAATAAAAACTTTTTAAAAACAAGCTTGTATTTAAGCCATGAACTAAAATGGATAAAATAAGTTTAGGCTTTCGTTAAGATAATTCAATGCCACACTGCGGCAAGCTTTTTAAATCGAAAAGCTCGTCGCGCGAAATGTTCATAAAAGTAAGTACCTAGGTACCAATTAAGTTTATCGGACAGTGATTGGTTGATAAGCAAGTACATGCCAAATAATATATTTTCTTTACAGTTTGGGCGACAAGCTTTTTGATTTAAAAAAGCTTGTCGCAGTTTGGCATTGATATGTTAACGAAAACCTAAACTTATTTTATCCGTTTTAGTAAATGGCTTACTTAAATAAAAACTTGTTTTTAAAAAGGTTTTTTGTTATTTATTTTATTTTGTGCTTTTTTAGTAGGTACCTATTTGATTCCCATCTCAGAAGGGTGGTAAAGAAATTTAGTCCGCCTTCTTGGGGCATCGGGCATCCACCCTATTGTATTTACTATGACGTCAGTCACCTTATCGTTTTCTACTCTTCAAATCCTTTCATTTGATACCCATGTCGAGGATGTTGTGAAGAATTAGGCAATCCGCCGTCTTGGGGAGGCCGCCATATTAGATTTATTATGACGTCATTCACCTTATTGTTTTCTACCCGTCGAGCCCTTTCGTTTGATATCCATGTTGAGAATTATTTTCCTTCTGGTATCTTTACCGTGCCCCGAACTAGGTACGCCTATGTACTTATGCATGATATGTAACCATCTTTGGTGAGTTGCTTGATTTGCAAACAATACACATTTTTTGCCCATAACGTATAACTTAATTGTCTATATAACCATTTTAAACCGACGAATACTTAAGAAACACTTAAAAACAGCGAAAAATTGCTTCTAAAAGACACAGCACCAGTTATGTCAAACACAAGGTGAGGCAGACTCTTGACCGATTTGCGCGTTTGTCAGATTGTGCGATTGGTATTGGTAGGTAATTGTAAGTATATTATTGTTTCCTTAGTTGTATCGATTAAGTACTACATGTGTAGTATATAAATACTGCCTAATAAGTGTCTAGATAATTATAAATACTAGATTCACCTATTAGTCAGGCAGACCTTATCTCATCAATACATAAATATCATATGTTTTCTACTTCTACCATTATTTACTTCAAAGCAAACGTATTTGCAACTGATTGGGTATGTTCCTAGTCCCTACATACAACGGAAACCACTGTTGCAAAACTATTATTTGCAATTTGATCTTGAAGATTATCTTAATTTACCAGAGAAATAAGTTTTTCATTATGAATTATTGGCAACGCTGTTAAACTTTAACTAGTAAATAAAAATAGAGTATAAAAAGTGCTACCCCTTACAAACATTTCAATCTACAGATGCCATTTCTATGTTTTTTATTTTTCTGAGTTGAATAGCCATAAAAAAACAAAACGCCCGGTTAACATAAAATCGTCATTCAAACAATGGGTTTGTAGTAAAAAAATTCATAGGAATTTTTTTTTTAAACCTTTATTTCAACAAATTATTACAGTAATATAAATCTTTTACATACATTCTCTAAACCGTGCTCGAGGCATGGGTATCGAAAATATACAAATTACCTATATATCAGTGTGCGCTTATTTTGACAATTGTAACAACGATTTAATATTATTTGAAAAATTTAGAGGTGCGAGAGGTGGTGGAGTAGGTGTATTTTTAAAAAATAATATGACCTTTGAACCATTGAATATAAAATGTGAAGAATATTTGGAACAAATTTGGCTTAAGATTTTTGTTTCTAAAGGAGTTTTGGTATTTGGCAATCTTTATAGGCCACCAAATTCTGATTATATCCAATTTTTGAACTCTTTTGAAGATAGTATTGCAGACTATTTACCTTCCTGTAGCGAAATTGTCTGTGGAGGTGACTTAAACATATATCTATTGGTGCGTGACAATAAAACGCATAATTTCCTTCATGCACTAGATGGTCTGGGACTGAAACAAATAATTGATGAGCCAACCCGTATAACAAAGAACACTATGACCCTTCTAGACCTAATAATTATTTCTGGTGACAATAACTCTTGTGTCTGTGGGGTAAGAGATGCCATTGATTCGACTGATCACTTGTCTGTCTTTTGTGAGCTTGAATTTAAACAAGTATCTAGAAAAAGGCAAATGATAACTTGCCGCAATTTAAAAAATATAGACCAAGGATTATTAAGCGATCTGTTAAAGCTTACTCCTTTTGAAAATGTATTTTTATTGATGATGTCAATTTAAAAGCTTCTACATTAAATGCACTTATTAATGGTTTATTTTATACTATTGCCCCCCTCAAATCTTTTAGTGTTAAAAAAGTCAATCCGCCCTGGTTTACCGAAAACATCAAAAACATGATTGATTTAAAAGATAAGGCATGGCAGCGATATAAGCGACGGAAGACAACATCTAACTGGAACTATTATAAACAAATTAGGAACGAAGTAAATTACGCTATTGAAAGGGAAAAATCGGCATATATTAATTTCTGCATTCTTAACAATAAAAACAATTCTAAAATTCTTTGGCAACGCCTAAAGGTACTCGGTATAAATAACGGCAACAAAAAAGGTAACGCAACTATACCGCCCGAATATTGTGACCCACAAAAACTTAATGACTATTTTTTACAAGTGTCGAACGCACAACAAGTGAATCCGCTTATTCTGGGATATTATAAAACAAATTGTTTTACCGATTTTAAAGAAAGGTTTCAATTTACATTAGTGGATGTAAGTACTGTGCTTAAATATATTTGTGAAATTAAATCTAATGCAATAGGTCCCGATAATATAAATATCTCAATGATTGTGTTGTGTTGTCCTTACATTCTGCCCTTTTTGCTAAATGTCGTGAATTCATGTCTTTTAGAGTCCAAATTTCCCACTCTGTGGAAACTTTCGAAAGTTATACCTATTCCTAAAAAATCCCAAATCTCAGGCTTCACCGACTTGAGACCAATTTCAATATTATCTCCACTTTCTAAAATTTTGGAAAAAATTATGGCACAACAAATTAAAGATTATCTAGAAAAAAATCAAATACTGCCTGGTAGGCAATCGGGCTTCAGGTCGGGATATAGCTGTGCAACAGCAATGCTTGATCTTGTCGATGATATTTTAAGAGATATTGACTCGGGAAAGACCTCTGTGTTGGTTTTGCTTGATTACTCGAAAGCCTTCGATACGATTAATCATGAAATTATGTTCTCTATTTTTAAATATATTGGATTTTCTGTATCTGCAATTGATCTACTCAAGGATTTTCTAACCAATAGATATCAATATGTACACACGGATTTGGGCGATTCAAATGTGAGTCCTGTTCTTTCGGGAGTGCCTCAGGGCTCTGTTCTAGGGCCCATATTGTTCTGTATCTATACCAGCAGTATTGCTAATTGTTTAAATCATTGCGAGTCATATTTTTATGCAGATGATACACAGTTACGATTTTCTTTTAGGCCTGAAAATGTTCTGATTGCTGCTGATGTGATCAATTCAGATTTGGAGAAATTATCTAAAAACAAAAATTCATCAGCTTTCGATTAATCCAGCAAAGTCTAATATAATGATATTTGGGAAAAACAGAAATCATGTAGAACAACAACTTGATATCTTCATAAACGTCCAAAAGTTATCATCTACACATACTGCTCGAAGTTTAGGATTGGAAATTGATTCCGATTTGAGGTTTTCAAGTCACGTAACAAAGATTTTAAGAAAGGCGTACTGTAGACTTAAAATGCTCTATCCCTACAGACATATTCTTTCCATTAAATTAAAAATATTATTAACCGACAGCTTGGTTCTGTCTAATTTTAATTTTTGTGATGTGGTGTACGGTGGTTGTCTCACGAAGTTTGATAGAGATAGAATTCAGAGAGTTCAAAAATCATGTCTCAGATTCATATATGGAATTAAAAAATATCAATCTATTTCGCATAAGCTGGATGATGCGCGATGGCTAAGTATGGAGCAGCGTCGAACACTACATACTGGTTGTCTGTTTCACTCTATTATGATATATAAGTCGCCTCCCTATCTATACAATAAAATTAGGTTCCGTACAGATATCCATAATCTGAGCCTTCGCTTTAGGGGTCTTATATCTCAGCCGCCTCATCGTACCTCCATGTTCTTGAGATCTTTTTCTTATAACGTCTATGCAATCTATAACAAAATTCCATCGGATCTTAAACATTTTACCCTTTCTCGATTTAGACGCGCCTATAAGAGTTTCTTATTTAATATTTGATTAAAGCTACTTTTCTAAATAATATGACCTTATTTTAATGTCTCTGTGGTCAGATAGTTTTAAGAACACACAATTACCTCTTCGATTTGTTTTCACTAATTTATATTATATTATTAGGGCTAAACTTTGATCAGTTGTTACTGTTTTTAGTCCTTTTTGCAGAAAATAACATTAGTTGTATATCTACGTATATAAAATTGTATTTGCTTTGTATTCTTTTTTCTGTAAATAAATTTGTTTATTATTATTATTATTAAATTTTTGATTGATTTTATGGATTGAGGCAGCAGGTTGAAGGTTTTTGAAGCCTTTACGAGAGGGTTATTTAAGCCTATCTCAGTTCTGGGAGTGGTTAAATAGATATGAGTTTGTGCTCTCGTATCGTATGAATGAATTTCGCTGCAGGCCCTAAAGCGGGTATTTGACTTTTGCAGTTTATCCACGATTTTAAATATTAGTTTACACTGCTCTAGTTCTAATAACTTTTTCAAATCGAACAATTATAAATGTGAGTAAAGAAGAGTAGAGTAGAGATACTAAGAGAGCACCAGACCAAACTTGTCGAAACCTGTCTGGTCTGGTACTCTCCTAGGTTTTGCCCGTCTCCCCACTCTCTCCCCACTCCTATTGAAACAGCTATATAGGAGAGGTTCAACTAAGATCTCATCAGACACGCAGATAATTTACAACATGTTCTTCTTAAATAGTTTAAACAATTTGCTGGTGAAAAATCTGGTGAATGTTCGAGATTTGGAAGTAAATAAAAAATTTGAGATCCAGTGTTTTAAGAGAATAAATACCAAGTTTGGGGAAAAGGTAGTGGTGGAATTTGCCGACTTCAAGACCATCCTGCCTTAGCGTTTTACGGAGCAATTAACTCAAGAGCGAATTGACGAATTGAATGGTGACGACAAAAGGTATTTTTTAACAAGCTTGGGGCCCGTCGGCAAGACTACAAATATTATATTTTCTGAAGCATGAGCGAGAGACTGCGGCGATATATGGAGGCACTCGAAGAGCTGGGACGCTTGATTATTATGTATGAACTAACTAAAAAGTTTAGAAATGTAAAGTTGTGAAAATAAAAAATATTATTTGTTTGTGTGTTTTTTATTTCCCTATATAAGAGGGTGTGATTGAATAAACCTGTGTCAATCCAAAGCTGGTTGTTAAAGGGGGTGGAGTGTTGAACACATTAATTGACAAATTACCGATCGAGTTACATTTTCCGGGATACCAGTATTGTGGCCCTGGTACTAAATTAGAAAAACGTCTTTCTAGGGGTGATACTGGCATAGACAAGTTGGATGAATCTTGCTTAATTCATGATGTTGCATACAGTAAAAACAAATCATTAGAAGAACGACGCAAGGCAGATTGGGAACTGGAAAATCGGGCTTGGGATAGAGTCAAATCAAGAGACGCCAAATTTGGGGAGAAAACAGCTGCCTGGTTCGTTACGAGTGCAATGAAAGTTAAAAGGAAATTGGGTATGGGTATGAAACGCCCATTTTCGTTTAGAAGAGATATTGTAAAGAAGGTTGAAAAAGCCCTAAAGAAATCTTTTACTAACAATGAGTTGAATGATCTAAAAAAGTTGAAAAAATCATCGTTAGCAGCCGTGAGAGCAGCACGCGTGCACATAAAAAAAGCGGGTGGAAAAAGTAAACTAAGAATACCTAGAATTATTCCCTTTGAAGAAAAGAAAGGAGGTTTTCTCCCGCTTCTGCCTATACTGGCTGCTTTAAGGGCCCTTGGTTCTATAGCCGGAGGGGCTAGCAGTATAGCCAAAACAATAATTGACGTAAATAATACAAAAAAGCTGATGGAGAATGGAAAGCAAGCTATGAAGATCATCGGTTCTGGACTCTATTTGCGGAAAAATAAACGTGGGTTTGGTCTTTTTTTAAAGAAAAAAAACTATTGAAGCCGCCCAACAGACCTTTATCCAACCTAGATTTACTTAAATATGCCGATGGAATACCTTACTTTAGAGGTGTGTATATGAGAGATACACTACCTAAAAAACCGAGAAAAAATGAGTCGGCCATTTTAAATTTGGATGTGCAGAGGAACTCCGGGTCTCATTGGGTGGCATATCGCAAGAGAGGAAGAAAATGCGAGTATTACGACAGCTTTGGCAACCTGAAACCGCCAAAAGAACTCATCAAATATTTGGGAAATGAGGTTGAAGTTGAATATAACAACAATTCTTATCAAAACTATAACGAGATGAACTGTGGTCATTTGTGTCTAAGCTTCCTAGAAACTAAATAAAATTTCAAAATATGAAGTGTGTTTAATTTGTCTCCAAAAGTCACCGAAAATATTCTAAATACCAATTGGACAATAACAATAACAGTTTTCAAGTTTTTCTATAAAAGGGGTAGTTGAGGAGAGAATTCATCAATTATGTCGCTGTTGTTCACACTACACGGATTTACTTCCACACTGTCTATTGACTTTAATATTCCTATACATTTAGAATCAGATTTTGAGTATGGTTTGGCCCTGCTAGGATTTCACACATATAACAGCATACCCAATATAGATGTTGGTGTCAACAAATTTTATTATATAAATGCTAATGGGTATCGCAAATGTTTAGTAATCCCCACAGGCTCGTACGAAATTGAGGCCCTAGAAAAGTACATAGTTGGCGCTTTAAGAAAGGAGTCTGATCAGAAAAATCAAATTTCAATAAAAGCCAATAACAGTACTTTAAAGTGTGAAATATACAGCGATAAATATACAGTAGATTTTCTACCAGCAGACTCTATTGCTCATGTGTTAGGATTTTCTCCCAGTCTATTAGAGTCTGGACAATTGCATACTTCTGATATATCTGTAAACATCGTGAAGGTCAGAACTATACATATAGATTGTAACGTAACATCTGGAGCATACTATAAAAATCAACCAACTCATACGATTTACGAGTTTGCAGTTAGCAGCGATCCTGGTTACGCTATAGACGGGTCTCCGAAAAAACTGGTGTACATGCCAGTTGCAAAGCGTGAGATTAATAATTTGACTGTAAATATTCTCGATCAGAACTCTCAACCTGTAAATTTTAGAGGTGAGGAAATAATTGTACGGTTGGAGTTGAAGCGTGTATGAAATTTTGCGAAAATGGTTTTGGTTTTTGATGACAGATATCAACCGTATAAAAGGCAATCACAGTGCTCCAAAAATGCACTAACAAATATTCCACCGAAGAGTGCAGATCGTCTCTCGTTGGAAAATCAAGAATTTTTGAAAGCACTTGGCTATGTCCCTAACACCTCAAGTGTTTAATGTGCATCGCACTCCAACCTATGATGAATCTATTCAACGTTTAGAGAAGCGCACCTATTACCCATTTGTAAAGTCATTTAGGAATAATGATACTGTGGAAATAACCATTAATCAGGGTGATGCATGGTTGTTGATGTACGATGCGTCGATTTTTGTCAAAGGTACGTGGCTAAGAAAACCGGTGCTGGACAATGCAATCTAGCCAACAACGGTGCCGCATTTCTATTCAATTCAATTTCTTATGAACTAAATGGCAAGGAAGTAGAAGTAGTGAGAAACCCCGGAATTGTGAGTACGATCAGATCGTATCTTTGCTATACTGCTAATGACGAAAAATGCATGACAACAGCAAGCTGGGTTGGGGTTAATAAATCTTTTGCTGTTAACAATGATGGAACATTCAATGTAAGAATACCGCTAAAACATCTGTTTGGAATATTCAACGATTATCAGATGGCAATTTGTGGTAAACAAACAGTGAGACTAATACGAGCTCGAAATGATAACAATGCCTTATTACTAACCCAGGACGCTGCAAGACCAGATCCTGCCATAACTGCAGAAATAACAATTTTCAACATTGAATTGAAGGTTAAACATATTCAGCCGAATGATATCATTAGATTGGATCTGCTTAAATCTATAAAAATTGATCGTCCAATTATAATGGCGTTCCGCAAATGGGAGCTACACGAATTGCCAAATCTTACTGTAAACTCCCAAAGAGAAATATGGGCCGTAAAATCGTCAGCAGCCGCGTCAACTCCTCGGTACGTCATAGTTGGATTTCAGACTGATCGCAATGATAATTCTAAAAAAAATCCCACGTCATTTGATCACATAGATGCGACTGATGTAAGATTAATTGTAAACGGTGAATATTTTCCATTCGAATGTCAGAGATTGAATTTTGCTGCTAACGACTTTTTGGAGGCCTATCACAACTATGTGGAATTTTATCCGAGTTACATGAATGCAATGGAGAGTCGCCCGCTACTTAGCTATGCAGATTACAAAAATAATGCAACCCTGTTTGTAATTGACTGTTCTCGCGGGAATGAATCTATAAAAATAAACACAGTTGATGTTAAGTTGGACATAGAAAATAGTGATGGATTTCCTGATAGAACTCGAGCCTACTGCATAATTGTTCATGACTGTACCATGGAGTATTTACCTTTAAGTGAAACTGTACGAGATTTAATGTAGATCCGTATATATAAAAGAACATTTACTGATACATTTCAGTTATAATCAAGATGTTGCTGAGTTTGGGTCACATTATTTTGTTCTCATTAATAAATAATGTGTTCTATATTTACAACCCTGAAGATGCTAAGGTATCTATTTGCGAACAGGATAAAAGATGTTTCCCATTTAAAACGGTAGTTGAAAAAATTTCGGTAGCAAGACTGCCTAAAAATGCTACTCAGTTTAAACTTCGAGCAGTATTCCAAAATCATACGATTGCTGAAAGTGTGTGGAGGGAGGTCCCACCTTCCACCATGCCCACAATGGCCACACCCAGAGACCTCAGTCAAGAACAACATATAAAAGACCTCGCTTTCGTGCCACTAATTTACTACATTACTATATGTTCTTCATTGCTAGTAGCAAAATTATTTATTGAAATAGTAAGAGTATTACTGAATGAGCGATGGAGCATAATTACGAGAGTCTTATAAGAACGTTTGAAAACTGGTCAAGCCCCCTATCATCAGAGAAGCTTGCCCGAGCAGGATTTTTTTATACGAATTACGAAGATGTTGTCCGGTGTCCATTTTGCAATATTGAAGGATATAAATGGGAAAAGGATGATGATCCATGGCAAGACCATGCTAGCTGGAGTCCCAGTTGTCCATTTATTAAAGGTGAAATCAAGCCTGTGGACATCCCACCTGAAAAAGTAAATAACACCAATCCAGACTTTTTATGTATAGTATGCTACTGCAGAAACATAGAAGTCTTGCTGGTTCCATGTGGACATTTGGCATGCTGTATGAGTTGTGCAAACTCCATGGAGAAGTGCCCGCTGTGTAGGAGTATTGTGCAGCAGAAGATTCGAGCTTACATGCCTTAAATGTATTGTAATAGTTGTAGAAAATAAATATTCTTAATCGAAAAACTGTTTATTTACATCCCGATAGGTATACAGAGCGCCCATGGCCACTAGATACATAGGAGAATCAAGAACAGTTGACTGTGCGTAGCGCCGGCCGTCGCAAGCGGTGCCGCGGGAGAATACAATCAGTTAACTTTGAACAGCGCTGGAGTGTGCCTCGTTTTTAAGATCGTTCCCTGTAATTTTGGTTTTTGATGTTTAATCGGGAGTAAAATAAAAACATATCTCTAAAAAACACTCTTCCGAAAAAATAAGAAGTAATTCTACAAAAAACAAATGATTGCACACAGTTAGTGCAATAAATGTTCAAAGAGGCCACCATCTGCAGCTAGGCAATAACCTAAACGGTCATAGAAACCTCTCCGAACATTTACTAGCATGTTTGGAGTGATCATTTGAAATGAATTCGATATTTTCAATCGCAATTCGTCCAAATCATTCGCCCTGTCTTCCCGGAAGCCATAAATTTGGGACTTTACGTATCCCCACAAGAAAAAGTCATTAGGGGATAAATCGGGGGAGCGTGCCGACCACTAAGCAAACGATTCGGAAATACAGTAGTTAAGTAATCTCGAACCACTCTGCAATTATGCGCCGGGCAACCATCTTGCTGAAACCAAAGTTCATTAAATCTGTGACCTGCAACCCGCCTAATTTCTGGAATGACTTGCTGCTGCAAAAGAGTCAAGTAAGTAGGGCCAGTTAGGTTTCCATCGATAAAAAATGGTCCGATCATATTTTCTCCGAGCATACCACCCCAAACGTTTACTTTTGCGGGGTACTGTGTTCGAAACTCATAATATTTATGTAAATTTTCCCGCGACCAATAACGAACGATCGAAGGATTATGTCGGCCATGTAGGGGAAATGACGATTCATCAGTGAAAACTATGTTGCTGATAAAATTGGGTTGACGGTTCGCCATATCCATAACCCTCTCGCAAAATTCCATTCGTTTAAAGTAATCGTCGGGAAAAATTTCATGGTTCTTATGGGCTTTGTATGATCGGTAACCATTTTTTTTTTCAAAATTTTTCCCACTGCACCCTTACTTACGCCTAATTGCTCAGCAATAGCCCTTTCAGAAATGTGGGGATTATCATTCACTGTGGCACAAACCATTATTTCTATCATCTCCCGATAATTATGTCGGCCGTGGTTGTTGGGATGCCCATTTTTACTATGGCTTCGCGGAGTGACACATCCGTACGTTTCGAAATTTGAAATAATCCGATGCACTGTGCGTAAAGATGGTACGGGCCTATTTCTAAATGTTTCTCCAAACATGTTTATTATTTGGCGAATACTGTTGCCACCATAATACCACTTAATTACCTGAAGTTTTTCAGGTAACTGGTATACTTCCATTTTTTCGGATAAGCTTTTTACGAAATATATTTTTATTTTACTCGAATAGGCCTGTCACCTATGAGGCTCCAAGCACGAATGTAGCCACTGTCTGGCCAATCGGCCGCCGCGCGCGCCAGGCCACGACCTGGTGATCGATAACGCGGCCGCTAGTCAATTGGACTTATTTCGCCCTATGTATCTAGTAGCCGTGGGCGCTCTGTATATGCATCAAGCATACGCTATCTTATTAGATGTATACAAGATGCGTATCGAATCACATCAACTATCTCTACCGATCGAAAATCTAGATTTTGCTCGAAGTGAGAATTCTAAACATGGCGTACTCTTACCAAATTCAATTAGAGCAATATTTTGCGGTCCTAGCGGTTGTGGTAAAACAAACAGTCTACTTAGTTTAATATTCAACGAGAATGGCTTAAAATTTAAGAACATCTACCTTTACAGTAAATCTCTATACCAACCTAAATATCAGTTACTACAAGACTTGCTTAAGGAAGCAAAATGTGTTGGATATTTTCCATTTAGCTCAAACGATGACGTCATTGCACCATTAGAGGTTAGAGAAAATTCAATTTTTATTTTCGATGATGTGGCTTGTGGGACACAGGAAAAAATTAGAGAATATTACTCCATGGGTCGTCATAAAAATATAGATGCTGCATATCTCTGCCAGACATATTCAAAAATACCTAAGCAATTAATACGAGACAATTGTAATGTAATCGTTTTGTTTAAACAAGATGAGGTAAACCTTAGACATATTTATGAAGAGCACGTATCACCAGACATCTCATACGGTGATTTCAAGAATCTCTGCTCGCTCTGTTGGAATGATAATTTTGGAACTCTAGTTATTGTTAAAGATTTCAATATGAATGAGGGGCGCTATAGAATATCTTTTGATAGGTATATAAAGTTATGAGAAGCACAATACGCTTATTATTAATCGAGGTGCCGATGCAAGAACAGATTCAAGAAGCGCAGCGCGCAAAGAAAATCAGTGAACTAGCTCGAACGATTAGAAAAAAATACACCGCCTTAAAAATAGGGAAATTTGATGAGAATGAAACTTTACAACAAATTTTCAAACCTGTGACAAGCTCTCTAGCAAATCTACAAGTTAAGCAAGAATTAAAACCGGAAGTAAAACCGAAAGTTGAACCAAAAGTTGAATCATTTATGGAAAAGTGGCGCGAGTCGTTGAAAAGTCCAATTGCACTTTTAGGAGAAATGAATGAAACGTTAAATGATGTTCAGAAAGGAATTGACAAAGTGTACAGGCATTTTGATACTGTGTATCCTAAAGTATCTATACCATGTATAACAGACTTTATGGCTAATTCGCTTAAGTATGACGAAACTAAATCAGTATGGATGCTAGGAAATAAATATATCGATTTTGAAAAAACGTCTGGTGATATAATCATCAACAATAGCCGATTCGCGGGAACTGATGGTCTCTACCAGCTAATTTTCTATAATAATCCAGAAGGTACTGATGATGATTTGAAAAGTTACAGAGATATTTTAAATCTCACTGGTGCTCATCTTACTTCAAACGGACGATTAAAACATAGCTACAAAAATAAGTATTCTAATATTATTAAACCTCTTATGAAGGGCCCGGTGGCTACCTCCACACCTGTAAAGGGTTCTGGCATGCATCTCAAGTATAACACAAAACCTGTGGAATATGTTTACTGGGATGATCCTAATGAACTTGTGGACAGGTTAAGGTTATTAATAGCATCAAAAGATGCCGGAAATACTTCCCACGAAAACGAAATAACCGTAATAATCAATGAATTGAAAGAAGCAAAAATTATTCTCTAACGTTATTTATAAGATGCCTTTAAACAAGTTCGGACGTGTTTCAAGGACTATTCCTTACTCGTTGAATGACGGGGATTATGATTTGAAAACCCGCAGACTGTGCAACGTTAATTATCCGATTAGCAGCAATGATGTTGTGACAAAGCAATATGTTGACAAACAAATGAATGAGGCATTCAAAACTTTTAACGTCACGCTCGAACAACATGATGTTAATATTGAGACTAGCGTGAAAGACGCTTTGGAGAAAGAGATCGATGAAATAAGAAAATTTGTTAAAATTGTTGAAGAATGTTATTTAAAAATGGTTGGTGAACAGTCCGGGCCAAATCCCAAATTATTAGACAGATTTGTCCCTATAGATCATTCAAGTTAGTTAAAAGATGTCCTTAAACAAGTTCGGACGTGCCTCGAAATCAAGGAGCAGGTCTTGCCCACCTGTTTACACATTAAATTTGACTCTAGAAGGAAACTATGATTGTAGCAACCGCAGACTGAGCAACGTTAATCATCCGATCGATGAAAGCGATGCCAGCATAAAACAATATGTCGATGAGGGGGTCATTCATACATTACAATATTTTTACACAAATCTTAAACAGCATTCTGATGAATGCGATCTTCATATTCGCAACACAATGATAGACAATTTCCAAGATAAGATCGATGAATTGAGAGAGTTGGTTAAAACTATGGAAGATTATTATTTAAAAATAACTGGTAAGAGCATGCAATCCTTACTATCTCTCAGACTTGCAGAGATCCTTGAGGGTGGAGCATAGTCATGCATAGTAAAGAAAAAATTCAAGTAGTTAAGGAATTACATAAACCAGCTCGAAAAAATTACCCACGTCGTCGAACTATCATTAAAGGTTTAGACGATTTGTGGCAAGCTGATCTCGCGCAGTTAGATCAGTATGCTAGTCACAATAATTGCTTCAAATTCATACTGGTTGTAATCGATTGCTTCTCTAAATTTGTTTGGTGCAGACCGCTCAAATCCAAGTCTGCCGAAGATGTTACCAACGCCTTCGCTGATATCCTATCGGGAACTCGAAAGCCTCGCAACCTTCAAACTGATCAGGGCAAAGAGTTTTATAACTCTAGATTTCAAAATTTGATGCGAAAATTCAAAATTAATCATTACAGCACTTTTAGCATCACGAAAGCCGCCATGGCCGAGAGAGAAATACGAACTCTAAAAGAGCGATTATTCAAGTATTTTAGTCTAAATGGTAAATTTAAATGGGATGATTATTTGCCTACGCTAGTTGCCGAGTATAATAACAGAAAGCATAGAGTGATTCAGATGAAACCCAACCCAGTTAATAAAAGTAACGAACAATATCTGCTTAAAAAAGTGTATAATCACGTGAAGATTTTCAGAGGTAGTAAATTGAAGGTTGGAGATATTGTGAGAATAAGTAAAGTGAAACACGTATTTGTCCAAGGATATATGCCTAGTTGGAGTACAGAATTGTTTAAAATAAGCAAAGTACAAATTACCAACCCGCCTACATATCTTCTAGAGGATTTAAATGGAAGTCCTATAAAGGGCGGGTTTTACCGCGAAGAATTGCAAAAAACTGAACATCCCGATGTCTACCTGGTTGAAAAGATTCTTCGTAGAAAGGGGGGGAAGGCGCTAGTACGTGTAGAGCTTCAAGTGTTAAGATGGTTGACAGCGGCTATGAAACCGATGGTAGCGACCATGAAGAAGTAAACAATGTAAGCGAAGATTCTCTGCTTCTATCATCATGCTTCACATTACCTACATATATTATTAATAATGGTTTGAGCATTATGAGATATTTCAAACCCCAAGTTAATATCCGATCAACAGTGCGACTAAATGTGATTCAGACCGCTGGACTATTTGGAGTGGAAAGAATTAGTGAATAATTTAAACAACTTTACCAACAACCTGGGTACCCCGATGTTCACCAGATTTGACGATATATTGTTAAGAACCATGTTGACTGCAGATGGAAATCAACGAGTGCTGCTTGCAAAAAATGGTGTTAGCCAATGGTTTTCCATAGCAGAGGTTTTCGAGTTACTAAATATCGCACCATATGTGACTTTAAGGATGAGCTTTTTGATTAATTTTGAATTGTATGATTTTTACCTTAATTTTTTAGATAAGGTCAATGAATTATTAGTACGTAGTAACTATGCCATAAATGTAATGGAAATTGTATTTTTAATGTGCAATGCAGTATGTAGCATGGAAACATATTGCATTTTTGAACTGTACTCTTATTATAATCAATTTTTGTTAGCAGACTTGTATAGAAGAAGGTTGGAATAAAGCACTGATTAAAAAATATGACTCTTTTATTTTACAACATTTTTATTCCGGGCCAATCCTGGGATTTCTTATTATCACCGGCGGCTGATTGTTAATATGTCGGTAATACTCTTCCCAATTGATTTCAGGCACATGTCCCAACTGTCGCCGACACTTCAGCAGATGATTCTGCAGTCGACTTCTCCGTACCATGTGGCTGGCAATGTAGGGGCAGGGCACCATGTCTGATTCGATCTGAATGGGCTGGTTGTACATGTTGCTGCGAACTCTTGTTACAAGTTTTCAGACTGCAGAATGAGCTCGATGTCTCGGTTATATATACAAACTGGGCGGTGGGACGTCAGGGGTGGGGGGCTACAAGAGAATGAAACACTATTTGTAAAATATATTTTTTATTCATCCACACGTACATCTTTATGACCCCAAGGAAGGGTTGAAACACTATCAACTAAATATCGCTTATCGTCAAATGGATTTAAACCAATCTTAGTTTTACTTATGCTAAAGACGTTATGAGAAAACGATCGTATAGATCGTTGATTTACAATTTTCTCTGTCTTATTGAATAAACAAACGAAATAATCTTGATACGTTATCTGCTTCGCTACAACACTACCTCTAACACCTTTGGATTTTTTAACACACAAATTTTTTCCTTGAACCTTATAAGTATACATTTTAGATCTAAGTCCAACAAAATGTGTTAAAATACGACCATTTAATTCGTCCTTCATCAGTCCTGGCACATTCTTATTTACAAGCGGAATTCCATATTGATTATCTGCAGGATAGTCACTAGTTTATTTATTTATTTATTTATTGCCCAACAGAAAAATCCATTTACAGGACAACATACAAAGATAAATATAAAGGGAACATAGCACCACAGAAAAAATAAAGAAAACTGATTATAAAGTAAGCACAGCTCAATCAATAATCAACATAGTATAGGGAGCCCCACGCAGGGTATCTACCCTGTACAGTACAATTATCAGCGGACTAATACTAATACTACCCAACACATAACGTGAAATTATGAAAAGCACTCAATGGCACACCTCAAAAAGGAAGGCTTGGAGCAATCAAACAGATCACATTCATCAGGCAACATATTATGGAGACTGGATGTAAAATAAATTGGCGACTTAAACATTATATTAGTACGAGCATAGGGAACGTAAAATGTAGATGTTAGCCGTGAATTAGGTCTTGGTACTCGTATGTTTAGTCTAGAAAGAAAAAAAGGAGAATCTATATTGTTTCGGATACAGTTATATAAAAAGGAAACACCAGAAACGGATCGGCGAACTATCAATGAACACATATTAAATTCATTAAGAAGTGCCTGATGGTCATATCCACGAGGAGGGTACATGCCGTGAGTTTTATAATAAAGAAATTTAAGAAATTTTCTTTGAACATACTCTAATTGCTTTTCATGGGTTTCATAAATTGGATGCCAAATAACAGAACAATATTCCAATTTTGACAATAACATAGCAAATCAGAAGTTGGAAATCTGTCGGGCACTGTTAGTTTTCCTGGACAATCTTCTGTATGCCTTGTACATACTTGATTTTCAAATTGATCTCTCCACCAGACTGTCTCTCCTGAAGTTCCCGACGTAAATTGTTGTAATGTAAAATTTGCTTAGGAGTACGGTCAAACGATACATTGACTTGCTTATAATTATTGCTGGATTTCAGTTTATGGGCGCTGCGTATTATCTTGAGTACAGAGTCATAACTATCAAGTTTATTATTAGTGGGATCAAACTTTCCAAGGCGAGAAACAGTTTTAATATTGCAATCAATGCTTAGATAGTTAAACATCTGCGACGAGAGGTTTTTATCCTTAATATCCCTTGCTGCACCACCGGATTCAGCAGATTCCGGAAGGCCAAAGATAACAACGTTGCACTTTCTTCTTTCGCGCTCCTGTACCTCATTAACAACATCCTCAAAAGTAAAACTGACGAGGTCCGTAGATGATTTCAGTTTTTTTAACTCAGCTACCTCAGTTGTCAACGCTTTTACGGCAGCTTTGAGTTCGTTGATGTCAGAACCAACTTGAAGACACAGCTTACATGTCCAACTAAGATTCTTGTTCTGCTTCAGAATTCTTGCCTCTGAAGCCGACAACCCAATACAGGAATGCAAGAAAGTTTTCCTGCATATGGCACAAGAAACCAGCTTATGAGCATCAGCAGTCACCCCACAGCAATTGCATTCAGTCATGATTAAAAGGTTAGGCCGCTTTTCTGGCCCAACGCTGCTAGTGTCAAACCGATGAATATGATTCTTAATTACATCCTCGAACATGTCCTCACAACGGATTTCGTAAACTAAACTATCAGTATCAGTATATAATAATAAGCAGTTAGTTGGTGAAAATGTTTTCAACATAAAGTCATAGTGAAATTCGTAAACACAGGTTTTTGATATGTCCAGAATAGACATCCCAGCGTACAGAGGTTTATCAAACATAATATTTGTCTTATTTAATTCGACACTTATTAAATTCTCTTCAAAAATTATCCTATGTCTAAAACGAGGGCTAGAAATTAAATTTTTGGCGCCGTATCTACCCTCCCACGTCCTTAATAATCTCACAATCCTATGTTTTCTAACATTTTGCATTGTTTTGCCGTAGATTGCATTATTCATTAGTTTCATTATATTTTTTTCAAAATCTAATGTTGTCACAGTTCTTAAGTGGGTATTGAGTTGTATATAGGGAGCTAACCAGGTAGACCGTTTAAATTTCAAAACTTTGTGAATTTTTTTCAGAATTAAACCATGTTGTAAAGCTTGCTTAAGCGCTCTATAATGAATCACATAATTCTTCTTATCATCGAGAGTGGTCATGAGCTTTTTTATTTTGGAACCTGGAGGTTTACGATGTTCAGGTGCGAAAGGAAGATCTTTATGATGGTCATGAAGATGATCGGGATACGACAAATCCACTTCTAAAATATATCCTTCATCGGCATTGTCAGCAACCTTGGTGACGTCAGTATCGTTGGAGGCCCACTCAAATCCTCCGTAAGGAAGGGGTTCACACATTGCCCGGCCATAAAGGTTGTTAACGTCCGCATAGAGAATATATTTTGATGGCATACTAGCATCATAGTTTGCCATATATTTGTTGTTGGCCTGAGAAAAGCGGTGGCTTACCTGGCTTACCCCACCTCGAATTGCCCTCTCGAAAAACATTAAGATGTCACTATCTTGGAAGGTTTATAATTTACATTTCGTATACCGAAGCATGCAATCCCAACTGAATCCAGGCAAAGTATAGTACCAGGCAGGATCTAAACCGTAATTTTGAAGACAAGTCGTTCTAAAGTGTTCAAATATATCTGTGAGCAAGAGCACGTCAGTCTTTAAGTACAGATCTAAATACTCACCCAAGGTTTTTACACCAAACCTCTCCCAAATTAATTGCGCATGTATGTAATCCTTCTCGTTAATATTAGTGTCATTTAATTTGTTATAAAAATGTTGAATCGATGGTAATGCGGTTTCTTCCAATTTTTCCAGAGAATCTAGATAATCATAACAAAAAACCCCTTTCCTAGTAAACAAGTCAAAATTTTCGGAAGACAATCGAAATTCATTTCTAGTATTTTCGAAACTATTTAGAGATGATGCGAGTTTGTCGAGAGGAAAGGCCAAGAACTTGAAAGAATCGATGAACCGAAATTTAATATTTGTTTCATTATCGAATACTGTAAAGCTTATATATTTTTCATTATTAACAGGAAGTAGGTTGACATGATTCCGTTTGGCAAGTTCTCGTATTATAAAGTGGCTGTCATACCCACTAAGATTGTGGAAAATAATGGGAACTACAAACGAGTTTTTATAATTTAAGTTGCACGCTTGATGTGCATAACCTCAAAACATCGATGACAGGTGACAGTGGTCACGTACAATTATGTCGTTAACATTGAATTTTTTCTCGCAAATGTGACAATTAGGGGTGGCATCTTTAAGACTTATGGCTTCATCCATAGGTTCAACATGATTCAATTTGGATGATATAAACTTAGCAATTTCCTCTATTTGATTGGCAAACCATATCATACAGTCTCCCCCGCGATAAGCTTTGTAGAAAGATAGCGAGTTTTCAAAAGAGCACTTGAAATAATAACCGGCACTGAATGCTTCGTGTCTTTGATATTTAACAGTTTTTAGGCTAGCATCAGAATCTCCGCAGGGTTTTAGCATTGCTTCAAAGTCAGCATACAGGGTGAATGGGGTGCGTTCTTTATTACCAAAATTTTTAAATTCGATAAACTTCTCTTTGGGAAACTCGATTTTACAATTATTTATTTGCTCGCAATAAACTGTATGCTCTTCTAACTTATCTTGCGATGAAAAGTAATTTAAACATCTCTCGCATATAAATTTTCTACCGTTATGTTTGCTAGACTGTTTCGAAATCAGTCTAGATAAATCTTTAATCCAACAATAATGGTATTTTATATCAACGTGCGAATCGTCGACAGACGGTGCTTCAAAGTCGCTAGTTTTCAAAAAATAATGACTATGAATTAGAAGTAAAATTACATGTCTATCCATTTTATTTTTAGTTAGTCGAGCTGGAGAGGTGATAAATTGACGTGGAGTCTCACTTACCAACTCCAAAATATACACATTTATAGAAATTTCATTTAATTTTTCGAATTTCGATATTTGGGATAATTGCATTGGTAGGTCTATATCATCTAATTTAAATTTCAGCCTGTAATGAGGATATGAATTAACCCGATCAATATGCTTTTGAGAGGGGTAAAGAGCGGCAATAACACTCCAAAAGAAGCATGCTTCATCACTATTTTTTACATTGACACATGCTTGTTTTTTGGAAATTTCAACGGGGAGTGGCAGATATGAAGCACCGTTTCCTATCTCAACTTTATTTATACTGATGACTAAACTCAAAATTTTGCGTAACGCCCACCCCGATCCATTGTCATGAAAATCTTCAAGCTTCTTTATAATCCTATCCTTTATATTATCTGTAAACCACAACTTTAAATCACTCCCCTGGTCAATTATAGCATTTTTTGTGTTGAAGCATTTGTTGTCACTTATGACTGTATCTTGATACATTTTAACAAATTCACCATTAAAAACCGCATTTACCTTAACAATGTGAAAAGCATTTAAAGTTCTAGTTATGCGACTCTTAAAAAGAATAAATGCATCGTCAAAAAACTGGAATAAATCGATGTGCCTCATATTTACTATAACACCTGTGCGAAGACGACTCTGGAACGCTGCTTGAACGTCCACCCATTTGACTCGGTGACTTCTATTGAGGTGTTGCTTACCAGATCCAGTTTTGCATAATGTTTTGAAGTATAATTGAAGTCTTTTGAGATGTTGCAGATTGGCATGCAACTTTGACAAAGTGCCTTGGTGAAAATGACATCGGAGTGCTGAGGAATGCTGTCTCACCGACAATTGCAACTTTTGCTGCCAACGTTGTAATACTTGTGGAAGTGTAGGTCTGTCACTTTCATTAAGTATGTTAAACACCTTCTCATATGCCTTTACAGTTTTGTCGCTCACTGTAGCTATTTATTACTATCGATCATCTTCGAAGCAATAAGTAGAGCAGTGTGCTAGAAATATGCAGAGTTCCTACCTATATAAGGTAAGAGCGTCGAAGGATGGTCCCCTCTCCAAAATTTTAGTATGAAAACAGGATCTGAGAAAAGGTTTTTTTTTTGCTCCCTTTTTTATTTTAACATTTTACCATTTTCTACAAACATTAATTTCACGAAGCACGTCTTTCCTGCAGCGGGAAAGTTTTTAAATTGACTTTTTTTCATAATCATTCTTTTCTGCTGGAAATGAAACAGCATAATAACTTTACATTTTTATTTACATTTTCACAAAAACTAAATTATTTACATCGTCTTATAAATTCAGAAAAAAACATTAGTTCTACCCTCGGGCAGTGAAATGCTTTTCCAGGCCTCGTGATGTGCCGCTCACATTGGTTTGCACGCACTCGTTCGTAGAACCTCTGCTGCTTCCGAACAAGGACGTCGAACTTGGGGCAGCCTATATCCTCGATATTGTAGGATAAGTGGGCATACCCCGTGGCCTGCAGCAGATTCCTTTCAACTTGTCCTCCCTTGTAAGCTATAAGTTCATCGCCAGCGGACTCCCCCAGACGCCGAATCTCTTCTAACGCACTTTCCTGAGCTTCATCCGTTGCACAATCTTCAAACTTCAAGCCGTGCAAGTTCATCGTTAACCAACGAGCATTGCATGCATCCTTAGAAGATAGGCTGCGGTAGTTTCCCACACGATAATACCTGGATGTCACTTCCCTCGATTTCATATCGTATATCGCCATTTCTTTTATAACGAACTTTCCACTAACTTGAAAGCCATCAGCGTCGATGATATACCTGATGTTAGACATTACGATTTGCAGAAAACTAAAGATTTGTAGAAACTATCACTGAAAGCAAAGATATGACTCTTATATTCCAATACTTCTTACTATGCGGAAAGAAGGGATGTGGGCGGTACCATGTAGGAGGGCACTGATGGGGCGGGGTTGGTGGGGACTTTCGCTAATCTGAGAACGTTGCCTCCGGTGGGCGGGTCTCCCTAACGTTCAGGAAAAATCTACCAAACTGGCAACACTGTTCCGATATACACACGATGCGTGGCGCGTTTCCTCTTCAGTTCACCCGTGTTTCACAGTCGTGTTCCGAGCCGCTTTTACTCAGTTCACCCGTGTTCCGAACCGCTTTTACTCAGTTCACCTGTGCTTCGTCGCTTTGAACAGTATGGAATCATCACAAATTAAAATTCTAAGTGATTGCCGTTTGGTAGCTGTAAGTTTTTTAGTTAAATTTTTAATTCGATTCTCATTGAACCCATTTACTTGTAGCCAACTCGGAGTGCCGACGAGACGGTCAACGCTGTGGCGTCAATTTGCCCCAAACCTGTAAGTTTGCATTAATCAGTTTTTTCCCATATAATGTTTTCCTTTCATAGCTGCCCAATCTCAACTCAAGCGTGTTGAGTCTGCTGGAGGAGCCATTCATCGCAGGGCTCACCAACCAGCAACTCTGCGACATGGCTCTTGATGATTATGGTTCCGATTTTGAAGTTGGACGTCTTCCATCACCGGCAGCATCGCCAAAGGTAAGCTAATATTTATAAAATTCGCTATTTTCAAATAAGGTTTCTTCCTCACATATAGATAATCAAAGCCGGTGTGGGGGCTCCAGGGCTTCATCGCGGTCGTCATGCAAGAGGTTAAGCGACGAGGCAGACGATTTGGTAGCGAAGCGACCCTCCCAGAAGTCACAGACAACGCGTGGGGGAAAGAATTTGACAATGCTAAATGAAAAGGGGAGATTTGTGAACGAGCAGCCCCAAAGTGTGAGTGAAGTATTTATGAATATGAGAGAGTTGGCAGATGGGGGCATTTCAAACGCAAACGAAAAAAAGAGAAGGTTTGAATGTGTCATGAACCGAATGCAAAGAGAGTGGGATGAATGTGAGAGTAGGATGTTAAAAATAAAAGCCATTTATAATCGTGCGAAAGAAGGGCGTGCCTCATGTATGAATGAAGTTGAAAAACTTGAACGCATGAAAAAAAATCTCCCCTAAATATATTTAGTTATACGTATATGTATAGATAAGTTTCATTATTTTAGTGTGTATATATTTAGAAATTAGTGTTTATTGTATATATATATTTTTTAATATAAAACATAAATATATTTCTCTTGTTTCATTCCACACATTAAATATAACAAAAACATTCTGAGCCTTTAATTTTCCAGTTTCTTAAACAAAGAAACCAATATAATTAGTCTGGAGAGCGCTCAGTCAAACACTCTGTATACCATAGAACTCTCTGAAAATATAAAGAAAAAACTATTTTTATAATAAATAGAGAATAATTTGTATAACACAGCCGTAAAGTTTTCAAAAATAAACTATAGTCGCCCCCAGTTAATTTTCAAGAATGTTTCTTAAGCATAGAAACCAATATAATTAGTCTGGAGAGCGCTGAGTTAAACTCTCTGAAAATATAAAAAAAACGATTTTTATAATAAATAGTGAATAATTTTGTATAACTCAACCATAGTGTCCAAAAAATAAGTTATAATCGACCCAAGACTGCAGCTTCCAGCCCGAAGCGTCGTCTGTACCGCACGTCGACTGGAACCGCGCCTCGACCTTCGATGGAGCGCGTGGCGCGTGTCCGCCACCTTCTGGAATGAGAGCTCCGAGTTAAACACTCTGTATACCATAGAACTCTCTGAACATACCATAAAGAAAAAACTATTTTTATAATAAATTTATAAATATCGAATAATTTTGTATAACACAACCATAGAGGGGCCAAAAAATAAGCCATAGTCAACCCAAGGCCGTAAGGCCGAGTCCAGTTCGAAGCGCGGTTATTCTACCTGCCTGTCTGGACTGTACCGGAGGAGCCCCGACTGAGCGGTATTCTAGCGTCCGACTAGACTGTACCCTCGGCACGCCCGCGCCAGCATCCCCCGAGAAGCGGTACCGCTGACTGTACCACCGCAGCGCGGCGTTTGATACTTTCTCCTACTGGCCCACCCACGTTGCATACCCCAAGCAGGCGACTTCAACGCGCTACATGAATAAGAAAGGGTAGAAATTTTCAAGAAACCCCTTTGGAAATACAGCCGTGGTTAAGAGACAAGCGTCTTTTGCTATCAGCTAGATGTCTCGGGTTCAATCCCCGGGTATTTCAGAGCACTGAAAACAAAACTAATGGGGGGGAGGGGGGGCAGGGGGCCAAGTGGCAATTAAAGCAATTGGCAATTGGCAATATTTTTTTAAATAAAAAAATAAAAATTACTTTTTCAAAAAATGTTTTGCTTTTTTTTGCATATTCTTAGAGCAATTGTCTAATTGGATATTATGTAGAATATTTTCTCACTGTCCTTGGGAAATTCGCTAGGCATTTTTTTATGATTTGTTTAAAATCAGAATATCTGTGCCCAGACATGCGAATATTGGGATTTGTAGTAAAAAACACACAAACAAATAATAGTTTTTTATTTTCACAACTTTACATTTCTAAACTTTTTACTTAGTTCATACATAATAATTAAGCGTCTCAGCTCTTCGAGTGCCTCCATATATCGCCGCAGTCTCTCGCTCATGCTTCAGAAAATATAATATTTGTAGTCTTGCCGACGGGCCCCAAGCTTGTTAAAAAATACCTTTTGTCGTCACCATTCAATTCGTCAATTCGCTCTTGAGTTAATTGCTCCGTAAAACGCTGAGGCAGGATGGTCTTGAAGTCGGCAAATTCCACCACTACCTTTTCCCCAAACTTGGTATTTATTCTCTTAAAACACTGGATCTCAAATTTTTTATTTACTTCCAAATCTCGAACATTCACCAGATTTTTCACCAGCAAATTGTTTAAACTATTTAAGAAGGACATGTTGTAAATGATCTGCGTGTCTGATGAGATCTTAGTTGAACCTCTCCTATATAGCTGTTTCAATAGGAGTGGGGAGAGAGTGGGGAGACGGGCAAAACCTAGGAGAGTACCAGACCAGACAGGTTTCGACAAGTTTGGTCTGGTGCTCTCTTAGTATCTCTACTGAGTAGTATCGGTACGTACTTTGAAATTAAATAAAATCTTTAAAACTTTGTTTTGTATTACCTGCGTCCTCTCAAAGATCGTCACCTCACCGGTTTCCCACAATGGAATTAAATATTGGAAATGTGGCAAAAAATAAGCATTGTAAACGTTCATCATACTTTTCGCAGAAAGATAGGCCCTACACTTAAGGATCGCTGAAATCATCGGGGAGACTTTATTAAGTATATGATTAGAGTGTCCTTTCCAGTTAAGGTTTTCGTCAATTATTAGCCCTAAATACTTTATTTCAGAGACCCTGTCGATCTGTTCGTTGTTTATTTGTAAGTTTAAGTTGGTTATACGTTTATTTTTTGCATGAATAATATATACTTTGTTTTTTCTATGTTGATTTTCAATCTATTGCAGAGCAACCAATTAAAATATAAATGCAGATCATTATTGATAATAAGTCGGTATCGACATCCCCCGTGTAAACAAGAACCGTGTCGTCAGCAAACGTAAAATACCTAGCCTTCAGACCTACATTTTGCAAAGATAAAACATATAGGGTATAAAATAAGGGTCCAAGGACCGATCCCTGTGGCACGCCAAATTTGTTTGACTGTCGTCTATCGGTTAAGTAAGTCTCTATTAAGTTGAACATGGTCCCTCTGAAACACATCTGGTTCAATTTTTGCAATAAGATATTAATGCTTACAACATCAACATCAACATCCTAAGATCGATGAATACGGTGACAACAATTTTCCCAGCATCCAAGGCTGTTGATATCTCATTAACAAGATCCGCAGTTGCTACAAGCGTATACCACTGCCCTTGATGAAGCCATACTGACATCTATCTACTGGCAAGAATTTATTTATAAAAGTTGTCATTCTATTTTTGATAATTGTCTCAATTAACTTTGACAATACGCTAATAACAGAAATGGGTCTATAGTTGTTAGTTAAATCTTTTTTTGCCACTTTTGAAAATAGATGAAATTCTACTTATTTTTATCTCTTCTGGAAAGATACCCGTAGTAAGAATCTTGTTAACCAATTTTGTTAAGTTTGTCAGCAAAGAGTCTTTGAGGTTAAGAAGATCATATACAGATATTCCATCGTGCCCTGGTGCAGAATTTTTTTAAGATTCAGTATGACCCCATCAATTTCACTTTCGGTAGCCAAGCTAACAAACATAGAGTTTTCACATCTGACCTCATCAAAATTAAAGTCCAAATTATTAGTCGCAATTTCTCGTTCAATTTCGCCTACAGTTGAAAAATAGTTGTTAAAGTGTTCAGCTATTTCTGACTGTACACACGTTGATTTGTTGTTTATGTTTAGTTTGTGGATGGCTGTCTTTTATGTTTCGTGTTTTACTAATTTATTAATGAATTTTCACTGTTTCTTTGTATTTGTTCCAGCTTTTTCCCACTCTTCTCTAAAATACTGATTTTTTAAAGATTTTATTTTATTAACTTTATTTTTTAGATATTTAAATTCAGTTTGCACTTTTACACTTGATTTATTTTTTATTTTTTCTTTGTACAATTTGTCACGTTCTTTGATGATGGTGTACTCTGATTTGATATACGGGGATCGTTAAATAAGTTATTGTCAAAAATCATGTTTTGCTAAAAAATGAACAAAATTTTTACCTACACAACCCTTAGAGAACTTTTAAGTAGTATTCCTAAATATTCAGTTTTTTTTAAATAACTTCCAGTTATAGAATAAATGAAAGTGATCTTCTGTATTTTATAAATTGCATATTTAATATAACCATTGTAGGATTCCTTTTCTAGTTGCGAATCCAACGATATATAATTTGACCATTTCCAAGATATTTATCAAAGAAGCTCTATCAAACTAGATAGAAATAATGGTCTCTTAGGTGTCAGTGTCTGATGTTAGTTCCCAGTAGGCCAAACATTACAACCAATGTCGTTTGAGTAATGATTATGAATTATGAAACATTTATTATTATTACTATTAGGCATATACAGGGAGTAGCGGTCATGACTACATTAATTTTAAGGGCGGGTAGGGAAAAATGCGCTTGTTACGAATCTGTAATTAAAATTTTTCTAACGTGCATATTAACGTCAGAAATATTTTTTTAAAACGCTACTAAAACAGGCGTCCATAACCTTGCCCAACATCAGCATGCATTGGGGCCCCTTCCCTTCAATATCCCTGTGCAGGGTTGCTACTGTCAGACGTAGGTATAGCCGAGCGTTTACATCTTTAATAGTATTTGAGGAATCGTCTTTATACTAATCTTTGGAACAATCCTTAATAGTTCTTTCAGCGAATAGCATGCAAAAAACTACCTTTCAGATACCTCGATGATTTTCCTTGCGGTGTCGTAATCCTCTCGAAAATCATAAAAAACACTAGACTAGTTTCACTGTTCTTAAACGGTGGGCGCGAACGTATAACACTGCTTCGTCTTTTTTACGGAAATAGAAACAAAACACTCGTTATTTGACAGCACCCTTGAAGCGGCGCGATCTTCCAAACATTAGGGACCTCTTGGTTTCCCTCAGCTGATAAATCAAATTGAATTTAACACGCGAAATAAGTCGTCCTTCCGAATGAGTTCGTTTTAAAAAATAAATTTTATTTTTCTACAGGAATACAGGATAGCTTACAAGAACTGTAAAATGGTAAAATTTCGTTTTTTCTTGTTTGGTTATATTTTTGATATGTTCGTTGGTTAAGATCGATTTCGTGGGCGTTTAAATCGTCGTAGGGGCCATATAGCAGGGTAAAAGGAGTAAAGCCGTGTGTGGAATGCACTGATTGGTTATATATTAAAATGGCGGAGATCATTAGATTAGGAATAGATTCTGTTTTGTCTTGATTTCTGAGAATAATTAGTTTTTCCTTTAAGGTGATGTGGAGACGTTCGATAGGGGAAAGTGAGTTGGGGTTTTTTGTAGTAGCTTGGTGTAAGTTTATTTTAAATAAAGAGCAGAATTCTTTCAAAAGGTCATTATTAAATTCTGTGCCATTGTCGATCGTGATTTTTGAAGGTATGGTTATGTGTAAAGAAGTGCCTTAATTTATTGCTGTTTTATTTTCTATAGCATAGGATTGAGCATATTTCGAGAAGATATCGAATATAGCTAGGAAATGCTGATTATCGAATGAAAAGGTATCTAGAAATATGTGTGCAAAGGGGCGATTTGAGACTAGTCGTCCTTCAAATGGAGGTTTTAACGGATTTCTTTCGTCTTTTGATAATAAACAATTTTCACATTGGTTGATAAAGTTCGAGATCGTTATTTTCATTTTGTAAACGTCCTACATTTTTCTGAAGTGTTCATATGTTTCGTTTATTCCGTTATGGTTTTTAGAGTGATATTCTTTTAAAACTTTCATGAAGGTGTTAAAGTCAATTGTTTTGGGAGCAAAAAGTACTTTATGAAACTTTAGATTGGAGGAAAAGTGTTCTTTTAGAATCTTTCTAAAAACGGGTTCGAGTTTGTCATCACAAAAGTATAAAGCGTGTGTTTTGTCTGGTAAAAGATATTCTTTGATAAAATTTATAAGTGGTTCTTTCTCCGAACCTGACCTAAGGGTAAGATCATAGCGGGTAGCGAATTTATTTCTTTTTATAATTTTTAGGTTGAATTTGTCTCCTAACTGAATTGTTATAGCTGAATTGTATTGAGATAATGAGTTTTCGGAAATCGGGAGTTCTGCAATGGGATCCTCTACGTTAGAATGAACGGTTTGCATGGTTTGTTTTTCTTGGTTTTCTTGGTCAGTTAATTCGTCAATCAGATCATACAAACTTTCATCTGGGGGTTCAGGAGTAATTGAATCTGCATCGTTAGATGGATTATCGATCGCGTTTATTTCTACTCGAGATAGAGCGTCCGCAACTAAATTATCTTTAAATTTTTTGTATTTTATTTCAAAGTTATATTCTTCAAGTATAGTTTTCCATCGACAGAGACGTGAATTTGGTTCTTTTAGAGCGAAAAGCCATACGAGCGGTTTGTGATCTGTTTCTATTACGAATTTTTGGCCGAAGAGATAAGGTCGAAAATGTTTGCAAGCGTTGACAATTGCCAAAAGTTCTTTTTCAATGGTCGCGTAATTTTTTTCTGCTGATATTAGGGTTCTGGAAAAATAGGAAATTGGATGTGAATTTTGTGACAATACTGCGCCTATAGCAACATTACTACCATCCGTAGTCAGTACAAACGGTTTTTCGAAATCTGGATAAGCTAAGATAGGATGATTCGTTAAAAGTTCCTTTGATAATTTAAAAGCTTCTTGTTATTTCGGATCGTTAATATCTATTTTAGTGTTTTTCTTGAGGCAATAAGTAAATGGTTTTGTGACGTGTGCGAAGTTCGGAATAAATTTGCGATAAAATCCTAGGAGTCCTAAAAATGATTTAATTTCTTTTTGAGACTTTGGGATCGGAAAATTTTCTATTGCTTTTATTTTTTCCGGGTTAGGTTTCACTCCCTCTGTTGATATTATGTGTCCAAAAAAAGGTACTTCCTTTATAAGAAATTCACTTTTATCTAGTTGAATGCAGAGATTATTTTCTTGTAGGCGTTTGAAAATTTCGCGGAGATGCTTTAAATGTTCTTGTAGGGATTTAGAAAAAATAACAACATCATCCATATAAACAAAACAACTTCTGTGAAGGTATTCGCGGAGAACAAAGTCCATCATTCTATGGAACGCTGCAGGAGCGTTTTTTAGACCGAAGGGCATACGTTTATATTCGTAATGTCCGTTTTCAACGGTGAAGGCAGTTTTTTCGATTGAATCTTTATTCAGCGGGATTTGGTGAAAACTTTGAGCTAGATCTAGTGTGGTAAAGTATTGTGACTTTCCTAAATTATCTAAAATTTCTTCAATTCTGGGAGGGGATATTTATCTTCGATTGTTCTTTCGTTTAATTTCCTGAAATCGATAACCATTCTGTATTTTTTTCACCCGAGGCGTCAATTTTTTTTGGTAATATCCAGACCGGGGATGAGTATGGCGAAATTGAAGGCTGTATAATTTCATTGTCTAAGAGTTTCTTTACCTGCTTTTGAATTTCTTGTTTAAGGTGAAAGGGATATCTGAAATTTTTTATATAAATTGGATCATCACTAGTGGTTCTAATAGAATGGGTAGTTGCTGTACACGGTTGTAATATTGTTTCCGGGTCGTGAAAAATGTTTTTAAATTCTTTGCAAAGGGACAGTATTTTATATTTTTCTTCAGAGTTCATATGGTTTGTACGTATATTTATATTTAAATTTTCTTTTCCTTCTTCAGTTTTGATCTGCAAATTCTCGGAATCTAGAATGTCGAAATCATTTAGAGGTTCACTTTTTATGGTAGAGAAATTGTCGTTTGGGGTGTCTTCAAAGGAAAACGGGGCTTTAAAGTTATTTACATTGCAAATATACGGAGGATACGTTATAGAATTGTGTTTTAAAGAAGGCATTACTACGGGTCCATTTTGGATGTTTGTTATGACGCACTTTTGAGAATAGGATTGGAGTGGTATTTTGCAATCTGGGAGTTGTATCATATTGTTTTCTGTGTCTATTTTGGCTTTAACCGAAACTAGGTCTTTCCATGATAATAGGCAATCAAAGGTATCATGCCAGTCGATTAATAAAAATGTGAAAGGTTTTGAAATATTAAATTCTTCTAAAATAGGATATTGGAGAGCAGAATGACGTATGATTTTATTTTTACATGCCATAATTTCTGAATAACGAGGGAAAATATGATTTGGGAATAGTTTATGATAGGTTATGAAGGAATTCATAACCGCCGTGGACGCGCCAGTGTCAATTAGAGTTCTTAACTTAAATTTTTCTGAGAAAATAAGAGGTAACGTTTCGAAATCGTTTAGACTATTAACATTGTAAGTCGGTGTCAATGTGATGGGTTTTTCCGAGGCCATTGTCCGAAAATTTTGAGATTCCTCTTCTTTGTCGCGGTGCGAGTTGTTACTATTGTCTTGGTTAGAATTTATAATTTCTACGTTATGTAATTGGCGATTTTGGGTGGTTGTACGAGTTGACATTAGTTCACCGTAATCCTGGCATGGATTTTGCACATTAAATATACGTGCTGAATGAGGGTTTGATCTAAAGTTATTTTGAGGCCTTTGGTTGTTATTATTATAAGAATTATTGTGGCTTTGGAAACTACGTTGAAAGTTGCGATTAAAGTTCGAATTATAATTTGGATTGACATTGCGGGTAACGTTTAGATTAATATTCCGATTAAAATTTGTGTTTTGTTTTGAATTATAATTGCGATTTAAGCTTTGGTTAGAGTGTAAATTAGGACGTTGCTGTTGGTAATTGTGGTTATAATTTCCCTGTCTTTGCCTGAAATTTTGTGAGATATTTTGTCTAGGAGGTCGCGAAGTTAATCCCTTTTAGCCCCGCACTCCTTTGTAATCCCTTTTATTGTCACTGTTTTTTACAAAAAGTAGCCAGTTCGCCTGGTTCTGTACGTTATCGTATTCTTGACATAGGTTTACTGCATTTTCTGTGCTTTTATGTGCTCTTTTAGTTGTATTAGTCTTTTACTTATTTCATTCGCATAATTTTCGATAGATTGATTGGGTAATTGATAGCATGAGGTAAGTCTATTTTGTTAAGTTAACTCGGATCTATTGTCAGCATATTTCTGTAAAAGGAGCCTTTTTAATGTTGGACAATCTGAAGGATCATGCAAAATAATGTGCCTGCGAGCTTCTCCATGTATTTTGGATAGAATAAAAAATGAAGTTCCTCTAAGAATTTTTCAGAACGTTTTAGAAAGAAACTTAACTCTTCAGTAGCCCCGAAGTATGTAGGTACAGTACTCTTTAGTAAATTAAATTTCGCATTAATATCGCTATAATTCATAGGGACGGCTGAAGCATTTGATGAGGTTATTTTAATGGAATCACTTGCTTTGTAAGGAAAAAATCGTTCTATTTTTGTTTTTATAAATTTAGCTTTTTCTACAATCATTCTGTTTTTTTTTAAATATTACTTTTTTTTGTTTAAAAAAAACGTGAAAATTTTCAGTAAAACTTAAATATGAGTTAAATCGCGATGAGAAATTCACACCTTCCTCGCCCTGGTATGTATTCATCTAAGAGCTGAATCCACAGTGTGCTGTCTAGGAACTGCTCCTGGTTGTCTGTTGCTTTGCCTGTAGCTGTAGTGGTCTCGAAGGTCCTTCCTTGTCCTTGGTGAACGCAGTGGAAGTTTCTTCGATGTTTTTTCTTTTCGTAGACCCGTGCCGAGCGGTAAAAACCGACCGTACCGTGTAATCCCGGCCTTTTTGGCTTAAACGGAAACTTGTACGTACACGGATCTTGTTCGCAGCGCCAACTAAGTCGTCCTTCCGAACGAGTTCGTTTTTAAAAAGAAATTTTATTTTTATACAGGAATACAGGATAGCATATAACCGTTCTGTTCGAACGCAGAATACTAACTTCTTAGGCTTATATGCTAGAACCAATAAGGTGGTCTCCTATTTAGACGATAAGGGTGTTTGTGTCTGTAATCGCTTAATGGGGTTGTTTTTATTTACTATATTTATGGTACTGATTCCATAGTTCGCGGCTCAGATTTGTTCATAGTTTTTCATATTTTTCAACCCTTAGTCCATGGTGCGCCACCTTTAGATCCCCTCTTGTCTACATTCTAAAAATTGTCTGGTTGCGACAGAAGTTGCGGAAGACTGTCAAATTATGTAAATTTACTACACGGCTCCGATTTATTCATAGTTTTTAATATTTTTCAACCCTTATCCCATGATGTGTCACCTTTAAACCCCCTCAGGGTTGTGGCCCTATCTCCTGTCTACTTTTTAAAAATTATCCAGTTCCGAAAAAGTCGCGGAAAACAGTCAAATTGACGTGAATTTAACACGCGGCTCCGATTTGTTCATAGCTTTTATTATTTTTCAGGTTTGTTGCCCTATTAATCCAGTAAATTCAATTGGATTTATATGGGTAATAATGCAATTCATTGGGTAAGAAAATTTTTCTTATCCTTCGATAGTACACCATATAGAAAGCTTAAATCCGAATTTTCGACCATCAACCCTTTGCAGGTTTTCCGCCATCTTGAATTTAGTGGTAAATTAGTTATTCGCGGATAACAGCTGTGTTTTTAATTTTACCAAAAAATAGTAAATACCTACCATTTTTAAAGGAAAAAAAAGTGCTCTGCAAATCTGTCATTTTCTTGAATTTTGCATAAGTTATAAGAAAATAACCGGGAAAAAAGCGTTGCAACTTTTTTTCACATCTAATATATGTTTCCTGCTAACGACTGCGCGAAATTTACTTAACAATAGTTGTTCACTACAAAATTGCCTATGATATTTGTCAGAACAACTTTTTTCTATCAGCAATAGGTAGTTTATTTCCGGTACCGTCTCAAAGTTGCACCCTTGTTTATAACAGAGACTAGTTAGCTTTTCCTTACGGCGGAATATCTATATATTAATAGATTTAGTTGCTTGTGTCGGCCTCAAAGGACCAAATCTAAAACTAACGGAGATCTGAATCACAAGGCGCCACCTATTATCAAAATCTAAAAGTAACAGAGATCTGATTCACAAGGCGCCACCTATTATCAAAATCTAAAACTAACGGAGATCTGAGTCACAAGGCGCCACCTATTATCAAAATCTAAAACTAACGGAGATCTCATGATCGGATTCACAAGGGCGCCACCTATTATCAAAATCAAAAACCTTAGCGCTTCTTACTCGATGTCGGTCGTTAGAAACCTGCGCAACGCCAAGAACGATGCTGCTACAAAAATTTGTGACGGGCTGGCCGGTCGGACATACAGAGCAAAATTTTTACAAAATAAGGAAACGTGTGCCGTAGCGCTCGTAGCCGTGTATTTTTTAGCCACTGACCGTGCTGTTTATTATTGTGTCGTGAAATGTCTGGAAACAAGTGTGTGTTCTGAAAATGTGGGAAAAGCAAGCAAAAATATCGAGAGCTAAAATTTCACCATTTTCCGTTTATTAGCACCCAGCACACAAACACAGAATAATGCCCCTATTCCCTGTTATGTGACACCCTTATTTATACAGAGACAAGGGTGATACAAAAGACCAAGGCCAGATATCATCGATCGCTGAGTCATCACCGGTCGGCCGACCCGTCCCGGAACAACAATGCCTACCAAGGTCATTATCTTCTTCCCTGGCTAGGTCGACGCATTATATTACAAATAAATTTTAGGTGTTGAAAATAATTACGGAAACAATAATTATAATGAAGTTTATTCAGATATTTACAATTATACAAGGTCCGTCAAATGTATGGAATAATGGGTGTATCTTTTTTATTTTTGCTTTTGAAAAAAAAATGTGTTAACTTGGGTAAAACTAAATAATTAAATTAAAGTTCAATCATTTAAAAAAATCGGGATTTTCGGGGCCGCTATATCTCAACCCGGGATTTTCGAGACCCCATCGGCATCCCGGGATCTCGAAATCCCGGGATCCTATCTAAAACCCCTCCGGGATCCCGGGATTTCGAGATCCCGGGATCCCGGACTGGAAACCCTAATCTTAAGATTATTAGGAAACGTTTATTCACAAACCCGTAACCCAGTAACAGATATTACCAAAGCCGAACCATTATTACAAAACTTATAGCAAAATAATCCACAACAAGAACAAGTAAAAACTAAGAGCCAAACTTGAAATCAAAGAAAATTCTTAAAATTACGCACAAAATGACAGAATTTCTAAATTATCTATGACATTGACGTATCCTTCCCGAGCCGGCGGTTATGAACGTCTTTGTCTGACACGTGCACGGACGGATTGAAATCAGCCGAATGTATGTCGACTAATCAAAAACAAAAGGGTGTAGGTATGGAGTAAATCAGTTCTGGGCTTATAAGAATAGGTCTTGTGTCTCTGATTGATACAAAAATTGATGACGTGTACGCCAGAATTCGTGAAACGTACTTTACCTTGGTATTGAAAACATTTTAAATAATAAACTGAAATAAAATTTGCTTGTGCATGCTTTCGTTTATTGAGGATTCCTTCCTCTATCGACGATGCTTTTGATGAGGATAAGATCACAGACCTATACAGGATGTCTATTTAAGTGGAGCCAGTCAAGAATATCTTGATAAATATGCATTTTTCGGTTTCGGAGAACTTTCTTTGAAAGAAAAGATTGCTTTTTTGATGGACTAACTTTATGCAAAAGCATATTCGAGAATTACGGCCTACTTTCCGAGATATATTTGAAAAACCTTTGTAAAAACCGCCTTGTTTTAAGAGTTACCGAAAAAATTCTTACTGGCGTTTGTGGGCAAAACTGACTGCTTTCAGCTTACTTTATTAGAATTTGGAAAAAGGCCACCGATTATAGCACTAAAAAAAACTCAGCTGGCATGCTAGAAAATCTTAAAAATGTCCGAGATACCTTTACCAATACCTCCTGAGAAATTTTCAAGATTTGCAAAATAGTAGTTATATGTTGTGAAATATAGCGTTGATTTCCATCGACGAATATATACAGTGTCTGCCAGAAAGTTGGACACAAATGGGAATTTTCTTTATTTGAAGTTTCTCAAAAAAAGTATTCTTGATAAAAGTTGGTGCTTGTGCTTAAACTCAAAATCTACCCGTAAAAATTTTAAAATTTCTATTCTTATACAGGGAAGGTTGAAAAATACTTATGAAAATTCCTCAAGAGTAAAGTACCCTTATTTTTAGAACTACAGCACTATGGCACTAAGAATAGTTGTTTGGAATCCCAAGACATTGTCAAATATGAATTCACAGGCATCTACTCAAAAGAAGAAGAAAAATCACACTTTCGCATTTTTTATTCACCACGCTGTATAATAGATAATATTAATATTAGCTATGTACCTATTTTGAGGCACATCTTCGAGCATGACAGTACGATACCAACGATTTTTATTTACGTTCAACTAGCATCTTAAAAACACTTAATAACTGAAACTTCTGCAAAGTTTGTCGTTTTTTTGTGTACAGGTAAAATACTACTAGGTACAGTTTCAATCATAACATAGTAACTAATCTGTGGAACACAAAAATATTTTAATACAGCAATAATTTAAGAGTTATTTAATGTATCATAATTCAACAATAAAAATATCACAACAAAAAAAATTATGATAATAAACATTTCAGTGACTACTCTACGTGTGCCCCTTCCTTCGCTTCCTTTCGCCTTCAAACAGCGCCTACCCCACTCGGCAATATCACAAATTTTTGAATACGCTTCCTCAATGTTTGAATACGGTTTTGCAGACTTTTAAGCTTCACAACTCTCAACGCTTTCGGCTATGGCTTTTTCAACCTGTCCAAGTTCAATTTTTTGTTTTTTTATTTGGGACCTTCCCTACGACTCGTGCTCGATTTGGACAAATAACTTGGGCAACCTGCTAACTTACAAGGTATTGCACCTAAAAAAGTAAGTATATTTTGTAAAAATATAATAAAATTAATTTGCCATGAAAATTTAAAACCTTTAGCTAAACGTGGAATTTTTAAAGGTGCACGTAGTTTCACCAGTCGATTCTACAACACACCGTTGATTGAGGACCATCGACGAACACACGTAGTCTCCCTTTCAATGTCTTGTGTTAAAAAGTGTTGTTCACAGACCTACAATAACCCGAAGCTTTATGAAAAATATATAAAAAATGTAACATATAACATACCTTGAATGTTTCTTGACTACAAAGTAAGCACTTTTTATGGCTTGCACCCTTGTTTGTATAAATAAGGCTTGCACCCATTTTGCCCTCAAAACTGGATCCTTAGGAAAGGCAAAAACGGACACTTTTGGCTTTGGCCCGGTTAGGTAATTGCCTTTCCAATTGGGCGTCGATTGATTTCTTCCTCCATCGACGAATTTGGGACACAACACTTCTCGGGCATGGCTACAACCGTTGATTTCCATCGATTCTATACAACCACAAGAAAACACTCATTTTGATACAACAAAACACATTTTCACTTCCTAACCTCCGTACCTATTTATCGTTTATCTGATGGCTCAAAACTTGAAATGTTTTTTATATGCACACACTAATTATCGGACTAGAACACCACAGCACACTACTGTATCCACCAAATACACGTAGCAATAATATAAGTGGAAATAAGAAAACGAGAATTACATCAAATTAATAACCGGCAGCAAAAAGCAAAAATAGCTGGACCTCGGACGGGACGATGCGTGATGACTAAGCGCTGGGTCGATCGATACCCGGCCCGCGTACGTACATACAGTTTCCTGCCCTGTAAAATTTAACCTTCTTCCATGGACGCTTTGCTCGAACCGTCGATTGCGGATTCCTTCCTCCATTGACGGCTCGAACCGTGGTTCGGAATTTGGCGCCACCGTACGGACGCTCGGTGAAATGTAAGAGAACGAGACAGAAACATTTAGTAACAAGTGGGAATGTGACAGACAGACCATAAGGACATATTTGAAGGTTATAGAAAATCGGCCATAAGGAAAAGCTAACTAGTCTCTGTTATAAACAAGGGTTGCACGCAACCTCTCCTATCACCTCGTAGCGCCAAAGTACGCGCGCTATACCTTGACTGTACTTTGCAAAATTTCTCAAGTTTTTTATACCTGGCTGTACTTTATGTAGAGCATAATAATTAATTGTGCCCGCGCGTAGTAGTTTATGGTACAAGGACGAAAAGTTGAGTTTTTCGGACGGATGCAGACTTCATCGACCGAGGCGTAGTCGATGTGCTTAGATATATATATATATAATAAGGATGTAAGATTAGCGAGTGTAAATGTAATAATTACATTGGACTTCATTTGTTGCTTATATATATATATATATATATATATATATATATAAGAATATATATATATAAGAAAAGGTGATAATGGGCAAACACTCAAAGTTAACAAAAAGAAAAAACTAGTAACCGCATACACGTGTTTCATGCTATTTGGCAATCATCAGTACGGTGTAACATTAACCAAATCAAAAGATAGGCATGATTTGGGAAGCAACAAATGAAGTCCAGGCAGGAGCCAACAGCACATTTGCAGCTTCAGTCAGCACATCCCCTATTTTGAGGCTTGTACTAACATCGCCACGGAGGCTGCTAAAGCGACCTGCGTGGAAATATTCATAACCCAAGATACAATGACAATAAGGATGTAAGATTAGCGAGTGTAAATGTAACAATTACAAGAAAAGGTGATAATGGGCAAACACTCAAAGTTAACAAAAAGAAAAAACTAGTAACCGCATACACGTGTTTCATGCTATTTGCCAATCATCAGTACGGTGTAACATTAACCAAATCAAAAGATAGGCATGATTTGGGAAGCAACAAATGAAGTCCAGGCAGGAGCCAACATACTGATGATTGCCAAATAGCATGAAACACGTGTATGCGGTTACTAGTTTTTTCTTTTTGTTAACTTTGAGTGTTTGCCCATTATCACCTTTTCTTGTAATTGTTACATTTACACTCGCTAATCTTACATCCTTATTGTCATTGTATCTTGGGTTATGAATATTTCCACGCAGGTCGCTTTAGCAGCCTCCGTGGCGATGTTAGTACAAGCCCCAAAATAGGGGATGTGCTGACTGAAGCTGCAAATGTGCTGTTGGCTCCTGCCTGGACTTCAATTGTTGCTTCCCAAATCATGCCTATCTTTTGATTTGGTTAATGTTACACCGTACTGATGATTGCCAAATAGCATGAAACACGTGTATGCGGTTACTAGTTTTTTCTTTTTGTTAACTTTGAGTGTTTGCCCATTATCACCTTTTCTTGTAATTGTTACATTTACACTCGCTAATCTTACATCCTTATATATATATATATATATATATATATATATATATATATGTGTAGGTTTTTACTTGTCTATGGGTTAGTTCATAGAGATCCCGAATACATTTCAAATAGTTTTATTGTAGGATAATGAATTCGAAAGTACAATCGCCAAAATTGATCGTGTCAGAAGTTATCTTTTTTATATCAAACCTACAGGTCCCATTGTCCCTTTAATTCTACAGGGTAATGACTACAAAAATAAACATTCAAAGTAAATCATTCCTACATTCGGCCATCCTGCTCTGAATCCGTCTCGGATTCACTTTGATTTTCAATCCAAATTTTCATGAATTCAGCACACGTAGAAGTTATCAATGGACCTTCATGATGACCAATCTTTATTACTTCATAACGTTCATGATTTTTCACTTTTGAAACTTCATATGACCCAAGATATTTTTTCTTATTTTTAATCCTGACCCAAATTGTGTACGTTTAATAGCCACTAAATCACCCTTTCTATATAATTTTGGTTTCTTCCGTCTTAAATTGTAGGTCCTTTTATTTTCTTCTTGAATCTTTAAAAGTTGACGTTTGCTTTCTTCTCTTATTTCATCTCTGGCATAATTGAATAGCTCTATCATTTCTTTTGTGAAAAGTTCTTTCACACTAATATCTTCTTTGTTTCTCATTTTTATTCCTACTAAAACTTCAAAAGGAGTAGTATTTATACTTCTTTGCCAAGTGGAATTTAATGCTCTCTGAACTTTTTCCAAATATTGAAACCATTTTGTTGGATCTTCCAAACTCAATTTTGTAAGAACTGGCACAATAATTCTTTTTATACGCTCAATTTGGCCATTTCCTCGTGGTACGCCTGTGGTTATTGTTATATGTTGGATACCTTCCTCTTTACAATATTCTTCAAACTCATTTCCTGTAAATGCAGTTCCTTTGTCAGTAATAATTCTAGATGGATTTCCAAATGTCTGTTGTTGAATTTTCAAACACTTAACTGTCTCATTTGCCGCCGTCGATTTGGTTCCATACAGCCATGTGAATTTTGAAAAATTATCTATGACTGCAAAAATGTACTGATATTTTTTGTTTGTAGATTGCAACGGTCCTAAATGATCTGCATGATAAGTATGCAACGGTCCTTCTTGTTTACCGATAGCATGCAAGAATCCTCCCTTCTTTCCTTCTTTCTTGCTTCCTAGTATACATTGAATACAATTCCTTATCTTTTCTTTCAATTTAGGTATATAAAACTCTCTTTTGACTACTTCTTCAGTTTTTCCCACTGAAAAGTGTCCTATTTCATGTGCCTTCTTTATCACAGCTGTTTGCATCTTATTTGGAACAACTATTAGCTCATACCCCGCTTCATATTTATACAAAATACCATCCTTTAGAAAATAATCTTCATACTCTTCTTTCTCCAAAATTTTCTGTATAGCTTTTATGTGATCATCCTTTTCTTGTGCTATTTTTATTCTTTGTATTACACCATCTTCTTCACTTATCATTTTAGACATCACCATCATCATAGGATTTCGGCTTAAACAGTCAACATGATTCATTTTACTACCTCTTCTATGTTCAATTTGATAAGAATATTCTTGTAAAAGTAGTGCCCATCTGGCAACTCTTGTTGTCAAATCTTTCTTCTCCATTGTCTTCTGAAATGCTGAACAATCGGTAACTATCTTAAAGTTTATACCCAACAGATAAACTCTGAATTTCTTTACAGCCGCTATTATTGCAAGTACTTCTAGTTCATAGCTGCAATATTTTCCTTCTGTTGGTGTCGTCTTTTTACTCATATAATATACAGAGTGATACTTTCCATCGTATTCGTATTTTTGAAGTAAGCATGTTCCATACCCATGTTTGCTAGCATCTGTATGTACTCGTAGTTCTGTTTCTCTTTCACAGCTATATATAATTAACAATGGTTCACTCATCAATGATTGCTTGACTTTTTCATAAGCTTGTCTTTGTATATCTCCAAAAACAAATGATTGATTTTTTCGTAACAAGTCACTCAACGGTTTGGCTAGTATAGAGTAGGAGGGTATAAATTTTCTGAAATATCCTGTCAATCCCAAAAATGACTGTATTTGCTTATGCTTTGAAGGTTCTGGAAATCGTCGAATTGCTTCCGTCTTGTCTTCGGAAGGTCGAACTTTTCCATCTTCAATGATAAATCCAAGAAAGTTAATTTTCTTCTTTAAAAATTGGCATTTCTTTATCTTTATTTCCAAACCATAATCTCTTGAAATTTCCAACACCAATTTGAGTCGTTCCACTCCCTCTCTTTCATCTTTACATACTTAATATTACTATGTCATCCATGTAATACATCACTATATTCTTCATTGGTAATTCTCTGAAAATATGACAAATAAAACGCTGAAATACTGCTGGACTATTACACAATCTAAAAGGACATTTTAGGAATTCGAACTGTCCATTGTGTGTTACAACTGCAGTATATTTTCTACTACTCTCTGTCACAGGAACATGGAAAAAACCATTTCTGAGATCTATTGTGCTAAAACATTTAGCATCTTGTAACCGGTCTAAAACGTCTTCAATCATCTTCATCTTTTACAATCACTTTATTGAACTTTCTAAAATCTACGCATATTCTGGTTCATATTCTTTCTTTTTTACAAGAACTATAGGACTTGCAAAATCCGACGAACTCTCTCTTATTATGTCTTTCTTAAGCCATTCTTCAATCTGACACTCAACTTCTCTTCTCTTTGGTGCAGATAGTCTTCTCGGACTTTGATAAATTGGTTCCTCATTCTTCAAAATTAATTTCATTTCTATATCTGTACCCTTGATCTTCTCAGGTCTGTAGTTCTGTAACGATGCCTTCACCTGATCTTTACACTCTGTATTTTCTATATGTTCTACGCCTAACGTTTCACTTTTATCATCAGCAACTGTTATTTCCATAAGAAAGTTATTATTTTCTTTTTTGATCAGAAACACTTCATCATTTCTTATGTAAATGTCATAAGTTTTAGTCAGATCATTTCCTATAACTGCCTTAAAACGAATTTCGGTTACTGGTATTATGACGGAAGAAAATTTACTTTTCTTCGTATGTACTACTTGCTACGTTTACCACAGTGACACTGTACCTCAAGGTACACATCAACATATTAGCTCCCATTACACCAGGGAGTTGTCAGAAGATGATCAGGAATTCTTGTGTAAAGTGTGTGATGATAAATTGTATATAACATACTTAAAAGATATGTGTATAGTTTGTAATCAAAATCAGATTAAGAATGTAGATATTACTAACCATAGAATAGATAGGAAAAAAATGATTTAATTTAATGTTGTAAATATTTTTATGTATCATATAAATAAGGAATTATTAAACTAGAAAAATTAAAACCGTAACATTTTGTTACTCTGAATACACCAGTCTTCTCTCATTAGATTAAATGCTATGTTTACTCAATCACTCCCTTACAGATAGTACCTGTAAAAAATATTAATGTGGAAATTAAAAAATGTCTTGTTTTCAAAACAAACGTTTGAGTTTTGACCGTTGTTATATTAAGTATCTTCCCAGCTGTTGGAATAGAAATACAAATTTCACAGCTTTTCTCTGTACATTATTTAAAGAATAAAGAATCCCATAGGAAGGAGTTAAAGCTCTATGTGTATTAAAATTCCAAACTAACTTCTCCTGCTTGTGCTTACTACACATACTTTACTAATACTCCGTATTTCTGAATTGATTTTCCCGAGTGCACCTCTCACTTCTATTCCCCCAATATGAATATTTTTTAGAAACAAGACAAATAACATTTCTAAACAAAATACACAAGCCTCAGGTAACTGGGAAGCGTTCTAGACTGATAGTCTAGAAAGTAAGCTTTTCTGTACCACCATAATCGTAGTTTTGTACGTAGAATATTTAACTCACGTAAAAAAATATGAAAGCTGAATATATTAAACCTTTCCTGTACCCCTGTACCTTTATACCAACGTACCTAAGTACCTGCTACCTAAAATCATCTAATTGAATTTTAACAGAACCTTTGAGTTCCCTGTACTTTGTTATATTAAATCCTAGCTGTGGGAATAGAAATACCAATCTATATGTATAGTTCCGACTTTCACTATGTTTACAGATATATCAGAAGTATGCAATTGTTCAGACTCTAATCGGCTAGGAGAAAATCCTAATATGTGAGCAATAGAGTCCGCCGGTAGAAAATCTACTGTATATTTATCACTGTAAATTTCACACTTTAAAGTACTGTTATTGGCTTTTATTGAAATTGGATTTTTCTGATCAAATTCCTCCTTTCTTATCAATCAGCGTTTATATAATAAAATTTGTTGATGCCAGCATCTATATTGAGTATACTGTTATATGTGTGAAATCCTATTAGGGCCAACCCATACTCAATATCTGTTTCTAAATGTATAGGAATATTAAAGTCAATAGACAGTGTGGAAGTAAATCCGTGTAGTGTGAACAACTGAGACATAATTGATGAATTCTCTTCCCAACTTCCACTTTTATAGACAAATTCGAAAAATATATCATACAAATCATATTTTTTAAACAAGACAAATAATGTTTCTAAATTGCCGCGGTTCAGTTACGGCAGCCGCAAGCCTCAGGTAACTGGCGTTTTAGACTAACAGTCTAGTAAGTATATATCTGTTGTTATTATATAATATTTAACTTATAGAAACTTAAAAATATGAAAGCTGAATATATTGAACCTTTCCTGTGTACCCCTGTACCTATCTAACAATAAACCTATCTGCTACCTAAAATCGTCTAATTGAATTTTAAAAGTACCCGAAAATAAACTTGCAACAATAAAGACTCGTGTTGTCTGCTACCTATATAAAGCTAATTTTCTCATTACATTAATACTATACTCTCTTATAGGTAGTACCTGTAAAAAACAGACCCTGTGCTTTGTTCAATTCTCGGTTCAGCGATTCAGTTACGACAGCCGCAAGCCTCAGGTAACTGGCGTTCTAGACTAACAGTCTAGTAAGTATATGTCTGTTGGAATAGAATAAATACAAATTTCACTGCTTTTCTGCATACAATATACAATTTCACCGAAAGCTTTATTATATAATATTTAACTTATAGAAACGAAAAAATATGAAAGCTGAATATATTTAACCTTTCTAACAAGTACCTGTTACCTAAAATCGTCTAATTGAATTTTAACGGTACTCGATAATAAACTTGTAATAATAAAGACTCGTGTTGTCTGCTACCAAATAATATTTAAAATGGGACTTTAAGAATTTTTTTAGAAAATCGAAAATTTTTTCTCGACGAGCCTCGCTATATATCTATTTATCGAATTCTAAGTTAATAAAATCTTGAATTTTTTCGGTGGAATTTTTCGCTAAAATCACAGGTTATGTTTTATTGCTCTTCCCTCTCGGCGAGCCTCGCGCGGGGAGGTGGACCATCTCTAGAACCCCCCACCCCCCGGAAAAACCGGGGGGCTCCAGGGGAGCTCCAGTCACTGCCCCGTGTCGGCCGCCTAATTGGACCGCCGGGGAGTGAAGCCTCTCGGGAACTTTGATCTTCACGCCAAGGTGGATCGTTCGCCGGGGCCTGTACCCAAGCAAACAGCTAGGTACCTGAAACCCTATTCGGGAATGCGTCTGAGGTACCGAACGATTTTATATATATTTTTCGAACTAGAGGACGGCGGTAAAAAAAGGATAGCAGACCCCTCTGTTGGCAGATAGTAAAATATCCCTGACCTTTCAATAGAAATCTACCTCGCTAGCGGTAGGGCCTAAAATTCGTGCCAGGTGATTCGATCATTTCACTCCTAGAGGTCGCTAGGGTTGCTAGTAGTCAGGCAAGCTTAAAATTCGTGCGAGCATTTGCCTCCTAGAGGGCGCAACTAGTATCGAAAACAGACTTTCTCCATAGTTTCTAATTACAAAGTTTTATGAAGGAGCTTCATTAGAAGGTCCATTAATTTCATTTTCAGATCATTGATGATTTTGTAGAATAGACTTTTGACTTGATTTATGTTTCATATTACCTATCCGGTAATACCATTTGGCTAGCAATATTGCAAGTCTTTGTAGTAAAAATCCCGACACCTTTATTGATTTTTCAGGACAAATTCCACCAACCGCGGGGTCAAATATTTGTCTGAAATTCTCACTTTTAAAACTAGAAAGTATTTTGACAAAATATTATTATATAGGGAAATAAAAAACACACAAACAAATAATATTTTTTATTTTCACAATTTTACATTTCTAAATTTTTTATTTAGTTCATAATAATCAAGCTTCTTAGCCAATGCCTCCATCGCCTCTCTCGCTCATGCTTCAGAAAATATAATATTTGTAGTTTTGTCAACAGGTCCCAAGCTTGTTAAAAAAATACCTTCTGTCACCATTCAATTCGTCGATTCTTTCTTGAGTTAAATGCTCCGTAAACCGCTGAGGTAGAATAGTCTTGAAGTCGGCAAATTCCACGATTATTTTTTCTCCATACTTGGTATTTATTCTCTTAAAACACTGGATCTCAAATTTTTTATTTACTTCCAAATCTCGAACATTCACCAGATTTTTCACCTGCAAATTGTTTAAATTATTTAAGAATGACATGTTTAGTTCTTTAGAAATACTGTTCGTGATATTAGTTGAACCTCACCTATATAACTATTTCAAAATAGTCCCCACACCCCTCAGAACCCTATGAGAGTTCTAGACCAAACCGGTTTGTTCCAGAACTCTCTTTGTCTTACTACTCAGACCTAATGTCAATTAGAAATTTATACGAGGAAACCGCGAAATTTCAAAACGAATTTTTGGCATCGTGTAACAGAAGCCCTGGCCTAGTGATCTCTGCTGAGAAATAAATCCGTTCTTATACAGGGTGTTCACAAATATGAATAAAAATTACATTCAAAATGTGCTTAAATCTCGAAATTTTCAAATGGCAACCCCCATTTTTTTAATGCGATCTTATTCACCACAAAAAATGATGACAACTTTGTGTAAGGTTTCCTATACCTAAATGCAGTAATTTTCGATTAATTTACGAAAAACCCACGGGGTTTGCTTAACGCTTGGAAAATCATATTAGCCGTGGAGTTGAAAAGACAATCGCGGCTGAGGAAATGTCACTTGGTTTATAAATTATTGTCAACAATAATGCCGGCGCGCTTAAATTACGCAAACGAAGATTATTTAAATTTGTTTATTATCTACGGAAAATGCAACAAAGTAATATCAAAAACGTGCGATACATAATCTTCGTTTGTGTAATTTAAGCGCGCCGGCATTATTGTTGACAAGAATTTATAAACCAAGTGACAATTCCTCAGCCGCGATTGTCTTTTCAGCGTCCACGGCTAATATGATTTTCCAAGCGTTAAGCAAAACCCGCATTTTATGAGGGCGAAAAGTGGGTTTTTCGTAAATTAATCGAAATTACTGCATTTAGGTATAGGAAACCTTACACAAAATTGTCATCATTTTTTGTGGTGAATAAGATCGCATTAAAAAAATGGGGGTTTCCATTTATTTCTCAGCAGAGATCACTAGGTCAGGGCTTCTGTTACACGATGCCAAAAATTCGTTTTGAAATTTCGCGGTTTCCTCGTATAAATTGCTAATTGACAGGTCTGCACCTGTAATTTTTTTCGGAAAAATGCAAATATCTCAAAAACGGTTGGATTTAGACATAGGACATGCAATAATATATATATATTTGAGATAAAAAAGTTGATATCGACTTCCGGTATAACCGGAAGTGCCAGATTCACCAAAATATTTTAGTTGAGCAGCGCCCATCGGCATTAGTCAGGTGCCAAATTTTCAGAATTTTCCTACTTTTAGTTTTCCATATATAGATCGATGCAGTTCGTGGTGGGCCACCCTGTATAGTAATTATTCTGTCGTCGTCCGACTCCCTTCGCATGCCGTTTCCTCATTATCCTTCCCTAAACTCTAGCCGCTCCTGTGTTTGCAGATAACGGCGGCGGTAGTCGCCCGAACCATGCGACGGCGGCGGCGACGCTCCCCTGTCTACCACCTGATGCTCACGCTGTTGACAGCGGGCGTTGTGAACGCTCTGGCTTCCGTCGAGGCTGAAGACGGTCAGCAGCAGCTGCGCGTCGGCCGTGCCGTCGACGTCTTCGCCCGCTACGGCTACCTCAGCCTCAGCCTGAAAGTAGTGCCGAGAAACAACTCGGCCGGGTGGATATTTCGTGAGCCCACCACCGACGTCTTCACCGACGTAGACAGGTGAGTCGAAAGTGTAGGAACATTGTATTGGACATCCAAAATAGAAGAAGGCTCATTCTTAATCAGATTATTTGCCATACACTTTAAATAACGTCATTACGGGCGGTGGCATTTTTCAATAACGTCTCGATTAAGCGTAGGTACTTAATGGGTTGATTGATTTAAACTATTTATCATATGATTTCGTGCCCCAAAACATAAGTACAGTGTATCCTAGATCCTATATAATAAATTAGCAAAGAATTACTTTATATTATACCACAGGAATTTGAAATCACTTTGATTTTTGAAAGAGAAAAGAAAAAAATCTGCAAAATATTATTCCCATTGATTTAAAAGTTGACAAGTAAGGATAATAAAGCCCAAGCAATTTTGGTGTGTTAAACTGAATCATCTTTTTTCCTGTATGCCTATACAGGGTGTATCTTTGATAGGTACAGAAATTTTAACCACGTAATCGGGGACGTTCATAAAACCGAAAAATGAAAAAAAAATTTTTTAATCGATGTTTAGAAAATGGGGCAAATCAATCTTTATCCGTGCTCAATGCACGCCGCTGGATCGTCACTAGAAGCGCTGAGAGGGGAGGTCTAACCTCTCCCTAGGAGATGGAGGGGAATAACGTTAGATTAGGAAGGGGAATACCGCGACGTTGCCGCATGTCAGAGTGGAATAAATCTGCTTGCAGAATTAGGTACCTAGGTACCTTTGAAAATTACTGCTGGTAGGTATCCACGTTTTTTTATGATGTCGGTTGCTGTGACGAACTGTTTATTGCTTTCTTCACAGGCGCACACAATAATTTAACAAACACGTCAGTTTTTATCACTTTACTGTTATTTTAAGTCCCTAGGCAGCAGAAATGTATCCGAGCGCCGCTCGGAGAAGTCATTGCTAGAAAACTCATTGCTGATTTCACACTCATAATTTTTTGACAAGTCTTTTGTGGAGTAGGTATCTACCTACCTACCTATTTTACAACTGATTTTCAGGCCGCAATTTTTTTATACTAATAATTAGCCATCTCTTGGGACACCTTGGGATAATAAATTTCTGATCGGCAATCAACTGAATAAAGTATTTGTTTTAAAATACAAATTATCTGTAAAAATTGCAAATTTCCACAACCACCCATAGGGTAGAGCGTAGAGCAGCGGCGCGTTACTTTTTTTTAGCGAGTGTTTGCCTGTAGCCCTATCATCTCGAAAAAAGTGGGGGAAGACTGTAATTTGACGTGAATTTAACGCGCGGCTTCGATTTGTTCATAGTTTTTAATATTTTTCAACCCTTGCCCGATAGTGCGCCACCTTTAAACCCCCTCAGGGTTGTGGTCCTATGTATTATCTACTTTTAAAAAATTATTCGTTTCCGAAAAAAGTGGGGGAAGACTGTCATTTGATGTGAATTTAACGCGCGGCCCCGATTTGTTCATCGTTTTTAATATTTTTCTACCCTTGCCTGATGGTGCGCCACTTTTAAACCCCCTCAGGGTTGTTGTCCTGTCTATTGTCTACTTTTAATAGTATATTACACACCGAGGTGTCTCGAGATAAAGTAAACTTTCCACCCGGGCGGGAGGGCGGGAAGTAAAAGTCAAAAAATTGACACTTTCAAACTTCTAAAAAGTCAGAAATGTCGATATTACATACATGGTTGTAAATAAAAAATTATTCGGTTCCGAAAATAGTTGGGGAAGGCTGTCAAATTGGCGTGCTTATCATTTCCGCATTTTTTAACCCTTTGCCGTTTCGGAACTCTCTCAAGTTAATTCCTTACCATTCCTCTTACTTTTCGTAAAAACTTGGTGGCGAAATGTCGCGTAATGTCCCCAAAAACCGAAATACAGCGACTCCTCCTGGTGAATTTAAGCTTCTGCGTGCCCTTGACTACTGCCCGACATTCCTTCGCCGAGATTCGCCAGGCGCGGGCATATGACGTTGGCGTCGGGCGCTGGCGTCCGACGCCAACTTCACACAAAAACGACGCCGCGCCGAATCGCGCAATAATTACAATTACGAATGAATTCACTGGCACTGATTCACTCGATTTTGCTCCATTTCCACGCCGCCCGGCCCGGCCGACCTACTAAATTACAGCTGGGCGAGGAGCGCAAGCGCGGGGCGCCACTTGACATCGACACTACAGGTGATCCCCACTACTCATAACTAGTGCGCGATATTAGCCAATCGCGGCTCGCGGCTCGCGGCCCCTACTTCTCTCGGGGCGGCGCTACTATGTTGCCAAGTGTGCTGAAAATTTACCTGATTTAGTAATTTAATTCCGTATAAATTTAATTGTGTAGTGGATTTTTACATGGATTTACCCGTTTTTGTGCGTAATAATTATACGAGATAGTAGATTAACTTATAACGAAAGAAACCCCGTATAAATCCGCGAAAATCAAAAATCGGATTTAAGGGACTTTAAGTCAGTTTGGGGACATGTCGGCATAAACGGCAACACCGAATAGTGGTATTGAATGGTATGGGGGAAAGCTTGTGCGCCGTCACCGTACCGCCGCGCCGTAGCCGACGCGCTAGTCGAAGATCGTCCGTCCGATTATTATGGGATTTAACAGCTGATTGATATCGATCCGCGACCGCCTGTAATTTTTGGGAGCGCCAGCTTCAACAAGCAATTTATTATTATACAGAATGCCTTACGTGTGGCTATTCTGTGGTATAACAATTCTGTTTCCAAAACGTGGACGCGTATGCAAACGTCGCGTCTCGCTAACCGATATTGTTCCGTTACTTTGCTTTGTTTTACGAACTGTCGTCGGAACTGAACCTGCTTCTGTACATTTTTCCAGATCCGTTCGCCATTTTTTTGGACCAGCAGTGATGTCCAAACCTGTTGCAATTGCCGCTACGAATTTGCAGTGAAATAACAAGTGATTTTTTCATATTTCCGTTAAGAAATGCAGTGTTAAACTTTCGCGGCCTTCGTATGAAAACAGTGCTAGATAGGTTCCTACTAGGTACCCCAATTACGCGCGAGGATAAAAGAAGCAGCTTCAAGGGTTCGCGAAAATTCGGGTTTTATTAGACGCATACGGTATGGATCTAATTGTACAATCCACCTAGTCGAGTCCCCGTTGGAATAAATCAGCTGAGGGAAACCGAGACGTCCCTAATATTTGGCATCGCGCCGCTTTAAGTGTGCAGTGAAAAAAAAACAAGTGTTTTGTTCGTATTTCCGTAAAAAGAGACTATGAAGTGTTATACCTTCGCGACCATCGTATAAAAACAGTGCCACTAGTTAGGTAGGTACTTAGTGCTTTATGTGATTTTGTGAAGATTTTTGGATAGCATCTAAACACAAGAAAATAGTAAAAATAATCGATGCATCTCAAAGGTAGGCTTTTTCATGCTATTCGTCGAGCTATTCGCTAAAAGAACCTTTAAGGAGTTGTCCAAAAATTATTTATTTATTTATTTAATCTCCACATACACCAAATGATACATGGTTGCGTCAATATTCTTCAAATACTGCGAAAAAGCCTCGGAAAAAGCGATTCGACTGGCAACCAGTTACCTAGTGCTTCTTGTGATTTTCGAGAGGATTTTTGGATAACATAAGAAAGGAGTACGACACCCGCAAGGAAAATCATCCAGGCATCCGAAAGGTAGTTTTTTTGCATGCTATTCGCTAAAAGAACCATTAAAGATTTGTTCAAAAACTAGTTGAAAGACTATTCCTGAAATACTGTGAAAGAGCTATACGTCTGACAACGCTGCACGGCGGAATTGGGGGGGATCCGCCGGAACCGGCCTCAGTTCCAGCTGGTCCCGGCAAGGTCAAGGACCCATGGCCGTAGCGTCGGAAAAAGGGGTTTTAATAGCGTTTTAAAAAAAATTATTTCTGACGTTAATATGCACTTTAGAAAAATTTTAATTGCATAGGCGTAACAAGTGCATTTTTCCCGACCTGCCCTTAAAATTTCTGTACTTATCAAAGTTACACCCTGTATATCTAGACTTAAGTTCAAGCAGAGACGATTTTTCTTTTGGTATGCCTACCTAAGCAAAAGAAACCTTAATACAATAGATTACCCAAGCTGAGGATATATGTAAATTCATCATTGAATTTGAATAAAGGAAGGTAAAAATAGGAACCTTTATTTCACAATATTCGATTTTTTTTATTTGATACAGGTTTTAAGCCATGTTCTGAATTAACTCGATGTTAAATCTAATTTTCTAACGGGTATAACACAAATACTTACAAACTAATTATATCGGTACAAGAAAAATAGTCCACGAAAAATATTTGCAGTTGCTAAAAATAACAATTCTGGTAATTATTGGAAAAAATTTTGTAGAGCATGAACCGATAATTTTGTAACATCAAACAAAAAAAGGAAATATATTCAAATACAAGATACACTATTAAACAACTATTACGTGAATTACCTCACCACTTTCTAAGCTTGCAAGAAAAACGCTGAATTTTTCTGAATTTTTCCAAGTCAGTCAGATACTGCTCTCGTGATGTAAAACATATTTTTGTACTAATAAAAATTAAAAAAAAAACGGTTCTTTGCGTTCTGAACGATTTTTGGCGCAGTCGGTAGGACGTCCGGCTTACCCTCTTGCGCATAGCGACGCGTTCGAAGTAATTTTCGTATCTACGATTAACCGGATATCGAACAGTTGTCATGTTGTGTCGACCTTTAATTCGGTGTGGACTCACAAAAATCGGGGTTCCCGTCTATCGCAGACCTGAATTGGAGGCTTGGCATCAGCTGGCATCGGAATTTGGAACAGCATGGTCCAAATTCGCGGGGGCACGTCACCGGAGAAGACAAGCATCGCTGATCGCGTTCGCCACCCTATAGTTGTTTAAGGAGTGAAGAATGCATTGGGCCGTTCTACTAGTGTAAGTGCAATTCATGTCAATTGACGATTTAACAAGTGAATTCGAAAGATTGATTTTAAGTATACCTTCATCTGACCCTCAATCCTTAAAATCACACCCTTACTTATCCTTAAGTGAAAGTATTAATCGAACCGAAAATATGGCAGAATTTAAATCTGAATATTTAACTTGTGTACCGAGATTTGACGGTGATCCGAACGAATTGAATAGATTTTTAGTTACTTGCGAATCGATAATCAATACGAAGAAATCCAAATTCTTTCCAAAATGTTTATTTGTTGAACTGTCTCGTTTCCAATTTATCTGGAAATGCAAAATTAGTAATAAATATTCAAAATGTATCTATACATGGACAGAACTAAAAAAAGCTTTATATCGACATTTTGCCGATCAAAGAGATGAAACCTGCTTAAACCGAGATTTAGTGATGCTAAGACAATTATTACCTAATGAAAAACCTCAAAATTTTTATGACAATGTTTTACACATTTTGAACCTTTTATGTAGTTATGTAGATATTTACGAGCAAACAGAAGACGCAAAAGCACTAAAACGAAATTTGTACAATAGCTAGCATTAAAAATTTTCTTGTTGGACTTAAAGAACCTTTAGGCACCACTATTCGTTGTATGAAATCTACCACTTTAGTTGGAGCATTGCATTTTGTTACAGAAGAAGATAATATCCACTATTTCCAAAATTTTTCTCATAGAAACCAACATCAAGGTCTTAGACCAAATATACAAACACAAATGAGACCTAACTTTAACGCTCATACGCAAAACAATCAATTTAGGGCGCCACAAACCTTCCCTTCTCGACCAATACCCATTCAACCCCGTCCTTTTAATCAACAAAGATATTTTACAAATTCCCAAGTTTTCAAATATCCCCAAAAAAATCAAAATCAAAATGTTTTTAGACCCAATAATTCCTATGTATCGAATATGACAAGACCAACGCCAATGAGTGTTTCAGTCCCAATTAATAATGCACATCAACCCTCTACTATGAACAGACAACCCTCTACTATGAATAGACAACCCTCTACTATGAACAGGCAACCTCAACAACAACGACTAAATTATACCCCTAATCAATAAACAGTTATTTTACACAAAACCCATCTACGTCAAGAAACTTTGTTTCTGAAGAATTGTTTAACACTGAAATAGACGAATTAAATCCAATTTGTACTGAATCTACCCAATATGACGAAAATTTTGAAAATAATTCTCAAAATTACCAAGAACTAGAATAATTTGACCACAACCCTGACCAATCAGACGAAAATTTTATGAATTTGCCTCGAGATAACGACCAAACATAAAATACACTATTATTTCTTTTAATTTTACCGACACGGGACCTTTATATTATGTCGAATTTCCGAAATTTAACGCAAAAATATTAATTGATTCAGGCTCAACCAAATCCTTTATAAATCCAGAAGTAGCTCAAAAATTCTTTCCAAATTTAATTCGAGATGACCCTTTTATTGTTTCTTCGGTTTATAAAAAATCTGCTCACCGTTATAGCGCAACAGTAGCGGCTCCTGAAATTTTCAAAATGCCAAATAATACATACATGAAATTTTATCTATTTAAATTCCACGATTTTTTCGACGGTTTAATAGGAATGGACCACATAAAATTTTTAAAGTCACATCTCGACTACGAAAATGATTTCTTCATTACACCCTGTACTAAATTAAAACTTAATCCATATACAACAAAAAATGAATTAAATCTTATTCACGTAGAACCCAGATCGAAAAAAGTTATTAAAATAAATACGTCAATTCAAAATGGAGAAATAATAATACCTTACCCAAAAATTCAAAATTGCGAAATTCCCGAGTGCTTAACCATAGCAAAAAATTGAAAAGCTTTGACGACAATCTTAAATAACACAGAAAACAAAGTATCTTTAAACTTTTCAGAACCACTAGCAGTTGACGAATTTTACAGAAACGAGTTACAAAACTTTGAACTGCATAACTTTGACGAAACAGATACAACTCCTCTGGACCTGACAAAAATTCGCGTAGACCACCTTAACACAGAAGAAAAGAGTAAAATTTTAAAGTTATGTAAAGAATATTCTGATATTTTCTATAATGAGGACACTCCCTTGACATTTACTAATAAAGTAAAGCACAAAATTCGCACCATTGACGAAACGCCAATTTATTCAAAATCATACCATTATCCATTTATTCACAGGCAAGAAGTCGAATCCCGAATCAAAAAATGCTTAATCAAAACATAATCCGCCCTAGTATTTCCCCTTGGTCGTTACCAATTTGGGTCATCCCTAAAAAAGCTGACGCGTCGGGTAAACAAAAATGGCGTGTAGTTGTGGACTACCGGAAATGTTAATACTATCGATGCCAAATACCCATTACCTAATATACACGACTATTTGACAAGTTAGGAAAGTGTCAATACTTTTCTACACTAGACCTTGCTAGCGGTTTTCACCAGATAGAAATGGACGAAAACGACATAGAAAAGACAGCTTTTAATACTGAACAAGAACACTATGAGTACCTTCTATGCCCTTCGGGTTAAAAAATGCGCCCGCGAGTTTTCAAAGATTAATGGACAACATCCTCCATGGTATTCAAAACGAAAAATGCCTTGTCTACTTAGACGATATAATAATTTTTTTCTACTTCTCTTCAAGAACACATAGAAAGCCTTAAATACGTTTTCCAAAGACTTCGCGAAACAAATTTTTAAGTACAACTGGATAAGTCCGAGATTCTAAAGAAAGAAGTTGCATACCTTGGTCACATAGTCACCCCTGACGGCGTTAAACCCAACCCTGGCAAGATTAAAGCCATCAAACAATTTCCAATACCCAAAACTACTAAACAAATCAAAGATTTTCTCGGATTAGTTGGCTATTATAGACGCTTTATTCCTTCATTTGCAAAAATTACTAAGCCTTTCACAAAATGTCTAAAGAAAAATGCTAAAATAGTACATGATGATGAATTTATTTCTTGCTTCGAAACTTTAAAAAATTTGCTTACAAATTCTCCAATACTGCAATATCCTGATTTTTCTAACTCTTTTAATTTGACAACAGACGCGAGCAATGTTGCGATTGGTGCTATCCTTTCACAAGGGCCTATCGGTAACGATTTACCTGTGGCTTACGCGGTATCTTGGGTTGCATCATTATTAAGGGTTCTAGGAACGGAGTTATCGTTACTCATGTTATATGGGAATATATCACGTAAAACGTTCTCTGCAATTTTGTCTATTTCGTCAGTAACGGTTTTGATGTGTATTGTGTATTCCAATTCTTGAAAGCGCATCTGCGTTGGTGTTAAGTTTACCTTTACCGACAATGTTTCACTACTTACAAGTATTACAATACCAGATAATGAAACCCAAGACCTTAGCGATAATGAAGACGACGATGACCGCCTCGAAACCGACAACAATACTGTACACTCGAATGCCGAACAAAATCCAGTCATCAAAATTCCCATTTCCGAAAATCCCGTAAACTACGGACAAAATCAAATCATAATTTCTGTCGTACACCACTCACCCGCACAACCCAAAATTGCTATTTTATGTGAGAAAAAGAAAAGAATAAATGTTTTCAATTTTCCGAAAATAATTTCAATCAATTTATCAAAGATTACGTTTTACCGAACTCACAATATCACCTTTATTTCGAAAATGCTGACATTTACCAAAGATTCACTAATGTTTTACAAGAAAATTTTAAATGGCCTTCAACCAATTTTCGAAAATGTAATAAAAAATTAATAGACGTTACTAACAAAAATGATACCGAAGGCATAATAAAAAATTACCACGCAGGAAAGTCTAATCATCGCGGCATAGACGAAACCGTTGAACGAAACGTTGAACTTAAAAAATTCTGTACAAACCTTTATAAACGATTGTAAAATCTGCCAACAAAGCAAATACGAGAGAAATCCAATAAGAATCTAAATGAACGTCACCCCTACAGCAAGCAAACCTTTCGAAATAGTTCATCTAGATACTTTTACATTCGAAAAATCGAAATTTTTGACGATTGTAGATAGTTTTTCGAAATACGCACAAGCCTATCACTTAAATCCATTAGCAGGAACCGAAATAGTTCATAATTCAATTCAGTTTTTCTCCCATCATGGTATCCCTAAACAAATAATTTGTGACACGGAACCGAATTTAAGAATTCAGTTGTTTTAGAGCTATTAAAACTCCATAAAATCAATATACACTTTTGTTCACCTAACCACCCACAATCAAACGGAACTATAGAAAGATTCCACTCCACTCTTATAGAACACATTCGCTTATTTAATACAAAAGGCTTCCAAAAAAACTTAATAATACAATAAAAATGAAAATAATTTATGGAATTTTGGCATACAACCACAGTATCCACTCTGTAACAAAATTAAAACCAATAGATATTATTAATGGTCACATTAGCAAAGATAATCCATTTAATCAAGAAATTGTTAAATTTTATTAAATGATTATATTAACGATCATAAAAACGCTCAAAGATTCTCTATTCTAAAATAAATTCCAATTTAATGCGAAATAAAGAAAGACTTATAGACAAAGTTAATCAAAATCGTGATAACCCAGATTTATTCCAACCTCAAGAAAAAGTTTATACTAAAAAACATATTAGGCAAAATAATGCAAATAAATTTAATAAATCAACTAGAATACAAACCGTAGATAGAAATATGAAAACTGTTTCTACTGATTCACAAGAAAAAATACATATGGACAATTTAAGGTGACCCTTAAGGCAAACTTACGATTTTAACAATTAAAACTTACTTTCAGATTTCCCTGCATTTTGGTAGTTCAAGAGAAAATAAAATTCGAAATTTAGAAAATAATCCAGGGCTGATCCCAGTAAAACTAGGAACAGCTAAAATTGCTAAAGAAACCCACAAATTAATTCATTACTACGACTTAAGTCCCGTAGTGACAGAATTTAACAAACTGCGTAAACATTCGCAAACGCTAACACAAAATTTTATTGATCCAAGCGAAACCTACCTAATCGAGTTAGCAACTCATTTAAAAATATTAACATTTCTTGAAAATGAAATAAATACTAAATTGACAGCAATTATTCCAAATTCTTACAAAAGAGGAAAAAGAGGTTTAATCAATGGCCTAGGATCAATATTTTCGACAGACGCAGAACGCTATGATAAACTAATAGAAGAACTTCAAAATAACGAAAACAAGCTAGAAACGAGTTTTAAAACACAGAATTCGCTATCTATTTCCTTAATAGATAAGTTCAATTCTACCATTACACAAATAAGCCGCAATGAAAATATTTTGGAAGAAAAATTTAAAAAAGTTTTTATGGTTCTCAAAAATTCTCTCAATGCTATGGAATGCTCTTTAGTTCTTAAAGACGCCCTTATCCAAATTAGCACGATGTACGAAATTATAAATTCAATTCTACAGGGCATTGAAAATTCTCTGGTATTTACCAAACTTCAAATTATGCACCCTAGCATAATAAAAGCAAATGACTTTTTCCTTGAATTAACAAAATTAGCAACATCTGTAAAAAATATTTTCCGTTTGAATTAACCTTACAAAATATTCCTCTTTTTGAAAGCGTTGTAAAAATTGAATCATATATAAAAAAATTAGAATTTCTTATATCCTACATGTCCCGTTGATTCACCCTTTTGAAGTTGACTATTACCACCTTTACTCCATTCCCGTATACGCAATGGGTCAGTTTAAGGCAATTATCTCTCAAAACAACTATTTAGTAAAAAATTAATTGTATTTTGCATTTATGAGCGAATCTTGCAAACAAGTCTCCCCAAAACAATTTTTCTGTCACAACTTGAACCTGCAGAACAACAACGAAAAATCAATTTGCGAAATTAAAATTATCGATACGAAAAATGCCTCCAATTGTTGCCAAACCAAAATACACGTAACGGAAACCTAAATTCAACCAATTCAAAACTCAAATAAATGGATATGTCTATTCCCGACTAAAGGACAATTAAAATTAAAATGCTTTAACCAAGAAGAAGCAGTGAGTCTACTTGGTACACATTTAATCGAAATCCCCGTGGAATGCAAAATTTCCAACGCAAAGCAAACAATATCAAATGAAATACACCATTCAAGCGAAACTATCCTGTTTCCCGACTTGGACATAAGAATCAGCAACACAAAAATCGAAAATGTTAGCCTTCATTTGGAAAATATTAAACTTCATGAATTATACCAGATAAAGAATAAGATAATCGAAAACAGCCCTTCATTGTCGTTTGGACAATTTTTCCATATACCAAGTCTTTTGACGGTCTGTATATACTTATTGGTTATTTGCTTAATAAGTTTTGTTGTCTACAAGAAGATTTCTACAAGATTGTCGAAGAAACCGCAGCCCAAGTGTGAAGACGTTCAACTTCCTCGCACCCTCGTTTTCTGAATCTTCGAGGGGAGGAATTACCTCACCACTTTCTAAGAAGCTTGCAAGAAAAACGCTGAATGACTCAGCACCCCGACAAGCTACACCGAGTTTATAAATTCTCTTTGTATTCATTTTTCCAAGTCAGTCAGATAGTCTCGTGATGTAAAAGATATGTTTGTACAAATAAAAATTTAAAAAAAAACGGTTCTTTGCGTTCTGAACGATTTTTCGTGAGACAAAACCTGTAGGTATCTTTTAAATGTCGAATGTCATCGGAAAATGTCTGTTGTTGGGCTATTTTGATAAGGTTTAACAATGCATTTTTATATTCCGAAATCGATAGGGTTCCCACTAGCCATCATTGGAATATTTGGAGTTATTGGCAAACCGAAAACAATAAGCTGTTACACTTTGGAGCTTACTAAGGGAAGAAAAGAGAGAGAGATAAAAGAGAAAGCTCCACAGTTTTACTGTTTTCCGACAATATTTGTGCATTTTCAGATAACTGTGGAAATTTATGCCAATGCTCTTCTGGTTTGGACAGCCACTGAGGCCCCTGCCAACAAAGTTAATTTGTTAATAAAGAACTTGGTGTCGCCCGCCGTGATATGATATCCGCGGGATGTGTACCAGATTGAACACGTCGCCACTGAGTTATATCAGTTAAAGTTTGTATTTCCGCGACTCTATCAGAAACAAAACATTTCCAGTCCAAATATTCCGAGGATAATCATGACAATTAATACAATGATAGAATCTGTCCAAAACCATTTAGCAGAAAACATTATTTCTATCGCGGTACTAATATTTACAGCCAATCGTGCTAACAAAAGGGCACCACAAAGCTCCAATCGTGGTACCTATAGTTTGAACTTTCAATGGAGCAACTCGTGATTTTGCTTATAATAGACTGGCGTTGCAATTACCTACAATATCTACTGAACGCAAATATAAGCATGCACCATAACCTTCTTCAGAACTATGGCAAAATCCTCTTATTTGAATTTTTATGGGAATTATTTAACAATGCCTTCCTAGTAATTCTAAAATTCCAAATATATTTATCTCAGGTAAAAATTGGCCCACCCAAGGTTAAGTCTCCACAATAGGGTATTTAATAACAACGGCTTTTAGCCTTATACCAGTAGTTCATATTTTCAGTTGATAAAATCAAATACCAGGAAAAGACTCTGTAATACAAGACGAATATTAGACCAGGTAGGACTTTTGCGTAAAACTTACTTTGATAGAAGATTCAGTTTGCCAAAATTCCCAGTTAGATGACAATGGGAGCTTCATATTTGATGGAAAACAGCTATTACTCCGACTATTCCGTCGCCAGTTAAATACCCATAAGGTAAAACAAAAATAATCGTGATCTTCAACTCACATCAGACAGTAACATAAACTGGGCATTAACTTTAATGAGATATTTTTTACACGATCCTTCTTAGGATTCCCATTTACATACGGGAAATATTAACCTCAGCTGCAACACCAAAAATTCGACCCCTCTTCTGTTTCTCTTCTAGGAAATACGGCAAACTATCCTCAGCTGTACCACTAAAATTTTGAAGAGTTTTTTTTGTTTATTTATATCCTATGAACCCAGGAAACCAGGAGTCAAGGCAACGACAGGTAAAATCCAAAAATTGCAATTTTCTGCTTGGGTACAATCCGCAACCTAACCACAACTGAACACTTCTTGAATGAAATTTAAAGGAATTAGATAGGTACATTAAAACTCAACCAAATTTACCCGTGACAAATGTCTCCAGATGCCTATAAATATCTGTTACTTAATATATTGCAACTTTTAGCTTTAACTAACGCAATTGCACACAAAAATGCTGTCATATAAAGACTTTTTTTATCACGAATATGTTCCGTATATTGACTCCTCTATAGCAAATGGTATCTGTTTATTATGCACATGCTGGAAATCATATCGTTCATCTCTGTCACGTGACACTCTCGTGTGATGCTATCATGTGATGCTATCACTTTAATGAAACACTAAGTTGACATACTGGCATCAACGTCTCGATACAGAGTGTGTTTTACATAGTTTATTGCAATTATTGTTGTCATACCCCACTGTGTGAACTAATAACAACTGACTTGCAAATATTCATTTGGTCATTGTTCCACTTTATAATTATAACTTATAACAATAACCATTACTATTACGATTAGTTGCTCAATCTCGTAATCAGCAAAATACCCAAAATATTTCCTAAATAATATAATGCAATGTTTTGGAATTGTCCACCTTGCATCACACCTTCGCTTTTTAGAAGAGTGGCTCCTGCTATGGCCACTTGCAAGAGCACCGTCGAACAAAAGAAACAATGTATCATGAAGCGTGTGCAATCTAAATGGGAAAATAGCAGATTGAACAGATAGATGACCCTTGATTAACAAATACAAACATTTGATAAAACGAAGGAGATATGAAACATATCAAACGTTTGATTTACTATGATTATTTTGAAATTAATACCGTACAATTATAATATTATTTCAAGTGACATTACTAATAAAGAACAACGTAATTATTTTGATTGAAAATGTTAAAGTTTCAAATAAAATTACGAAATGTTTATATGTACTTAGATTTACATTTTGCCTGGTGTCTTCAATACAGTATTTAATATATAGGTACCTTAAAATATACTCGCACTGCTTATGCTAACTTATTATTTTACATATTTACGTACACGATTTTTGTGTACTCTTATTTGTTTACCATTCGCATCAGGGAGTAAACAATTCGGTTCTTCTACACTAATCAATGAATAAAGACTCCACCAAGAGTCAAATTTATATCATTCCTCATTTGTTAATGAAACGAGATCTCCTGGGTTTAAATTTTCTTGGAATGCCGTTATATCATGAATAGTCTTACGAGTAATTTTAGCTTTCTCTAAATGCTCCTTTGCCCGATTATGAGTATGCTGTTTAAGCAATGGCGCAACTCTTTATCTACTTTATCTACTTTTGATCCACTTAATGTATTGGGAATAATTGCATTTTTGCCTAGGTACTAGGTATTGTGTTATATCAAAATGCATAGTATTGTGTCCAAGTGGAACAATCTGATTTTGAATCGTTTATACGAGTATACATACGTAAATACTTATTTAAAACTCGATGGTTTCTTTCACAACCACCAATAGATTGACTGTGATAAGCAGTAGATACAGTTTGTTCAGCGAATGTTCGACCCTACGTCACAACTCCCGTCCTTGTCTTACTCATGAATATACGATGGATATGGGTCGTATATTAACGAGTCATACAAGGATGGGAGTTGTGCCTAATAACTTAGTTACGTTATCAAACATTTGATTCTTATATTCTGTGCCCATGTCCGTACGAACTTCCTTCATGGGTCCATAAATAAGAATAAAATGATTTACTAAATTTGATGCTACCGTTATAGCGTCTTTATTGTGGATTGGAATAATTACTATGTACCTATTTTCTCAATTCACACTGTATACTGTATAGTGAGAGCAAATTGATTCCCGTCGTTTGATTTTGGTAATTTTCCAACTGCATACAATATCGAATGGCTAAGTGTCTCCGTATTGTCAATTGCTTCGTAAACTTTGGTTTCTAAAATTGACCTTGTAATAGCGAGTATTTTGTTTGCGTTGTTATACATATTTTTTTACGTCATCAATATTAATTCTGGACAAAGCGACAGCACAAACATTGTCTTCGCCTTTTACATACTGAATTTCGAAATTATACTCTTCTAGTTCAAGACGAATGCTTGTTAGTTTAGAAGTTGGGTCCTTCATTGAAAATAAATATATTAATGGACGTTGATCGGTTTTGATAAGAAATTTAGTTCCATGTGTATAACAATGGAAATATTTGAACGTACTGCTAATAATTCTTTAAAAATTATTGGTTTATTAATTTCTGCTTTTATAAATGAACGCGATGCGTATGCTATAGGTAAGTCGTATCCGTTGAAATTTTGTGATCTGTTGTAATAGTAAATGGTTTAGATAAGTCTGGATACTGTAGAACTGGAGGTGGTAATAAAGAATTTGTAATAGATTGAAAAATTTTTGACACTCCTCCGTCCACACAAATTCTGCACGTTTTTTAGTTAATTTGTTTAATGGCACTGCTATTTCGGTAAAGTGTGGTATAAATCTGCGATAGTAATTTGTAAATGCAACGAATCTTTTTACTTCTTCAGCATTTGTCGGACATGGATATTTTGGCCAGGCAATGGGTATAAAAAAAGGGTTTCTGTTCGCAAAAGGTCGGAAAGAAATGAAATTTGGTGAGATGGTAGACATAGGTCCCCTGATAGTACACCTGAGTTTGCGACCTCAGGGTGTTGCCGCTCGAGGGGTGGGGGGATAAAAATTCTGCGTCGGGACGCTTTTCGGGAAATAGCGCCGTTGTGGTAAGCGCTATCTAAAAAAAGTTGAAATGAAATATGTAGAGAACAAAATTGTGCACAATTTTGGTTTTTACATTTTTCGACTGCGACCAATAGTTTCCGCTCTACGCCGTGCGAAAGTTGGGGGATGGTTTGCAATTTTCAACAAAATCAGAATTTCATCGCGGATTAAGACGAATATAGCTATTAAACAATTCTGTAATATTTTTTTTCTGAAAGAGTAATGTTTTCCGATTCTGCAGATGCCTGATTTGATACATTTGGTCGTATATAATAAAATATGTGATTTTTTAAAGCGGCGATGCTACATACTCCGATATGGTTATTTTTATTTTGTGCATACATGAAACAAGAAAATGTCATTATCAACTCGTTTCCACACCACCCTGGAGGTAGAGTTGATCGGTGCGATTTTTAATGTGGTATCCCCAAGAGGCGTAATCCACGGTCGATATCGGAGACTTTGAGTCTCTTGCGACATTGTAAAGCTGACTCGCCTTCATTGTCATTATCCTCGGACATCAAATCAGAGACAGAATCGGCCAACTCGGCGTTGTCTGTTTGGTCCTCATCGTCCTGTATCTGATCGGAAACGTTTTCGGTATCTTCTGTGTTGTCGTCGTCTAACGCAATCAGGTCGGGAATGTTTTCGCAGGACTTCCCAGTACAGTGTAAACACAGAACCGAACGTTTTAATCCTGCCTTCCGGCAACCACAAGCAGGTACACAACCTTTCTGGCATCTGCACGAGATATGCTCTTAAGTAAAACCTCTGGAGCTGGTTACTTTGAAATCCGAATTGCGTTCAGTCCTGTGGTTGTTCTTATGCCGAAAACGTTTCCGATCAGATACAGGACGATGAGGACCAAACAGACAACGCCGAGTTTGCCGATTCTGTCTCTGATTTGATGTCCGAGGATAATGACAATGAAGGCGAGTCAGTATCACAATGTCGCAAGAGACTCCAAGTGAAATAAACTCCAATATCGACCGTGGATTAGGCCTCTTGGGGATACCACATTAAAAAAAAAGCACCGATCAACTATACCCCAAGGGCGGTGTGGAAACGAGTTGATAATGACATTTTCTTGTGTCATGTATGTACAAAATTAATAAATGTGGCGTCTAGATCAACAATAATAAGGAAATATTGACCGTAGATATTAACAATAATTATAAAATACCCGCATATCGGAGTATGTAGCGGTGCGCTTCAAAAAATAATATATTTTATTATATACGATCAAATGTATCAAATCAGGCATCTGCAGACTCGGAAAACATTACTCTTTTAAAAAAAATGTTACAGAATTGTTTAATAGCGATATTCATCTTAATCCGCGATGAAATTCTGATTTTGCTGAAAATTGCACACCAACCCCCAACTTTGGCACGGCGTAGAGCGGAAAGTATTGGTCGCAGACGAAAAATGTAAAAACCAAAATTGTGCACAATTTTGTTCTCTACATATTTCATTTCAACTTTTTTAGATAGCGCTTACCACAACGGCGCTATTTCTCGAAAAGCGTCCCGACGCAGAGTTTTCATCCCCCCACCCCTCGAGCGGCAACACCCTGAGGTCGCAAACTCAGGTGTACTATCAGGGGACCTATGTCTACCATCCCACCAAATTTCATTTCTTTCCGACTTTTTGCGAATAGAAACTCCCCATTGCCTGGCCTAATTGTTTTATAGTATTAAATTTAGAATCGTCAGGGAGAATTCCCTGAGCAGTTATTTTGTGGCCTAAATATAATAATTCTCACCCTCACAATACTCCAAACTAGGAGTAGCCCAGAAGCAACCACATGCTTGTGCGGGAGAGGGGGGCAATTACTATTATTTTATCTTCGTTGCCATATGTAAATTCATTGCGAAAGAAATTGCCCTTTACAGGATTTAACTTTAAATTTTATTTTCGACACGTTTCAAATACTTTTTGCAAATTTGCTAAGTGATGTTTTTCTGAGCAACCAATCATAATCAGATCATCCATATATAAGAATGCTCTTTAAGGAGTGATGCCCGCAAATGCAATGGACATCATCCTCTGAAAACTATTTGGGCTTACAGAAAGTCCGAACGGTAATCTATTAAATCGGAAGGATCCAGCATCCACACTAAAAGATGTCATGTCACGTGACTTTTCCTCTAACAGAATTTGATGAAATCCTGATATTATTAGATTATTATTATTAGATCTAATACTGAAAACCATTCAAAGCGTCCCAACTGATCTAAGATATCGTCTATTCGCGGCAATGGAAATTTGTCTTCGACTAATTTTTTATTTAGTTGCCTTTAGTTTTCAGCTTTTTTGGTACTAAGTCGCGGTGGGGGTCAAATCGCTTTCAAGGTTTCTAGGAATTGGCGTTCAAGGTCAAGGGGCGTGGTTTACAGGAGTCGCGTTTCTGGGAATTGTGGTTCAGGGTCAAGGGGCGTGGATTCCGAGAATCGCTTCAAGGTTAATTTATGAAAATCGCTTTCAAGGTCAACCTAGACTTCGAAGAACTGCTTCAAGGTTGAATCGCTTCAAGGTAAAATCGCTTTCAAGGTCATCTAGATTACCTAGAATCAGTTCGGAAAGTTCAGGTTGGAATCGTTGGTCCCCCACCTGATCCCTCTAGCTTTGATAAAAGACAGTTTGCTGTTGTGTGGAGTTCAGTAGCAGAGTTGAGCTAAGATGGCTTGCAGCAAAGAAGTGGATTTGAAAACCATCAACAAATTTAGTTGCTTGTCTCAGAAACCGGTGGTTAAGTTGGTGGAATTGAGTGAAGGTGTGCCGATGAAAATGTTCTCGAGGAAGATGGTGCAAACAACGTTCGGGGAGACCATTTTGCTGGAGTTGGAGCATGGTGGTGTATTCTTGCCGGGCAGAGTGACGGAGGCGTTCAAACCGTGCCTCGAACATTTTTCCAGTGAAAAATACTCTCTGGTTTACAAAGGACAAGTGGATATGAGAAAAATCTCATGATGGGGGGGATAGAAAATTAACATGGGGAAATCTGAATGTTTTAGTCATAAAACGTACTTAATAAAGGAATAGAAAAACTAACATCATGGTACCCTGTGTTTTAATATTAGAAAATATCTCATAATTATTTTTAATAAAGGAAATGAACCCAGTGTTTTATTTTGAGTAACGAGAAACTGTTGTAAATAAAACAAATAATTCGAATTCCAACCAATCTTTATTTGCTGTGAATAGTAGTTAATAGTTAAACGGCATGACTCACAAAGTAGCTGGATCAAGCGATCCATAATTCGATAGCAATGAAAGACAGCAACGTACTCTGTTTAAAATGTGGAATAATAACCTATTTATAAGGTGCTGTACTTTTATGAGTCACAGATAAGTTGCAAGGTTTAGTGTATATTGAAATTATGCTAACTTAAATATTTATGCTAACCGAAGGCGTTTCAAAATTAAAATTTAATAATAACTTAAAAGTCATTATTTTCAAACATATATCTCGTACTTAATAACTAATTTATTTTTCGTACAGTTTCTATTCATTTATAACATTGTATTCGATTTTATTACGACTTTTTCAAATTTTAAAACTTTCTTTCAAATTTCAAATAATTCAAATTTTCGCGCGCCGTATACATCAATGGCCATGTACTTCAGCCTAGCCTCGAACCCTGGCATATTCAAAATGCGAAAATTCCAGTGTGTGTTTACCTTTCAGCAGGTATGTAGTTAAAAATCTGTATTATGAATTACTCGATTTTTCGGTTCTGTTGATGCATAATTTGAACATAAGTACTGTTTAGTTTATTAAATACGTTTCATGCTAAAACCTGATTGGTCGAGAATGGACGGGTGACGTAGGTCTTGCCGGCCACCGGCCGGCAGGGTCCGATCGAGCGGAAGAGTTTGCTCCCGCCTTCGCTTGTATCAAGTCGCGGAGGCATCTGCCCATTTCCCGCCAAATTTTCGACATTTTCGGCTTTTATCTAGTTCAGTTTTTGCCATCGGTGATTTATTTGAGTGGTTTTGTATTTTAATATCGGGGATTGACTTCGTGTGACTAATATTTTTGGGTTTTTCTTCTATGTTCATGGCATCGTGAGGCAAGACAACGACGCTTGCACGACGAGGCCCTTCCTTTTTAGCTGCGTAGCTGATGAATCGCGGGACACAGCGAACAGGTGAGTAGTAAGACTATGAGAGCATGACGCCAAACCTGTCTCAACAAGTTTGGCGTCATACTCTCATAGGGGTTTTCGGTTGGCGTCATACTCTCATAGGGGTTGTGGGTTGGCGTCATGCTCTCATAGGGTTTGGGGGAGGGTGGGGTCCACCCCTACTCTGGGGTGGGGAGGTCCCAACATTATATAGGCAAGGTTCAGCGAATATTGTCAACAAACTCAACATGTCCTTCTTAAACAATTTAAATAAGAACTTGCTGCAGAAAAATCTGGTGAACGTTCGAGATTTGGAAGTAAATGAAAAGTTTGAGATTCAGAGTTTTAAGAGAATAAATACTAAGTATGGTGAAAAGGTGGTTGTGGAATTTGCAGACTTCAAGACGATTCTGCCGCAGAGGTTTACGGATGAATTAACTCAAGACCGAATAGATGAGTTGAATGGGGACAACAAAAGGTACTTTTTAACAAGCTTGGGACCTGTTGGTAAAACGACTAATATTATATTTTCTGAAGAACTGTGAGGCCATATGCTGGAGTTGGGAAAACATGAGTTAAAAGTGTAAAACTGCGAAAATAAAAATATTATTTGTTTGTGTGTTGTTTTTTTCTATATAAGGGGGGGTGATTGAACAAACTTGAACAATCTAATGTTGATTGTTAAAGGGAGCGGAGTGCTCAACACATTAATTGACAAATTGCCGATAGAGTTACACATTCCTGGCTATCAGTACTGCGGTCCTGGCACTAAATTAGAAAAACGGCTTTCTAGAGGTGATTCAGGTATAAATAAAGTTGATTCAGCCTGTAGAATTCATGACATTGCTTACAGTAAAAGCAAATCTCTAGAAGAACGACACAAGGCTGATTTGGAACTGGAAAATCGTGCTTGGGACCGAGTGAAATCAAAAGATTCCAAATTTGGTGAAAAAACAGTTGGGTGGCTTATTACAAACGCAATGAAGGTTAAAAGGAAGTTGGGAATGGGTACGAAACGACCATTTTCGTTTAGAAGAGACATAGTAAAGAAGGTGGATAAAGCTCTAAAAAAATCCTTTACAACCAAACAGTTGAGCGACTTAAAAAATTTAAAAAAATCATCGTTAGCGGCAGTTAAGGCAGCACGTGTACACATAAAAAAAGCTGGTGGAAAGGCTAAACTAAAAATACCCAGGATAATTCCGTTTCAAGAAAGGTCAGGAGGATATCTGCCTCTTTTGCCTATACTGGGTGCTCTGTCTGCTCTCGGTTCATTGGCGGGGGGAGCGAGCAGTGTAGCAAAAACTATAATCGACGTAAATAATGCAAAAAAGCTGATGGCAAATCGAAAGCAAGCTATGGAGTCCGTTGGTTCAGGACTTTATTTGCGTAAAAACAAGCGTGGCGGTCTGGGATTATTTTTAAAGAAAAAAAACTTTTGAAGCTACCCAATAGACCTTTAACCAATCTAGACCTTTTAAAATTCGCTAAAGACATTCCATTCCTTAGAGGTGTATATATGAGAGATACCCTACCTAAAAAGCCTCGAAAAAACGAGACGGCCATTTTGAATTTGGATATTCAGCGAAATTCTGGATCTCATTGGGTAGCCTACCGGAAAACAGGAAAAATATGTGAATATTTTGACAGCTTTGGCAATTTGAAACCACCAAGAGAACTCATTAGATACTTGGGGAGAGACATTGAAGTAGTATACAATAACGATTCATATCAAAACTTTAACCAAGTAAACTGTGGTCATCTTTGTTTGATGTTTTTACTAGAGAAACAAAATTTCTCGCAAAGAAATAAAATCTGAAAATATGAAGTGTGTTTTTCTTTCCCCAATAATCCTCTCCTCATTTATTATCTTTACTATGTATTTAAAGTAACTCACAATTATTGTATTCATATTTAAACGAGATGTTTCAAATTTTACTGTTCCCAGGTAGTAGTGCTATTATGTTGTTTTCAGTCACGAAATATTTAACTCAAGGATACACCAGACAGTATAACTGCTTTTATATTTGGCTCCTACAAACATTGTTTATGGAATATTTTATTCTTGTCGGATAAGCAGGTATTTTATGAATAAAATTAAAAGAGAAAAATGTATATGCTTTATATTCAACTAAAAATATGATAAACAAAAAAATACAGAGAAATACATATATACAGAGAAATGTATGTTTTATGTTCCACTAAAAATATGATATAAAAAATTCATACAGAGAAATATATACAGACAAATATATAAAAAATAAAAATACTTATACCTATTATAAAAAAAATACTTTTTCCTATTATATACATTTCTAAACACATCTAAATATATACAGGATGTTTCTTAATAACATGCTAATACTTATGGGGGTTATTCTTGGATCCATTTGAGAAAAAACTTTATATGAACTTTATATCAACATATGTCCTAAAAGTCCTAACTTTTGAGATACAGGGTTGTAAAATTGGAAGCATGATAATGGTAATGTTAATGACTTAAATACGTCTACAACTATGTAGACAACTGTTTATGTGTTTACAAACAAAATCTGCTTCTTGACAACTAGATCGTTTGAAAATTGTTAATATATAATTTTATACCATGGTGCAAATGACTATTTTTTATGCGAAAACCGTACATTTGCTCAGAAAGGAATGAGGATTTCAAAAGAATTTTAAGAAAAAGCAGTGACGTAACATTTTTTTTTAATATTCAAAACCCATACAAACGCCACTGGTAAAAGTAGTAAAATTGTTTGGACGTCAAAAAATGTATCCTGCATAGAAAGCGTGTACCAAATTTCACAAAATATCTAGGGTAATACCGATGTTATAATAAAAAAGATTTTTTCTTAAAATTTTAACCCTCTGTAGTTCAAAAGTTAAGACTCAAAATGGATTCAAGAATAACCCCCTTAAGTACTAGCATCTTATTAAGAAATACCCTGTATATACAACCACCCACTAGGGGAGTTGCTTCAACAATTCCTCATACCCTTTCACATCTTTCTTACATTCATCATATTCATTCTCCGCTTGCTTTAAATCATTTTTCATTCCTTTCACTCTTTCTTCATACTTCTTAAGTTCACTCTTCTTTCTTTCAATTTCGCTTTTACACTTCCCCATTCCATCTTTTCCGCTCGCAATTTTACCTTTAACACTCTCACGCATTTCCTCAATCGTTTCCGCAACATTCTTACTTCTTCCTTTCTCGCAACTCCCCTTTTTCGGTGTTGAAGAAGGGCGTTTCCCAAGCAGGACATTAATGTTTTTACCCGCCCTCTTTTTGAACGATGTTTTTTCACTTATTAGTTTTTTACAATTAGTTTGCCTTTCGGGCGATGACGACGAGGATGACGACGAGGATGATGACGAAGTCGATGATGAGGATGACGATGATGCTGACGACCGACGTCTCTTCACATGTGGAGCCGCAGAATCGTCCTCGGAACTCCTTTTCGAGGACGATCGCGACTCCGCTCGCGCCTCCACCTGCGTCCTAGAGTGTGACGCCCTTGAGGACGACTCCGCTCGCGGCGCCAAACGAGGGTCGATCCTTGACGGGGTGGCGCAGGGCAAAAAGTCGTCGGCGGTCATATCGCCCAACTGTGATAGAGAAAGACGCATTATTTGAAAAACATAGATTGCTAAAGTTAGCTTACAGCCATCGGCACGTAGGGGTCAGACTCCAAATCAGCTAGAAGGCTTGCATTTGGCTCTGGGATCTTTAAAAGAAATGAAAATGTTATTTGACGAATTATCGACCAATGCAAACTTACGGAATGGTCATTTATAATTGAAATGACAGCATTCGCAGTCTCCTCGCCAGTTGGCTGAAAGTAAATTTGACATGTAAAAAAATAGGAATACAAATGGATGTACTTTATAGATTAAGTTTGTATGTAAGTCACTGAAATCTAAAAATAGTTTATAAGACTATAATTTGCGAAAATCCATTTTTTTGTATTATTTTATATTTAAAAAGATGATAAAGATCGTTTGCAAATTTTACAAAACAAACCAATGATATTAGGGTAAAACAAGTCAAAATTTTAAATAAATTAAAATGGTTTCATATAGAAAATTATTGAGAATATAGAATTTTAGTACTCATAAAATTAAAACACTTTAACCTCCAGACGCATTACCGGAAATCTTGAATAATAAATTTTACTACAATAATAAACCCAACCTGTATTGGGGTATGAAATACCATCTAGAATAATAAATGTTATTGCTTTGGGATTTTTTCATACAATGGACTGGTCAAATATTACTTTATAACCTAAGGTAAAATTTACAATTTGGAAAGGTTCCTTGAAATTTTTATGCAGAATAATAAAGTTTACAATTTTGAAATTTCAATACAACTGGTCAAATATTACTTTACAATCTTTACGAGCTAAATTTACAATTGTGGTACCCCTAAACTGGATACTTTAACAACTAAGCAAATGAAAATTTTAAGCAGAATAATTGTCTACTTTGAAATTTCAATAATATTCGAGGGGTCAAACTGGTTTCTTTGGAAATTTTAAAAATATTGAACGAAATACAGATATACAGGGTGGGCAAAACAATTCATAGGTAACTTGTCGGAGGATATAGGAAATGTGATTTTAAGACCTTTTGAATAAAAATTTGTGGGATGACGGTTTTTAATATACAGAATGTTACAATTTATCTATATACTTCTTGAAAAGATTTTCTTTTTAATTATGAAACTACAAAATATGAGGATAAATTTGCTAGGGAACATAACATCTTACGTTATTAAACAAGTAAGGATATTTTAAAGCGTCAGTGGTATGCGTAAAGGCACAGCTTTCCGTTTTAAAAGAAAGACAATTACAGATTTTTTAAATGATTCCACATGCAATTCTAAACAGAAAATATTTCTTTCACAAAGTGACTTGTAAAAATGAAATTTTTTAACTGAAAAAACATGAAAAATACATTTTTTCATATTAAAAACAAAGCTCCCATATTTTTATTCAAAAGTTCTTGAATCACATTTCTGGCAAGTGTTGTAATTGACGAGGAAAGTAAAAAAAATCAAAATTGATTCAATATTCGATTTTTAAAAGATTAATATGTTAACGATATTTAAATCAGTTCAGATGTTTAAATTTGCTACAAAGTGACTTGTAAAAATGAAGTTTTTTAACTGAAAAAACATGAAAAATACGTTTTTTCATATTGAAAACAAAGCTCACATATTTTTATTCAAAAAGTTCTTGAATAACATTTCTGACAAGTGTTGTAATTGACGAGGAAAGTAAAAAAAATCAAAATTCATTCATAATTCGATTTTTAAAAGATTAATATGTTAACGATAATTAAATCAGTTCAGATGTTTAAATTTGCTACAAAGTGCCTTGTAAAAATGAAATTTTTAACTGGAAAAACATGAAAAAGAAATTTTTTGTAAAAAAAACAAAAGTCGTTCAAAATTCGTTTTTTAAAAGATTAATATGTTAACGTTAATTAAATCAGTTCAGATGTTTAAATTTGCTACAAAGTGACTTGTAAAAATGAAGTTTTTTAACTGAAAAAACATGAAACATACATTTTTTCATATTAAAAACAAACCTCACATATTTTTATTCCAAAAGTTCATGAATAACATTTCTGACAAGTGTTGTAATTGACGAGGAAAGTAAAAAAAAAATCAAAATTCATTCATAATTCGATTTTTAAAAGATTAATATGTTAACGATAATTAAATCAGTTCAGATGTTTAAATTTGCTACAAAGTGCCTTGTAAAAATGAAATTTTTTAACTGAAAAAACATGAAAAATACTTTTTTTGTAAAAAATCAAAAGTCGTTCAAAATTCGATTTTTAAAAGATTAATATGTTAACGATAATTAAATCAGTTCAGATGCTTAAATTTTCTACAAAGTGACTTGTAAAAATAAAATTTTTTAACTGAAAAAACATGAAAAATACATTTTTTCATATTAAAAACAAAGCTCACATATTTTTATTCAAAAAGTTCTTGAATAACATTTCTGACAAGTGTTGTAATTGACGAGGAAAGTAAAAAAAAATCAAAATTCATTCATAATTCGATTTTTAAAAGATTAATATGTTAACGATAATTAAATCAGTTCAGATGTTTAAATTTGCTACAAAGTGCCTTATAAAATGAAATTTTTTAACTGAAAAAACATGAAAAAGACATTTTTTGTAAAAAAAAACAAAAGTCGTTCAAAATACGATTTTTAAAAGATTAATATGTTAACGATAATTAAATCAGTTCAGGTGTTTTTATAAAACTTATTTTAGTAATAAACATTGAACATAAGCTATAAATTTCGTTTTAATATTAATTTAGTCATAACAATAAAATTTATATTATTACATTTGACATAAAATAATTCTCTTAAAAGTTTCATCCACTGCTCTCATTAGTCTAAAAAGAAAATTCAAAGAAAAAAACAACTGCTTCTGGATACATACATTTTAACAAAAATTAAGTTGAATTTTATTTAATTTTGCTTCTATGACTTCAATTATGCTGTTCTGAAACTGAAACTATTGATTTTTTGTGCTTATGTATATCTTAATGCCTATTACTAAAACATTCTGTATAAACTAATCTTTCAAGTCAAATTAATGCGTAATTATTTATTAGAATATAGAATCGATATTAAGATAGTAAGTTTTATTTATTAATGTCGAATTTTGCTAAATTTGTTTATTAAAAATAAGTTTTAAATGAGGGTTTGGAAAAATATAAGTACTTACCGGCAGCAGGGTGTTGGTTTTCAAATGACGCATCTTGAAGCACTAAAATCACAGTTATTAAGCACAGTTGTCAATCGAAGTTATCAAGCTCAAGCAGCGGACTGAGGTGAAACTGAACAAGCAAACTATCGTCTGTAGATATGCACCACCCTCCGCCACTATCATCCACCCACATTAAACGAACCACCCCTTTGCCAACACGCCCACCAACGTTGACGGTACTGCACATGGGTACCACCAGTCTCTCACCATCCAATCAACGAGACACCCCCGACGCAAGCACCAATCAAACACCCCCGTACGACTGAGCACAACGTTGTCAGATCTCAGGCATTATCCTGGAACGAGACACCCCCGTACGACTGAGCACAACGTTGTCAGATCTCAGGCATTATCCTGGATGTTAGAAATGAGCCACACCGCCTTCTCCCACCATCCTCACCGTTCACCTATTGAATATAACGGGTGCCCCAGTAGGTTCATCGTCAGTTCTGAAAATAATTTTTCCATACAATTCAAGAATGGTGTTTGTGAAGTACATAGTGGATGCCGACGGTTTTCAAGTCAATGGCAAATTCTTAATTAAAGAATTGGGAATTTTCAATATGGAGACCGGAGATGTCACCTCAAAATATTTCCGCGTTGGTGACTTCAGGAATCTAAGCGCCAAGGATGCCTGCAGTGCGAGATGGGTTATGATGAACATTCACGGCCTCAAATTTTATGATAGGCCAATGGATCAAGCACAGGACAGCGTTGTGGCAGAGTTCCAACTTCTGGGTTCGCTTTCCGGGGTTCAGAAGATTGCTTTTAAAGGAGGACGTGTGGAGAAGGACCTGTTGCATGCGGCTGGATATGGACATCTTGGATACAATATCGAGAATATGGGGTGTCCAAAGTTTGACGTTCTGGTAAAAAAGCATCCCGTTTTTTACGAAAGGGTGCGAGGAAGGCAGTGCGACAGACACATCGAGAGGAATGGAAAACCGCTACACTGCCCTCGGGTGGAGCTGACGTTTTTTGCCGAGTATGTGCGAAGGTATGGTTATTGTGAAGCTTTGTAAATACTATGTAGGTTTTTAGTGAATTTTATTGTCATTTCTGTATCAGTAATAATTGTATTAAGACAATTTTTAGTAACAAAACTTTAAGAACGTTAAAGTAGATTTTTTCTTACAAATATGTCTAACAGTTTTCAATATACAGCGAATCAATTTTTCAAGTATTTTTAGAAAATCACTTACGCACCGGCCTATTGAGTTTCAAACTGTACAAAAAGGTTTTCTAGATTAAAAAAAAAATCACGTCCTGGGAATTAAAACTATTTTTTTATGTTGGTTTACGTCAAAATGTCATTATTAGAAAGCCTAGAACTACTTTGATTTTCTTCTGCTAAAAATAAAAATTCAGGAAACTGAATTTTTCAAAACTGTACATTTCTCGAAAGAGTCAAGAATGTTTTTTAGAATTTATTGAGAAATTTAGCGAAAACAAAAAATATTAATTTTCCAGCAGGTACTTTGATTTTCCCTTGCTAAAAAATTAATCGCACGAAATTGAACTTTTCGAAAAAAGTCAAGAATGTTTTTTTAGAATTTATTGAGAAATTTTGAAGACAAAAAATATTATTTTTGAAGACAAAAAAAATATATCATTTTTCCAGCAGGCACCATTTTGTTATTAAAAAATATGATTGTTGATCTCAGTCTTAAGAAAAGTTGTTAGGAATTAAAAACTGCTGTGCAAAATGTCTAAAGCCTAGACCCACTTTGAGTTTCATCTGCTAAAAATTAAAACGCACTGAATGTTTTTCAAAACGGTACATTTTCAAAAGAGTAAAGAATGTTTTTTTAGTGAAGCCAAAAAATATTACTTTTCCAGCGGGTATCATTTTGTTATTAAAAAATGTAATCCCACTGTCTACGGCACTGGTGTAAGTAGATGGATATTTTTATAGTATTGTATGAGCGTCTAAACTATATTAATTATGTTTGTCTGAACTGTCTTCCTTTAGGAAAAGAAAACTTGAAACAATTGTCGCTCTACTTTTACGTTTCCTAATGTTTTGTTACTAAATGTTGGACCACCCTTTAAATTGTATATAAGTGTAGATAAATAATTATGATTTATAAGAAGTTTTGTTAATAAAAGTTGTTGAACCATGCTATACATTATATTCAAATAAATATAAAAATTGCTTCGATTACCTTTATGTCTTGTATTTACAACGTTGTTTTAAATTGTATAAATTTGAAAAATCAAATAAAACATATGAACTTTTGTTGTGTTAATTCCTTCTCGCCTCAGTATTGGAGACGGGGAGGACTCAGATCTGACAACACCGAGCGGTGTGCAGAGCGTTGGTCGAAGACGCAAAGTGAAAGCCATATTTTATACCAATACTGCCAACTTAAAATTTTGAATTTGGAACTTTCCCACCATTTTAAAATCTGATCAATAGTGCATATATTCTTATGTTGGCAACTTCTTAAAATTTGGATAATTACAGTGGTGTATGTAACCTTGACAACGAGTGGACATCTAGGGAAATCATCCGTAAATTCAATGACCTCGAGACATATTGGGGGAATAGAAATCAGAGATGTATCCGGGAAAATCAATTCAGAAATACAGAGTAGTATTAGTAAATAGTGTGTGGTAAGCACAAGCAATTTGACTCCTTCCTGGGATTCTTTATTTAAGATAATAGCACAATTTACAAAAAGCACATTCCATGGCACTGTAATATCTCTCATACAGACAAATAAGAACTGCCCAATCGCCCCGACATTGCATCCATTTGACAGAATCTATTCCCAAATGGCGGCTGCGCGTATTGGGGGAATAGAAGTCAGTCATATTGGGGGAATAGAAGTCATCCATCTTGGGGGAATAGAAGTCAGAGGCGTATCCGAGAAAATCAATTCAGAAATACAAAGTAGTATTAGTAAATAGTGTGTGGTAAGCAGCTTTGACTCCTTCCTGGGATTCTTTATTTAAGATACTAGCACAATTTACAAAAATGCACATTCCACGGCACTGTAATATCTCTTATACAACCAAATAAGAACTGCTCAAACGCTCCGACACTGCATCCATTTGACAGAATCTATTCCCAAATGGCGGCTGCGCGAACAGGTGCGCACAATTTTCCCACCATGGGGAGTAATACTGCTGGTTGTTTTATATGCTCTGCTTATAGTATATAGGTTGCGGTGCCGCAGCCGCTTGACATACTGCTTCAGTGCTTCGCTGCAAGATGATTGTAGAAAGTGAAATATCTGCAGTCAGTGACAAAAGTGTCAAAGTTTGTGAGAAAGCGTTTAATACGCTAAATGGCGGTAGTTCGGCTGCACATTCACAAGTATTGCAACGTTGGCAACAACATTTAAAATTGTCAATACGACAACATTACTCTGCGCTTCGATGTAACTTTAACCGTGGTACTATAGCCAAGTTGCATGCCAACTTGCAACATTTGAAAAGACTTCAACTATACTTCAAAACGTTGAACAAAACTGGTGCCGGAAAACGTCACAATAGAAGTGTACGAGTTAAATGGTTGGACGTTCAGGCAGCGTTCCAGAATCGAATCCGCACAGGTTTGGTAGTGAATATGAGACATATTGACATATGGCAGTTTTTTGATGATGCATTTATCCTCTTTAAATATCATATAACTCGAATATTAAATGCTTTTCATATTGTCAAGTTAAATGTCATATTTAATGGTGAATTTACTAAAATATCTGAAGGTGGTATGATAACCGATATTAAATGTTTCAATACGAAAAACTCTACAATTGATCAGGGGGTTGATTTAAAGCGGTGGTTTCAAGATAATGTCGTTGATGCTCTCATAAAAAAGATTGAAGATTATCATCAACATGGGTCCGGTTGGAGATTGCTTAAAATATTAAGTTTAAATATTAACGTCAATAAATATGAGATTGGGAACGGAGCGTCATATCTACCACTCCCTGTGGAAATTTCTAAAAAACGTTCGTGTATCAATGTAAAAAATGGAGATGAAGCTTGCTTTTTTTGGAGTGTTATTTCAGCGCTCTATCCGATTAACTCTAAAAAACATGCTGATCGCACTAATTCATATCAGCATTACAATCAGTTATTAAAATTAGATGGTATCGATTTACCAATGAAAATACCTCAAATATCGAAATTCGAACAGATGAATGACATTTCTGTGAATGTGTATATTTTGGAGCTGGTATGTGAGGCTCCGCGTCAATTTATCACTTCCCCAGCTCGATTAACTAAAAATAAAATGTCCCGACATGTGAATCTACTTCTAATTCAAAACCATTATTATTTAAAAACTAGCGACTTTGAAGTTCCACCTGTAGATGATTCGAATATCGATATAAAATATCATTATTGTTGGATTAAAGATTTATCTAGACTGATTTCGAAACAGTCAAGCAAACATAATGGTCGAAAATTTATATGTGAAAGATGCCTAAATTACTTTACATCTGACACTAAATTAGAGAAGCATACAGTTTATTGCGAGCAAATAAATAACTGTAAAATCGAGTTTCCGAAAGAGAAGTTTATCGAATTTAAAAATTTTGTTCATAAAGAACGCACTCCATTCGTTTTGTATGCAGATTTTGAAGCAATTCTAAAACCATGTGGAGATTCTAATGATACACTGAAAACTGACAAATATCAAAAACATGAAGCATTCAGTGCTGGATATTATTTCAAGTGCTCCTTTGATAACTCACTCTCTTTTTACAAAGGTTATCGCGGAGTCGATTGTATGGTATGGTTTGCTAGTCAAATGGAGCAAATTGCTAAGTTTGTATCCAGCAAATTGAAACATGTTGAACCTATGGATGAAACTATAAGCCTTAAAGATGCCACCCCTAATTGTCACATTTGCGAGAACAAATTTAATGTTAATGACATGATTGTTCGAGACCACTGCCATCTGACCTCTATATTTCGCGGATATGCGCATCAAGCATGCAATTTAAATTACCAAAACTCATTCTTAGTCCCCATAATTTTTCACAATCTTAGTGGGTATGACAGTCACTTTATAATACGAGAACTTGCCAAACGGAATCATGTCACACTACTTCCTGTAAATAATGAAAAATATATTAGCTTTACAATATTTGATAATGAAACAAATATTAAATTTCGGTTTATTGATTCTTTCAAGTTCTTAGCCTTCTCTCTCGACAAACTCACAGCATCTCTAAATACTTTTGAAAATACTAGAAATGAATTTCCTTCTGAAAATTTTGAGTTGCTAACTAGGAAAGGTGTTTTTTGCTATGATTACATCGATTCAATGGAAAAATTGCAAGAAACCTCATTACCACCTATTCAAAATTTCTATAACAAATTAAATGATTATAATATCGATGCAAAAGATTACAATCATGCTCAATTAGTTTGGGAGAGGTTTGGTATAAAGACTTTGGGTGGGTATTCGGATCTATATTTGAAAAGTGACGTACTTTTGTTAACTGATATATTTGAGCAGTTTAGAACCACTTGTCTTCGAAATTATGGTTTAGATCCGGCCTGGTACTATACTTTACCTGGATACAGTTGGGATTGCATGCTTAAATATACGAAATGTAAATTAGAAACCTTCCAAGACAGTGATATTTTAATGTTTTTCGAAAGGGGCGTTCGAGGTGGGGTTAGCCAGGTGAGCCACCGCTTTTCTCAGGCCAACAACAAATATATGGAAAATTATGATGTTAATATGCCGTCAAAATATATTCTTTATGCTGATGTTAATAACCTTTATGGCTGGGCGATGTGTGAACCTCTTCCTTACGGAGGATTTGAGTGGGTGTCTGATGTCGATGTCACAAAGGTTGCTGATGATGCTGATGATGGATATATTTTAGAAGTTGATTTGTCATATCCTGATCATCTTCATAACCTCCATAAAGACCTTCCGTTCGCACCTGAACACTGCAAACCTCCAGGTTCCAAAATAAAAAAGCTCATGACCACTTTCTATGATAAGAACAATTATGTGATTCATTATAGAGCGCTTAAGCAAGCTTTACAACATGGTTTAATTTTGAAAAAAGTTCATAGAGTTTTGAAATTTAAACAGTCTACCTGGTTAGCTCCCTATATACAGCTCAATACTCATTTAAGAACTGTGACAACGTTGGATTTTGAAAAAACTATAATGAAGCTCATGAATAATGCAATCTACGGCAAAACAATGCAGAACGTTAGAAAGCATAGAATTGTTAAACTATTAAGGAAATGGGATGGTAGATATGGTGCGAAAAATTTTATTTCTAGCCCGCGTTTTAGACGTAGTGTAATTTTTGATGAGAACTTAATAAGTGTTGAATTAAATAAGACTAATATTATGTTTGATAAACCTCTGTACGTTGGAATGTCTATCCTAGACATATCCAAAACCTGTGTATACGAATTCCACTATGATTTTATGTTGAAAACATTTTCTGATAACTGCTTATTATTATATACTGATACTGATAGTCTAGTGTACGAAATACGTTGTGAAAATATGTTCGAAGACGTAATTAAGAAACATATCCATCGGTTTGATACCAGTGACTATCCCGCAGATAATCCATATGGAATTCCACTCGTAAATAAGAAAGTGCCCGGCTTAATGAAGGATGAATTAAACGGCAGTATCTTGACACATTTCATTGGTCTTAGATCTAAAATGTATACTTATAAAGTTCAAGGAAAAAATATGTGTGTTAAAAAATCAAAAGGTGTCAGGGGTTCCGTTATAGCGAAGCAAATAACATATCAAGACTATTTCGATTGTTTATTTAATAAGAGCGAAAAAATTGTAAATCAGCGTTCTATACGTTCATTTGCTCATAATGTTTTTAGCATAAGTCAGACTAGGATTGGTTTAAATCCATTTGATGATAAGCGTTTTCTAGTTGATAGTATTTCAACTATCCCTTGGGGTCATAAAGATGTGTGTAAAGTTGATGAATAAAAAAATATATATTTTGCAAATAGTGTTTTACTCCCCCTTCAACTGAAAATGTATCCACCCCTACTAACGTCCTAGCCACACCCTATCCCCCACTAGCCGCCTCCTTGCGGACGCACCCCTACCATCCCTAGATTGTATATAACTGAGAAATCCCCATCATTCTTCAGTCTGACAACCCGCAACATCGACAACAGCATCATCATGAACAACCAACCAATCCAGTTTGTGTCAGATTTGGTTCCCTGCCCATACGTTTCCAACCACATGGTGAAGCGAACTCGACTCCAGAATCACTTGGTGAAGTGCCGCCTCCAGTTGAGTACTGTGCCTGAAATAAATTGGGGCGAATATTTCAAGACAATCGACAACCAGCCGCCAATTGTCATTGCGAATCCAAGGGTTAGACCAGAATAAAAGTATATTTAAATAAAAAACACAATTTGTAATCATTGTTTTATTCCAACCTTCTTCTATACAAGTCTGCTAACAGAAATTGATTATAATAACAGTACAGCTCAAAAATGCAATGTGTTTCCATGCTAAACACAGCATTACACATTAAGAATACAATTTCCATTACATTTATGGCATAGTTGCTACGTACTAATAGTTCATTAGCCTTATCTAAAAAATTGAGGTAAAAATCATATAGTTTAAAATTAAGCAAAAATTTTATCCTTAAGGTTATATATGGTTCGATATTTAATAGCTCGAAAACCTGCGATATTGAAAACCATTGGCAAACACCATTTTTTGCAAGCAACACTCGTTGATTTCCATCTGCAGTCAACATTGTTCTTAACATTATATTAGAATCAAATCTGATGAACATAGGTGTACCCAGATTGCTGGTGAAGTTGTTCAAATGATTCACTAATTCTTTCCATTCCAAATGATCCAGTGAAATCACATTTCGACGCACTGTTGATTGGATATTTACTTGAGGTTTGAAATATCTCATAATACTCAATCCATTAGCAATACTATATGTAGGCATTGTGAAACAAGATGATAAAAGCATAGAATCTTCGCCAACATTGTTTACTTCTTCATAATCGCTACCACTATCAGTTTCATAGCCGCTGTCAACCATGTTATCGTTTGTAGCACTACACAACGTTTGACTCGTCTATCCAAGAATCGTGGGTCTTATCAAACCCTAGCCAAACCAATACTCTCCCTCTTTTTCTACGAAGCACTTTTTCAACCAGATAAATATCAGGATTTGCAGTTTTTTGCAATTCTTCACGGTAAAACCCACCCTTTATAGATCTCCCACTTAAATCTTCTAGAAGATATGTGGGAGGATTGGTTATTTGTACTTTACTTATTTTAAACAATTCTGTAGTCCAATTAGGTGTATATCCTTTAGCAAATATGTGTTTCATTTTACTTATTCTCACAATATCGCCAACCTTCAATTTATTACCTTTGAAAATCTTCACGTGACTATACACTTTTTTAAGCAGATATTGTTCATTGGTTTTATTAACTTGGTTGGGTTTCATTTGAATCACTCTATGTTTTCTGTTATTATAATCGACAACTAGCGTAGGCAAATAATCATCCCATTTAAATTTACCATTTAGACTAAAATACTTAAATAATCGCTCTTTTAGAGTTCGTATTACTCTCTCAGCCATGGAGGCTTTCGTGCTGCTAAAGGTGCTGTAATGATTAATTTTGAATTTTCGCATCAAATTTTGAAATCTTGAGTTATAAAACTCTTTGCCCTGATCAGTTTGCAGGTTGCGAGGCTCTCGACTTCCCGATAGGATGTCAGCGAAGGTGTTGGTAACATCTTCCGCAGACTTGGATTTGAGCGGTCGACACCAAACAAATTTAGAGAAGCAGTCGATTACGACAAGTATGAATTTGAAACCATGATTGTGACTAGCATACTGATCCAGCTGAGCGAGATCGGCTTGCCACAAATCGTCTAAACCTTTAATAATAGTTCGACGACGTGGATAATTTTTTCGAGCTGGTTTATGTAATTCCTTAACTACTTGAATTTTTTCTTTACTGTGCATGACTATGCATCACCATTAAGGATCTCTGCCAGTCTGAGAGACAGTAACGATTGCATACGCTTACCAGTTAATTTTAAATAATAATCTTCTATAGTTTTAGTCAATTCTCTCAATTCATCAATCTTATCTTGAAAATTTTCGATCATTGTGTTGCGAATATGTAGATCACATTCATCAGTATGCTGTTTAAGATTTGTGTAAAAATATTGTAATGCATGAATTATCCCTTCATCGATATATTGTTTTGTGCTGGCATCACTACCATCGATCGGGGTCTTAACGTTGCTCAGTCTACGATTGTTACAATCATAGTTTCCCTCTAGATTCAAATTTAATGTGTAAATAGGTGGACAAGACCTGCCCTTCGGTCTCGAAGCACGTCCGAACTTGTTTAAGGACATATTTTAACTAACTTGAATGAACTATAAATTATGAGACTTCTCTAAATGTATCTAACAATTTGGGGTTTGGCTGGGCCTGTTCACCAACTATTTTCAAATAACACTCTTCAACGATTTTAGCAAATTTTCGTATTCCATCAATCTCCTTTTCCAAAGCATCTTTAACCGTACTCTCAATATAATTATTATGTTGTTCGAGAGTCGCGTTAAACGTTTTCAATGTTGCATTGATATTTTCATCGGCATATTGCTTTGTGACGACATCATTGCTGCTAATCGGATAACTAACTTTGCACAGTCTGCGGGTTTTGAAATCCCCCTCATAATTCAATGAGTAAGGACTAATCCTAGATCTTGAAACACGTCCGAACTTGTTTAAAGACATCTTGTAAATAACGTTAGAGAATAATTTTCGCTTCCTTCATCTCATTAATTATGGCGATGATTTCGTTTTCGTGTGAAGTATTTCCGGCATCTTTTGATGCTATTAGTAACCTTAACCTGTCTACAAGTTCATTAGGATTATCCCAGAAAACATATTCCACAGGTTTTGTGTTATACTTAAGATGCATGCCAGAACCCTTCGCAGGGGTGGAGGTAGCCACCGGCCCCTTCATAAGAGGTTTAATAATATTAGAGTACTTAATTTTGTTGCTAGATTTTAATCGTCCCTTTGAAGTAAGGTGAGCACCAGTGAGATTTAAAATATCTTTGTAACTTTTCAAATCATCCTCAGTACTTTTTGGATTATCATAGAAAATTAGCTGGTAGAGACCATCAGTGCCTGCGAATCGAGTTTTGTTGATGATTATATCGCCAGACACTTTTTCAAAATCGATTTGTTTATTTCCTAGACTCCATACTGATTTGGTTTTGTCATACTTAGGACCATATTTCCAATCGATTTTAGGCGATTTATCCATAAATTCAGTTACGCATGATATAGCCACTTTAGGATATACGTTATCAAAATGGCCGTACACTTTGTCAATTCCTTTCTCAACATCATTTAAAGTTTCATTCATTTCTCCTAAAAGTGCAATTGGACTTTTCAAAGTGTTGCGCCACTTTTCCATAAATGATTCGACTTTCGGTTTTAGTTCCGGTTTTACTTCCGGTTTTAATTCATCCTTAACTTGTAGACTTGCTAGAGAGTTTGTCACAGGTTTGAAAATTTTTTGTAATGTTTCATCCTCCTCAAATTTACCTATTTTTAAGGCTGTATATTTTTTTCTAATCGTTCGAGCTAGTTCACTGATTTTCTTTGCGCGCTGCGCTTCTTGAATCTGTTCTTGCATCAACATCTCGATTAATAATAAGCGTATTGTGCTTATCATAACTTTATATACCTATCAAACCCTATTCTATATCGACCCTCATTCATATTGAAATCTTTAACAATAACCAGAGTTCCACAATTGGTATCATTCCAGCAGAGTGAGCATAGATTCTTGAAACCTCCGTATGAGATGTCTGGTGACACGTGTTCGTCATAAATATGTTTAAGGTTTACCTCATCTTGTTTAAATAAAACGATTACATTACAATTGTCTCGTATTAATTGTTTAGGTATTTTTGAATATGTCTGGCACAGATATGCAACATCTATACTTTTATGGCGACCCATGGAATAAAATTCTCTAATTTTATCCTGTTTGTCACAAGACACGTCATCAAAAATAAAGACTGAATTTTCTCTAGCCTCCGACGGTGCAATGACGTCATCGTTTGAACTAAATGGAAAATAACCAACACATTTAGCTTTTTTAAGAACATCTTGTAGTAACTGATATTTAGGTTGGTAAAGGGATTTACTGTAAAGGTAGATGTTCTTAAATTTCAACCCATTCTCGTTGAATATTAAACTAAGTAGACTGTTTGTTTTGCCACAACCGCTAGGACCGCAAAATATAGCTCTAATAGAGTTTGGCAAGAGTACTCCATGTTTAGATTTCTCACTCCGAACAAAATCTAAATTTTCGATTGGTAGAGATAACTGATGTGGTTCGATGCGCATCTTGTAAACATCTAATAATATATCACGTGCTTGCCTCATATATACATATCAGGATGTAAATAATAAACAGTTTTTCAATTAAGAATATTTATTTCCTACAGTGATATAGATTAATACATTTTCAAGGGAGGTAAGCTCGAATCTTCTGCTGCACAAGACTTCTGCACAGTGGACATTTCTCCATGAAGTCTGCACAACTCATACAGCACACCAAATGTCCACATGGAACCATCAAGACTTCTATGTCTTTGCAGTAGCAAACTTTACATGAAAACTCGATTGTAGTTTGGGGATTCGTGCTCCGAATGGCTTTTTCGGGTAGAATGTCCACAGGTTTGATTTCCCCCTTAATGAATGAACAATTAGGACTCCAGCTAGCATGATCTTGCCATGGATCATCATCCTTTTCCCATTTATATCCTTCGATATTGCAAAATGGACACTGGACAACGTCTTCATAATTCGTATAAAAAAATCCCGCTCGGGCAAGCTTTTCTGGGGATAGGAGGCTTGACCAGTTTTCAAACGTTCTTAGAAGACTCTCGTAATTATACTCCATCTCTCACTCAGTAATATTCTTACTATTTCAATAAATAATTTTGCTACTAGCAATGAAGAACATATAGTAATGTAGTAAATTAGTGGTACAAATGTGAGGTCTTTTATATGTTGTTCTTGACTGAGTTCTCTGGGTGTGACCATTGTGGGCGTGGTGGAAGGTGGGATCTCCCTCCACACACTTTCAGCAATCTTATGATTTTGTACGACTCGAAGTTTAAATTGTGTAGCATTTTTAGGTAGGCTTGCTACCAAAATTTTTTCAACTACCGTCTTAAATGGGAAACATTTTTTATCCTGGTCGCAAATAGATACCTTAGCATCTTCAGGGTTGTAAATATAGAACACATTATTTATTAGTGAGAACAATATAATGTGACCCAATCTCAGCAACATCTTGATTATAACTGAAATGTCTCGATAAATGTTCTTTTATATATGAGGAACTACATTAAATCTCGTACAGTTTCACTTAAAGGTAAATATTCCATTGCGCAGTCATGAATAATTATGCAGTAGGCTCGAGTTCTATCAGGAAACCCACTGCTGTTTTCTATGTCCAGCTTAACGTCAACTGTGTTTAATTTTATAGATTCACTCCGGCGAGAACAGTCAATGACAAACAAGGTTGCATTATCTTTGTAATCTGCATAGCTAAGTAGCGGTCGACTCTCCCCCACATTCATATAACTTGAATAAAATTCCACATAACTGTGATAGGCCTCCAGAAAGTCGTTACCATCAAAATTCAACCTCTGACGTTCGAATGGAAAATATTCACCGTTTACAATTAATCTCACATCTGTCGTATCTATGTGATCAAATGCCGTGGGATTTTTTTTTGAATTCTCATTGCGATTAGTCTGAAATCCCACGATGACGTACCGAGGAGTTGACACTGCTGCAGATGACTTTACAGCCCATATTTCTCTTCGGGAGTTTACAGTAAGATTTGGCAATTCGTGTAACTCCCACTTACGGAACGCAATTATAATTGGACGATCAACTTTTATAGATTTAAGGAGATCCAATCCAATCATATCATTCGGCTGAATATGTTTAACTTTTAATTCAATGTTGGAAATTGTTATTTCTGCAGTTATGGCAGGAAGCGGGGTTGCAGCGTCTTGGGTTAGTAATAAAGCATTGTTATCATTTCGAGCTCGTATTAATCTCACTGTTTGTTTGCCGCAAATTGCCATCTGATAATCGTTGAATATTCCAAACAGATGTTTTAGCGGTATTCTTACATTGAATGTTCCATCATTGTTGACAGCGAAAGATTTATCGACCCCAGCCCAGCTCGCTGTTGACATATATTTTTCGTCACTAGTAGTATAGCAAAGATACGATCTGATTGTGCTTACAATTCCCGGGTTTCTCACTACCTCCACTTCTTTACCATTTAGTTCGTAAGAAATAGAATCGAAGAGAAATGCCCCCGCATTGTTGGATAGTTTACAATCTCCGGCACCAGTTTTCTTAGTCACTGCACCTTTGACAAAAATTGAAGCATCGTACATCAATAACCATGCATCACCCTGATTAATGGTTATTTCCACAATATCATTATTCCTGAATGACTTTACAAATGGGTAATAGGTGCGCTTCTCTAAACGTTGGATAGATTCATCATATTTGGGAGTGCGATGCACATTAAACACTTGAGGTGTTAGGGACATAGCCAAGTGCTTTTAGAAATTGCTGATTTTCCAACGAGAGCCGACCTGCACCCTTCCGTGAAATCTTTACTAGTGAGTTTTTACAGCGTTGTGATTGTCTTTTATACGGTTGATATCTGTCACCAAAAACCAAAACCATTTTGTTTCTGATCGAACTCAAAAAATTTTATACACGCTTCAACTCCAACCGCACAATTATTTCCTCACCTCTAAAATTTACAGGGTGAAAGTTCTGATCGAGAATAGTTAACGTTAAATTATGAATCTCACGATTTGCAACTGGCATATACACCAAATTTTTCGGAGACTCGTCTATGGCGTAACCAGGATCACTGCTAACTGCAAACTCGTAAATCGTATGAGTTGGTTGATTTTTATAGTATGCTCCAGATGTTACGTTACAATCTATATGTATAGTTCTGACCTTCACGATGTTTACAGATATATCAGAAGTATGCAATTGACCAGACTCTAATAGACTAGGAGAAAACCCTAACACATGAGCAATAGAATCTGTTGGTCGAAAATCTACTGTATATTTATCACTGTAAATTTCGCACTGTAAGGTGCTATTATTAGCCTTTATTGAAATTGGATTTTTCTGATCAGATTCCTCTTTTCTTAAAGCGCGAACTATGTACGCTTCTAGAGCCTCAATTTCATACGACCCTGTGGGAATCACTAAACAATTGCGATATCCATCAGCGTTTATATAATAAAATTTGTTGACACCAACATCTATATTGGGTATGCTGTTATATGTGTGTAATCCTAGGAGTGCCAAACCATACTCAACATCTGGTTCTAAATGTATAGGAATATTAAAGTCAATAGATAGTGTTGAAGTAAATCCATGCAGGGTGAACAGCAGCGACATGATTGACGAATCTTCTCCACAACTACCACTTTTATAGGCCTCGACCACAAACAATAAAAAACATACAAACAAATAATATTTTATTTTCACAATTTTACACTTTTAAACTTTTTATTTAACTCGTACATAATAATCATGTTTTTCAGCTTTTCCAATTCTTCGATATGGCGACGTAGACTCACGTTCATTCTTCAGAAAATATAATATTAGTCGTTATACCAACAGGTCCCAAGCTTGTTAAAAAGTACCTTTTGTTATCACCATTCAACTCATCTATACGTTCTTGAGTTAATTTATCCGTAAACCTCTGCGGTAGAATCATCTTGAAGTCTTCAAATTCCACAACCACCTTTTCACCATACTTAGTATTTATTCTCTTAAAACTCTGAATCTCAAACTTTTCATTTACTTCCAAATCTCGAACGTTCACCAGATTTTTCTGCAGCAAGTTCTTATTTAAATTGTTTAAGAAGGACATGTTGAGTTTGTTGACAATATTCGCTGAACCTTGCCTATATAATGTTGGGACCTCCCCACCCCAGAGTAGGGGTGGACCCCACCCTCCCCCAAACCCTATGAGAGTATGACGCCAAACTTGTTGAGACAGGTTTGGCGTCATGCTCTCATAGTCTTACTACTCAGGTGGTGGCTGTTTCTTCTGGAAAACCCTACAGGTGAGTAATTTCTTTGATTTTTGCTTTAATTCAGCCCTGGCCATCTTTAGCTCAAAAACATAGCATTGTCCTTTTTTGAATGCCCACCATCTTGCGGCTGTTATCTTATTGAATATTTTCAAGTTTTGGTCACATTAGTCACACGTTACTTTCTTATTTTTCGGGTTAGGTCTCGATTCTGTGGTACCGAGCCACTCAAATAAATCTGACACGGATATCTTCACTTTTCTAGTAGATTCATATTAACTTATAGTTTTTTTCAACATTCTTAAATTCCGTACTTACCGTTCAAATCTCAAATAAATTCTTCGTGTTAAGTTTGATTTCAAATATCTTAAATTTCGAAATTCGGGCTGGAGCATTCTCAAAATGTTTTGTTTTAATTAAATTATAAGCACTTTGCTATTCCGGTCAGTTAAATATTATCTATAAATTTAAAAAAAACTACGCATAGTTTTCCACAGTTTAGTATAGTTTTAAACATTTAATTTTTATCATTATTTGTCATATTAAGTAACTTTGGAATCATTATTCAATTTTAAATATTAATCGTAACCTTGTGGTTTATAAATTTTTGTAAAAGGCTTAGTCCTTGTCTAATGCTACTTTCTTTCTGATTTGTTCATGCTTGCACACCATCTCTGACTCTACGACCACAGCCCTCTGACGAGGAACAACGTAACGAGAGTTGCGTAGGCATCGAGAGGAGTTGCGTTGGCATAGGTGCCGACTCCTGGTCAGCTCTACTTCGGCGAAAAACCCCTGAGAAGATTTGCAAGCCACAACATCTGCAGCGCCTACACGAGCAGACAAAGACCGGAGGAAGCCCTAGCCTCGCCCCGCACAACTACGAGCCTCGTTTGAGCGTAAGCGACTGAATACGCAGTTCCAACTTATTATTCAGAAGAATTATAATTATTATAGCTGAACAGTCAGAGTATTTGTAACAACAATTTCACTTTTAGATTCAAGTCATTTTCTAACTAAAAATTTAACTCATTTTCTAGTTTATTATACGGGTGGCCCATCACGAACTGCATCGATCTATATATGGAAAAGTAAAAGTAGGAGAATTCTGAAAATTTGGCACCTCACCAACGCCGATGGGCGCTGCTCAACTAAAATATTTTGCTGAATCTGGCACTTCCGGTTATACCGGAAGTCGATATCAACTTTCTTATCTCAAATAGAACACCCTATATATTATTGCATTTTTGGATTCTAGGCATCATTTTGGAACAAAAACTTGCAACATGTCCTATGTCTAAATCCTACCGTTTTTGAGATATTTGCATTTTTCTGAGAAAAATTACAGGTGCAGACCTAAAGTCAATTAGCCATTTATACGAGGAAATCGCGAAATTTCAAAACGAATTTTTGGTATCGTGTAACAGAAGCCCTGACCTAGTGATCTCTGCTGAGAAATAAATCCGTTCTTATACAGGGTGTTCACAAAATATGAATAAAAATTACATTGAAAATGTGCTTAAATCTCGAAATTTTCAAATGGAAACCCTCATTTTTTTAATGCGATCTTATTCACCACTAAAAATGATGACAACTTTGTGTAAGGTTGCCTATACCTAAATGCAGTAATTTTCGATTAATTTACGAAAAACTCACTTTTTGCCCATAAAATGCGGGGTTTGCTTAACGCTTGGAAAATCATATTAGCCGTGGACGTTATAAAGACAATCGCGGCTGAGGAAATGTCACTTGGTTTATAAATTATTGTCAACAATAATGCCGGCGCGGCGCCCTTAAATTATACAAACGAAGATTATTTAAATTTGTTTATTATCTACTGAGAATGCAACAAAGTAATATCAAGAACGTGCGATACATTTGAGGCTCGCTATCCACAAAAACAAAACCATAGAAACCTTAGACAAAGTTGTCATCATTTTTAGTGGTGAATAAGATCGCATTAAAAAATGGGGGTTTCCATTTGAAAATTTGGAGATTTAAGCACATTTTGAACGTAATTTTTATTCATATTTTGTGAACACCCTATATAAGAACGGTTTTATTTCTCAGAAGAAATCACTAGGTCAGGGCTTCTGTTACACGATGCCAAAAATTCGTTTTGAAATTTAGCGGTTTCCTCGTATAAATTGCTAATGGACTTTTTTTTCGGAAAAATGCAAATATCTCAAAAACGGTTGGATTTAGACATAGGACATGGTGCATGTTTTTGTTCCAAAATGATGCCTAGAATCCAAAAATACAATAATATACAGGGTGTCCATTTGAGATAAGAAAGTTGATATCGACTTCCGGTATAACCGGAAGTGCCAGATACACCAAAATATTTTAGTTGAGCAGAGTCCATCGGCACTGGTGAGGTGCCAAATTGTCAGAATTTTCCTACTTGTAGTTTTCCATATATAGATCGATGCAGTTCGTGGTGGGCCACCCTGTATAGTTGCTCAAATTTAACTTTATTCTCAAAATTGTAACATCACTCAAATTTGTGATCAATAAATTATATTGTAATAAGGTAACAGGATTTTATTGAGCAGACCCAGCTATAGCAGACCTCGGTTCGTTATAAGGTCTGCAATAAAGACGTTTCATTATACGAAATTAAACTTTACACAGCATTTATATACAGTGCTATTCATAAAGTGTGCACCAAATGGGAAAAATTTGTGTTATTCTATTTTTTGAAAATCTGTTTTTGGGATATGTTGGTGCATGTTTTGTTTACACTATTGCGCCTAAAGAGGGTCGTGATGTCACAGCCCATGTCAAATTTGACATTTAAAATAAAAAATTGGGAAAAATCAGGTTTGCCTTGAAAATATCGGAAAAACTTATTAAGAAAATGTGTTTGTATTGCATTACTGTGCCTTTATGAAAATTTTCAGAAGGATATCACGATATTCGTTTTTTTTTTCTTAGTTATTCCTCTTCAAATCGGTACTCAATATTTTTTCCCGCACATAACCGAAGAAACTTATTTAGTGGTTGCTCTCTTACTAAATCATAACAATACCTACAAATAAATTTCAATGCAAAGTTAAGGAGAAACATGAGATTTATTAAAATCGCTATTGTGTAAGAACGCAATCTTGGTGCCACGTTACTTTTATATAAGTTTATTTCCCGGGCTAGTGTTGTAATATTTTTACATAAAATACATCCATATTTTGAAATTCAGTGAAACAAAATTATAAGGTACAGTTTTGTATCGAATTTTTTGGATTCAGTTTCCATTCCAGGAATATCAAGTAAGAAACACGAACATCGTGATATCATTCTGAAAATTTGCACATGGGCACAGTAATGCAATACAAACACATTTTCTAAATAACTTTTTCCGATATTTTCAAGGCGAACCTGATTTTTTCCAACTATTTATTTTAATGTCAAATTTGACAGGCATAAGCTGTCACGTCACGACCCTCTTTAGGCGAATAGTGTAAACAAAACATGCACCAACATATCCCAAAATCAGATTTAAAAAAAATAGAATAATACAAATATACAAATTTTTAATATTCGAAATCTACCTCTTTAGAGGATCGACTTGAAGCCGATCGAGTATTAGAAAATAAAGCATGGCAAAGAGTTAAGAGCGTTCTATATCAGCTGATCAACTCTGCCTCGATTTTCCTCGTCCTTTACGTCTGTATCGGTCCCCCCTCGTGTACCCCTATTTTAGGCAACCATAAATAATGCAATGTAAATATGTGTATGCCAGGAAACAAAAGATATCCAGGTCACCGCGCAGTGGTCACCGCTAACGTGTACCATTATTTTATAATATTATAATGACGAAATAATTTGTTTCTGGGGTATTTTTAATATATTCTCTTCACAAGAATGATTTGCCATGCACTTTTACTTGTTTATTACTCTGGATCTACCATTTGGGCGGTTTATGTTCTGTAATGTATCTATGTATGATTAAATTAACATAAGTACCTATTAGCTATTTGAAAAAACAGTCAATTTTCTTTCAGTGGAGTAAGAGAGTAAAATTAAACAAAACAAAATTCTCTCAGTAAATTTTATTACCTATTTGTATATATTTTTTTAATACATTTATTCATCGTAGATAGTTGGGAAATCCTATCAATATCTGCAGCTGAATACAAAATACAGGTAAAAATCAAATGGATGAAAATTTTTGTTGCCTTAATTATACTATAATTTTTTTCAGTACATCAAAGGAGTTTATGAAAACGAGGTAAAAGCTACAGTTCTGGCTTTATATTTTCTTAAATGATTCTGACATATTTACGTATCACAGTGTTTAATTTCCATAACAATATTTTAGTGTTAATTGTATAAGCTAATATAATAATTATTATAAAACGTAGTTCAGTAATATAATGATTTATATAGGACAAAATTCATAAAGTTTTGAAAATTGGTGGAAGAAATGTTAGAGATTACATAAGAATTCCTAAATCACAAAGTTCCTGTGTTACCTAGCGGTCACTTAGAATCGCTTGTGATTGGTCTTGAACAGTAGATCACTTTGGAGCAGTCCGATGGAAAGCACGTCATAACTTCTTACTATATTTTTAAATTTATTTAATTTTTTTAACTGTAAAAATTTATGGGTACCTACTGTTACTGGTACGGTAGGTAAAATTTGACAGGAATTTGGAGCTATCACACTCTAGTACAATTTTGTGAACAATTCTAGTACATTTGCCATAGGTCAAAAGCACAACGCTTTTCAACACTTTATGATTTTTGTCTGATATATCACAATAATTATTACTATAATATTACTGAATTAATAATGGTAATTTATATTTCCATTTTTTTTACTTCCTAAAACATAAATAAATGTTATTACTTGTATAATAAAAATTATACTTATAACTTCTATTCTTTTTGTGTGTTGCGCCGACACTTGCTTTCGCCAAAAAGATGACAGTCAACCATAGCATCCTTACTAAATACCGTTTTAGTTCACTATTTGAAGAGGTCATTTTTTTACTTGTGTCTTGCCCTAAACAAATTGTTAATTAACATGGTTTGAATTAAGAATAAATTATTTTTATACTGTCCTTTTTCGGAGTCGAGTGTCTACAGGAAGATTATATACTTTCTAAACACCATTTACTCGTCCGAATAGCTCACCAATCACCATCTGCTTGTGCAGGGGGTGGCCGCCTTAAATCGGCCCGGCACGTAGGCCACAGTGGGCCCGTTGTGCACCAATCACCATTTAGTTCTTTGTTATTCATCCCCCATCGCATATCTGAAACATTATTATATATATAATAAATTATTATTATCAAGAGTTCATCTATCATAAAAAATGAAGTAATGTGGTTTTACTTTATAAAACAATGATCTTGTTTTTAAAATGAAAGTTAATACAAAATTAACAAAAAAAGAGACTCACACATATACCCCTAATTGTACTATTATTTTCTAAGATCTGATTGGTGATTACCATTACTCACCACAAATGACTCTAATTTTCTTAGAAAAGGTTGGCAATAGATGATTCCTACATTCTACCTTTTCAATAAGGACATTGCCATATGGTCTACTTTCAAGAAGTTTATTGTATACGCTGCTATCACCATCTCCAACAAGTCGTTTGAAGATGACACCATGCAATTCCATGCTTCTTTTGAACCCCTCCACAATAATATCACTCTCCATACTTGTCGAGGTTGACGACCAATTTTTGTAACATTGGTGCTCTGGTGCGGCCAAGCATTTGGATTCTGCTCGAGAACAAATACAACAGTACTTGTTCCGAACACCGAGGAAAAGTATCTTATGGGTTCTTGCACCAATAATGCACGCCTAAAAATAAAATTTACTAATAACATACAACATGAACGAAGGTTTTTGTTGACACATTTTGACAATTCGCATCAAAAGTCATTTTAGAACAAAAAATTCCTATTTTCAAAGAGAGGTAAACTTCAGATTCTATATCACAGATTAAATAATATAATATATGAAATTCTATAATATCTACTCGTAGTAAGACCAACAGGTATGCTACAAAACTGCCCATTTAGATTCAGTAGGGGCGTACGGGGGGGGGGGGGGTAACTAGCAACCCTTTTTTATACCCAATTTCTGCTCCAATGGCTTTAAAAAATGCGTTCACTTGTTAAATTCTGATACCTACTTATAATATGTATCCCAAACAATAAAATTACCTTGTTATACCAATAATAATTATTGCCAAAGTTTGTCTACAAAAACCGCGAACATCCTGTATAATGTAATGTACAAAAGAATAAATCACATTTATACTTACCACCCCAGATTTAGCATCATAATTTATAGAATATGAGCGTTTACTCCAAGCACCATCAGCTACCACCGTTATTAGTGGTACACCATTTTTGTCGATTTCGCCCCAAATTTCTCGCCATCTCAGCTTCTTCTTTGCCAGCATCTTCAATGGTTCTCCATGCAATATTATGAATAGCATCTGCCATGGTCTCCTCGTATTCGTAATATGTTGATGGGGCCATAAATGGGATATTTAGTGAAGTGAATAGTGTTTCACTGCCAGAATATCCAGAGCCACTTGATATGCTACTCAGGACAAGTCCCTTGTTTGGATCAATGCTGTCGCTGCTGCCTTCAGTGGTATCACATAAGCTTACAGATTTGGTAATATTACACATTTTGCATTTGAATGTGATAATACTATTAATCCCCATTCTTCTTTCACTAGTTGGGTACATATCTTCAAACGAACAGTCGAAAGGGGGATGTTTTCCAATTCTGGAAATTTCCTTGAATAAACGTCCTACATCGACTATTCTTCTGCCTCCCAGTAATATTTCTTCCTTTTCTATGGTATGGTTGGTTCTCAGTTCTGGCAGTATACTGAAGAATGGAACATATATACAGGATGTTTCACTAATAATGGTGCATATTTTAATAGCAGACAACTGACATGAAAATACAGCGATTATGCCAAAGATGTCTTTTCAGAATCTCGCTTTTTGATTTACACTGTGATTTTTTGCTCTTTTTGGCACTATTAGGTCAGTCGAACTGAAAATTTGCAAACTTATTAGATTTGCCCCCGCCCTCTAGTGGCAAGTTCAAAACTGATAAGTCATTTAATGCGCTAATAACGCAGGGATTTATCCTCTAAGAAAACATAAGTATAAAATATTTCAGCCCGATTGACTTATTGGTTCGGAAAAATGACAGAAGAGGAAGATATTCTTTAAACTTTTTTATAGGGTGTAGACCGAATCGCTATTTTGACGCCAGCTAACTGCTATTAAAATATTATGTGCAATTACTAATCCCATCCAATATATCGATAGAAGCAAAATATTTTGATTAGGTATAGTTTAGGATCTTACTTGTTTGCTGGCAAATTTTCAAATGTGGTGATCTCTTCTCTGATCTCTTCTTGACAACTTAGATCTGCATCCATAAGAATTATCCTAAAATAAATTTTATTTGAAAAATATAAGTTATAAGGAAAATCCAGGGCCGGTAAATAATGTATCATTTCTACTTACTCTTCATCTTCTACACGGTGTATATCTCCCCCGATTTTTATTTAAAGTTTGGCTACCCTTCTATTTTCGATGTCCCTGAACACGAATCTAACATTGGTTATGGTGCTCGGACGTATTTTCGGGGAAAATGAATTTTCAAATTTCCTCACGTTTCACGGTGATGTTTGTGGTTATAATCGGGATGATTTTTTACTGTACGCAGCACAAACTAATCACCACACTATTTTGCAACATCGAAACTTTGCGAAAACCCGGAGAAAAACCGAAATTTTGAAAGATTTATGCCGTCTTTACGTACACGCTATTTTCGCCCGATATTCGGGCCGTACGCTAATTTTGGCTATGTCGGGCGAAAATCTTTCAAAAGGTGCAAAACAGTGTGGTGATTAGTTTCAGCTCCGTACAGTAAAAATTAATCTCGATAACCACAAATATCACCGTAAAAAGTGACGTGTGAAAAGGAAATTTGAAAATTCATTTTTTCGGAAACTACCTACGTCCGAGCACCAAAAACTAAGTTCAGATTCGTGTTCAGGGACCCCGAAAATAGGGGGGTAGCCAAAATTTCAAAAAAATCGAGGAAAATACACCGGGCGGAAGTTTCACCTTTTTTTCAGGTAAAAAAAATGAAAATATAACCCGAAACGCAATAAGGGGGCGGATAACCTTGAATGGGTCACCCTGTAACCTACGTTATTTTTATATTTCTGGGTTTTTATTGTTTATTTTTTAATACATTACATCAGCTGTTTAGATATTCTGTGCTAATAAATAGGTATACCTATCTCCAAAAATAAGGAGTATAAAGGCTTATTAGGTATATAGGAGCAGGGGTGAAATTAATATTCGTAAAGTTAGAAAAATCTCCCTTCATTTACTTATGTAGGTACCTACGTAGGTATATTACAAAATGTTGACAATAACCTACTTGGTTTTGCAATAGTTGCTATTGTAGACAGAGAGAGACGGAACATTTTTCATAATGTTATCTACCTACCTATATAGTTATATCATAGAAGAATCTACGTCGTAGTAGATTCTTTTATGGTTATTGTTATTGTAAATTTTCGAGATCCTTGAACACGAATGTCAGATTCGTGGCGGACGTAGGTATTTAGTTGCCGAGAAAATAAATTTTCAAATTTCCTTTTGTCAGCTCAAACTAATGACCACAATATTTTGTACGTTTTCGGCGCCGAATGTCGGGCGAAAATAAATCTAGGAGAATGTCGGTTTTCCACGGGTTTTTGCGAAGTTACGATGTTGTAAAATCTGCAAATACCTAGTGTTGTGATTAGTTTGAGCTGCATACACTAAAATATTCGTTTTGCTTTACGTACCTTAGTTTCGCCAATCGTTTGTTTTTTTCTCCTAACTGACAAATATTTCTTGGTTGTTTGTAGTCTTCTCATGGCGATGGTAGGTACCTACATACCTAAACAAAACCACCAAAATACACGCAACAAAAGGTAAAGACACGATAGTAATGTACATAGTTCCAAATTGGCACAAAGAGTACAAAAATAAACGATAGTATTATAGTGTAGTGGAAACAACTAAAGGCGGATCACAACTGAACTATATATCAGAACTATAAAAGTCCGTATTTCGCGCCCAACGCCAATAATAAATAAGTAGGTCACGTTACTGTGCTGGTCATATAAAAAACAAAAAAAAAAAACTGGTGAGACCGAGACCACTGCGGGGCGGGGAGGGGAGGAAGGAGGAGTTACGGGCCAGTCGGCGACTGCTGCAACCACCAAAACAATGGTACAGGGTGATTATTTTTGGGCTGACAACCTGAGAATACAGAATAAAATCGCAGAAAATATAGTACGAAGATTTTCTGTGATAAAATGCCATAGATTACCATCACAGAATGAATAATAGTGTATTGCCATATCATATAAAAATATATTAGAATAGGCAGTAAAATAAGTAAAGTAATATTTAGGTAATAAGTAGGTATACAGGGTGGTCACTCTTAGAGTGCATACCATTGGGATATCCGAAACGGTAAGAGATACAGCGTGGGTTAAATTAGAGAAAAGTTGCGTTTTTGTATGCCTTTCAATAATCTGAATAGAAATCTAAGATATCTTGAGTACTTCCTGAAATATTGCTGAAAAACTGAAAATATGCGCATAACTTTTTTTATATGTAATGGAAAATTTATGAAACCTGGCAATCTTACATTTCTCGATGTAAGCTTTTCAATGGAAATGTCAAATAATTCCTACGCCAACTAGATTCGTTTCGGGTATCCCAATGGTATGTACTGTAATATATAATAATAATAAATAATTAAAAATTTTAAAATACCTATACTCATGTTATTACTCCATCATAGCTCATAGCCCCATAGCACAGCTTATAGCTCGTTCTAGACGTCTAGAAGTGGTAGAACAATAGTTGGATGAAAACAAACTCACTTTTTAGGTGCCTATACATGGTTGGCGCATATGAATTGGTGTAGGGTGTAAATAGCAAAACAAATTCGCCTTGGATGTGATATTTTGCGGGAATATAAATTGTAATATTGTTAGCCTAAAATCAGGATGTCAAAAGGGGCAAAATCTATCACTAAAGCATAGGTGCAACGTTTTTGCGATTAGTTGACAAAAGTAAAAAAACCAGGTTTATTTTCGAAAATATGAAAACGGAGTTGATAAGAATTAGAATCTCCATTTTCGGACCAACCAGTCGATTTTCACGTTTCTCCGATATGGCCCCTTTTTTTGGAACGCAGGAAAAAGTTTGATGTTTTCAATGAATAGATGTATATACAGCATGTTTCACTTTAAAACGGACATTTGCGTATTTTTCGAAATTTTGGTCGATCTTCAAAATTATTTTTTTTAACATATCGTATTCAAAGAGCTCTATCCTTTGGGCTACAGTTTTTTTTATATACGATCATTCCATGGCCTACTGCAATCAAACGAAGACCCCAAAAATCACGAAATCGTGTTAGGCACTTTTTGTTTGAAAAAATAATTAGTACCATCGAATTCAGCTTAGCTCAGATGCCTATTTCCGCAGTTTCAATATTCTAGCACTTACAGGGTGTTCAGAAAATAGGGCCAAATTTCAAAAAAATTGCACATTTAGGAGTGCCCTGTATAAAACACGGGCCTTATTTTGTGAATGTTTTTTCACAAATCGAAAAGGTCTTGCCCAAGGTACTATTACAAATGATTTGGTTTGTCTATCTCATACGGAAAGAATAAGCGAATTTGCAATTTTTTTTTTCAATTTCTTGTCGTAAATTCAAACCTTTTTTAAATTTTTTAGCTTTTACTAATCCTCGTTATAACTTGTCCAACATTTTTTTTTGCAGTTAGCAGTAACCCTCTGCAGCTTGCTGTTCTTCCCCTTAAAAATTGATTGGAATGTGTGTCGTTCGATTTCAGGAGAATAGCTGCAGAGGGTTACTGCTAATTGCAAAAAAGGTTGGAGAAATGTATACAGGTTGTAAGGAGCATTAGAAGAAGCTACCAAAATTTAAAAAAAGTTTTGAATTTACGACCAGAATTTAAAAAGAAATGGGCAAATTGGCTTTTTATTTCCGAACACCCTGTATGAGGTAGACATACGAAATCATTTGTAATAGTACCTTGGCCAAGACCTTTTCGATTTGTGAAAAAACATTCACAAAATAAGGCCCGTGTTTCATACAAAGCACTCATAAAAGTGCAATTTTTTCAAAATTTTTCCCTATTTTCTGAACACCCTGTAAGTGCTAGAATATTGAAACCGCGGAAATAGGCATCTGAGGTAAGCTGAATTCTATGGAACTGATTATTTTTTCAAACAAAAAATGCCTAACACGATTTCGTGATTTTTGGGGTCTTCGTTTGATTGCAGTAGGCCATGGAATGATCGTATATAAAAAAAACTGTAGCCCAAAGGGTAGAGCTCTTTGAATACGATATGCTAAAAAAAATAATTTTGAAGATCGACCAAAATTTCGAAAAATACGCAATTGTCCGTTTTAAAGTGAAACACACTGTATAGTGTATAGGGCCAACTTAACTGATTATTTAGGTACCGTACTTTGGGCGTCTTGCCAAAATTACCATCAAACTATAATATAACTCAGTTTTTTTAAATTTACACCTCCAGTTTTCTTCACAGAATTGCGGATGATACCTTTTATGTTGTTTCGAAAAAATTCATGTTTTAATTTTTTTGCTTTTTCAAAACTGCAAAAATTCTTATCATCCGCAATTCTTATGTAAAATATAAGCGGATTAGTAAAAGAATGGTTCATTTTTATCAAATATTAAAGGAGAAAAATGCGAAATGGGAAATTCAATATGGCCACCACTACCATAGAACATTCTTAAGTAATAAAAAAACTCCTTGGTAATTTTTTTAGGCGTCCTTGAATATTTGTGGCTGCTGAGAATATATGTTGCTGTTTTCTAAATTAATATCGAATGCATGGGTATTTTTATAGTTTTGATGTTGATTCAGTGTTAAGCATCTCGTTGTTTTCTCCGCAACTGTACAAAAAAATATTACAGCAATTAACAAAATCGACGAAAGAGAAAAATAGCATAAAACATTATACACAAAGTGGCCACAATCAGTTAAATAAGGTCACCCATGTATTCATATAATACCTATAATAATAATATAAATATAAAATACATTATAATCCCAAGTAAATGTAAATAGATGACCAAACAGCCAAACTTCAAATTCCCACCGGCACCTTCACCAGAAATCGAACTAACCCATTTATCCCGTCACGTTAGCGCGACTGCGACCTAGACTATCTGAAATCCGCATCGCCGGTAGAGGACGGTAGCAATCAAGCACTGAATATTATTTTCGCTATTTCGCAAATTATTTAAAAACGGCTAAGTTTTAAACATTTTTACAAGAGGTAAAATATGTTTAATTTTCTTCACAGAATTGCAGATGATACCTTTTATGTTGTTTTGAAAAAAATCCAGGTTTTATTTTTTTTATTTCTTTCAAAACTGCAAAAATTCTTATCATCTGCAATTCTTATGTAAAAAATAAGCGGATTAGTAAAAGAATGGTTCATTTTTATCAAATATTAAAGGAGAAAAATGCGAAATGGGAAATTCAATATGGCTGTCACTACCATAGAACATTCTTAAGTCTAAGGATGCAAAGCTAGGTGGTTTGTTACTACACTAAACGCAAGTTAGGCATGGGCTTAAAAAATCGTTCAATTGTGTTCTAGTGAAAAAGGTTGAAAAATCATTGAAAAAATCATTTAACGCAAATCAACTTAATAATAAAAAAGGAATTAAGAAAACTACACTAGCTGCAATTAAAGCGGCACGTTTAGCAGTTAAAAAAGTAGGTGGAATTAATAATGTGCGAATCCTCAGAATAATTCCGTTTGAGGCGAGCGATGGGTTTCTTCCTTTGATTCCAATCCTAGGTACTTTGGAAGCTCTTGGATCGGTGGCAGGCGGTGCTAGCCAAATTGCTAAAACAGTTATCGCTGCGAAAGATATGCAGGAAAAGATGGAAGAACAAAAACGTCATAACAACGCAATGGAAGCAATCGGATCGGGGCTTTACTTGAGAAAAACAAGCGAGGCTTTGGTTTATTTTTAAGGAAAGAAAAAATCTCCCAGTGAAGCTACCCAAGAGACCATTAACTAACGTTGACTTCGAAAAATTTGCCAGGAAATTAAAGTTGTAATATTTTAGAGGTGAATTCAAGAGAGATGCACTTCTAAGCAAACCACATGCGTACGAATCAGCAATTATTAATTTAGATGTTAAAAATTATAGAGGCACTCGGCACTCACTGGGTAGCATATAAGAAAGATAATAATATTGTTGATTACTTTGATAGTTTTGGTAACTTAAAACCACCGAAGGAACTTGTCAAATATTTAGGAAAAGTTAAAATTGTATATAATAACGATGCATAACAAAAATTTAACGAAATTTAACGAAAGAAATTAGTTCATCTTTGTCTCGAATTTCTTTATAAAAAGACCTGACCGACTGCTAGTCATGTTACTGTTATTCACGTTGAAAGGCTACAGTTCTGTGCTCTCGGTTGATTGCAATAATCCCATTTATTTAGAACCCAATTTACAATACGGCTTAGTGTTGGTCGGGTTTTATTCATATAATACGATACCGACTATTGAGGCACCGAATAATAAATTTTATTTAATCGATCAAGGAAACGAACTGAAAGTTTTAGAAATACCCACAGGATCTTACGAAATTGCTGCCATAGAGACAGCGATAATTAAAATTTTAAGAAATGTTAACGAAATATTCAATTTTTCAATGAAAGCTAATACTAACACTACAGTGTGAAATATACAGCGATAAATATACGATTGATTTTCGACCAAAAGATTCGATTGCCGCATTGCTTGGTTATTCCAATCTTTTACTACGCACACTAAGTGACGCATCAGATTTACCGGGGAATATCGTCAAAACCAGAACAATACATATTGATAGCAATTTAACCTCTGGAGCGTACTATCGACAACAGACCTACTAATACTATTTACGAGTTTTCTCCTGAATGTAATCCGGGGAACGCCATAGACGCAACCCCCAGAAACCTACTTTACTTACCTGTCACTAAACAGGAAATAAACAATATAACCTTATCGATTTTGGATCAAAATTTTCAGTTAGTAAATTTCCGTGGAGAAGCAATAATTGTGAGTAGTAAGTAAGTAAAACCTTTGTAATGTGTCTCGTTTTCTGTAAGGGTCTCACATATAAAAGTTAGTTAAACCACTTTCACACTCTCGCCTGAACCTCACAAGCGTCAACCTCGCAACCTGACGCCTACACCTAAAAGCATAAATATTTTAAAGTCGCTCGGATATAATGTCGTTGACACCAAATGTATTCGACGTGTATCAAAGCCCAAAGTATGATGAGTCAATCCAATGCATAGAAAGCCGTACTTACTATCCTTTCATTAAGTCTTTTATTAATAATGACATCATTGAAATAACAATTAACCAGGGAGATGCTTGGTTATTAATGTACGACGCCGCACTTTTTATTAAAGGAGAAATAAAACCTACCCAAGGAGAAGGCACCTGCGAATTAGTTAATAATGCCGCGGCTTTCTTCTTCGACTCTATATCTTACGAACTTAACGGACAAGATCTAACGGTCGGAGTAGTCATTACTAACATCGAAATGAAAGTAAAACATATAATACCAAATGATAAAATTAAGTTTAACTTATTGCAAGCCCTCAAGAGTAATAAACCCATCTTAATACCATTTCGCAAATAGGAGTTACACAAATTACCTAATTTCACCGTAAATGCCACAAAAGAAATATTGTCCTTTAAAACCTCTGCCACAGTGGAAAGCCCAAGGATTGTTATTGTCGGCTTTCAGACCAACCGCAAAGAAAATTTAAAAGTCGATCCGACATACTTTGATCACGTCGCCTTATAATAAAGGGTGAATACTCTCCGTTTGAACGCTTGCGGCAAGATTTCAATAGGGATTACTTGGAAGTTTACAATTACAGAGACTTCTACCCAAGCTTTATGAATACTCACGATAAGAGCCCAATACTTAATTATGCTGACTTTAGAGACCGGGCGATGCTGTTCGTTATCGACTGCTCACGTCGCAATGAAACAATTAAAATGAGCACTGTTGATGTTAAACTGGATATTGAAAGCTCTCAAGGATTTCCAGATAAGACCCGTGCTTATTGCCTCATTATTCACGATAAAGTTTTGGAGTATTTACCGTTGAGCGAAACTGTAAGAAGCTATAAGATGTAAACAGATCCCAGATATAAATGCATTGACATCAGCACCATACCAACAGTTTTATTCGAGAACTAAGTTAAGATGAAGGTTGCTTTAGTCGACATTCAAGGGTTCTCGGTGGAGAATGAGTTTTATCCGAAAGAATTGACAATTAAAATTAATGGACAAGTTATGCATATGGTTATAGCTCCGCCAATAAGTTTTATGTCTCTTAATAATTTCAATAAGAGGCACGTGCGAGATGTGGAAACAATTTTCCAGAGTACAATAAATTGGTTGAAATACCGCAAACTGCTCTACTAGACGTCCACATAGTTTACGTGAATAATCAACAATAAAGTGGTCGATGTGGGAAATTTGCAAAACAATTGGATTGAGGTGCCGCTATTTGAAAAAGACATTCCGAAGTGTCTCTAACACAATGAATATAAAAAATGGATGTGTAGCTTTAGGAATTGTCAAAAATTATATTCTTGGTTAGAAAAATACTTAATTGTTGGCTACTGCGAAATAATTTTTTACCATTTGATTAGGGGATTGTTACTTTTTCTTTCTTCGCCTTGATTTCTCTTTCTTTAGTATGATTTTTTATATTCGCTTTGAGGTGATGTAAGGTTCGATCATAATATGTTGGGATTATCACTATATTATATTATTTAAGTTGGTGTTGTTAGAGGATAGTGATTAACTTACAGTGTGAGCATTCGAGCATGCCCAGACAAGTTATTAAACCTAAGCGACTCGAATGCTTCATTACATCTACGTTACACCATAAATTAATAAATCAACAAATTATGAGTTAAGTTCACTTCAATATTTATTTATATTATATTATTTTACAAACATGTTTTTTTGGTTGTTGTAACTTTTTTAAATAAATATTGTTTATTATTATTACTAAAAGTTGTAAGTTTTTACTTAAATAAAGGCTTTCATTTGCATTTTGTTGTTTGATTCAGACCTATAAAAGAGAGAGAAAACTTTAGTGGGTCACACTTTCGAAAATGATGTTGAGTGCAGAATACCTGTTACTTGCAATGGTATAGACAAGGCAATAATAATAAAATAAATAAAGTTCCTTTAGCCTAAATTAATATAGCACCACCCTGTAAAATCAGACCGATTAAAATAAAACCGACGCGCGCGAGAAAAAAAACATATGTACAAAAAATATACGGCTCACTAGGAGCATAAAGAAAGGCATTTGCGTCTTCAACACCAAACCGAAAACATTGAAAATAGTCAAGCTGCAATATTTCCTAGAAAGTGTCTAACATATAGCAAATAAGCTGAACCAGATACTGTTCAGGGTAAGATGCAATCTGTCTGTGAATGTTTTGATCAATGTATACTAAGAGTAGGGTTTTTTCATTGTTATTTCATATATATGGTGTGGGTTATATATACAACATCTTAATAATCCTTTAGCCGATTTTGTTTAAATCTGGCAGTGTTATTTACGGTAGAGAAGGGTTAATTTAGCCGTAAATAGATTCAAATTATTAAGTCCACTGACGTCCCGGGGGGGCACCGTGACCAATATATTTTTTTTAATGTGCGCCACTGACTTTCTTAAAACTTCTATATTTTTATCGCATTAAGGAATTAAGAGTACAACTTTTGAATTTTTTTTTGTATCTGGATTCGTTTTCGAGAAAAAAATAAAAATGTTGGTTAAGGGACGCCACTGGACTTGATAATAATTGTAATCTACTTTTATATTTTTTTCGCATTAAGCAACTAAGAATACAACTTTTTGGTATCTTGAATCTTGTTCGTATCTTCGTTTTCGAGAAAGCAGAAATGCAACAACAAAGCAATGACATGCAATAAACTGGATTTATTTTTTTTCTCTCGAAAACGAAGCCAGATACGAAAAAAATTAAAGAGACAAAAGAGTTGTATTTTTAGTTCCTTAATGCGAAAGAAAATAAAAAAGTTTTAAAAAAGTCAGTGGAGCACTTTTTTTCAAAAATATTGATCACGGTGCCCCCGGGCCGCCACTGGACTTAATAATTTAAATCTACTTAGGGCTAAATTAACCCCTCTCTACTTTAAATAACACTGCCAGATTTAAACAAAATTGGCTAAAGGATTATTAAGATGTTGAAAAAATTTTTTTATTGAAAACGAAGCGATACCGGACCTATGTTTATGTAAACTTTTCGTCTTAAAATCACTCAAAGAATCACCCCTTGAAGTTAGGCTACGTACTTAAATAACGCCCTGTATAAAGCTGTACGTTCGTGAACAAATTCATTCAGTTTCAACTATGAGTTATATCAATACCAGTTCAACAAACACCACTCCTTTGGAGTGGGACTACACTGATGAAAAGATGGAGGTCGAAGTATCAAGAGATCCAGCCCACATCTGGAAACCAAACCACGACTGCTCGACTGCCCGAAGACCCCTGGGATGCTTGGAAGACCGAAGATCAACTACCCTGGGACGCTGGAAGAACCGAAGGCACCTCGGACTCCTGGGAAGCTGGGAAGACTGACTACCAACACTCCTGGGACGCTGGGAAGGCTGATAACCACTGGGAAGCTGAGAAAACTGATGATCAACACTCCTGGCAAGCTGGGAAGACTGATTAGCACTGGAATGCTTGGAAGACTGAAGACCACTGGGACGCTGACAACTACTGGGATACCTCGAGTGAAGGCGAGGAGTGTTACGAACCCAGACTGGAGGAAAGGAACGTTCTCCGCCAAGTCCCTCCAGGGCTGAGCAACTCTGCCCGGCGGGAATTTCGCAACCAAGAGCGGGCGAGGATGCAGAGAATCTAATCTAATTCTATTTTTTATGTTGTTTGTGATTTTTGAGATATGACATAAACTTGTGTTTTTTTAAATGTAAATCATAGTTGGCTGTGGCCTTATAAAATCGACCAGTTTTTGAGCTTTCCAAAGATATAATACTCGGCATAGTTATTATAAAAAATAAAAGAGCTATGGCTAATTTTCTGATTTTTTAATAATTTTCACATAGTCAGCCATGGAATATTTTCATAATTACGTTCTATTTTATAATTAGACATACTTCAAACTTTCTAATATTTTGTTTTTAGCTGGTAACAAAATGTAACAAAATAAAACAAAAATTAAAAAACTCAAATTCAAATTATTATTGTTTTAAAAGGTCACCTTTTAAAATAAAAAAGGTGTTCAAACAATCCACTATTATTATTTATGCAAATATTGCATCTTTTTAAAACTGAATTTGTCGCCTTTCTTAGGGAGTGCCTGTCAATACTGGCAATTGCTTCTAAAACAGCTGCTCTTAGTTCAACAATTGTCTCATACTTTATTTTGTACTGTTTCCCACAAAAATAAATCCAAAACAGACAAATCGGGGGATCGGGGCTGCCAGGAAATGGGTCTATTTCTCCCTATCCAACTATATGGATAGAGCTGATCTAGGTAATTTCTTTCGGGCAATAATTATGTGGTAGAGCTCCATCATGATAATTTTTGTTTTATTTTGTTACATTTTGTTACCAGCTAAAAATAAAATATTTGAAAGTTTGAAGTGTCTTATTATAAAATAGAACGTAATTATGAAAATATTCCATGGCTGACTATGTGAAAATTTAAAAAAAAAATCAGAAAATTAGCCATAGCTATTTTATTTTTTATAATAACTATGCAGAGTATTATATTTTTGGAAAGCTCAAAAAATGGCCGATTTTGTAAGGCCACAGCCAACTATGATTTACATTAAAAAAAACACAAGTTTATCATATCTCAAAAATCACAAACAACATAAAAAATAGGATTAAATTGTCTTATTAAGCCCAAAATTATCTACAATTTTTGTCTCTACAGTTTTTCTGTATAATCAGAAATAACGGAGCTACAGAGATCTGATGAAATAGCAAAAAATCACTCTTTTCAAAATATCTAGTGAGCCATGAACTTTTTTAAAAATCCAAAACGGGCATTAGATTGAGCATTCAAAACTGCAATTATTTCTCATTTAACCTTTGTTCTAGCTCTGCTAGTTTCCGAGATCCCCATAGTGGGCATCGAAAAAAACTCACCCTGTATATAAAATGTAAAATAATTTGAAAATTAAAACTTTACTTATGACATCTGTTGGGTCCAGCATTCTAACAAGGCTAGGCATATTCCTCAGAGCCGCGGTCGGGATCTTCCTCGGAGCTGCGGACATCCTCGGGGCGGTGGTTGGGGCCTGTAAAAAATATATATATGTGATGAATACATGCAATAATATTAAACGAACAAAACATGAAAATGTAAAATGAACTTACAGGTATTACAAGCTGGTCCTTAAAATAATGACGCGTGGAGTCTTCATGCTGCTAGATAATCAACTACTAGGTACTGAGTACTGAGTAGAATGATAAAATTCTAACTAGCGCAGTACTTTATAGTAAACCAAACTGCAAAATCTGTGAAACTTTACTCCGATTTTCCGCCTGACACATCCGGTCAACAATCCACCGAACAGCGAAATTATATGCTGATGTTCTGAGGTTAATAATCGACACGCATTTGAAACTGCGAGTTCAGCGAAATCATATACCGGTTTCCTGACGCAGCAGGTCAACAACCATGCTATGCCATCAGATTGTTTTCTTCCGAATTGCATGAAATTTGAAACCGGAAGTGAATTATGACACCACGGTGTCAGATTAAAAAGGTGTCAAATTTCAAAATTAAGTGATGTTATGCAGATGTAATTTGATACGAAATTGGTCACCCGAAGTGCAATTTGAGACGTAATTTGACACCTGAATTGTAATTTGAGATGAGATTTGAAACGTAATTTGACACCCGAATTGTAATTTGAGATGTAATATGACACCGGAAGTGAAGTTTGAGATGAAATTTGACACCGGAAGTGAAATTTGAGATGTAATTTGACACCGGAAATGGTGTCAAATTACATGTAATTTGAAACTTCGAAAAAAAAATTTCGAGCTGCGCGCTCGATCCGCCTAGTTGGAGACGTATATATATTTGAAGAATTATATTAACTGTTTCCAAACTCAACCGGTTCATAATCGACTCGTCATATTTCAAACTGCCACATCAACGAAACTATATACTGGTTTCCTGACACAGCAGGTCGATAACCATGCTATATCATCACATTGGCCCAGTTGGACACGTATATATAGTTGAAAATGTATTAATTTTTATATTAGTCAGCGAAGAGCGAATGCAACTGGTCGCGCAATTGGTCTAAGATTACATGAAACCTGTCTACTATCAGTTTTAACAGTAAGGTTAGAATATTTGAAAAGTTGCTCATTTAAGTAAACAAAGATGCTTCTAATTTCAAATAGTAACAATGAACAAGAAATCACTAAAATGTATAAATTATTACACATAAATCAATTACCGATAAAAATAAAGGTGGCTTAATTTTTCAAAAAAAAATATTACTATTTTCAATAAAAGTCTTAAGAAACAAAATCTTTCGGTGGGTATACGTTGAAAATTACAATCTTCTTTAGGGTTGATTAAAGCATTTCGAGCCTCTATCGAGCAGTTATTAAATGAAAATTCTCATCCAGGAATGTGTTTAACTCGGGGGAAATTAGGAAAACTCATAAAATAGGAAAATATCACCTCTGCTTTTGCGAATAGACTGCAGACGAGCATAATAATCAATTTTAAACACAAGGAACTTCTAAACGTCTGCTCGGCAATTTTTAAATTAAAAATAAAAAATAATAAAATCTCATTCCATTAACTAAAATGAATACTTGCTTTTGTGCAGAGTTTATAAAAAAATCTTGAGATGATGAAATTCTAGAAAATAAGTATTTTAACACCAAAAACCGTGAGATCGATTTAGGAGTGGATTTAGACTACTGTTTCAAAACGAACTTATATAAAGAAGGACAAAGCGGGTATGCCCTTAACAGAATAATATGTCTTGAAGTAAATATTAACAAATATGAATTGGGAAATGGAGCTTCATCTTTCATAAGGTTACCCGAACAAGTGTCTAATAGAAATGCATGCTTAAATATACAAAATCAAGATGAGGCGTGTTTTGCCTGGTCTATAGTAGCTGGTCTATATCCGACAAACAAAACAACCTGTAGAACTTCTTCGTACCCTCACTATTCTGATGTCTTGAATTTAACTGGAATCCAGTTTCCAATGACTATTCCTCAAATTGCAAAATTTGAAAACTCAACAATGTCTCAATTAACGGTTTTTGTTTAGAGATGGATACAAAACATAATTATTTCTCTGTTGTACCCGGTCTTCTGACCAAACAGAAAGTAGACAAACACGTTAACCTTTTACTAATTCAAGATAAATATTTTCCCAAACTAAATTAAGATAACTGGGACACCAACGTCTATGAAAATGTTGAAATAAAATATCACTACGTTTTGATAAAGGATATTATGTCTAGAATAATATATAAACAATTAAATAAGCATCGGTGTAAAAAGTTTCTCTGTGACAGATGTTTAAATTACTTTCAAACGCAAAAAGTTACCGCATATCGATGAATGTGAACAAATGAATGAATGTAAAATAATTTTCCCTACGTAGAATTATATCGAGTTTAAAAACTACGTTAACAAAGAAAGCGTTCCATTTTTAATGTACTCCGATTTTGAGTCCATCTTAAAATCATATAATGATTCAAAACGAACGTTAAAGATTGAAAAATATCAGAAGCATGAAGCGTTTAATGCAGGACATTTATTTAAATGTAGTTGGCTGAAGTTGCCGCTATCATCGAAACTAAAAAAGTTAAACCAATGAATCAAGTGTTAAGTCTCAAGGACGCTACAACGTCATGTCATATTTGTAATAAAAATTTCCAGCTTACCGATAACATATTGCGAGATCATTGTCACCTGACAGGTAAATTCAGGGGATATGCACATAATCAATGCAATCTAAATTATACAATTTTTTTGTAATTCCAGTTGTATTTCACAACCTTTCTGGGTACGATAGTCATTTTATAATTAGAGATTTAGCAAAGAGAAATAATGTGTCATTGCTTCCTGTCAACAAAGAACAGTATATTAGTTTCACAATATTTGATAATAATACCAATATTAGATTTCATTTATAAATTCCTTTAGATTCATCAACTCCTCACTGAGCACTCTAGTCTCAAATCTTAATGAAAGAAATTTAATAAATACCAGAAATATGTTTCGCGGTTTACCTAAAGAAAATTTCGAATTGTTAACCCGAAAAGGTATTTTCCCTTATGACTACATAGACACAATTGAAAAACTAGAGAAAACTCTTTGCCCAAAATTGGTGATTTTTATAGCAAACTAAACAAGGTTAACACGCTCAAAATGTTTTGAAAAAATTCAATATTAAAAATTTAGGTAAATATTCAGATTTGTACCTTAAAACTGACATTATGCTGTTAGTAGGCGTTTATGAAAATTTTCGTAAAACATGTCACGAGATTTACGGGTTGGATCGTGCACATTATTATACAGTTCCGGGGTATACTTGGGATTGTATGCTTAAATATACGGGGTGTAGGCTTGAAACTTTTCAAGATATAGATAAGCTGATGTTTTTTTGAGAAATCTATAAGAGGAGGTATAAGCCAATGTTGCAGTCGCTTTGCAGAAGCAAACAAATATATGGAGAATTTTAAATCAAACGAAATTTCAAAGTATCTAATCTATTTAGATGTAAATAATTTATATGGTTGGGCCATACGGAGAATTTGAATGGGTCGGTTCAAATATCGATGTAACTACCGTTCCCGATGAAGGTCCAGTAGGCTATATGCTTGAGGTAGATTTAGACTGTCCGAACTTCTGCATGATTTACACAAGGATCTTCCGTTTTGTGCCGAACATAGTATCCCCAAAAATTTGAAATTATCAAAACTTATGACAACCATACATCCTAAAGAGAAATATATTTTACATTATAGGAACCAAAAACAAGCTTTGAATAATGGATTAGTGCTTAAAAAATTACATCGTGTTTTAAAATTCAGTCAGGCACCGTGGTTGAAACCATATATAGAAGTCAATACACGACTCCGATCGCAAGCCAAAAACGAATTTGAAAAAATCTTTTCAAGCTAATGAATAACGCGGTCTACGGCAAAATGATGGAGAATATAAGAAAACATCGCGTAGTCAAATTAGTTCGAAAATGGGAGGGTAGATATGGTGCAAAAAATCTAATTTCTAGTCCACATTTTAGAAGTAGAACGATCTTCTACGAATGCTTGATTAGCGTAGAATTAAACAAATAAAAAAAATTTCAATAAACTACTCTATATTGGAGCAGCAATTTTAGAGATTTCGAAAACTTGTGTTTATGATTTTCATTATGGATATATCCTTCGGAAATTTCAACCGTCTGACTGTAAGCTGCTATATACCGACACGGATTCATTGATTTATGAAATACATTGCCAAGATGTGTACGAAGACGTTATAAAAAGAGATTTACATCGGTTTGATACCAGCGACTACTTGGCTGACGACCCATATAATATACCATCTGTGAATAAAAAAGTGCCGGGCCTTATGAGATGAGAATAACGGAAAAATAATGACTCACTTTGTCGGCTTAGGTTCTAAACAATACACTTATAAAGTTCAAGGTGGAACATGCGTTAGAAAGGCACAGGGTGTTAAATATAATGTGGTTAAACAAAAAATTCAGTTTCAAGATTATTTGCACGCCCTCCAAAATTTTAAAATTAATAGTGAAACACAACGCTGTATAAGATCTTACAACCACGATGTCTACATCGTAGAACATAAAAAATTACCTTTAATCCTTTTGATGATAAGCGATTTTTATTAAAGCATTCTCACAATACGCTTCCTTGGGGTCATTATAGTATATTAGATTAACACCACTTTTTTACTTTACTGAGCAACTATTTTGAAGCAGAATTCTTACTTACCTTTAGTATCCGCACGATTTGTATTACTGTTTTTTTATAGGTGTGTATTATACATGTTTAAAAATAAAAATCATTTATATTTTTATATTGTTTTATTTTAAAAATACCTTCTGTTATACAAGTCAACTAGAAACTTATCTCTTCTAACATAAAAAAATACAATACATTTCTAAACTGAGCGTTGAACTAAATAATGCTGTAATTAAATCTATAGGATTCAACATGTAATTATATCTAAACAAAAGCATATTTACTGTATCTAAATAGTAATGTTTGCAAATATTTCGTTTTAACATTACATCAATTTTAGAAGAAATTATCTTATCAAGGTTTATTAATTCTAAAATATCTGAATGCTAAAAGTAGCAGTCGATGCCCTCCTTTGAAAGCATAGCAACTTTTAATCCATCCACTCTAATCATTGTATTAATTCTCTCATTTTCATTGGACACAAATCTCTTCGATATGGCAGACGAATTAGGTTAGTTGAAAAAATCTTCGACGCATCCTGTCAAAATTAGAATTAGCTCGTTCCATTCAAAGCGATCTAATAAAATATTAGCGAAACCTCGCTTATCTAGGTGGTTAACAATATTGATAGCTGGTGTGAAATATCGTGCGGCGCTTAATCCACAATGAACAGTAAACACATGGTTGGGCTTCGACACAAAGCATGTATTTAGAATAAGTTCCTTATCGTTGATAGCATCTACAGATGCTGTATCTTCACTAAATTCAGAAGCGTAAGCACTGTTACTCATTTTTTAATTATTCGAACTACTACTGTAGATATTTCTTGAAGGTAACTAGTATTTTTGTATGTAGCTGTCTCTTATAGTATACACCCCTCCACTGTACCCCCTCTACTCTACCTCCTCTACTCTTCCCCCTCTACCCCCTCTACTCTACCCCTCTAATTTTTTATAAAACGTTATTGCTATCTATCCACGAGTCGTGAGATTTGTCAAGACCAAGCCAGCGAACTAAAACTTTTTTCCATTCTTACGTAACACTTTTTTTCTGTAGTTCTTCAGCGTAGAATTCACCCTTTATGAGACTTCCGTTCATATCTTCAAGCAAATATGTTGCGGGATTGGTGATTTGAACACTCACAATTGTAAACAATTCCGTAGTCCAGTTGGGGGTATAACCTTTGTTAAAAACGTGCTTCATTTTGCTGATTCTAACTTATCACCAACATTAAATTTTCTATTACCACAAGTCTTCAAGTGGCTATAGACGTTTTTTAATAACCGCTGCTCGCAACTTTGGCTTACATCTTTAGGTTTCATTTGTGCAGTACGATGTTTTTGACTATTGTATTGTAATCATCCGTCAAGATAGGCAATACATCGATCCATCTATATTTTCCGCTCAAACTGAAAAATTTAAAAAGCTTATCCTTCAAAGTATGTATCACTCTTTCAACAATGGCTGCTTTCTTGACGCTAAATGTGCTATAGTGATTAATGTTATAAGCTCCCATCAACTGTTTGAAATGAATGTTGTAAAATTCCTTTCCGTGATCACCTTGAAAGTTTTTCGGACACCGCCGTTCTGAAATTTTAAGGATCTCTGCAAACGCTCTCGTGACCTCTTCTCCAGTTTTCATTTTCAACGGTTTACACCAAATAAATTTTGACAAAGCATCAATAACGACAAGTATAAACTTAAAATTTCTATTTTATTTATATTGATCCAGTTGTCCAAGATCGGCTTGCCAGAGATCGTCCAGCCCTTTGATGACAGTTCGTCGTCGACTATAATTTTTGCTTGCAGGTTTATGAAGCTCTTTACCTATTTAATTTTTTTCTTTTGAGTGATTAGAGTTCATGTTCTTTTGAATTCAGACTGTTAAGTGTGGCAGTTAGTTTTTGTAGTCACTATTTAGAGTATCAAGTTGAATGGATATTGATTTTAAACGATTTTGATATTCTATATTCAAATTAGTGATTTCAGTCTACAGGGATGCCACTTTCTGGTTAATCACGGAAGTCCTTTCAACGTTTTTATTAAGTAGAGTAGTGTTATCGGTTGATGTCGAAGATGAACTTAACACTATCTTATTTAAGCTCGAAATCTTTTTATCGAAATTGCTTGTAAAGATCTTAGAGATATTTTTAAATTTTTCATCGATCGAATTTATTATAGAAGTACAGTTAGCATCCACCTATTTTTTTGTTGCTGCGTCGCTACCTTCAGTCGGTACTTCAACCATGCACAATTTACGGTTTCGTAGTCTCCTTCTTTGGTTACTGCAAGCAAATTCTGAGTAGGAAAAACTTTGACCTCGTTAGGCGCTTTGGAAGAACGTCCGAACTTGTTCAAGCTCATTTTGATACTAAACATGTTTTGTGCATCTCTATGATTATATTAGCTTCTTTTAGCTCATTTCTTATTGCTATTAATTTCGTTGTCATTTGATGTTTTGCCTGTGTTTTTAGATGCCACGAGTAATTTTAAACGGTCAATTAATTCATTCGCATCATCCCAATAAACGTATTCTATGTTTTTTTATTGAAAATCCAATGCCAGATATTGTATTCGCACGGGGCCTCGATTTAGATGTTGAAGTCGTAAAGAAAGGTTTTATGATGTCAATATACTTTGAACGATTTGTGCCCTTCCGTCTTCCAAGAGTATTTAGGTGAACTTCGGTATTAACTAAAATATGTCTATACCTATCGTTGTCCTCTTTAGTCAAAATGTAATGTAATGTAATCAAAATGTCTCCGCTACTTTTATCGAAGCCCATAACTTTTTGCCTAGCATCCATTTTGACTGTGACGCGTCGTAAAATGGTCTATAAACCGCATAAATTTTCGGAAGTTTGTCGTTGTGTTCTCAAATATACTTCTTAGCTATTTCGGGAAAGGCATCCAAGTACTCCTCCAAAACCTCCGGTCGAAATGTACTCATGTTAACTGATTCGTTGAAGACGTCATCGTTATCAGTTGGTTGTACAGTAGTTTCATAATATGATTTGCTTCTGTTGCTTGCTATTAACTCATCGAGTTTCTTGCTGATTCTGTCCTCGACGTTTTCTTCCTCTTTTTCTCGACGATTCCTTCCTTTTTCTTAACCTTACCTAAACCATCATTATCTCTTTTGAGTTCACATTTCATGTTGTCTGTTTTTTCATATTTAATTTTTTGAAATACCTTCTCCAAGACCTCATTTTCTTCAAATCTACCTAATTTTAAAGAAGTATACTTTTTCCAGAGAGAGCGAGTAAGATCCTTATTTTTTTGAGCGTTGGGCTTCAGCAATTTGCTCTTGAGATGTTAACGGCATATCGTCAGATGCACTAATGACCCGTAGATGCTATTGTCCAGACCTTGTATATGTATGTATCCTGTCGATAACGTCCCTCGTTTATGCTAAAGTCTTTCACGATCACCAAAGAGCCAAAATTATCATTCCAACACTGATGACATATATCTTTAAGCTGTTCGAAGGTTGGTTAGGTTAGATGAAACGTGCTCTTCATACACATGTCTGAGATTTGTCTGGTCCTGCTTAAAAAGTACTACAAAGTTGCAATTATCCCGAATCAACTGCTTGGGTATCTTGGAGTAAGTCTGACAAAGATACACCGCGTCAATACGCTTATGTCTACACATAGAATAATACTCCCTCATTTTATTTTGCTTGTCGCAAGCCACATCGTTGAAAACAATGAGGGGATTTTCCCGAGCATCAGATGGATCTATTACATCATCGTTGGCTTTGAATGGAAAATATCCGATACAATCAATATTTTTTAGAACATCTTGTAGTAGCCGATATTTTTCTTGATGGAGCATTTGCTCCATACACGTTCTCAAATTTCAAACCATTTTGGTTAAATATTATTATATAATATTACATATTATCACCTTTTCTTGTAATTGTTAAATATTAAAGTTAAAAGTGCGTTTGTTTTTCCACACCCACAGGGACCACAAAAAATTTAACGAATTGAATTTGGAAATAGTTTATTATGTTTCGACTTAAGCTGCTTCTCAGTCAGAACATTTAATTTCTCAATCGGGAGCGATGTTTGCTGTTGTTCGATTTGCATTATGAATCAGTTTGACCAATCCGACAAAGATACATCAGTATTTATAGTTTCGAGTCGCTCTGACGCGCTTAGTCGTTTTTCGAGTCGTTCAATCGATTTTAGAGTCGTCTAGTCGTTTTTCAAGTCGTCTAGTCGTTTTTCGAGTCGTCTAGTCGTTTTTTCAAGTCGTCTAGTCGTTTTTCCGAGTCGTCTAGTCGTTTGTTTATGTCGGCTAGTCGTTTTTTCGAGTCTCTTAGACGCTTTAAGCTTTTTCTTGGTAGGATAAGGGGCAGTCAAAAATGAACATCGTTGTAATTTTATTTTTATTATTGAAAAAATACAATGTTTTCATGGAAGGTATGCCCTCATTTTATTCCATATAACTTGTCTACACAACGGGCACCTATTTATTGAAACTGAACATTCCATACAAAAAACTAAATGCCCGCAAGGAAACATTAATACCTCTATGGGGTTAGAGAAACAAATTTTATATAATTTTTTTATTCATCTTTACAAGTTTGCTTAGTTTGAGAATAAGCATCAACTCTGTGAGTCCACACCTCATCTACTGGAACGGCATTCGGGCGAATTTCAATCGGGCGAATTTCAGTCGGTAATTCTGCATCAGTACCACCACCTTTTAACACAAAGGGACAGTTCGGAGACCAACTTGCGTGATCGAGCATAGGATTATCTTCAGGTTCCCAATGATATCCTTCAATATGACAGTATGGACACTCAACCACTCGTTATTTTGATAGAAAAAAACAGCTTCCGCCAGTTTTTGCCCCGCAATCACACTACTTGATGGCCAAGACTCAAACGATTTGAGTCTGTCATCAATATTTTTATATGACACTAATTCATTTTTTTTGGATTCGTTATTATTGCTCACTACTGGCTAGAGACTCCGCAGATCGTCATTTATATATTTAAGTATTGTTGGAGGGGGGCAACGGAAGTGCCGAGCTCATTTGTTCTCAAATTTCAAGTGTAAGGTGAAATATGAGGAGGGGGAACGGAAGTGTCGAGTTCATTTGTTCTCAAATTTCAAGTGTAAGGTAAAATATGAAACAAAAATTATAAATTCCTTTGCTTTATTTCAACATTTTTTTAGAGATTATATACACTTAAATATACAGGGTGAGTCTGAAATAACTAGCATTCTTTTTTTGGTTAATAGAGATGGTTTTTCTGAACCACTTTTCTTAATATTTTTTTTTTCCTAGCGAGAAGATTTTTCTATAATTCATCCCCTCAAAATCCCCTCTCTATGAAAACACGGCACTTTCGCCCTGCCAACAACCGAGTAGAAAATGGTAAATCATCAACTAGTATAGTATTTAAGTTTACGCTATTCGTCAGTGCCGTGCCTTCATAGAGGGTGATACATAATTAGATATTGGAAACTAGTTTGGTGTTGCCAATTACCAAAGCATTTTGTCCCATATGCCACGAGCCATTTCTTTTAAAATTATAATGGGGACACTAAATATTCATTTTGTTTAATCATCGTTTGGCTATAGACGTAAGCACACGAGGGTTGAAACTCACGATTCGATCCTTGTTGATTTCTATATATTAGAAGATACTCGGTGATGAATCAAACGAGTTTTTTGGCTCCCCGTATGTATGCTTCTTCTGGTTTTTCCACCGTGCCGCGCCTTTTTACCGAGTTCCTTTTATATGTCGATCGACCGGTCGATATATACACACTCGCATTGCTTTGGTTTTGGCAGTACCAGCTAGATGGCGTTGGATGGTAAATGCTCACCGCATTATACTATTTCCTATTCCACTTAGCCAACGTAATCTGGGTTTTTGCCTGATGAGCGCCAACAAGCCCGAAACAGGTACCTGTCGTGGTCTGCACACCTCCGAAAGACCCATACATAATTTCCATTAGAAACTAGTTTGGTGTTGCCAATTACCAAAGCATTTTGTCCCATATGCCACGAGCCATTTCTTTTAAAATTATAATGGGGACACTAAATATTCATATTGTTAATTTTGATTGACAATTCTTTGGGGTAGAAAAGTCCGTCAATGATAAACCCTTGAGTGTTTACCACTGCGATCTTCATTCTTCTGTATACCGGGTCTACTGTAGGCATAAACTCAAAAAGGGTATGCGAAGGTGCGTTGTTGTAATATGATCCAGAAATTAAATTGCACTCCACTCTTATTCTTACCACTTGCACTATCTCTACTCGGAGGTCTGATTGATGTAAATCTCCGGATTTCAATATTTTATTAGGTTTCAACGAAAAAATTTCGTCTAGTTCTTGCTGATTATCCAGCGGATTTCCTAGTTGTTTCTGAACGTAATTCTCTATATCCAGATTCTCATATACTCCTGTCGGGATCTCAATTTCTACCTCGCTTCCTCTGTGATCTACGAAATATAGCTTGTCTTATGTCCTCTCTCTATATTTGGAATTGAATTACAAGTAGATAGAGAAATTAACGCTAGCGAATATTTGTACTGAGTCCTATGTCCTCTCTCTATATTTGGAATTGAATTACAAGTAGATAGAGAAATTAACGCTAGCGAATATTCGTACTGATTGTCTCAAGGGGTGGAAAAAACGATTTGGAGATGTAGCTACCGTTACCCGTCAAAGTAAACGTCTGCGACATGACTGAGCAAAACTACGATAATTTCTTATTTTGTAGGGTTTTTCCACTAAAAAATTCTAAAGAGAGGTGTCCGCAATTTATTTCATCGTATGTTTGATACGAGTTATTGTTGTATACGATATTAGCATGTTTCCTTAAATATCGGATCAGTTCTTTTGGTCGCTTCAGAGCCCCGAAACTATCGAAATACTCAACGTTGTTACCTCTTTTCTCATATGCTACCCAATGTATTCCAGCATTACTTTTAACATCTAAATTCAAAATTGCCTATTTGGTTTTGGTTGGAGCATGTTGTGGAAGCATGTCTCTCATAAAGACACCTCTAAAATAATTTTTTTATCTTTTTAGCGTAAAAAAATTTAATCTTTTTCCATTAGAGGTCTTTATTGGGTAGCATCAATGGGAGTTTTTTCTGTAAATATAATCCGAAACCTCCGCGATTATTTTTCTTTAAGTAAAGCCCAGATCCCGTTTTTCCAATAGCTTCCATTGCCTTTGTCTATAACGGTTTTCGCAACGGAGCTAACACCACTAGCTACCGAACCGAGGGCCCCCAAAGCTCCTAGCAAGAGCAGTAGGGGTAAAAAAACATCCTGTTTTCTTTTCAAAGGGAATCACTCTCGGTACTTGAATTTTTCGTTTCCCTCCCACCTTTTTGATGGCTAATCGTGCAGCGCGCAGAGCTGCCGATGATTTTTTTTAAATTCCTAACATCATTAAGCTGATCTCTATCAAATGTTTTTTTCAATGATCTCGAGACTTTTCCCACGATATCTTTTTTAAAAGAAACCGAACCTTTTTTCTGTTTTATTCCCTCGATGAATCCACCAGAGGTAACGACATACGAAGAATGCAGGCGACCCCAAATCCAACAGCACGCAATCAGCCCCCAACGTTGCAGCTAATGAGATCTCCATACTACACGACTATCTTATAAGGGTAAGCGAACACTACTCTCCTAATTAAAGTTTAAAGTTAATATTGTATTTTTTTTACAGCCGGGCGGAAATCCACTCCAGCTGGTGACAAAAGGCGAACCTCAACCCGGCCCATCGAATGCCCCAACACCTCCGATGATGTCACCAGAGGGAAAGACATACGAAGAATGCAGGCGATGCGAGACGATGACAACATCAGCGTTTTCAGCGATGTAACAATCGAAAGTCAAGGTGAGGAAGAAGAATACTCAAAACAGATAAGGAGTCAAAGGCCTACCGCGTTTCTACATAAATTAAAAGCGCAAGCTTTTGTGTTCTGTAAGAGAAAATGAGGGAATATAAAATCCCAAAAACATTCGCTAAGGGAACAATTGCAAATAGTAGTTGGGCAAGTTCAAAAATAGAAATTAAGGGAGAAAAGGATCCTTTCGGAACTTGAAATGTCAATTCACATGAGATGCAATAAGTAAAAAAGAATGCAAAGGGTTCAAGAAATTTTAAACTTGTAATGCTTGTAATATAATAATGTAATGTAATAATTTAATAATATTATATTATTGTATTATGAATATTTTAATAAACATATAATTTACCAATTTGGTTGTCATTTCTTAACCTAAAACACATTTTGAAACTTGATATTTATCCGATTAAAAAAAGAACTCAAGTGATCAGTGTCTAAGCAAAAAGTAAAACGTCAACTTAACATTTTGAAACTTTGATATTACTTTATCTGATTAAAGAAAAGAACTCAAGTGCTAAGAAAAAAAAGGTAAGTATACACCTTCATTTTCTTTACACACGATACAGGTGTTACGTAAAAAACAACACTCACTTTTTAGTAGTTTTTATTAAATTAAAAATAAATACATTTTAATTTCTTGCTTTAAATCATCTACAGATTTCAAATACATTTGAAGTTTCCTTCGATTGTACATACTCAACAGTCTAATCTCAACGGAAGTTTTCATTCTTCAAGGGAAAATTCAAAATTCGTGGTTCTACCTTCTGTTGGTCCAAGGCTTAATTTCCCTATTTATGTCTATAATTCGTTGGGTAGTGAATTTGTCTGTAAATCTTTGCGGTAGCACAGTGTAAAGAGTAAAAAATTACACAGAAACTCTTTCTGTATACTGTGTGCAAACTCTTCTAAACGATAATACTTGAAGCTCTCGTCCAATTTTTATACGTCGAGCCTTCATGAATGGTTTAATCAACAATTTCTGATTTAGTTGATTAAGTAACGTCTCCATTTTAAAACGCAAAACGTTCTGAAGAAATAAATGAGCTCATTAATGTATTTCAACTTGAAGAAAGGAATGGGGAGAAAACTCAGTCAACTATTTAAGTTATGACCTTCTCGGTTTTGTCTCATTGCTTTTTCATAATCACACATCTTAAAATATCTGCAGAAATCGGGAGAGTAAGTGATGACATTATTAAAACGCTTGAAAAAGTGTTTACGCTTATTAATAACTCTGATGACGGTACCTTAGAGCATTGGAAAAAAATAATAAATGCAAACATCCGGTTAGTTCATAAAGCATTGAAAAAAGCTGACTGTAATCATGGCATCCGGATTAAATTGTAAACTAATTTGAGTCATTTGAAACGATTTAAAGTGTACTTTAAAAAATTACAACATGTTGGAACAAGTCAGCGGAAGCGGGAAAGTCGAAGCGATAGGGTAAAGTGGGAGGATATAAAATCAATTTTTAATAATCGTATACGCACGGGTGTTGTAATTAATTTAAAGCACATACAGCGTTTTTTTGGTAAAATACTTCGGGTATGTCATACAGGGTGTTCAAACACCAACACGACTATAATTTTTTTATTCCTCTACTAATTTTGAAATAAAAAAATTTAGAAACATTTTTGTACTCACATTTTGTTCTATTTAGAATATCGTCTAATAAAAATAAATTTCTGATAGTTTGGATCATTCAAAATAAAAACGTTATTTTGTATTTTTCACATTTGATAGTTTATAAGAGAAAAGTCAAGACATCACATAACATAAGAAAGAAATTGTCGTATTAAATTAAAAACTACTTATACAGTGTGTTTCACTTCAAGTCGAGACAATTCATAATTTTTTTAGGGGTTGACCGATTTTCAATTTTTTTTAAATATAGTGCTCTGAAAGATCTACGTTTTGACACTTTTTTTTCAGATTCGTCTTTTCCATGACCTACTGCGATCAAAATTATACCCCCAAAAACTGCAAAAGTACATTATGGGAAAATTAGCATGAACGAAAATTTTGTATCTATCGACGAAAATTTAAGTTTCAGTCGTTCCCAACGACTTAATAATACCGTCGGTAACACCTGTTATGTTGCTCCAATTTGCAGAGTTGATGATTTGATTATTTTAACTTTTACACATTTAAAAATTGAAATATCTGCTCCAGTATCTAACAGAAATGTACATTGTGAACCTGTCATGTTTGTAGAAAAATCTACAAAATTTGAAAATGATAAGATCACATCTAAAAATCTTTACTGAGCACCCGCCAGTTGTTTCTGTCGGAGGATATCATCGTTTCCGGAATCCGCGGTCCTATGACCTATGTCTTACGTCGCGTGTATTATTTTGCCTGTAGTTATCAAAATTATTTTGGTACCTTTGATTTCTTCCGCGTCCGCGCTGCGTGTTAGCTGATCTATTTTTTGTCACAGGTTTATTGTAGTAACTATTACGCGGTTTATGATTATAGTAATTATTTCTACCACGATTATTATTTATTTATTTATTTCATCTTTATTTCTTTTTGACTACATGACATAGTGTAGAAAACGTCAATCTAAATAAACATACAACTAGTTACATAACAACATATTAAATTATAAGTATATCCGTACAATGTATAATGTACAAAATCAGTATTTTCAAAGTTTCCACGGCATATTTGATTTTTCGAAAGAAAAATTATGTCAAAAATTAGTTTCAAACTAAGCAGGGCGGAACCCCGGAAGCTCAATTTTCAACTCGAATATTTTTTTGTCGTTTACACCTATAAATTCGCTAATCCTGGGACACACTGTATATGGATGTTAGTGTTAAAATTTTTAAATTTATGAACTCGTGGCAGCATGAATCAATCGGTTTCAAGCGCAATATTATTGTTCTGATGATCCACTTCTGCGCCAGAAAAACGTAAAAAAAGTAAGAGAACATAGTTTAGCTCTTAGGTTTGCACGATGTTGTTTGAAACTCAGATTTTCGTCTAGGTATATCCCAAGAAATTTGGTCTGTGAGGCTCTGTCGATATTAACACCATTTATTGCAATTTCCGGCTGTATAAGTTCTGTATTCTGGTAAGTATGAAAGCAGATATGGTCTTAGTTGGATTGAGGTGAAGTGTATTAGCTTTAAACCAGTTTAAAAGTTTTGAAAGATTTTGGTTACACGTCTCCTTCAGAAAGCTTTTGTCCTTGTTTGATATTAATAAACTTGTATCATCGGCATATAAAGTAGCCTGACACTCCTGGCTCAGACAGCCTGTCATATCGTTAACATACAGCATAAACAACAATGGTGTGATAACACACCCTTGTGGCACGCCCATATTGACCTGTGCAAAATCAGATCGTGAAGTTTGACCATTGTTATCCATTGTTACAAATTGTTATCGATTTTCCAAGAATGTTTCTATCCATCTTGCGGCCACTCCTCTGACACCATACCTCTCCAGTTTGTCTAGGAGTATGCTATGATCGACGCAGTCGAAGGCCCGGCTGAGATCGCGAAAGATCCCAACAGGGCATTCCCCGTCTTCCATTGCTTTAATTATTTTTTCGGACATACTCACCACAGCATCTACAGTGCAGCGGTTCTCTCTAAACCCGAATTGGTTGCGGTCTAGTATGTTAAATTTACGTAAGAATGTCAGTAACCGTTCCAAGAAAGCATACTCAAAAATCTTGGAGAAGTAGAGCGTCAGCGCTACAGGTCTATAATTTTCTGCCAAGTGGGGATCACCTTTTTTATATATTGGCGTAATTTTAGTGATTCTCAAAACGCAGGGAAAGTTTCCTGTCACGAAAGATAAATTGATCAGAAACGTGATTGGTTTCACTATGCACCCGAAAACACTTTTTATCAAAAAACTTGGGATATTATCGTAACCGCTAGATTTTTTTGGTTTTAGTTTTTTCCATATTAGATTGGTAAGTTCATCTTCAAGGTAAGGTTTAAGAAACAATGATGCAAAGTTGTTAGAGAAAGGCCACTTGTGATTCTCGGAAGAAATATTTGTCGGTATATTTTTTATTACCTTCAGAGGTGCCTCCTTGAAAAAATCATTAAAAACATTTGCTACCGACTGTAAATCCATACCTATGTTTTAATTACATTTCAAATTAATTTCGTCTCTATTACATTTTATCTTGTTCCCCAATTCATTAAATATACTCCAGGAGGTTTTTGTAGGATTGTTTGACCTTTGAATTTTGTTTTGGCAGTAGGCTCTCTTAGTAGACTAAACTAGTTTTAGGTGTTTATCTTTTTCTACTTTGTATGTTTGTGTAAGTTCTGGTTGCCTTTTTGTGAGGTGAAACAAGAGCTTAAGATTGGATTTAGACGATTTTACTTCATTTGTGATCCATCCTTTATTTTTTGGGTTATTGATTTTTTTTTCCGGAAAAATTGAGTCAAAATGATATAAAAAGGTGGAATAAAATTTTTGGAAAGCTTCGTTACTATCGAGATATTGGTATACTTTGGTCCAGTCCTCCTGCATCAGGACCTGTCGGAATATTTGAATTTTACTTGGGCGAAAGTCTCTACCATAGCACGGCTTATTTCTGTTGTCTCGGACTAAATCTACAGGTATCTCTAGGAAAACACTGTTACTAAAAGCATTATTTAGGTATATTTCCCTCTAGTGGGTTGAACAATTTTTGGTGTAAGGTTGTAGCTCCGCGTAATATTTTCTACTTGTTCGAACTTTTTTAGATCTCTAGTTGGGTCTATGTTAAAATCCCCCATCAGTAGGATATTTATATTTGATTTAAATAGCTTATTCAATGTAGAATCTAATTGTGTAGAGAAAATATCTACGTCTCCCTCGCTAGGGGACCTATAGCAAACCAGGACTACAATAGTTGTTGAGTTGTTAGGTCTCCATTGAAGGCCGCATATTTCTACAGGGTGAATATTTAACCAAACTTGGTACACAATAATACCCTCATAGGGTGACATGGCACATGTTAATATCAGGTCTCCAAAGTAACCAGTGGCGGAGGTATGGGTAATCAGTACCATTAATTAAACAAAAAAAATAGTACGGCCCTGTACAATACAAAAATTTATTATCTTGTTGAATAAACAATACATGGAACAAAAAATGTCTCTTTCATTTTTTTCATATCTTTCTCCCTTTCGCGGAAAATTGGAGTTGTTCCTATTTCTCATCTTTTTGGACTCTTTACTTTACTTTGATGTAACTATTATTTTAAGTAAACAAAATGATTTTCAAATGGAATTGCAGTAGGAGTAGGTAATTTTTGATACTAGAAAGGCGCTAAGGCACAAAATAAAAATAATAATAATATTTTTTTGAAGGCTTAATCACCCTGTATCTTCGTAACGAAGCGTTTTTGGACCCATGTTGATATGAACTTTTCGTCTTATTTTAACGAGTAAATTACGTCCCTGAAAGGGTGCCGCATAGTTTTGGATCACCCTGTATATGCTTTTCTATACAATAATTTGAGAGACAAATAGGTTCAACATTTTTTACGTGTTCCCGCACCCAGATGCGCACACCTGCCCACTTACATAACAAGTTAAAATTGGGGAAATATGCACTGTCAGCATCAACCACAGACCACGTCTCAGTGAGGGAGATAAAATCTATGCATCTTGGGAGCGACTCGTCTAAATATTCTGCTGTCATGAAATCTACTTTACTGGGGGTTAACGCCTGACAGATCAACATAAGTATGGCAATTGAATCTGTTCTGTCTCAGTTACAGTTGGCTTGTTGTTTCGAATCTTTTGTTTTGAAGTTCGTCAAAAGTTCATTAATTTGTTGCTTTTGTAACCGGATTTTAGGTTTTTCTCCTCAACACAGCTTTTATGTAACTTGCCGGAACACAGATTTTTTTTTACAGATTTGTTTTGCATCAACTGGATTCTGTTGTACAGTTTTCGGCGCCATTTTACGCCATTATAACGACCATATGGTCTGTATCCACGATTAGTTCCTCCGAAATTGATATTTCGATTGGTATAAAATACGATCGCGTTACTGCTAACCGAACCCGCAGTGGATGTATGAACGTTCGCGAATTTGGCGAGCGCGTCCTGTACATTTGCAAAAGTGCCGGCTTCGATTATTAACCGTGTTCTATCAGAATTTGAATTTTGCACTAAGGATTTTACAGCGTTTTCGGTGGAATTTTTACCCGGCACTTTTCTGCAGGTACACTCTCATTGATGTACGCTTATTTTAGGCTTTCGGCCAGAAGTTTAATATCAGCAGCATGCGCTGCAGCTTCCTTAATGATTTTGTTTGCAGTTTGATAATTTTGCCGTTAACGATTGAGAACTTTCCCAACGAATCCCATTTGTTAATATGTTTATAATTGCCTGAAGGGTGTTTTCATTTGTAATCAGACGGCGAGCTCTGCCTACTAAACGCGTTTTGACGTACGCAACTGCGTTGTCAGCATGATTAGCTGCGTTTGTGTTTAGCAAGGTGAGAGCATCCATAAAGGCACGCAATTTGGTTGGATTTTCATCAATTTCCCGGGGTACGATTCTACTTGCCAAATTAAAAAAATCAACATTAGACATCGCCATGTTTTCTACTTTTACTTCAATATTTTAACCTGAATTAAATTACACACCCACGTTGTCTCACATCCCGGACAATGAGAACCTCGGATGCGCGCGCGTAGACATTTAGGCGCCTTCCAAATATCCTTTTATATGCGCGTGGTTTATTTGAATTCAAAAATGAATCAACAGGCAATATACGCACTATTTGGGAATACTTTTATCTTAAATTTAATAAGAAATTAAATCAACTAATTTAATTAAATGAAATGTAAGCTATTCTGAACATCCCGCCCGGCGAAAATGCATGTTTTACATATGCATTTTCCAAAAATACAAAAAAAAAACTTAGTTCAATAAGAAAATTGACGCGACACGAACGAAAATTACTTAAAATTAGAAGAAAGAAAAAATGTTTATTGAGTGATAGGTAGCGGACATAATTTTATCAGTGGTCTTTGGAAAGTTCCACTGGCGGTTTTTACAATCGCGACGCGTACCACACCATCTTTGCCGCTGGTTAACTCGATAATACGACCTAAGGGCCACTGACAAGGAGGGGTATTCTCACTTTTAATAAGTACCAAACTTCCCAATATCGGGTTTTCTGAAGTATCAAGCCACTTATATCTTTGTTGAAGAGAATGAAGGTACTCCTTATGCCAGCGAACCCAAAAGTGGCGGTGCATTTGTTGCAAAAGTTGCCAACGCGATAAACGATTAATAGGCACAGTGGTCAAATCTGGAGCGGGTATACAAGATATGGGTTAAAACCGTGTAGAACTCTTCATACGTTAGGATCTGTTGACCAACGACGCGATATAAATGAGTCTTAACCGAACGAATACCAGCCTCCCAAAGGCCTCCAAAATGTGGCGCTGACGGGGGGTTGAAGTGCCATTGGATACTTTCTCTTGACGCGGCGGCCGCAAACATAATTTTTAGCTCTTTACTAGCTCCAACAAAATTAGTTCCGCAGTCGCTGTATAAATCATTGCACCGACCTCTTCGTGATATGAATCTTTGGAGAGCAGCTAAAAAAGCCTCAGTTGACAAACTACTAGCTAACTCAAGGTGAATCGCCTTAGTAGCAAAACATACGAATAGGCAAATATAGGCCTTAGTAGTCCTAGCTCCACGATGTCTATTCATTGTGATAAGAAATGGTCCGCCAAAATCTACACCCGTATGACTAAAGGCTTTCAACTGGGACACGCGAGGAGATGGCAAGTCACCCATAGGAGGTTGGAATGGCTTGGGGTCAGAACGCCAGCACGTCAAACACTTGTGAATAACAGAGGTAATAGCGCGTTTGGACGAAAGAATCCAAACGGTTTGTGAAAGGAGAAATAGTAAAGTGCGAAGACCGGCGGGCAAATACTTTTCGTGGTAGGATTTTATAAAAAGTGTAGTCAAATCACTAGCTTTCGGCAATAAAATCGGGTATTTTGCGGAATATGACAAGCTAGAATTTTTTAACCTCCCGCCCACTCGAATGATGCCTGAATTGTCAACAAACGCGTTGAGTTTGCGGAGCGGTTTCGAAAATCTATCTGCGCGTAAGTCTGACCCAAAATAGATAGATTGCGTGCGTTTTGCTAAAACAATGAAAGATTCATGTAGCTCAAAATACGTTAAAGGTCCAGACTTTTGATTAGTACGGGTTTTGAGGTTAAAAACAAATCGAAGAACGAAAGCGAGTATGCGTTGAATAGTAGAAAAGGACGAACAATCCTTTAAGAGCTTGTCGACGAAATGATCGTTATCGGAAGCGACAAAAAACGATAACGTTTGCTCCTCTTCAACACCTAGAATAGGGTCCGAGGTAGGCAAATTTGACCAACAACTTTCTTGTTTATACAAAAAAGGAGGGCCTTGGAACCAGTGATTTGCACTGACTAGTTCTGAAGGAAACAGACCCCTCGAAGCTACGTCGGCAGGATTATTTTTTGAATCAACATGCAACCAATATGCAGGCGCAAGTTTATCTTAAATATAGGAAACCCTATTTGACACAAAAGTCTTCCATCGGTGTGGAGAAGAATTAAGCCAACAAAGGACGATCTGCGAGTCAGACCACGCAAAAATACGAGATATTGTTAAACTCTTGTTGATAAGATAAATAAGATGCGACATAAGTTTGGCGAGGAGAACGGCGGCACAAAGTTCGAGTCGGGGAATCGTCAGCCTTTTTAAGGGCGAGACTTTAGTTTTGGAAGCGATAAAATGTAGAATAACGTGACCATCGGGAAGTTGACACTTCAAGTAAACGTTAATTGCCTGAAGGGTGTTTTCATTTGTAATCAGACGGCGAGCTCTGCCTACTAAACGCGTTTTGACGTACGCAACTGCGTTGTCAGCATGATTAGCTGCGTTTGTGTTTAGCAAGGTGAGAGCATCCATAAAGGCACGCAATTTGGTTGGATTTTCATCAATTTCCCGGGGTACGATTCTACTTGCCAAATTAAAAAAATCAACATTAGACATCGCCATGTTTTCTACTTTTACTTCAATATTTTAACCTGAATTAAATTACTTGTACCAGACGTAGGTATCGCTAAGAGTGACATTTTCCGATTGTAAAATGACATTATTTACAACCATGTATGTAACGTTGACATTTCTGACTTTTTATAAGTTTGAAAGTGTCAATTTTTTTACTTTTACTTCCCGCCCTCCCGCCCGGGTGGAAAGTTTACTTTCCACCCAGGAGGGCGGGAAGTAAACGGAGATAAAGTTTTGAAATGCAAAGTATTGATGGTTGTAAATAAAATAGTATACAAACCTCGGTGACGTGTTTCATTACTGTCTCGAGATAAAGTTAACTATTTAATCTCTTGACAGTAATGAAACACTTCCCACCTCGGTGTGTAATATTCTATTATCAACTTGTTCATTAGTAATATTATCTAATCTGTCTAAGAGCTTTTGCTTGCTCGCGCTAATTAACTCGCCAATTTGGTTACTGAGCTGAGCTACACCTTCTTCGTCCGGACCGTATAGACCTTTGCGATAATTACTTTTTAGAATCTCATAGGAGAAGGCAAAGGTTTGTAACCGTGAGAGATTTTAGTAGCTTTGATGAGGCAGCTTTTATCTCTGACCTGTCATGTTCTAATTTGGATTATGTTTTTCTGATGCTTAGCATAGATGAGAAGGTCCAGCACCTGACTGATGTTCTTATCAAAACATATAATAAGCATTCTCCATTAAAAACTGTACGCGTAAATAAACCACCTGCACCATGGCTAAGTCCAGAATTAAAAAAAATTCTTAAAGAAAAGGATCGGGCTTTCTCTGTTTACAGGTCTAATAAGACTCCGGAAAATTTAACTTACGTTAAAGAAAAAAGAAACATTGCTTTAACAAAAATAAGGAGGGATCAAAAGGCATATCTTGAGCTTTTAACTGAGCAAAAGAATTCCAAAAAGTTATGGGAAGGACTAAAAAACCTAAACATAAATCACCAAAGTAGGCCGTCCTTACCTGATCATTTAACTGATCCTAATAAAATAAATAATTACTTTGTATCTGTTTATAGTAGAGATGATGTTTTGGACAATGTTTGTCGCTATTATGCCAACAATAAATTAAACAATGATACTTCCTTTTCTTTGCGTATTGTCGAACCACATGAAGTTTTATATGCAATAAAAAGTTTAAAATCTGATGCCAAAGGAATTGATGGATTAACCTTGACAATGGTCAAGGTAAGTCTCTCTGTAACATTTCCCCACATTGTTCATATTGTGAACATGTCTATAGAGAAGGGTTACTACCCAAAAATTTGGAAACGGGCCTTAATTGTGCCTATTCCCAAAAATTCAAATCCTAGTGAATTGAAAGACCTCCGACCTATAAGCTTATTGCCGGTGCTCTCTAAGATACTCGAGAAGGTTGTTCAAGTCCAAGTTACAGACTATGTGGAGTCCTTCAAAATAATTCCGTCCAACCAATCAGGGTTTCGAGAATGTTACAGCACGACGTCAGCTCTGTTAAATATGTGCGATAACATTTTCCGAGCATTGGACAAGAAAATGGCAGTTGCTGTGGTATCCATCGACCATTCTAAAGCTTTTGATAGAATCAATCACAGACTTCTAGGTTCAAAGCTGCGATACATTGGGTTTGATGACAGTGCTGTTTCCTTTTTCATGAACTATCTAGGTGACCGAACGCAGTGTGTTTCAATAAACAATAGAACATCAAATGTCACTACTATACCTTCTGGAGTACCTCAGGGGTCCATTCTTGGACCACTTCTTTTTCTAATTTATACATTCGACTTAGCTTCGACTGTTGAGAGTTCCGACATTCAGTCGTTCGCAGATGACACTCAAATAATTCATAGTTTCAAAGTTGAAAATATCCAAAATTCAGTTTCCGATTTGCAAGCAGATGTCAACAATGTCTGTAGATATTCGGCGGACCACATACTAAGCATCAATTCAGATAAAACGAGTATTGTGCTTTTTTGCTCTGAACCCAAGAGGCAAGACATTTCAGAGACTCTCCGATTAGTCGTTGAGGGTACGCCTATTCTGTATAGCGAAGCTGCAAAGATGTTAGGTGTACACGTGGATGCAAAGTTGAGGTTTACAAGTCATGTGGCTCAGCTGGCACAAAAAAATTGTCTAAAGTTTATTATTCACTTGACAATAGATACAAATACATGTCCTTATCACGTTTTCGACAAAGTATTAAGACACTTTTGCTGATCTAAATATTTAACTGCTTAGAATTATTTTATCGTTATTGATCTTCTGGTTCTTTGCGGATTTTTTCTTTAAATAATTTGACAACCTCTAAGAACTCAAGAAATTCCTTACTCATTTGTCACGTTGTCTCACGTACTCAGCAAAGACTACACGTGCAAAATTGTTCATTTCACTACACTAAACGAACACGGAGAAAAAAGTTTACTTCTGGCAATTAAAATTTTAAATGCCACAATTAAAATGGCAAGCTAAATAGAGGAGAAATGAACCATGTATTTGTTCTTAGTAAAATGAGTAACTTGGAACCGAACACTTGTAATAAGTAAATTTTCTTGCTAAATTGTGGTAGTTGGCCCAAATACCAAAGTGTAATTTCCAGTAGTACACCAGTTATTTATAGTAAATGTGCCCAGTATTTAACAAAAGCCTTCTGATTCCTGTAAGTGCCATTTTATTGATGACAGTTGACTTGGTTCATTGGGTCTATTGAACCAGTTAGTCATACCAAATGATAGTAACTTGTACCAAGTGTTCGCGCGCGGCTTACCAATTAGAAAAGCTACGTGAAATGAACTATAAAAACCCAATAGGGGCGATTTTAAGAGTATTCCCAAAGTGAGCACCTGATATGATGAAATGAGCAAAGAAGAAACGGGATACTTGTCCAGCTTACCTTTTATCTGCAATCTGGGTGACTCGCTGGTGTTCTGATTCAGTCAGATGAGATGGCAGCAACGGCTTCTTGTCGGGAACACTCTCGCGCTTGGCGTGACACACCACCAAGAAATATAACTGTTTTCGGACAACAAAAGGAGTCGACGGTTTTCCTTTTCGTGCGGAGATGGAATTATTCCCGAAAAGTAGAAACTCTTAAGGGATGCGGCGGTTTTTTGTGGTTTCGTTAGGAATTCGATGCGTCCATGTGCACGGCTAACAACGGACACACCCACGTTGTCTCACATCCCGGACAATGAGAACCTCGGATGCGCGCGCGTAGACATTTAGGCGCCTTCCAAATATCCTTTTATATGCGCGTGGTTTATTTGAATTCAAAAATGAATCAACAGGCAATATACGCACTATTTGGGAATACTTTTATCTTAAATTTAATAAGAAATTAAATCAACTAATTTAATTAAATGAAATGTAAGCTATTCTGAACATCCCGCCCGGCGAAAATGCATGTTTTACATATGCATTTTCCAAAAATACAAAAAAAAAACTTAGTTCAATAAGAAAATTGACGCGACACGAACGAAAATTACTTAAAATTAGAAGAAAGAAAAAATGTTTATTGAGTGATAGGTAGCGGACATAATTTTATCAGTGGTCTTTGGAAAGTTCCACTGGCGGTTTTTACAATCGCGACGCGTACCACACCATCTTTGCCGCTGGTTAACTCGATAATACGACCTAAGGGCCACTGACAAGGAGGGGTATTCTCACTTTTAATAAGTACCAAACTTCCCAATATCGGGTTTTCTGAAGTATCAAGCCACTTATATCTTTGTTGAAGAGAATGAAGGTACTCCTTATGCCAGCGAACCCAAAAGTGGCGGTGCATTTGTTGCAAAAGTTGCCAACGCGATAAACGATTAATAGGCACAGTGGTCAAATCTGGAGCGGGTATACAAGATATGGGTTAAAACCGTGTAGAACTCTTCATACGTTAGGATCTGTTGACCAACGACGCGATATAAATGAGTCTTAACCGAACGAATACCAGCCTCCCAAAGGCCTCCAAAATGTGGCGCTGACGGGGGGTTGAAGTGCCATTGGATACTTTCTCTTGACGCGGCGGCCGCAAACATAATTTTTAGCTCTTTACTAGCTCCAACAAAATTAGTTCCGCAGTCGCTGTATAAATCATTGCACCGACCTCTTCGTGATATGAATCTTTGGAGAGCAGCTAAAAAAGCCTCAGTTGACAAACTACTAGCTAACTCAAGGTGAATCGCCTTAGTAGCAAAACATACGAATAGGCAAATATAGGCCTTAGTAGTCCTAGCTCCACGATGTCTATTCATTGTGATAAGAAATGGTCCGCCAAAATCTACACCCGTATGACTAAAGGCTTTCAACTGGGACACGCGAGGAGATGGCAAGTCACCCATAGGAGGTTGGAATGGCTTGGGGTCAGAACGCCAGCACGTCAAACACTTGTGAATAACAGAGGTAATAGCGCGTTTGGACGAAAGAATCCAAACGGTTTGTGAAAGGAGAAATAGTAAAGTGCGAAGACCGGCGGGCAAATACTTTTCGTGGTAGGATTTTATAAAAAGTGTAGTCAAATCACTAGCTTTCGGCAATAAAATCGGGTATTTTGCGGAATATGACAAGCTAGAATTTTTTAACCTCCCGCCCACTCGAATGATGCCTGAATTGTCAACAAACGCGTTGAGTTTGCGGAGCGGTTTCGAAAATCTATCTGCGCGTAAGTCTGACCCAAAATAGATAGATTGCGTGCGTTTTGCTAAAACAATGAAAGATTCATGTAGCTCAAAATACGTTAAAGGTCCAGACTTTTGATTAGTACGGGTTTTGAGGTTAAAAACAAATCGAAGAACGAAAGCGAGTATGCGTTGAATAGTAGAAAAGGACGAACAATCCTTTAAGAGCTTGTCGACGAAATGATCGTTATCGGAAGCGACAAAAAACGATAACGTTTGCTCCTCTTCAACACCTAGAATAGGGTCCGAGGTAGGCAAATTTGACCAACAACTTTCTTGTTTATACAAAAAAGGAGGGCCTTGGAACCAGTGATTTGCACTGACTAGTTCTGAAGGAAACAGACCCCTCGAAGCTACGTCGGCAGGATTATTTTTTGAATCAACATGCAACCAATATGCAGGCGCAAGTTTATCTTAAATATAGGAAACCCTATTTGACACAAAAGTCTTCCATCGGTGTGGAGAAGAATTAAGCCAACAAAGGACGATTTGCGAGTCAGACCACGCAAAAATACGAGATATTGTTAAACTCTTGTTGATAAGATAAATAAGATGCGACATAAGTTTGGCGAGGAGAACGGCGGCACAAAGTTCGAGTCGGGGAATCGTCAGCCTTTTTAAGGGCGAGACTTTAGTTTTGGAAGCGATAAAATGTAGAATAACGTGACCATCGGGAAGTTGACACTTCAAGTAAACCACTGCAGCGTACCCTTTCTCAGAGGAATCACAAAACCCATGTAGCTCGTAAGTTGACTCAGAAACGACAGGTACAACCTTTCTCGGAATCTTAATTTTCGATAACATGGGAAGTTCACACTTGTAACGCATCCAAATTTGTAAAATCTCTTCAGGCGGGGTTTGATCCCAGCCAATGCCACAAACCCACAATTTTTGAATTAAAACTTTAGTGAAAAAAGTAACAGGCGACAAGAAGCCTAGAGGGTCAAAAACCCGGGCCAGCTCTGAGAGCATGTGCATGACCTTTCGAGTGGAACAACGTTAAAATGAAAACAATCGTGAGTCGGACTCCATTGCAAACCTAAAACCTTTAAGGGCGTACCGGGTTCGTCAAAATCAAGTGGATTTTTTGACAAAAACTCGGAAAGAAGATCACCTAATAAAAGTGGGTTTGCTACTCCACTTTCGGAGTTCAAAACCTCCTTTTGAAAACAGCGAAATGAGCTCATTCTTAAGCAAATTAGCTTCTTCTAGAGTAGAGGCCCCGGTGACCACATCATCAACATAAGTATGTTGCATGATGGCACGAGAGGCTAAGGGGAAGTTGTTCCCATCGTCAGCAACCAATTGCTGAAGAGTGCGAAGTGCCAAAAAAGGCGAAGGAGTGAGTCCATACACGAGGGTCACAAGCTCAAAATCTTGAAGGGGTTGATCTGGAGAAAACCTCCATATTATGCGTTGATAGCGATGTTGCGATGGAGTAACTAAAATGTTGCGATACATCATACGGATGTCGGCACACAAAACGTATGGATAAAAGCGAAATTGAATCAAAATATCTACTATCTCTTTTTGAAGTTTTGGACCAACATGCAAGTTTTCGTTTAACGATGTTTGACGAGGAAGTTTTTCACTTCCATTAAACACAACACGGAGTTTGGTAGAGCTTGCGTGTGGTTTCAAAACACAGTGGTGCGGTATATAAAAAGAGTCTGCAGAAATAACAGAGTCATTCACTGCGGACATATGTCCTAATTCAAGGTACTCCTTCATAAACTCACAGTACTGAGCGTATAAAGTTGGCGTTTTTAACAATCTGCGTTCTAAAGAAAGAAACCTTTGCACGGCGAGCTCGCGTATACCGGGGAAGGTCGGTAAGTCGTGGCGAAATGGGAGCGATACAACAAATTTGCCATCATTTTCTCGAGTGTAGGTTTGTAAAAAATGCTCTTCGCAAACCTTATGGTCAGGCGATATGGCTCTTACAGAGGGGACTGACTCTACTTCCCAAAAAAAATTTATAGTCTCATCAAGACTGGAATCTAGCGCATGACAAAAAAATGAAGATACAACAACTGGCGATTTTAAATTGGAATATTTAAACTTTCCCATAGGAACATATCCAAATATGGTGTTCAAAACGTCGGGTTCCCCCTCCTTTCCTTGAATGCAACCGTCTAATCTTATTTTTGTATAGACATCAGCGCCGAGTAACACATCAATAACACCTGGCGAAGAGAAATGCGGATCAGCTAGTGGCAAACTTTTAATATGCGACCAGGATACAATCGGGAGATTATTTAAAGGCAATTTTTCACAAATTTTCGGCAAAATAATAGCGTCTGTGCATAACAAAGGGTTTACTTTTCCTATCGGTCGAAATGAAAGAGTGACAGTGCCTCGATTACTTCGAGAAGTCATGTCGCCAAGTCCCCGTATTTCGTAACTACCGTAGTGTCTAGGCAAACCTAAAATATTACAAGCCTTTTGCGAAATGCATGACGTCATACTTCCTGGATCAAGAAGGCAGCGCATTATCTTAAAATTTCCACGATTGTCTAACATTTCAACTAATGCAGTTCCTAGAACAACGGAGGTGTTTATTGAAACCAAGCTAGAACCGGCAAAGAATTGATGTGTCTGCCTTTGTGACTCTCTTGTAGTCACAATATTTTGCGGATTATTATTGTTTGTACTTTGGTTACCGGACACCGTGTTTGACGTCGAAGCGGAAGTGTTATTGTCATGCGTTTGACTAGGTTTACTAGGCGAAAAATGAAGGAGCGTATGATGTCTCTGAGTACATTTTCGACAGGAAATAAGCGACTTACAATTTTGCGTGGAATGCATACTACTCAAACAATTAAGACAGAGATGAGCGGCTTTGCAAGTTTGGTATCTGTCACGAGGCGATTTTGCAAAAAAGGATTGACAATTGTATAAAAGATGCGCATCATTGCACAATACACAGAGCGGCGAGTTATTGTTGTTGCCAGTACTAGCTTGGTTTGTAAAAAACGAAGCAGTATGACGTGAAGTGGATTGCGCAAAAGAATTAGCGGATTTTTTACTGTGAGGTAAAGGCAAGGTAAACGATAGCGATTCATAAGTTTTGCAACATTTTTCTAAAAAGTCGAAAAACTGTTGGTAATGCGGAATGTCAGTGGAATCTGGCAATAACTCAAATTTCGTAATCAAGTCATCATCTACCTTTTCTATTAGCATGTTCACTAATATGAAATCCCACGATTCTACAGGAAAATCTAAGTGTTTTAATGAAGCAAGGTTTTGAGCAAAAGTATCCAATAAATTCCTAAGAGACCCAGGTTGATCTCTAAGGGCTTTTGGAGCTGTTTTTAAAGCATTCCAATGACATTGCGCTCGTAAACGAGGGTTACTATATCGACTAACAAAATTTTCATATGTTATTTGATAATTATCAGCGGTCATTGGTAAAGTACTCACAACACCTAAGGGCTTCCCTTCCACACAAGTCAACAGATATCTAAACTTCTCTATGGGAGTAATAAGGGGGTTGTCATGAACCAGAGCGTTGAACAAATCTATAAAGGTAGAAAAACTGCGATAGTCACCTTTAAATTTTGGAAGATCCATCTTTGGCGGCCTTGTAATAAAAGGATTAGCGGTGTTATTCCCGGTTCCGAGCATAGTGTGGTTCATAGTATTCGACATATTGTTGGTTTCAACTTCAAATAATTCTAAGTAAATCGATTTAACAGAGTAAAACTCACTTAAAAAACCTTCACGCATAATATTTTCAAGTTCTAAATCCGTTTCAGCATCGGTCACAATAATAGAAACAATGCTTTGATGATGCTTTAAAAAATCTTCCTTTAAAACATCAAGTTCAGCGCATCTGACCTTAAATAGACTGCGTATAGATCGATCTGTTTTTGCGCGAGTGCCTAGTTCTAGTAAAATCGAAATTTCGGACAGGCAATTAGTGCGATAATTTTTCAGCTTTTTAAGGCGAACCGGATCAGTCATATTTGCAAATTTATAGAGAAATTAGAGCACACACGACTGTTGTAGGTTTACAAATAAAAGCGAACACTTCAATCAAGAGTTTTCTGCTAACCGGGCGGTGCGCGCGTGGACAGTACGGCGCGTGGTTTCAAATCAAAACAAAGGTTTTTTTTTACGAAGTTCACGACGGTCCGATTGAATTCCAACTGGCGACGGAGCCTTGGATTTGACCACCGCGCAAGTCCGATACGTCACAGAAAAAAGGCGGAAGCCGACCGGCAAAGACGATGCGGTGACGATGCGTGCGGATAAAATCGATTCGTTCCGATTTAACGGAAACCAAGATGGCCAAGAACTTATCAAAATTTTTAGCGGGCGTTCAGAATAATTTTAAGCTTGTTCATAACTGTTAAAATTGACAATTTTCACTGCGAATGAGACGATATCGACGTGAAACGTTGCAACGAACGTGAATTTGCGAATGCGAAGCGAGTTTAAAGCGAAATTCAAAGGCGTTTTTCGAAAAATTGAAATAGAAATTTCTTTGAAAAATGCGTAATTTTCGAAAAAGAAAACCGGCGGTCCTCCGGTTTATCCGGCTCAAAGGACCATGTTCGCGCGCGGCTTACCAATTAGAAAAGCTACGTGAAATGAACTATAAAAACCCAATAGGGGCGATTTTAAGAGTATTCCCAAAGTGAGCACCTGATATGATGAAATGAGCAAAGAAGAAACGGGATACTTGTCCAGCTTACCTTTTATCTGCAATCTGGGTGACTCGCTGGTGTTCTGATTCAGTCAGATGAGATGGCAGCAACGGCTTCTTGTCGGGAACACTCTCGCGCTTGGCGTGACACACCACCAAGAAATATAACTGTTTTCGGACAACAAAAGGAGTCGACGGTTTTCCTTTTCGTGCGGAGATGGAATTATTCCCGAAAAGTAGAAACTCTTAAGGGATGCGGCGGTTTTTTGCGGTTTCGTTAGGAATTCGATGCGTCCATGTGCACGGCTAACAACGGACACACCCACGTTGTCTCACATCCCGGACAATGAGAACCTCGGATGCGCGCGCGTAGACATTTAGGCGCCTTCCAAATATCCTTTTATATGCGCGTGGTTTATTTGAATTCAAAAATGAATCAACAGGCAATATACGCACTATTTGGGAATACTTTTATCTTAAATTTAATAAGAAATTAAATCAACTAATTTAATTAAATGAAATGTAAGCTATTCTGAACACCAAGTGTTCAGGTTTTTATATTAATATGAATTTTGTTTTCCTCTATCAATGGAAACTTTTATGACGAAAGGTGAGTTTAATTGCTATGATTAAATATACCACTTGTGACAATTCTCACAGTATTAGGTAGTTGTTACAATTAAATGGATTACTTGAAACAGGGTATTGAAATTCTGTAAGAAACTTTGACATGGTGGTAGAACTAACCAAAAATTTAAAAAGTTCCTAAACATACCCCTAAAATGCTTTCCAAGAAAGATACAGGGCGTTGAATGATTGGCAAAAATAAAGTTATTATAAATAGTATTTCTGATATACCTAATAATGAAAGTATAGGGTCACATATGTGTAGTTTTTTGCTGCCTTATTTTGCGAAAAATTCAACGCTCTTTATCTTTCTTGGAAAGCATTTTAAGAAGTATGTTTATATAGAAACTTAAAAAAAATTGGCAGTTCTACCACTTGTCAAAGTTTGTTACAGTATTAACAGTATTTCAATAACACCCTGCATTCCATGGCTTCACACACCTTCACGCTTCGGCATTAACTACGGGACTGTGACGACGCGTCCCCTGCGCGGGTACGTCTGCGCCTTTCGACAACCTTCGGCCTAACTCGGATTTCTTCGCAAGTACTCTAGCATTTAGAGTAAGTGACTTATTAATAGTGACAACTTAATGCCATATTTGTATTTATTAGCTTGTTACTATTTGTTTTGCACTGTTCCGCACAAATATAACGACACCAACAGTTAATATTTCTATTATTTGCTACACTGAGGAAAATGACCCTACTAAACAGGTTTAATTAAAAATAATTTAATTGTCTTAAGTAAACTAATGAAGTTTTGTACAATAACCACAAGTAAAAAAAGGTTTCTGAAATTTAATTCTTGCCACAATTAACTGATCAATTGCAATTAGCATTATGTTATTTAATTTTCCAATGGCAATTAAACTAGTTACTAGTCACTATTAACCTGGTGTTGCTGACTTTGATACAATAATGGCAAGAACAACATTTGCAACTGCAAGTTAACTAATTATTAACAGTTATTAAAGTTTTTAATAGCGCCGGATTCGGGTAGCCATTCGGCTAAGATCGGCAAAGATCGACTCTACGCATTTCCGCCCGTCAGACCGGCTGCGGTGGGCCGCCCGTTAGAATGTCGGGAGCAGTCGAGCGAGACTGTGTACTATCATGTGTATGCATGTAGGTCTGGTGTCCGAGTCTCCGTGATGTTTCAATATTTTTTTACGTTTTTTTTAATGATGGAAATGGAAGGCATGAGTTAAATCTGCATGCTTTATGAAAAATGTTGTGTGTGGTTTTGATCTCTATATGAAGGTTGTTTGATTTTCTTTTATGTATTTTTTATATTTAGGAATATGTGCAATATGCAATATTATGTTGCGATAATATAGACCATATATAGACTATTGGAGTTTACCTTATCAATGTTATAACATTACAAACTCAAACCATTCATAGATTCGTCTGAATTTATAATATACTTATGCCATAGACTGTAAAGGCTGTCCCGTAAGTGAGTACGAATATTTTAAGTGGGTGTTCTACGAGCCATTTAAGAGGAGGTGTTTCCTACAAAACTTTGGGAAATGTCTCGTAGAGCACCTCCTTATTAAAATATTTGTGCGCATTTGACCGAAAGTTTGGTCAAATCTTTGAGACACTATATTTTGGGTTTTTAGCTTCCTTTCCTTTTCCCAATTCCAATGATATATAGTTTTATACAGTGTGTCCATGGATTGAGTTCACATAAGGTGTAAAGAACTAAAAAATTCGAGTTGAAATTTGAGCTTCTGGGGAATAGCCCTGCTTATGGTTTGAAACTAATTTGTGACATAGTTTTTCTTTCCACAAAATCACGTATGCCTTGGAAGTTTTGAAAAAAGTAATTTTCCACATCAGTAAAGTGCCCTTTTTGTATGTTTTACGACAAAATATTATTAAGGAAACTTGTTTAGAATGACAAGCTGAGTAGGTTTTCGAAATTTCGACATCTTAACGTAAAATGCACCTCAAGTAAATAAGAGGGGGTTGCCGACAGCGAAAGTGACGCTAGATTTCGTATTTTTTAAGTTGTATAGCATAAAATCTAATAACATTTTACCTGGCAAAAATTTAGTACAAACATCTCTGTCTTCATTTTAATCATATAAGATCTTACAAGCAGTGTTTTGTTTTATAGGTTATAAAAATCTTGGGAAAAATAATAATTCCAGTGAATATGGTTTTAAGATCTTATGATTAAAATGACGACAGAGATGTTTGTACTAAATTTTTGCCAGGTAAAATGTTATTAGATTTCATGCTATACAACTTAAAAAAATACGAAATCTAACGTCACTTTCGCTGTCGGCAACCCCCTCTTAACTTAATTGTATGGAATTTAAGGTAATACCTAAAATTAAATAATAAAAAAAATAGATAAATAAAGAAAAAACAGAAGTGGCTGGATAATCAATAAAGATATAAGAAAAAAATCGATAAAGGAATGAAGTTGAAAAAGGTACGTATATACTGCTATTAACTCTATTAACTATTACTTTAATTATTAATGATTTATACAACAGCTATTATATTGTTGCATAACCTTTACTAAAGTGTCACACGACAGTAATGAAAGCCTATGGCTATTAGTATTTCCCTATTGTCTAACATTATTAATTTTATTTTAGTAACTATTCAACAGAATAACTGCTACAAGAAATAAAATTAATAACTGCTACTAAGGAACTATAATCTGTCAACAAAAAATATAATTACCACTACTCACCTGTTTAATAACAACTATTAATTTTATTTTAGTAACTATTCAACAGAATAACTGCTACAAGAAATATAATTAATAACTGCTACTAAGAAACTATAAGCTGTAAACAAAAAAATTAATTACCACTACACTCCGGTTTAATAACAACAAGTTTACTACCTACCTGCGGTAACTAACTATCCAGTTGAAGTTCAAGAAAACGTGTTTGCCTACGGCAATTAAACTGTTTACCTGTCCCATATGGTACACAACTTTTTAATAGAGACTATTAAAGTTTTAATAGTAACAATTAAAGTTTTCTCTCGGTGTATTAATGCTACATAGTTTTTTAGGATATTTTTATTTATAGCAAGTCAATCCGTTACTGACACACTGAAAAAAGAGGTCTAAGTGCACATTGTACTTGACACTATTTTAATTACAACAGGTAAGGTTTTATTTACTGCCATATGGTGATGCGGCTTGTTGTTAATAAAAGCTTTTACTTGGAACGTAGTTTCATATGTCAGTAACGGATTGACTTGCTATAAATAAAAATATCCTAAAAAACTATATAGCATTAATAGCAAATAATAGAAATATTAACTGTTGGTGTCGTTATATTTGTGCAGAACAGTAAAAAAAATAGTAACAAGCTAATAAATACAAATATGGCATTAAGTTGTCACTATTAATAAGTCACTTACTCTAAATGCTAGAGTACTTGCGAAGAAATCCGAGTTAGGCCGAAGGTTGTCGAAAGGCGCAGACGTACCCGCGCAGGGGACGCGTCGTCACAGTCCCGTAGTTAATGCCGAAGCGTGAAGGTGTGTGAAGCCATGGAATGCAGGGTGTTATTGAAATACTGTTAATACTGTAACAAACTTTGACAAGTGGTAGAACTGCCAATTTTTTTTAAGTTTCTATATAAACATACTTCTTAAAATGCTTTCCAAGAAAGATAAAGAGCGTTGAATTTTTCGCAAAATAAGGCAGCAAAAACTACACATATGTGACCCTATACTTTCATTATTAGGTATATCAGAAATACTATTTATAATAACTTTATTTTTGCCAATCATTCAACGCCCTGTATCTTTCTTGGAACGCATTTTAGGGGTATGTTTAGGAACTTTTTAAATTTTTGGTTAGTTCTACCACCATGTCAAAGTTTTTTACAGAATTTCAATACCCTGTTTCAAGTAATCCATTTAATTGTAACAACTACCTAATACTGTGAGAATTGTCACAAGTGGTATATTTAATCATAGCAATTAAACCCACCTTTCGTCATAAAAGTTTTCATTGATAGAGGAAAACAAAATTCATATTAATATAAAAAACCTGAACACTTGGTACAAGTTACTATCATTTGGTAAGACTAACTGGTTCAATAGACTCAATGAACCAAGTCAACTGTCATCAATAAAATGGCACTTACAGGAATCAGAAGGTGGTGCTTTTGTTAAATACTGGGCACATTTACTATAAATAACTGGTTTACACTTTGGTATTTGGGCCAACTACACAATTTCGCAAGAAAATTTACTTATTACAAGTGTTCGGTTCCAAGTTACTCATTTTACTAAGAACAAATACATGGTTCATTTCTCCTCTATTTAGCTTGCCATTTTAATTGTGGCATTTAAAATTTTAATTGCCAGAAGTAAACTTTTTTCTCCGTGCATATGAAACTACGTTCCAAGTAAAAGCTTTTATTAACAACAAGCCGCATCACCATATGGCAGTAAATAAAACCTTACCTGTTGTAATTAAAATAGTGTCAAGTACAATGTGCACTTGGACCTCTTTTTTCAGTGAAGGAAGAACCGACTACTACAATCGCTGCACACTATGGTTGCTGCTATCTGCTAGCAGATTGTTCGTTGTTATGGGGATTAGGTTGCTCTTGGCGCTGCCCCCCCTAAACTGCATCGATACGGGCATTGCTTCTAGCGACCTCCCCTCTAATTGTACCAATCATCGCCTTCTTGCATCTGGACCAGATCACCCACAATATTACCAGCAATACCAGAGCAATCACCAGTACCTACATGTAAAATGTCCTGTGTTGTAGCAAACTTCGTTTCTGTGGTGTGCAAAAAAAACGTGCAAAATATGGATCGCTGCAGACTTCGTTACGTGTTGCCGGTAGCAATATCCTTGTGCAATTTAAAAGTTGGGATACAAATGTGTGTGCGGAAATTCGCGAAAAGACTTCAAACAAATACTGTTGCTTATGATGTGAAAACAACATTTTCTTAATATATTTGAAGTGTTATAACGCCTGTCTTTTGCAGAATCAAGACAGAATACACCAAAAATGCAGACGAAAGGTAGGTATTTCTTATTTCTTCAGTTGTGGGATCATAGCTATCCATCGAGTTACTCGAGTTACTGACGAATAGCGTAAACTCGGTCTCAAAATACTATACTAGTTGATGATTTACCATTTTCTACTCGGTTGTTAGCGCTAGGAAAAAAAATATTAAGAAAAGTGGTTCAGAATGACCATCTCTATTACCCAAAAAAGGATGCCACTTATTTCAGACTCACCCTATATAATATATATACCTATGCAAGGGAAGACGGTAGTGCTATACTTATTATTAATAATATTATTTGCAATCTGTCTCTCTGTCATTGCTAGTTCATCCTAGTTCAAGAAACGTTGCCCCGTAACAAAACTGCTGTACTTACCTTCCTCAGGTAAAAAAACATTATTTGTTTATGCGAAGTAGCATTAAATTTTCCATTATTTCCGATATTTGCCATCTATAATATCCAAATATTACCTCGTGGGTGTGGCTCTAACTCGATCTAAATATATTATTACTTCGTTGGTTCGTTCCGCAACGTCAGTGGGCAGTGCATAGCCGCAAAAACGTGGTTCTTTCCTCGTTCCGCTTACGTACGTGAACAAGAGTAAGATGAATGAATGACGTGACTTTGAGCTGACCCATCGCCGAGCTTGAAAGGATCATTTGCCCACGTTTAAAAAAAATTCTTTCGCATTTTCTTTTTTAGTAGACCTCCCCCACTGTGTGCTTAAATTTTTTTACATCATTACTGAATCACCCTGTATTTATTTGATTTGCAACAAAAATTGATTCCCCACTATGACCCTATAAACAAGTACAAAGTTCTCATATGACAGAAAAACATTTTATATAAAATGAAAATCGAAAACGGGAGAAAAATGAAAACCAAAACAATAATTCCAGAGGGATTCCCAATCGACTAAACCGAGGCAATTTCGACTTAGAAAATGTTTTAATTTGTACTTGGTTAGAAACAACTGTCTGCATATTTTTTGAATCTTTTGTGTGATGATATCTCTCTAAGATCTCTGGTTGCCAAGTTCCATATTTTGGTGCAAAAAAGAAAAGGTGTCTTTGTGAATGACTTCGTCTCATCAAAGGGAGTGCCACGGAATTTCCTCTGGAAGACGTAAAAGTCAAGGCGAAACGATGTCTATTACTATACATCCACAACAAACAATGATAGGTGAACATTGCCCTGATATTAAACAATTTAGTTTCCTGGTCTATAGGGAAAAAATGGTTTTTTGAAAATAATTTTAACAAGACTATTTTGAATAGTTTGAAGACCACAGAGTACCGCCTCCTAAGCTCCCCCCCCCCTACACGGTTATACCATATCTTATCACATAATTCAACTAAGGAGTGATAAGTAACAACCAATAAACGAGGACTCACAATATTTCTTAATTCATACAATTTAGAAGTTCATTGGACCAGCCTATTTCTCGCAAGACACACATATAAATCCCATCTCATGTGCAGGTCAACGACAATCCCTAGGTATTTTATTTTTTCAACTCTTTCTATTATAGGACAGTTACAAACAGTATTCGAGTTTCTACAGTTAAAACCGTGATGTAAATAATTCTGCGATGGCCTATTTTTTTTTTGTTAAAGTGAAAGTTATGAATCTTGTTTTAGAAATATTTAAACTTAGTTTATGACACGCAAACCACAGGCTTATCCCACGTAATCCCGACTCCGCCATAGAATAAACATGCTTCCAAGTTAAACCTGAAAAAATCAAAGTCGTATCATCTGCATATGACACGATATGTCTGCTAAAATGCCTTATTTTACTGAGGCTATTAATATGTGTAAAAAACAAGATTGACCCAAGGTTGTCCCCTATGGGGCCCCCATAACAATCTCAGTGGCAACCACCGATACAGACCCTGTGTAATCTTCTCGATAGGTAATTATGTATTAAAATTTAATGTATGTTCAAATATTTTACCAAAATTGTTCATAACGTGTAACGAAATTTATGCCAACTTTCGTTACTACGGTAATAACCTTTTGGCTCTCCCGATATACCGCGGATTTTGAACTGCCAAAAAATTAACGCCACCGTTATGCAACCAGTCACACAGTGAGTGAATTATGGATACCTGCAATTTACGAATTTCGTAATAGTTTATTCACATACAGGTACGTTGTTTATTTGAATTTCCGATTTATCATTAAACAAATTCACATAATTAACAATTTAAAATTAATGAGGTATGTATCAGAACAACGGCCTAAAATAATATGTTGATTGTTTGAAGAAGCCTAACCTTTATGTTATTGGTGGTCTCAGGCAGCCGAGGTAATAAATGGGAGTGACAGGCAATTTTCTTCCCGCTTTTTCTCTACTCATCGATATAGCAGGGTTGGTACTTGGTGGTTATATGCACGTTTGATATTCCAAGTGGATTTTCTTTCGAATCTTCGTGCATAATATCCATCTTTTTGTAGCGCGATCTAGTGTAAAAAAGAACTTTATAATTAAGTTTACCGTGCTGCGCTGACCAAGCGGTCTTGGGACCCCTTTGGAGGCTGAGCTGCGAGGGTTGTTGGCTTTTGGTACAGGCTACGGCAATACAGAAATCTGGGGTGAGTATTTTTCAATTTTCATTTTTGAATATTGGCTTTGCAGTCTTTGTGAAAAATATCTCATCACACAGGTTCGCTGTGCTTTTGGGGCCACTAGCTATCCACTGATCGCCTTATCAGACCCGTTTTTGTTGTTTATTATTAAATTTTGTGGTGAAAAACTCACGGTTTTGAATTCGTTAGCATACAGTAACACACATTTTTTTCTTATTATCAGCTGATCGAATTTCAGTAATTTTCACGAATACTTAAATTGATTATAAATATTTGTTTTTCTTTAAGTGTCAAGGAAATCAAGCATTTAAATTATTGTCCAGTTTAAAAAGGAATCAAATTTTCACATATTTGCACTCAGCTCAAGAATAACTTAGTTTTTTATCATGGCTTGGAAATTACTTAAGCTGTCACCGTGCACAGTGCTATTGTAATATAAAATTAATCATTTAGGTAACCCTAACTGTAATAGTTTATTTTTGTAAATGTTAAGAATAATATTGATTATTGTTTAAATTGAAAAAGTGTCCATTGTTTTGTATTTAAAATAAAAGAGAAACTGTGATAATGATAATACATAGTTACGAAAGTTATAACATAAATAGTTGCATAAAAACCTGTACAAAGTAAATGTCATACTTATTTGGATATAAAATAAAACTATAAGATAATATAACAAAGAAGACATTCATTTAACAAATAACAACGTATATTATACCCAATAAAATAAAAACCTGAACAGGTTACGGGCCCAGAAAGTCCCAGCTGTTCTTTAAAATAAAAATAAAAATAGAAGCTGTCATTAGTAAGGAAGAAGTCAAAGTCAATTAAAAATAAAAACTAAAATACAAAGGAAGAAGTCAAGAAAGAAGCCTAGTCAAAAGGAAAGAAAATACCTAAAATAAAATCATGGGAAGTGAATATATTAGTGGTGAAGAAATCAACAAAATAGATAATAATAATATATAATAATAATATATAATAATAGATAAATTGAAGAACACTGAGAATTTTGAACTATGAATTTTCAAATAACAATTTTACTTCAATCTGGTGGTTTACATGAAATGGTAAATGGTGAAGATAAGCGTAATGATACGATGACTCAAGAAAATAAAAATAAATGGTTTAAAAAGGATGCTCAAGCTCAAAGAATTTTGACATCAACAATCGCCAAAAAGATGTTACTACATATAATAAATTGCAAAACTGCGAATGAAATGTACATTAAAATAAAAGGCATTTTTCAAAAGGTCAATAGTCAACAAAAATGTAATCTGCTACAAGAGTTTTTAACTTCAAATATGATAGAGGAACTGATGTTTCAACAGATATAAGTAAATTGGAGAATTTAAGTTTTCGTCTGAATACAATGGAACAAGAGATAAATGAAGAAACGTTAATGTCAAAAATTATAAGCACATTGCCAGAAAGATTTAAAAATTTTAGAACTGCATGGGAATCAACGCCAAAAACTGAAAGAACAATGACAAATTTAACGTCAAGATTAATTTTTGAAGAAAATATGTACAAAGAAAAAGAAAATGTAGGACAATCTGTAGCTTTTGCAAGTAATGAAAGAAGATGTTTTAAATGTAATCAACTAGGACATATATCGAAGTTTTGTAAACAGAAGAGAGATGGAATTAAATGTTATAAATGCAATAATTTTGGTCATCTTACAAGAGATTGTAGAAGAAATCCTAATAATCAAACTGAAAATACAAGTATGTGCAAAATTTGTGAAAAGTCTAATCACAATGAAACCAACTGCTTCTTTAGAAACAAACAAAATAACAATAAAATTGGTAATGCTAAAAAGGTATCTTTTATGACGACCTCGCATATGGTAAATATTGTAAATTTATTTAAAAATTTTGACAAAAAGAAGATAGAAATTGGTGTCGCAGAGAAAAACACAGAAATGGTAGCTGAAGGTATTGGAAAAATTGAAAATAACAAGTGTAAATTAAATGATGTTTTATATGTACCTGATCTGAGCAAGAATTTGTTATCTGTTAAAGCAATAACCGAAAAGAATAGACAAGTTTTATTTGACAAAGAAGATGTTTATAATGAAAGATTATGAAACAGTTTTTGAAGGAAGAAAAAATAAAAATGGGTTATATGTCATAAATTTTGATGAAGACTTGACAGATGAAGAAGTCGAAAATTATTTGATTGAAGAAGGAGAAAATTATTTGACAGAAGAAAGTCATAATGACATTTATACATGGCATAGAAGGTTAAGACATATAAGTATTAAACATTTAAAGAAAATGGTTGAAAATGAGATGGTAAATGGTTTAAATTTAACAAAAAGCAGCTGTGCAAATTTTGTACAACCCTGTGAAGTATGTTTAAAAGCAAAACAAACAAGATTTCCATTTAACAGTGAAAGAACAAGAGCAACAAAACCATTGGAAATTATATATACAGATTTATGTGGCCCAATTGATCCAGAAACTTGGGATGATAAAAATTATATCTTAACTATTCTTGATGACTACTCACACTTCGTAGTGGTATACTTATTAAAAAATAAAATTGAAACTGCTGAATACCTGAAAGAATATATTAAAGAAATGGAAAGAAGCAAAGGTTATTTTGTATAAAAAATAAGATGTGATAATGGTAGAGAATATATCAATCAAAATTTTAAAATTTTCTGTAGACAACGTGGTATTATTTTGGATACTACAATTATACATACACCACAACTAAACGGAAAAGCAGAAAGACTAAATAGAACACTTATAGAGAAAGCACGTTCACTAATTTTTGATTCAAATATGTCAAAGTAGTTTTGGGGTGAAGCAATAAGAGTATTAGCATATATTTTAAATAGATGTCCAACTGAAACAGTAGAGAAGACGCCATATGAAATGTGGAATAATATAAAACCAAATATATCAAAAATGCAAATTTTTGGAAGTAAAGCTTATGCAAAAAGATTAGGTCCATTAAAAAAGTTAGAAGAAAGAAGTGAAAAATATACAGTATGTCCACGGATTGAGTGCACGTGGGGTGTAATTGACAAAAAAAATTCGAGTTGAAATTTGACCTTTTGGGGATCAGCTCTGCTTGGTTTGAAACTAATTTGTGACGTAATTTTAGTTTCGAAAAATCCCGTATGCCTTGGGAATTTTGAAAAAACTAATTTTCCACATCAGTAAAGTGCCCTTTCTGTAGGTTTTACGATAAAATGTTATTAAGGAAACATGTTCAGAATGAAGAACTGAGTAGGTTTGCGAAATTTCGAAAGTCTAGGCCCACTTTGATTTTTGTCTGCTAAAAAATCAAAGTAGACCTAGGCTTTTGAATTTTTTCACACCTATCCAGTTTTTCTTTGTGAACAAGTTTTTTCAATAACATTTTAATGTGAAAGCTACACAAAGTGCACTTTTCTAAAGAAAATTGGGAAAAAATGCCAAAACATCAAAGTAGGCCTAGACTTTCGAAATTTCGCAAACCTAATCAGTTCTTCATTCTGAACATGTTTCCTTAATAACATTTTATCGTAAAACCTACAGAAAGGGCACTTTACTGATATGGAAAATTAGTTTTTACAAAATTCCCAAGGCATACGTGATTTTTCGAAACTAAAATTACGTCACAAATTAGTTTCAAACCAAGCAGAGCTGATCCCCAAAAGGTCAAATTTCAACTCGAAAATACGTGCACTCAATCCGTGGACACACTGTATATTTGTCGGTTACTGTCCAAATGGTTATAGACTTTGGGATTAAAAGAAGAATGATATAGTGTTAAGAAGAGATGTAATTTTTAAGAAACCAAATAAAATAAAAATAGAAGAGAAGAAAAATAAAATAAAATTAATAATTGAAGACGAAAAAGACAATAAAAATGAAAATGGAAGAGGAAAAGTGGAGAAGAAATAAAAGAAAATGAAGATAAAATAAAATCAACACAAAAAAATGAAAAAGTTGAACAGAATGAATTGATGGAAGAACAAGGAAAGAAAAATATGGAAGAAAAGCAAAGCTTAAGACAAGGTAGTAGAGATAAACAAGGAAGAAAGATAATTCTACCAAAAAGGTATGATGATTATGTTTTATTAACATATGAATAAGCATAACGATAGCACACCCGAAGGTGCGGGACAAAGCAACTGGGTCCTGATCGGCAAAGGCTCACGCCACAATTACCGAGACCCGCCGTCTCCACGGCGTCGGTTAAGAAAACCGAAAACTCGATGTAAAAAAAGAGCGATAGTCGACCATATACAGTACTGTTTCGGGCAGTAATCCCTCATCAGTATGGCTCACCCGACTATGAAGTGGTGTAGACAAACGTGCTCAGACGAAGGATTTTCTATATAAAGCTATTTCTTGTTCTAGTAATAAAAGCCTTTTTCAATCTTCTTTGTGATTGCTTCCGAACCCCCTCGCAGACCTTCTTAAGAGGGGGTTGTCGACAGCGAAAGTGACGTTAGATTTCGTATTTTTTTAAGTTGTATAGCGTAAAATCTAAAAACATTTTACCTGGAAAAAATTTAGTACAAACATCTCTGTCTTCATTTTAATCATAAGATCTTAAAAGCAGTGTTTTGTTTTATAGGTTATGAAAACCTTGGGAAAAATAACAATTCCAGTTCATATGCTTTTAAGATCTTATGATTAATATGAAGACTTAGATGTTTGCAGGGTCATTCACAAAAGATCTAATTAGGTCGCAGTGAAGAAAGGCCGTAAGGGCAAAAAAACGACCCCCAAGAAATCTACAATCTAGATGTTTGTACTAAATTTTTGCCAGGTAAAATATTATTAGATTTCACGCTATACAACTTAAAAAAATACGAAATCTAACGTCACTTTCGCTGTCGGCAACCCCCTCTTAATAAAACTTTGGTCACCTATAGAAATTAGAGGCATATGTTTGATTAAAATTTAAAATTATTGATTTTATATTAATTAAAAATTTGATGATTAAAGTAAGGTAAATTTTATATTTATATGCATTTCTTCATGGCTTCATTAACAGAATTTCTTATTTCTTCACCCGCTTCTCTTGTGAGCACCATATCATCTTGAAGAGATAGGTACTACGGACGTATTAGTAAACTTTCAAAGGTAAATTTGTAGTAGAGACCGATCAAATATAAACCTAATTTTATTCAGAAGCGACCGAAAACGCGTCTACTCGCATCGCTACATTCGATCGAATACAAGTTTTATTTATTTCATGCCCTATTTAGTATATTTTTCTACTACTATGCTAGTAACATACCTATTAAGTGACGGTTTAGGTTATAAGTAAGTCCATTGTTACGAACACTAACACGTAATTACTGACACGTAATGACTGGAATGTAATAAAAAAATTACGTATCTATCCTTAATTAAAACGCAATTATCACGGGTGCCTTGTTAGCGCGTCATCCGCGTCACCATAGCAACTAACCAACATACTAATTATTGTTGCCTGTCAGAAAATCAGAAGTATAGTTTATCTATTATAAACAGTTTAAAAATGAATTCTTCAGAGAGTGAAAACGAATTAGAAAGTACACCACCGAATATCAGGAAGATTCAGGACAAGTCTGTGACAATTTATTACCTGAAAAATCAAAGGAAAGATATGAAAATGTATATCGCAAATTTATGGATTGGCGTGCAGAAAATAGTATCAATAATTCATATTCTGAACATGTTTTATTGGCATATTTTCGCGAAATTGCTAAGAAATTCAAACCATCCTCATTATGGGCAATATACTCAATGTTAAGAAGTGTAATTAAACAAACATCATCAAACATTAACTTCAGAGGTTACTACTACTACTGCAACTTACATGTACAATAATATCCGTAAGACCAATGTTCATGAAGAGTTCGCCATGGACGTACTATCCACGTCATCTCACTCCCAATGTAAACCTTCTGTAATACCAGTGCAGGACCCACCAGATAAAAGTCCTTTACTGACTACATTTATCTCGTGACAACTCGATCGGACTGAAATGGATCCGATTGAGTTATGTCAAATCTTTTATAATTCTACGTTTACATCACCAGCATTGAAATCCTACGGTTTTCAATCCTCTCTAGGGACATTAACTTATTATACTTATTCCACCGTAGGTTGGGGCACATTCTGGCCAACTTCTGTTTAGAAATAGCGGCTTGACTTGAAATTTTAAATATGATTGCATTTCAATCTGTAGTGTATACGCCGTCTATTTGAGTCCACTCCAGTGAATTCAAACCTCTCTCAATCGGATCGAACGCGTCGAGATAAACGTAGTCATAAATGCAAAATTGCCAAAATATCACAATTAATTTCTATAAGTGAATATAGTAATAATTTCCTTAGGAATATTGTTAAATTAATACATTGACGTTTCTTAGTTATGCATTGTATATGTTTGCTATACCTATATAAAAATAAATAAAAAAATAATTCAAATTATTTTTCTTTGATCGAAGAAAAAGTATTCTACACAACTCGAGTAGTAAGCTTGTAGCTCATGGAATTACAGCACTCGCCGCTGCGCGGCTCGTGCGCAACTTTTCCACTACCATAGCATTGCACAAGAATGCTCCTTCTGTCTGTAGGACCCCGTGTAACCATTTACGCCAGTAATTGAGCAAAAGCAACAGGAAGTGTGTTTGTGTTACAAAGTCAAGCTATTTTTTGAGTAGGTATTTGTGATAAGCTTGAATAATTTTAGTCAGCCGGAAAAGCAACATGCTATTGTTCGACATTAAGGATACCTAATTTATAAAATTTTCCGTGTAAAGGAGTCACAATAGGGTACTTGACGAAATTTTACAAACTTGGTAAAACAATTCCTGGACCCTTGCCTAAGACCCTACGATTATTTAAAAAATATATATTTACGTAATTAGCAAGTTCTTCGAAATTTGGCGGGAAAGCACTTATGACGTTACAAGTGTTTTATAAAAGCAATTTGGCAACATGGCGATACCAGTGAAGTGTTCTGAGACATAACCTTATTCTGCGGTGAAAGATGCAAGGAAAGTTGAAATTTCAAAATTCTAACCTCGAACCCCCAGATTTAGGATGCACCGTAAAACCACATTTAGTCAAGAAGTGTTTTTCGTAAATATTCAGTAGCGTCTTTCTGCAATTTCTTTGGCACGTTTGGGCCTAGGTACCTACGGAATTTGGGCTCAGTCTTTGTAAGCACTAAAATGGCGTCTTTATAAACACGCCTTCAAGGTGGTCCTCCAAGTTCTCCCTTTATTAATAACTTCTAATACTTTACTATTACTACAACATCATATAGGTACAAACCTTTGCAGTTTTATCCCATGAATTTCGGCAGACGCGAAAATCGGATTATTAGAAAAAATTGTGCTACCAAGAAAGCATCCAATTTCGGCAAATTATGGATTTCACTTTCGGGGTCCATGATACCTTACACTAACGGACCTCCTCACTACACAACTAACAACACGATAAATATGGGTTAGACATCAAAGAAAATCTACCCAGATCCAGGGCTTATTGCATCCCCCTTTGGCTTGTTGGGGGGGTTGTCTGGCTCTAAACCATTCCCCCCAACTGTTAGTCTTTCAAATTCCTTATAACTAAACCTATCCTACCTTAAAACTAAATACAAACACACAACACCCATGGCACATCCTGTGATGGGACTCGAACCCACGACATACGGTGCCAAAGCGTGGATAATACCAATAACCCGCTCGTGCACCGCTGCCCCTACTAATGTTTTGATTTAGGACATACGGAATGGCAGTTGGCATGACGGGATGTCAACTGCCGATCAGAAAACCATACATGTGTTAGATGACATGTGGATATATGTATATGATTAGATGCCTAGGTGGACGGGTGCCGTTGCCACATACGCGAAATCCATATTATATTTCCTGAATATTTATAGTATGTTCCGTATACAGATATTTTAATCAAAGTGTCACGTAAAAGAGATGGAGGATATAGTTTCCAGCGTGTGCAGCATAAACAGGCACCATTTTGCTATAGAGGAGTCAATATAATACGGAACATATTCGTAAAAAGAAGTCTTTATGTGACAACATTTTGTTGTGCAATTGCATTAGTTAAAGCTCAAAGGTTGCAATACATTAAGTAACAGGTATTCATAGGCAAGCTGGAGTCATTCGAATAGAAAAGTAAAATTTGCCTTTGTTCCACGAATTATTGCAAACGGGCACCGGCAACGTTGCAGTTCCGTTTCTCCTGAGAGGCACAGAGTTGCCACGTTTAGCGTTCTGGTCAATAGAACGACGAAACTGTAGTTTTTGGCCCGAACAAAATTGTGCAACTTCGTCTTTAATTATCATAAATAAATAAGAGTTAAAAGCCGTTGTTTCATTTATTACGTGTTATATTGGTGCATCTACTGTAAACCGAGTACAATTTTAGAGCAATTAAAAATATTGTCATGTACCCTATTACAGGGAATTATTGGAGTGAGATCAGTAATTGATGAAAGAAGAGTTAACGTGTAGGAACTCTAGTAAATTGTGATAATCCTTTAGTTTAAGATGTGGAGTTGCAACACATTTCTAGATTTTAATTATTGTAGAATAAAGTATGGGGGCAAATTCCCCCTAAAGTGGGCACATTGAGGTTATTTTGCTTAGAATTGGAATCGTTTTAATTATTAACATATCGTCATATTATATTTTAAGTATGGCACAAAAGTTTTATCATCAATAATGTTCTTTTGTTACAATGTCTGGGCCTACTGCAGAGTTAAAAGGGAAGGTTTAGATAGTGACTATCCAACTATTCTCGTCCCTCCAAGGCTGCTCGAAAGGTTTGAGTAAGTGGGTTTGGTGAGTGCTACTTCCCGATATTCTCCCTCTTGTCTTTCACCATTCGAGTCATTTCGTTCTATACATACTTGGACGGGTGTTTGTGGAAGACATTTTAGGTTTAGGTATACAAGCATCTGCGAATTGAATTGCTGCGATATATTTATCATTTATTCTCTTGTAGCAATTGAAAAGTCCATTGCCCTCCATACTTTTTAGCTTATAGCACAAAAACCTAGATGTATTCTTCTTGAGCCACCTGCCCCATTACTATCGAGTGAAATTAGCGTGAATTCACATTCACAATCATTACAGAAAACCATATCATTGCGCAGGAATGATTTTTCTGTTACAGAAATCATAGAATTGCGCAAGAATGCCTGCATTGCAGCGTTGCCTATGCAGAAAACTTCTCTTTAAATGTCGTAGAAAATTTGGAGACATGAAACCTATTTCAAGTAAATCCTAATAACTAAGGGCAGGAATGCGACATGTAATTTATTATTTCTAATATTCATCTCTAATATTTTACCACAATACAACAAATTAATAGTACAGTAAAGAAAAATACCTTTAAAGTTCTCGAACTTTCAATGAACATGTCCTACACTGTTTTATAACCTCAAAGATTTGGAAGTAAAATTTTAAGTTTCGGTGTTTTACTTACAGTTTTATAATAATTTTAATATTAGCTTGAAGGCATTTTCCGTCACAACTTGAGGTTCACCGGGCCCCATTTTTGTTATTGTTTCATCATTCCCTTGTAATAGGTACTTCCATTGATTTTGTAGAACTAGTCTAGAACTTTATGATTTGTAGATTTATAAATGGCTAAGAATATCCTGAAACATTTTCCAATTATATAATATATGTATACCCTGGGAATGGGGCCTGAGAGTCACTTAAAGGCTAGAACGCGAATTTAGCGCGAATTTGAGAGCAGATAAATATTCTTGGTCAGTGACACTGTCGGATACTGTATATTATTTGTTTATTTCTTAGTTATTTGGGCAGACTACAATAAAGTTGAATATAATTATTTCGGTTACGAACATTATTTCCACGAATATAAAAACCAAGAAAGGGCTAGGTACTCCCTAGTAGCCATCACTGATTAATTTACTCTTTTAGTATCTCGAAATGGGCTCTAACAGGTAATACGTCGCTGTCACTTGAATTTGACGTGTCCTTTTTACTGGTAAAAATACTGTTAATAAAAATAAGTCGCACCTGTCATTACAACACGGTGTGAGTAATATCCTATTAGCGCACTTTGTGCGTCAATGTGATATTTACCGCACAGCGTGTGGTACTGTGATACTTACCAAACCATAGATAGTGTGTGATACCTTTTACTTTCTTCATGGTAGTAGAGAAAATAAGTTACGAATAAAAAAGTTTTCCATTGCGTTTTTTGGATATTTAGTATATACAGCAAAAATTATTGTTATGAAAAATAATTTGTACTCACCTATTCATTTGCTTGTTGTAGGTACGAGCTAGGACCGGAGCGCATACCGAAGCGACAAAAGCGTGTGTTTGACGGCGAATTTCACATGGAGTTCTGCGATAACGCGCGCCAGCTGGTGCAAGCCTATTTCCGAGACTTCGCCTTCGAGCGGCTGGACCGTCCGTGGCGTGCCTTCACCTCCAGCTGGGCACCAGAGACGCTCGCTAAAAACCTCGGTGGGTAGGAAGTTTAATAATATTAATTATTATGATGATTTTTAACACGATTTTATTTGCTGCACATGTAAATAAGTGAAAAAATTTTAACCACTTGTGTAACTCGTCAAAAACAAGAGCTTTTTTTCAAAAATAATAGTTACGTTTACAAATCGAAAAAACAATTATACAATTTATTTGACAGCTACAGGGCAGCGACTACGGCTACAGATCAAAACTAAAAGCTAATTAGAGTGGAGCAGAGCTCGAATTTATAGATTTACAAAATGCAACTTAGCCTACACCAGCCCGTGCTCTCAGCACTTTGTCCGTACTTTTACACAATCAGGACTATTGCCGTAACTCCTCCACCCTTATAGGAAAATATCAACCGAGAGGGTTGTTTTTCGTTTCTTTCTTTCCTTCACTACTTCCAACTTAACTTGCCCTCTCTTCTTCTTAAATCCTGTTTGATAAACTGTCCATATGATGTGTGCAATAGATAATAATAAATGTGTGGCGATGCTGGTAGCAAATCCATAACTTAGGGTCTTCTGAATGTCGGAAACATGCAGAAGTGTAGACTTTTCTCGTAATTTATGAATATTCTCCAAATTAATTGTTTGAAGTTGAAGTGGTTTCGCTCGTACGTAATTAAAGTTGAGGTTTTTTACTTGAATTTCGGGTAATGTAAATGGTTTTTCTTTGATTTTTTCATTGTTTTTGATAAATTGGAAATCTTTGGTATTGATTTCACAATTTTCAGGTAAATGGATTAAATTTGGTTCGCTGATAATTCTGATTTCTGAATAGCAATAACATACTCTCTGTTGATTGCTTGGATTAATTACATTGATTGATAAACCATGACAAAACTTTCCTTCAGCTTCTTTTATTATTGATATGATGCATTCATTTGAGTTAGGCGTGAGTAAATTTTGACAAATATACAAATTTTCTATTTTGAGCCAAGTATAAGGTAAGGGTGACTCGGGATAACAATTGAATTTTTAATTGGGATTGGGAATAATCGGTATGTTTGGAATTTTTCAAGTAAATTGGAAAATGAACAGCAAATATAATTTTATCATTATTAAAGTTAACTTGAATTCCAGCAACTCGGTAATAAGAAATTACATTTTTTAATTTTATGACTCGGTAGAGTATAAATATTTCAAATATTCTATCTTAGAGCGTAATTGAGCTGCGGAAGTTATCGAGAAAGTTATTAAGTTTTGGCAATTAAGAATAGTCTGGTCTAAGATATTTTGTGCTTGCAAAAAATATGCTGAAACATCATTATAGCTTTATTGATACTAACCCCAAAATTTTCTAATCGTTTTTATTAATTTTGGTTTGATTGCAGAATTGTTATAGTAGAGTTGCAATTATCAATAAGTTGCTTGGTTAAAGAGAAGACTGGAACAGTCAACATGATATATTATCAAAGGAGCCAGTCATAATCGATCCGAATGTGCTAGAACACCGACCGTTGCACGCATAAAATGGCTTTTTTCGATCTGTAGCCAGTAACACGCAAAATTTTAAATTTTTGTCAATACAAATTTTAATCTAAGTAATTACTCACATTTTGAGACAAAAATTATTTAAAAATATTTATCACAATGGCCGTTATTAGGTTTTTTGCGCAAATGCTAATAACGGCCATTGTGATAAAGATTTTTTAATAATGTTTGTCTCAAAATGTGAGTAATTACTTAGATTAAAATTTGTATTGACAAAAATTTAAAATTTTGCGTGTTACTCGCTACAGATCGAAAAAGGCCATTTTATGGGTCAAAATGTTGAATCACCACGCACGTGCTGTACATTGAGTCTTAAGTCAAATAATATCAAAAATATTTATAGATTGTCCTGCGGTTACATTTTTCAAAGGAAGAAATATTTCTTTTGTGCCACTACTTTTTATTACAAATATAAGTCAAGGTTTATAGAGATTGTTTTAAGCAGAAACCAGCATAAGCGTGCAAATAGGACATCGACGGCTTTCTACAGGAATTAAAAATACATATTGTTTAAACGTGTTTACTCGTAATAAGCAAAAATATAATATATTACAAAAACAAGCAGTGTGTTTATAACCTCAAATACTTTGTCAACAAACTTTGTCTTTTTTTGGGACTTGAATATGCATAAAAGCCTCTTAGTTTTCAGGATACAGGGGAATCTAAAAAAGCTTACTCTCGGGTATTATTCCATGCTACTAGAACAGCCAGAAACTGCACATTAAATCGGAGCCATCATTGCCCCGAATAAATAAAAAATATCACAGGTCACAGGACAGGCACGAATGTATGTACCTATAATCTATATGAATAACACAGCTGCTAAAAACATACAATCACAATAAAGTGAATGAATGTGCACGTTTATTTATAGATATACCAAGATAATCTACCTGAAGAACATTTACCTTTTCTTGGATTTAACAATTTGTTTGGCTATTTAACATTTATAACTTAGGTATAACATATAAAATTATCATTAATATGAACGAGTTTGATCGGTCACAAGGTTGCCTGACCTTAAGCGTTGTTGCAAACAAGGGCAAAGTAGGTAGGTAAAGTGCTTTTATCTATAATATAATACAGGTATAATAGAATCAAAAAACCAAATCCAAATTTTGACCATGAAGTACAGTGCTTTTAATTAAAATTACTTTCCATCTTCATTTTATTATTTTATGGCGTTATGAAAAAATTAGGAATATAGTATCTTCGACGCGTATATTGATTTGGCAAAGCATAGAATTCCTACTATCCAGGCGCACCTACATAAAAAATATCCCTCTATTAACGGATTCTGGGCATTCTGGCCAAGTGAAACTTCTGATTTGTCTTATTCTGTGGGCAAGGTCCTGTCCGGGACCGCGATCCACAGATGGTGTCGCTAACGTCTCGACATCTCCCGACATTGGCTTGAGCGTAATTTAAAAAAACATCGAATATTGTTAAAAACTTATTTTCTAAAATTTGAAAAGTAGTATCCAAATGTACAGAATAACACAGATTCAAAGGATTGTGAAGAGGTTGCATTTAAGACAAATTTTACCTTAGGTATTTAGCGGTGTTAGAATATTCGCATTAATTAATATAATAAAATTAAATAAAGCTAATCAAGTTTCATTTATACCTCTATGACATGTTTTTCGTTCATGATGATATTGTAATAATTCTTGTTGACGAGTTCTCTACATAGGTTGAGCAAATATTAGAAAAGTTTAGTTTATACGCATGATTTATGAAAGTTTTAGCTAATAAATAGCAAATTCTAGGTTTTAAATCAATTTCACTCTTCTTAATATAAATACTATGAAGTGATTTTGGGTATATATATTCTTAAAAAAAAACATAGCTTTTTGTTGTTAATCTGACAGTTAGTCTTATTTAATTAGAAAAAAGCTATGATTTAATAACGTGGTATCGATTCTTTTAAAATAAATAAAATTTTAGTGTAACTGTTTAGAGAGTTCTCAGTTATTGAAATTGTTAGAATTGGATATTTGATAGCGAAATGAACTATACAAAACGAAATATTATGATAAACTGTTTCAATTTCACCAGTTGGTTTTATACCTATATCTAAAATAATATATATTTTTGGTGTAGTATTTTCATTATTTTTATCAATTTCGTGATTGATTCAGGGAATTTTAATTCTAAGTAGGTATTCTCTTAGTTCATCGTTAGTTATAGGGTTATTCAAAAATTCAGAATTCAAATAATACAATAATCCTGTATTTCTTGGTCAATATTACCGTTGTTTACATATAATAATAATTATTATTTCGATTTTTCTTTCTTTTTTGTTGTTTTTTGTTGTTTTTAAAAATTCATCTATGGCTTTTCCTAGATCCGCATTATTTAATTGAACATTATTTTCAGGTATATTTTACCATTATGTTATTTCCTTCAACTGTACGGTACGGTCCTTATAAAATTGTGTTAATTTTACAAAATTAACTCTTAGTTGGTTTTTATCTATTTAAATTTTAATACTATTGGTTGGTCTCTATTCGTAGAAAAGAATGGATACATTTCTGAAACGTCATTGTCCATAATACAAATAACTATTTCCAGTTGTACAGATTTAAAAATAAAATGAATCATTTTCCTAATTATGTTCCAATTTAATTTTTCAAATCCACATCCTATTTTTGGCATAGTTAGATATTATATGTTCTCTCCAATTTCTTTAACAATTAAATATATTGTGATGTAAGTTTCTCATAAAAGTACTTTTTGGTAATTAAATAATAAATAAATCGTTGTTTATCATTCAAAACTGCTATCGCCTACTTGTTTATTCTGTTTCTTTAAATATTTTACATTATTATACTTTTCTTTAAACTGTAGGGCTATCCCAGTGCCTAACTTAAAATGTTCCGATACACAATGTGTTAATGAGTACCTCTGGGGCATCTCTAATAAACCTTTTTGAATTTCTATAACTTTGTTATTATTATTACTTTCGGTATCACTATTAAATTCGTAGTATTCCCTGTAAACATCATAAAATAAAATATTATCAATTTTGCACTTAATTTCATATTTTTCTAGTTTTAATCGCATTTTGTTCTTGGATAACTAAGAGTTCGATGAATTTATTTTTCATTTTTACTTTCTTCTTGTCTTCACCTTCTTTTATTTTTATCTAGGAGTATTTTCTTATTTATATAAATAATATTAAAAAAATTCAAAGACCAATTCAGACGCAAAACTATTCCCAAAATATCCCAAAACCTAATTTTTTTAATCATCAAATACAATTCCCAAATACCCCAAGGACAAACGTTTTCCAAAACCAACAAATGACAAAAATATTACCACAACATGTCCAACCCCAAAGATTTCCACAAAATAACCAATTTCCCAGAGGTCCTAAGTAGTAAGACAAAGAGAGTTCTGGACCAAACCGGTTTGGTCTAGAACTCTCCTAGGGTTTTGGGGTGGGGGAAAGGGCGTGTTGAAACTTGGTGGGGGGCTAAACTTGGTGATGTGGTGGGGTCGAAACTTGGTGGGGATAGTTCGAAATAAATAGGACTGCTTCAACTAACCTAGGTATACTTTCTTAAATAATTTGAATAAGAACTTGCTGTTGAAAAATCTGGTGAACGTTCGAGATTTGGAAGTAAATAAAAAATATAAGATTCAGTGTTTTAAGAGGATAAATACAAAGTATGGCGAGAAGGTGGTTGTGGAATTTGCAGACTTCAAAACCATTCTGCCCCAGAGGTTTACCGAGGAATTGACGCAAGAACGAATTGACGAGTTGAATGATGGAAAAAGGTACTTTTTGACAAGCTTGGGTGCTGTTGGAAAAACGACTAATATTATATTTTCGGAAGAATGAGCGAGAGGTTGCAACACCATATGGAGGAGCTGGAAAAGTTGAAAAGCATGATTATTATGTACGATTTAAATAAAAAGTTTAGAAATGTAAAATTGTAATAAAAAATTGTAAAATTATTTGTCTGTGTTTTTTACTTCAAAACACTAGTAAAAGGTTTCAAGTTTTTCTATAAAAGAGGTAGTTGCGATGGGAAATTCATCAATCATGTCTCAGTTGTTCACGCTACAAGGATTTACTTCCACACTGTCTATTGACTTTAATATTCCTATACATTTAGAAACAGATATTGAGTATGGGTTGGCCCTAATAGGATTTCACACATATAACAGTATACCCAATATAGATGCTGGCATCAACAAATTTTATTATATAAACGCTGATGGGTATCGTAAATGTTTAGTAATCCCCACAGGCTCGTACGAAATTGAGGCCCTAGAAAAATACATAGTTGGTGCTTTAAGAAACGAGGAATCTGATCAGAAAAATCCAATTTCAATAAAAGCCAATAACAATACTTTAAAGTGTGAAATTTACAGTGATAAATATACAGTAGATTTTCTACCGGAGGACTCTATTGCTCACATATTAGGATTTTCTCCTAGTCGATTAGAGTCTGGACAATTGCATACTTCTGATATATCTGTAAACATCGTGAAAGTCAGAACTATACATATAGATTGTAACGTAACATCTGGAGCATACTATAAAAATCAGCCAACTCATACGATTTACGAGTTTGCAGTTAGCAGTGACCCTGGCTACGCCATAGACGAGTCTCCGAAAAATCTGGTGTACATGCCAGTTGCAAAACGTGAGATTAATAATTTGACTGTATCTATTCTTGATCAGAACTTTCAACCTGTAAATTTTAGAGGTGAGGAAATAATTGTGCGGTTGGAATTGAAGCGTGTATGAAAAATATCGAAAAATGGTTTGGATTTTTGGTGGCAGATACCAACCGTATAAAAGACAATCACAATGCTTCAAAAATTCATTATCAAATATTTCGCTGAAGAGTGCAGATCGGCTCTCGTTGGAAAATCAACAATTTTTAAAAGATATTTCGCCGAAGAGTGCAGATCGACTCTCATTGGAAAATCAACAATTTTTAAAAGCACTTGGCTATGTTCTTAACACCTCAAGTTTTTAATGTGCATAGCACACCCACTTATGATGAATCTAATCAACGTTTAGAGAAGCGCACCTATTATCCATTTGTAAAGTCATTTAGGAATAATGATACTGTGGAAATAACCATTAATCAGGGCGATGCATGGTTGTTGATGTACGATGCGGCCATTTTTGTCAAAGGTACAGTGACTAGGAAAACCGGTGCTGGAGATTGCAAATTGTCCAACAACTTTGCTGGATTTTTATTCGATTCCATTTCTTATGAACTAAATGGCAAAGAAGTAGAAGTAGTGAGAAACCCCGGAATTGTGAGCACAATCAGATCGTATCTTTGCTATACTGCTAGTGATGAAAAATGCATGTCAACAGCGAGCTGGGTTGGGGTTAATAAATCTTTTGCTGTCAACAATGATGGAACATTCAATGTAAGAATACCGCTAAAACATCTGTTTGGAATATTCAACGATTATCAGATGGCAATTTGTGGTAAACAAACAGTGAGACTAATAAGAGCTCGAAATGATAACAATGCCTTATTACTAACCCAAGACGCTGCAAGACCAGATCCTACCATAACTGCTGAAATAACAATTTCCAACATCGAATTAAAGGTTAATCATATTCAACCGAATGATATGATTAGATTGGATCTGCTTAAATCTATAAAAATTGATCGTCCAATTATAATGGCGTTCCGCAAATGGGAGCTACATGAATTGCCAAATCTTACAGCAAACTCCCAACGTGAAATATGGGCTGTAAAATCATCAACATCAGTGTCAACTCCTAGGTACGTCATTGTCGGATTTCAAACTAATCGCAATGATAATTCTAAAAAAATCCAACATCATTTGAGCACATAAATGCGACTGATGTAAGATTAATTGTAAACGGTGAATATTTTCCATTCGAACGTCAGAGATTGAATTTTGATGGTAACGACTTTTTGGAGGCCTATCACAACTATGTAGAATTTTATCCGAGTTACATGAATGCAATGGAGAGTCACCCGCTACTTAGCTATGCAGATTACAAAAAATATGCACCCCTGTTTGTCATTGACTGTTCTCGCCGCAATGAATCTATAAAAATAAACACGGTTGACGTTAAGTTGGACATAGAAAATAGTAATGGATTATCTGATGGAACTCGAGCCTACTGCATAATTGTTCATGACTGTACCATGGAGTATTTACCTTTAAGTGAAACTGTACGAGATTTAATGTAGATTCACATATATACAGGGTGTAACTTTGATAAGTACAGAAATTTTAAGGGCAGGTCGGGAAAAATGCACTTGTTACGCCTATGCAATTAAAATTTTCCTAAAGTGCATATTAACGTCAGAAATAATTTTTTTTAAAACGCTATTAAAACCTTTTTTTCCGACGCTACAGCCATGGGTCCTTGACCCCCCCCCCCAATTCCGCCGTGCAGCGTTGTCAGACGTATAGCTCTTTCACAGTATTTCAGGAATAGTCTTTCAACTAATTTTTGAACAAATACTTAATGGTTATTTTAGCGAATAGCATGCAAAAAAACTACCTTTCGGATGCCTGGATGATTTTCCTTGCGGGTGTCGTACTCCTTTCTTATGTTATCCAAAAATCCTCTCGAAAATCACAAGAAGCACTAGGTAACTGGTTGTCAGTCGAATCGCTTTTTCCGAGGCTTTTTCGCAGTATTTGAAGAATATTGACCATGTATCATTTGGTGTATGTGGAGATTAAATAAATAAATAAATAATTTTTGGACAACTCCTTAAAGGTTCTTTTAGCGAATAGCTCGACGAATAGCATGAAAAAGCCTACCTTTGAGATGCATCGATTATTTTTACTATTTTCTTGTGTTTAGATACTATCCAAAAATCTTCACAAAATCACATAAAGCACTAAGTACCTACCTAACTTGTGGCACTGTTTTTATACGATGGTCGCGAAGGTATAACACTTCGTAGTCTCTTTTTGCGGAAATACGAACAAAACACTTGTTTTTTTTCACCGTACACTTAAAGCCAAATATTAGGGACGTCTCGGTTTCCCTCAGCTGATTTATTCCAACGGGGACTCGACTAGGTGGATTGTACAATTAGATCCATACCGTATGCGTCTAATAAAACCCGAATTTTCGCGAACCCTTCAAGCTGCTTCTTTTATCCTCGCGCGTAATTGGGGTACCTAGTAGGAACATATCTAGCACTGTTTTCATACGAGGGCCGCGAACGTTTAACACTGCATTTCTTAACGGAAATATGAAAAAATCACTTGTTATTTCACTGCAAATTTGTAGCGGCAATTGCAACAGGTTTGGACATCACTGCTAGTCCAAAAAATGGCGAACGGATCTGGAAAAATGTACAGAAGCAGGTTCACTTCCGACGACAGTTCGTAAAACAAAGCAAAGCAACGGAACAATATCGGTTAGCAAGACGCGACGTTTGCATACGCGTCCACGTTTTGGAAACAGAATTGTTATACCACAGAATAGCCACACGTAAGGCATTCTGTATAATAATAAATTGCTTGTTGAAGCTGGCGCTCCCAAAAATTACAGGCGGACGCGGATCGATATCAATCAGCTGTTAAATCCCATAATAATCGGACGGACGATCTTCGACTAGCGAGTCGGCTACGGCGCGGCGGTACGGTGACGGAGACGGCGTGCGTGCGCACAAGCTTTCCCCCATACCATCCAATACCACTATTCGGTGTTGCCGTTTATGCCGACATGTCCCCAAACTGACTTAAAGTCCCTTAAATCCGATTTTTGATTTTCGCGGATTTATACGGGGTTTCATTCGTTATAAGTTAATCTACTATCTCGTATAATTATTACGAATAAAAACGGGTAAATCCATGTAAAAATCCACTACACAATTAAATTTATACGGAATTAAATTACTAAATCAGGTAAATTTTCAGCACACTTGGCAACATAGCGCGGCCCCGAGAGAAGTAGGAGCCGCGAGCCGCGATTGGCTAATATCGCGCACAAGTTATGAGTAGTGGGGATCACCTGTAGTGTCGATGTCAAGTGGGTATCCGGCGCCCCGCGCTTGCGCTCCTCGTCCAGCTGTAATTTAGTAGGTCGGCCGGGCCGCGCGGCGTGGAAATGGAGCAAAATCGAGTGAATCAGTGCCAGTGAATTCATTCGTAATTGTAATTATTGCGCGATTCGGCGCGGCGTCGTTTTTGTGTGAAGTTGGCGTCGGACGCCAGGGGCACGCAGAAGCTTAAATTCACCAGGAGGAGTCGATGTTTTTCGGTTTTTGGGGACATTACGCGCCACCAAATTTTTACGAAAAGTAAGAGGAATGGTAAGGAATTAACTTGAGAGAGTTCCGAAACGGCAAAGGGTTAAAAAATGCGGAAATGATAAGCACGCCAATTTGACAGTCTTCCCCAACTATTTTCGGAACCGAATAATTTTTTATTTACAACCATGTATGTAATGTCGACATTTCTGACTTTTTAGAAGTTTGAAAGTGTCAATTTTTTGACTTTTACTTCCCGCCCTCCCGCCCGGGTGGAAAGTTTACTTTCCACCCAGGAGGGCGGGAAGTAAGCTAGATAACAGTATATTACACACCGAGGTGGGAAGTGTTTCATTACTGTCGAGAGATTAAATAGTTAACCGAGGTGCGAAGCGCCGAGGTTAACTTTATCTCGAGACACCTCGGTGTGTAACATACTATTAAAAGTAGACAATAGACAGGACAACAACCCTGAGGGGGTTTAAAAGTGGCGCACCATCGGGCAAGGGTAGAAAAATATTAAAAACGATGAACAAATCGGGGCCGCGCGTTAAATTCACATCAAATGACAGTCTTCCCCCACTTTTTTCGGAACCGAATAATTTTTTAAAAGTAGATAATACATAGGACCACAACCCTGAGGGGGTTTAAAGGTGGCGCACTATCGGGCAAGGGTTGAAAAATATTAAAAACTATGAACAAATCGAAGCGGCGCGTTAAATTCACGTCAAATTACAGTCTTCCCCCACTTTTTTCGGGATGATAGGGCTACAGGTGAACACCCGCTAAAAAAAAGTAACGCGCCGCTGCTCTACCCCATGGGTGGTTGTGGAAATTTGCAATTTTTACAGATAATTTGTATTTTAAAACAAATACTTTATTCAGTTGATTGCCGATCAGAAATTTATTATCCCAAGGTGTCCCAAGAGATGGCTAATTATTAGGATAAAAAAATTGCGGCCTGAAAATCAGTTGTAAAATAGGTAGGTACTCCACAAAAGACTTGTCAAAAAATTATGAGTGTGAAATCAGCAATGAGTTTTCTAGCAATGACTTCTCCGAGCGGCGCTCGGATAAATTTCTGCTGCCTAGGGACTTAAAATAACAGTAAAGTGATAAAAACTGACGTGTTTGTTAAATTATTGTGTGCGCCTGTGAAGAAAGCAATAAACAGTTCGTCACAGCAACCGACATCATAAAAGAAACGTGGATACCTACCAGCAGTAATTTTCAAAGGTACCTAGGTACCTAATTCTGCAAGCAGATTTATTCCACTCTGACATGCGGCAACGTCGCGGTATTCCCCTTCCTAATCTAACGTCATTCCCCTCCATCTCCTAGGGAGAGGTTAGACCTCCCCTCTAAGCGCTTCTAGTGACGATCCAGCGGCGTGCATTGAGCACGGATAAAGATTGATTTGCCCTATTTTCTAAACATTGAGTAAAAAATTTTTTTTCATTTTTCGGTTTTATGAACGTCCTCGATTACGTGGTTAAAATTTCTGTACCTATCAAAGATACACCCTGAATATATATATAAATGAATATTGCAACATTTCAGTTTTAATCAAGATGTTGCTGAGATTGGGTCACATTATATTGTTCTCACTAATAAATAATATGTTCTATATTTACAACCCTGAAGATGCTAAGGTATCTATTTGCGCATGGGATAAAAAATGTTTCCCATTCAAGACGTTTAAAAATGCTACACAATTTAAACTTCGAGCTGTACAAAATTATACGATTGCTGAAAGTGTGTGGAGAGAGATCCCGTCCACCATGTCCACACCCAGAGAACTCAGGCAAGAACAACATATAAAAGACCTTGCATTCGTACCACTAAGCTTGCCCGAGCCGGATTTTTTTATACAAATTATGAAGATGTTGTCCGGTGTCCATTTTGCAATATTGAAGGATATAAATGGAAAAAGGATGATGATCCATGGCAAGATCATGCTAGCTGGAGTCCCAATTGCCCATTCATTAAAGGTGAAATCAAGTCTGTGGACATCCCACCTGAAAAAGTTCATAGCAGTCCAGACTTTTTATGTATAGTATGCTACTGCAAAAAAACATAGAAGTCTTGATTCCATGTGACATGTATGACTTGCACAAACTCCATGGACGAGTGCCCGCTGTGTAGGAGTATTGTGCAGCAGAAGATTCGAGCATGCATTAAATTTATTGTAATAGTTGTAGAAAATAAATATTCTTAATCGAAAAAACTGTTTATTATTATTTACATCCCGATAGGTATATATGCGTCCAACCTAAATATCAGTTACTACAAGATGTGCTTAAAGAAGCAAAATATTTTCCATTTAGCTCAAACGATGAAGTAATTTCACCATCAGACGCTAGAGAAAATTCAATTTTTATTTTCGACGATGTGTCTTGTGGGACACAAGAAAAAATTACAGAATATTACTCTATGGGTCGTCATAAAAATATAGACGCTGCATATCTCTGTCAGACATATTCAAAAATACCTAAGCAATTAATACGAGACAATTATAATGTAATCGTTTTGTTTAAACAAGATGAGGTAAACCTTAGACATATTTATGAAGAGCATGTATGACCAGACATCTCATACGGTGATTTCAAGAATCTCTGCTCGCTCTGTTGGAATGATTATTTTGGAACTCTAGTTATTGTTAAAGATTTTAATATGAATGAGGGACGATATAGAATAGGGTTTGATAGGTATATAAAGTTATGAGAATCATAACACGCTTATTATTAATCGAGATGTCGATGCAAGAACAGATTCAAGAAGCGCAGCGCGCAAAGAAAATCAGTGAACTAGCTCGAACGATTAGAAAAAAATATACAGCCTTGAAAATAGGCAAATTTGATGAGAATGAAACTTTACAAAAAATTTTCAAACCTATGACAAGCTCTCTAGCACATCTACAAGTTAAGCAAGAATTAAAACCGGAAGTAAAACCGAAAGTCGTTCCAAAAGTTGAATCATTTATGGAAAAGTGGCGTGATTCGTTCAAAAGTCCAATTGCACTTTTAGGAGAAATGAATGAAACGTTAAATGATGTTGAGAAAGGAATTGACAAAGTGTACAGACATTTTGATACTGTGTATCCTAAAGTAGCTATACCATGTGTAACAGACTTTATGAATAATTCGCTTAAAATCGACAGGACATACGGTCCTAAATATGACGAAGCCAAATCAGTATGGATGTTAGGAAATAAGTATATTGATTTTGAAAAAGTGTCTGGTGATATAATCATCAACAATAGTCGATTTGTGGGAACTGATGGACTCTACCAACTAATTTTCTATAATAATCCGGAAAATACTGAGGATGATTTGAAAAGTTATAGAGATATTTTAAATCTCACTACAAAATTAAGTACATTGAAATTATTAGGCCTCTAATGAAAGGCCCGATGGCTACCTCCACACTTGCTAAGGGTTCTGGAATGCATCTCAAGTACAACACAAAACCTGTGGAATATGTTTTCTGGGATGATCCTAATGAACTTGTAGCCAGGTTAAAGTTATTAATAGCATCAAAAGATGCCGGAAATACTTCCCACGAAAACGAAATAACCGCAATAATAAATGAGTTGAAAGAAGCGAAAATTATTCTCTAACAGCATGTTATTTATAAGATGCCTTTAAACAAGTTCGGACGTGTTTCAAGACCTAGCCTCTCTTTTAATGATGATTATGATTTTAAAACCCGCAGACTGTGCAACGTTAATTATCCGATTAGCAGCAATGATGTTGTTACAAAGCAATATGCTGACAAACAAATCAATGCAATATTCAAAACGTTTAACGTCACTCTCGAACAACACAATGTTAATATTGAGACCATGGTGAAACACGCTTTCGAGAAAGAGCTTGATGAAATAAGAAAATTTGTTAAAATTTTTAAAGAGTGTTATTTAAAAATGGTTGATGAACAGGCCGAGCCAAATCCCAAATTATTAGACAGATTTAGCCCTTCAAGTTAGTTAAAAGATGTCCTTAAACAAGTTCGGACGTGCCTCAAAATCAAGGAGCAGGTCTTGTCCACATTACATTTAAATCTAGAAGGAAACTATGATTGTAATAATTGCAGACTGAGCAACGTTAATCCCCCGATCAATGACAGCGATGCCAGCACAAAACAATATGTCGATGAAGGTATCATTCACACATTACAATATTTTTACACAAATCTTAATCAGCATACTAAAGAATGTGATCTTCATATTCACAACACAATGATAGACAATTTTCAAGATAAGATTGATGAATTGAGAGAGTTGATTAAAACTATAGAAGATTATTATTTAAAAATAACTGGTAAGCGTATGCAATCATTACTGTCTCTCAGACTATCAGAGATCCTTGAGGGTGACGCATAGTCATGCATAGTAAAGAAAAATTCAAGTAGTTAAGGAATTACATAAACCAGCTCGAAAAAATTATCCGCGTCGTCGAACTATCATTAAAGGTTTAGACGATTTGTGGCAAGCTGATCTCGCTCAATCAGATCAGTATGCTAGTCACAATAATGGCTTCAAATTCATACTGGTTGTCGATTGCTTCTCTAAATTTGTTTGGTGCAGGCCTCTCAAATCCAAGTCTGCTGAAGATGTTACCAACGCCTTCGCTGATATCTTATCGGGAATTCGAAAGCCTCGCAACCTTCAAACTGATCACGGCAAAAGTTTTATAACTCTCGATTTCAAAATTTGATGCGAAAATTCAAAATTAATCATTACAGCACCTTTAGTATCACAAAAGCCGCCATAGCCGAGAGAGTAATACGAACTCTAAAAGAACGATTATTTAAGTACTTTAGTCTAAATGGTAAATTTCAATGGGATGATTATTTGCCTACGCTAGTTGCCGAGTATAATAACAGAAAACATAGAGTCATTCAAATGAAGCCCAACCAAGTTAATAAAAACAATGAACAATATCTGCTTAAAAAAGTGTATAGTCACGTGAAGATTTTCAGAGGTAGTAAATTTGAGGTTGGAGATATTGTGAGGATAAGTAAAGAGAAACATGTATTTGCCAAAGGTTACTTGCCTAGCTGGAGTACAGAATTATTCAAAATAATAAAAGTGCAAATTACCAATCCACCCACATATTGGCTAGAGGATTTAAACGGGCGACCAATAAAAGGTGGATTTTATCGAGAAGAATTGCAAAAAACTGTATATCCCGACGTCTACCTGGTTGAAAAGATTCTTCGTAGAAAGAGGGGGAAGGTGCTAGTACGATGGTTGGGCTTTGATAAAGACCATGATTCGTGGATCTCCGAGTCAAATGTCGTGTAGAGCTTCGAGTGGTAACATGGCTGATAGCGGATATGAATCTGATAGTGGTAGCGATTATGATGAAGAAATAAACAATGTAAGCGAAGATTCTCTGATTTTATCATCATGCTTCACATTACCTACATATACACCTACATACATAATAATGGTTTGAGCATTATGAGATATTTCAAACCTCAAGTTAATATCCGATCAACAGTGCGACGAAATGTGATTTCGCTGGACTATTTGGAATGGAAAGAATTAGTGAATCATTTAAACAACTTTACCAACAACCTGGATACCCCAATGTTCATCAGATTTGACTCTAATATATTGCTAAGGACGATGTTGACTGCAGATGGAAATCAAGTGATGCTTGCAAAAAGTGGTGTTTGGCAATGGTTTTCCATCGCAGAGGTTTTCGAACTATTAATCATCGAGCCATACATAACCTTAAGGATAAACTATTTGCTTAATTTTAAACTGTATGATTTTTACCTTAATTTTTTAGATAAGGCTAATGAATTATTAATACGTAGTAACTATGGTATAAATGTAATGGAAATTGTATTTTTAATGTGCAATGCAGTATGTAGCATGGAAACATATTGCATTTTTGAACTGTACTGTTATTATAATCAATTTTTGTTAGCAGACTTGTATAGAAGAAGGTTGGAATAAAACAATTATTAAAAAAATATGACTTTTATTTTACAACATTTTTATTCCGGATGAATCCAGGGATTTCTTATGATCATCGGCGGTTGATTGTGGACATGTCGGCAATACTCTTCCCAATCGATTTCAGGCACATGACCCAACTGTCGTCGACACTTCACCAGATGATTCTGCAGACGACTTCTACGTACCATGTGGCTGGCAACGTAGGGGCAGGGCACCATGTCTGATTCAATCTGAATGGTCTGGTTGTACATGTTGCTCGATCTCTTGTACAAGTTTTCAGACTGTAGAATGAGGTTGATTTCTCAGTTATATATACAAACTAGGTGAGGTGGGGGGTCGGAGTGACTAAGACGTCAGGATGGAGGGGTTACATTTTCAAGGCAATGAAACACTATTTGCAAATTAGGTGGGGAGTCGGTGTGACTAAGACGTCAGGATGGAGGGGCATTTTCAAGGAATGAAACACTATTTGCAAATTATATGTTTTTATTCATCTACTTCACATACCTCTTTATGAGCCCAAGGAAGGGTTGAAACACCATCAACTAGATAACGTTTATCATCAAATGGATTTAAACCTATCCTAGATTGTCTTATGCTAAAAACATCATGAGCAAAGGAGCGTATAGAACGTTGATTTACAATTTTCTCACTATTATTAAATAAACAATCGAAATAATCTTGATATGTTATTTGCTTCGCTACAACATTACCTCTAACACCTTTCGATTTTTTAACACATTTTTCTCCTTGAACTTTATAAGTCCTAAGACCTATGAAATGGGTTATAATAGAACCATTTAACTCATCCTTCATCAATCCTGGAACTTTCTTATTTACTAGTGGAATTCCATAGGGGTTATCTGAAGGATAGTCACTGGTGTCAAAACGGTTGATATGGGTTTTAATTACATCTTTGAATATATCATCGCAACGTATTTCATAAACTAAACTATCAGTATCAGTATATAATAATGAGCAATTAGTAGGTGAAAAAGTTTTCAACATAAAATCATAATGAAATTCATAAACACAGGTTTTAGATATATCTAGTATGGCCATTCCTACGTACAGAGGCTTATCAAACATAATATTCGTCTTAGTTAATTCGATGCTTACTAAGTTCTCATCAAAAATTATCCTATGTTTAAAACGGACTAGAAATTAAATTTTTAGCTCCATATCTACCATCCCATTTCCTTAGTAGTTTCACAATTTTATGCTTTCTTACGTTCTGCATAGTTTTGCCGTAAATGGCATTATTCATAAGTTTCATTACAGTTTTTTCAAAATCTAATTTTGTAACGGTTCTTAAATGCGTATTGAGTTGTATATATGGAGCTAACCAAGTAGATTGATTAAATTTCAAAACTTTATTAATTTTTTTCAAATTTAAACCATGTTGTAAAGCTTGCTTGAGCGCTCTATAATGAATCACATAATTGTTCTTGTCATAGAGAGTTGTCATAAGTTTTGTTATTTTAGAATTTCGAGGTTTATGATGTTCAGGCGTGAAGGGAAGATCTTTATGAAGATCATGAAGATGATCTGGATATGATAAATCAACTTCTAAAATATAACCTTCTTCAGCATCGTTGGCAACCTTGGTGACATCAATATCATCATTAATCCATTCAAATCCGCCGTAAGGAAGGGCTTCACACATAGCCCAACCATAAAGGTTGTTCACATCCGAATAAAGAATATATTTTGAAGGTATATTAGCATCATAGTTTTTCATGTATTTATTGTTAGCTTGAGAAAAGCGGTTGCTAACCTGACTAACACCACCTCGAATCCCTCTTTCAAAAAACATCAAGATATCGCTATCTTGGAAGGTTTCTAATTTGCATTTCGTATATCGAAGCATGCAATCCCAACTGAATCCCGGTAATGTATAGTACCATGCAGGATTTAAACCATAATTCCGAAGACATTTAGTTCTAAAATTTTCAAATATATCGGCCAGCAAAAGGATGTCAGTCTTTAAGTATAGGTCCGAATACTCTCCTAATGTCTTAATACCAAACCTATCCCAAACTAATTGAGCATGTTTGTAATCCTGCTTATCAATATTAGAATCATTTAATTTGTTGTAAAAATGGTTGATTGGAGGTAACGAGGTTTCTTCCAATTTTTCCAGAGAATCAATGTAATCATAGCAAAAAACTCCTTTCCTAGTTAACAAGTCAAAAATTTCGGATGATAATTGAAATTCATTTCTAGTATTATCAAAACTATTCAGAGATACAGCGAGTTTATCGAGAGGAAAGGCTAAGAACTTGAAAGAATGAACGAAGCGAAATTGAATATTTGTCTCATCGAATATTGTGAAGCTAATATATTTTTCATTATTAACTGGAAGTAGAGTGACATGATTCCGTTTGGCAAGTTCTCGTATTATAAAGTGACTATCATACCCACTAAGATTGTGGAAAATGATAGGTACTACAAACGAGTTCTTGTAATTTAAGTTGCATGATTGGTGTGCATAACCGCGAAATATTGATGTTAGATGGCAGTGATCGCGTACAATTATGTCATTCGCTTTAAATTTTTTCTCACAAATGTGACAATTAGGAGTAGCATCTTTAAGACTTATAGATTCGGACATGGGTTCAACATGTTTAAATTTGGATGATACAAACTTGGCAATTTCTTCCAATTCATTAGCAAACCATATCATAGAGTCGACACCACGATGAGCTTTGTAAAAGGAGAGAGAGTTGTCGAAGGAACATTTGAAATAATACCCAGCACTGAAGGCTTCATGTCTTTGATATTTCTCAGTTTTTAGGGTATCATCAGAATCATCATAAGGTTTTAACATCGCTTCAAAGTCACAATACAACACGAATGGTGTACGTTCTTTATGAACAAAATTTTTGAATTCAATAAAGGGTTCTTTTGGAAACTCAATTTTGCAATTATTTATTTGCTCACAGTAAACCGTATGCTCCTCCAATTTTGTTTGAGAATTGAAGTAATTCAGACACCTGTCACATATAAATAGTCTACCTGTATGTTTACTTGTCTGTTTTGAAATCAGTCTAGATAAACCTTTAATCCAACAATAATGATATTTTATCTCAACGTCAGAATCATCTGTGGGTGGTACCTCAAAGTCACTAGTTTTCAAGAAATAATGACTTTGAATTAAAAGCAAGTTTACATGCCGATTCTTTTTATTTTTAGTTAGTCGAGCTGGAGAAGTGATAAATTGACGCGGTGACTCGTGTACCAACTCCAAAATATATACATTTACATAAATGTCATTCATATGTTCAAATTTTGATATTTGAGGTAATGTCATTGGTAAATGTAAACCCTCCAAAATAAGTAGGAGTGTATGAAGTAGTACGATCACTGTGTACCGTAGAAGGGTAGAGGGAGGCAATAACACTCCAAAAGAAGCATGCTTCATCATGATTTTTGACATTGATACATGCATGTTTTTTGGAAATTTCAGTGGGGAGAAGAAAATAGGAACCACCGTTCCCTAATTCAACTTTGTTAATGTTGATGTTGAGGCTTAAAATTTAACACATCCGCCATCCCGATCCATGTTGATGGTAGTCCTCAATTTTCTGTATAATCGTATCTACGATACTATCTTTGAACCACGTCTGTAAGTCAATCCCCTTGTCAATAGTAGTATTTTTCGTGTTGAAACTCTTAACGTCTGAGATGGAAGTACCGTCAGAAATTTTAGCGAATTCACCATGAAAAACAGCGTTGACCTTAACGATGTTGTGAATATTTAAGATGCGAGTGAAGCGGTTTCTCACAAGTATGAAAGCATCGTGGAAGAAAGCGCTCATGTCAATATGTCTCAGGTTGACCACAAGCCCAGTGCGAATTCTTTTTTGGAAAGCTGCTTCAACATCAATCCATTTAACTCGCTCACCTTTGATTCGCTTTGTCACTCCAGCACCAGTTTTGTGCAATGTTTTGAAGTAAAGTTGTAACCTCTTCAAATGTTGCAGGTTAGTGTGTAATTTGGAGAGGGTGCCATGGTTGAGGTTGCATCGCAGCGCGGAACAATGCTGTCTGATGGATAACGTTAGTTTTTTGTCCCAACGTTGTATGGTTGCGGTGGAATGTTCCTCTCTGCTTTTTGCGTTGAGGGCATTGAAAGCCGATTCCAAACATTAGACTTTTTTTTTTCTTATGGAATTCTTCCTTACTACACTTTTTGGAATTCCTTATGAATGCACCTTTTCCTTCCTTTCACATTTCTCCTGCACAAATAACAAATCATTGCAGTGACGCTCCTTTATTTCAACACAGAAATACAAAACAATTTGAAAAATTCCTCTACACACCACAACTACTATTTTCTTAATTCTGTAAGTTAACATTTAACATTTAGCATGCAATATTTTACAAATAATGTTTACTTCCACAGGAAGAAGCGCATGAATATTTAATAAATTTTGATAAGGGACAGTTGTTGGCAACTCCACCACCACATGCATCGTCCTCATCGGTTGTGGAGCCTCCTCAGCAACATACATCAACCGTGGAATCCCCCCAGCCTGTTGTAAGTTAATATTAGATAAAATTAATCAGTATTCTTCAAATATTGTTTTCTTTCACAGACATCACCGGTTTTGTCCAGCAAAACTTTTCGCAAGCGGTCTCGCAACAGTTCGAGAAGTTCATCGCAGTCGTCTCTATCGTTGAAGAAATTCAGCGATGCTGAGGACACTGATGATGATGATTTCATATCGACATCATCAAAAAGACGTGTTGCGAACCGTGTGGGGGGGAAGAATATTAAGATGCCTGTTGCTGCTAACGGGAAGAATATTAAGATGTCTGCTGCTAACGGTGGGGGTGAAACTGCGAGTGTGGAAAGTGTGAGTGAGGAGATTGGGAGTATTATAAATGTGAATATGAATACAACTGAGAATAATAGGATTTTGAGTGAAAGAAAATTAGAATGCGTGATGAATTGAATGAATATGATCGGCAGCGAGAACGATTGGCGCGTGCGATGATTCTGATTAACAGGAAAAAAAAATGTAAAAGAAGAGTATGCAAGAGAGAGTGCGGTGTATAACACGTGTGTGGATGAGTTGAGAGGTTTTAAACGTTTGAAAAAGATGTTTCACCCTTAACCGGTGTATATAATGTGCAAATATTGTTTTAAGTGTAAATATTTGTTTAAGTGTAAATATTTGTTTTAGTCTAAATATTATTTTTATGTTTATATGTAAATATTATTTTTTATGTATATATGTAAATATTTTTTGATTTAATCAATATATATAACATATACATTTATTCCTCTTGTTTTCATTCTACACATTACAATTTCCCTACAAGAACATTCTTGAGACTTGTATGAATCCTGAAAATATGGATAGCATAATTGTGAAAACAAACAGAAACCATCAAGTTAAACAACATGGTTTTCTGATATATATATATATATAAATATATTTTTACATCTACTCGCAGAAACCTTTAAGTTAAAAAGTTGTGTTTCCTGAAAAAGCAAATAGTGAAATATAAACTATTTTTACATCTATTCAAATCTCCTCTTATACAATTCTAAAAGTTAAAACAGATATAGAATACAACAATCTACGGAATGTAGGTTTTGGAAATAAAAAACAAACATATACTTCATATTTTTATTTTGCATATTACAAGTTCACATTCTTGAGAAATTTCAGACATAAATGCCCACAATTTACATCCTTGAAGTTTTGATATGAATCATTATTGTATACTACTTCTACATCACTCCCTAAATATTGAATGAGTTCTTTAGAAGGTTTTAACCCACCGAAGCTGTCAAAATAGACACACATTTTCCCACTCTTGTTGTATGCTACCCAATGTGACCCAGAATTTTGTTGAATATCCAAATTTAAGATACCTGATTCATTTTTCCTCACCTTTGCAGGTAGTGTATCTCGCTTATACACACCTCTAAAATATGGAATTCTAAGTCTTTCAGCACATTTTATTAAATCTAGATTGGTTAAAGGTCTATTGGGTAGCTTCAAGAGTTTTTTTGCTTCTTTAAGAATAATCCAAATCCTCCACGTCTATTTTTTCGCAGCCAAAGCCCTGAACCAACCGCTTCCATAGCTTGCTTACGATTTTCCATAATCTTTTTCGCATTATTTACATCGATTACAGTTTTGGCTACACTGCTTGCACCTCCTGCTATAGAACCAAGGGCGCCCAATGCAGCTAGTATGGGGAGAAGTGGGAGCATCCCTCCACTCTTTTGCTCGAATTGAATGATTCTAGGTATTTTTAATTTTCCTTTTCCACCCATTTTCTTTATGTGTACACGTGCAGCCTTCGCTGCCACCAACGATGATTTCTTTAATTTTTTTAGATCGTTTAACTCTTTGGTAGTAAAAGATTTTTTTAGAGCTTTTTCAACCTTCTTTACGATGTCTCTTCTGAACGAAAATGGACGCTTCATACCCATCCCCAACTTTCTTTTAGCCTTCATTGCACTTGTAACAAACCAAGCGGCTGCTTTCTCGCCAAATTTAGCGTCCTTTGATTTCACTCGTTCCCAAGCACGATTTTCAAGTTCAAAATCAGCCTTGTGTCGTTCTTCTAGAGATTTATTCAAGTATTTTACGTCGTGAATTTTACAAGCCGCGTCAAGCTTATTAATGCCAGAATCACCTCTAGAAAGTCTTTTCTAATTTAGTACCAGGACCGCAAAATTGATAAGTAGGAATATGCAATTCAATAGGTAATTTGTCAATTAATGTGTTTAACAATCCTTCTCCTTTAACGAGCGGCATTAGATTGACACTAGATTATTCACTCATCCTCTTGTATAGGTTTTGAAGTAAAAAACACACAGACAAATAATTTTACAATTTTTTATTACAATTTTACATTTCTAAACTTTTTATTTAAATCGTACATAATAATCATGCTTTTCAACTTTTCCAGCTCCTCCATATGGTGTTGCAACCTCTCGCTCATTCTTCCGAAAATATAATATTAGTCGTTTTGCCAACAGCACCCAAGCTTGTCAAAAAGTACCTTTTTCCATCATTCAACTCGTCAATTCGTTCTTGCGTCAATTCCTCGGTAAACCTCTGGGGCAGAATGGTTTTGAAGTCTGCAAATTCCACAACCACCTTCTCGCCATACTTTGTATTTATCCTCTTAAAACACTGAATCTCATATTTTTTATATACTTCCAAATCTCGAACGTTCACCAGATTTTTCAACAGCAAGTTCTTATTCAAATTATTTAAGAAAGTATACCTAGGTTAGTTGAAGCAGTCCTATTTATTTCGAACTATCCCCACCAAGTTTCGACCCCACCACATCACCAAGTTTAGCCCCCCACCAAGTTTCAACACGCCCTTTCCCCCACCCCAAAACCCTAGGAGAGTTCTAGACCAAACCGGTTTGGTCCAGAACTCTCTTTGTCTTACTACTGTCCTATATACATGCCTCAACCAAGACAAGTACAACAAAAGTACCAACAAGTTTTCGGTTCAAAGCAACTCCAAACTAACGTATTTAAATCAACCGGACGAACAACTAATGACAAACCAACCCCTATGTCAGTAAATGCGCCAATACCAAGTTTACGCCAACAAGTACCACAACGTGTGCCGAACTACTTCCAAAGTTCGGGTTCCAGAAACTTTATTGGGAAGAACTATATAATAAGAAGATGACAACCCAACTTACGACATTTACGAAATTTATATGTCGACGAAGAGAACTCATATTATCATATCCCTGAGGAATATAAAAAAAATTCCAGCCAAAACCTTTTTGAAAACGGTTATTCAAACCTCTATAATATGAAAATTATGCGAGTTTCCCGGGGAAAATTCAGAACTTCCAGGAGAAATAATAAATGAAAATTCAGATGAAAATGTTCAGGAAACCAGTATCGTAGACAAAAGAAAATGACAATAATAGATCTTAATAATATTCATATTAACATTTTACCCTATATTGAGACTTATAACCCGAAATTTAAATTCTTAATCGATACGGGAGTTTCAAAATCAATAATAAATTCTTGCTTTCCAGAAAAGTATTTCCCTAGTACAATCTATCACGAAGACTTTCAAATAAAAACTTGTAATGGCATAAATAAATGTAGATTTAAAGCTGACATACCAACAAACGAACTTTTAGGTTTAAACGATCAGATTACTTTCCACTTGTTTCAATTTCATGATTTTTTCGATGGTAAACAAAAATTTGACGTAAAAATATAATACGATCCGATCATCTTAATTCTGAAGAGAAAGAAAACATTTTCAAAATCGGTCAAGAATTTTCAGATTTATTTTATAATACAGGAGAAAAACTTTCATTCACAAAGAGAGTAAAACACTAAATAAAAACCACCGACGAGGTACCTGTTCACACAAAGTCCTATATGTATCCTTACGCCATAAAAAATGAAGTACAAAGACAAATAAAAAAATGTTAGATGACGAAATCATTAGACCTCCTTCAAGTCCATGGTCCTCACCGATCTGGATTGTCCCCAAGAAATCGGACGCTTCCGGGCAAAAAAGTGGCGTATAGTAATCGATTATAGGAAGATCAATGAGAAGACTATTGATGACCGATATCCAATTCCCAATATTAATGAAATTTTATATAAGTTAGGCCGATGTACATCTTTTACTACCCTTGATCTAGCTTCCGGCTTTCATCAAATAATGATGCATTCTCAAAGTATAGAAAAAACAGCTTTTAGTGTAGACAATGGTCATTACGAATATAATAGATTGCCATTTGGCCTAAACAAACGCGCCAGCAACAATTCGGCGTGTTATGGACGACATCTTAAGAGAACTCCAAGGAAAAGTCTGTTTAGTTTACATTGATGACATCATAATATGTCCATCATCATTAGAAGAACATATTTCCAATTTCAAACTAGTTTTCAAAAAATTACGTGAATACAACCTTAAGATTTGTTAAATTGACATGTTGAGAAAAAGCACATGATTCAGGCCTTAGACGAATATCACTTTTATGAGAAATATTTCTAGATTTAATGCTTCTGCATGTTTGAAAAATTCTAAGGCTAAATTCTTTTTTATAAGTGATGTATGACATAATTTTGAGATTCTATTTTTCATACTTAACACTAAATTTATTTTAGTTTTTTCAGTGTGGTACGAAAAATAATTAGTGTATCAACCAGAACAAGCTGGTTTAGTATACCAATCCAATATTATTCTATTATCAGATTTTCTGATCACTTTAGTGTCCAAGAAAGATACACTATTACTAAAGGAACCTTTAATAAAATAAGGATTATTTTCTTCATAAGATGTACTAAAGATGTTAGTTAAATACTTAGTGATTTTACTAGTTGATGAGTCAATTCAAGCAATGATTGGTCTAAGAGCTAGGTTAGGTTTATGGATTTTTGGTAATCCATAAAATTTTGGTGCAATAGAATTGTATATTTTTAAAGATTTAGCAACATATTTTTCTATTTCTTTAGTTTTAGTTAAATTACTAACTAAATTATTAGCTTTTTATTTTTTTTAACCTGAAATTTATTAATCTGTCACTTCACTTTGACGTGGCATGATCTTTGAGAAAGGAGGAAGATTTATTCTCCGAAAGCTCAGAAAACAAATTTGTTGAAGTTATTTTTTGAGTTACACGTTTAAAGTTTCGTTCATTCACTGTTAAGAATTTATGAATTTTTCAGGCCACTTGAAACAGTTGTCTTTTGATCAGTTTGGTGGCGAAAAACCCAATTAAAAATTAAATGGTTATTAGCTTTTTGTCGTATAGTATTAGTTGGATCTCTTAGTAATTTGGTATAATAAATTGGATCTTGTAACATATTATTTGCAAGTTCACTGTATTTATTTTTAAACATGATAACTGAAACATTATCTTTATCAGACTTAACTACAATAATTTCTGGGTGCTCTTTCAAAAATTTTTTGTAGTATTATACCAAGAGGTAATTTCAAAATAATGCGTTGCAAAATGATTAATGAAATTAGTTATTATATTAGTCGTCTGACAAAGGAGAATGTTTTTTGATCGTGATTATTTATTTGTTCAAGAGAGAATTCCACATCTGCTAAAAGATTCTTAATAAAAATGTCAGTTTTAGTTGGTGGAAAACTAAATTTTGGACCAAGTGCTTGAATATTCTTAACTTCGATAGGAATATGTATCAACATTTGTAAGATTTTTAAACCAACGTTGATTTATTTTAAGTTTGATTTTATTTTCATTTTTAAGATGCTCAAATTTAGTTTCTTTTATTTGATTAAGATTGATTTTGTCTACGTTTAAATTCAAACCAGATATGTGCAGGTAAAACGCTATTAATTTTAGTTTCTAAAAAGTACAAAAGTACAAAATCTGTACATATTCCTATGTGTTACACTAATTTCTAAATTAAGGATATTATTGTTTAACCTATTATTGCAATTTTTAATTGATGTCCTGATGGAAGTCAATCATGAGGTTCAACCCTTTTGTTCGATCATTAACGTGTCTTGGAACTATACCATATTGTCTGCATTTTAGTAGAAAGATTGACCTGTTCTTCATTGAACCCATTTTTTTTTGTACATGCCCATTTTTTTAATATTCCTGGGTTGTTATATCCAAATTCAAACTTAATCCTTTGGTAGAATCCCATTCTTATTAATTAAGAGAAGGGGTAGTCGTGGCTTGACTAGTTAAACAACAAGAACTAAATTTAGTGGGAAATAAGCCAAATTTTAAGTGTGAAGACTCTTTTTATTTGTGAAAGCTTTCGCAGTAGTTTAACTGCTTCTTCAGTCACTCTAAATTTACATTAAAATAGTTTTTGTGATGTTTTTCAAAATTACAATTAAGTGAGTTCCTAATATAATGTACAGATGTTAACGTTTGAATTATACATTAGACAGGGCAAAAGTACAACAGTTTTTAATTTAGATTTGACAAAAAACTATTTCAATATGACACTTAAAAAATAGTTTATTTTTGAAGGTAAATTATATTATGAAATGCCGTAAGTCCCGTTTTAAAAAGTTTATTACAATTCTAAAAGCAGTCGATAGGTACAAAGCTAGATTAAGACTAAATTAAAAGTATAACATTATGGGATACATAGAAAAACATGTAAAGCAAGTTGGTAAAACAAGACGCTGGGAAGTAACACCCGGCGCCAGGGGTCGCTAACATTTATAAGAGTTCAGCATTAAAGGGTGATATAACTCCTCCACCCCTAGAAGGAAGCTCCCCCTGGAAAGTAGATAAGCTATGAGAGTTCGGCCTCACGATTCCCATGTAATCGCCCATAAGAGATTTTTGCGCCGAAATCGTACCATAACCTCACTTTTCACCCAACTATGCAGTAGGTACTAATACACGCGACGAAGTCGCGGCCAATCTCGACGCGCTGTTTTAGCAGGGTTCCGCTGGCTCCCGCAGGCCCCACCGGTCCCCACAGACTTAGCAGGCCCCGCAGGCCCCTTTAACGACTTTCACCGCAGGCTCCAGCTAAATTAAAAATTACTATTAAAAAATAAAATATCTTACCAGGATTCGAACATTAGCCCACATTCCAAAGCCAAACACTCTGCATGTAAGTAAAATTCTAGGAAATGCTTGGCAGTGGGGCAATAATCTCGACGCGCTGTTGTAGCAGGGCTCCACTGGCTCCCGCAAGCCTCGCCGGTCTCTGTAGACTCAGCAGGTCCCTTTAACGATGTGTACCGCAGGCCCCGACTAAATTAAAAAATTACTATTAACAATAAAATACCTTACCCGGATTCGAACAATAACCATAATTCCTACGCCAAACACCCGACATATATGTAGTATTTCTGCGAATGCATCGCAGCCGGGCGCAAGGTGGATGACTCACATCCGCTACCCGGAACTTGTCGGGACAGGTTGACAATCTAAAAACAATGCTCTCTACTTAGATAAAAATAGAATGTCCAATAAGATACATTTTTTTCACACACTTTTATATATAAGTATATATTAGAATATTATAAAATATTTAAGCCCCATATAGTTCGAATTTGAATGGGATATTATGTTACATGGGTAATATATCTCAACACTTCGTACACAAACAAAACTAGCTCGTTTTTTACAGTTTTATTACTGTGAATTCGGTACCTACTAAAGCGGCAGACTTGGGATGCCGCAGTAGCAAATACAATATGAAGCGTAGCTCTGATGTATACTAAAAATGTTATTATAATCAAACTTGAGACGCACACATATTTAAAAATATAAATACCGCCGGATGAATGCAAGGCCAATTTACGGAATATAGCAAAACAATTAGATTATGGACATGGATATTAATTTCTTTAGGTAAAGGTAATAAACATTTGATACTATCGACAGGAGTCTACGCAAAATAATTGTATCCGTATTCAGCAAATAAAAAAGTTATGGGTACCCGTCACCGATGAAAAAGTATACAAAACTGATAAAATGTTCCTGGCATCTTGTATATTAAAATATTTAATCGCGTATCTAAGTTGTTATTTTATTCATTGCCTATCCCACAAATTTGGATTTTTAGCTCTTGTAATCGCTCGATCACGATTGAAACTACACTCATAAAATGTTTAAAAAATGCCCATCCCACGTGATCGCTCGACAAAAACAAAACGTGCATAGTGGCTACTGCTCGAGGTTTGACCTTTGTCCTTAGGGACACGTGTGACCCAGTTGATGTAGAATCTAAAAAAACCCTGTAAATCATACTTCCATAGCATAGAATCTAAAATCCCCCGGTACAGTACGGATGAAAATTTCAAAACAGGCATAATCAACATGTACGTTCAAAGTAAAAAAAACTTGTCAGTCAACTGTTTAACCCCGAAATTTTGTTGATTTCTAGGAATAAAAAGAAATACTGCGATTGTAAGTCCAAAGCTATTTACGCTATCAAATTCGTTTAAAATGCGAATGATAATTTGCCGCATTAAAACCAGGCGTGAAAAATTCAACATACGTCCCTAAGAAGTTCAACCAATTTTACCCTGGAAATACAACATTTTTAATGAATAAAATATCGAACATACAAGAACACCCTTCTAAATATAGTATAAATCATGTTTTTTTTTTTTGATAATGTGGAAAGCTAAACTGAAAATTGTTGCTAGAGATTCTAAAAACCGGGGTGCCAAAAATCAACTATTATTAGAAAATACGCCGATGTCATAATATAGCCGTCGATGTCACCGTTAGCGTGTCCTATGAAAAATGCGTTCTGCTTAATAAGGTGTAAAAAAATCCATGACGGGGCTTATATGAATAAATAAAGTTTGATGTATGTGAAAGTATAGACTAAATTTTCGTATAGCCCGCGTGATCGCTCGAGGTGGCGGTATCCTCTGGACTAGAAAATATCATATCGGCTCAATCTCCAAACATTTTCATTTTGAATTATACGTTTTCATTGATGATAGATATAGCAAGAAAATTGGACTGGACTCGATATGAGAGACATTAATCTAACTTTCACTAAACTGCACGTACTACTTAGAGGGTTGTAAGCCGTTTTAATAAAAGCACCAGACTTGCTTAAAATTCATGGCTAAACGTTAACATAATGTCATACAAACATGCGGCACGCAGAATATTAAGAATAGATATATGAGCTCAAACATGTTGATCAAAAAATATATTAATTTCTGGCGATTTAGTTTACCAGTTATCATTTAAAAACAAAACCTGGTCCCAATATTCAGTGAAAATAATGATTGAAAACTTTGAACCTTATAAACCACCACTAAATAGCGAGTCGGAAATAAGTAAAAATATATATATAAATATATTATTTTGATATTACAGCCGAAACTGAATTTATTGGGGTGAAGATGTAAGGAAATATTTTTAGCTAGGAAAAAGTAATGCAATTATCATAGGTACTGGTTGCAGAACCCGTTGTCAGTTTTGCAAGGATTTTTGATACAAATATAATTGCTAACGTTTAATTTGTTTACCCCATTTACGAAAATGATAACAAAATTGGATCAGACAAGATGTTTTTTCGAAGTATAGTTTTTAAACACAGGGTGCCACCACCGGTTTTACGATATAGGTTTAAAAATGCGACGCAAATACATAAAAAAATACCCTAGAGATAAGAAAACAAAATACAACTCACCGAAAGATTCTTGGTGATGTATAAAAAGAAATCAGGTTACATCTAATGCCCCAGACAGTAGAATAAACATCCCCGAGCGATGAGATATAACCAAACATCATTTTTCCAACGGCACAGTCATTTTCACGGGAAAAACAACCAGTAACCGTTCAAATTCCATAGATAGATACTGCCGTAATCCAAAATTTCACTGAACTACGCGTATCTATTATACTGAAGTAGGTACTGATACACTTCCATCTTTCCAAAGAAAAACAAACACGAAACTCAGACTTTTCATATATTACAACGCCTCGATAGAGTCTTTGTGGCCACGACCGAGAATCTACTGAAACAAGTGCGACGCATAGGACGTGAAAAGTGCCGAGTTGGTTTTATTAAACAATGAAACTTATACCTATATATATATATATATATAAAAATGAGAAATATGCCAGAGATTTGAAACCTAATTGTGTTGCAAGTTTGAGGTCCAAAAAAATATTGGTTTTAATTTTTTAAGGTGAGAAACACATCTAACAGCCAGTTTGGAAATATACAAGGCAAAAAAAAGTAGTGATGTGGCTGCCCCATTTTATGTTTTATACAGGCTGGTTATTTTAGAATAGTTGTTCAATAGACCGAGGCAACATCATAAACGCTTCCCGTTAGAACAGAATCTGATGAAAAGAAAAATTCCATCTGGGTCAAGCTACTAGATAACCAAAATAAAAAATACTGAACGTTATAAAATTTAAAAAAATCATATTTTCAACGGATTTTTATCCTCTGAAAATGGCGTAAAATTCAGTTTCACTGGGTCAAGCTAGGTGGTAACTATATAACCAAAATAAAAAAATACTGAACGTTATAAAATTTAAAAAATCATATTTTCATGGGATTTTTGTCCTCTGAAAATGACGTAAAATTCAGTTTCAATAAGTTACTAATTGGGGTAATAGGGGGAAAAATCTTAAATAGGAATTCTGAGACAACGAGGCTGAGAGTAAATAACATACAAAAATCTTGTGCGTTGACTTTCAACTCAATTTAATAATTAGGTTTAATAACGACAATTTTCTCGATTATCTAGAATCAAAAATATTGCAAGTGACAATTCACTATTTTCTCGACATTATGTAAAGCCTTATTATTGCGTCGTAAATTAAAAGATCCAAAAATATTGGCATCAATTGTTTAGTAAATGTGATTAAAATATGTCTACTTTATCAACAGTTATTTGTAACAGCTTATTATCTTGGAAGCGTAAACTCTTTGAATTTTTTAGACAAAAAGTTGTAGTTTAATAATGGTCAGTTGGATTCCTTTTTGAATCATGTTTGCGTATTACCTACAAGGATTTACAACCTCCAAACATAGAAATCGCTCATTTTAACCCGATTTAATAAAAATTTCACCAAAAACAATACTTTCACTCATATAATACACTTCTGATTAATAAAAAAGGCACTATAGTAATAATGAGATTTTCAATGGAATTTTTATAGACTGTTTGCCCATTTTGAGAGTCTGTTTGCTAGCTTTTGGGGGTATTCCTTGATATTTTAGACGGATAAAAATTAATAACATTGGGTTTCCTAACTAAAATACAAAACGCACTGTTGACTTTACTTCCGTGGATAGTAAGCCTATAATACGTATCGAAAACAGAGAAATATTCAGGTCAAGAAAAAAGTAGCCTAATTTACAAGTTTGGGAATCAAAAACTACCTTTTGTCTTTTAATTTTGATGAGAAAATACGTCTAATTCGTAAGTCAAATAAATGGGACATCATGAAAGATACACTAATAATTGAACAAATGCTATCTCAGTTCTATAGGCACAAAGGTACTATGGGTAGTATAGTTTTGGGATCAAAAGACAAGCTTTTAAATTTGTTAAGAAAATACGTCTAATGAAATTGAAAGTAGTAACTAGATTTTGGTTAACATTTCGTTAACGCGTTGATGAATGTTTGATGCAAGTGAAAAGTAAATCGAATTTTCCAAAAAACGGAGACTGTCCAAACAATTTATTATAAAAAGTTGCTCAGGAGACCGATGTAACCTAGAAAACGCCTTTCCTTCGAATAGAAAGTGACATAAATAGTTACAAAATGGGACTTAGACGGATATTCGATGCAAGTGAAAAGTAGGCAGAATTTTCGAAAATCGGGACGGACCAAAAATTATTAAGTTGATCGGGAGGTTGAGATAACCTATGAAACGCCTTTCATTCGAATAGAATCTGACAAAAAAATCCAAGAAAATTTTAGACGACTGTTTGCAAGTGAAAAGTATACAGATTTTTTTCGAAAAACGGCGACTGACAAAAAAATATACTTATTAGAAAATTTTGCTCGGGAGACCGAGGTAACCTAGAAAACGCCTCTTGTCCGAATATAATCTGAAATAAAATTCCATGATGGGGACTTAGGCGAATGTTTGATGCAAGTGAATAGTATAGACCGAATTCCCGAAAAACGCCATTCGTTTGAATATAATAAAAAAATCGAATAAGGAACGGGACTTATTAGACGAATATTTGATGCAAGTGGAAAAGTATAGATAGATTTTTTTTCGAAAACCAGGGACGAAAAAAATATATTAGATAAAGCCGCTCGGGACGCTGAAGTAGCCTGTCATTCAAATAGAACCTGACAAAAAAAATGCCAAGACGTGACTTAGACGAATGTTTGCAAGTGAAAAAGAAACAAAAAATTATCAGAAAAGTTGATAGGGAGGCCGAGGTAACCTAGGAAACACCTTTCATTCGAATAGAATGTAACAAAAAAAAATTCCAAGACGTGACTTAGACGAATGTTTGCAAGTGAAAAGCATACACATTTTTTTTTCGAAAAACGGCGGCTGACCAAAAATTATTAGAAAAGTTGTTCGGGGCCGTGGTACCTAGGAAACGCCTTTCATTCAAACAAAATGCGACAAAAAAAATTTAGACATAGATGAATAAGAATGCAAGGACGATTGGAGTGATCTATAACCCTAAACAGAAGGGAGAAAATGCCCCTCAATAAGTCGAAATTTGTGTGTTTTCCGTATGATTCAATGAGATTTTTACAAATTATTGGAAACTTAATGACGTGAGAAAAATAAAACGTCCATTGTCTGCTCACATTTTAGGAAATTTATCACAATTTATTCTAATTAATAATACCCTTTGTTTATGGAATCCCTAGTTAGCCAATGTGTCATGAGTAAGTATATGACAGGTCAAATACCTATATAATGTAAAGTAAAAATATAGTTAACAAGGCGTTAACGAGCATTGACAACATGTTAACGAACGAGGTGCTAACAACGCGATAACTTAACTTTGACAACTCGTTAACGAAGCGTTGACGAGTGTGGACCCTCCAAATCTTAGGAGATACATTCGCAACCTTACACCGGATCACGCGTCACAAAGATGCTACCTTAAATTAATGCGTTGACAACTCGTTAATCCCAGGAGATACAATCGCAACTTACACCAGATCAAACTCAACTGTGGAATCCTGTGACGTCACAGAGATGCTACCTTACATTTCTTTTAGGTAGATAACCTAACCTAACATTATTGTCGCGGTGTCCAAGAGGTTAGCGACTGGTGAACCGATTGCCATTGGATTTGGGAGAGGTGTATCAGAGGCGGATTAAGTCAGTTTTGGCCAATGGCAATCGGTTCACCAGTCGCTAACCTCTTGGACACCGCGACAATAATGTTAGGTTAGGTTATATACCTAAAAGAAATGTAAGGTAGCATCTCTGTGACGTCACAAGATTCCACAGTTGAGTTTGATCTGGTGTTGCGATTGTATCTCCTGGGATTAACGAGTTGTCAACGCATTAATTTAAGGTAGCATCTTTGTGACGCGTGATCCGGTGTAAGGTTGCGAATGTATCTCCTAAGATTTGGAGGGTCCACACTCGTCAACGCTTCGTTAACGCGTTGTCAAAGTTAAGTTATCGCGTTGTTAGCACCTCGTTCGTTAACATGTTGTCAATGCTCGTTAACGCCTTGTTAACTATATTTTTACTTTACATTATATACGTATTTGACCTGTCATATACTTACTCATGACACATTGGCTAACTAGGGATTCCATAAACAAAGGGTATTATTAATTAGAATAAATTGTGATAAATTTCCTAAAATGTGAGCAGACAATGGACGTTTTATTTTTCTCACGTCATTAAGTTTCCAATAATTTGTAAAAATCTCATTGAATCATACGGAAAACACACAAATTTCGACTTATTGAGGGGCATTTTCTCCCTTCTGTTTAGGGTTATAGATCACTCCAATCGTCCTTGCATTCTTATTCATCTATGTCTAAATTTTTTTGTCGCATTTTGTTTGAATGAAAGGCGTTTCTAGGTACCACGGCCCCGAACAACTTTTCTAATAATTTTTGGTCAGCCGCCGTTTTTCGAAAAAAAAAAAAAATCTGTATGCTTTTCACTTGCAAACATTCGTCTAAGTCACGTCTTGGAATTTTTTTTTTGTTACATTCTATTCGAATGAAAGGTGTTTCCTAGGTTACCTGGTCCTCCCAATCAACTTTTCTGATAATTTTTTGTGTCTTTTTCACTTGCAAACATTCTTCTAAGTCACGTCTCGGATTTTTTTTTGCCATATTCTATTCGAATGAAAGGCGTTTCCTAGGTTAAATCTTCCGATCAACTTTTCTAATAATTTTTTTGTTTTTTTTTTTTTCACTTGCAAACATTCGTCTAAGTCACGTCTCGGATTTTTTTTGTCATATTCTATTCGAATGAAAGGCGTTTCCTAGGTTAAACCTTCCGATCAACTTTTCTAATAATTTTTTTGTTTTTTTTTTTTCACTTGCAAACATTCGTCTAAGTCACGTCTTGGCATTTTTTTTGTCAGGTTCTATTTGAATGACAGGCTACTTCAGCGTCCCGAGCGGCTTTATCTAATATATTTTTTTCGTCCCTGGTTTTCGAAAAAAAATCTATCTATACTTTTCCACTTGCATCAAATATTCGTCTAATAAGTCCCGTTCCTTATTCGATTTTTTTATTATATTCAAACGAATGGCGTTTTTCGGGAATTCGGTCTATACTATTCACTTGCATCAAACATTCGCCTAAGTCCCCATCATGGAATTTTATTTCAGATTATATTCGGACGAGAGGCGTTTTCTAGGTTACCTCGGTCTCCCGAGCAAAATTTTCTAATAAGTATATTTTTTTTGTCAGTCGCCGTTTTTCGAAAAAAATCTGTATACTTTTCACTTTCAAACAGTCGTCTAAAATTTTCTTGGATTTTTTTGTCAGATTCTATTCGAATGAAAGGCGTTTCATAGGTTATCTCAACCTCCCGATCAACTTAATAATTTTTGGTCCGTCCCGATTTTCGAAAATTCTGCCTACTTTTCACTTGCATCGAATATCCGTCTAAGTCCCATTTTGTAACTATTTATGTCACTTTATATTCGAAGGAAAGGCGTTTTCTAGGTTACATCGGTCTCCTGAGCAACTTGTTATAATAAATTGTTTGGTCAGTCTCCGTTTTTTGGAAAATTCGATTTACTTTTCACTTGCATCAAACATTCATCAACGCGTTAACGAAATGTTAACCAAAATCTAGTTACTACTTTCAATTTCATTAGACGTATTTTCTTAACAAATTTAAAAGCTTGTCTTTTGATCCCAAAACTATACTACCCATAGTACCTTTGTGCCTATAGAACTGAGATAGCATTTGTTCAATTATTAGTATATCTTTCATGATGTCCCATTTATTTGACTTACGAATTAGACGTATTTTCTCATCAAAATTAAAAGACAAAAGGTAGTTTTTGATTCCCAAACTTGTAAATTAGGTTACTTTTTTCTTGACCTGAATATTTCTCTGTTTTCGATACGTATTATAGGCTTACTATCCACGGAAGTAAAGTCAACAGTGCGTTTTGTATTTTAGTTAGGAAACCCAATGTTATTCATTTTTATCCGTCTAAAATATCAAGGAATACCCCCAAAAGCTAGCAAACAGACTCTCAAAATGGGCAAACAGTCTATAAAAATTCCATTGAAAATCTCATTATTACTATAGTGCCTTTTTTATTAATCAGAAGTGTATTATATGACTGAAAGTATTGTTTTTGGTGAAATTTTTATTAAATCGGGTTAAAATGAGCGATTTCTATGTTTGAAGGTTGTAAATCCTTGTAGGTAATACGCAAACATGATTCAAAAAGGAATCCAACTGACCATTATTAAACTACAACTTTTTGTCTAAAAAATTCAAAGAGTTTACGCTTCCAAGATAATAAGCTGTTAAAAATAACTGTTGATAAAGTAGATATATTTTAATCACATTTACTAAACAATTGATGCCAATATTTTTGGATCTTTTAATTTACGACGCAATAATAAGGCTTTACATAATGTCGAGAAAATAGTGAATTGTCACTTGCAATATTTTTGATTCTAGATAATCGAGAAAATTGTCGTTATTAAACCTAATTATTAAATTGAGTTGAAAGTCAACGCACAAGATTTTTGTATGTTATTTACTCTCAGCCTCGTTGTCTCAGAATTCCTATTTAAGATTTTTCCCCCTATTACCCCAATTAGTAACTTATTGAAACTGAATTTTACGTCATTTTCAGAGGACAAAAATCCCATGAAAATATGATTTTTTTAATTTTATAACGTTCAGTATTTTTTTATTTTGGTTATATAGTTACCACCTAGCTTGACCCAGTGAAACTGAATTTTACGCCATTTTCAGAGGATAAAAATCCGTTGAAAATATGATTTTTTTAAATTTTATAACGTTCAGTATTTTTTATTTTGGTTATCTAGTAGCTTGACCCAGATGGAATTTTTCTTTTCATCAGATTCTGTTCTAACGGGAAGCGTTTATGATGTTGTCTCGGTCTATTGAACAACTATTCTAAAATAACCAGCCTGTATAAAACATAAAATGGGGCAGCCACATCACTACTTTTTTTTGCCTTGTATATTTCCAAACTGGCTGTTAGATGTGTTTCTCACCTTAAAAAATTAAAACCAATATTTTTTTGGACCTCAAACTTGCAACAAAATTAGGTTTCAAATCTCTGGCATATTTCTCATTTATTATATATATATATATATATATATATATAAGGATGTAAGATTAGCGAGTGTAAATGTAACAATTACAAGAAAAGGTGATAATGGGCATACACTCAAAGTTAACAAAAAGAAAAACTAGTAACCGCATACACGTGTTTCATGCTATTTGGCAATCATCAGTACGGTGTAACATTAACCAAATCAAAAGATAAGCAAGATTTGGGAAGCAACAAATGAAGTCCAGGCAGGAGCCAACAGCACATTTGCAGCTTCAGTCAGCACATCCCCTATTTTGGGGCTTGTACTAACATCGCCACGGAGGCTGCTAAAGCGACCTGCGTGGAAATCTTCATAACCCAAGATACAATGACAATAAGGATGTAAGATTAGCGAGTGTAAATGTAACAATTACAAGAAAAGGTGATAATGGGCATACACTCAAAGTTAACAAAAAGAAAAACTAGTAACTTCTTAAAACTTCTTTTTGTTAACTTTGAGTGTATGCCCATTATCACCTTTTCTTGTAATTGTTACATTTACACTCGCTAATCTTACATCCTTATTGTCATTGTATCTTGGGTTATGAAGATTTCCACGCAGGTCGCTTTAGCAGCCTCCGTGGCGATGTTAGTACAAGCCCCAAAATAGGGGATGTGCTGACTGAAGCTGCAAATGTGCTGTTGGCTCCTGCCTGGACTTCATTTGTTGCTTCCCAAATCTTGCCTATCTTTTGATTTGGTTAATGTTACACCGTACTGATGATTGCCAAATAGCATGAAACACGTGTATGCGGTTACTAGTTTTTCTTTTTGTTAACTTTGAGTGTATGCCCATTATCACCTTTTCTTGTAATTGTTACATTTACACTCGCTAATCTTACATCCTTATTGTCATTGTATCTTGGGTTATGAAGATTTCCACGCAGGTCGCTTTAGCAGCCTCCGTGGCGATGTTAGTAGAAGCCCCAAAATAGGGGATGTGCTGACTGAAGCTGCAAATGTGCTGTTGGCTCCTGCCTGGACTTCATTTGTTGCTTCCCAAATCTTGCCTATCTTTTGATTTGGTTAATGTTACACCGTACTGATGATTGCCAAATAGCATGAAACACGTGTATGCGGTTACTAGTTTTTCTTTTTGTTAACTTTGAGTGTATGCCCATTATCACCTTTTCTTGTAATTGTTACATTTACACTCGCTAATCTTACATCCTTATTGTCATTGTATCTTGGGTTATGAAGATTTCCACGCAGGTCGCTTTAGCAGCCTCCGTGGCGATGTTAGTAGAAGCCCCAAAATAGGGGATGTGCTGACTGAAGCTGCAAATGTGCTGTTGGCTCCTGCCTGGACTTCATTTGTTGCTTCCCAAATCTTGCCTATCTTTTGATTTGGTTAATGTTACACCGTACTGATGATTGCCAAATAGCATGAAACACGTGTATGCGGTTACTAGTTTTTCTTTTTGTTAACTTTGAGTGTATGCCCATTATGCCCATTATCACCTTTTCTTATATATATATATATATATATATATATATATATATATATATATATATATATAGGTATAAGTTTCATTGTTTAATAAAACCAACTCGGCACTTTTCACGTCCTATGCGTCGCACTTGTTTCAGTAGATTCTCGGTCGTGGCCACAAAGACTCTATCGAGGCGTTGTAATATATGAAAAGTCTGAGTTTCGTGTTTGTTTTTCTTTGGAAAGATGGAAGTGTATCAGTACCTACTTCAGTATAATAGATACGCGTAGTTCAGTGAAATTTTGGATTACGGCAGTATCTATCTATGGAATTTGAACGGTTACTGGTTGTTTTTCCCGTGAAAATGACTGTGCCGTTGGAAAAATGATGTTTGGTTATATCTCATCGCTCGGGGATGTTTATTCTACTGTCTGGGGCATTAGATGTAACCTGATTTCTTTTTATACATCACCAAGAATCTTTCGGTGAGTTGTATTTTGTTTTCTTATCTCTAGGGTATTTTTTTATGTATTTGCGTCGCATTTTTAAACCTATATCGTAAAACCGGTGGTGGCACCCTGTGTTTAAAAACTATACTTCGAAAAAACATCTTGTCTGATCCAATTTTGTTATCATTTTCGTAAATGGGGTAAACAAATTAAACGTTAGCAATTATATTTGTATCAAAAATCCTTGCAAAACTGACAACGAGTTCTGCAACCAGTACCTATGATAATTGCATTACTTTTTCCTAGCTAAAAATATTTCCTTACATCTTCACCCCAATAAATTCAGTTTCGGCTATAATTTCAAAATAATATATTTATATATATATTTTTACTTATTTCCGACTCGCTATTTAGTGGTGGTTTATAAGGTTCAAAGTTTTCAATTATTATTTTCACTGAATATTGGGACCAGGTTTTGTTTTTAAATGATAACTGGTAAACTAAATCGCCAGAAATTAATATATTTTTTTATCAACATGTTTGAGCTCATATATCTATTCTTAATATTTTGCGTGCCGCATGTTTGTATGACATTATGTTAACGTTTAGCCATGAATTTTAAGCAAGTCTGGTGCTTTTATTAAAACGGCTTACAACCCTCTAAGTAGTACGTGCAGTTTAGTGAAAGTTAGATCAATGTCTCTCATATCGAGTCCAGTCCAATTTTCTTGCTATATCTATCATCAATGAAAACGTATAATTCAAAATGAAAATGTTTGGAGATTGAGCCGATATGATATTTTCTAGTCCAGAGGATACCGCCACCTCGAGCGATCACGCGGGCTATACGAAAATTTAGTCTATACTTTCACATACATCAAACTTTATTTATTCATATAAGCCCCGTCATGGATTTTTTTACACCTTATTAAGCAGAACGCATTTTTCATAGGACACGCTAACGGTGACATCGACGGCTATATTATGACATCGGCGTATTTTCTAATAATAGTTGATTTTTGGCACCCCGGTTTTTAGAATCTCTAGCAACAATTTTCAGTTTAGCTTTCCACATTATCAAAAAAAAAACATGATTTATACTATATTTAGAAGGGTGTTCTTGTATGTTCGATATTTTATTCATTAAAAATGTTGTATTTCCAGGGTAAAATTGGTTGAACTTCTTAGGGACGTATGTTGAATTTTTCACGCCTGGTTTTAATGCGGCAAATTATCATTCGCATTTTAAACGAATTTGATAGCGTAAATAGCTTTGGACTTACAATCGCAGTATTTCTTTTTATTCCTAGAAATCAACAAAATTTCGGGGTTAAACAGTTGACTGACAAGTTTTTTTTACTTTGAACGTACATGTTGATTATGCCTGTTTTGAAATTTTCATCCGTACTGTACCGGGGGATTTTAGATTCTATGCTATGGAAGTATGATTTACAGGGTTTTTTTAGATTCTACATCAACTGGGTCACACGTGTCCCTAAGGACAAAGGTCAAACCTCGAGCAGTAGCCACTTTGCACGTTTTGTTTTTGTCGAGCGATCACGTGGGATGGGCATTTTTTAAACATTTTATGAGTGTAGTTTCAATCGTGATCGAGCGATTACAAGAGCTAAAAATCCAAATTTGTGGGATAGGCAATGAATAAAATAACAACTTAGATACGCGATTAAATATTTTAATATACAAGATGCCACGAACATTTTATCAGTTTTGTATAATTTTTCATCGGTGACGGGTACCCATAACTTTTTTATTTGCTGAATACGGATACAATTATTTTGCGTAGACTCCTGTCGATAGTATCAAATGTTTATTACCTTTACCTAAAGAAATTAATATCCATGTCCATAATCTAATTGTTTTGCTATATTCCGTAAATTGGCCTTGCATTCATCCGGCGGTATTTATATTTTTAAATATGTGTGCGTCTCAAGTTTGATTATAATAACATTTTTAGTATACATCAGAGCTGCGCTTCATATTGTATTTGCTACTGCGGCATCCCAAGTCTGCCGCTTTAGTAGGTACCGAATTCACAGTAATAAAACTGTAAAAAACGAGCGAGTTTTGTTTGTGTACGAAGTGTTGAGATATATTACCCATGTAACATAATATCCCATTCAAATTCGAACTATATGGGGTTTAAATATTTTATAATATTCTAATATATACTTATATATAAAAGTGTGTTATCTTCAATATTGTCCCAATGTTTGTTAATACTGTTAACAATTAAATTTATTGGAATGTTAGTGAAAAGAGATTTAACATCAAGACTAATAAGAACATGATAATTAGGGATTTTTGTTTGTTGTTAATAAATTCTGCAAATTCAAAAGAATCTTTAATATAGTAATCATTAGATTTATTGTAAGAACGTGTTAAAATATCACATATTAAGTCGGTGATTTTATTATTAGGTGATTCAATGCAGGAAATTATAAGTCTAAGGGATAAATTAGGTTTATGTATTTTGGGTAAACCGTAAAATTTTGGGCAGGTAGAGTTATAGGTCATAAGTTTTTTAGCAAAATTAGCATCAATCATGTTATCCCTAACTAAATTTTTAATTAGTTGATTTGCACAATTTTGTGTTGATAAAGTTGGATCCCTGTTAACTTTCTTATAAAAATTTTCATCAGATAATAAAACATTAGCCAATGTCATATACTGTTCTTTAGAAATAATTACAGTTACATTACCTTTATCAGACCTAATTATGAAAATATTTGGATTGTCCTTCAAAATTTTTTTAGGTTTTATAAAAAAGTTTATTCAAGAATTGATTACTATGCTTATTATGATGTAAAAAATTAGTAATCGTATTAGTAAGTTTAGCTTTAAAAATGTTTTTTTTTATGAGTATCAAAACCATTTCAATATCTGCAAGTAGATGTGGAACAGAAATATCTTTTATATAAGGAGGTACACAAAATTTGAAACCTAACGCAAGAAAATGTTTAATATCTTCAGGAAAAACAATATCAGTTAGATTTTTAATCCAAGAATTTTTAACTTTGATTTTATTTTTAAATTCATCTTTTAGAAAGTTAATTTTTTGAATATTGGTACGTTTATTTTCAGAAAAAGTCTGTTATATCTATGAGTTTCTCTATTATTGAATTCTAACCAAACGTTATTTGTCAAAATGGAAGGTATTTCTGTTGTTAGGTGAATAATAGACTTGTCAATGTCAGACAGATTGTCATGTGTGAATTTAATTTCCATATTAAGAATTTTATGTATGATATTATTTTTAAAATTATTAATTTCATTGTAACCCTTACCATTTACAGGATTAAAAAGGTTAAAAACATTCTTCATTCCATTAATAATGTGGTTAGGAAAAAGTCCAAGTCTTCTACATTCTAACAGGAAAATCTTGCGATTTGATGTAGCTGCTTTTTATTTAAGGAGTTTGCTGTAATTCTTCAGTTTCAGAACAGTTTCACGGCCATGAATAGCTTCAATTTCTTGGAAAAATGCCATAAGACAATAGATAAAATATTCCAAAACCAGAGTTAAAAGAGAAGGTAAATGAATGTTTGGTAATGTAATCCAAATGAAAGACGTAGTGTATGAATTTTCTTGAAATTCTTGATGGATTGTTTAAAAACTCAATTTCTTCAATAAATAGCTAGTTTACGGCTGTGTAGTTTTACTAAGTAGATAAAATAACGAGTTTTGCAGCCAGAAAGGTATATATTAACTTCCTTTTATAATACCAAGCTTTCGGTCTACTTCGTGACCTTCATCAGGGCTAGAAAAATTATTAGAAAATATTTAGAAAAGGTTGAAATTTTACTCACAATTATGTTGAAGTTTTATACCAATATTAAAACCAGATAGATTTTAGGTTTAAAAGGGCCAGAAAAAGGTTTTTACATAATTTCGTGTGAAAATTTATACCGTCAATTTTGTTTGTAATTGTTTTTTTTGTTAATAAGGTAATTTAGTTTCAAAAAACAAAAGATAAATTTATAATAAGAAAAAATGTTTTTTAGGTTATCATCAAAAGTGTCAGAAAACTTGGTGTTATACAAGGTGAGAAATAACCTTAGTTGATATAAGGTTATGTTACAACATTCTGGAAATCCAAATTTTATATAATTATTGTAAGATGTAAGAGTTACAATGAAATATTAATAGATTTATTGTTATTAAAATTATTTAAAGATAAAATAAAACAGTATATGGAACTTAAATCTTTGATGTCTGTTTTTTTATTAATTGACTTGTTATCATTATTAATTTCAACCATTTTAAGAAATAACCTTTTATTAAGATTTTTCCCTATGTAATATTGAAACATTGTCAAATTTAAAATGATGACCTGTTATAAAAGCATGTTCACTTAGAGCAGTAGTAGTTTTTTGTAATTTGGCATCACTTTTATGTCCTGAAATTCTATTTTTTAAATTTTGTGATGTTTGACCAATATATGAATTATTACAGTTGTTACAAGGTATTGAATAAACAACATTAGATTGGTTAATTATAGGTGTCTTATCTTTTAATTTTGTGTATAAACTTCCAATCGATTTAACATTTTTAGAGCTATTTTAACATTTTCATTTTTAAAAATTTTATTTATTTTAGGGGTACCTATAAAAGAAATGATCAGGAATATTATCAACCTCTTGAATTGCAGTAATATTATCATTATTATCATTATTATAAACTCTATTAGAAAATTCGTGGGGACGTGTATAGGGTAAGAATTATCCAAAAATATAGATTTAATTTTGACTAAATTATTATGCAGTAAAGTTGGATGAACGAGTTTTATTATTCTATTTTTTTAAAGCCAAGACAAGATTCGTTTTCATTTTATTGCTATGATAAGAATGATAATTTAAGTATCTATTAGAGTTAGTCGGTTTGATATACCAATCAGTAATTATTAGAGTGTTATTAGCAAGTTTAATAATTTTAGTGTCCAAAAAAGGAATAGTGTTGTTTGTTTCCATTTCTATTGTAAATTGTAAATATTGGTTATAATTATTGAAGATATCTAAAGTTTCTTTAATTTTATTGAAAGGTATACGTATACAACATATAATATCATCTACTTATTTTTTTAGAAAAATAACGTTATATGAAAGTCTTGAAATACAGTAATCTAATAAATCATCCATAACATACTGCGCAATAATAGGAGAAATTGAGTTACCCATAGGTGTACCAAAAATTTGTTTGTAATATTGATTGTTAAAAGAAAAATGGTTAGAGTTAAAAATAAAATTCAAAATATCAATAAATTTTTCTTTGTTGATTGTACAATTATCTTCAATATTGTCCCAATGTTTGTTAATACTGTTAACAATTAAATTTATTGGAATGTTAGTGAAAAGAGATTTAACATCAAGACTAATAAGAACATGATAATTAGGGATTTGTTTGTTATTAATAAATTCTGCAAATTCAAAAGAATCTTTAATATAGTAATCATTAGATTTATTGTAAGAACGTGTTAAAATATCACATATTAAGTCGGTGATTTTATTATTAGGTGATTCAATGCAGGAAATTATAGGTCTAAGAGATAAATTAGGTTTATGTATTTTGGGTAAACCGTAAAATTTTGGGCAGGTAGAGTTATAAGTCATAAGTTTTTTAGCAAAATTAGCATCAATCATGTTATCTCTAACTAAATTTTTAATTAGTTGATTTGCACAATTTTGTGTTGATAAAGTTGGATCCCTGTTAACTTTCTTATAAAAATTTTCATCAGATAATAAAATATTAGCCAATGTCATATACTGTTCTTTAGAAATAATTCCAGTTACATTACCTTTATCAGACCTAGTTATGAAAATATTTGGATTGTCCTTCAAAAATTTTTTAGTTTTATAAAAAAGTTTATTCATGAATTGATTACTATGCTTATTATGATGTAAAAAATTAGTAATCGTATTACACTGAGAATAACCGTCCAACTAAAAAATATAGTTGAGAAATATCTTGTAAGGGTAACTAAATTTCAATATAATTTTTGTTGCAGCAACTGTGTTCCACCAGTTACTATAACTAAAAAATCTATTTTTGCCCCTCGAGTAGCAGGAATTAGGAATATTTGTAGTGGTAAATAAGTTCATTAGTAAATCTGACTCTTTAACTAATTAGTTTTAGTTGTGATTACTAGTAATAAACATTTTAGTTGATTACTAAGTACATTTTATAGTGATAACTAGAGTATTTGCTTTTACAACTATTCTAATAAATGATGTTTATTTGCCTTTATGAAGAAAATCTTGTAATTTTCCGTCTCGTCTCGGCGTCTCTGCCATTTTCGTTCTAGCAGTGATATAGGTTAGTAGTTTCGCCATTTCCCGGCGCCGGCCACCGGCGTTCAGAAATCAGTGCATTCTTATATATTCTTATATATTTATTATAGCGTGTGTGCCTGTACGTCTTCTCGAGTTGGTATGTATAAATATCAAGTTTTAATCGTGTGAATCAATAAAGGGGTCATTATTTAGGGCGACAGGCGACAGGTTCGATCAAGTTATATGCCCTCCGTCCAAGGCGGCATAACGTGAAACAATATGGCATGGCGTATAAGGACTGCCTTTTCGAATGGGGGTTCCAAGAGTATGTTGGAAAATTTGAAGGTAAACGTAGCATACGACATAATCCGCAGACATAAAAATATAGCTGACTGAAAAAATACGCCACTTCCATTATAAACTTTGACGTTGCTGATGTTGCCGACAACCAAGATGTATGATAAAAGTGTCGCCCAACAAACGATAATTAAATATACCTACATAGCAGTGAATGTATCGCGATACAGTTGTGGCGTGCATAATGACATTGTGTGGCGGGACCGTATGTATCTGTTCTTTATGTCGAATCAGACAATTTTTTTTTATTTGCAAAAATTATCGATTTGCCACTCCCTCAAAGTTATTAGGGCGTTGGACAAGGGAGAATTTAACTAAAATTTTATCTGACAAGGTTACCACTTTAATTTCATTACTTTTATTAAACGATTCTGAAAAAATCATCTGTGAGGAATTTTATGACCTTGTAACTGACATAACTTTGCAATGTTATGACGTCATAAAATTTTGACCCTCAGCTGTTTTTTTTTCAAAATCGTTTAATAAAAGTAATGAAATGAAAGTAGTCTTGTCAGATAAAATTTTAGAGAAATTCTCCCTTGTCCAACGCCCTAATGACTTTGCGGGGGTGCCAAAACGATAATTTTTGCAAATAAAAAAAAATTGTCTGATTCGCCATAAAGAACAGATACACGAAGTTTAACGGTGAGGTAATTACAATTTTTTTAAGGGTGGTCTTCAGGACTATATATCAAAACGCTGCCGAACATTGTGCAACATTTCAGGGGTGATTAGTCGACATTCGTTTATAATATTCCTCAATCAACGATAATACGGAGACGCAGATCTTCTATTGTATAACAATACCAGGCAATAATTGAAAATGAATGTCTTGCATTTTTCACGCTGTATCTTTTTGAAAAGTCGTTCGATTTTCGAAAATCTGATGCAGGTGTATAGAGAATTGAGAGACGTTTTCAAAGGTATGCGACATGAACCCCCTTCCTATTTAAATTTTTTTAAGGGGTTCAACCCCTGCTCAGGGGGTTGCAGATAGATCTATCAATTTTATGCCAAAAGATGTCCCCCTGCCAAACAAAATTGACCTATTTTTGCGTTTTTCCAAGAAAAAATTTTCCTGGCCGTTACAGAGCCTGTTACGTTTCCGCTGGGACACCCTGTATGGTGTAATAATATATGTATATATATATATATATATATAAGAAAAGGTGATAATGGGCAAACACTCAAAGTTAACAAAAAGAAAAAACTAGTAACCGCATACACGTGTTTCATGCTATTTGGCAATCATCAGTACGGTGTAACATTAACCAAATCAAAAGATAGGCATGATTTGGGAAGCAACAAATGAAGTCCAGGCAGGAGCCAACAGCACATTTGCAGCTTCAGTCAGCACATCCCCTATTTTGGGGCTTGTACTAACATCGCCACGGAGGCTGCTAAAGCGACCTGCGTGGAAATATCCATAACCCAAGATACAATGACAATAAGGATGTAAGATTAGCGAGTGTAAATGTAACAATTACAAGAAAAGGTGATAATGGGCAAACACTCAAAGTTAACAAAAAGAAAAAACTAGTAACCGCATACACGTGTTTCATGCTATTTGGCAATCATCAGTACGGTGTAACATTAACCAAATCAAAAGATAGGCATGATTTGGGAAGCAACAAATGAAGTCCAGGCAGGAGCCAACAGCACATTTGCAGCTTCAGTCAGCACATCCCCTATTTTCCTGCCTGGACTTCATTTGTTGCTTCCCAAATCATGCCTATCTTTTGATTTGGTTAATGTTACACCGTACTGATGATTGCCAAATAGCATGAAACACGTGTATGCGGTTACTAGTTTTTTCTTTTTGTTAACTTTGAGTGTTTGCCCATTATCACCTTTTCTTGTAATTGTTACATTTACACTCGCTAATCTTACATCCTTATTGTCATTGTATCTTGGGTTATGGATATTTCCACGCAGGTCGCTTTAGCAGCCTCCGTGGCGATGTTAGTACAAGCCCCAAAATAGGGGATGTGCTGACTGAAGCTGCAAATGTGCTGTTGGCTCCTGCCTGGACTTCATTTGTTGCTTCCCAAATCATGCCTATCTTTTGATTTGGTTAATGTTACACCGTACTGATGATTGCCAAATAGCATGAAACACGTGTATGCGGTTACTAGTTTTTTCTTTTTGTTAACTTTGAGTGTTTGCCCATTATCACCTTTTCTTGTAATTGTTACATTTACACTCGCTAATCTTACATCCTTATATATATATATATATATATATATATATATATATATATATATATATATATATATATATATATATATATACTGTACATTTCATCGACAATTTTGCATCTGCCATATGATGTCGATAATTGTGCGTCCATCTGTATATACAAGTATTTCTGCGTCCCTATAATATGTATATTATTTATACCGGCAGCCGTTTTCTGCATCCACCATGTTGCCAAATTTCGACTGTTCTATTTTCATAATTTATTAGATGGGCAAATATAAAAATAAGGTTTGCTCGCTCGAGGCGGACGCACAGTCGCAAGGAGAAACTATAGGAAACTTGAACAAGCACAATAGCACAATACGAAATTCCCACTGTTGTATTTTTTTATTTGTGAACCGATATTCAAAACCTTTTTTTTTTGTTAGATATAGGTCTTCCTAGCCTTTTTTTGGGAACAAATATCAGATTTTTGGAAATGAATGGGCTAAAACCTTTTTTGTTATTAGTTTTTGTCCTCCTCAAAAATATTCTAAATGAAAGGGTGAAGAACTCCTTAACGTGGACACACTGTATATGGTGCAAGTGTACTTTTTTATTTCTTACCAGCAATACACAGATAGTATACCTATACAGGGTAAGTCATAAATAATACGACATAGACCAGCTGCATATATTTTGGGCCAAAATATTATACGATTGAGGCTAATATGCCTTACAGAAATGTTGTTTGTTTAAGGGAATTTGGAAAAATGTACCCCCAAAACACCTGTTGACTCCAACATTTAAAAAATAAAATTTTTACCGACCACTTTCAAATGTTAGAAATCAACTGTACCATTTAAAGTGAGAAGAAAGTCACTATTAACAATGTAGCAAAAATGTATCGTTTTCAAAATGAAATGGATTCAAACTCGGCAAAATTTGGACACTCTATTTCACGAAAAAGAATGGTGTTTTGACCAATGCCTATTTGGCATTACTTTCTTCACTTTGAATGTAGAGTAAAGTTGATCTGTAAGATTTGAAAGCGGTAGCTGAAAATTGTTTGTTTTGAATGTTGGAGTTAAAATATGCACTAAATGATGAACCCGCGACACCAAAAAGATAACTTCAAAAAAGTTAGGAGCAAAAGCGAGGTTTAAAAGCAGCGCCCACTATGAGATACGTAGAAACTGACATTTCAGCTTATTCTCCATCCACAAAAACATATAAGTGCTAAATTTCAGTTCAGCAGCTTGACTATTTTGGGAGATGTAGCCAAAATGCAATTTCTAAAAACAAATTTCAACGCCCTGTTTCTCTTAAACAAACGACATTTCTATAAGGCATATTGGCCTCAATCGTAATATTTTGGTCCAAAATTTATGCAGTTGCTCCATGTGCCATTATTTATGACATGACTCACCCCGTATACCTACTTATTTCATTCTTGCCACATTTATTAGATACATGAACAAGACACATATGTAAAAGCAGTGTGTACTGCGTTCAGAAGTGCAGAAAGTGGATTTTAGTACTTACTGGAAATGTATTGAAATCTCGAATAAATCGTAAAAGTAAAAATTAGGTAGGTAGGTACCAGCTAACTAGGTACATAGTTACATACATACAGGTAACTTGTTTGATCTTCAAAAAATACTAAACGTTACTTCAGGAAGATTTTATTATAACGGTCAGTTTTAAAGTGGCATGTAAGTTTATAAAATAATGAATTAACTACATTTTCACGAGATTTTTTGTCTCGTGACCTCAAAATCTGATTGTAAATCTCGTGGAGTTACAGCACTCGCCGCTGCGCGGCTCGTGTGCAAATTTTCCGCCCTCCTATACAACTTTACAACTCTCGTTATGTAATATATTATCTAACATACCTATTAAAATTATACAGGGTTATTGCTTATGGCAATTCGATACATTCCTTTGAAGATCTGATAGGGGAAGGGGTAAGAAGTAAATTTAACCCTATATGCATTATGCAAAACCCAATTTCATTAAATATGATTGACTTTTTATTTAAAATTTTCCTACGATCTAAATGTTTCGGGACTTTTTCCATTTCAAACATAAAACCATCACAGTGTTTGGTAAGTAATCCAGTTGAAAAGTTTTAAAAAATTTCCATAGATTTTTTTGTCTACTAAGAAAAATTTAAATATCTCAAAAACTATTGAGGTTTGCATAATGCATATTAGGATTAAATTTACTCCTTACCTCCTCCCCTATCACATCTCCAAAGGGATGTATCGAATTACCAATAACCCTGTATAATTGTTGAAATAAGTAACTTTACTGTATATGAAAAGCTAACAGGTGCTACAGTTTTTAAATTTATAGGTATATTATGATAGATAAGCAAGGTACAATGATAGAGAAGCAAGGTACATAATTCTTTACTCAGTTAAGAAGAAAAATATGATGTTTTTATTGGGGATGCAGTCAACAGGCAATATAAGAAAACTCTTTTACTTTTTTTTTATATAGTCAAGCTTTCGGAATAATTTATTACAACTTCAGGACAACTACAAATGGTAGGTATAAAGGAATATTATAAAAACTAAAAGACTAGCTACTAAATTCAGGTTGTATAAATTCGCAAACTGTGAAACAGTGAAGCCTTTAAAATAATGTATAAAACTACTATACAGGGTGTTCCGCATAAGAACCGACACAGAGCAGGAGCATACAGGGGAGCCCAAAATAAGGTGATTTAACATTTAACGCAACTTACCTCTATACTAAATTGTACATTTGAAAAGTTAGAGGCCTTGAAAGTGAGCTTTGTAATTTCGAAAAAACAATATATCAGTTATTTTTGAACTTCGAAAAACCAAATTTGGCACACACTGTTGCAAGGGCATTAATCGACAGACAACATAGTTCAATTGTACCATTTAAAGGGTTGATACAGAGTGATGCACCTTAAAAATGTGACAGAACTTTTTTGTCCATTGGCGGACTGACAAAATTGGTACTTTTTGTTATGAATAATTTAATTCTAGTACTTTTTTTACTCTTGTTATTTTTCGAAAGACTTTATCACTTTCGCCAAAAACGCGAATAACTGAAAACACGTGTTGCATATTATGTGATATTTAAAATCTTTGAAAATTCAAAAGTTGCCTATGAAATTAAACGTCAAACTTGAAAAGAAATTGAATGGAAAAAGAATTCAAATAAATGGATTGGAAGAGGAAATAATTGCCCAAAGAAAGAAGTCACATTTATTTGGACTCTTTTTACATTAAATGGTTTTTGCGGATTTATACAACCTAAATTTAGTAAGTAGTCTTTTAATTTATATAATACTCCTTTGTTTAAATATTACCATTTGTAGTAGCCCTGATTCCCTGATAAATTACTCCGAAAGCTTGACTACATAAAAAAAGAGTTTTCTTATATTACCTCTTGACTGCATGCATCCCCACTAAAAACGTCACATTTTTCGTATTAAGTGAGTGAGTCCAGACTTATATACCTTGCTTCTCTATCAAAGCAGTCCGGAATGGTGAGAAACATTCACAAACAATCGCCCAACAAAACTGTTCGAAGGAAAAATGCACTTAGCATGTAAAAAACAGTTTCCATCAGAAACACGGCATAAATCTTTCAAAATTTCGGTTTTTCTGCGAGTTTGGCGCAGTAATAATTTCTACACCCCACTTTAACAAAAAAAAAAAACCGGATAGAACGCGGTTTGCCCGACTAAAGACAGAAATACCTATAATGTCGGTTATATTTCTTACTTTACCCACGTTTCTTGGGTATTTCGCAGTTTACTCGGGTAAACCTAAGTTAAACCGTTAACCTTACTTTACCCGTAACATATATATTTTATATCTCCAGTGGTCTGAGGCAAATTGTTGTTACCTACAACTATTCAACTGTTTCTTTTTATTCATATATCGAAAAATAACTTTTAGGGTAATTTTCATATTTCACCCCCGTACAGAACTACTTTTGACGCCTTGTGGTATTTTATAGCATTAATGGTGGGGTGGGGAATCATCTAAAATTAATTTTAACTTTTAATATGAAAGTACAAACGAAAATCAAAATTTGAAGATTCATGGACTCTACTAAAAGAACATAAATCGATGCATCAGTTTTGTTCCCGTGGACGCACAAACAACAAACCCGGGAGGCAAATTGATCATAATAATAAAACTATACGTGAAAAAACCATGCGCGACGTTGCCAACTTTCTTGGATGCAGAAAACGCGAAGACATGTAATAAATATACACGAACGCGTATATTACCGGTGGCTTCAGCAGCGCCCTCGTGGCGGATTCCACGAACTAAAATATACACGTTTTTTCATCTCAACGACAAGTCGACGTCCACCTGAAAATTCGTATATAGACACTTCTCACAGTTCTGAGCACTTTGGCGACTTTTCCATTTCTGCGTCTGTATACGGACGTCGAATTACACAGGACGCAGAATTACATGCGCAAACCATAATGTATGGACGCAGAAATGACGTACAGACGTATATATATATATATATACAATATATATATATATATATATATATATATATATATATATATACAATATATATATATATATATATATATATATACAATATATATATATATATATATATATATACTATATACTGATACAACCAAAGAAGTTGATACAACCAAAGAAGTTGTTTTACTTTTGTATAAATGTATTTATATATGGAATATATCGTTTTTTATTTACTTCATGTTTCTGTACACCTCTTAGAAAAATTTTAGCATGACCTAGATTCCGTTCTTCTAGATTGAATGAAAACTAAAAATTTAAAAATTCTCCACCTTGAGCAAATGAAATTATTAAATTTTAATTGTGGTAGCTGAAATACAAAGATGGATCAAATGAACCTGCTTCGTATTTCTGCTGACAAACTTCTTAATTTCATTTTTTCAAGGTGGAGAATTTATAACTTAGTTTTCAAACGATCGAGAAGAACGAAATCCAAGGTTCATTACTGCTGCATTTCTATTACTTTTTATCAGTAGTAACAACTAAGAGAAGTAGTTACTACAACTAAATAAAATAATTGTCATAACTTGCAGCTATACTTAAATTTGTAGAGACAACTACATATAGTTTCTACTACACACGTAGTTTCTTGGAACAACTACTTGTGTAGTAATAGTAACCATAAATGTGTAAAGATAACTAAGAATATGTAGTTGTCACAACTACATACTAGTTTCTTAGAACAACTACATTGTGTAGTAATAGTAACTACTTGTTTTTAAATAAAATATTGTAGTAATGTTTACAAAAAAACTCCTAGCAAACCCGATTTAGTAATGACTACAAATCCACCTTCCTGTCCCCTATTCTATTACAAAATTTTGCAGTGGGTATGAGTTTTTTAGTTGTGGTTACAAATTTTTTTCTTCAGTGTAGTAAGTTTAGATCTAAAAATGTTTTTTTATGAGTATCAAAACCATTTCGATATCTGCAAGTAGATGTGGAACAGAAATATCTTTTATATAAGGAGGTACACAAAATTTGAAACCTAACGCAAGAAAATTTTTAATATCTTCAGGAAAAACAATATCAGTTAGATTTTTAATCCAAGAATTTTTAACTTTGATTTTATTATTAAATTCATCTTTTTAAAAGTTAATTTTTTGAATATTGGTACGTTTATTTTCAGAAAAAAGTCTGTTATATCTATGAGTTTCTCTATTATTGAATTCTAACCAAACGTTATTTGTCAAAATGGAAGGTATTTCTGTTTGTTAGGTTGATAATAGACTTGTCAATGTCAGACAGATTGTCATGTGTGAATTTAATTTCCATATTAAGAATTTTATGTATGATATTATTTTTAAAATTATTAATTTCATTGTAACCCTTACCATTACAAGGATTAAAAAGATTAAAAACATTCTTCATTCCATTAATAATGTGGTTAGGAAAAAGTCCAAGTCTTCTACATTCTAACAGGAAAATCTTGCGATTTGATGTAGCTGCTTTTTGTTTAAGGAGTTTGCTGTAATTCTTCAGTTTCAGAACAGTTTCATATCCATGAATAGCTTCAATTTCTTGGAAAAATGCCATAAGACAGTAGATATAATATTCCAAAACCAGAGTTAAAAGAGAAGGTAAATGAATGTGTGGTAATGTAATCCAAATGAAAGACGTAGTGTATGAATTTTTTTGAAATTCTTGATGGTTTGTTTAAAAACTCAATTTCTTGGGCTGTGTAGTTTTACTAATTAGATAAAATAACGAATTTTGCAGCCAGAAAGGTATATATTAACTTCTTTTTATAATACCAAGCTTTCGGTCTACTTCGTGACCTTCATCAGGGCTAGAAAATTTTTAAATTATTAGAAAATATTGAGAAAAGGTTGAAATTTTACTCACAATTATGTTGAAGTTTTATACCAATATTAAAACCAGATAGATTTTAGGTTTAAAAGGGCCAGAAATTTTTTTTACATAATTTCGTGTGAAAATTTATACCGTCAATTTTGTTTGTAATTGTTTTTTTGTTAATAAGGTAATTTAGTTTCAAAAAACAAAAGATAAATTTATAATAAGCAAAAATGATTTTTAGGTTATCATCAAAAGTGTCAGAAAACTTGGTTTGATACAAGGTTAGAAATAACCTTAGTTGATATAAGGTTATGTTACAACATTCTGGAAATCCAAATTTTATATAATTATTATAAGATATAAGAGTTACAATGAAATATTAATAGATGTATTGCTATTAAAATTATTTAAAGATAAAATAAAACAGTATATGGAACTTCAATCTTTGATGTCTGTTTTTTATTAATTGACTTGTTATCATTATTAATTTCAACCATTTCAAGAAATAACCTTTTATTAAGATTTTTTTTCCCTATGTAATATTGAAACATTGTCAAATTTAAAATGATGACCTGTTATAAAAGCATGTTCACTTAAAGCAGTAGTAGTTTTTTGTAATTTGACATCACTTTTATGTCCTGAAATTCTATTTTTTAAATTTTGTGATGTTTGACCAATATATGAATTATTACAGTTGTTACAAGGTATTGAATAAACAACATTAGATTGGTTAATTATAGATGTCTTATCTTTTAATTTTGTGTATAAACTTCCAATCGATTTAACATTTTTTAGAGCTATTTTAACATTTTCATTTTTAAAATTTTTAGTTATTTTAGGGGTAAGTTCTTTAATATAAGGTAAAAAGAAATGATCAGGAATATTATCAACCTCTTGAATTGCAGTAATATTATCATTATTATAAACTCTATTTGAAAATTCGTGGGGACGTGTATAGGGTAAGAATTATCCAAAAATATAGATTTAATTTTGACTAAATTATTATGCAGTAAAGTTGGATGAACTAGTTTTATTATTCTATTTTTTTAAAGCCAAGACAAGATTCGTTTTCATTTTATTGCTATGATAAGAATGATAATTTAAGTATCTATTAGAGTTAGTCGGTTTGATATACCAATCAGTAATTAGAGTGTCATTAGCAAGTTTAATAATTTTAGTGTCCAAAAAAGGAATAGTGTTGTTTGTTTCCATTTCTATTGTAAATTGTAAATATTGGTTATAATTATTGAAGATATCTAAAGTTTCTTTAATTTTATTGAAAGGTATACAACATATAATATCATCTACATATTTTTTTAGAAAAATAACGTTATATGAAAGTCTTGAAATACAGTAATCTAATAAATCATTCATAACATACTGCGCAATAATAAGAGAAATTGAGTTACCCATAGGTGTACCAAAAATTTGTTTGTAATATTGATTGTTAAAAGAAAAATGGTTAGAGTTAAAAATAAAATTCAAAATATCAATAAATTTTTCTTTGTTGATTGTACAATTATCTTCAATATTGTCCCAATGTTTGTTAATACTGTTAACAATTAAATTTATTGGAATGTTAGTGAAAAGAGATTTAACATCAAGACTAATAAGAACATGATAATTAGGGATTTGTTTGTTATTAATAAATTCTGCAAATTCAAAAGAATCTTTAATATAGTAATCATTAGATAAATTGTAAGAACGTGTTAAAATATCACATATTAAGTCGGTGATATTATTATTAAGTGATTCCATGCAGGAAATTATAGGTCTAAGAGATAAATTAGGTTTATGTATTTTGGGTAAACCGTAAAATTTTGGGCAGGTAGAGTTATAAGTCATAAGTTTTTTAGCAAAATTAGCATCAATCATGTTATCTCTAACTAAATTTTTAATTAGTTGATTTGCACAATTTTGTGTTGATAAAGTTGGATCCCTGTTAACTTTCTTATAAAAATTTTCATCAGATAATAAAACATTAGCCAATGTCATATACTGTTCTTTAGAATTAATTACAGTTACATTACCTTTATCAGACCTAGTTATGAAAATATTTGGATTGTCCTTCAAAAATTTTTTAGTTTTATAAAAGAGTTTATTCATGAATTGATTACTATGCTTATTATGATGTAAAAAATTAGTAATGGTATTAGTAAGTTTAGCTCTAAAAATGTTTTTTTTATGAGTATCAAAACCATGTAACATATTTTCAATATCTGCGAGTAGATGTGGAACAGAAATATCTTTTATATAAGGAGGTACACAAAATTTGAAACCTAACGCAAGAAAATTTTTAATATCTTCAGGAAAAACAATATCAGTTAGATTTTTAATCCAAGAATTTTTAACTTTGATTTTATTATTAAATTCATCTTTTAGAAAGTTAATTTTTTGAATATTGGTACGTTTATTTTCACAAAAAAGTCTGTTATATCTATGAGTTTCTCTATTATTGAATTCTAACCAAACGTTATTTGTCAAAATGGAAGGTATTTCTGTTGTTAGGTTGATAATAGACTTGTCAATGTCAGACAGATTGTCATGTGTGAATTTAATTTCCATATTAAGAATTTTATGTATGATATTATTTTTAAAATTATTAATTTCATTGTAACCCTTACCATTTACAGGATTAAAAAGGTTAAAAACATTCTTCATTCCATTAATAATGTGGTTAGGAAAAATTCCAAGTCTTCTACATTCTAACAGGAAAATCTTTAGATTTGATGTAACTGCTTTTTGTTTAAGGAGTTTGCTGTAATTCTTCAGTTTCAGAACAGTTTCACGGCCATGAATAGCTTCAATTTCTTGGAAAAATGCCATAAGACAGTAGATACAATATTCCAAAACCAGAGTTAAAAGAGAAGGGAAATATTATCAATAATGTAATGTCAATCAATAATGTAATGTAATCCAAATGAAAGACGTAGTGTATGAATTTTCTTGAAATTCTTGATGGATGGTTTTAAAACTCAATTTCTTCAATAAATAGCTAGTTTACGGCTGTGTAGTTTTACTAAGTAGATAAAATAACGCGTTTTGCAGCCAGAAAGGTATATATTAACTTCTTTTTATAATACCAAGCTTTCGGTCTACTTCGTGGCCTTCATGAGGGCTAGAAAATTTTTAAATTATTAGAAAATATTGAGAAAAGTTTGAAATTTTACTCACAATTACGTTGAAGTTTTATACCAATATTAAAACCAGATAGATTTTAGGTTTAAAAGGGCCAGAAAAAGATTTTTACATAATTTAGTGTGAAAATTTATACCGTCAATTTTGTTTGTAATTGTTTTTTTTGTTAATAAGGTAATTTAGTTTCAAAAAACGAAAGATAAATTTATAATAAGAAAAAATGTTTTTTAGGTTATCATCAAAAGTGTCAGAAAACTTGGTGTGATACAAGGTTAGAAATAACCTTAGTTGATATAAGGTTATGTTACAACATTCTGGAAATCCAAATTTTATATAATTATTATAAGATGTAAGAGTTACAATGAAATATTAATAGATGTATTGCTATTAGAATTATTTAAAGATAAAATAAAACAGTATATGGAACTTCAATCTTTGATGTCTGTTTTTTTATTAATTGACTTGTTATCATTATTAATTTCAACCATTTCAAGAAATAACCTTTTATTAAGATTGTTTTTCCCTATGTAATATTGAAACATTGTCAAATTTAAAATGATGACCTGTTATAAAAGCATGTTCACTTAAACCAGTAGTAGTTTTTTGTAATTTGACATCACTTTTATGTCCTGAAATTCTATTTTTTAAATTTTGTGATGTTTGACCAATATATGAAATAATTGTGAGTAAAATTTCAACCTTTTCTCAATATTATCTAATAATTTAAAAATTCTCTAGCCCTGATGAAGGTCACGAAGTAGACCGAAAGCTTGGTATTATAAAAGGAAGTTAATATATACCTTTCTGGCTGCAAAACTCGTTATTTTATCTACTTAGTAAAACTACACAGCCGTAAACTAGCTATTTATTGAAGAAATTGAGTTTTTAAACAATCCATCAAGAATTTCAAGAAAATTCATACACTACGTCTTTCATTTGGATTACATTACCAAACATTCATTTACCTTCTCTTTTAACTCTGGTTTTGGAATATTATATCTACTGTCTTATTGCACTTTTCCAAGAAATTGAAGCTATTCATGGCCGTGAAACTGTTCTGAAACTGAAGAATTACAGCAAACTCCTTAAACAAAAAGCAGCTACATCAAATCGCAAGATTTTCCTGTTAGAATGTAGAAGACTTGGACTTTTTCCTAACCACATTATTAATGGAATGAAGAATGTTTTTAACCTTTTTAATCCTGTAAATGGTAAGGGTTACAATGAAATTAATAATTTTAAAAATAATATCATACATAAAATTCTTAATATGGAAATTAAATTCACACATGACAATCTGTCTGACATTGACAAGTCTATTATTAACCTAACAACAGAAATACCTTCCATTTTGACAAATAACGTTTGGTTAGAATTCAATAATAGAGAAACTCATAGATATAACAGACTTTTTTGTGAAAATAAACGTACCAATATTCAAAAAATTAACTTTATAAAAGATGAATTTAATAATAAAATCAAAGTTAAAAATTCTTGGATTAAAAATCTAACTGATATTGTTTTTCCTGAAGATATTAAAAATTTTCATGCGTTAGGTTTCAAATTTTGTCTACCTCCTTATATAAAAGATATTTCTGTTCCACATCTACTGGCAGATATTGAAAATATGTTACATGGTTTTGATACTCATAAAAAAAAACATTTTTAGAGCTAAACTTACTAATACGATTACTAATTTTTTACATCATAATAAGCATAGTAATCAATTCATGAATAAACTTTTTTTATAAAACTAAAAAATTTTTGAAGGACAATCCAAATATTTTCATAACTAGGTCTGATAAAGGTAATGTAACTGTAATTATTTCTAAAGAACAGTATATGACATTGGCTAATGTTTTATTATCTGATGAAAATTTTTATAAGAAAGTTAACAGGGATCCAACTTTATCAACACAAAATTGTGCAAATCAACTAATTAAAAATTTAGTTAGAGATAACATGATTGATGCTAATTTTGCTAAAAAACTTATGACTTATAACTCTACCTGCCCAAAATTTTACGGTTTACCCAAAATACATAAACCTAATTTATCTCTTAGACCTATAATTTCCTGCATTGAATCACCTAATAATAAAATCGCCGACTTAATATGTGATATTTTAACACGTTCTTACAATAAATCTAATGATTACTATATTAAAGATTCTTTTGAATTTGCAGAATTTATTAATAACAAACAAATCCCTAATTATCATGTTCTTATTAGTCTTGATGTTAAATCTCTTTTCACTAACATTCCAATAAATTTAATTGTTAACAGTATTAACAAACATTGGGACAATATTGAAGATAATTGTACAATCAACAAAGAAAAATTTATTGATATTTTGAATTTTATTTTTAACTCTAACCATTTTTCTTTTAACAATCAATATTACAAACAAATTTTTGGTACACCTATGGGTAACTCAATTTCTCCTATTATTGCGCAGTATGTTATGGATGATTTATTAGATTACTGTATTTCAAGACTTTCATATAACGTTATTTTTCTAAAAAAATAAGTAGATGATATTATATGTTGTATACGTATACCTTTCAATAAAATTAAAGAAACTTTAGATATCTTCAATAATTATAACCAATATTTACAATTTACAATAGAAATGGAAACAAACAACACTATTCCTTTTTTGGACACTAAAATTATTAAACTTGCTAATAACACTCTAATAATTACTGATTGGTATATCAAACCGACTAACTCTAATAGATACTTAAATTATCATTCTTATCATAGCAATAAAATGAAAACGAATCTTGTCTTGGCTTTAAAAAATAGAATAATAAAACTAGTTCATCCAACTTTACTGCATAATAATTTAGTCAAAATTAAATCTATATTTTTGGATAATTCTTACCCTATACACGTCCCCACGAATTTTCAAATAGAGTTTATAATAATGATAATATTACTGCAATTCAAGAGGTTGATAATATTCCTGATCATTTCTTTTTACCTTATATTAAAGAACTTACCCCTAAAATAACTAAAATTTTTAAAAATGAAAATGTTAAAATAGTTCTAAAAAATGTTAAATCGATTGGAAGTTTATACACAAAATTAAAAGATAAGACACCTATAATTAACCAATCAAATGTTGTTTATTCAATACCTTGTAACAACTGTAATAATTCATATATTGGTCAAACATCACAAAATTTAAAAAATAGAATTTAAGGACATAAAAGTGATGTCAAATTACAAAAAACTACTACTGCTTTAAGTGAACATGCTTTTATAACAGGTCATCATTTTAAATTTGACAATGTTTCAATATTACATAGGGAAAAAAATCTTAATAAAAGGTTATTTCTTGAAATGGTTGAAATTAATAATGATAACAAGTCAATTAATAAAAAACATACATCAAAGATTTAAGTTCCATATACTGTTTTATTTTATCTTTAAATAATTCTAATAACAATACATCTATTAATATTTCATTGTAACTCTTACATCTTATAATAAATTATATAAAATTTGTATTTCCAGAATGTTGTAACATAACCTTATATCAACTAAGGTTATTTCTAACCTTGTATCACACCAAGTTTTCTGACACTTTTGATGATAACCTAAAAACATTTTTTACTAAATTACCCTATTAACAAAAAAAAAACAATTACAAACAAAATTGACGGTATAAATTTTCACACGAAATTATGTAAAAATCTTTTTCTGGCCCTTTTAAACCTAAAATCTATCTGGTTTTAATATTGGTATAAAACTTCAACATAATTGTGAGTAAAATTTCAACCTTTTCTCAATATTTTCTAATAATTTAAAAATTTTCTAGCCCTGATGAAGGTCACGAAGTAGACAGAAAGCTTGGTATTATAAAAAGAAGTTAATATATACCTTTCTGGCTGCAAAACTCGTTATTTTATCTACTTAGTAAAACTACACAGCCGTAAACCAGCTATTTATTAGGTATAACAGTAATAAATTCTGATCCGTACTTTGAAGGAATTGGAAGCATTTGGTATAGATTGTAATCAGTTTCAAAATCAATAGGAATAGAAAGTAAATAACTTATTTGATTTTTATCGATTTTGCAGTTTAATTGTACTATAGATTCAAAGTCTAATATATTTTCGAATTTTAACTCAAATGGGAATTGATTTTTGTAGTGATTAGAAGTTTTCAAAAGTTCATTAAATAAATCAAGGGGTTTAATTATACTGGGGTGCAATACGCCTAATTTACAGAATGTTACAGAGTTTTCGATATCTTGCAGTGTGTAAAGAATAGAGTTATACATAATTAACAATTGTTGAAAAATATCTTTTCCAAAAAGAACATCTTGACGTGTAACCTCGTCTTTTACAATTTGGCTTAACTGTAGGATTTTTTACTTCAACATTACTTCGTTGTGCTTTATGGTTTGTAGTGTAGAATTGAAATTTTCTATGAGTTTATGACTAACAGAATATTGCATTTTAAATTGCTCCTGTATGCGCTTCTCGTTGGTTTGAATGTGATTTATTATTTTATAAATTTTTTCTCCGTTATTGGAGTCTAAATTACCTGTTATAAATTTAACTACAGATCCTAGCCCATTTAGTAAGCCCCTCTTATTTCTATCATTTCCCATACTATGCATTTTAATATTACTTATTTTATCTAAAATTGATTTTTGCCTAAATCTAACAATCTTATCATAATTATCTAATTCCTTACTAAGAACCAAACTATTATTATAACTAAGCTTAAGATTATTATATTGATTATTTCGGATATCATATTCGTTAAAAAGTTCTTGTAGGTTGAAATAATGTACAAGTGTTTGGTCAGTCCGTTGTAATTTGGCTGGTCCTAGGTTCATTGGTAATATTCCTAGGTTGTGTGTGATATCTTTTATGACTGTTGCATCTCCGAGGATGAAGAACCTGAAACGGGTTTCCTTTTAGCCTTTATTCGAGGTCTTTTGACTACGGCAAAGTGTATTTTACTAGAAGTATTACCATGTTTTGGGTTTATTTTAGCGGTTTTTAAAGTTCTGTTCACTTTTGTGACAGTTTGTTTTTATACTTATTAAGCGTTTTGCTTTGTTTCTGTTTATTTTGTATATAGACTTGTTCTGGAATTTCCACGGGAATAGGTTCTCTATTTTGATTAGCTTTACTTATTATTTTTTCTTTGCTTTGTTGTAAATCTTTATTTAGTTTTTCGTATACAATTTTCAATTTTTCCCTGTGGTTTGAGACATAATTATTTACTAGTTGCTTTTATAAATTAATATTGAAAGGAGATTCCGTACCTACATGACCTGTAGTTATTTCGTAAGGCTTTAAATTTGTCGCAGAATGGATTGTATTATTGTAAGCTAAAATTGCATAGATTACTTTAGTTTCGATTGGCTCGTTTCTATATTCTTTTTGGGTATTAAAAAGTCTAACGTGGTCAATTAATGTAGATGAAACCTTTCTATCATACCGTTTGATTCAGAATGCTGCGAACTAATAAAATGTAACTTAATTTTATGGCTTTCTAATAACTCTTTGATTAGTGAATTTTTAAATTCCAGCCCGTTGTCTGAAATTATTTGTTCAGGAATGCAATGATGACTAAAATATTTTATTAAATTGTTGGCTACTTCGATGCCTTGGGCTGAGTTTAACTTATAAGCATGAGCATATTTTGAAAAAGAGGCAATAGTTGTCAAAAATGTGCAGTTTTCCAAAGTTATACTATCCATATGTAAAATTTGAAAGGGCCTAGTAGCTGTAGGGGTTAAATTATATTCTAACCTAAGCGGTCTCCTGTCATATTTCGTTACGAGACAATTTTCGCATTTGTTAATATAATCTTGAACTGATTTTTGTTGATTTGGCCAATAATAAATATTTTTAATACGTTGTTCTGTTTCTTCTATGCCTCTATGATTAGTTTTGCCTTCATGATAATTTTGAATTATGTTTTGTATTTCTTCAGTGACATCGATTAATTTTTGGGAACATTTTACCATTTCAATTTCTAAATTTTTAAAGTAGGTTTGTAAAACTGAACAGAATTTTTCGTAGATTGGATCTTCGAAATAAACGTAATGTTTTCATTTTGGTACTGTACGCTCCTTAACAAAATTGATTACTTCTTGTTCGAAGTTATTACTGGAGAATTGAACTAATATACGTTACTTGTTTTTATAAAATTTTATCGAAGAAGGTTCCGCAGGAGAAAAATTTTCTCGAGAGATAATTATTTGTTTTTTTCCCATAATTTACTGGACAATTAAGAATAGGGATGCCTACTATTGGATTTTCTACATTTGTGTGGATAGTTTGGTCATCATCATTTGGGTCATTTTCAATGATTTGAGAGGTTGATGCGTTTTCTTGGCGATTCGGGTTAAAATTGCAAACAAATATTTTGCAGAAATTTTTTCTAAAAATGAAAATTAATCATCTGTTTTACCGTTGGCCATTCCAGGTTGTCGAGCCCGCAACCTATTCTCGAAATGGCGAGAAATTTAATATCCCTTCTAACAATATCATCACGTAAACATTTCCAGAGAGATTCATACGTGGGTTTTTGATTAAAATATTTTTTGTAATGAGATAGTAGATACATTTTTTATTGTTTTTTAAAATTGCGACTTCACCGACATTTTTGTTTTGAGATTTTAAATTAGGGACATTATTGAACTTATTTTTGAAAGTTACTGCTATTCCTGCGTTCATAGCAAAATCGGCAGGTACACAGTGGGCCAAGGAATATTTGCTTGGCATTTAGAATAAATCTTTGTTAATTTCATATATGGTATTACTTATAGGAGTTGTAATATTTTTGAATTCCCTGTATTTGTTATCGTTGCTTAAATCAAAGCTATTTTTATTAATTTCATTTGGATCAGTTTGATTTGTAAAAGTGCTCTGAATTTCTTCGTTAAAATCTTGCATGTATTGGAAAATTGGTAAATCGGTTTCATCTTTTGATTTTGAAGTAGTAGTAGTTTCGTTAGTGTTTAATTTGATTCGAGATAAAGCATCGGCGTTTTTATTTAGAATTCCCTTTTTATAGACTATTTCGTAGTCGTACTCCTCTAATTTTAGCCTCCATCTTACAAGTTTAGAGTTTGGTTCTTTTAATGAAAACAACAATTGTAGCGGTTTGTGATCCGTTACAATTTTGAATTTCCGCCCAAAAATTTAAGGTCTTAAATATTTGACGCCAAAAATTATTGCCAATACTTTCTTTTCGATAGTACTATAGTTCGTTTCCGATGAATTTAAAGTTCTACTTGCGTACGCTATTGGTAAATCTGATCCTATTTTTCCTTGGGACAATACTGCACCTAGCGCGAAATTGCTAGCGTCAGTTGTTAGAATAAAGGGTTCTTGGAAATTTGGGTATTGTAAAATTGGTTCATTTATTAATAAATTTTTGCACATATTAAAATATTTTATATATTCTGGATCTTGTGAATTTATTACTGAGTCTGTTTTCAAGCACTTTGTTAAAGGTTTAGTCAATTTTGTGAATTCTTTAATAAATTTTCGGTAGTAACCGAGTAGGCCTAAAAATCTTTTAATTCGTTTGGCATTTTTAGGGAGAGGATAATTTTGTATTGCTTGAATCTTATCGGGATTCGGCTTGACGCCGTCCGGTGTAACAATATGGCCTAAATATGCCACTTCTTTTCTCAAAAATTCCGACTTGTCTAATTGGATTTTAAAATTTGCCTGTCTTAACCGATTGAGAACTTCACTTAATCTATCTACGTGTTCCTGTAGACTTGTGCTAAAAATTATTATGTCGTCTAAATACACCAAACACCTTTCGTTTTGGATGCCTCTTAATATATTATCCATAACCCGCTCGAACGTTGCGGGGGCGTTTCTTAACCCAAACGGCATACGTGTATACTCATAATGACCGATTTCTGTATTGAAAGCGGTTTTTTCAATATCTTCATCTGCCATTTCAATTTGGTGGAAGCCTGAAGCCCAATCTAGTGTCGTAAAATACTGGCATTTTCCTAACTTATCTAATAGTTCGTTAATATTTGGTAAAGGGTATCGATCTCCTATTGTTTTCTCATTTAATTTACGATAATCCACAACTATGCGCCACTTGCGTTGTCCTGACGCATCTAGCTTTTTGGTACTATCCAAATTGGAGAGGACCAGGGTGAATTTAAGGGCCTAACAATATTTTGATATAACATTTTTGAATTTGGGATTGTACTTCTTTTCTATGGACTTCAGGGTACCTATATGATTTAGAATAAACGGGTATTTCATCACTAGTTCGAATTTTATGTTTTATTTTACTCTCTACTACAGAGTATTCTTTAAATAAATTTATAATTACTTGTCGTTCTTCTTGGTTCATATGTTCTGTGCGAAGTTTTGAAATATCAAACTTATCCGCGTTAAAATTATTTAAATTATTACATTTTGCAGTTGGTACAAATAATTCGTTTTCATCAAATTTTTGCACTTGCAAGGGTTCTAAATTACTAATTCGTATTATTTTTTCGTTAGGGTTTAATATCGTGCACACAGCTACACCATTTTTTACTCTAGTTACGCATTGCGGTATTTCTAAATTTGAAATTTTTGTATAAGGGATAATTGCATCACCGTTTTCAATATTTTTAACATATAATTTGATTATTTGCTCTGTTCTCGGCTGTGCTACTATACAATTCGTACAGGGAGAAGTGGGAGAGTCAAAATCATTAGAAATATTATAAGTTAATATTTTTATTCCTACATTTGGAGTTTCACATATACGTTTTTTAATTCTTACATCTGCATCTAGCAGTTCTAAATTATCAAGGCCTAATAAGCCATCAAAATAATCATGAAAATCGAACATGTAAAATTTCAGATAACAACTGTCATCTTTTTTAAATATTTTCGAGCAGTCTATGTATTATTTCATTTTTATAGTATTTTCTAGCGACTTCAGGTCGTACATAAGATTTTTGCTACCAGTGTCAATTAACATTTTTTAGTTATTTGGGAAAATAATATACAACAATTTACTTTCATGGTGCGTAATATAGTAATTATTATTACTTATTGTTCTAAGGCTTCTTCGCGAAAATCCTGTCTTTCGGGATGTTCCTCAGGAAGTTCCACTTTTGGTTCTCCCTGTCAGGGGCGGCTTGTGTGGTGGAGCCACGGTGCCATGGCCCTACCACCGACCATGCCCCGTCATCGACCCTAGTTGACACAAATTTATTTTAAGAATTTTTAAACTTCCTGATATTTACTTACCGTGCGAACTGGCAACGGCGAGGAAGCGGCAACGCAGCGCGCCAACCTCCAGCCAGGGAGATAGTCTAGAAGGCCCCCGCGCGGCGGTGCGCGCTGCGCTGGCAGATCAGCAGATGTCAAAAGTTTTGTGCCACTTCCATTTTGACTCAAAATTTGAGAACATTCTGAATTCCTTAGAGAGAGTGCGAAAGAGGTCTGGCGAATGTGGAAGTGAGTTCGACAATAATTGGGAATGTACATGAGTTATATTATATGCCCAAAAACAGCAATTCTCCGGCGCCAGGCAGGCCAGGCATAGATCGTATGTTTTGTTGTTTTCGCGAGCCGATAGACCGTCCTGCTTAGTGTAGTATGTTTGTAACGTTTTCAAAACGAACAGTATCAGTTTTTTATTAAGAAATTCATTTTCGTCAATGGAATTTGAGCAAAAACTGCAAATTAAAGAGTTGGGCAGGCCGTTATCCGATTTAACTATAGAGAAAAATCAAAAGGCAGGACAAAAAACACGATCACGTAAATTCAACAAAAGTGTCTAGGTACTTAAAAAATAATTGGTTGTGCGCATGTGAACAAACAACTTGTTTTGTTTTGTATGTGTTTTGTTCGGCGGTAAAAAAACTTGGTCAAAAAAGGGAACAAACGATGTTGTGCACATTTGGGATAAAATGAAGACACACGAAAAATCGAAGGTACACATGAATAACATTTTTAATTTAGTAGTATGCTGGTAAAAATAAATATAAAAACGCAGTTAAGCCGAAAGTTATTTTTCTATGCTAAAGCGGATAAAAAACATTTAAAAGAAACATTTTGTAAACAACGTAGACAATTTTATTAATAAACTTATTGAAAAATTTACTAATAAAAAACAGAGGAGAATGGATTTTGTTTATAAAAAAATGTAAAATTAGACGTGTGAAGTGCGAATATACTTTTTTAATAACATTTACTCAAACATTATTTATGACAACCGAGGTGAACTTTTAAAATTGTGTCTCAGTTTGTGTTCTACGAGTAGGTATCTCGAGTTATTTATTCAAAAACAAAGTGATTCAATTCAAAAACTCGTTTAAATCTACCTTTAATAGTCTACATTTTGTGATGGTGTCTGATGTTCATTTTTCCATTTGTCCATGAAAATAAATGCCACTGGAAAACTTTGGTAAGTTTTTTCCTGTATTATTTAGGGGCGGTGTGAACTTAGCAGCCAATTTTCTGGCAGCCAAAAATGTCAATGTTTATTTTTTGGTTAATATTTTTTCACTTTCCAGTTCAATCTGCTTAAAAGGTTTTATCAAAATAAATCTATAGATAGATAAAGAAGGGCGAGGAAAATTTTTTGCTGCCAGAAAATCGGCTGCTAACTTCACACCGGTTTAGTTAGGCACATTGATTTTTAAAATGTCTTCCGATATTTGGCCCTTGGCCCCACCCGTTTAAATACTCACGAGCCGCCACTGCTCCCTGTATTCTTTTGGTTCTCTTCAACCGTGTACATCGGTCGCGAGTTGAATGCATTTCGTCTAAAATTTTGACTGGGATAATAAGATCTTTGTGTACCTTGTGGTCTGTATGTCGTGTTTTTGGTCACAACTGTCATAGTGGTTGTTTGTGATAAGTGATAAGGGTCGATTTGGATTTGGTTTAAAAACGTTCGTCGCATTTGACGTACAAGTGTTTTGGTTAAAATATGGTTTGTCTTGGAAAATGTTGTTGAATGTTTGGAAAATTGGTTAGTTGCAATGGTGCGTTAAATCTAGGATTTTGATAAAATTGTCGTTGTGGAAAAACTGTCCTTGTTTGTGGCAGTTTTGGTTTAAATTTTGGTTTTGTATTATTTTGATTCATGGATTCAATTTGAAAATCGTTTGTAAGCATATGTAAGGCGTTATTTAAGTCTGTAGGGTTTTTAGTTCTCATTAGAGATTCTATGGGTTCCCTCAATCCACGCAATATATAGTACTCTTAAGGCTAAATTTCTACTGTATTGAGCGATTATTGCTCCTTCGGTATACGAATGCAATGTGAGTAAAAATAAAAAATAAAAGAAATTTGTAAGTTTAAAATATGTTGAATTTTTTGATAAAACTCGAAAGCATTTTCGTTAAATTCTTGTTTTAATTCTGTCAATTCGATATTTAGTGTGTAAATGTCACGTATTTGCATACGCAGTGAGAAGTGCGTATGAAGAAGATCTTGCCATGTACTTATGGCACACGAAGCAATATTTAAGGCAGCATCACCTTTAACTTTTGCCAAAAGGCTAGACATTAAATATTCATTTTGGAAATCTGTAATATTTACTGTGTTATAAAATTTTGCTACTAATTTTTCAGAAATTTCTATAAATCTGGGTAGTAAATTAGACTCCCCATTAAATTCTGGTACCATATGGAGGTACTCTGACTTTAATACAGGTACTGCATTTACAGCTGCGCTTTGAACATTATTTTCTGCGTTAGGCATTTTAAGATTACTATTTTGTGAAATGGTTTTCTTAATATCCAAACTTTTGCCAAAATTATTTAGAAAATCTTCAAATTCCGAATCAGAATCTGAGCCAGTACCTTCACTTTCGCTATCAGAAAGAAAAACTTTCGGGCCTCTATATGACATATAGATTTGCACTTACAGCAATACCACGTAGAACTCCATGTGTCTGCGATGCTCTCGTTGACATAGAGAAGCCTTCCGATGAACCGTCGAAATCTTCTCACTAGGGTACCTAATCCCCTAGCGGGTACTCCTTGGTGGTGCCGGAAATCGTCCACTTGTCGCGATCCGTAATTTCCGAAAAAGACACGCGTTAAACCGTTAAAACGGACCGATTCTATTCTCGTTAGATTCCTACGCCCGTCCTACCGACTGCGCCAATTATATTATGAAATGCCGTAAGTCCCTTTTTAAAAAGTTTATTACAATTCTAAAAGCAGTCGATAGGTACAAAGCTAGATTAAGACTAAGCTAAAAGTATAACATTATGGGATACATAGAAAAACATGTAAAGCAAGTTGATAAAACAAGACGCTGAGTCCGCTGGGAAGTAACACCCGGCGCCAGCAGGGTCGCTCACATTAATAAGAATTCAACATTAAAGGGTGATATAACTGGTATATACAAGTCACTAGTTACTCTTATTATACATTTACCTAGGTATATTGAATTATTATTGTTGTTAATAAAATTCGGTTTGTTTTCTAAAAAAAGTAAATTTGAAAAAACATATATTAAGGCCCTGAATGTCTGTTCTTTTGACAAGAGTATTTTCAACTTGGTCAATGTAACACATTTCAAGAAAACAACGTTTAAGAGATGACTATGACATTTGTTTCTCTAAGTCGCGTTTCTGGGAATTGTCCTTCAAGGTCAAGGAACGTAGTTTCCGAGAATCGCTTTCAAGGTAATCCTAGAATTCGGAAAACTGCTTCAAGGTTAAATCGCTTCAAGGTCAAATAGCTTTCAAGGTCATCTAGATTTCCTAGAATCAGTTCAGAGAATTCAAGGTTGGAATCGTCGGCCCCCCCACCCCACCCCTCTAGCTTTGATAAAAGACATAGTTTGCTGTTGTGTGGAGTTCAGTAGCCGAGTTGAGCTAAGATGGCTTTCAGCAAAGAAATGGATTTGAAAACCATCAACAAATTTAGTTGCTTGTCTCAGAAACCGACGGTAAATTTGGTGCCGATGAAAATTTTCTCGGGGAAGGTGGTGCAAACAACGTTCGGGGAGACCATTTTGCTGGAGTTGGAGCATGGTAACGTTTTCCTGCCGAACAGAGTGACGGAGGCGTTTAAACCGTGCCTCGAACATTTTTCCAGGGAAAAATACTCGCTGGTTTACAAAGGACAAGTGAATGTGGGGAAAAACCGCAAGGCCAATCAGTTTGAAATAGTGGAAATTGTCCCCAAGGGGGAACAGAAAATTAACATGAAAAATCGGAATATGTTAGTACTTAATAAAGGAATAGAAAAATTAACGTCATGGTAGCCTGTGTTTTAAATATTAGAAAATATCTCGTAATTATTTTTAATAAAGGATTAAACATCAGCCAGTGTATTTTATTATGAGTGACGTAGCATCGAAACGAATCATGTGAATTCCAAACTTTATTTGCTGGGAACTAAACAAACATCGAACCTGGTAGCATATACAATTCGCGGCGCTCGGCAATATGTTTACACAAGCACGACCTCGTATATCCCAGCCTCGCTCGCTCGCTTGATACGTGCCTGCCGAGCGCCGTCCACCGCGGGAATGCCCCGGCCGGAACGCGTTCGGCAAAGGTCCTAGCGGGCCGGCGGCAGCGTCGCCCCGGGAAGGGGGGCTTGAGAATCGGCGGCTAGGGCCAGAGTCCAGGCCCCCTAATATCTGCCGCGGCAGCAAAATCCCCTCCGACGTAAGCGGCGGAACCTCCACAAAGGGGGCGATCCTATTGTTACGTCGTAATTCAATACCTCAAACTTTATGTGCCACCTCAATTTACAGAAAACTAATGGTGTTTATATGGCCAGTATATAGAGTAATATATATAGTAGTTAAGCAAAGCAGGCATCAGGACAGTGACGTCACGGCCTCGGCCGCTATGTGGTAGATGTTTATTTCCGACAGGTGAGGACTTGCATTTTGACCTGGCGTGACCCCGGGAGATTATTTAGCTTTTCGGACAGGTGAGGACTTGCATTTTGACCGGACGTGACCCCGGACGGGACTTGCATCTTGATCCCGATAGGTTATTTACCTTAAGTTAAGAATTGTTATGACATGTTCAGCTCCCCCTCTCTACCACTGGGTTTGGATATAAGGTGGTTCGTTCTAACTGGAGAACTCAGTTTAGTTTGAAAGCAGGCAATATGAATCTACAAGCAATCAACAAGTTGACGTGCCTCAATCGGAAATCCAGCATCAAGTTGGCGGAATTACCACAAGATTTGCCATTGAAAATATATTCAGGCAAGCTGGTGAAAACGAAATTCGGATACTGGAACTGGAGGAAAATGTTGTATTCCTACCGCAGAGAGTCACGGTAGCATTCAAGTCACACTTGGAGGATTTCTTATCTGAAAGATATTCCCTCGTGTTTAAGGGACAAGTCAATACAGGAAAGCATCATCCAGCGAATCAGTTTGAGATTGTAGAAAATAAAAATATTTAAACGAAAATATTTTCTATTTATTAAACCTAAATCTGTTACTACAAAAACCATTAATAGATAATTAGTAACAATCAAATAAAGAAATGTCAAACAAAATGTTAACAAAGCGTCAATGAAACGTCAACGAAAGCGTCGATGAAACGTCGACGAAACGTCAACGAAACTTCGACGAGGGTTTATGCCAGGGTCTCCCCTGGCTAATCACTTGTTTAGCTTAGTTCCAGGCCCGCAATATTGGTATCCAGGAATGTGCAATTCAACTGGTAGATTACTGATAAGGGTATTAATCAAACCGTTTCCTGTGAATGATAACATTAGACTGAATGCAAGTTTTTGCACGAAAATATATTTATAAGTTTCAATCATTAGTAATTTATTTTCGCAAACTCGCTTGAATTTATTCTTTAACTATTCACCGCATCAAAAATGATTATATAATATCCGAGCGCGTTGCATTAAGATTTTACTTAAAGTTAGCCGGACCTCGACGTTGGAAAGTGTGTTAATATAATGAAACGTCTTTAATGCAGACCTCTTGCTTTATAATTCACCGCCATATAAACATTGGATCTCGATGCCTGAGCGGGATAACTCTGAATTTTAATTATATTGGGCCTCGTCTCGTAAATAAGTAAGTGTAGTACCCTGGATTCTGTCCGTCTGACCACAAATTTTAAAGGAAAATAGGTTTCTCCCGCCATTCGCTTGCCCCGCTTCTCGCGCCAACTGCCGTCGGCCCACTCAGTCTTCATTTTTGTGTTGTACTGACCGCATCGCACCGCTAGCGTTTAGAGAATCGTGCTGCGCAGATATGCCAAAAACTTCCAAAAGCGTCGAAGCCCCTCGCCGGATAATGAGTATATTATCACTAAGATAATAAAACGTAGATCGAAGAGGATTCGAATTCGCTGCACAAGAGCCGCGGTGTGAAGATTGTTGATTTGATTACGGGTAAGTGACTTTGAAGGTACCTAGGGTGTCACTGAGTGTTGCTGTTAGTAGCCACGTTCTGCCTAGGGTAGTAGACGTGTCTCTATGACCTAGGGTGGTTATATACTATTAAAAAATGTACTTGATTACACGAAAGTGACCTCGGAGGTGCCTTGGGTAGCACTGAGTGTTACTGTTAGCAGCCACGTTCTGCCTAGGGTGGTAGACGTGTCTATGACCTACGGTGGTTATATACTATTAAAAGATGTACTTGATTACGGGGAAGTGACCTCTGAGGTGCCTAGGGTGGCACTGAGTGTTACTGTTAGCAGCCACGTTTTCCCTAGGGTGGTAGACGTGTCTCTATGACCTAGGGTGGTTATACAGGATGATTTTTTAGGTCTACCACCGCGATTTTCTCGCTCATTTTGCGGCTTACAAAAAAACACATAAGAAACAAAAATGTGGCAATTTTGGACAGCTAAGTAGCGCTGCAAAAGAAATCGGCATCCATGGCCAACTTGTCGCGCAATATTAAAAAAATCTCAAATTGAGCAAAATTATTAATGGACGTGGAATGTTTATTTTAAGAGACAGAGAAAATCTTTTATATTGAAAATTGATGGCACTAAGAAGCTTTATCCACCCAAGTGCTCAGATAGTTTCAGCAAATTACACAGGGTTTTCGGCTCTCTTGAGACCATGAAAATTTTTGTCGATTTTAGGTTTTTTTAGGACACCGCGAAAAGTTGGGTATGGAGGCCCATTCCTTTTTTAATGTCGCCTCGCTGACCAAAATTTCTATATTTTGTTTTCTTACATATTTTCTGTGCGGCCCAAAATAAGCGAGAAAATCTCTTAATAAGAAATAAACAAAAAAATCATAGCCTCAAGAGAGCCGAAGACCCTGTGTAATTTTCTGAAACTATCTGAGTACCCTTTTGCATAAAGCTTCTTAGTGCCATCAATTTTCAATATAAAAGATTTTCTCTGTCTCTTAAAATAAACATTCCACGGCCATTAATAATTTTGCTCAATTTGAGGTTTTTTTAATATTGCGCGACAAGTTGGCCATGGATGCCGATTTCTTTTGCAGCACCACTTAGGTGTCCAAAATTGCCACATTTTTGTTTCTTACGTTTTTTTTTGTAGGCCGCAAAGTGAGCGAGAAAATCGCGGTGGTAGACCTAAAAAATCATCCTGTATACTATTAAAAGATGTACTTGATTACGGGGAAGTGACCTCTGAGGTGCCTAGGGTGGCACTGAGTGTTACTGTTAGCAGCCACGTTTTCCCTAGGGTGGTAGACGTGTCTCTATGACCTAGGGTGGTTATATACTATTAAAAAATGTACTTGATTACAGGTAAGTGAGCTCGGAGGTGCCTTGGGTATCACTGGTGTTAGGTAATGTTATTGTATGCACCAGTTGTATAGTTATAGGTTGTTAGGAGACAGGATAAACAGTTGTCATAATATAAAATAAAAGTCAAGTTCAACATCACTTCATCTTTTATTTTATTACAAGAAATACACTTAACATGGTGCAGTCGGTTTAATTTGGAGAAATATATTACCTACAAAATAATGGGAGATCAAAGAGGTATACTACAAATGCGTATGTCTGGAAATGTAGCTGAGAATTGGAGATTGTTGAGAGCTAGGTTTGAAAACTATTTAGTAGCAAGTGAAATAAACAAAAAAGACGAATCTACGCAATGTGCTCAACTTCTTCATTATTTTGGTGAAGAAGGTTTCAATATTTTTTGAACGTTCTTAATTGCTGAGAAAGACAAGAATAAATTAAAACCATTATTACAAAAATTTGAAGAACATTTCCTTCCTAGAGACAAAGTGAATTATGAAAGGTATCAATTTTTTACTTTACACCAGCAGCCTGGACAATCGATGGAGCAATTTATAACTACTGTGAAGAGACAAAGTATCAAATGCAAATTGGGAGATCTTTTAGAAGAACTGACCAAAACTGTAATAATATGTGGTGTATTAGAAGGAAAAGTCCGTGAAAAATTACTTCAAGATGATCCTAAAGATTTAGAAAAAACAATTGAAATTTGTTATATTATGGAAGCTACAAGAGAAAGAAGTTTGGCCATGGAAAATACTTCAACTTCAAATAACATAGACATTGACAATGTTAAAAAATCAAATGTCAAAAATTACAAACAAGAAAATGGAAAGATGAAATTAATAGAAGATTGTAGAAATTGCGGCTATACCCATCCATTAAATAGTTGTCCTGCATATGATCAAGAATGTCACTTTTGCAAGAGAAGAAACCATTTTTCAAGTGTCTGTTTAAAAAAGAAACAGGGTATGAAATGCAAGAAAATACAAGAAGTGAAATCTAATGAAGAAGAAGATAATAATGGAGAATTTAATGTAATTTCAGATTCTGTGTTGTTTATTGGTAGTTTAGAAATTGATTCTATTGATAAAGAACAATGGTATACAGATATAAAAATTAATAATCAATTAATTTATTTTAAAATTGATACAGGAGCAATGGCCAATTTAATTCTTATAGTTACATATAAAAAGTTAAAACTGACCTAAGCAAAATAACCAAAACAAACTTAAAATTAAAATCTTATACAAATGATAATATTGATATTGTAGGTATAGTTACATTACCTTGCATGAAGAATGGATCAAGTCTATGATATTATTTTGTTTGTTGTAAATTCAAATACCGAATGTATCTTGGGTCTAAAATCTTCAATAAACATGAAACTCATAATTAAATTAGATGAAATTACAAAAGATAAGGATGATGGCGAGTACAATAAACAATAATTTAATAAAAAAATATATTGAATTATTTTCTGGTACTGGGTGTATAAAAACTAAACCTTATAAAATAGTATTAGATGAAAAGGCAATTCCAGTTATACACCCAATCAGAAGAGTTGCATTACCATTATTAAATTCTTTAAAAGAAAGTTTGGCTGATTTAGAAAATGAAAATATAATCAAAAAAATAGATGGTTCATCTGATTGGGTAAATGCACTGGTATTGGTGAGAAAACCTAATGGTAAATTACGAATATGCTTAGATCCAAAAGATTTAAATAAATACATCAAACGAGAATATTGCAAAATACCAACTATTGACGAAATTACAAGCAAACTTACAGGGGCTCAGTATTTTAGTACACTTGACACTGCAAATGGATTTTATCAAATCCCATTAGATGAACAATCATCAAATTAATGTACATTTGGAACACCATTTGGAAGATTTAAATTTTTAAGAATGCCTTTTGGTATAAAATCAGTTCCAGAAGTATTTCAAGACCGATTTAAAAGTTTATTTTCTTCTAATGGGTGTGAAATTTATATAGATGATATTTTAGTATGGGGAAATACAAAAGAAGAACATGACAAACGACTTAAGGAGGAATTAAATAAGGATAAAGAATATAATGTTAAATTTGGAAGAAAAAAAATCACTTTTATGGGTCATACATTTTCGGGAAAAGGTGTATCGCCTGACAAATCTAAAATTTAAGCAATTCTAGATATACCAAAACCTAAAGATAAAGCTGACATTCAAAGATTACTTGGCATGTTAACATAAGTTAGTAAATTTATTAATTTTTTTTCTGAAAATACATCTGCATTAAGGGAATTACTAAAAAAATACAATTATTTTTTCTGGGGTAAATCACAAGGCAAAGCTTTTGAAAATTTAAAAAAAAGTCCCTGATTAATCATCCAATTTTACAATATTTTTATGTTTCAAAAGAGACTACAATTTCTGTAGATGCTTCAAAATCTGGGTTTGGTGCTGTTTTATTACAAAATAATTTACCTTGTGTTTATTCTTCAAAAGCAATGACATCGGCACAAACAAGGTATGCTCAAATTGAAAAAGAATTAGCAGCAATTTGTTTTGGTCTGGAAAAATTTCATCAATACATCTTTGGCAAAAGAGTTACTGTACAAACAGATCACCAACCATTGATTTCAATTTAAAAAAAAAACCATTAAATAAGTATCCTACTCGTCTTCAAAGAATGATGCTTCAACTTCAGAAATACGATATTAATTTAATTTACAAGCCGGGAAAAGAACTTTTAATTGCTGATGCTCTATCAAGAGCATACTCGCCTTTAAAAGTTAATAATGAAGAATTGACAATGAAGTTGAGGCACAAGTATGCTTAATAAAAAATTAAATAAATGCTACTCCTGAAAAAATATCAGAATTAAAAGAGGAAACTAATAAAGATAAGGAGTTACAAGAATTAAAGAAGGTTATTTTGGAAGGATGGCCTAATGATAGTAAAAAATTAAATAATAATATTAAAATTTATTTCAAATATAAAAGTGAGTTAACAGTGATAGACAATTTAATTTTTAAAGCTAACTGTATAGTTATACCAAAGAAGTTAATACCAAGTATGTTAGAAAAAATTCATTATGCTCATTTGGGCATAAATAAATGTTTAAAACTTGCACAAGAATCGGTATTTTGTCCGAACATGGTAAATCACATAAAACAAAAAATTCATGTCATTTGTGTTTAAAATATGCAAATTCACAAAAAAAATGAATTTTTAATACCTCACGAAATTCCTTCAATTCCTTGGAATAAAGTAGGCTGCGATATTTTTGAAATACAAGGTGAAAAATATCTTCTTTTAGTGTATTATTTTTCAAAATTTGTAGATGTAATCAATTGCTGATATTTGGTAGGGAGCAGTAAAATAATTGAAATTTTAAATGACAGATTTTCTCTATTTGGGATTCCGTTAATTTTAGTATCAGATGGAGGTCCACAATTTTCTTCACAATCATTTAAACAATTTGCTAAAGAATGGGAATTTCAACATATATGTTCATCTCCAACTTTTGCTCAAAGTAATGGAATGGCAGAAAGACATATTCAAACAATTAAAAAAATGTTTAAGAAAATTATAGAAGAGAAAAAAGATCTTAAAATGGCACTACTTAATTATAGAAACACACCCATACATGAAAATACTTCACCTGCAGAAATTTTAATGTCCAGAAAATTGAGAACAACTTTACCTTGTATATCAAACAAATTCAAACCAAAAATGGTTTTAAATTATAATAAAGATACAATCAGTAAAAAACAGAAATTACAACAAACAAAATACAATAAAGGAAAGGTAGAGTTACCTGAGATTAAAATCAATGCGAAAGTTTATGTACAAATAAAACCACGAAGTTCTTGGTCACCGGGAAAAGTACTTGAAAAGATAAGAAATAGAACATATAAATAAAAATAGAAATAGAACATATAAATTCTTAAAACTAGTTAATAATCAAATTAGAAATTTAAAAAATAAAAACGATGTAGAGACATCTAATACCCATTTAATACTCCTGAAATTGATACAAATATCAAAGAAAAAAAATATTTTATTGAAATTGAAAATAATAACAATTCATGTAATTGTCAAGAAGAAACAGTTGTTGAAAATGAAAATATTACTGCTTTGGATGTTCTAGCTAGACAATCCAAATTCAAGTACTACTCTGACAAGAACTTCAGGTCGTGTTGTTAAACCTCCTCATCGTTTAAATCTTTAGTTTTGTTGAAAGAAAGATGTTAGGTAATGTTATTGTATGCACCAGTTGTATAGTTGTAGGTTGTTAGGAGACAGGATAAACAGTTGTCATAATATAAAATAAAAGTCAAGTTCAACATCACTTTAATCTTTTATTTTATTACAAAAATACACTTAACAACTGGGTGTTACCGTTAGCAGCCACGCTCTGCCTAGGGTGGTAGACGTGTCTCTAAGACCTAGGGTGGTTATATACTATTAAGAGATGTATTGCCTAGGGTGGTAATATTAAAAATATTGAAAATATTATACTCATGTCTACCTGCTATATAAGAATGCTGTATAGGGTGATCGACTTACTATAAGTGACTGGAACCGTGCGGAAGCAATGCCTCAGATAGAACCAGACATCTTATCCATATTTGGAGAGGTCGGTTCTCCGGAAAAGAGATTTTCAGATCCGGTTCTACCAGAGTTAGCTACACGTTGGGGTGCGATTCTCAAATCCGGACTGCCAGAAAACGTAAGGGCAGAATTAATCAAGAAATATACCCCCCCTCCCCTAGAATTGTCAAGAGTTATACCCACCCAAGATAAATCCGGAAGTCAAAGTAGCGCTTCCTGAGAATACCGTCCGCAGGGACTTATCACAATTACAAGAGCAAGTGTGCGCTACCACGAGTTCTATCGCAATTGTAATAACAAAAAGAAGGAGGGGGGGCAGTAAATATACAATTCATAGAGGTGCAGGTGCTCAGCGATACTGGTAGTTTACTTAGTGATATATTCCGCTCTAAGTCTATATCAAAACGGTGTAACGAAGTTACTAATTTCCAGTTTTCATTTTTATTTTAACACCCACTTAATTCCTCGCCGCGCTATTTTCAGCGGCCGGCCATCGGCCGTAGTAGTTTTTATATTTACACCGATAACTTTTTCTACATAGTAGGCCGACATTCGAGAGTTTCATTGCATTTAATTAATCCTGGTTTTGATTATTTTCCGGCTTTCCGCCGCTAAATAAGAAATTATTGTTTTACCAAAAGGGATGAGGGATACCGAAAAGGGGTAGAACCGGGATATTAATTCAAATTAGAGCTAGAGCCGCCGTTCTTTTTGGAAAATCGGGTAAATGAGACATGCCCGACTCAGAGAGACCACCGCCCGGGACCTGTACGGGGTGCAACCACCCCTAACTGCCCGCCGAGCCCCCGGCGACCGTTTTGGCTACCAGAAGAATGGGGTCGATCACCTGAGTCTTCGCCGCGGCCCCGACCAATGGACGGCCAGCGCACTCGCCGATGGTAGCGCCGCCACACGATATAAAAGGCTGCGGTGGCCGAGGAGGCGCCCTTTCTCTCTGCTCTCTCCGCTTCTGCCTGCTTCTTCTTCGGCCTCTTGTGCCGATATATACCGGGTGAGTATTGGTAGGAAAGAAATCCGCAGCACCTGTGGTTGGAATGGCGAAAATTCCCGGACCAACCACCTGCTAGAGCGCCCCTAATTAAACAATAATAATAGTTTGAGACTAGGAAATTTAGAGTGTGCTACCGCACCGAATAGACGCTAATAGCAGCTTTCTTTCTCAGTACTTATGGTTGGAATGGCGAGAATTCCCGGACCAACCTCCTGCTAGAGCACCCCTAATTCAAACAATAATAATAGTTTGCGGCTAGGAAATTTTAGAGCGTGCTACCGCACCGCATAACCGCTAGTAGATTGCTTAACTATAAGGTAGATCCTGCACTGCCTGATTGACAACGTTTTCGTTCTTTTCTTACAGATCGGTGGACCTCTCTGGGCCGGCGACGTCTATTTATCTATAATTGTGAAAATCAAATACACTAGAAAATTGTAAAAATAAACCGTGTTAATTTTGCTTAACATTCTTTATTTATACCCTATCCTCGATGAACCACAGACCCCTGGGAAATATTTTTCTCTGACGAAAGCTATCCCGGGTATAAAGCGGAGCATACCGCTCTAAAAAAACTGGCGCCTGAGCAACCGTTTCACCGGAGGTCCGATTTTTCCTTTCTTAAATAAAAGAGGCTATAAGGAAGCCCACCGGTGAGTAACAAAAAGGGAAAACCGACCGTTGGCGGAAAGATTCTGCGAGGGACGTGGGATTCAACGGGTCCGCGTATACTGCCGTAGTATACGACCTCGCGGAACCTTCTACTAGCGGGACGACCCAAAACCGGGAAATTTCTACAGTGGGCGACAAGTGCCGAAGATCCGTGGAAACTGCCGCGGGGAGCACATCCGACCTTATAGAAGTTTCCAACCGCGACCGCGAAACCTGCCGAGAAATTTCTGCGAGAACCGATATGTCGCCGGAACCTGTGGAAACCGCTATCCCGGATATAAAGCGGAGCATACCGCTCTAAAAAACTGGCGCCTGAGCAACCGTAACACCGGAGGTCCGATTTTTCCTTTCTTAAATAAAAGAGGCTATAAGGAAGCCCACCGGTGAGTAAAAAAAAGGGAAAATCGGACGTGAACGCAAATAGCGCTATCACGGGAATTGTTAATAATAAACCAAAATAAAGACACCTCAAAAGATACCCTAATAAACGAATGACTATTTGGAAGCGACTTAGATGGCACTATCAAGAGTGTTAAGGACTTAGAGAAGTCAGTTGATCAATTAAAGATTCAAAAGAAGAATCTACACATTCGAACGCAGTGAAGTTGGGAAACTTCAAGCGTCCATTTCTGCAAAATAGAAAAGCGCAGCAGAATGGACAAGTTCACCGTGGTCCCAACAGCCAACGTCGTAGATACCAATATCAGGAACAGTACCAACCGAAGAGGCAAGATCGACACAAGCCTCAGAGCGACAAGAGACGTCGCTACCCTTAGAGGTTGGTATCTGCAGAGTAGATTAAAGTTTCTTGATCAGAATTAGTGTGACTCGGTTAAGGATAGGAGATTTATTTCCTATATAAAGGGAATAAACATTCCTTTTATTAAGAGGCCAAAACAGACGGTTGTTCCTTCCGAACCAAGGTGGTTCAAGGAGGAGATTAATATTATCAATAAGGATGTAAGGTTACCGAGTGTAAATGTAATAATTACAAGAAAAGGTGATAATGGGCATCAGTACGGTGTGACATTAACCAAATCAAAAGATAGGCATGATTTGGGAAGCAACAAATGAAGTCCAGGCAGGAGCCAACAGCACATTTGCGATGTTAGTACAAGCCCTAAAATAGGGGATGTGCTGACTGAAGCTGCAAGTGGGGAATTTTGGCCATGCCAACCATAGGTACAGAGGGTTTTTCTTTTCTTAAGGAGGGGTAAGGCTATAAGGCGGAACAACCTAACAATACTCACCCGGTATGTATCGGCAGAAGAGGTGCCGAAGGAGAGCGGGTATCATTCGAAGAGAAGGGGCCCTTCTCGGCGACCGCAGCCTTTTTATTTCGGGGAGTGGTGCCACCTATCGGCGAGTGCACTGTCCGCCCATTGGTTGAGGCCGCGGCGAAGGCTTAGGTGATCGTCCCCACTCTTCTGGCTTCCAAAACGGCCGCCGGAGGCTATGCTGGCAGTTAGGGGTTGTTGCACCCCGTACAGGTCTCGGACGGTGGTTTCTCTGAGTTCTACCCCTTTCCGGTATCCCTCATCCCTCTTGATAAAACAAGAATTTATTATTTAGCGGCGGAAAGCCGGAAAGTAATCAAAACCAGGATTTAATTAAATGCAATTAAAATATCGATTGTCGGCCTCCTATGTAGAAAAAGAATCATCGGTGTGAATGTAAAAACTATGGCGGTCGGCCGGCCGCTAAAAATAACGCGACGAGGAATTAAGTGGGTGTAAAATAAAAATGAAAACTGGAAACTAGTAACTTCGTTAAAATATGTTGTATACTTACTTCAGCCATTCGGAAAAAAATGGCTGCATATTCGTTGACTAAATTAAATGAAATCAGTAATGTCAAGTGTGCCATGGAAAGCAATGTAAGTTACAGCACCTAAAGAAATTAGCTTTCAAATATATTTATAACTAGTAAAATGTCAACGAATGTACAGCCATATCTTCTGAATGGCTGAAGCAAATATACAACATATAAATATCGTTGAAATTAGAAAAGAAGGTAGATTCTGGCAATCAAAAAATATACAGAATATACTAAAAAAAGTTTGTGTCGTATCACTTTTATGTATAATTTCACACTGTCGTATCATTTTTATGTATAATTTCTGAAAACCTTATGAAATAGACAGGTTGCAGCCCTACAACTTTTGTGTTTGATACTAAGTTGACAAATAAAAAGTTAGGGGGTGGCCTAATTTCGCGTGATCACCCTGACCTGGATTTTTTTGTCCAAATTTTGAAAGCACTTTTCATTGCAAATACCATGATGTATGACAAGAAATATTTTTACAATGTTTTGAGACAGTTATACTGAAAATTCCTTTTTTCCATTTTTTTTCTAATGCGGCCCTGTATTTAACAATAAGAAGTCTAAATATTAATCAGTATTGTCAACAATTTAACTTACACTTATCTTTCAATTGGAGAACTAAAAAAAGGACGGCACATACGATAATAAAAAATAAATAAAAATCCTCCACCTAGAAGGCATTGAAACAACGAAACCAATCCCTTGTCATTTATCATAACTCCCACTGTATCATTTAGTTAACAATTTATTTCATTACAAATGGAGGGTGCTTTTTTAAATGACGACAAATTTAACATGTCAGCATGATATATCTTGTGTCACAGAAATGTGTAGAGGCCGAACGAATGTATTTTTGCAATTAATAAATGGCAAAAGTTATTGATTACGTTGGCTTAAAGCTTTCTTCTCGCAATTAGGAAAAGCGAAGAATTTACTCCAAAACACAATGCGACACTGTTTGCTGTACAACAACAGAGGAAAACATTTTACCAAACGCAGGGCCGTACAATTTAAAAATATTAAGTTTTCGAAGTAAAAATAAACTGTAAGTTAATATGTTGTCAATACTGATTAATATTTAGACTCCTTATTATTAAATACAGAGCCGCATTAGACAAAAATGAATGGAAAAAAATGAATTTTCAGTATAATTGTCTCAAAACATTTTAAAAATATTTCGTGTCATACATCATGGTATTTGCAATAAAAAGTGCTTTCAAAATCTACAAAAAAAATCCAGGTCCGTATTTAAAAAAATTAAGTTGAAGATGGTTTCTCAAAAACGAAACGTTGTAGAACAAATCTAAAAACGCCATCTTAAGGCCCGTTAAAAAGTGCCATAAGAAAGTGTTTTCCTTTTTTCTCTATCTGTGATAACAACTTCAGAAAAAAATAAAATCGAAAACGCAAAATTTTACTTTTTTCAAAATAACTCAAAAACAAAAAAAGATATTAAAAATCTGTTTGTGTCATTTTATTGACCTCGAAATTGCGCAACTTTTTCCCCATTTAACCGTTGCCCTATCTCTCACTGTTTGCAATATCCCCATGCTGTTCATTCTTATCCGGGACACAGTGTATAGTGGTATCGCCATGTTGCCAAATTGCCTTAATAAAACATTTGTGACGTCATAAGTGCTTTCCCGCGAAATTTCGAAGAAATTCTAAAAACTTGCTAATTAGGTAAATATATTTTTTAAATAATCATAGGGTCTTGGTGCACGGCTACACATAATGCAGACGGCGGACCGGAGAGCAAGGCAAGGCGGAGAGCGGAGAGTCGTGCGGGTAGTGTCCACACGGTCAGCCGATTGTGACAGCTTTGAAAGGCGTATTTCGCAGAGAGGTTGGCAGTAAAGTGGAAACATTGAAAAGTCGAACTTCATAGAAACAGCTATAAAAATGTCAATTTATACATTATTTTTATGTGAAAATTCACAACTCCGATTTCGGATTTTGCAAAATAAACGTGCAGTGTGGGTACATGAAATAAACCTAAGCAGGGAAACACTTGGTAAATTCCATCATCTGTACAAAAATAATTATGGAAATCTCTACCCAAAGTTTGTCTAAAACACGTCGGTTGTGGTGATGTGCATGAGTTATGTCTCATAGGGTGTTACGCTAAAAAGACAGCTCTCAATCAAAGTAGTTCTTTTGAAATTTTGGTGGATCATCTGGGATCACTGCTTGTGAAAGAAATGGTTTTGTTTAAAAAATAAATTCGTGGTAGTTGGAGTAAATAAACGGGTAAAAACTTCGAATAGTTTATTTAATTTATTCACAATACCATTTTTATTAGTAGTCTCACTTGGTCGAAGAGATTTTGTTTCATCGTCTAATAAACCCTCTTAGCTTTCGGAAGATGTTTGCGCTAGGTTTGCATTGATTTTTCTTGGCTTTGTAGTAATTTGTTTCCTGAAAAATAGTGAGTTAGGAGTGTACCTAGGTGCTTTTTGCTGTTGATGAGTCGTAGTGCAAGTGGTTTTGTTGTGAACTTACCTTCTGTGGTTGGTCTTCGAGCTGTCGAGCGAACAATGTTTTGCTTTTGTTCAGATAGTGTGTGGCTGGTTTTAGCAGTTCTCAGAGCCTTCGCGGTTTGTTACTAGCTTGTGGGACCTAGAATAAAAAGGAATATAGTTAGTTATTAGAAGAATAAAGGACGTACGACAAGTTTTTTTAGGTTATGTTTTGATTTCAACTTGGATATTTATTTTCGAAATACTTGTCCACGGATTATCGAATATTATTTGCTGTTCTACTTACTGATGTTTCGGATGTTCCGCACATTCCATAGTTTAATGATATCCAATCTTTTGTTCCACAAAATAAATTGCCAAGTGACGTTCACATCCTTGCGACTGCAGTGACACCTGTTGGACAGTGCCACAAGTTGATCGCATTGCTTGTCATTGGGCCACCTAACGAGTTGTCGCGCCATCTGTCGGTGTCGGCGTGAAGTTTCTCCTATATTCGTGGATTTCGACAGATTCTATATTTGTTTTCATAGGCAGAATGTAGATGTTCTTTCTCATCACGATTTATTTGATTTGGGTTGTTTTTTTTTTGTGATCGCCAACGGATTTTAGTTTTTTTGCCAGTAATTTGGCACTTCGAGTTCTGGCGTTCCGTTTGAAGCACGGCAAATCGGGAAGTTTTTTCGGCGGCAGATTAGTCGATTACGAGTGTAGTTTCTGGCTCGACTTGTGTACTTCAAGGATATTATTTCGACTGCCTGCACGTGTAACTGGAGGTTCAATACAGATTATGGTTGTGATTGATGCTTATTGGTCCTCTATCCGCTTTTGTGGGATTAAATTGCTCTGCTGAAAAATTGGAACCTGAAACCTACGTAAAAGAATCCCTCATCTTGGGAGTAATAATACCCGCTGGTAAGCTAATCTGTACCTTTCATTTTAGTTCATATTTCTGATTGTGTTTTTTATTTTTAGAACCATTGTTCGGATTCATAAAAAATTGGTGTCGACTCACTGAATTTCTAACGGTAAATTCAAGGTTATTTTGGGAGAAGTTGAACTGAAAAAAAGCCCTCGTTTGGAGGTAGGTTAGGTTTATTGTGAATGTTTATTTTTTTTGGGAACTAAATTTAGTCCCAAAGTTCGGGTTTTTTTTTTCGGGTCCAGCCTAGTTTCTTTCTGCTGGAACTGATTTGTTTTCATTGGACTGCAAGTTTTGAATTTTGGTTTCGACTACAAGATCCGGGTGTACCTACATTGTCCCTTGAGGCGCCGGAGTGACGGAGTGCACTTTGTTACCACCTGATCGCTCTGTAGATGGCTAAGAGGACCTTCATCTGAGGACCTCGCCGCATTGAAGGGTCACCAACAGCTAAGTGTTGCATGATCATTTTCTTTTTATATATCAAAAACATTTATCGCGTGATTAAGGGAGAGCGTATGCTATCACAGCTCCTTCCTGCGTACGTCGTGACGTTTTTTCGTTTATTTGTTGTGAACAATAGCGTTCGTCGTGTTGTACTTTTGCGTATAGGTTATGATCTTGCTGCGTATGTTATTGATCTTATGCGATCGTTTTGTAAACTGCACGTGTACACGTTCGGGGATATAAACCAACTTGTAGTATCACATTCATTAAGTATTATTAATAATAACATCAATTTATTTTAAAATCTCTGTAAGAATAACTTGTCGGTGAATCTTAGGAAGACCTAGACAGTTGTGTTATTTTGGATAGTGGTGTAGAGCACCAAAAGAGAATAATTACAACTTTGTTGTCTGTCGACAGCCAATGTTTACTGTTTGTCCGAACCCTAGTAAGTTTAGTAAATTTAGTATACGGTCCGAAATCTTGTTTTATTTTATTTTTATTATTATTTAAATTGAATTTCGAGTTTGGCAAAAATACCTACCGAGAATTTTCTTGGTTTGTTTCTCACTTACATAGAGTGACGGGTGGTAACAAACTAAGTGGCGCCTTCCCCGTCATCTTTATACCCACGCCCGTCTTCACTGTTTAAAAGCTGGCGGCTACCACACCTTCATCGACGAATACATTGGTATACATGGTAGGTAATCTATACATTTTTTAGACAACAATAAATAGCGTTGCATTTTTCTGGCGCCCAACGTGGGGCCATTTTCTTCGTTTTCAGGAAAATTTTTGTGGTGCGGACTTGAAAAGTTTTGTTGTAGTTATAGTTTGTGCATAGGTTTTTTTTTACTTGATTAGTGTGTGGAATTTATTGTCGAGTGTTGCCTCCTTTATATAGGGGTTGTATTTGAAGTGGCTTGTGGAATATTGATATATTGAAGTGCGGGGTTATCGACAATATTTCAAGATGGCTGCTAGGAAGATTACGGTTAATATACTTGGACAGGATGAGCTTGTCTATATGCTCACACTTCGAGGAATTGGTACGGGAAATGTGCAGGAAATGCGTCATCGTCTTGCCTTGGCTCTGCAGATGGAAAGGGGTGGTGAGAGTTTGCGATATCCTAGGTACCCCTATAGCTTTGAAGAAGATGCGAAAGCGGTTCAAGAGAAGTTGACAGCTCTTACCCCTGAAGTGGCAAGTTTCAAGGATGCTAGAACTAGTGGAGTTTTCCTTGGACTTCAGACTAGGTTGTCTTTTGTTCTCACTCGGTTAGATAATATGGAAGTAGGCGATGAGGAGGAAAAATCGAAGAAGAAGGCGGAGTTGCTTGGTCTTATACTGTCTCTCATGGAAAGGCTTAACCAGCAATTGAGTGAGTTTGAGAAGCGTCAAGCCATTGTTCCTCCTGAGTTACAGTTGCTTGAAAGTCTGGCCGATGGAGGTGATGATACCAATGGTATTATTAACGCGTCAGCGTCCTCCCATATCGAACCTCGACACCAAACTAGTCAGACTGGTATGACCACTGTTAAGCCCATTTTGCCTGATAAATGGGATGTCAAGTTTTCAGGTGATAGGAAGGGTTGGTCTGTTACAGCTTTTTTTGATAGGGTGGATGAGTTGAGGAGAGCGAGAAATGTTTCTAAGGACATTTTGTTGGAATCTGGTATTGATTTATTCTCTGGAAGAGCTTATCAGTTTTATCAAGAGTGCAGATTAGAAGTGAATAGTTGGGATGACCTAGTGAGAATGTTTAATGAAGAGTACCTGCCTTCGGATTATAACGAGAAGCTTTTCGAAGAGATTAAGAAACGAACTCAGGGACCTGAGGAGAGTATTGGAACGTATTTAGCTGTTATGTCTAAGTACTTTCAGCGACTGTCCTGCCAGATCTCTGAAGATGCGAAGTTGAAGATCCTACTTAGGAATATCTCGCCGTTTTATCAAAACCAACTGGGTCTAGTGGAGGTTTCGTCGATATCTCATCTTCGTTCTCTTTGTAGAAGACTCGAGGCAAGGAGAGAAGCCGTGGAAAACTACTCTGTGCCGAATCGTAGGAGTAATGTACTGGAGCCAGATTTGGCGTACTTCCAGGTTGAAGAGTCGCTTGCTAGTCTTCAAGTCGCTCCTGGTACCAGTCACGATTCTGGTGAAGTTGTCTGCTTTAGGTGCAATAAGTTCGGCCATCGTGCTATTGGATGTACTGTTCCGGCTAGGAAATTTTGCTATCGGTGTAAAAAAGAGGGATACACCACGAGAACATGTCCATCGTGCGCTCAGGGAAACGCCAATCGGCGGACTTAAGTGACCGACTTAAGTCTGGCCCTGTCCTATCGGTCGAAGCTGTGAAAGTACTTTTAGCTTATATTCTCGATCACGCTGAGAATGATGAACGAGCCTATCTTAAGGTGAACGTTTTGGGTCAAAATTTGTTAGCTTTGCTTGATTGTGGTTCTACTAGAACTTTTATAGGAGCTCCTGGTTGGGAAATTTTAAGTAAGTTGGTTTTGTCTCTGAACCAGAGTAAGAAACACACTGCTCTTATGGCAAATGCTTCTAGGATGGATACCCTAGGTACTATGGATGTTCGTTAGAGTTACCTAGTGTTATGGTACTTTGAGTGGATTCCTTTGTTAAGATGGGTATTGTTCCTGATTTGCGACGTAGAGAGTGGTTCTTTTCTGGAGAGTCGGAGAGGATATTTTCCTTGGAAATAGAAAAACAGCAGATACAAAGTGTTCTTAATCCAATGGAACAATTGGGATTGCAGTCTGTTGTGGACAAATATAAGCAGTCTATGGGAGAGAAATTGGGATGTATTTCATATACCGAGCATAGGATTAAGACAGATGCAGATCCGATAAAGCAGCGGTACTATCGAGTGTCCCCAATCATGCAAAAATTCATAGATAATGAACTAGACGAGATGCTGAGAATGGGAGTTGTAGAGAAGAGTAATAGTCCGTGGGCTTCTCCAATCGTGTTAGTTAGGAAGAAAGGTAGTGACAAGTTTAGATTTTGCGTGGATTATCGTAAGTTGAATTCCGTAAGTGTTCGAGATAGCTACCCCCTTCCTTTGATTTCTGACATTTTAGACAAGCTGAAAGATGCACAATATCTGTCTAGTCTCGATGTGAAGTCTGCTTATTGGAAAGTTAGTGTAGCTGAGTCTTCGCGTCCTTATACGGCTTTTGTTGTCCCAAACCGTGGGCTTTTCCAATTTCGTAGATTGCCGTTTGGTCTACACAACGCTCCAGCTACTTGGCAGAGGCTTATGGACGAAGTTTTGGGACCAGATCTAGAGCCCCATGTATTTGTGTACCTTGATGATGTAGTCATTGTGACACAAACATTTGACGAACATTTGTCTGTTCTGAACGAGGTTCTTCGAAGATTGAGGGAGGCAAATATCACGATTAGTTGGGACAAATGTCAGCTGTGCCGGAAAGAAATGAAGTATTTGGGATACGTAGTTGATTCCAGAGGTCTGAGAGTGGACAGTGACAAGGTTGCAGCAATGTTGGAAATACCTCGACCACAGACGGTGAGAGAGGTGCGTCGATTGGTTGGGACCTTCTCTTGGTATAGGAGGTTTGTGCCGGAGTTTTCGTCGATAGTTGCCCCAATAACTTCACTCACCAGAAAGAACAAAAAGTTTGTCTGGACGCCCGAATGCGAAGAGTCTTTCCGTAAGATCAAAGAACGTTTAGTGGAAGCCCCGATTCTCAGTTGCCCTAACTATTCCTTGCCCTTTAGTATCCAAACAGATGCATCCGCTTATGGCATTGGTGCTGTGCTCACCCAACCTCATCCGGATGGTGACCGAGTGATCTGTTATCTAAGTCGCTCGCTCTCAAAACAAGAGAAGAATTACTCCAGAACTGAAAGGGCAGTTGTGTGGGCCATTGAGAAGTGTAGACCTTATATCGAAGGGATCAAATTTGAGGTAGTAACCGATCATTAGCCTTAAGTGGTTACAGAATTTAAAGGATCCGACAGGAAGGCTGGCTAGGTGGTCAGTCCGCCTGCAACAATTTGATTTTACAGTAGTTCATAGGCGAGGCAAGGATATGGTTGTACCTGATATGTTATCTCGTTCTGTCCCCATTATAAGTTCTATGGAGGTTGAAGACTATGTACCTGATCCATGGGTGCAAAAGATGATCGATAAGGTGTCTGAAAATCCCCTTAAATTTTTGTCTTGGCGTGTGACGAATGGTAAATTGTTTAAATTTGTGAAACAGGAATATCCTGGTCTTTCACCATTGGAGGAGAGTTGGAAGTTAGTTGTTCCTAGCAGTAAACGATTAGAAGTTATTCGTTCTGCACATGATACTCCTTTAGCTGGTCACTTGGGTGTGTATAAAACTTTTGCTAGAATGTCGGAACGATTTTATTGGCCAAAGATGAGGTATGATGTAGCTCGTTATGTTCGCCGTTGTTCAGTTTGTTTGAGGCATAAGCCTGATCTTGGACCTTCAAAGGATAGGATGGTCTCTCATCCTAAACCTTCTAGACCGTGGGAGTTAGTGTCCACAGATTTGATGGGACCTTTGCCTAGATCCCAGAAAGGGATGACGTACATCCTTGTTGTTACGGATTATTTAAGCAAATTTTCGTTGGTCTTTCCTCTCAGGAATTCTAATTCGTCGACTGTGATTAAGAAATTGGAGGAAGATGTGTTCCTTATTTTTGGTGTTCCTAAGATTGTTATCTGTGATAATGGACCACAGTTTCGAGGTCGTGATTTTAAGAAATTCCTGGATGAATATCAGTGTAAGCCAAAATTTAATGCGAATTACCATCCCCGTGCTAACCCTACGGAAAGGCAGAACGCTACTCTGAAAACGATGATTTCTATGTACCTTCATGAGAATCATCGTACTTGGGACTCTAATCTGGCGAAGCTTGCGTGTGCCCTGCGAACAGCCAAACAGGAAACTACCAAACTGTCTCCTTACTTCATTAACTTCGGTCAAAATATGTGTTTGTCAGGTGAAGATCATGCCTTACATGATATGAATGGTGCTGATGATCCACAACGAGATTTTGCTACCAGAAACAAGTTGTTTAAGATAATGTTTGACGATGTGAAACGTAGACTGGAAATTGCTACTAAGAGGACAGCTGATCGATATAATTTGAGACGTAGATATAAAGAATACCTTCCAAATCAAGTTGTCTGGAGGAGGAACTTTGTTTTGTCGGATGCAGCTAAATTTTATACCAAGAAATTAGCTCCGAAATACCTGGGACCCTTCCATGTCCACAAAAGGATATCTCCGTGGACATACGTTCTTCGTAAGCCTGATGGTACTATCATGCCTGGGTCATGGCATATTAAAGACCTGAAAAGTCATCCTCCGGACAAGGATGAATGAGATTTGGATTTCGAGTGAAAATTGACCAAAAATGGCCAATTTTCTTGAAGGTTGTAACGGATTTTTCCATTTCAAAATCCGTTACTCGTTTTTTATATTTTGTTATTAACATAAAGTCATTATTTTCGAACATATCTCATAATATCTCATACTTAATAACTAAGTTATTCTTCGTACAGTTTCAATTCATTTATAACATTGTATTCAATTTTATTACCACTTTTTCAAATTTTAAAATTTCAAATAATTCATTTTTCGCGCGCTATATACGGAAATGGCCGTGTACTTTCGCCTAGCCTTGAACCCTGGCATATTCAAAATGCGAAAATTCAAGTGTGTGTTTACATTTCAGCAGGTATGTAGTTAAAGATCTGTATTAAGAATTACTCGATTTTTCGGTTCTGTTGATGCATAATGTGAACATAAATACTGTTTAGTTGATTAAATGCGTGTCTTGCTAAAACCTGATTGGTCGGATGACGTAGGTCCTGCCAGCGATCGGCCGGTAGGGTCCGACCTGAGAAGAGTTTGCTCCCGTCTTCGTGTGTGTCGAGTCGCGCAGAGGCATCTGCCCATTTCCCGCCAAATTTTCGGCATTTTCGACTTTTATCTAGTTGAATTTTTGCCATCGGTGATTTATTTGAGTGGTTTTGTATCTTAATATCGGGGATTGACTTCGTGTGACTAATATTTTTGCGTTTTTCTCTTTTCTATGTCCACGGCGTCGTGAGGCAGCGACGCTTGCCCGAGGCATTTCCTTTTTGGCTGCGTAGCTGAGGAAGCGCGGGACACAGCAAGCAGGTGGTGGTTGTTTCTCCTGGAAGACCCCACAGGTGAGTAATTTCTTTTGATTTTTGCTTAGTTCAGCAACTTTACTACTCACCTGTGGCGTTTTTTTTAGACATGCTATTTTTTTGAAGGACTCATTTCGTCCAAGGCCCCGGCCATCTTTAACTCAAAAACATAGCATTGCCCTTTTTTTGAATACCCACCATCTTGCGGCTGTTATCTTGTTGAATATTTTCAAGTTTTGGTCACATTGGTCCTTATTTTTCGAGTTAGGTCTCGATTCTGTGGTACCGGGCCACTCAAGTAAATCTGATACCGATATTTTCACTTTCCTAATAAATTCGTATTACCTTTAGTTTATCAGCTTTCTTAGTTTCTCTATTTTACCGTTCAAGTCTCAAATAAACTTTTCGCGTTAAATAAGTGTTAAAATTTCTTAAATTTCAAGAATTCGGGCTGGAGCATTCTCAAAATTTTTTTCTTCTTATTAAATTTTAAGCACTTTGCTATTCCGGTCAGTTCAATAACATTATCTATAAAATTTAAAAAAAACTATGCATAGTTCCCCTTAATTTAGTATAGTTCTAATCGTTTAATTTTCATCATTTGTCAATATTTAATAACTTAAGTATCATAATTCAATTTTAAATATTAATCTAACCTATTGGTTTATAAATTTCTGTAAAAGGCTTAGACCTTGTCTAATGCTACTTTCTTTCTGATCTGTTCATGCTTGCACATGAGGACGCTACGATCACAGCCCTCTGACGGCGGAACAACGTGACGAGAGTTGCGTAGGCATCGAGTGGAGTTGCGTTGGCATAGGTGTTGACTCCTGGTCAGCTCTACTTCGGCGACGCCCTGAGATATCTGCTAGCCTCAACATCTGCAACGCCTATTTGAGCAGACAAGGACCGGAGGAAGCCCTAGCCACGCCCCACACTTCTACGAGCCTCGTTTGAGCGTAAGCGACTGAAGACGCAGTTCAAACTTAAGATTCAGAGTGAATCATAATAGAAGCTGAACAGTCAGTTTAATAGTAAAGCTAATTTAATCTTTTTATTTGTTCTTAAACCAATTTTAATCAAAATTTAACTTTAAATTTTTAACTAAAAATTTAACTCTATTTCCTAATTTATTGTATTTAAATATTTGCTCAATATTAACCTTATCCTAAAGTCGATTCATTTTATATCATTAAAGTTGTACAATCCAAAATTGTAACATCTCAAAACATGTGATAAATAAATCTTGTATATTTAACGAAGGTAACAGGATTTTATTGGACAGACCCAAGTATAGCAAACCTAGGATTGTTATAAGGTTAGGGGGGATTTGTTACGCTAAAAAGACAGCTCTCAATCAAAGTAGTTCTTTTGAAATTTTGGTGAATCATCTGGGATCACTGCTTGTGAAAGAAATGGTTTTGTTTAAAAAATAAATTCGTGGTAGTTGGAGTAAATAAACGGGTAAAAACATCGAATAGTTTATTTAATTTATTCACAATACCATTTTTATTAGTAGTCTCACTTGGTCGAAGAGATTTTGTTTCATCGTCTAATAAACCCTCTTAGCTTTCGGAAGATGTTTGCGCTAGGTTTGCATTGATTTTTCTTGGCTTTGTAGTAATTTGTTTCCTGAAAAATAGTGAGTTAGGAGTGTACCTAGGTGCTTTTTGCTGTTGATGAGTCGTAGTGCAAGTGGTTTTGTTGTGAACTTACCTTCTGTGGTTGGTCTTCGAGCTCTGTCGAGCGAACAATGTTTTGCTTTTGTTCAGATAGTGTGTGGCTGGTTTTAGCAGTTCTCAGAGCCTTCGCGGTTTGTTACTAGCTTGTGGGACCTAGAATAAAAAGGAATATCGTTAGTTATTAAAAGAATAAAGGACGTACGACAAGTTTTTTTAGGTTATGTTTTGATTTCAACTTGGATTTATTTTCGAAATACTTGTCCACGGATTATCGAATATTATTTGCTGTTCTACTTACTGATGTTGCGGATGTTCCGCACATTCCATAGTTTAATGATATCCAATCTTTTGTTCCACAAAATAAATTGCCAAGTGACGTTCACATCCTTGCGACTGCAGTGACACCTGTTGGACAGTGCCACAAGTTGATCGCATTGCTTGTCATTGGGCCACCTAACGAGTTGTCGCGCCATCTGTCGGTGTCGGCGTGAAGTTTCTCCTATATTCGTGGATTTCGACAGATTCTATATTTGTTTTCATAGGCAGAGTGTAGATGTCCTTCGCATCACGATTTATTTGATTTGGGTTGTTTTTTTTTGTGATCGCCAACGGATTTTAGTTTTTTTGCCAGTAATTTGGCACTTCGAGTTCTGGCGTTCCGTTTGAAGCACGGCAAATCGGGAAGTTTTTCCGGCGGCAGATTAGTCGATTACGAGTGTAGTTTCTGGCTCGACTTGTGTACTTCAAGGATATTATTTCGACTGCCTGCACGAGTAACTGGAGGCTCAATACAGATTATGGTTGTGATTGATGCTTATTGGTCCTCTATCCGCTTTTGTGGGATTAAATTGCTCTGCTGAAAAATTGGAACCTGAAACCTACGTAAAAGAATCCCGTCCATCTTGGGAGTAATAATACCCGCTGGTAAGCTAATCTGTGCCTTTCATTTTAGTTCATATTTCTGATTGTGTTTTTTATTTTTAGAACCATTGTTAGGATTCATAAAAAATTGGTGTCGACTCACTGAATTTCTAACGGTAAATTCAAGGTTATTTTGGGAGAAGTTGAACTGAAAAAAAGCCTTCGTTTGGAGGTAGGTTAGGTTTATTGTGTATGTTTATTTTTTTTGGGAACTAAATTTAGTACCAAAGTTCGGGTTTTTTTTTTTCGGGTCCAGCCTAGTTTCTTTCTGCTGGAACTGATTTGTTTTCATTGGACTGCAAGTTTTGAATTTTGGTTTCGACTACAAGATCCGGGTGTACCTACATTGTCCCTTGAGGCGCCGGAGTGACGGAGTGCACTTTGTTACCACCTGATCGCTCTGTGGATGGCTAAGAGGACCTTCATCTGAGGACCTCGCCGCATTGAAGGGTCACCAACAGCTAAGTGTTGCATGATCATTTTCTTTTTATATATCAAAAACATTTATCGCGTGATTAAGGGAGAGCGTATGCTATCACAGCTCCTTCCTGCGTACGTCGTGACGTTTTTTCGTTTATTTGTTGTGAACAATAGCGTTCGTCGTGTTGTACTTTTGCGTATAGGTTATGATCTTGCTGCGTATGTTATTGATCTTATGCGATCGTTTTGTAAACTGCACGTGTACACGTTCGGGGATATAAACCAACTTGTAGTATCACATTCATTAAGTATCATTAATAATAACATCAATTTATTTTAAAATCTCTGTAAGAATAACTTGTCGGTGAATCTTAGGAAGACCTAGACAGTTGTGTTATTTTGGATAGTGGTGTAGAGCACCAAAAGAGAATAATTACAACTTTGTTGTCTGTCGACAGCCAATGTTTACTGTTTGTCCGAACCCTAGTAAGTTTAGTAAATTTAGTATACGGTCCAAAATCTTGTTTTATTTTATTTTTATTATTATTTAAATTGAATTTCGAGTTTGGCAAAAATACCTACCGAGAATTTTCTTGGTTTGTTTCTCACTTACATAGAGTGAGGGGTGGTAACAAACTAAGTGGCGCCTTCCCCTTACCCACGCCCGTCTTCACTGTTTAAAAGCTGGCAGCTACCACACCTTCATCGACGAATACATTGGTATACATGGTAGGTAATCTATACATTTTTTAGACAACAATAAATAGCGTTGCAAGGGGTTCGTTTATTATTAAGTCGGTATATAAAAATACAACGCTCTATTTGAGAGGTTAAATACGCGCCAATACGCCGGAAAATGTCAAACTGACTTGAACGCTCCGCTCCCAGCGAGCAAACACGCCTACTCTCCGCTCCCCTCTCTGCGGTATGTGTGGACAGTAGGCTTCCTATTGTTTTGAACGCTCCGTTACCATCTTCGCCCTGCTCTCCGATCCGCCGTCCGCCTTATGTGTAGCCGTGCACTTAGGCAAGTGTCCCGGAATTGTTTTATCAAGTGTGTAAAATTTTGTCAACTACCCTTATAACGTCAATTTTCCTTGGGTGAAGGAAAGCTGGTTATATGACTCGTTTTTGATAACCCAGGAATAAAACACACGTTTTAAAATTATTTACAAAGGTGGTTTATTAAAAAATTATTTAGAAATGTGTTAACATTAATATTGTGAAATGATGATTTACAATAGAGATGAATTTATAAAAGTCGTTGATTGAAACTTGACAATGGTTTAAATTGAAATGTAACTTAAATATAATTGACAAAGCGAGGTTACGTTAAAGTTGAATTGACTGGCACTGACTCTACCGAGCAGGATTTAAAGTTCCGACAAGCTCAAACTAATATTACCAAAGTTCTGCACCGTTCTGAGGTTAAACGTGGAACGCTTTGACACAACACCTTACTTAACAGTTTGCTCCTTACGAACTTCCGAGGTTGTCCTCCGCTGAAGTCTACTGACCCAAACCAGGTTCGACAGGCCAAAAGCTGCGTTACGGGCCTTGGATGTTTGCTAGCACAGGGTCCTGACCTTAGTTCAGCCAACCCTGTCTCCCTTATTGGTTTGCGGACAGTCAGCGGGGTTGTCGACTTGTTGTTCGATGAGGCGTTGGTCCTCGTGCAGTTTTGAGCGTGTGGAAGATTCAGAAGCAATTAGACACAGCCAATATACTCTTTCAGTGACGTCAAATGTTTATTCGCAAGAAAAATGTTCGAAAAAAAATATAATTATTATAAGTACCACAATTTGCTTAAGTTAAGATAATATATACTACGTAATAAACCCCAAATGTATATTCCAGAATATACCCTGTACAATAACACTTAATTGACTGGATTGCGAGTTAAAATTGACGACAAGAAAATTACTGAATTTAAAGAAATATATCCCGAGCTTAGAACCCAAACAAAAACAGACAATAAGAGGTCACGAAAATTTAGGTATTAAATTTACAAAAAAAACCGTTTAGCTATTGAACAGCTACAAAGGCTGCTCTTTCCGATGCAAATTAAGAAAATGACGGTACTAATTTGAGGTAAACGATAAGTAAGACAACAATGAAATTACTAGAAAGGATAAAAAAATATCTCCGTCAGGCTATTGGTATTTATTGAGTGCGATGTGCAACTTTACCGATACAAATAAATCTTACTTTGAGCAAAACAGGACTGAAGGGCAGCCACGGTTATCCTTCCTTTTATATTTGCTATTAAGCTGGGAGAAATCTCCAAAAAGAATAAACGTGCCTGGGGCAAGCCGCAGGTGAGTTTCAACAAAGAAGGAAAATTACCAAAATAATTATAAAAATAATTTTAAATGAAACTCACCTGGTACTTGTGTCCACCTTCCCGTGCCCTGCTCCAAATGCTCAAAGATCAACAGGTTTTCCAAAAAACCCACGCGTCGCCCTTGAATGCCAAGATGGCCACCTGGTTCCAAATTTCAAAACAACGCGCCAGGTCGAGATTTCGCATGAAAAACAGAAAAATACGGTTGTAGTCCGCTGCAGCAAACAATTAAACACAATATAAGTACTCAATATTCCCAAATGGAGATAACAGGAAGCCGATAAAAGGAGATAATTAAATCGAGACACACAGCCTTCCTGCAATCACCAGGTACCTGCCGGACACTTCACGCTAAAGATTCAATCGGAAAGAGAGCGAGACGGCTCTCGCAGGTAGTTTTGAAGGATCCTGTATTATAAAAAATAAAACGTAACAAAATCAATCGCGACGCTGCATTTGTCGAGGTCATCTGGCCATCTGATCATAGAGCAACCAAAAGGTTTCTTCTTTCAGAATTTCACGATGGCTTCCCGCCTAGGGCATGGAACCAGACTCGCAGAAAATATTTGCTCTGAACTGAACAAGTGACAACAAATGCGTAGCGGATTACTTGCTAATAACCTTAGTGCTGACTGTTGGAACGTACCTTCGACGTAATGCACAAAGAATCACTGTAAACTTAGCCACAACAACCTTAGTGCATCTATTCACCGCTAGGTGGAAGCACACATACCAAAAGAAATGAATTTAAATCGAAAATTGTGATTTATCTTACAAATAACGATGTCTTATTCTTTAAGACGTGGTAATGGAATTTTTAAAATAAAAATTCCGTTACACATTGCCCCAACCCGATAAAAAAATACGAAAACTCTAATTGGAGTATTTTTTTCTAAACTTGAAAAGCAAAAAATTTGGAAGATAAACAGAGGTGACATTTGCAAGAATAACCGTAGGTCGTATAATAAATTACACGCACTTCAAAGCCTACGCGAAATTCTTTCAGAGTAAGTTACTTATTCTTGGACACTCTAAGTGCTATTTAAACCTTAAATAAGAACTGAAAGAAAGACATTCGGTTCCGGACACCTTCGGCGCTATTCGAGCCGGAATTAATTAAATTTCACCCTGTATATTTCTATTAAGATAAATCACAAATTTCTCATAGAAAAATTGAAAAAATTGAAGTTACTTTATAAAAGTCCAAGGTACATTACAACACGGTTGGTCGTGAAGGTGTGGTTGACTGTTGGTTACTGTAATTCTCGACAAGCTATGACAGCTAAACTTGATATAAATTTGAAAAGTTATTTGCTTTGAAATCCACAATAAAAAAACCATATTAACCCATACTTAAATTTACCCGACGAGGCATGAAAATTTGACATTTAGAAAATTCCTTAAATCGTGGCCCCAAAAACTTAAAACTAGAAGAGAACTTAAACTAGGTGAGGAGAAGAGAAAAAAAAGAAATAAAACTCCTCGAGGAAGCGTGACATCTCTACGAATTGTGACACAAATGTGTGCCTCTGTCCGAAGTCCACACAGAAATGGGCACATTTTGGGTCCCCTCGCGGAGCACCAAAAGCGCCAACCCCAAAACCCGAGGATACAACGACCAAACACCCACATTCACACCACAAAACGAAGTTCAGCCAGGGGCCGACTAGAAGAGAACTTAAACTAGGTGAGGAGAAGATAAAAGAAAGAAAGAAAACTCCTCGAGGAAGCGTGACATCCCTACGAATTGTGACACAAATGTGTGCCTCTGTCCGAAGTCCACACAGAAATGGGCACATTTTGGGTCCTATCGCGGAGCACCAAAAGCGCCAACCCCAAAACCCTAGGATACAACGACCAAACAAACACTGTTGGCTAGACCAGACCACACAGTACCGCCACCTATGCAGGCAAGCACACCGGATATCCTCACGGAAAATCTCCTGTATTAGGGAAAAGAAGGGTAAAGTAAAGGTGGGATAGAAAAGTAAAAAATCAGAGACGTTATAAGAGAAAGGAAAAGAAACGAGACAGGATAGTGATAGTATGAAGAAGAGAAGGTAAGAAGGTAAATCCAAAAATGTGCAAGAGAGTACCAGTCTGTTACACATGCCAGTTGTGAAAAGAGTGGGTCTAGACCCAAGAAGAAGTGGAAATCCAGAAGGAATTTTAGATAGAACTATGAAAATTAAACTGATCCATCCATTGAAGTTAGGTATAGATTTGAGGAGGGGTAAGGAAGGTGGGAAGGTATAACCCCACTAATCTGACTGAATTTCCTGCCTGAGTTACGGCCATTCGCCCGAAGACATGTGTGCACTGTTATCATCCCTCAGGGATACAAAAGCATCAACCAGGAAACCCGTCCAGAATAGCTTCGAACTAAAAAATAAAAACTAAAAAAGCGAAGGATTCAAGGGAATATCTAATACCTACAACAATGAATTTCACAGGAAGAAAAAATCTACTCGAAGAGTAGCAAAAAAATAATCTAAAAAAGAGAACCTCAAAAAGGCCAAACCAAAATTACAGATACCTCAAAAAATTTGACCAAAGACCTTTAGATTGCGCAGCGAGCAAACCTCTAAAAAATTTAAAAACTGTGTATGCTAGTCGTACATTCCAAACACTTATACAATATTTTCACGCACAAATCAAACCAAAGTGAAAATAATTGCACGCCACTGTCATCTGATACATACCAAAGTGACACAATGTATCAAACAACAAGGTAAATCAAACAATACGACAGCTATCAGCTATGACAGATAAGCCCAACTAGACTCAAAATAGTTACCAAAAAAACACACTGCGCAAACCAACTTTGACTAAGTTTACACTTGAAGTTGTAACAAGAAACGTCAAAGGTACTGGTGCATGATGTTTTGCAACCTAGCTCATAAGACATAGTGCTTTCGCTAATGCTATGGCTTTTAAAATAACAAGTGCCCACCTCTCTCCCATTGTGGTCTAATTTGAATTGATGTCAAGTCCAAATTAGTCACCACCAAAAAATAAAAAAGTCCTTAGTCATGGTCGGATTCGTTAGCTGACTCATACACGGAGGAGTCATCAGAATTCTCATCATTTGGATAATCAGCACTAAAATCAGGTTTCAAATCTTTAATATGGAAATTCCCAACGTCTTTACCAGAATGACCTTTTAAATTATAAACTAATGGAGATAATACCTTATTTACCACACATGGAATATATTTCGGTGCCAATTTGGCAGAGTAGTCGTTAGCTGCGTTAGACAGAGTAAAGTTTTTCTTCCAGACGTAGTCTCCAACATGAAATTGAGCTGAACGTTTTCGCAAATTATAGTATCTGGCATTCCTATCATAGGCACGTTTTAATTTAGCTCTTACTTCCTCGAATAACTTTGGCATTTCTTGTACATCGTTAACTAATTGATTTTTGGATCCTATAACAGGAATGTTAGTAGTGGTAGAAAAAGATTTTCTGTACTCGATATTTCTCCATTAGAGCTTTAAATTCCTTGCTAGTAAATTGGCTACCATTATCGCAGCAAAAGACCTGTGGAACCCCATATATCAAAAAGACCTGGTTTTCGATAAATTTGATAATCGAACTAACAGTAGACTTAAACTATGGTTGTATTAAAACATATTTTGTAAACCAATCTACAACCACAAGAAGGTACTGATTACCCAACTTAGATCTTGGATATGGTCCCAATAAATCTGCAGATAACATTTGAAAAGGAAAGTTGATGTTACGATATGTACCCATTAATCCTGGTTGTGCCACATTAGGACTTTTAGTAGCTCCACACACAGAACATTTTTTCAAATATTTTAAAACATCCTTGCGGATATTAGGCCAATAATACAGCTCCAAAATATGTGCTAAGGTTTTAGACACGCCAAAAAGTCCTGAGGTAGGGTCATCATGATACATGGAAACAATTTCCTTTCGATTCGGAGTAGGTACGACTAACTTCCATTCTGAGATATTACTTACTACCGGTACTTTACTAAAAATATGTTTATATAACAAATTATCTTTTACCATAAATGTAGAATAGTCGTCAGGATTAGTTTTAACCTTTTCGAGTAGTGACAGATACCAATTGCAAAACTTGAATTTTAAGACTTCCAAAACAGCTATTTCTGAAGTTGACCTAGATAGTGCATCAGCTACGATCATGATGGAACCTTTGCGATGTTGAATATCAAAGTCAAATTGTGAGAGTTTAACTGCCCAACGAGCAAGTCTGCCAGCTGGATTAGACAGATTAAGCCAAATAAGTGACGCGTGATCGGTTTCGATGGTGAAGTGAGTGCCCTCTATGTAACTACGATACTTCTCAATGCCGAATATAACCGCGAGGCATTCTCTCTCGGTAACTGAGTACTGCCGTTGACATTTGTTCAGAGTTTTACTTGCAAAATCTATGGGGCGTTCAGCCCCGTCTATTTTCTGATACAAAACAGCTCCTAAACCGGTATTACTCGCGCCTGTTTGTATTATGAAAGGCAAATCGAAACACGGGACAGCTAAGACAGCACTCGTTGTGAGGCGTCTCTTAATTTCTGTAAAAGCTTCCAAGTCCATTTGATCGGTTGTCCTTTTTTACGACCATGTAAAAGGTCAGTAATAGGAGGAGATAAACTACTAAAATCTTTGATAAACCTACGGTAATAACTAATTAAGCCTATTACTCTTTTAATATCAGTTGTTGTTTCAGGAGTCGGATAATTGACTATTGACCCAACTTTCTCAGGATTAGTTCTTAAACCTTCTTTGTCAACTACAAAACCAAGATATTTTAAAGTGGGTCTGCAAAATTCACATTTTTCAACATTAATTGTTAATTTAGCTTCTTTTAACCGGTCATAAATTTTGGACAAAATCTGTTTTTGAGTTGCAATAATGATATCGTCAAGGTAAACAAAGGCGTAAGGTTCTAAGCTTGGATCTATAATCCTATCCATTAATCTTTGCATGGTTTGCGGAGAGTTGGATAAACCAAAAGGCATGACTTTAAATTGAAAACTTCCTTTACCATGTACAGCGAAAGCAGTCTTTTGTCTAGAAGTTGGATCTAACAGGATTTGGTAAAAAGCTTTCCTTAAGTCAATCGAAGTCAAAAATTTGGCATCTCTTAATTTATTTAAAATACTATCAATTAATGGCTATCCTTGACTGTCACTTGATTTAATTTCCTACCATCAAAACAAACTCTATATTCACCTGAACTTTTGGTGACCAGCCATAATGGGCTAGACCAAGGAGACTGGGACGGTTCAATAGTACCAAGCTTCAACATTTCGTCGATTTCTTTATTTAGATGTTGTTGCATTGCCGGAGATAATGCATACTGTCTTATTTTGAAGGGCTTGGCATTACCGGTATCGATACTATGTAAAATTAGATCAGTTAGGCCTAGTTAAAGCCGAGTACACCATTGTATTCGGTATCTCTGCGTGATAAGAATTCAGCTGATAATTTTAAAAAATATTTTTTCCGTAAATGGCGTTTATGTAAATACCCTGTATATTTTTGTATCGGATCTTTGCAAAAAACGGCTAAATTCGGATAAAAAATAAAAATGTTACATATGTGTCTTCATTCCAAACGGGCCACACTGTATGAATTTCTTCATGAATAACTTCATGACATGAATAAATTGTCAGTGTAAAACAGAAATGGTCAAAAAAAAACAAGTTGGCTCCATCAATTTCTTTGATTTTTTCGGGCGCCATCTAGGGGGACTTTGATAAACACAAGAGGTAGTGAAAAACTGTAAAAAGGTAAAAAAAGCTGTAAAAATTTGATTTTAATTAAAACTAATTGGATTGGAATATAATTTATAGGTGTCGTAATACTTCGAAATACCACATTCGTTTTAAGACTAAAAATGTTATTCCCAATGGGAAAAGTGCGTTATTTTGAAGACAGCGAGCGTTTTCACCAGTGTTATTACTAATAAATGTCCCGTATAGGCGTTTGAACAAATCGCACGATTGTAAGTATATTTTTTTAATAATTTATCGAAGCTTAATTATTCAAATAAGAAAATACTCGGACAAGAGTGTACGTTTGATTCGAAGATGTTGCACAATGTAATTCTTCCGTGACAGCTTGTTTTAAATAATTCAAACATGACTTATACGACGTGTACTTATGTCTGTCTTTCTATCGGCAAATGAACAAAGCCTGCGATTATAATTTACTAATGAAACCTATCGTGGCATAGCGCATTGCTGCCGAAATAAAACAATCCTGTACGGGTTTGTCCTTATTTTCTTGATTTTAAGTCTGGGCAAAAATTCTTTCTACTAGCATTTTTTAAATTTCCGCTGCCTATTATAGGTACTTAAAATATCGGCAAAGTGATTGTGTTTGTTACATTATTTCTGTGCGCGCATGAAGGAAGCAACCAGTTTCTGGGATACCTAGCAAACCTACCAACAGGAATAATTTTCAAAGGTATCTACCTAATTTTTGTTTCACTCTGAAATGAGACAACATCGCGCAATCCCCTCTCCCAATCTAACGCATTTCCCCCCATAGCCTAGGGAGAGGTAATGCGTCCCCGCTAAGCGCTTTCAGCAAGACTCCAGCGGCGGCCAACAAACATTGATTTGCCTCATTTTCTAAACATCCCCGATTGCGTGGTTAAAATTAATGTACTGATGACCGATACACCCTGTATATCACTAGAATTACACACATTCTGCGACGCGTCAGAACGAGCCTATGGCGCGCATGCGCGTATATCGTATGTACGGATTCGACAGGCAAACGATATTCAAGATTGTTAAGTGCGTGATCGCGCGTTGCTCCGTTGAAAACAGTTTCCTTACCGAGATTGGAACTCTGCGGTGCTGTTTTGTTAATACAGTTAATAAAGAAAATAGAATATGCGCTTGAATTAAAATTCGTATGGTGATATTTTTGGTGCGACAGTAAAATAACTTTAGCGTGAATAGCAGCCACATGGACTACTTTTGTGGCAAATAGGGTATCCCAGATTCACGAAGCTAGTACAGCTAGTGAATGACATCATGTAGAATCAGCTGACGTATTGTCTAGGGGAGTTAATTCCAAACAGTGAGGCGATTCAAAATGATGATGGTGCGGTCCTGAATTCCTAGAACGGGATATTAGTGACTGGCCTAAGAATGTTCTAGCTCCAAACAAGATACCAGAAAAAAGAAAAGCTATTTAATTTAACTTTGTAGGGTGTGTTGACGTTACCATATTCGAATGTTTTTCTAATTTCACGAAGTTACTAAGAGCAGTAGCTTTTGTGTTAAGATTTGTTCACAAGCAATTTCAGGGTATTTTAAATATTTGCGAGTTACGAAATTCTTTAAAACTAGTTGTCAAACTTACTTAATAAAGTACAGAGATTGATTGCTTACAAAAGGGTAAGTGTCTACCTACTTCTTCTAAATTACTTTCTCTAACTGTACTCTTAGATGATCACGGTTTACTTAGGGTTGGTGGCCGTATAAGACACTCAAATCAATAGTATGACACGAAACACCCATGGTTGTTGCCTTCGAAACATGCTTTCACTAAAATGATTGTAGGTACGATCACGTTAAAATGTTACACTCCGGCCCACAGTCGGTATTAGATTCAATTCGTAGAAGGTTTTGGCCAATAAATGGTAAAAACACTGTCAAGGGTGTCACTAGTGTCACTAGTAGGTGTGTAATATGTTTTCGTTCAAAACTTCGCAATGTCATTCCACTTATGGGAGACTTACCGGAGACTAGGATAAACCTAGCTAGACCTTTTTCAATAGTTGGTACAGATTTAGCAGGACTAATTTTAGTAAAAGACGGTACTTTACGTTTGCACAAATTGGTCAAGGTATACGTATGCATTTTCGTGTGCTTTGTGACTAAGGCCGTGCACATCGAGTTGGCGGCTGATTTAACAACACATGAATTGAGATTCGTGGCTAGAAGAGGTCTCTGAAAATTTTTCTATAGCGATAACGGAACCAAGTAAGAATGAGCTTCAAGGCTATATTTTGTGGGTTAAGGAAAATGTTTCTCAAACAGAAATTCGTGATTATTTACTTCAAAATGAGATAACATGGAAGTTCATTCCTCCGAAATCCCCGCATATCCACGGATTATGGGAGTCGGCAGTTAAATCCGCAAAAACGCATTTATTGAGGCTTGTTGGTGATGCTAGCTTGACATATGAACAGTTGTACACCATACTTTGCCAGATAGAGAGTGTGCTCAATTACCGTCCCTTAACTCCAATGTCCTCTGATCCCAATGATAACTCTCCCCTAACACTTGGTCATTTCCTGGTGGGTGAGGCTTTAATCGCCATTCCTGAATATTGTCACGAATATGTGCCAATCAATCGCTTAAATTCCATGAGCAACTCCAAGCCATCGTTGGTCACTTTTGGAAATGATGGTCTTCTGAATATCTCACGGCAATGCAACAACGTAACTACTTTATTAAGATCTGCTTGCTCCGTACAGGAGCTAAAAGAATGAATGTTCTTAACATCCGATTCGGTACCTTTGGCTAAACAACTGCAACTATACTGACACTTACTACTCTTTGACTGTAACGGTAATTTACAAAAATTGGTAGATAACTTAGAAGAATTTAAAGCAACGGAATATGAAAAGTTAGCGTAGTCTACTCTTAATCCAAATGATTTCAAAAAGTCCATACCCAAAATTAAATCATGCTGTACCTGTGGAACTACTAAAACCTTGTGTCGTTTCGTACGGCCTTGTAAAGATAATGGGAGATAGCAATAACCTTTAATACCAGACCTACTACCATCTGGGTACACAACTATAACTGAGGGGTCTGAATGTACTTTAATGTTATTTTTCTTAAGTAATGGAAGAGCGGAGGATCCCAAGATAGAGAAATTTGAGCCACCATCTTTGAGTGCAACAAGAGTGTCGCTAAAAATATTTATAGGTAAATAACAACGGTTGTCATTGTATTTCTGGATAAAAATGGCTTTAATACTTACATAAGTTTGCTTATAAAAATTCCTAACAACGTTAAGCCATTTTTTCCACTCAGGTGAGTTTAGGCGGAAGTTGGATTGGGCTTTTGTGTTTTTTGTTTTGGGCCACGTTGACCATTTTGACCGTTTTGAATGTTTTGACCAGCGACAGTTGACGTCTGACTGCCCCTGGTGCTTTGTCCGTTTTTTGGCCTACACCTAGAGCATTGTGGTATGGTGATACCTTGCCTACCACATCCAAAACAAAACCTAGTTTTCGGTGCCCTACAATCCCTATAAATATGACCTGACTTTTGACAGTTCCAACACACAACCGAAGATATAGCATTAACATCATCGAATTGATAAGTAGAATGGAAGTCGCACAGGTACCACTTTTATTGTTGTTTGGGGCAGCCAACTCTAGAGAGAGATAGGTTTCAAATGGCAATAAGTAAGACAAGGACGCCTAATGAAAGTGTCAGCTGATTCAGGCAAAGGAGCTATACAGGGATGTTGCATATTAATGGGCGAATTTAATGGGCATGTTCCGTAATTATCTTTATTGTATGATCTGTATTCCGAAATTCGGGGCTTGTTTGTAGGAATGAGAATTTTTCTATATAACCACAATTATGTAAATATTGCACAGAAAAAAGTAGTGAATTGGTTAAAAAAAATTACCTACCTACATGGCAATTTTATGTACCTGGAAGTAAATTGAGACAAAGAAAATACAAATTACAAAATAAAAGTTTATTTTAAAATAAAGGCGACAAAATATCTAGGATAAGGTATACATTTTCAACTTTTAATTACTTATTTATTATTAATTAAATTTATTTTATATGTTTAGGCATCTAACAAAAAGAATTACAAATAATTACCTACCTTATTAAAGGGACCAGAACCTCAAGATTAATTCCATCTTTGACTACGAAGAGCTAGGTTCATTAGCATAATATTTTGCCAGTTTTCCCTTGATAGTTTCTATCATGACTTGGAAAATAAAAAACTGTAGTAATTACATACTTTTTAAGTTTGCGCTGCCCAAAATTCTCTATGAAATCGCTCTCGATAAAATGTTGACTACAAATGCAAGTAAATACTTGTAGACAGTACAAAATTTTTCCTTTTTATTGCTGCAATCCACTTGGCTCTAATATCACCGTATCTCTTGGAAAACTGCAAAGTTATTAGCAAAGATTTTTTGGACTTAGGAATGAAAAGAAACCCACTATTATTCTTTCCGCCCCGTTTGGTACATCCAAATAGACAACAGGAGTTGACCATCTTTTTTGTAAATTTTCTCTCCGATCTAAAAATAATACAACTAAGAAAACTCAACGCCGTTTTATACGAAACTGCCACCACGACACGAACTCAAATCAAATATAAATAATACAATAATTACTCGTATTGTACTTGGGACAGAAGGAAAATGACGTTTGACAGCGGAACTCGTTTGAAGCACAGGACACAAAAATAGAAAGTTAGGACAAACACCTCTTTTGTGTTATGTGGTTTTTGCCGGAATCAGCTGATTTATTTACTATTTCACTTACTCAAGTTTGGCTGCCAGTTTCTCTCTCTACACTCCTTCCATCTACTTGTCAATTCAATGATTAACATTAACTCGAGACGACTCCTGAAGTGACAGACAACTCAAATCTGGCTCTAACAAACCTGAAGCTCGAGTAGGAGGTGCACGATAACGTTCTAACCATGAAAAGGACTCTTCCAGACGCTTGCAGAACGTGGTGAGCTCATCGATACTTTTGATATCAACTAAGGCCACTTGGGTATGGTATTGAGGTAACAAATTTCTTTTTATTTGATCTATGATCTCTTGTTCAGAAGGAGGATTTGTTAGTCGTTTAAATAAAGCTTCTACCGAAGAAATGAAAATAGTAACTCGTTCCTTGGAACCTTGAGTTCGGTTTCTGATTTCGTGTAACAGATCCTGATCATAGTGATATGGTAAGAAATCTTCTTTGAGTTTCTTCCTCAATTCTGGCCAATCATGAACCCTATCTTTATTATTTAGGTACCACGTCCATGCATGCCCCTGGAATAGGTCACAAGCCGAAGCGAACAAATCTTCTTCCGAAGCACCTCGAGCTTGACGCAAAAGCTCAACCTTCTCCAAAAAAGCTACTAACGACTCTTTATCGCTACCAGAAAAATGTACATTCCACTTAGCTATATTTACAAAGGGTTTCGAGACAATACTGGAATGGTGTTCTCTTACTGGGGTAGGAGCGTGCGCTGGGGGTTCAAATTCTATACTAGTGACTTTTTCAGCAAAGCCACCCTCTAAGTCTAGTAATTCAGTCTTTGCCTTATCCAATTTAGTTTGCTCTTCTGGAGTCTCAGCACTCATTCGAGAGATTCTACCCGATACATTTATCGGGTCATTACTCAAGCGAGACTCAATGCGTCTGCACGCTTGGTCCCCCTAATACCCGAAAATTCAGTAACCACCTTGGTAACATCCTTTATCGAATCAGAAAACTGCTTAATGTCATCGGCAAAAGAAATTGGATTGGCAACATTGGCAAAGCTACGATTTGCTGCTTCCTGCTGTAAAACACCCCGTAGACGTTTGCGTTTAACTTCTACCGTTCCAGTAGCATCAATTCCCCTAACTTTTAATTCGTATGTTAATTCACCCTCTTTTATGTTTTGCTTCCATACTGTCGGAAATCTCAGTAACCACAATCAATGTCAGCAGAAAAATTCAAAAATACCAACGAATAAATTTAAAATCAAAAAATTTTGGCAAATTTAAGCAGTTCCAAATTTAAGTTCAAAACTAAGGGATATACTACAAACTTTTAAAAAAGTGGAATAAGATAACGTGCCTCGCAATCAATCTTTTACACTTGAAAAATATTGCTTAATTCCCAAGTACCAAAATCGTGCTCCACGTTGGGTTACGCCAATTTGTATAACGTCAATTTTCCTTGGGTGAAGGAAAACTGGTTATATGACTCGTTTTTGATAACCCAGGAATAAAACACACGTTTTAAAATTATTTACAAAGGTGGTTTATTAAAAAATTATTTAGAAATGTGTTAATATTAAAATTGTGAAATGATGATTTACAATAGAGATATGAATTTATAAAAGTCGTTGAATGAAACTTGACAGTGGTTTAAATTGAAATGTAACTTAAAGATAATGGACAAAGTGAGGTTACGTTAAAGATGAATTGACTGGCACTGACTCTACCGAGCAGGATTTAAAGTTCCGACAAGCTCAAACTCATATAACCAAAGTTCTGCACCGTTCTGAGGTTAAACGTGGAACGCTTTGACATAACACCTTACTTAACAGTTTGCTCCTTACGAACTTCCGAGGTTGTCCTCCGCTGAAGTCTACGCAGCTGACCCAAATCAGGTTCGACAGGCCGAAAGCTGCCTTACGGGCCTTGGATGTTTGCTAGCTCAGGGTCCTGACCTTAGTTCAGCCAACCCTGTCTCCCTTGTTGGTTTGCGGACAGTCAGCGGGGTTGTCGCCTTGTTGTTCGATGAGGCGTTGGTCCTCGTGCAGTTTTGAACACGCCTAGCGTTGAATTAAAGTTGCTTTCCACGTACATTACAAATAAATTGAATTTGTCTTCGTTTGAAAATGCCGCTAATTTTATACAAGTACCTATTTCTTGAATCAATTATTCTTTCAACTTCTATCAAACAATAATCTTTGAAAGATCCAATTGATTGAGTGACAGAAGCTGGTTGCTATTGTTTTTCAAGGCATACTAGAAAATTTCAAAAATGTGGGAGATGCAGATTTCTCGCAACAAATTTCATTTCGACAAAAGATTTGCAATGTAATGTGTTGTGAAATTAATTAAATCGATAGTTGTAGTTTATTTAACCGAACTTTGAAAGCATTTTTCCAAGACATCTAAATTTTAATTTTTTTTCTAAAAAAAATGTAAATCAGGCTAACGCAAGGGATATGTAGCGCTTGTAATATATCGATCGAAAGTGCATAAAATAGGTAGTTTTTTGACGCCATGGCCTGCTATAATTGAGTAACTTTTTTTAAGCGCTAAGAGAGCACCCCCTAAACCGCGGCAGTTTGCCAAATTATGATAAAGCAGGCTTAAAGTAATCAATTTTGCCTACAGATCCTATTCAGAAACTTTTTCGATAACTCTTTAAATAAAAAAGTTACATGCCAAAGAAGTTTCGGCAATTTTCGGGTTTTTCAAAAATTTCTCGGAAAGTAGGCCATGGATCTCGAATTTGTTTTTACACAAAGTTGGGCCATCAAAAAGGTAATTTTTTTTTTCAAATAAAGTTCTCCGAAAAATGCATATTTGTCGAGATATTTCCAAGTGGCCCTCCGTCAGTAGACACCCTGTATACTACGTACGTAATAAACCCCAAATGTTTGTTCCAGAATATACCCTGCACAATAACACTTAATTGACTGGATTGCGAGTTAAAATTGACGACAAGAAAATTACTGAATTTAAAGAAAAATATCCCGAGCTTAGAACTCAAACAAAAACAGACAATAAGAGGTCACGAAAATTTAGGTATTAAATTTACAAAAAACAAAACGTTTAGCTATTGAACAGCTACAGACGCTGCTCTTTCCGATGCAAATTAAGAAAATGACGGTACTAAGTTGAGGTAAACGATAAGTAAGACAACAATGAAATTACTAGAAAGGATAAAAAAATATCTCCGTCAGGCTATTGGTATTTATTGAGTGCGATGTGCAACTTTACCGATACAAATAAATCTTACTTTGAGCAAAACAGGACTGAAGGGCAGCCACCGTTATTCTTCCTTTTATATTTGCAATTAAGCTGGGAGAAATCTCCAAAAAGAATAAACGTGCCTGGGTCAAGCCGCAGGTGAGTTTCAACAAAGAAGGAAAATTACCAAAATTATAAAAATAATTTTAAATGAAACTCACCTGGTACTTGTGTCCACCTTCCCGTGCCCTGCTCCAAATGCTCAAAGATCAACAGGTTTTCCAAAAAACCCACGCGTCGCATTTGAACGCCAAGATGGCCACCTGGTCCCAAATTTCAAAACAACTCCAGGTGCGCCAGGTCGAGATTTCACATGAAAACAGAAAAATACGGTTGTATTCCTCTGCAGCAAACAATTAAACACAATATAAGCACTCAATATTCCCAAATGAAGATAACAGGAAGCCGACAAAAGGAGATAATTAAATCGAGACACAGAGCCTTCCTGCAATCACCAGGTACCTGCCGGACACTTCACGCTAAAGATTCAATCGGAAAGAGAGCGAGACGGCTCTCGCAGGTAGTTTTGAAAGATCCTGTGTTATCTGATCATAGAGCAACCAAAAAGGTATCTTCTTTCAGAATTTCACGATGGCTTCCCGCCTAGGGCGTGGAACCAGACTCGCAGAAAATATTTGCTCTGAACTGAACAAGTGACATCAACAAATGCGTAGCGGATTACTTGCTAATAACCTTAGTGCTAACTGTTGGAACGTACCTTCGACGTAATGCACAAATAATCACTGTAAACTTAGCCACAACAACCCTAGTGCATCTATTCACCGCTAGGTGGAAGCACACATACCAAAAGAAATGAATTTAAATCGAAAATTGTGATTTATCTTACAAATAACGATGTATTATTCTTTAAGACGTGGTAATGGAATTTTTAAAATAAAAATTCCGTTACACCCTATTACCCAAAACATCTTAGGTCTGCAGATCAAAGTTTTCTCCTTCACCAACGTAACGTCAAAGATATTGCTATCTTTGTTGGGACATGTCCTGGCATGCTGCAGGCACAAGGATGTCAGCCAGCCCATTACCGGTTTCATCCTCTTTGGGAATCATCAGATGGACGTAGGCAAAATCCTGGGTGGATGGATTCAAAAGATAGAATCAACAGAAATAACTACTCCGAGGGCTAATACCTCTACCAGCATTGAACTACACTATTGGTTCTTGATATTCGTTGGGAATAAACATTGCAGATCAAAGTTTTCTCTTTTACTAACGTAGCGTCAAAGATATTGCTATCTTTGTTGGGACATGTTCTGACATGCTGCAGGCACAATGATCCCAGCCCAGCATTACCCGTTTCATTTTCTTTGGGAATCATCAGATGGACGTGGCAAAATCCTGGGTGGATGGATTCAAAAGATAGAACCAACAGAAACAACTACTCTGAGGGCTGATACCCCTACCGGCGTTGAAATACAACATTGGTTCTCGTTTTTCGTTTCTTAGGCCATTTTAGATCTAAATGTTACGAAAGGGGCTTTTTTAAAGATATTTTGCAAGAGATCTTTATCTCTGTTCTAGATCGTTTTTATTGGGATGATCTATAGTGTCTATTAATTACATAATTTCTCATCTTCCAGTTATCAACTCGCCATTCGCCCGCAAAGAGCAATGTTATGTGTTGTGTGGTTTTCACCATTCCGAAAGACACTCGATGTATTTATTAACCGATTAACTTCTCGGTTTTACAGCGAGGAAAAATGTATCTTATCACAGGGTCAACAATCGAAGAACATTACACATTTATTTAAATTCTTACAGTAATAAAAGATGGATTTTGTCTAACACTGCCTTGCATAAAAAATAAAAAATAGTGAAAAAAAAGTATTAAAAAATATAAGAAAATTTTAATAATCAAGGCCAACTTAAAGGCATCTAGATCTATAATATTATAAAGGGACTTTTTGTATACTTTTCAAAGAACCTGCTTCTTTGCTCCATATAATTTGTTTGGGATGATCATGTGTCCCTTAATTATTATGATTTTTCTTCCTAGGCATCAACTCGTCATTCGTCCACAAAGAGCACTATTATGTGTTGGTGAGGTTGTCAAGATTCCGCGAGACAGCACGTCTGGCACAGTCCCTTACAGATGCCAGGCTAGATGATGTCGTGGCCGACGAGATTGCCCAGATTAATGTCGGAGACGCTGCCGGTGTTCTTGCCTTCATCCGCAAGTACGGCTCACACTATATCAACTCGTACGTCACAGGAGACTCTATTTATCAGGTAAGAATAAACCTCTCAAATGGCGGGGATCGCTAGGTATGGCGTCCGGTCGGAATTCTTCCCTGCAACCGGTGTGTAGTATTTCGAAATGTGACATATTCATTTTGGGACTGTGTTGTTCGTAATGGGAAAAAAGTACCTACGTTATTTTGAAGGCAGCGGCTGTTTCACCAGTAGGTACTATCTCTTAATAAACTTCGTATATCAGTTTGTGTTAACTTGCCACGCTTTTGCCATCCACGGTTTTGTTAAAGAGGAATTTTATTTCACGGGCTTCGTGAAACGCGAGCACAGCAACGGTTTTATGTTTGGAGCGCTTACCGCTTACGGCTGAAGACTGACTCTGAAAAGTAAATTGCCAATAAAATGAGAATTTTCCAAGTTTTCCTGTTCAATTTCACAAAATCCCTACGGTTGTTAGAAAGGGTATACTTGGGGGTAATTTTGGATGTAAACACTTTTCTTTGTCTGCCCGTTTTAAGGGTTGAAAAAATTAAAGTTTGAAAAACCGCGCGGTAATTTGCCAATACAATGAGAATTTTCCAAGTTTTCCAGTTCCGTTTCTCGAGACCAATACCTACTGCAGATAGAGAGGGCATATCTACTTGGAGGTGACTTTGGGTGTAGACAGTTTTCTTTGTCTGCCCGTTTTAAGGGTTAAAAAATAAAATTTGTCAAACCGCGCAGTAATTTGCCAATTTCCATATCGGCGTTTGAAGTTTGAACAAATCGCACCATATTTTGTTCTAATAGTTTACCGAAACCTAACTATTCAAAAATAAGAAAATACCTACTCGGATACTAGTGTAGCCAATTAGGAAAAAAATTGCGGCCTGAAAATAAGTAGTTGTAAAATAGGTAGGTAGGTACTCCGCAAAAGAATACAACAAATTTATTTTATTCAAAAAAAGGCTTACTTATCGTTATGACAAAACATCGAATGAAAAATTGTTGGCTTTTCTAAAAGATAATGTAACTCTCGGTAAAAGTTATTTGTATCGCATTCTGTAAATTTCCGCTGCTTAGGTAAAAATATCGGTTTAGTGATAAAAAGTGACGTGTTGACGTGTTTGTTAAATTATTGTGTAAGCGAGTTACGTGGGCGAGCGTAACAAATTTGTTTTTAAAAAGATGTTTATTGGCAAAAGTTACAAGAGAGACTGTCGTAATAGAACATGTTTTAGTATATATAATATTAAAAGTGTCTTCTCAGCATGTAGCGTCTTCTTTCCAGAAACATGGCATATGTGTTCATGTAACTCCTCCGGCCCTACTGGGAACCATATTCTTTAGGATGTGGTTCCCAAAAATTAAATGATGATTTCTTCTCGGGTTTCCTTTTGTTTTGGGTTAATAGAAAACTTTTAAAAATGTTTTTTAATTAATTTGAGCAAGAGTAGTAATAAAACAATTAATATTAAAATGAAAATAAAAATTGTAAAAATGTTAATTTTCTTTGTTTCAAGTGGTGACGACATGTCTTCTAAAATCTTCTTCTGTTCTTCAAGGGTGTCTTGAATACTTCTTGTTTCTTCTAAGTTGATTTTGTTGAGGCTGAGTTCTGGCAGACCTAGCTTCTTCGGGATGCTAGTGAGGTTTTTACTCGAAAAGTTTATAGAGGGTAAAGATACTTTTATAAAGGGTAGTTTGCTAGTTTTATAGCTTTGTAATATTATCGAATTTAATTTTAAAGTGCAATCGGAAAACAGTTCAACTAAGTAACTTCCTTGTAGTGGTGTGTTATTTGGTACTGAGTTTTTACAGGAACTAAGAGCTATTCGCTTTGACGGAACAGTTATTAGCCATTTATTTTTGACAACTTTGGCTATGTCAACTTTTTGGATAGTAGTTTGGTTTCTTCAATTTTCTTGCAGATTTTGTCCATGGAAACATACTTTTCATTGTTAAGTGCAAGGAATGGTTTATAAGGTAGGCAAAAGTAAAAATCGGGTTCATTATTTTTTTGGATTGGTAATGGTAGGATTTTGTAATATTGGTATAACTCTGATTCAACCAAGGGTATTTCTAAAATAAATGTGATACTGAACTCTTTTGAGTAGCTTTTAACTTCAATAAATTATTATCAATAGTTGGTGAAAGAGGTACTTTGCCTAACTTTAAATATTTTTCAGATTCTTTTATTTCTAATAACAAGTCTATAGGATTTATGATTGAGTTATGTAAAGTATTCAATTTTGCAAAAGAAACTGCTACTTCCATTCTATCAAATATATTGTAGATATTTTGGTATATATTAGTAAGTTGATGAATCAAAATATGAATTTGAAAATAATTGAAGTCATCTAGTTGGGCTTGAGCGAATTTCTCGAGAGCTTCTCGTATTTGATTAATTTTAAATTCTATTTGTTTTTGGTTGTGAGTTATGTTTGTCACTGTTTCCTCAAATTTCTTAATGGTAGATTTTAATAATGTAATTTGACTGAAGGCAACACCCTTTGATTTGTTTTGATTTTTTTGTAAGTTTTTTATCTGCATGACATATTTTTGGCTATCTTCTTGATCTAAATTTCCTGTAATACATTTAATGAGAGATCCCAAAGGATTAAGTAAGCCTCTTTTCTGTCTAGTTACATTTTGAATAGGATTTATTTGATTTATTTGTAAATCGATCTGCTTTTCTAATGCAAACAAATATGAAAATGAATTATTGTATTCGTCACCATAGTGTCCAATTTTACTTGTAATGTCATTATTAAGTTTATACACTTGATTTTTTATTTCTAAATATCTTGAAACTACTGGGGCTAAGTCGTATACTTGAACAAGTGGCCAGTGATTAGATACAATTTGTGTCGTTCCTAACTTGTATGGGAAGAGTCCGGGATAGGAGTTGAGGTTATGGAAGTTTGTGTCGGTTGCGTCGATGGTCCAGGTCCATCTGTAACAACGTGTTTTATTTTAGTCTCGTTTTTGTGTGTAATCTCCGTCTTTTTTGTTTTTGGGTTTTGTATTTCAATTTTTCCGTTTTCGAGAATTTTTGTAACTAAATAGGGGCCTGTAAATTTGGATTTTAATTTCGCTGACCTCGGATCCACTTGTTTAAAAACCTGAGTGCCTACTGTAATTTCAGCGGATGTCTTACTACTGTTTCGCTTGTTAATTATATTTTCCTTTTTGTCAACACAGTCTGAATGAATTTTATCATAAAGCGCTTTCGTGTTATTCTGATGATTGTTAACATATTCCGTGAAAACTTGAGCGGGTATAAGTGACATCGGATCGCGAGAGTCTGTATGACCTGAGATTATTTCAAAAGGCGTGTGATTAGTATGAGAATGAATTGTGCTATTGTAAGCTATTATTGCGTATGTCATTAAGGTCGGTATATCAGATGTTTTGTCCTTTTCTCTAAGAATTCGAAGGTGCTCAATTAGGGTTGAATGTAGTCTTTCTATTGGGGAGTTTGACTCATGATGACGGGGGGTGGTGAAATGTACTTTTATATTATGAGTTTTCAATGAGTCATCTAAAACGTCGTTTTTAAATTCTGAGCCATTATCACAAACAATTAGCTTTGGAATTCCGTGGAATGAAAAGAAATGAAGCATCTGTCTCTCTTCCGGTTTAACATTATTAATAAGTTTGGTACATTCGATAAGTTTGCAATTTTGAAAATGTGTATTAAGTGATTCTTGGAAGTAAGGCCGTAATTCTTTAGCATGAAAGTAAATATACATGGTTTTGTTACTTATGTATTCTCTTAAAAAAATTTTTATCTCATTAATATTGGTAGGTAAGGTTGCATAAATGATATAGTGGTCGTCAAAATTTTCTTGTTCAATTTTTGAGTATAACTCGTAGGGTGATTTTTTGATAATCATCTGGTTTGGTCGATTGTTAATAATTTCGTCTAATATTGGGATATTGGTCGTAGTTTCGGGGGCATTGATACTATGCGCAGTGGCATCAGTAGTCGGTGGTCGTATTTGTATATTTTGCAAAATTCTTATTTTTTGTTTGGGGTTTTTAGGTAAGGTAAATTTTTGTAAATCATTCATTATTTCGTTAATTTCTTGCTTGTCAATATCATTCTGTAGTCAGTAGTTAAGTCTGAAGTTGAGGAAGGATTAGGTAAAAATTTTGATTCTTGGCGCAAAAATTCATCTATGTCAAAGTCTATGTCTCCGGAATTATTAAAGGTAGATTGGGTTTCTATTGCATTTAACTGAATTCTAGAAAGGGCATCTGCATTGGAATTTTGTTTTCCTTTTTTATATATAATTTGGTAATCGAACTCTTCAAGTTTGAAGCGCCATCTGACTAATTTGGAGTTAGGTTCTTTCAGATTAAAGAGCCAAACGAGAGGGCGATGATCTGTGTATATAAAGAATTTTCTACCGTATAGATAAGGCCTAAAATACTTGCATGACCATATAATTCCGAGTAATTCACGCTCAATAGTCGAATATTTTTGTTCCGTATTGTTGAGGGTGCGTGATGCGTATGCGATTGGCGAATCGTTAGGCGGGGTTCCTTGTGACAGGACTGCTCCTAATGCTACACTAGAGGCATCTGTTGTTAGAACGAAGGGTTTGTCAAATTCTGGATATTTTAAAATAGGGGCATTTATCAGCAAATCTTTTAAATGATTAAAAACTTCGATAAATTTCGGAGAGTGATCTACTTTACGGTTTTTCTTGAGGCATTCAGTTAAGGGTTTACTAATTTTGGAAAAATCTTTGATAAACTTACGGTAGTAACCAGCTAAACCTAAAAATGACTTAATTTCTTTTTGCGTACGGGGTATAGGAAAATCTTTAACTGCTTTAATTTTATCCGGGTTGGGCTTAACTCCGTCAGTGGTAATTTGGTGTCCTAAATAAGCTACTTCTTTATGTAAAAATTCCGATTTGTCCAGTTGGACTTTAAAGTTTGATTCTCTAAGGCGTTGGAAAACTGATTTTAGTCTGTCTATATGTTCTTGTAAAGATGTCGAGAAAATTATAATGTCGAGGTACACTAAACATGTTTCGTTTTGTAATCCGCGCAGAACATTATTTATAACCCTTTGGAACGTAGAGGGTGAGTTTTTAAGTCCAAATGGCATTCTTTTGAATTCAAAATGACCGGTGTCTGTAGAAAATGCTGTTTTTGGGATGTCGTCCGGTGACATTTCTATTTGGTGAAAGCCGTTCGCCAAATCGAGTGTCGAGAAGTATTGGGCTTTTCCGAGTTTGTTTAGAATGTCCGAAATGTTTGGTAATGGAAATTTGTCGTCAATTGTCTTGTCACTAAGTTTGCGATAGTCAATCACAATCCTCCATTTTCGTTTTCCTGATGCGTCCATTTTTTTTGGTACTACCCAAATGGGGCTACTCCACGGGGAATTTGAATGTTGGATTATGCCGTTAGATAACATTTTGCTAATTTGCGTTTTGACTTCTTGTCTGTGAATTTCGGGGTATCGATATGTTTTTGTGAAAATGGGAGATTCGTCAGTCAATTTAATTTTGTGTTTTATTTGGTTCGTGAATGTCAAAGGAGTATTTTCTACATAAAAAATATCTCGGTATTCGAAACATAATTTTCGAATTGCGTCATATTCTTCTTGATTACAGTGACTTAAGCGTAAATTTTTTAAATTCTGTTTTTGTAGTTGGTCAATATGGTCGTCTAGATCTTGGTAAGTTTCCATTTTTTCGAAAAAATTTATTTCAGCTTCATTGATTAGTACAATATCAAAGGGCTTAAGAAATTTAATTTTGATTGGATTTTCCGAAATATTAGTAACAAAGGTAGTAGCGAATGAATCTACAATATTGCAAACTGCTTCAGGCATTTCTGCTTTTCCAAAATTTGTGTAAGGTAAGATACAAGTGCCAGAAATTTTATTTACGGGTACTTTTATTTTTTGTACGCTTCGGGGCTGTATAATTATTTCTAATGTAGTGAAATTTGCATTTATGAAATTTGAAACGATATATTCAGGTTATTTAAGGGAATAGCTACATAAGGCGTAACTAGATAGTCACAACGTAAATCGATATTTGACATAATTTTATGTTTTAAGAAATCGGTGCCAAATAATCCTGCATAATTTTTTGAAAAATCAAATAAATAAAATTTATGGTTTCCATTCATTTGAAATGAGGGAAAAACTGGAATTTCCATCGCTTCGTTATGTATCGTGGGCTGTTTTTACACAAAAAGGTTCTTCGAAAATAAAATCTGTAAAGTATTGATGAGCTAATTCGGGATTAATAAAACTTCTTGAACTACCTGTGTCTATTAAAAAATTTACTTTTAGTTCGGGGAGATAAACGTAAGGTAAGGTGGTTTCGTCGGTATTATTTAGATAAATTACGTTGTAGGGTTTTGGTTCGGAGTTATCTGAAAATTTTCGTTTTCAGTTGTTTTGTCTGAGGGTTGGGAAAAGTCGGTATATTCGTCAAAATTCGGGTGTTCTGGGTAATATAGAAATTGGGATAATTCGTTATTTTCGTAGTAGTTTCCGTCAGGAATTTGAGGTTCAATTTGTAGGGTTGTTTCGGTACTCTCTACGGGGTCAATAACCTGGTTATAGCATTTTTCAGAAATAAAATTTTGATGTAAAACTGTATTTCCTGTTGTAGTGTCCATTGGTTCGTTTTTAGTTATTCGAGTAATTTTAGAGAAAGGTTTTGGAAAATTTTGAGGGGATCTTTGAAATTGATTCGGTTGATACTGATTTGATTGGTATTGATTTGGTTGATACTGAGGTCTAAAATTGGGATTTTGAAATCTTTGCATGGTGGATGATGAATTAAAATTTCTATATTGGTTATTATAAGATGGTGAAGGGATATTTTTTGGTGGAAATTGAGGTTGTACGTTAGGTCGGGGATAATTAGAAAAAGTCGTTGGTTGGTACGTTGGTGGTCTTGGATAAGATTGGGTACTTGTAGAAGGTTGTAATCTCATGTCGTGAAGTTTGAAAATTAGGAACTATTTTAGTTTGTGGAATTAGTGAACGATTTTTGTAATATAAAAAGTTTTCTTCTTCTCGGACGGAAGCCATAGCTTGCTCCAAGGAATCGGGATTTTTTAATCTTACTATAAGCTGTAAATGATAATTGAGTCCATTGATAAAAGTTTTGAGAATAAGAGCTTCATACTGAGTTATTTTCAAAAGTTTTACGTCTGCTGTATCGTTAGAAGCATTAATTTTAGAGACCAGTGGACTTCTAGCGTCTTGTAATTTTAAGCCAAAATTATGATTGTTTTCATTTTTATCGGGTCTTAAAGATATAATATCTTGTATAATACAGTCCTCTGTTCTTTGATCAGAAAAAGTGACAATTAGGGCATTTTTAATAAGTTCCCAAGAATTAAGTTCTACTCGAGAAGCTATTAAGTCAGCTGCTCTTCCAACTAGCTTACTTATGACAGTATCAAACAGACAAACATTTATCGGTGCGAGAGGGGTTGTAGCATTTTGATGGTTGGTGAGAAAGTTTTCAACGCAACGAATAAATCTGTTAATTTGTTTAGGGTTTCCGTCGAATCGAGGAATGTTGTCGGCTTGGTACCTTATCATTTGATAGTCTGGGTTTGCCATAGTACTTGAAATTGTTGAATTTACTGGGTTAGAAGTAGGAATATTTTGAATTTCCGAAAGTTGGAGAGTGTTAAACAAATTTGCTAAATCTAAAAGTTCGTCCAGATTGGCGAAACAGAAATATAAACAATATGTACAAAAGGGGGTTAAAATGAATTTTTGTTAAAGGATTCACTTACAATGCTAAGATGAAGATGTTTTCCTTCATGGAAATCTTCTTTTTCTTCTTAACCTACGGGTGCAATAGGAAAAACGATGCTGTCTTCTCCCTGCGGTGACCAAAAGGGTTGTAGGACGATGCTGTTCCTGGGGTCCCCTGGTCTGTTGAGCCGTCTTGTAAGAGCCAAGTCCACACCTTTCGGTTTCACACTGTTTTTAACCGAAGATTCGGAACCGATCGCGAGTCGATATCTATCGATAGGTCGAAAAAGGCAACAGTGATCCTACCGACTGCGCCAGTTACGTGGGCGAGCGTAACAAATTAGTTTTTAAAAAGATGTTTATTGGCAAAAGTTACAAGAGAGACTGTCGTAATAGAACATGTTTTAGTATATATAATATTAAAAGTGTCTTCTCAGCATGTAGCGTCTTCTTTCCAGAAACATGGCATATGTGTTCATGTAACTAAGCGCGTGAAGAAAGCAATAAACTGTTCGTGGCATAGCAAACGACATCATAAAAAAACGTGGAATTTCCCTACCTCATTCTGCAATCAGATTTATTCCACTCTGATATGCGGCAACGTCGCGTTATTCCCTCTCCCAATCACGTATTTCCCCTCCATCGATTAGAGAGAGAGTAGTGATGCAAAGCGGGTACGAGCCCAAAATGGCCGTCAAGGTCAAGGTCGTTTATTTGTTGCGAAGCCGTGATGGGGTGTTCAAGGTTAAATCACGTTTCTGGGAATCGCTTCAAGGTCAAGGGGCGTGGTTTCCTAAAATAGCTTCAAGGTTAATTTCCGAGAATCACTTCAAGGTTAATTTCTGGGTATTGTAGTTCAAGGTCAAGGGGCGTGGTTTCCTAGAATAGCTTCAAGGTTAATTTCCGAGAATCACTTCAAGGTTAATTTCTGGGAATTGTGGTTCAAGGTCAAGGGGCGTGGTTTCCTAGAATAGCTTCAAGGTTAATTTCCCAGAATCGCTTTCAAGGTTGAATTGACATTCAAGGTCAGGGGGCGGGGCTTAGAGGTCAAAGGTCAAAGTATACCAGAGTGGCTTCTGGGAATCGCTTCAAGGTCAAGGGGCGTGGTTTCCTAGAATAGCTTCAAGGTTAATTTCCGAGAATCACTTCAAGGTTAATTTCTGGGAATTGTGGTTCAAGGTCAAGGGCGGGGTTTCCTAGAATAGCTTCAAGGTTAATTTCCGAGAATCGCTTCAAGGTTAATTTCTGGGACAATTCCCAGAAATTAGCCTTGAAGCTATTTCAATCAATAAGGGGGGCGTGGTTTCCTAGAATAGCTTCAAGGTTTCCTAGAATCGCTTTCAAGGTTGAATAGCTTCAAGGAGGCGGGGCTTAGAGGTCAAAGGTCAAAGGGTACCAGAGTGGCTTACTTCCGGGAATTTTAGTTCAAGGTCAAGTGGGCGGGGTTTCAAAGTCATTTCCTAAAATTAGGTCCCCCCACCCCTCTAGCTTTGATAAAAGACATAGTTTGCTGTTGTGTTGAGTTCAGTAGCCGAGTTGAGCAAAGATGGCTTGCAGCAAAGAAATGGATTGGAAAACCATCAACAAAGTTGGTTGCTTGTCTCAGAAACCGACGGTAAAGTTAGTGGAATTGGATGAAGGCGTGCCGATGAAAATTCTCTCTGGCAAGGTGGTGCAAACGACGTTCGGGGAGACCGTTTTGCTTGAGTTGGAGGATAGTGTCGTATTCTTGCCAGGTAGAGTGACGAAGGCGTTCAAACCGTGCCTCGAACATTTTTCCAGTGAAAAATACTCGTTGGTTTACAAAGGACAACTGGATATGAAAAAAAGCACAAGGCCAAGCAGTTTGAAATAGTGGAAAATGTCTCCATGTGGGAATAGAAAATTAACATGGGAATTCTGAACTTGTATATTTCAAATAAATAATCTTGTGTAGGCGCCGCCATATTTGTGGCACCTTGTGTGTACCAGAAAGTCAGCTGTGGCCTACTCCAAAATTGTGGCATACATAGCAGGCCCTAAAACTGAGGACCCTTAAAACAAGGATTCTAAAAAAGAATTACTGTAGAAAATACCTCATAATTATTTTTATTAAAGGAAATGCTTTCAGTGTTATGAGTAACTGTTGTAAACAATTTGATTTCCAAATTTTTATTTGCTATGAATAAACAACGGTGTGACTCACAAAGTTACTGGATCAAACGATCCATAATTCGATAGCAATGAAAGACAGCAACGTACTCTGTTTTGGAATAATAGCTTATTCATACGGTGTTGGACTGAAAATTGTCATGTTCTCTTTTTAATGGGGAATATAAAATTAACCATAGGGGAAGAAATCTTGGAATAGAAAACACTTTTACGTTGTGAATAAATAGGGAACCTAATTGCAACACAGATCCTCGTAGAACTAAGGATACCAAAATTCATTGGTTATTGGAATATTAAAAGAATGAAAACAACTGAAAATTCAGGAAAAACCCAAGAGGATTTAATTTCAGCATGTAACCTGGGATATTTTCTGAAAATGTAGTTTCTGAGAATTGTGGTTTTCTGGGATTTCAGTAGGTTTCTGGTCATTTTGTCAGGGACTTTTGGGTTGTAATTCTAATTTGGGAAAGTTTTATCTAATATCAACAATCTTTAACTGTTGACATAATAACTATACGTTTTAACAGGAATGGGGTCAGTTATTCAAACGTTGTGTATAGCTTCGATAAAAGCTTGTAATGTCCTATTTACTGTTCGAAAAACAGTTTCAGAAAATTAAAGTTGTTTTTTAAATGTGGTAATGTTCTAGCAAGGCATAAAAAAACAATCACCAAACATATTTATTAATTTCACAAACGGGAGTCGAGCGTGCTTAGCCAGCCAATGACAACGTAGGTGTGCCTGCAAAACCAACGTCTGTCCACAAAAATTTGTAGTTCTAAGGTTTAATAAAGAAATAGAATATTAAAATCGTCTTGAATAAACTTGTTTGGTGTTTTATTAGCATTAACATGCTTTCAACACCTCCATATCAACATACGAACATTTTAGTAGATTAAAACAATTATTGTATATTTTATTCATTATTTTAAAAGAACAATTTGTAACTGTTTCAAAGCTGTACCACTGTTGTAAATTGAACGTGCTTTATTACGAATTGAAACCTACCGCTCGTCTTAAACGAAAGTTAGTCTAATTAAACTTCTTATAATTGTTTAACGAACGCTACAGTATATACCTAATACGAAAGCTCTGAAAAACAGCAACGTATCAACAACTCCTAAATGTGGTATGCCTAACATAGGCACTGTGTGACTCACATCATCACGAGCGGCCAGTATTATAATAACTGGTGTTAATTCAAGCTTGAATTAAAGCAACGTAAGTAGTATAGCTATGGGGCTACGAGCGCAATTTCCCCATGTATTTTCTTATGGGGGCTAAAACGTGGTCAAAACGTGACCAACCGCCGCGAGACCCCCGACAGCGAGGGGTGCCGAAGGTGCCCGGCTTTCACCGACCATTGACCCAGCCGCGACGCCGGGACATGTCGAGACTCGCAACTAATAAAAAGCCTAACACCTATAGCAAATATTCTAGCTTGCAATATGTACGTGACGTAATTCCTCGGAAACAAGTACTTTCTTTCAGTCGTTTGAAATGTGTATTAGTTTCGAGAGCTCGCACGATGTCGAATAAAGATGAAGCACGAGAAACATTATATGAGAGTATAAATTTTCTTAAATACCTACCTAAAAATGTGTTACTTAAAAAAACATATATTCGTATATTTAGAGAATAGGACTGCTTCTCAAAAGGAAAAGTGGGCATTAAATTTTGACACAAATTAGCCAATTTTAGTTGAGTTTATAACCATCTAATTTAGGTAAGTAAATTTTAAAGAAGGTCCCGACTTCAATCCGAGAAAGCCAGGCCCCGTTTTACTTTTACTTGGCTAAAATATCAAATATTGATAGTTCACCAGTTTTTTACTTTTAAAAATATCCCGACGTCATTATCACCAAGACTAGTACCACTAGCTGCAAAATCCGATCTTGTGCAACACGTTTCCAGTTTAAAATTGTTTTTCGCCCAGCAACCCGTCCCCAAAACGTTGCAAAGCAAGATGAACTAAAATGATGACAGCTAATATTAGTTTGTCAAACCCCCCCCAACCCGCATGATAATTTAGATGCCAGTTCTTTCAATCGTTAAAAAATGGTAAAAAAAAACAGGTGAAAATCATGAAAAAGGGACCCCGTTAATTGGTTTAAGTGCCCACGGAAATGTGCTAGATTTCTAGAGAAAAATACTGTGTCCGAAGCTGTTTACGCGTTGACATTTTAATGTAAACATGAAACGTCCCCAAACAATTCAACTGGCACTTGAAACGTTTTTTTTTCGACTAAAATTGCCCTTGTGATTGTATAAATCACGATAATATAAAATACTAGACTGAAAATCTGTTCTTAGAGGTTCTAATAAAAACCAGGTTATTAAATTAAAAAAAAGGTACCAACATCCAAAGTATGACGTCATTCCGCCAATTTAAATTATGTGTGTTCCAACTGATCTGCTATTAAATGTGAATTAAATGTAAACTATTTAACAAAATCTGTTGTCCTTAATATATTTGGATAAATTAGTTATCAATTAAATTTTGAAACTAGTTATTTCTTAATGAATACAGCTAATTCTTATATAATTTATTGTAAACCAACGAGACCTCATATTAGTTAAAATTCACATGACATATTAATCAAAGAGACTTTAATATTTAGAGAAAATACTCCAAGTAATATATCAAAATTGGAGTGTGAGCAACAAAATTATATAACACTTTTATTCTTAAAATCCACTAATTGGACAAGAAGAGACAAATTATTTTTCATGTATAATAATTTTGAATACCACTTCTTTCATTACTTAAAATAAAATGCATACGGAAATGGCTTTGAACCCTGATTATTTTACACGATTTACCCCTTCGAGGTCCAACATTATGATCCACTGCTTCAAACTAAGCATGGAATGTTCAGCTTAAATAAATACTGCCCGTTGTGTAGACAAATTATTAGACCGTCAGACAGTCACAGATTTTCCTTACTCATTTTCTCATTTATACCTTGGAGAGGGTTGAAAGGTAAATCGATTCTGAGTCGGAAAATAGTAATTTTAAGTTTGGCCCCCTTGGAAAACTTATGAAAAATTCGATTTTTCAAAACAAAAAAAGGTACTAATTCTCACTTATGCCATGTTCACCGTATGATTTTTATACTATTTCGACTTCGAAAACCCAAAGGCATAAGTGTAGCGTGAGGAAAAAGGGTTGAATTAAGGGTTTAAAACCCTTAAACGGTCTATATATGGAATAAAATGAGGGCATACAACATGTTCTTCAATAATGAAAATTAAAAATTACAACAATGTTCATTTTTGACTATCCATTATCCTACCAAGAAAAAGCTTATAGCGTCTAAGCGACTAGAAAAATGACTAGACGACTTGAATAAACGACTAAACGACTCTAAAAAACGACTAGACGACTCGTAAAAACGACTAAACGACTTTGAAAAACGACTAGACGACTTTGAAAAACGACTAGACGACTCGAAAAACGACTAGACGACTCTGAAAAACGACTAGACGACTCTGAAAAACGACTAGACGACTTGAAAAAACGACTAGACCACACGGAAAAACGACTAAACGACTCTGGAAAACAACTAGACGACTCGAAAAGTAACTCGAAGCAACTTGAAAAGCGACATACCATTGAATCCCATCGAACACCATGGAATACCATCAAATACCATGGAAGACCATGGAATACCATGGGATTGAACCTAGCAATTATGATATCCAACACACCAATGACGGATTAGTAATGGTCAAATAGCAGTAACTGTTGAAGATAACGTATTATGTATTGGAGATCAAAAATTACCCTTACACCAGGTCTGTCTCAACTGCTTTTGAAGAACAAACCACAAGGTATTAATGAGAGTGACCTAAAAATATACAAACAATTGTTGAATATTACTAATTTTCGATAGGTTCAACAAATCAGGTTTTAATAGTATTTGTGTTTATTTTAATAGGTGCCTATGGTTTCATCTGGCATATGTTCCATGCATTTTACATATCGAACAAGATTGTATTTACATCATCAACTAGTTTGTTTATCTGTTACAGTAGTGATCGTGGGTAAAAATAATAAGTAGAAGAAGATTTCTGCCTTCTATTCTACTTATACCCACTATATAACTTAACAATTGCGATAAGCAATCGTACGTGGTTCATATGCATCCGTTTCCCCACCACCCTAGAGGTAGAATGCAAGGTGCGCTTTTTTTTACATGGTTTCCCTCATCCATGTTTAATTAAACAACATAAATAATTTAATTGTCCCAGTAGTAGCAAATATAGCAAGGAGAGCTTTTTGGTTTAGGACAGCTCGGAGATAATTAAAACACTAACTCATGTAAACTTTCACATGATATATGCTTCAACAGGCCAGAATAAAAAATGAAAAAACATACTTACTTAATAAATTTATTGGTGATAATAACTATAATACATTATAAACCTATTATGTATAATCGTTAATATAACTAAGTATATGTAATATTACATTACAAAACCTATTATGTATAACCATTATTATAACTAAGAATAAGTAATAATACATTATAAACCTATTACAGTAACCTATTTCTATAATAATTAAAACTATCCCATTTGCATCTGTGAATAGTGGCCCCACGGGAGTGTTTCATATCCTGCTCTAATTTCTCTTTTGTCGTCGTTGGGACTTAACGCGATTTTCGTCTGAGTTATCGAGTAAACGGTATGTTTTTCCGATCGAATCAAATTCTGGTCAACTGTTTTTTCCACATTTTCCTCCAGAATCGTCGAAGGTGATTTTGTTCTTAATAACGGATTTCTTGACACCCTTCACCTTCTTTGTAACTCCACCGTGTAACATTATTTCGAATATTTCATCTTCAGTAAATCCCTCTCCCCGCAGTTTATCTATTTCAATAAAGATAGAGATTTTAAAAGATAGTGAAGACACTATCTTTTAAAACTTTAAATGTATACATTTTTGACCGCAGACCCACAAAATCCGTCATAATGCGCCCATTGTTTTCATCCTTCATCATGCCCAAAACTTTTTTGTTTACTAGAGGTATACCATAAATGTTATCAGGTGAATAATCACTCGTGTCAAAATATGTATAACAGTTTCGACGCATAACTTCGTAAATATCATTATTTCGAATTTCATAAATTAGGGAGTCAGTGTCCGTGTATAAAACAGTGGAATTGTCACCTAACTGGAGTTGCATGTACCCATAATGGAAATCATATATAGTTGTTTTTGCTAGATCCAAAACACTCATCCCAACGTAAATTGGTTTATTCATGAATACTTCGCATTTATTTAATTCGATTACTACGAGGTTTTCATCAAAAATCAGTGCAGATTTGAACTCAGGTTTGGCGATAAGTGCCTCCGCCCCATATCGTCCCTCCCACTTGTTAACCAGCTTTACCACGGAATATTTGCGGACATTTTCCATCGTTTCCCCGAAGACTGCGTTATTCAGAAGTTTGTAAAGATCTTTCTCAAATGCACTGGTGGCTTGGGCACGAAGTCTGGTATTTAGATCTATGTAACTTTTCAACCAAGCACTTTGCTTAAATTCGAGTACACGTCGTACTTTCTTCAGCACAAGACCGTTTGCTAAAACTTGTTTAAGTGCTCTGTAATGAATCACGTACTTTTCTTTGTTGTGGAGGGTAGCCATTAATTTTTTCCCTGTTTTATCCCCTTCTCTATGTTGTGGACAGAAAGGTAAATCTTTATGTTTATCGTGAAGTTTCTCAGGGTACTCTAGATCGACTTCTAGGAAATACCCCGTATCAGAATTGTCCGTCAATTTTCCTATATTCAATCCTTGAATCTCCTTATCATCTAACCATCTAAACCCACCGAAAGGGAGAGCCTGGGACATAGCCCATCCATATTGATTATTAATATCAAAGTAACTTAAAAATACTGCAGGTTTCTGTGGATCATAATCGGGCATGTATTTATTATTTGCAGTGGCGCGTCATTTAGAGCATTGGCTGAGTCCTCCGCGGATTCCTCTCTCGACAAACATTACTTGATCGATATCCGTAAGCAACTGTAACTCAACTTTTGTATACTTCAACATCGAATCCCAAGTGTACCCAGGTAATGTATAGTAGTGAGCGGGATCTAGTTTATGGGTTCTCATACAGCTCGCTCTAAATGCTTCAAATACATCTGCTAGAAGTAATATATCTGTTTTTAAATACAGGTCGGTATATTCTTTTAAATTTTTACAACCAAATTCATTCCACACTTTCTGCGCGTGAGCATACTCTTTTTCATATATCGATCTTTCTTCGAGTTTGTTATAAAAATAGTCTTTAGGTGGTAAGTGACTGTGGTCTAATTTCTCCATACAATCCATAAAATCATATGGGAATACACCTTTTCGAGTAAGAAGTTTAAAACGGGATTCTGGGAGGTCGGAAAAATGGCACCTAAGGATTGGGGTATTCGCAAAGATTGGTGGCTAAAGAATCTAAGCTTCCTGCCATAAAACGAAAACTATCGATAAATCTGAACCTTACCAAATTTTCCGGTATGCTTTTCGTAAATGATATATACTTCTCTTTGTTAATGGGAAGGAGCTCCACACGACCTTCGATATCCTTGGCTATGCTTTTAATAACAAAATGTGAATCATATCCGCTTAAATTGTGAAATACAACTGGTACAACATGGGTATCTTGATAGTTTATGTTGCAGTCTTCATGTGCGGCTCCTCTAAATTTTCCAGTCAGATGACAATGATCCCGAACTTTTATTTGCTGCGCTCTAAACGACTTCTCACAAACGTGGCATATGGTAGTTAACCTAAAGCTCATCTTCTCATCTGCTGTTAGCCTATCCATAGGTAGAGGACACAGAAAAACTGTCTCTATATCCTCAGCCACTCCCATTAGTTCTTTAGAAAACCATTCCATGCAATCGAGTCCGGTGTATGATTTGTAGAATGACAAGCTCTCATCATAACTGCATTTAATATAATATCCAATGCTGCAAAGAACGTGTTCTTGATACTTATTATTATCGCCTGTTCCCTTAAGGAGGCTCTCCAGATCAGCATAAATTGTAAATGGAGCCATTTCCTTATTTTTGTAATTAGCAAATTTGAGGAATTTTCTATCTTCACTTGGCATCCTAACTTTGCAGTCATTCATGTTTTTGCAATCTTCGTAATGCGTTGTTAGTTTTTCTTCAGAATAAAAGTAATGTAAGCATCGATCGCAGATGAATTTTTTTGTTTTATGTCCTCTAAGTTGAGTTGAAACTAGACGAGAGAGATCCTTGATCCAACAAAAATGATATCGAATAGGTGAGCTATCATTACTTCCTTTTTCACTATCATCATCATAATAAATATTCTGCACCATCAGAAGATTAACATGTTTGTGTAATTTATTTTTAGTGATATAAGTAGGTAGGGTGTGGAACTTGTTTAGATGCTTTCGCAGAATATATACATTTACAGACATGTTGTTAAGATTTTCGAATTTTGGAATCTGTTTAATGGTCATTGGAAAACGTAGTCCGTCCAAACTCAAAACAGATGAAGGGTGGGGGTACTTGGTTATACGCTGGGAGTCTTTCTGAACTGGATACAAGGCGGAAGTCACAGCCCAGGCAAAGCACAGCTCATCCTCGTTCTTCAAGTTAATACATGCCTGTTTTGCCATGATTGGTTCAGGTAGCTCTATGTATGAAGATCCTAACAGGGGAGTATATTTAGGTATTTATATTTATCCCCAAATTCACTATAGCCTTCAGCGCCCAACCAGAGTCTCTTTCTTGAAATTCCTGAAGCTGAGTTAAAATCGGTGTTGCTATGTGCTGATCGAACCATTGGATTAAGTTTGTGTCTTGGTAGACCGGTGCGTTAGATGTTGTAAAATATTTCAACCCCTCGATAATTCTGTCAGCCTTTTGCAACACAAATAGTCCGCAGAACACTGCATTGATTTTAACCGCCTCTTCCTTTTTAAGGACATTGGCAACACGTCGCTTGAACAAAGCAAAACAGTCTTCGAGAAAATCGCCTGGGTCCTTGTGCTTAAGATTAGAGATGACACCAGTTCGAATACGGCATGAAAATGCGGTTTCCGAATCGCACCAGCTCGCGCGTTTTTTTGCCGTCTCTTTTATAGATGCCCCAGCACCATGTTTAATTTCACATTTAATTTTAGTACGCAGTGTTCTTACATTGGCCAGAGTTGTTAACAGTTTTTGTTTCTCGCCTATGCCCTTGGCTGATTTTAGTTGGCGTTTTATTTACCGAACTGCCTTCGTACATTCACGAAGACCATCTTGAGCTGTTTCACCACTATATGCTAATCGAAGTAGACTCAATACACTGGCTATCTTGAAGTATATGGACTTTAGTACAACTGTGGGAGGCATGGTTCTCCCAAGCACAACAATTTACTTTATCAGACGTGCAACCAACGGTAAGACAGACGTGTTTTCCAATCCTACTCACCAACAAGCGTCCTCTTTGATTTTTACTTACTCACCAACCTGTGTAGTCCTTTTTCTCCTTAGCTCAACCTAGAAAGGAATGATTTTCTAAATTGTACACGCTTCAACCTGGGGAATAAGGGTGTTAAATTTTTATATTTCACTAGAAAAATATGAATATACACGTTGATGCGCTATTTGCTTACGTTTTATGGAAAACGTTGCCCAATTCACAATATCGACTTCACCTTAGACAAGTGACAACACGACTGAGAAAATGGGTGGAGGGAACTCCTTTTTTATAAACCCGTTCATCAAATTCTAAGAAAAAGATTACGTTTCTCGGAAAAACTTTTCACAAAATGTGTTGTCCAATTCACAAACACAACTTCACCCCTCAAGAGAAACAGCACGACTGATGAAATGGGTTTTCCCTTTTATACGTTCAAGAAATTCCAAGAAAATGTTTACAATTCTCATAAAACTTAAAATGTTAAGCTAATTCAAACAAAAAAGGTTTTATCGTAAAAAATTGTCAAAATGTGTTGTTCACTTCACAAAGTCGACTTCACCTTACAACAGTATCAACACGACTGAAAAAAATTGGGCAAGAACACCCCCTTTTATAGTCTCACCCTATGAGATGTTCAACCAATCAGAACAAAACTTGTTTTCTAGGGCTGAAAAGGCCCCCTCAATAAGACGAAATTTGTGTGTGTTTTCCGTAAGATTCAATGCTAATTTGTGAATTCTATACTGGAAACTTAATGTCAGATAAAAATTGAACTGCCACTGTTTGCTTTAGGAAATGTGTTGTTCACTTCACAAAGTCGACTTCACCTTACAACAGCATCAACAAGACTGAAAAAATTGGAGATGAACACCCCCTAGTTTCACCCTATGAACCAATCAGAACAGCTTATTTTCTAGAGCTGAAAAGGCCCCTCAATAAGACGAAATTTGTGTGTGTTTTCCGTAAGACTCAATGCTAATTTGCGAATTCTATACTGGAAACTTAATGACAGATAAAAATTGAACTGCCGATGTTTGCTTTAGGAAATGCGTTGTCCAATTCACAAAGTCCACTTCACCTTACAACTGCATCAACACGACTGAAAAAATTGGGGATGAACACCCCTTTTATAATCACACCCTATGAGCTGCTCAACCAATCAGGACAAAGCTTATTTTCTAGGGATGAAAAGGCCCCTCAATAAGACTAAATTTGTGTGTGTTTTCCGTAAGACTCAATGCTAATTTGCAACTTTTACAAATATTAGAAACTTGATGACGTTAGAAAAGTGTATGAAGTTCCATGAAAATTTGGGGAATTTCTCGAAAAACTTGACAAAGTGATGATAAAAATAAGAGTTTCACTATTGAAATTTTCAAAAAAAAATTCCAGACGTTCCCAAGAAAAATCGAGACATTTCCCAGAAAGTGACTGCAAAACCTTCCCCAGAAAACTTAAGACAATGATCACCAAGTGATGTTGTTAACAATCAGGTTTCGAGCCGCCAACACCTCATTAAAAAAAATCCTGAAAGTCTGCAACAAAATGTTTGTAATTAAGACGTATCTCAGTAAATTGTTGTTAAAGTGATCCTTTGTTTAAAAAAGATAATTTCAAATAACCTCAATCAATGTATTATATTATATTTTCAAAAAATCCTCAATATCAACATAAAATAAAGTACACGCTAAAATGTGTTTGCTTCAAAACTATTAGGTATAAAATTTTAAACCTAAGCCTGGAAAAGCAAAAACATAAAAATATCCTTACATAGTGGTTTTTATCTGCAATGCAAATGTTCTTTTAATTAAAACAGTTTTCTAGTAGTACTTGAGCTAATGCTATCCCAGTTCTATAAGGAAAGTCGGCTCTAGACGTAAATGCTAATGAAGTAATAATAGTAATTACCACCCCTCCAATGGCTTCTGGAGGTAATCTTAAGTTATTGCGATCGATTAAACCGCTGAAAAGCATAAAGAAATTTTTTTAAATTAATTTCTGTGGATTCAAAAGGAAGTTTTTACTGAGACGTTTCTCAGGAATGTTGTTAGACGCTGTTTCAAAATTATTACACTATTCTAAACAAAATATTAACTTGTTCTGGACTATAATTTTTTAGAATACAACTATCACCCGTTAAGTTTTTTAGTAAAAATGTGTAGCAAAAACAGTTGTAAACTATCGCACAAAGTTTACGAATTTTTTAAAAATACTAAAACCTCCCTGAAAATTAAAAAAATACTCTCTCACAAAATTCTACAAAGACTTTAACTTCAACCCAAAATAATTAAAATAAATTAAGATATCTTTCAAAATATTAAACCCCCCTTAAAAGCAAAAATACACTAAAAATATCCTACATAGTGTTTTTATCTGCAATGCAAAATGTTTTTTAATCACTACAGTTTTCTAGTAGTACTTGAGCAGTACTATCCCAGTTCTATAAGGAAAGTCAGCTCTAGACGCAAATGCTAACGAAGTAATAGTAATTTTCACCCCTCAAATTGCTTCTGGGGGTAATCTTAGTTTTTGGGTACTGTGAGAGTGAGAATTTTTATTACTTAAACCTCCCTGAAAAGCATAAAATGTTAACATATTCTTTGGTGTTCTCGTTTTTTACCATTTTTAAACAAAATATTAGCGTTTTCTCTAGACTATAATTTTCGACAACACGACTATCACCTATTAAGTTTTTAGTAGAAATGTTTAGCAAAAACAGTCATAAACTATCGCACAAGTTTACGAATTTCTCAAAAATACTAAAACCTCCCTGAAAAATAAAAAAAAATATTCTCACAAAATTCTACAAAGACTTGAACGCAAAATCATTAAAATAAATTAAGATGTCTTTCAAAATATTAAACCTCCCTGAAAGGCAAAAACATAAAAATATCCTACATAGTGGTTTTTATCTGCAATGCAAAATGTTTTTCAATCACTACAGTTTTCTAGTAGTACTTAAGCAAATGCTATCCCAGTTCTATAAAATTCTATTAAAATAAATTAAGATGTCTTTCAAAATATTAAACCTCCCTTAAAAGCAAAAATACACTAAACATATCCTACATAGTGTTTTTTTATCTGCAATGCAAAATATTTTTCAATCAATACAGTTTTCTAGTAGTACTTGCGCAGTACTATCCCAGTTCTATAAGGAAAGTCAGCTCTAGACGCAAATGCTAACGAAGTAATAGTAATTTTCACCCCTCAAATTGCTTCTGGGGGTAATCTTAGTTTTTGGGTACTGTGAGAGTGAGATTTTTTACTACTTAAACCTCCCTGAAAAGCATAAGATGTTAACATGTTCTTTGGTGTTCTCGTTTTTTACCATTTTTTAAACAAAATATTAGCGTTTTCTCTAGACTATAATTTTCGACAACACGACTATCACCTATTAAGTTTTAGTAAAAATGTTTAGCCAAAACAGTCATAAACTATCGAACAAAGGAAAAAAGTTTCCGAATGTCTCAAGGAAGTTTTTTAACTAAGGCTTCTGAGGAAGGTTATTAGATGCTATTTCAAAATTTTATACAATTCTAAACACAATATTAACTTTTTCTGGACTAATAATTTTTTTAGAACACTATTATCACCCATCAAGTTTCTAACAAAACAATTATAAACTACTTACTAAGTGAAGAATTTTCCCAAGTTCTTAAGAAAAATTTTATACCTTTCTTAGAGACGCTGTCATATACTAAGTTAAAAATTGAAATAAACATAAAATATTAATTTTTGACTTTTTTTTACAGTTTGGCTAGTTGAATAACAGGTCGAAAGTGTGTGTATGTTTTTATGGATGTCAGTAATAATTATTGCCTTGAAACAAAGTAATCCTGGACAATTATTAGATATTACATGTGCATGTAATAAAGCAAGAAAAAAAGAGGTAAATCAGAAACAAAAATTTCTTAATTTTAGGGCATTTTGATTTTATAGAAAGGAAGTGACAGCGAGTGATATGTCTCGTATGTTTTTTTAAGATGAAGGAATTTTGGTATTAATTTGTAGAAAGAAAATAAGTGAGAGTGGTTACCAGGGATGAGAAAATTAAAATATATATCAGCATATAGCGAAATTTCTAGACAATATTGGAATTTACTATGAAATAATGGATTTAAGAGAGTAACGTGAAAGTATTGATTTTTATTGGAGACGGTTTTTAATATGTATAGTCATTAGTCATTTTTTATAAATAGTGGTAAGTATTTAGATGTATATTATTTTATCAATTTTTCCATACGTCCCATGGTTTCCTACAGTGGTTACAAATTTGGTTACAACTTTTTCAAGTTGCCTGGAAAATTCAAAAATCCTTAACAGTAAATGAACGAAACTTTGAACTCAAAAATAACTTCAACAAATTTGTTTTTCTGAACTTTCAGAGGATAAAAAATCTTCCTCCTTTCTCAAAGATCATGTCACATCAAAGTGAAATGAATGATTAATATATGTAAAGTTAAAATGTCATGACAGAAACAATTGTCTAGCCACCTGTCTGATACTGCACCCAGTGTTCTAATTATCTATACTAACTTCTCTTTGAATATCTGACAATAATATTTTACTGAATTTCACTGAACATTCAGCAACATTCAGTTGTCCATATTTCCTAGAATAAATGCTGATTCTTTAATTTTTCATCTTCTTTGATTTTTCTTTGGTTTGTACCTAGCCCACAAAATTCTATAATTGTTATTAAAAGAGTGTTCACATATGGTGCTGCGGTGGCGACGCTCGTACCGGCGCTGACTTTTTATAGACTGCATATGTTTCTGCCTTCGATCAACCTTGGTTGATGTCGATGCAAGGGCATGCACATGTCTTTAAAGAAAAACACCGCTATGGCCAAGAGCGCTGGACAAATGTGGGTTCACGGTATTGCTCCTAAATAGCTTTATCAGTGTGATTTACTAATTGTCCTACACTCACTGGGATTACTATGGTTTTCGAGGGTTTTCTGTAGTACTTGAGCGAATGCTATCCTAGTTCTATAAGGAAAGTTGATCCTAGCCGCAAATGGCAACGAAGTAATAGTAATTGCCCTCCTCCCCGCACAAGCATTTGCTTCTGGGGGTACTTCTCGTTTGGAGTATTGTGAGGGTGAGAATTATTATTTATTATTATTATTAATATTTTTGACGAAATTTGATTTTGCCTGATATAATTTTTATTTTCTTTTAAGCGAACTTTAAATGGCATACAAGTCTCCCCAACATAGAACTTTCCACATTCACAAGGAATTTTTTAATGCAATTTTTGAACGTTGTACCTCATTAATTTTTCTCCTATTGGGGATCATTTGAATGTCCATGTTGAAATCGATGATGAACTTGTTTTCCTTAAAGGGATGCAAAGTGTAGGTTTTGCTATGTCAACTTTTTTTTCTCACAGATTGGGTAACAATAACTTTAGGTAATGTTTCAGAAATCTTATGAAAATCAGATCAAAAAACAATTCTCGGGGAGTCTGGAGGGGGTGGTTTTTACCGAATTTTTTTTCCACGAATTCATCTGACATTATTTTGCTTTGCTAGAAACGACCTAGGATGGAGCCAAAACAATGTTAATTTGTAGTTTTTTGATTTGGTCAACGTTATACTATACTGATGATTGCCAAATAGCATGAAACAAGTGTACATGGTTACTACTCATTTTGAGTGCATTATCACTTTCTTATCTCTGCAAGCATGATTTCGTGCATCTGAGATTATTCTAAATGCCCTTGCTAGGACTGAGACAACAATGGGAAAGTATTTTCTTAAAGGAATTCGGAAGGATAGTTTTTGATTTTTAATATATAATTTTTACCTCGGATTTGTCAAAGAGTGCGTTTTCAAAACCTGTGGGAATGCTCTCTAGTCTCTAGGGATACTTTTTTGACCTGAATTTTTTTTTTCAAATACAAATGCGTACATTTTGAACATCCTTGCTAAAAACAGACGATAATCGATTGAAGAAAATGCAAAAGAGTAGTTTTTGACCTGCACATTTTCGTTTAACATAGATTCGTACATTTTCGACGTCTTTGCTAAAAATGGGTGAAGATACGTAATTTTTTTCGTTAAAAGGGTGCAAAGGGTAGGTTTTTCCTGTCAAGTTTTTTCACTGATGTAACAATACTTTAGACTTTCAGAAAATGTGAAAATCGAACCATAAACAATTCTCTCTAGGGGTATTTTTTACCCGACAATTCGTACATGTTGAACGCCCTTGCCCGAACCCGAAACAAGATCTAAACTATGAGAATCGGACTAAAACAATTCTCTCTGTTGTGCTTTTGACTGGCAAATTTTTTTCAAACACAAATTCGTACATATTGAACATCCTTGCTAAAAACAAAATCGGACCGAGAACAATGGAGTTATAATTTGTTTTAAAGGGATACAGGAGAGTATATTTTGCCCTGCTGGTGCAAAAACTATGAGAATCGAACTAAAACAGTTCTCTCTGGGCGTAGCTTTTGACTAGCAAATTTTTTTCGAACATAAATTCATAAATTTTGAACATCCTTGCTAAAACAGGCGATAATCGTGCGAAGAAAATGCATAGGGGTCGTTTTTGCTGTGCAATTTTTTTCAGCCATTTGTATAAGCGTAAACGGTCCAAAAATCTTGCCCATGAAATATTTTTTTTGGTTTCCTAAAAAAAAATTCGAAAGGTTTTGAATTTGTTAGAAGTTGTTTATATTTTTTCCTTCGTGAGAATATTTACAGAAAATATAAACGTAGCTTAGTGGTGGTAAATCCATTGAAGTGATATATTTTTTAAAATATAGAAGACCGTTAGTGCTTTTCTGTGACAGCTTCTCGAGTATGTTCTTTGATCTCAGCCCAGCCGTTTCTCAAAAAAAATCGAGAAAAAATTGTTAAGTCTACCAAAAGTTTATTTAAAAAAAACCTTTAAGAAGCTGTTTCAACTCTCCTTAATATAAAGTAGCTACTCACGAATATAGCTCCAAAACTGTATTCCAAGAAAACTCACACACTAAAATAATTAAATTGGTAAAGTCTGCACACAAAAAAAACTTCTCACTCCGAAACCGCACTGCTCAGACTGAAGGCTAAACATAAAAAAGTCAGTATCCAAGCCGCGGTTATGCAACCTTGCATTTTCTTAAGACATGTACGTGTATTTTTACAATGTAGCAATTTTCTGGAGTTAACTCTAAACAAAAGTATCTTGTTTCGAGAATCAAATAAATGTAATGGCTTGCTGAAACTAAAAACTAGTTTTCCGCTTTTATTTTTCTACTAAAAATGAATGCATTGCTATAAGCCGTGTAAAAAATGTCTTAATTTTATATAATTATTATGCCTAAAAACAACATGTCTCTGCTTGTCCAATTGATCGATTTTTTTATTTGAAGAATGAAAAGTGTTATGGATCCTAATTAATAATTTCGCTGCCCCGCTGGAAGACCCAATTTCTTTTGATATATTATCAAGCATCTTAAACTATTTTCTCCAAAACAGAAATGTAAAAACGGTGATATGCCAAAAATAATTATAAAAATAGAGTAGAAAATGTAATTGCTAGCTTAATTTGTGAAGCTTAGCTAATACAACACGTGAGATCCCGTTACTTGCTCCGGTTTTATATAATAAGAGTCCTGTTTTATATAAGAGTCTAAGTAAATTAATCGATAATCAAAGTCGAAATGTATTAAGTCAATATTGGGCAATATTTAGATTTTTCAATGTGAGATCCTGTTAAATAGTTTTTATATTTAATTGGAACACCTTAACTAGCAGAACGTTTTAAATTTTCAGGAGATTAAGGATTTTTTTGACTGTTGGAACACATTTTTTTTAAACCGGCGGTATGACGTCATATTTTGGATTTTTGGCACCTGGTTTTTTAATTTAAGAACCTGGTTTTTATTAGAACCTCTAGCAACAGATTTTAAGTCTAGTATTTTACATTATCGGGATACTATATTTCCGCAATATTTTCTATAAAAAAAAAATGTTTCCAGTGCAAAATTGATTTTTTTTTGGGACGTTTCATGTTTACATTAAAATGTCAACGCGTAAACAGCTTCGGACACAGTATTTTTCTCTAGAAATCTAGCAAATTTCCGTGGGCACTTAAACCAATTAACGGGGTCCCTTTTTCATGATTTTCACCTGTTTTTTCTACCATTTTTTAACGATTGAAAGAACTGGCATCTAAATTATCATGCGGGTTGGGGGGGGTTTGACAAACTAATATTAGCTGTCATCATTTTAGTTCATCTTGCTTTGCAACGTTTTGGGGACGGGTTGCTGGGCGAAAAACAATTTTAAACTGGAAACGTGTTGCACAAGATCGGATTTTGCAGCTAGTGGTACTAGTCTTGTTGATAATGACGTCGGGATATTTTTAAAAGTAAAAAACTGGTGAACTATCAATATTTGATATTTTAGCCAAGTAAAAGTAAAACGGGGCCTGGCTTTCTCGGATTGAAGTCGGGACCTTCTTTAAAATTTACTTACCTAAATTAGATGGTTATAAGCTCAACTAAAATTGGCTAATTTGTGTCAAAATTTAATACCCACTTTTCCTTTTGAGAAGCAGTCCTATTCTCTAAATATACGAATATATGTTTTTTTAAGTAACACATTTTTAGGTAGGTATTTAAGAAAATTTATACTCTCATATAATCAAATAATCGTGCTTCATCTTTATTCGACATCGTGCGAGCTCTCGAAACTAATACACATTTCAAACGACTGAAAGAAAGTACTTTTTTCCGAGGAATTACGTCACGTACATATTGCAAGCTAGAATATTTTCTATAGGTGTTAGGATTTTTATTAGTTGCGAGTCTCGACATGTCCCGGCGTCGCGGCTGGGTCAATGGTCGGTGAAAGCCGGGCACCTTCGGCACCCCCTCGCTGTCGGGGGTCTCGCGGCGGTTGGTCACGTTTTGACCACGTTTTAGCCCCCATAAGAAATACATGGGGAAATTGCGCTCGTAGCCCCATAGCTATACTACTAACGTACTATGTTTAAATGTGGTGTGAAATAACACTCAATTTAGTCGCAGCACTTTTATGAATCATACATCGAGCGACCGCTGCAAGTCCAATATAAACTAATTTAATATTTATGGATTACATGCGAAAGTGAAACTTTAAATTAAAACTCACAGTTGTTAAGATTTGAATGTTGATGGAACAAAAATGTTTATATAATAGGTATAAGAGAAATTTGCATTGAGATATAACTCAAGTTAGCCGGACCCGACCACTGCAAAACGTTCACGCTTGCATTCATCGGGAACCACCTCAGCTAAACAAACAGAGCAAATGTGATACAACTGAATGCTATTGAATTCAGCGTTAAATATCACAACTTAGTCACCATAATTTCAACTTAAGTTCAGAGAGCAATCATGAAACATGTAACTTTTGATGAAACTAGAAATCAAAGACATATTATGGTTGCATGGTCCTTTGCGTATCAAGAGGCTAGAAAATTACAAGACAAGAAGATCAAATACGATTCAAAGATAGAATAAAATTAATGGATCAAACTTTACATAGTGTGTTAAGTACTGTACATAGACAAAGAATATACATTTTAAGTAAATAAAACAAATGCAGTAGGCTAAAAGTAATTTTATTTAAAAAAAGTATTAACTACAAGGTTATTTAATAATAAAATTGTCTTTGTATAGTCATCTACTTGCGCAAATGGTCAGTTTCTACAGCAGGGGCCACTTTCCTAACCAAGAAGAGCATTTGGATCGTTTTTATATTTGTTGGCATTTTGAGATGTTTTTTGACCGCCAGATCACTTTCAACAGAAAGCTTTTACAGTTGTTGCAAATAAAACATATGTCGATGTTTCATTACGAATTGAAACCCACTCGTATTTCATACATGAATTTTTATAAACTCTTAGAGTTGCTTGAATTTAAAGTTTATATGAATAGAACCAGTCAGCATTGGGTTGCGAGAAATTATTAGGTAACGAGGTCCAGCTTACTAAAATCTTAATGTAAACTGTTTATTGCAGCTTCCGAAATCTAAGTCTGCGTATAGACTTGTGGATACGGCAAGCCTCAGTTAACGAATATGTAAATAAACGAGTGCGGGAAAATAAATTAGAGCAACGACTGCCGTTCGAATATTTCCAAAGTAAATATTTTTATGTTCTCCTAAAATCTATCGAAAACTAAACACCTGTTGACACTAAAAATATGTATACTATTTTACACGTTCCTTATTCATTGCTGAAATATTGAACAAAATTAAACACTGGCAAATAAAGCCATAGAGTTAAAAAAAATTTAAAGTCATAAAATGAACGTAACGATTAAATTCTCACCTTTATTTACTGTTGGTTAAAACCACAAGTTTCAGAAAATTATGAATAATTTCTCCTAAAAATGTTCTAGAAAAGTTATAAGACGTGCTTGTAGTGTCTTAATAAACGATAAAATTATAACTTTTATTTACTAGTAGGGTAAAAAGTTTCAGAACTTGTACTTTTCAACAATCTGTAAATAAAATTATTGTCCTTATTTGATTATGAGTAACATAGCATCGAATGAAATAATTTATATCTTAACGGACACGCGTGAATTTGAAGACAGCCAAGCGCTTGGAATTTAGCCCGCTCCTATAAACAAAAACATGTGCGGTCGTTAGACCTTTTACCGGCGGGGAACGATGCATTGGAATGGAAGTTTGGCTTATTTAATAATGTTACAGAAATATGAACACATTAACAGCAACAATTTTTGTTGTTGTCCAGCAACGGCTTTTGTAAGGCTGGAGGCGTCAGTGCAGCGGTTGGATCTATATAAATATATTGTCGCCGAGCACAACCCGATTTGAAACAAAACTGATGTCGTGCTTTATTTCATATTCACAGCACTTGTAAGCTGCTCTGTTTTAAGGATGATAAATTGAGTTTAAGGCGTGGTTTCTGTGACACTATATTAGGGTAAACTGTTGTAACTACATTATAAAACAGTTGATGTAGTTGATTTTGTTAAATGTAATAGTTGTATGTTAAAAAAAATTAGTTAAAAGGTTGTATCTGACCTGAAATAGGGAAAATGTATAACTTGAATTCCAAATCAATGTTTCAATGAATTTTAGAAGACTTTTGATTATGAACTTTCTTAATATAAACTAAACAAGATCAGCCTTAGACCATGTTTGAATAATATGATGTAAGTTGGTTTCTTACGAGGAACAAAACTTTAAAATATAAGAAGACTTCAATATTTTAAGTGCTAGTGCCTAGAAAGCAGGAGTGAAAAAACAGAAATGCAACGGTTTAGTATCATAGAATATCCGAAATAAGGTATCGCAGAATAACGGAGATAAGGTAACCTTGATTAATAGACTTAATTAGCGGTAGGTATAATGCTAGATTACATTTCTGGATGAATCAAACAGCAATACTAGGTAACAGGACTACTAAAATCATAGTTAATTTTAAGTTATAACATGCCTCTAAGTTTATAATAAATAATGAGTTTTTATTTTTTACACAAATAATTTGTTATATTTGAATATAAACATGAAACATGTTAAGAAAAAAGTCTCATTTCTACCATAAATTTGGGGTGGTGTTTTTAAATATTAATTACAAGACTAAATATACATATAAATTTGAAAACAAATGAATAACACGGTTGGTGAGAGCAAAATTATAAAACGTAAACGTAAAACTGTTAGAAACGACTATCTTCCATGACAGGGTAGAGATAATTTTGCCTGATGTACATAGCCATTATATTATACGATTTAATGACTAAAAATAACAACTGGTGGACGATGACCCAACTACGCAGAATTTTATAACTTTTACGGTGAAAATTGAGAGGTTATAAGTATAAAACTAGCCCGTTTTTAGTAAATTAAATTAGAAAGCCATCCGTCTTTAACATAGCAACATGTTTGAACAGCTTTATATTACCAATGTAAAAAGATGGACAACCCCGACAGATTTAGCTTCAAGTATTCAGATCCTAAGAGATGAACTACAAGCTTGTACTATAGATGCCCTACTAGAGTTAACCCAAAGAGTAGGGGGTGATATAGAATCGCATCGTCAACATTACGAAAAATATAAAAATGGGTTAACAGCCTGCAGAAGTTACCTGGATGGGAACATTTTGATAAATCAACTGTGTAACTTATTATTAAAATATGACTTGGTAATCTACTTAGACCATCTAAGTAGATTACCAAGTCATATTATATACAACAATTATTTTTACCTTTAGAATTAAGAAAATAAAAAAATGTATTCGTGTTCTGTTTGATAAACGTATGGAAAAACTGTAGAATTTTGTAGTAGCTGTGTACAGTGAGAAAATAAAACACTTTTGAAAAAGTTAAGTCTTTTATTTAAAATATTATCCATAGCAACAAATACAAGGAATTGAGTGGAGCTGCCTAAGTAAAATGTAGATTTCTCTTGTCATGTCTATTATTTAAGCATACATATCTAACATTGTATGTCATCTAATTTTTTACTATATCATTAATGTTAGAGGATTATGACAATGAATCCAAATTTTTGAGATGAGTTGTTTTGTGTTGGGTTCAAATAAAATTTTGTAGGAAAAACAATTAACGCAAACATTTTATTATGGGTATCTATACACATTGTTATAATTTATTTCTCCATAACAAATACAATTACATTTTTTAAAAAGTTGTTCTGAATTGGTGTTATAACAGAAAGCCTTAAGTTGATTATTTTTCTTAATATGATCCACTTGTCTTGATGCATATCCTTTTCGACGATATTCTTCGTGCGTAAAAACCAAATTGAGATTTTTTGGGTTGGTGTGTTTTTTTAAAGGATCAAAATCCATTTTTGACATTAGGGCAAGTGAAACAGGCTTAGCATTAACATACAATATATAGCACGATATTTTCCTATCTTGACTTCATTGCTCGAACATGTTTTTTGCAATACCATTTCTTCTTGTCTTATTTTGTTTACTGCTTGTCCACCAAAAAGAATCTGATCTCCAAGTTGTCGGTATTCTTAACTGTCTCCATTCCTACGTTGAATTATCTCTTTCAGGAAATTCAAACAATCTGTTTTGTGATAACTACATATTCAGAAAATTTGTAACATTAACTACCCCCACATTATTTAACTTTGCGATGTCTCTGAACGATTATTATTATTATTATCAACAAAATGCAGATTGTATTGTTGACTATTATAACATTAGATCATAGTATACAGTCAAGTCCCTATTCTTGGGACGGCGCCATTAATTGGGACAAAAACGGCGCATTTTTGAAGTCTTATAAAATGGCAACACTGCAACAAAGTCTCGCGAACGCCGCCGCGCGCGCTTCTTCTAGTCTCCCGTCAACCGCTGAGGCGAGTGCATGCGCGAGTTGTGATCACGGTAAGTACGGTTTCCCGCCAAAACTGGACCTTCGATATTTCGTTAAAATAACCCAACTAAAGTGCTCTGTAGATTAAAGGAAAATAAGTATACACTTTTCAAATTTTGGTATGTTATACTCTATACATATCTTCAACTGGTTTTCATAGTGTTAAATGTTTGCTTTTGTTTATTTTTTTTGTATTAATATTTTAGAAAAAATTGTGCAAAGTATCAAAACTTGGGACACTTGTCCCAAGTTTGGATGTGCTTACATATTATGATATTCTGATGTTCGGTCAGCGAATCCTACTTGATTTTGATATATATGTTTTTGTACCAGGTTGACCCAAAAAAGCACAATGGAGACTAGAAGGCTAGACAAAAGAAAATACCATGATTATTCAGAGGAACTGCTCCAAATTGCATTGACAGATATAAGAAGAAATAAACTCTCAGTAAGGCAGGCAGAAGAAAAATACGGGATATCTAAAAGTACGCTGAATAGAAAAATAAACAATAAACATCTACAAAAATATGGACGCCCACCCGTGTTTTCAGCAACGGAAGAAGCCCATATATCAAAATGCTTATCCTTGGCTGCAAAGTGGGGATATCCCTTGACAAAGAGAGACCTAAAGGAAGTAATTAAAAAAAGGTTGGATGGAAAAGGTGTCACAGAAAAACGTTTTATAAACAACAAACCGGGTAAAAAATGGCTAAAAGCTTTTTTAGCCCGCCAACAAGATTTATTAAAAACGAGACTTAGTCACAACATTAAGCGTGCTAGGGCAGGAATAACTCCAGAAGTGATCACAGAATATTTTAACGAATTAAAAGAGTCGCTTAAAGATATACCCCCAGAATCAATAATAAATTACGACGAAACAAACATGCAAGATGATCCCGGCAAAAAAAAAGTTATTGTTCATCGTCATTGTAAAAATCCAGAACAAATAAAAGACACAAGTAAGGCTGGTTTTTCGGTGATGTTTGCAGGATCTGCAAGTGGAAGCACACTACCCGTTTACGTAGTTTACAAATCTGCAACTAACTTGTACCATTCTTGGATGGAAGGCGGTCCGAAAAATGCCAGGTACAACCGATCGAAATCAGGCTGGTTCGAGGGACCATTATTTGAAGATTGGTTCATTACAGTGGCTTTACCTTACCTCAAAAAACTTGGAGATGGCCCCAAAGCTATTATTGGCGACAATCTGGCTAGCCACGTTTCCATTCGAGTGCTGGAATTGTGTATAGAGAATAATATCAAATTTCTGCTCCTTCCACCTAACAGTACCCATCTATGTCAACCCCTGGACCTTGCCTACTTTAGTCCGCTGAAGACAGCATGGAGAAAATTGCTAGATGAATATAAAAGCAAACATCGTGGTTCCATTGCAAAAGATATATTTCCTCGAAAATTGAAGCAGGTATTGGAAATTATAGAAAAAAGCTCCGCCCAAAACTTAAAAAGTGGTTTTGCAGCAAGTGGAATTTACCCCCTAGATCCATACCAAGTCCTAAAGCGTCTACCTCAAAAAGATGACACCAAAGAAAACTCCGAAGTTTGGACAAACAGCTTCGAAAGTTTTCTTAAACAAAAAAGGCAAAGTGAAACCCAAACTTTAAGAAAAAGAAAAAAAGTCACTACAGCCCCAGGAAAGAGTTTATCGGAACTAGATGTGGTGGAGAATATTAAAAAAGTAAGGACAGAAAAGAAAAAGAATGACGTTGCTGCAATCCCTGGGCCATCCAACGCACCTAATTTAAAAGTAAAAAAACGACTAGTTAAAACCAAGACTCTATATGACCTCTCTGGCTCAAGCGAAGACGAAGGTCATCTGTCCCTACATGATACCGACTCTGATGTAGATATGGAAGATTTTTCAGATTTTATAGAAGACAGGCGGGAACAAAGCAAAAAAAAATTCACAGATAACTTGAACAATAATTCAGACTACATGGCAGATATGGATGCGCAAACTAAAGAGAGTGCTGAAAAAATAGCCAGTGAGAAGCCCGATGGTGATAAAGCAATACTAGACAAGACTGAAGACATTTCTAACCCTAATTCCTACGATAAGACCGAGCAAGAAAAGACTGAAAGTAACGTGCAATTAGAAATTAAAGACTTTGTCATTGTGGACCTCAAATATAACGAGGGCACAAAAAAAGAATGTACCAAAGAGTTTGTGGGAAGAATTTTAAAAATTGACCGCGAACAAATTCTGTTGGACTTTATGCGAAAGTACAAAGGCTCCCACAACGTGTTTGTTTTTCCAGACATTGAAGACAGGCTATTTGTCCAAAGATCTCAAATAAAAAGAGTGATAAAACCCGTTAGCAACACTAGAAACACTATATTTACTTTTAACGATCTTGTTTGTTAACTTTTAAAATATTCTAAGTTTGTTAAAGAGTGGATATTTATTTTATTTTCGTTTGGAATAAACTTTTTTATTTTTTGCTTCAGTTTTTAATTTTTTGGCCCCCCAAAAAATTCAAAACACAAATATATGTAGGTATACATATTTTTAAAAATGTATTTTCCAGTCCCAAGTAAAGATTCTGACGCCCTAACTTGATTTAACAGGCTAATAACATAGGTGTCCCAAGTATGGGAACGTGCTCCTAACTTGGGACAAACAATAAAAAAAATAAAAACAAATATACAATAACTTTTTCTCAACAACAAATTTTTTCAAAGATATCTCTCACCATTCACCCAACTTTTGACGTTAATAGTTTTTCTACAGCACAACCCAGCGACTCACTGTGAACGGTTAAAGTTGAAAACCGTCCCAAGAATGGGGACTTGACTGTACAATAAAAATAAAAAATAAAATCAGAATTTTCGTTGATAATTAAAAAAAGCTAAAGTATTGCATGGGATTTGAACCTACGACGAAATAAATGATTTTTTCAGAGGCACGCGCCTTTATCGACTCGGCTATATCCGCTTTTGTAAGTTCTTGTCATGAGGTTGCTCATATCTGAAATAACCTGCAATGTTTTGCACTTTTCGCATTAAGTTTTGACAATGTTCCGCACCTCAGAACTGCATGCCAATCGGTAAATCGTCGTTTGGTAGTTCAAATTTATCATACAATATATTGGCATGCATTTGAAAATCGTTCGGAGACAACGCCTTTTCATGCAAACGGAAAATTGAATTGCACACCCTTCTGCACGCGAGCGGCGTTTAAAATTTTCTTCATTGGCACATTCACGGCATTTATATTCATATATATGATTGGCATGCATTTGAAAAACGTTTCATCTGACTGGTCGTCTACCGCCGGTCTATAAACCACACAACCACTTCAGTGCCGAGGTACATGTTATATATTTTTTGAAATCGCAAAAAATATTTTATTAGGCGAAAAAATAATCATAAGGGATCACCCGTGACGGGTGACCCGTCCATGAACCGACTGCGCCCGGCGTTGCTTGACTTTGACGATCGCTCTACCTAGGTCAAGTATAATGAGACACTTTCTGACAAAAAATCCAAACTGCTGCCTATTGTGCTGCCTCCGTAACAAATCTATTGATATTCAAACCTACTAAAATATTTATTCTGAAAGATTGCGACGCTATAGGTAACAATTTCGCAATTTGTACGAAAAGTTAAATGGGCCTTTATTGGCCGGGTTTTGAATATTTGGTCACTTTTGATGGACGATGGCTCCGCGTCTGACGTTTGATTTACATCTCGCCAAGGCCTACTTATTGAAAAAATCGTACAATAATGGGCTACTTCAGTGCCGATTTCTGAGCTTTTAATCACGATCTTGGGACACTTTACTGCCGATTTCAAGAAAGAAATATTATTCATTCATCAGACTCAAGACAGTAATATTGCTTGTTCTTATATGTTATTGTTACGGTGGTTGCCATTCAGTTTCTTTAAGTGCCCTAAGTGTACCTAAATCGTGTCTCAAATAAAGTATAGTTTTTTTAAATCTTATTTAATCGCAACCCCGTAACATGCATGTTACGCGGACCGAGCGGTAAATAACTTTTTAAAAAATTATTTTTTCACTTGGTTTTTATTTTATAATTATTACAAGAACCCCTTTTTTTACAATTGAACTGGATTTAATAATTGTTGGAAAAAATTGAACAATCGAACTGGACTGAACAATGAATGCTAATAATAATGATTGTCTGTTGTGTGTTACTGTTAACTATTGCCGCCGAATGGCATCAGAGGCTTTTATAGCCTTTTGGTGCTTGGTAAGGGAAATGCTAGAAGCGCGAGATTTTTCCAGAGAGTCTTGGAACGGATGTGGAGTCTGTGTAATAGAAGAAGTCGAAGTTTGCAGAAATTTAAGAAGCGTGATAACGTATTTATTTGAGACGTAGTTTCTGTGATTAGTTAGCGTATTTTCTGATATAACAATTGCTTTCCCCTTATTGAAAAAGATGATGCCATGCAGCAGCTTTTTATAATAATAATATAAAATATACAATAATTGAACAATATAAGGTTATAAAATAGTACCTAAGATAAGATAATAGGGCTATTGGTTACAATATAAAATAGTTACATAGGTTAGTATAAAACAATAACTAAATTGATAATAATAAGGCAAAAGTATCGGTTAATTATAGGACAGCTTAATACTAGAGACAAGTTTGTTTAGACTTAAGCTACGTTTTTATTAGTATTTAGTTCAACCTCCTCAAAGGTTTCATTTAGTTTTTCTTTAAAAGATCGTCTTTTCGACGGGATAAATCTTTGAAATATTTTATCTGTTTTTGGAGACTTCGGATTTTGGTTATCATTAGTGATTCTTATTTTAAAATCCTTAAAGCTACCTTTCTTTTTACATTTACAAAATATATACAATATGATCAATAATATTAATAAAACAATTACGAAGTAGGTGAACCAGGGGTAGTATTTTTGAGAATAAGGTTCGTTTATCAAGTCATCTAACTGTTTCGAATATTCATTAAGTTTATGTTTTGCAACGTCTAAATCTTCATAATTTATGTTGTTTATTTTTAAGGGCTTTAGTTTTGGAATTTGTGTCTGAATGTTATTTGGTAACTTTTCACAACATTCGTAAGGTACCATAATTGGATGAAAGCTATAATTTATGTTTGAGACTTCTCGATTTTGAGATTTTATATAAATATCACCAATATATGCAAAACAATCGTCCTTTAGAGTTAAAATATAGTTACTTTTAATGGTATCTGAAATAACCATGTTTTCTTTACATTTTATGGTGATAGGAGTTTCGTCTATACTTATTATTAACCAAACATTTTCTTGTAGGAATTGAACATTGTATCCTCTAAAATCTACGACCATGTTTTCACAGGTAGAGGGTAATTGCATTTGGAATTTAAATAATTGCGCTTCACACGCAGAACTGGAAACAACAGGTGTTGCTATTAAATGTTTACAAATTTTTATGTTGTCTTGTAAATCTTTACATTTGTCTATATCAGAAACAATAACAAATTTACTAGAATCTTCATTTCTTGCGATATACTTTTTCTCATTTGGAAATAGCATATGGTACAGTTGGGTTCGATTGTCTTTTATGGGAATAGGATATAAGCGGAACATTATGAAATTTTCTGGCTCTGTTAGTGGAATCTCTATTGCGAAGACTACCTTTGTGTCTGTCTGAAAGGCTTTGAGTTCAATTATTCCAAAATAATTTGAGATAAGAGTTGGAAAGACTGGTAATGGTAAGTGATTTCTTTGTAAATTTTCTGATATGTAACGTAATTGATTAATAAAATCATTTGGAGTTATAATTGAAGTGTGCATTATATTTAAACGAGAAAATGTAATTGAATTCAAAATATCGTTTAATGTAAGTTCAATAAAAGAATATGATGCCATTAGTTGTTCTGAAATTTCAAAAATTTGTAATTTTGATTCATAAAAACTTAAATCATCAACAATGTTATAAATACTTTCTTCAATTTTGATTATGTCTTCGTTAAACGTTTCTTCGTCTATCTGCAAATTTCTTAAAGTTTCATTGAAATTCTTTATAACCGATGTGGTTACTGAGATTTGATTTTTCATTAAATTTTCAATTCTAGTTTCATCTTTACTTATTTTTTCTATACAATCATTAAAATATTGTCCATCAGAAGCGTCAAGGTTACCAGTCAAGAATTTAAAAATACTTCCAATACCATTTACTAGACCACGTTTTGACCTGGTAGGCACGTCAAATTTTAATTCCTTAAATTTATTTTCTATATTGTTTGAAATTTGGTTTAAGAGGCTAAGATGAGTTTCAACTTCAGACTTAAAGGCTTTCATTCGATTATTAGGAGCTGATGCTAACCTATATAAATTTTCTAATATAACATTATTTTTCTCAAAATTTTCTTTAAGTGTTGCCGTATCTTTATAAGTTAAAATTGTCCATTTGTCATTCGAGATTTTTACATCAAATATTTCGTGATAGTATAAGCCTATAGTGTTTTTTATTGGTTCCAATTTGTATTGGTGATTTTCGAGGGGTATTCCTAAAATCATGGCACATTGTAACAATCTGAAAAGAGAAAATTTAAACTTGTATTATTGAGAAGGAATTAATTGCTTATTTTTCTTTTATTTTTCGAACTTTTTCCCGTTGTTCCTTTAAAAATCTATCTATTTCTGCTTCTAAATCTTCTGGAGTGATTTGTTCCGGTGGTATTTTGATTGGTGTATATTTTATAGTAATTTTATTATTTTCAACTACGCGTTCCCTCTTAAATTTCATTAGTTTTTCAAATTTTACTTTTCTTTGATTTTTATTTAAGGATATTTTTATTCTTTTAGGACCTATATACGGTTCGGATTCAAGTTGATCTCTTAAATTGATGATACATTGTAACGACCTGAAAGGAAAGGAAAAATGAAAAAAAAAATTTTTTATTCAACTTCTTGAGATTGTTTTTTGTTATCTTCATTCTCGTAGTATCTTTTTAGCATGTCAAAATTCACCTTACTAGTTTGCTCAGTGAGAGGGTTATAAATTAGAGCAGAATTCCTATAAATTTCTCGAATTTCGAAGGGGCCGTTAAATTTATTAGCTAATTTATTTTTGATTTGCGATTGTTTAACCCATACCTTTTCGCCTACATTGAATTCATGCTGTTCTGATATCGTTTTGTCGAAGCGCACTTTTGCTTTCTGCTTTTTAAGGTCTGTTCGAGCGCGTGCTATATTATAATAATGTTTCATTTTTGAACTCAGGTCACGCACGTATTTTGTTATCAGCTGTTCCTCGCTGTATAAGGTTTCTGGGTGTCTAGATGATGTGTGTCCGAATATTAATTCGTATGGAGTATAGCCGTGGGTGTTATTTATAGAGTTATTATAACACACGCATGCGTATGGGAGCAATTGTAAGGGGTGTTCACCTGGTGTTTCGAGGGTCATAGATCTAATCATTTCTAATAATGTGGCGTGAAACCTTTCAAGAGAACCGTTCGATTGAGGGTGATTTATAGACGAATATGTTAGTTTTATATTATACAATTTACAAAGGTCGCTCATAATTTGGTTATTAAATTCCTTACCGCTATCGCAGTGTATTCGCATAGGGGCACCGTAGTGTTGGATATAAAAAATGACTTTATCTGCCACTTCTCTAGCCGTTTTGTTCTGTAAAGGATATGCTTGGGTAAATTTGCTTAGTTCGTCCCTAATGGTTAGTACTAAATGTTTTGTGGGGATTTCTAAAATATCTAGGTTGATTCTTTCGAAAGGGGCCTTAGGCGTTTCCGTAATAACTAATGGATTTGATAAATTTTTTCGACATATTTTTGCCTTTTGACAAATCTCGCATCGTTTAATGAAATTTTCTACGTCTTTAGTAAGACCAGGCCAATTGTATTTTACTCGGATTCTTCTTATAGTCTCGTTAATTCCTCGATGGAAATTTGCTTTCCCTGAATGGTAATTGTCTATTATAATTGGTATTTGATCTTCGTCAGGTTTTTGAACTACGTCTTGACATACTACAAGGTTTAAATTAATTTCAGCGAATATATAGCTAAATATTTCGAAAATAGGTAGTTCTACGTTATTTTCTATGTGGTACGTTTTGGATTCTTCGAATACATGTTTACATTGAAATAATGATATGAATAAAACTTGAACAGCTGACTCGAAGTCATAGGGTAAAGGAATTAAATAATATTTTCGATTTTTGACTGACTGACTAGTTACGACGTTAACTTGATTTTGACTAAAGTCTGGGTTGAGTTCAAGAATATCTTCAAGAAGTTTTTCATGAAAATCAGTAATTTTGTCTTGCTGTAAAAATATAACAATATCCTTATGAGACTTATCTAATAGTTGAGAATTGGAGGATTGTATTTTAGAAAAATCTATTATTGATTGAGTTTTATATAAATTTATGAATCTTGTGAATTCTCTTGCTATAGTTTCTAAATCGACATTAATTTCTTCCCGCGGGTTTTCGACATTCGAAGGTCCTGCCAATGGACTTAAACCAGTATGAAATATGTGATTAATTTTAATCCTTGATAAAGCGTCTGCGTTTTTGTTAATTCTTCCAGGCTTGTACAAAATTTCGTAGTTATAGTCTTCCATTTTCAATCTCCATCTTGCTAAACGTGAACCGGGATCTTTTACATTAAATAAATAGGTTAAAGGACGATGATCAGTAACTAGTTTGAATTTTCTACCATAAATATATGGCCTAAAGGTCTTACATGCCCAGAGTATTGCCAAAAGTTCTTTCTCGATAGTACTGTATTTTGATTCTGCCGAGTTTAGAGTTCTGGAAGCATAAGCTATCGGGAGATCCTTTCCTATCGTTCCTTGTGACAGGACGGCTCCTACGGCTAAGTCTGATGCGTCGGTAGTGATTATAAAAGGTTCCTCAAAATTGGGATAAATTAAAATTGGACTTTTGGTTAAAATATCTTTAAGTTGAGAAAACGAATTTTCGCAATTTATATCGAAGTTAAATGGAACGTCTTTCTTTAGTAGGCTTGTCATTGGTTTTGCAATTTTCGCGAATTCTGGTATGAATCTTCTATAGTAGCCGGCTAGGCCTAAAAAGGATTTAATATCTTTTGGATTTTTAGGTTGAGGAAAATTTACTACCGCTTTAATCTTTTCAGGATTCGGTTTTACGCCATCTTTAGTTACGACATGCCCTAAGTATGCCACTTCTTTTCTTAAAAACTCACATTTATCCGGTTGAATTTTCAAATTCGCTACGCGTAGTCTATCGAATACTTCAGATATTCTAGAGATATGCTCTTTAATTGTAGCAGAGTAAATTATAATATCGTCCATATACACTAAACAACGTTCATTCTGTATACCTGTCAAAATATTATCTACCACCCTCTGAAACGTTGAGGGGGCGTTCTTGAGCCCGAATGGCATCCTAGTAAATTCAAAATGGCCGTTTTCTACTGAGAAAGCTGTTTTTTCTATGTCTTCTGTTTGTATTTCTATTTGGTGGAATCCGGAAGCTAAATCTAGGGTTGAAAAGTATTGACACCTGCCTAGTTGGTCTAAGAGATCATTTATATTCGGTAATGGATATTTATCGTCTATTGTGAGCTCATTTAATTTCCTATAATCTATCACAACTCGCCATTTTTGCTTATTACTGGCGTCCATTTTTTTTGGTACCACCCAAACGGGGGAACTCCATGGGCTAATTGAAGGTTTTATTATTCCTTGATCTAACATTTCTGAGATTTGCCTTTTAACTTCTGTTTTGTGAATGTGAGGGTATCTATAGGATTTTGTATATACAGGTTTTGCATTATTAGTGTCGATCCGATGTTTTATTTGATTAGAAAAGGTCAATCTATCTCTTTCGAGGTAGAAAATGTCAGAATATTCTAAACAAAGATCAGAAATTAACTGTTTTTCTTCTTGATTTAAGTGTCCTAACCTTAACTGATTCCGTATTTCATTTTCTCGATTAATTTCGTTAATATTTAGAATTGGAATAGAATTATTAGGTAAGGGATCGAAATCGCAAATTATTACTTCACATGGCACCGATTGAAATAAAAAGTTTATCATTTGTTTTATTTTATACCATTTTAATTTATCCAACCCACAAGCAATTTTCGGAAGCGCTAACCATTTGACATCATCAGCAAGAATTTTTTCTCGTAAGTCCTTAAGCGTAACCCATAAAGCATCGTAGTTTGGTTTATCGTTAAAATGTTTTTTCGTAATTAAATAGTACAGAAATCTATCATTATCTCTTAACATGGCCACTTGTCCTACCTTCTTATCTTGGTTGAAAAGTTCAGAAACATTACCAAATTTTTGTTTAAATATTCTAGCTATTCCGGCATTCATTTTGAAATCTTCAGAAACACAGTGTCCTATAGAATATTTCTCCGGAATTAAAAATAAATCTACCTTTATTTCTTTAATTGTATCCGGCATAAAATGTTTTGATTTTTTGAAATTCTTAAACTCTTCATCAGTTCCTAAATTGAATTTTTGATAGGGAAAATTAGGTTCAACATTTTCTATTGGTATTTCCGTTTCATCGCATGGTTCTATCTTAATATCATTAAATTTGACAGTTTGTTCAGTTTCATTACTATTTAGGATAGTGGTTAAAAATTCACCTTTTTCGTTTATATGAACGAGTGCATTTGGGAGATAGACTTTATTTATTTCTTGTCCGAGTATAATTGCATCGACGTCTGTGAATTTTGAAGTAGTCAGTTTACATATTTTCTCAACTCTTGGTTCGATTGTTACAGCATTTATATTTGAAGAAATTTTTTGTTCGGTTGTTTTATTTTCGTCAGTAGTAAAATATAGAGGGATTTGAGCGTAATTTGTAATAAGTTTTCGTCTTCCATAACTAATATCTGCGTCGAATCTCATAAGAAAATCATTTCCTAAAATACCGTCAAATTCTAGAGGGAGTTCAAAAACATAAATTTTATGAGGGATCTTTTGTTCACTCATAGGGACTATAACTGATTGAGTTATTAAATGTTCGTCATTCGATATGCCTTTTATTGTTATATTTTCCTGGTCGGAGTATTCTGAATAATTTTGGGCTACATGAGGTTTAATAATAGAAATTGATGCTCCCGAATCTATTAGAAGTTTATAATTTTGATTTGTACTTTTAATATAAATTAATCGTTCTTTAGGTACGACGTAAACACTTAGGTCAATTGGGTATTTTGGTTTATCGACAAGTTCTCGAAAGTTTTCTCTAAGTTCCGGTCCGAGGCTTGTTGAGGAAAATTTATGGGTTCTCGTCTGTCGTTAGGAATAGTCCTGGATGTGGAAGGAGTTGGTCTATGTGTCATCGATACGTAGTTTGTCCTTTGTGGGTAGTTATTACTCCGGTAATTATTGTCGCTGTTACTGGTGGATGGTCTTTCGTTATAGGAATTTTGTCTAGGATGGTAAGTACTATTTTGTCTAGGAGGATTATAATTATTTTGTCTAGGGAAATTAAAATTGTTCTGTCTAGGAGGGTTAAAGTTCTGGTTTTGTCTAGGGTAATTTGAAAAATTAGGACGAGATGGTCCTGGAGAGTTATTTTGAGTATAGAAATTCGTCTGTCTTTGCGAATTGTTATATTGTCTAGTACGGCATTCGTCAATCAAGTGTCCTGTCTTTTTACAATAGTTACAAACTTTAGTCGGCGTTTGTTGTGCAAATCTTTGCGTAGGTCTTGGGTTTGGATTTCGTGGTAAGGAAAATCTTTGGTTTTCGAAATATGATAATTGCATTTCCCTTTTAATTCTGGCTACCGCATCTACCATGTTAGTCGGATTACTAGCTCGAATGATCTGGCCTATTTTTGGTTCTAGCCCTGTTAATAGAGTGTTTAGAGTCATGTCTTCTATTAATTGGACTTGAGCTTGTTTTTGCGCTCGCGTCAAGTTTTGTTTTGAAATAGCCGATTGCATTTTGGAATCTAAATTTATTATTTTATTACAGAAAGTTAAGGGACTTTCTTGCGGGAGTTGCCTAAGCCTCTGAAGATCTTGAATTAAAGAATTTAGGTCTCTCGGGTCGCCAAAGTGGACTTGTAATAAATTAGAAATATCCGGCCATTCGTTAATATCCCGACTGTTAATCAGCTGGGCTGCGCGTCCGCGAAGTTGATTTTTTATTTTTATTACGAGAAAGGTAACTTGATCTTCTGTACAGATATCGTATGCCGTATTACAAGCATTGAGGAATGTATTAAGTGCAACTGAATCGCCGTCATATTCTGGTATTAGCATAAATATATCTCTTAAATCGTAGGAAATTTGTTCAGTAGTTTCGACAATAGTTTCGTTAGGGTCAACATTATCATCGCCTTGTCTTGACATCTTTAAAATTATTCGCGTATTATGAGAGAAAGTATAAAGCAATCACAAAAATAAAAATAAAATTACTAAGACTACCAAAGATTATCAAGAAATTATTAGAAATTGCCAAAAATTATTAAAAATATATCAAAAATTGCCAAAAATTGAAACAAAACACAATATCAAATAAAATAACTCACATTAGTGAAAACTTCTGCATCAGGAAGTAGCTCTGGAAGTCGATGTCGCCTCTCTGCCGAAAGTGGAGTAGTATACGTTGGCTCACGCTCGATGCGCTGCTACTAGTGCCTCCGCAACTTCGCCGGTTCCCAAGGGATATGCACCGTTGAAGTTGAATTTTCTTCTGCGACTGGAGTTTTATCTTGGAACTGGTTTTTCTTCTTTACTTTTCTTGAACTGGAACTTTTATTTTCTTCTTTTCTTCTGGAACTAGGACTTTATTTTCTTCTTATCTTCTGGAACTGGGACTTTTATTTTCTTCTTTTCGTTGAGACGTAGGTAAGGATTTGCAGGGTAATTTTTTTTTGAGCCCTTTTTGCAAAATCCCCAAGCTGCCACCAAATTTGTTACGCGGACCGAGCGGTAAATAACTTTTTAAAAAATTATTTTTTCACTTGGTTTTTATTTTATAATTATTACAAGAACCCCTTTTTTTACAATTGAACTGGATTTAATAATTGTTGGAAAAAATTGAACAATCGAACTGGACTGAACAATGAATGCTAATAATAATGATTGTCTGTTGTGTGTTACTGTTAACTATTGCCGCCGAATGGCATCAGAGGCTTTTATAGCCTTTTGGTGCTTGGTAAGGGAAATGCTAGAAGCGCGAGATTTTTCCAGAGAGTCTTGGAACGGATGTGGAGTCTGTGTAATAGAAGAAGTCGAAGTTTGCAGAAATTTAAGAAGCGTGATAACGTATTTATTTGAGACGTAGTTTCTGTGATTAGTTAGCGTATTTTCTGATATAACATGCATAATATTATTCATGTTGAATAATATAAAGCCACATGTCACAGACACAAGTGTGTTTTTTCTTTCCTGCAAATAAAAATATTGATAATTGCAGATCAAAATTTGATGACTTGTCGTATCAGGATGGCTTAGGTTCTATCCTACTAAAGGAATTCCGATCAGTAAAATACAACATCTGTGTACAAATTTCCCCCATGACTATTTTGGTTTCATTAGGTATGTTACGCGGACCGAGCGGTAAATAACTTTTTAAAAAATTATTTTTTCACTTGGTTTTTATTTTATAATTATTACAAGAACCCCTTTTTTTACAATTGAACTGGATTTAATAATTGTTGGAAAAAATTGAACAATCGAACTGGACTGAACAATGAATGCTAATAATAATGATTGTCTGTTGTGTGTTACTGTTAACTATTGCCGCCGAATGGCATCAGAGGCTTTTATAGCCTTTTGGTGCTTGGTAAGGGAAATGCTAGAAGCGCGAGATTTTTCCAGAGAGTCTTGGAACGGATGTGGAGTCTGTGTAATAGAAGAAGTCGAAGTTTGCAGAAATTTAAGAAGCGTGATAACGTATTTATTTGAGACGTAGTTTCTGTGATTAGTTAGCGTATTTTCTGATATAACAATTGCTTTCCCCTTATTGAAAAAGATGATGCCATGCAGCAGCTTTTTATAATAATAATATAAAATATACAATAATTGAACAATATAAGGTTATAAAATAGTACCTAAGATAAGATAATAGGGCTATTGGTTACAATATAAAATAGTTACATAGGTTAGTATAAAACAATAACTAAATTGATAATAATAAGGCAAAAGTATCGGTTAATTATAGGACAGCTTAATACTAGAGACAAGTTTGTTTAGACTTAAGCTACGTTTTTATTAGTATTTAGTTCAACCTCCTCAAAGGTTTCATTTAGTTTTTCTTTAAAAGATCGTCTTTTCGACGGGATAAATCTTTGAAATATTTTATCTGTTTTTGGAGACTTCGGATTTTGGTTATCATTAGTGATTCTTATTTTAAAATCCTTAAAGCTACCTTTCTTTTTACATTTACAAAATATATACAATATGATCAATAATATTAATAAAACAATTACGAAGTAGGTGAACCAGGGGTAGTATTTTTGAGAATAAGGTTCGTTTATCAAGTCATCTAACTGTTTCGAATATTCATTAAGTTTATGTTTTGCAACGTCTAAATCTTCATAATTTATGTTGTTTATTTTTAAGGGCTTTAGTTTTGGAATTTGTGTCTGAATGTTATTTGGTAACTTTTCACAACATTCGTAAGGTACCATAATTGGATGAAAGCTATAATTTATGTTTGAGACTTCTCGATTTTGAGATTTTATATAAATATCACCAATATATGCAAAACAATCGTCCTTTAGAGTTAAAATATAGTTACTTTTAATGGTATCTGAAATAACCATGTTTTCTTTACATTTTATGGTGATAGGAGTTTCGTCTATACTTATTATTAACCAAACATTTTCTTGTAGGAATTGAACATTGTATCCTCTAAAATCTACGACCATGTTTTCACAGGTAGAGGGTAATTGCATTTGGAATTTAAATAATTGCGCTTCACACGCAGAACTGGAAACAACAGGTGTTGCTATTAAATGTTTACAAATTTTTATGTTGTCTTGTAAATCTTTACATTTGTCTATATCAGAAACAATAACAAATTTACTAGAATCTTCATTTCTTGCGATATACTTTTTCTCATTTGGAAATAGCATATGGTACAGTTGGGTTCGATTGTCTTTTATGGGAATAGGATATAAGCGGAACATTATGAAATTTTCTGGCTCTGTTAGTGGAATCTCTATTGCGAAGACTACCTTTGTGTCTGTCTGAAAGGCTTTGAGTTCAATTATTCCAAAATAATTTGAGATAAGAGTTGGAAAGACTGGTAATGGTAAGTGATTTCTTTGTAAATTTTCTGATATGTAACGTAATTGATTAATAAAATCATTTGGAGTTATAATTGAAGTGTGCATTATATTTAAACGAGAAAATGTAATTGAATTCAAAATATCGTTTAATGTAAGTTCAATAAAAGAATATGATGCCATTAGTTGTTCTGAAATTTCAAAAATTTGTAATTTTGATTCATAAAAACTTAAATCATCAACAATGTTATAAATACTTTCTTCAATTTTGATTATGTCTTCGTTAAACGTTTCTTCGTCTATCTGCAAATTTCTTAAAGTTTCATTGAAATTCTTTATAACCGATGTGGTTACTGAGATTTGATTTTTCATTAAATTTTCAATTCTAGTTTCATCTTTACTTATTTTTTCTATACAATCATTAAAATATTGTCCATCAGAAGCGTCAAGGTTACCAGTCAAGAATTTAAAAATACTTCCAATACCATTTACTAGACCACGTTTTGACCTGGTAGGCACGTCAAATTTTAATTCCTTAAATTTATTTTCTATATTGTTTGAAATTTGGTTTAAGAGGCTAAGATGAGTTTCAACTTCAGACTTAAAGGCTTTCATTCGATTATTAGGAGCTGATGCTAACCTATATAAATTTTCTAATATAACATTATTTTTCTCAAAATTTTCTTTAAGTGTTGCCGTATCTTTATAAGTTAAAATTGTCCATTTGTCATTCGAGATTTTTACATCAAATATTTCGTGATAGTATAAGCCTATAGTGTTTTTTATTGGTTCCAATTTGTATTGGTGATTTTCGAGGGGTATTCCTAAAATCATGGCACATTGTAACAATCTGAAAAGAGAAAATTTAAACTTGTATTATTGAGAAGGAATTAATTGCTTATTTTTCTTTTATTTTTCGAACTTTTTCCCGTTGTTCCTTTAAAAATCTATCTATTTCTGCTTCTAAATCTTCTGGAGTGATTTGTTCCGGTGGTATTTTGATTGGTGTATATTTTATAGTAATTTTATTATTTTCAACTACGCGTTCCCTCTTAAATTTCATTAGTTTTTCAAATTTTACTTTTCTTTGATTTTTATTTAAGGATATTTTTATTCTTTTAGGACCTATATACGGTTCGGATTCAAGTTGATCTCTTAAATTGATGATACATTGTAACGACCTGAAAGGAAAGGAAAAATGAAAAAAAAAATTTTTTATTCAACTTCTTGAGATTGTTTTTTGTTATCTTCATTCTCGTAGTATCTTTTTAGCATGTCAAAATTCACCTTACTAGTTTGCTCAGTGAGAGGGTTATAAATTAGAGCAGAATTCCTATAAATTTCTCGAATTTCGAAGGGGCCGTTAAATTTATTAGCTAATTTATTTTTGATTTGCGATTGTTTAACCCATACCTTTTCGCCTACATTGAACTCATGCTGTTCTGATATCGTTTTGTCGAAGCGCACTTTTGCTTTCTGCTTTTTAAGGTCTGTTCGAGCGCGTGCTATATTATAATAATGTTTCATTTTTGAACTCAGGTCACGCACGTATTTTGTTATCAGCTGTTCCTCGCTGTATAAGGTTTCTGGGTGTCTAGATGATGTGTGTCCGAATATTAATTCGTATGGAGTATAGCCGTGGGTGTTATTTATAGAGTTATTATAACACACGCATGCGTATGGGAGCAATTGTAAGGGGTGTTCACCTGGTGTTTCGAGGGTCATAGATCTAATCATTTCTAATAATGTGGCGTGAAACCTTTCAAGAGAACCGTTCGATTGAGGGTGATTTATAGACGAATATGTTAGTTTTATATTATACAATTTACAAAGGTCGCTCATAATTTGGTTATTAAATTCCTTACCGCTATCGCAGTGTATTCGCATAGGGGCACCGTAGTGTTGGATATAAAAAATGACTTTATCTGCCACTTCTCTAGCCGTTTTGTTCTGTAAAGGATATGCTTGGGTAAATTTGCTTAGTTCGTCCCTAATGGTTAGTACTAAATGTTTTGTGGGGATTTCTAAAATATCTAGGTTGATTCTTTCGAAAGGGGCCTTAGGCGTTTCCGTAATAACTAATGGATTTGATAAATTTTTTCGACATATTTTTGCCTTTTGACAAATCTCGCATCGTTTAATGAAATTTTCTACGTCTTTAGTAAGACCAGGCCAATTGTATTTTACTCGGATTCTTCTTATAGTCTCGTTAATTCCTCGATGGAAATTTGCTTTCCCTGAATGGTAATTGTCTATTATAATTGGTATTTGATCTTCGTCAGGTTTTTGAACTACGTCTTGACATACTACAAGGTTTAAATTAATTTCAGCGAATATATAGCTAAATATTTCGAAAATAGGTAGTTCTACGTTATTTTCTATGTGGTACGTTTTGGATTCTTCGAATACATGTTTACATTGAAATAATGATATGAATAAAACTTGAACAGCTGACTCGAAGTCATAGGGTAAAGGAATTAAATAATATTTTCGATTTTTGACTGACTGACTAGTTACGACGTTAACTTGATTTTGACTAAAGTCTGGGTTGAGTTCAAGAATATCTTCAAGAAGTTTTTCATGAAAATCAGTAATTTTGTCTTGCTGTAAAAATATAACAATATCCTTATGAGACTTATCTAATAGTTGAGAATTGGAGGATTGTATTTTAGAAAAATCTATTATTGATTGAGTTTTATATAAATTTATGAATCTTGTGAATTCTCTTGCTATAGTTTCTAAATCGACATTAATTTCTTCCCGCGGGTTTTCGACATTCGAAGGTCCTGCCAATGGACTTAAACCAGTATGAAATATGTGATTAATTTTAATCCTTGATAAAGCGTCTGCGTTTTTGTTAATTCTTCCAGGCTTGTACAAAATTTCGTAGTTATAGTCTTCCATTTTCAATCTCCATCTTGCTAAACGTGAACCGGGATCTTTTACATTAAATAAATAGGTTAAAGGACGATGATCAGTAACTAGTTTGAATTTTCTACCATAAATATATGGCCTAAAGGTCTTACATGCCCAGAGTATTGCCAAAAGTTCTTTCTCGATAGTACTGTATTTTGATTCTGCCGAGTTTAGAGTTCTGGAAGCATAAGCTATCGGGAGATCCTTTCCTATCGTTCCTTGTGACAGGACGGCTCCTACGGCTAAGTCTGATGCGTCGGTAGTGATTATAAAAGGTTCCTCAAAATTGGGATAAATTAAAATTGGACTTTTGGTTAAAATATCTTTAAGTTGAGAAAACGAATTTTCGCAATTTATATCGAAGTTAAATGGAACGTCTTTCTTTAGTAGGCTTGTCATTGGTTTTGCAATTTTCGCGAATTCTGGTATGAATCTTCTATAGTAGCCGGCTAGGCCTAAAAAGGATTTAATATCTTTTGGATTTTTAGGTTGAGGAAAATTTACTACCGCTTTAATCTTTTCAGGATTCGGTTTTACGCCATCTTTAGTTACGACATGCCCTAAGTATGCCACTTCTTTTCTTAAAAACTCACATTTATCCGGTTGAATTTTCAAATTCGCTACGCGTAGTCTATCGAATACTTCAGATATTCTAGAGATATGCTCTTTAATTGTAGCAGAGTAAATTATAATATCGTCCATATACACTAAACAACGTTCATTCTGTATACCTGTCAAAATATTATCTACCACCCTCTGAAACGTTGAGGGGGCGTTCTTGAGCCCGAATGGCATCCTAGTAAATTCAAAATGGCCGTTTTCTACTGAGAAAGCTGTTTTTTCTATGTCTTCTGTTTGTATTTCTATTTGGTGGAATCCGGAAGCTAAATCTAGGGTTGAAAAGTATTGACACCTGCCTAGTTGGTCTAAGAGATCATTTATATTCGGTAATGGATATTTATCGTCTATTGTGAGCTCATTTAATTTCCTATAATCTATCACAACTCGCCATTTTTGCTTATTACTGGCGTCCATTTTTTTTGGTACCACCCAAACGGGGGAACTCCATGGGCTAATTGAAGGTTTTATTATTCCTTGATCTAACATTTCTGAGATTTGCCTTTTAACTTCTGTTTTGTGAATGTGAGGGTATCTATAGGATTTTGTATATACAGGTTTTGCATTATTAGTGTCGATCCGATGTTTTATTTGATTAGTAAAGGTCAATCTATCTCTTTCGAGGTAGAAAATGTCAGAATATTCTAAACAAAGATCAGAAATTAACTGTTTTTCTTCTTGATTTAAGTGTCCTAACCTTAACTGATTCCGTATTTCATTTTCTCGATTAATTTCGTTAATATTTAGAATTGGAATAGAATTATTAGGTAAGGGATCGAAATCACAAATTATTACTTCACATGGCACCGATTGAAATAAAAAGTTTATCATTTGTTTTATTTTATACCATTTTAATTTATCCAACCCACAAGCAATTTTCGGAAGCGCTAACCATTTGACATCATCAGCAAGAATTTTTTCTCGTAAGTCCTTAAGCGTAACCCATAAAGCATCGTAGTTTGGTTTATCGTTAAAATGTTTTTTCGTAATTAAATAGTACAGAAATCTATCATTATCTCTTAACATGGCCACTTGTCCTACCTTCTTATCTTGGTTGAAAAGTTCAGAAACATTACCAAATTTTTGTTTAAATATTCTAGCTATTCCGGCATTCATTTTGAAATCTTCAGAAACACAGTGTCCTATAGAATATTTCTCCGGAATTAAAAATAAATCTACCTTTATTTCTTTAATTGTATCCGGCATAAAATGTTTTGATTTTTTGAAATTCTTAAACTCTTCATCAGTTCCTAAATTGAATTTTTGATAGGGAAAATTAGGTTCAACATTTTCTATTGGTATTTCCGTTTCATCGCATGGTTCTATCTTAATATCATTAAATTTGACAGTTTGTTCAGTTTCATTACTATTTAGGATAGTGGTTAAAAATTCACCTTTTTCGTTTATATGAACGAGTGCATTTGGGAGATAGACTTTATTTATTTCTTGTCCGAGTATAATTGCATCGACGTCTGTGAATTTTGAAGTAGTCAGTTTACATATTTTCTCAACTCTTGGTTCGATTGTTACAGCATTTATATTTGAAGAAATTTTTTGTTCGGTTGTTTTATTTTCGTCAGTAGTAAAATATAGAGGGATTTGAGCGTAATTTGTAATAAGTTTTCGTCTTCCATAACTAATATCTGCGTCGAATCTCATAAGAAAATCATTTCCTAAAATACCGTCAAATTCTAGAGGGAGTTCAAAAACATAAATTTTATGAGGGATCTTTTGTTCACTCATAGGGACTATAACTGATTGAGTTATTAAATGTTCGTCATTCGATATGCCTTTTATTGTTATATTTTCCTGGTCGGAGTATTCTGAATAATTTTGGGCTACATGAGGTTTAATAATAGAAATTGATGCTCCCGAATCTATTAGAAGTTTATAATTTTGATTTGTACTTTTAATATAAATTAATCGTTCTTTAGGTACGACGTAAACACTTAGGTCAATTGGGTATTTTGGTTTATCGACAAGTTCTCGAAAGTTTTCTCTAAGTTCCGGTCCGAGGCTTGTTGAGGAAAATTTATGGGTTCTCGTCTGTCGTTAGGAATAGTCCTGGATGTGGAAGGAGTTGGTCTATGTGTCATCGATACGTAGTTTGTCCTTTGTGGGTAGTTATTACTCCGGTAATTATTGTCGCTGTTACTGGTGGATGGTCTTTCGTTATAGGAATTTTGTCTAGGATGGTAAGTACTATTTTGTCTAGGAGGATTATAATTATTTTGTCTAGGGAAATTAAAATTGTTCTGTCTAGGAGGGTTAAAGTTCTGGTTTTGTCTAGGGTAATTTGAAAAATTAGGACGAGATGGTCCTGGAGAGTTATTTTGAGTATAGAAATTCGTCTGTCTTTGCGAATTGTTATATTGTCTAGTACGGCATTCGTCAATCAAGTGTCCTGTCTTTTTACAATAGTTACAAACTTTAGTCGGCGTTTGTTGTGCAAATCTTTGCGTAGGTCTTGGGTTTGGATTTCGTGGTAAGGAAAATCTTTGGTTTTCGAAATATGATAATTGCATTTCCCTTTTAATTCTGGCTACCGCATCTACCATGTTAGTCGGATTACTAGCTCGAATGATCTGGCCTATTTTTGGTTCTAGCCCTGTTAATAGAGTGTTTAGAGTCATGTCTTCTATTAATTGGACTTGAGCTTGTTTTTGCGCTCGCGTCAAGTTTTGTTTTGAAATAGCCGATTGCATTTTGGAATCTAAATTTATTATTTTATTACAGAAAGTTAAGGGACTTTCTTGCGGGAGTTGCCTAAGCCTCTGAAGATCTTGAATTAAAGAATTTAGGTCTCTCGGGTCGCCAAAGTGGACTTGTAATAAATTAGAAATATCCGGCCATTCGTTAATATCCCGACTGTTAATCAGCTGGGCTGCGCGTCCGCGAAGTTGATTTTTTATTTTTATTACGAGAAAGGTAACTTGATCTTCTGTACAGATATCGTATGCCGTATTACAAGCATTGAGGAATGTATTAAGTGCAACTGAATCGCCGTCATATTCTGGTATTAGCATAAATATATCTCTTAAATCGTAGGAAATTTGTTCAGTAGTTTCGACAATAGTTTCGTTAGGGTCAACATTATCATCGCCTTGTCTTGACATCTTTAAAATTATTCGCGTATTATGAGAGAAAGTATAAAGCAATCACAAAAATAAAAATAAAATTACTAAGACTACCAAAGATTATCAAGAAATTATTAGAAATTGCCAAAAATTATTAAAAATATATCAAAAATTGCCAAAAATTGAAACAAAACACAATATCAAATAAAATAACTCACATTAGTGAAAACTTCTGCATCAGGAAGTAGCTCTGGAAGTCGATGTCGCCTCTCTGCCGAAAGTGGAGTAGTATACGTTGGCTCACGCTCGATGCGCTGCTACTAGTGCCTCCGCAACTTCGCCGGTTCCCAAGGGATATGCACCGTTGAAGTTGAATTTTCTTCTGCGACTGGAGTTTTATCTTGGAACTGGTTTTTCTTCTTTACTTTTCTTGAACTGGAACTTTTATTTTCTTCTTTTCTTCTGGAACTAGGACTTTATTTTCTTCTTATCTTCTGGAACTGGGACTTTTATTTTCTTCTTATCTTCTGGAACTGGGACTTTTATTTTCTTCTTTTCGTTGAGACGTAGGTAAGGATTTGCAGGGTAATTTTTTTTTGAGCCCTTTTTGCAAAATCCCCAAGCTGCCACCAAATTTGTTACGCGGACCGAGCGGTAAATAACTTTTTAAAAAATTATTTTTTCACTTGGTTTTTATTTTATAATTATTACAAGAACCCCTTTTTTTACAATTGAACTGGATTTAATAATTGTTGGAAAAAATTGAACAATCGAACTGGACTGAACAATGAATGCTAATAATAATGATTGTCTGTTGTGTGTTACTGTTAACTATTGCCGCCGAATGGCATCAGAGGCTTTTATAGCCTTTTGGTGCTTGGTAAGGGAAATGCTAGAAGCGCGAGATTTTTCCAGAGAGTCTTGGAACGGATGTGGAGTCTGTGTAATAGAAGAAGTCGAAGTTTGCAGAAATTTAAGAAGCGTGATAACGTATTTATTTGAGACGTAGTTTCTGTGATTAGTTAGCGTATTTTCTGATATAACAGGTATATACGCGAGTTCGTATTTACTACACACTTAAATTTGCGAAAAGGGTATTAAGAACCCATCAAAGACAAAATGAAGAAAATCGAAAACTTACAATTCTGCAAAATTTGTAAACTATGTAAATAATTTTGTTTGCTCTAGACACTTATGTATATTTTTACGTTATAATGTTATATTTTATCTGGAAAACACCGTTTTTAAGTAAAATTACCACGTTACTACGAAATACGTCGAATATCATATTTTTAATCACGACAAATAATCAGTGGCTGCCCGTCCATATGGGTTCTGGGGTTAGAGCCCCCACTGGAAAATGGGAAAAATAATTTTGTTCCGCGACTGCTATATTAATATTTTACTTCCTTGTTCCTTCCTAATTAAATTGCCGCAACGCCCGCCGCCGATAAGGTAGTATGTATACTATTTAAGGGCCTGCAACGGATATCTTATGTTATCTGTGCTTATAGTAACGTAAAATCGTCGCCTAGCGGCTACGAATATTTAAGCAGTAAAAACGTAAAAACTTCTCGCTGGGAGTGTACCGCCGCCCGCGTGGCCGGCCCCCACTGCCCCTTCCTCGCTGAATTGGTATCTATCTAGCCTTGTTCGAACTTGTAGAGAGAGAAGAGCTCGGAAATTTTTGTTGGCCAGGAATAAGCTCTTAAAACCGCTGCCGCAGTCGAAAGTTTTTGTCGGCTTTCGAAACATATGAGTCACAAGAGCCCATCACTTAGCTCGGTCAATTCGTTAAAGAGTGCTCACATTAAAAACAGTTAAATGAACACTGCTGCTATGAGAAATGAAACAGTGACAGTACGGGTTTCCGGATAACGCTCGCTTGTTTACAGTCTCTATATAGTATAAACAGGATATAAATACCGTGATGGCTGTACCTACAGTTTATTTAAGCTAGTAAATGCTTTTATCCCAAGAAATTGACAAAATTAAAGTGATGCATATGGTTATAGCTCCTCCAAAAAGTTTTATGTCTCTTAACAATCTAAATAAGAGGCATGTGTGAGTTGTGGTAAAAAAATTTTTCTATGTTGAATATAATCAACAATTTGATTTGGGGGAGATCGCTGGAGCATAAGACGTTGTAAATAAAGAATGTTATGAAAAAACCTTTATGTGAGTAAATTTTAATTTTCTGAAGTGTAATTATGTTTTAAACCCCGATCTAATTGACATTGATTACGATATAGACGTATTTTGAACTCATTTTAATAGTAATAAGTTGCTAGCTGACCTGTATATAAGAACATATTTTTAAATAAGAACAATGTAAAATGGTTAGTTTGCAGTTTTATTGTACCTGTGGAAAATATACCTAGTACTTATTAAATTATAAATTCAAATAAAATAAATAATTACTCATATAATTTGAGAGAGAAAAACTAGTTATAAGTGAAAAAATTGGAAAAATGTACTTGGTAGCACCATATAAAATTATATTTTTACCAGAGTAATACACAGAGTGTAGTAAATTACATGAAATTTAAAACTATTAATACTTTGATTAAAAAAGTTCTATACACTATATTAAAAACCTATGTATAGCGCTGTTTCAAACGATCGCCTCTGATTCCACACGATGAAATAATGCAGAATCTTTTATAAAATAAAAACATTTAAATCTGTTACAATGAATATTCAAAATAAAATATTTCTTTGTTAGGTCTCTCTAATTTGATAAGTTCACATGGCATATTTCCATACATTTTCCTAAGAAAAGCGAGTCTAAAAAAAGTAGGCAAGAGTATTTGGTATACCTTTTGTTTGAAATGAAGTCCATGGCTAGTTGTAGTGTAAGCAAAAAACGCATTAGAATTTTCAGTTTTTTCTTTATATGGTATGTGGTTGGTTCGCTTTGGAGCTAAAAATTTTCTATTTTCATTCTTGCATATGTTACACAATTCTCTTCCAAAATAATATCTAGAATTTTCGCAGTCGGTTGATCATCCCATAATTCTAAAATAGTGTTTATTCTTCTACAATTCATCTAATGGTCTGTGCAGTGAACATACAATTTTCTTCATGTGCATTTAAATTTCATGTTATCACAAACAAATCTATAATCTAGAAAATATTCTCTCCAATTTAAAAAGGAAACATTGATTTACCAACCTTTCACTTAAAAAGGACGTATTACTCATAAATTTTTATTTTGCATTTTCTGTATAAAATTAATACTGACAATTTTCTATTCTTAGTGTACCATTTTCCTAGTGTACCATTTTCTTCAGGTGCATTTAAATTTCATGTTATCACAAATTTACCTATAAAATCTATGTTAATAGGATAAAGCTGCTAAATACTGTACGCAATAGTTACCGTAAAAAGAAGGTAAATATACCAATAACCACAGAATACCCCTATAAACTATAATAACTTGTCATTTTTTTTTTCATCGAGTAGCGCCACTTCAGTCCGTAAAAACAATGAAATATGACGTCATGCTCGGGTCTTTAATATAGTGTTGGTCCAGGTTAAACGTAGATCGGCAAATACGATTCATTAAAATTTGCTAAGAGAAAAATTTTTAGTAAGACATTTTGGTTTCTCCCTACATCAATTTTATTATCAAATATTACTCTGTTTTAAAGTCCTTTTTTGGATACATTATGAATTATTATCTTGTACTATTTTTTAGTACCTTTGCAGATGAACGTTGGAAAGTTTTTGACTAAGCTTGTGATTAACGTCCATGAAGGTTTTTAAAATAAAAAACGACTATGAAAACTTGACAAGTATGTAGAGAGCTCTTTTTATTTCCGAGATAGCTGACTACGACATTCATAATATGTATTATTTAACGCTCCTTGAGTAATATGAGAAAATACAATTTTATGTCATATTAGCTCATATAGGTAATCATTATGAAAACTATTCAAATTTCTGTTAGGTACATTTGTACAAACTGTATGAATTAAAATTTATTTTGTTTTTTTATTATTTCAGAGGTGTATTTCTTATTTTAAAGGTTGGTATTTTTTTTTCATGGTTAACAATTTTTACTGTCAGAGTAACACCGGTTTGATTCAAGTTTTACATTTTTAGTTGAATATTTCAACCCATAGAGTATTCCCAGAACACTCTATACAAAATACTAGATGTTCACTCTTAACAAATTTTACATAAAAGTGACATTCCCTATTTTTTAAGTCTTTTGTGTATAAAAACTTTTACGGTTGTTATTTTAAGTTATTTCTTCAAATGTTACCATCAGTCTTAACGTTTGAGAGAGGGTATTGGGTAATTGTGAAATACATTTATTTTGTAATTCGAACATAATATCAGAGGAGATAGGCAGTTTGTATACCTAGATCAGAGACTTGTTGTCATAATTAAAGTATTTGTTTCAAATGCAAACTTAAATAGTTTTGAAAATTTGATTAAGATTAAACCTACAAAAATATTTCTATTAGATGCCATATGTTACTAATAAGTGTAATAGTTAAGTCAACGCGGCTGTTGATGAAAAAGACATATTACATCTAGAGACATCAAAACATAGTCTTGTGGTATCTTATCTTGTAGATGTGTCATTATTTCAAAAAGTCCTTTGTATAATGTTATTTTTTTATGAAAGCGTTATTTAATATCTATGATAAATATTTTGTTAAATTTTAGACTGGTGAACTAACAAAGCTAACTATTTGTCACATTTCAACATGAGTGTAACTTAATTCCCCATATGAGCAAAAATATCTTAATTTTACAGTGAACGGTTATAATTTGATAACTTTTTTAACATCAGGTCCTAAAATGTATAGGTAATAATTAGTAAACGAGTGTAACTTAATTCCCATATGAGCAAAAAATATCTTAATTTTACAGTGAACGATTATAATTTGATAATTTTTTTAACATCAGGTCCTGAAATGTATAGGTAATAATTAGTAAACAAAATTGAAACGAATATATTAAAATTATCAAGGGTTTAATGTTGCAACCGAAATTTCCAAAATTTTGCTGGCAGCCTGTACTATTGACCCCAACTGCGGGTATTTTACGTAGACTTATAGACACTTCTTAAAACTATTTTAACAGGTAGGTATAGAAGACAATATCCAAAGGAAATAAAGAGTTTTTACATACATACAATTTTATGTTAAAAATATAGGACAATATATTATAATTATTCAGTCTGTAACATTAAGAAGCTATACCTATAGGTACCTACTTACGTATTGTCATATACATGTGAAAATAAGAATAATATAAACATAACTTATGTGTCATAAATGTAACCGTTGTATGTACAGAGCGACTAAGTGTGAGCACCGAAAAAAAGAAACAAAATGAAATTTTTAGATCACAAATAATGAAAATATGGTTTTTAGTGTTACATAAGCATATCCAACGCACTATACACCATGAACTAGTCGACCTTTAGAACTGTCTGTGTTTTTTATCATGATGGCTGGCGCGAAGTCACAGTGCTGCAGAACACGTAAAATAAAAACTATCTACTGTATACGGAATAGTATCGCTTGCCCAAATGTGAACTTCAATGTGAGGTGTGGGGTGTAGTCGCACGCTCGAACTAAAATTATTGGTTGAATACTTCTATAATTTCATTTCCTTAATATGAATGATGTACTTGGATATAAATATAAACTAACAATAACAGTTGTTTCTTTTAAGATAATGCCGTTAATATTTCAATTCTTAAAACTGTTTTGATCCAAGAACTAGGTATACATATTTATTACTTCTGTTTGAATATAATGTTATTTTCAAATTTGGCTTCTGATGGTAATTATACAAATATATAATTTAGAGAAAAAGGTTCAGCTTCTCAATATACAAGATGCTGTGAAAGTGCATTTAAAATGAGAAAATATTCTCTCTAATTTAAAAAGGAAACATTGATTTACCAACCTTTCACTTAACGTATTACTCATAAATTTTTATTTTGCATTTTCTGTATAAAATTAATACTGACAATTTCTCATACAACGAAACCAAAATAGTAATTGTGCCTCCCACGTACAAGCTGCTTCTGGGTACTCTGGTTGAGAATTGTTTACAAATTCTACCTCACTTCTGTGTCATTGTAAATCTCTGTGTTGTAAACAGTGCGTCCAGATGCACAGTTTTATCCATATCTTCAATTTAATTGTACACAACGCAGGCTCGATGCATCGCAAACATAAATAGAAGTTGAACAGTTATTTAAAGTGGCATCCTCGGTTATGCTTAAGCAACCATAATTTAAAATAAGAATCAGCCCGCCTTAGTGTCATTAAAGTGCTTACGCTTAAATGATGACGTTACTTTAGTGGAAAAGGCCGACTACAGGTATGATACCGTAAATTGTAAACTACATTCATTTGTGAGCGTACTTAAAAAATTACAATACGTTGGTACAGGTCCGCGCGCGTAAGCAAGTAAACCGATTAAAGTGAAACTGTTATAAAGTAGCAAATAGTTGCCCATTATAAATGTTAAAACTAAGTGCTACAGGAGAGCAAAATATACTGTCTGAAACCTCAAATATGACCCTAAGGATTGAATGAACTCTAGTAACTTATTTTAACCAATGCGCGTTTTATTTCATATTTAATTCATATTTTTGTAGTAAAATTGTTCCTTGGATAAAAACTTAAATTGATATCGGTGGTGCCATCTGCTTGTATATAGATATTTAATGTCGAACGCTGACCAAGTCTAATGGTCCCTAAAAGCCACCAAAATTTAAATAAACATTACTGCTTAAAATAATATATTCGGTTTATATAAAACGCGGCCCTCGAGATAATATCATCGGTTTGTAGATGTCCTACGCATATGTATCTTACTACCAACCGCTATTTAAACACGTATAAATATATGACAAAATATTAACCTCTTTAAAATGGTTGGGGTTTTGTATGTCCTACCAATCTCAGGAATTGACCAGCTGAACATTCACCCGAAACCGACAAAAGTCAGTGGGTTATTGGTCTCTATTGACTATCGGTTAATAGAGGTATCTGCGGTTGGTAGGCCATACATGGCCCCAACCATTTAAAAAAAATAAAAGCAAACCTAATATTTGAGAAATGAACACGATTGCATATAGCTTAAAATTACGTAGTAGGAGATGGCACGTTTTTTCGGTTTAAATGGAATTTTCTCGTTTTATAAAATACCTATAACTAAAAAAGCTCTTTTAAAGATAATATATCGTATGTTATATATATTATACAAGCGATTTCGAAGAAATATGAAGTTTACCGCATTATTTTAACTCACAAAAACTAATATATCACACATCTTACATAGCATATAACTCAAGTAACTGAACTATGGCAATACAAATGCGTGTTTTAAATTACGCCTTACACTGATTTTCAAGCATTAATTTCGCAGTAATCTCCGCCCGCCTTGTATAATCTCAAGTACCGAAACCGTTTGAAAGTCGCCCGATTCGCCGACGAGTCGCGGATCAAAATAATCAGCCGTGACAAATAAGTGCTCCTTGCGTTGCTGGAAAATAAGTTGGGGCTATGAAATAGGCATGCCCTTTGAGCGGGGTTCGTCTCGAAATGATAAAATAAAGACTGGCATAGCCGCCTACGTCGGAAAGTAAGCCACATCCATTATATAAGAGCATGAAATACGGGTGTTGTTCAATAATATTTTTTATTAAGATATTACAATTTGCTGAAATGTATATGTTCTCAAGTTGATTTGTCTTGTGTTTTTCACTCGTACAGTAATTAATTTTGTTCAATTCTTCAGACATGCATTTTCTTAAAATTCCAAACTGTGTTTGAGAAATTATGAAAGCACATGACAATGAAATCTTGAAACAAACCAATTGTTTACATTTTGTAACTTATAAAATGGTTCAGATGTGTACATTTTTTAATTATTTGTATTTTAATATAGCTGTAAAAGAAAATCTCAAATTTGTTCAGCGATTAAAAAATTAGGCTGTATTTTAACGACAGAATTTAGTTGTCGCGCCCTACATTTTAAAAAATAACATGGTTGTTGAAACAATGATTTTCGGTACTCTCATATACACATTAACACTAATTTTCCTTAAGTACATTGTCTTATACACAATTTTAAGTACTTATTCTGTAACCTGCGTATCAAGTAGCTTATACGTATACTTTGCTTTCGGCCATCGCGAGCCTCACTCAACCAACAGTCGTACTTCGTAAATATAATTTAGCTCAATTATATGGAACTGCGGCTGTTTGATATGGCACAGCGTATGGGTCATCGTATATTTAGCAGAAACGATCTCTCGACCTCGGAATAAACGATTGCTTTAATTTTATCACTGATGTTATAATAAATATAAGCAAAAAAGCAATCTAAAAGCAATATGAATCATTTACTGAGCAATGTAAACCTAAAATGTGTACGATGAGACAAGACATCACTTTATGATTATCTAGATTCTCTGCAAACAAAAGACCGCTAATCAATGCATAATGCTGCACTGAGGCCTTTCGAAAGTGTTGCTACAATGGGTTTATTGACAATGTTACCTTTATTGTATATCTAGAGTTGTTTAAATAGTTCTGACATGAGATATACATAATTGTTTTATTGTACTTATTAGTAGAAAACCTCTTGAGTTAAAATGCAAACAGCTAGCAAGCCAACAGGGATTGTTTCCTACCCATACGTCAACAGCCATAAAATCAAGAAGTCACGCCAATGCACTTGTTCAAATGTCGATGTTTTGAATGAATTAATAATTAATAACCTTCAGGAAGTCGTCTCGGATTTGTATGTATTTTATTTAATAAAACCTCCTCCTATACAGATCAGAAAAACAAAATATTGCATGACAGAAGCTAAAAAATACAGTGAGCTTACAATGCATGTTTATTACCTTTTGTGTCTTATTAAGTAAACCAAAGGTAAAAAACTGGATTTTTTGAGGAAAAACGGTTTGAAAAACGTATTAATTACGGATAAATTATACCCTTAATAAAATGTTTTGTGTTGTTTTTTCCTAAGAAAATAACAACCGTCAACTATTTTTAGTACTTCATACGGCAGCGCTCCAAAATGCATTGAGAAGATCGTATGTAATGAGATTAAAAACACTCGTTCAGATTCCGCCGTCTTATGGGTCACTTATTGTTTTCACACGTAAATAGCAGATCAGTTCGCTTTAATTTGCCACCATAAACTTAGCGTGAATACCAGCGCGGGATATAAACAACTCTAATAGGAGTTACTTCAATTCAAACTTTCAGATCTTTGCCGCGACAGCGTGAGTCACACAGTGGGTTATGTCTCAGAGCCTACGAGTTAAAACGAGACATGTATATCCTTTGTCTGTGCTCGCAACTTAATACAATATCTAAAGTTTGTTCCGTTGATTTTATTCTATTCTTGAATCGTATTTCATCCAAAAATTTTTGTTTATAATTTGCTTTTCTAGCCTCTTGATAAGCAAAGGACCATGCAAACATGATGTGTAATTGATTTTTACTTTCGTCAAAAGCCACATGCTTCATAATCAAAGTTCACTCTTAACTAAAGTTCAAATGTGGTGAATGCGTCGGGTTCTATTCAATATAGCTTTCAACTACATCTCCTCCAAAGTGTGTTTGTATATGCTCGATGAATGCGTATTATCAGATTTAAAACGCGATGTGTCATCCAGGTTCACTTTAATTAAACCTTAATATTTAAATTGCCGCCACTTATATAATCATTTTTTGCTCCGATATTGACATTCAAATCTTAATATCTCTGAGGTAATTAAAGTTTGTGTAGCCTTTATTTAAGTTAATTTAAACTGCGTTGGTTGCGATTCATAAAAGTCGCGATCCCTCAGCGTTATTCATATACAGAGTACGTTGCTTTAATTAAATATAAGTTATGTGAATCATTATATGAATAGCTTAGTTAATATATTAGAACGCTGGAGCATGCTATGTCAATTTGGGAGGATCGAGCGCCGTCAGAATTGAAGGTCAAGCGTCGCGATGATGTATATGGTTGACTTGTGTATACCCACGCATTTGTTAGATGTTTTGCCGGCGTTGAGATGCATCGATCAAACGGTAGTTGTTTTACTTAATGGTGTTACAGAAATGGACTTGAAGCTATATTATACAACGCTGATACATTCTTAGCAACGAATTATGCTACGGTTTTTACAGAGCCTGAGATGGCAGAAAAGTTTGGAATTTGAGTTATTTTATTTACAACAATTTCTCATTACTCATAACCATCGGCTTAAATCTATAAACATTTGTATGTACCACTGTTATTCACAAATAAAGTTTGGAATTAGAATAATCAGTTTTATTTACTGTGTACGATAAGCTGACATTGCTTTGAGGACCGTTATAATTAGAATGTCTGTCACCGCCGAGATTTGCAATATTAGAGAACCCACCAGTCAATTCTACATGTCGTTGTTTATTCAAATAAAAATTTGGAAATCGAATTATTTGTTTTACAAAAGTTACTCATGACACTGAAGGCATGTCCTTTATTGAATGATTTTCTAATTCTTTTTAGAATCTTTGTTTTAAGGGTCCTCAGTTTTACGTCCCTCAGTTTTTTAAGGGCCCTCAGTTTTTTAACCCTCAGTTTTAGGTCCCTGAGATTTTTTAAGGACCCTCAGTTTTAGGTTCCTCAGTTTTATGACCCTCAGTTTTAGGTACCTTGGTTTTTTTCCTTCCGTAATTTTTCTACAGATTAAAATACAAATTACAGCAAGAGTAGTGAGTTCTCCGAATTCTGACCTTGGATTCTCAGAAGCCTTGCTATTCTAGGAAACACAATTCCCAGAAAGTACATGCTAAAATTAAATCCTCTTCGGTTTTTCCTGAATTTTCAGTTGTTTTCATCCTTTTAATATTCCAATAACCAATGAATTTTGGTATCCTTAGTTCTACGAGGATCTGTGTTGCAATTAGGTTCCTTATTTATTCACAACGTAAAAGTGTTTTCTATTCCAAGATTTTTTTCCCCTATGGTTAATTTTATATTCCCCATTAAAAACAGAACATGACAATTTTCAACACCGAATGAATAAGCTATTATTCCACAACAGAGTACGTTGCTGTCTTTCATTGCTATCGAATTATGGACCGTTTGATCCATATGGCGTATTATGGGCTTGAAATAAAGAGTCCGGCTTCAGGCCGCAATGTATGGTGAAAACGTTGTTCGGAATTAACACAAAACACGTGTTTAGCACAAGTTGTTGTCTCTTCTTTATATTTTCTTGGTAGAGGCTCGTGCGCCCGACTTCGTGATTGCAATCGCAACATGGCCGCGAGGAACCGTAACCGCCATCGACGCTCATCTTTTGAAAACTAACGCGGAGGGTTTTGCGCAACATCTTTTATCCCCACCATTTCACAAAACATTAACGCCATCTATCCACAAATCGTGAGATTTGTCAAGGCCAAGCCAGCGTACCAAAACTTTCCCTCCTTTTTTTCTCAAAATTTTTTCCACGAGGTAAACGTCCGAATTTGCAGTTTTCTGTAACTCTTCACCGTAAAAACCTCCTTTTATAGGGTTTCCGGCCGTATCCTCCAGCAAATACGTAGCGGGATTGGTCATTTGTACTTTGACTATTTTAAAGAGTTCCGTGGTCCAGTTTGGTGTGTAGCCTTTATTGAAAATATGCTTGGCTTTGCTGATTCTGACCATATCACCCATTTTAAATTTTTACCTGCCTAAAGTCTTCATGTGACTGTAAACGGTTTTCTGCAAGCGTCGTTCGCTGTCCTTGTTCACATCTTTAGGTTTCATTTGAATAGTTCTATGCCTTTGATTATTGTACCCTCCTACTAGATCGGGTAGTACATCGAGCCATTTATATTTCCCGCTTAAACTGAAATATTTGAATAATTTTTCTTTTAAGGTACGGATCACTCTTTCCACAATGGCGGCTTTCGTATTGCTAAACGTGCTGTAATGGTTAATGTCGTACGACTTCATCAGTTTATTAAAGTGTGTATTATAGAATTCCTTTCCGTGGTCTGTTTGAAGATTTTGCGGGTGTCTATTGGATTTTTTTAAAATTTCACCAAAAGCCTTTGTAACCTCTTCGCCCGTCTTTGATTTAAGTGGTTTACACCACACGAATTTTGAAAAACAATCGATCACGACCAGAATAAATTTAAAATTTCTATTTTGCTTCGCATATTGATCCAATTGACCGAGATCTGCCTGCCAGAGATCGTCTCACCCTTTAATTACCGTCCTACGACGAGGATAATTTTTTCGGGCCGGTTTATGCAACTCTTCGACAACTTGAATTTTTTCTTTTGAATGATCGGGCATATTTTAATTTTTATGTTTCTTTGCGGCAGGAGCAGACGTTTCACCCTGTTGTTCGGACGTTTCTATTTTTTTGCGAGCCCCTTCCAGCTTTTTATTGATTTCCAAAATGGCTTTTTCCGCAGCTATTTCGACGGAATTTACTTTAGTTTTAAGACCATTTTCTACATTTTCAATTTTGCCGCGTAAAATTTTCATGTCACTGTCAAGGTCTGTCAAACGTTTTATGAAGCCCGTTTCCATTTGTTGAATTTGTTTCTTAACGTCTCTTATGTCCTTCACTCTGTCATTTAGCTCGGAATCCATTTTTGTCTTTAATTCTTTTTGTATAGCGACGTGTTCAATACGAGATTCTTTTATGAACTTATTCGCGAGTTACGAGGCGGGTTGACGCAAAGTCGTTTTTAAAAAGAACTGATATTTATTGAATACAAGTAGGAAGTGTTTGCACTTAGTCTATGGCCCGTATATAATACCTCTGCTGGGCTTACATTGTATTTCCTTATCTTACGCTGCATATACAAGTTTCTATGCTACCTAAACAATATACAGCACATAACTCATCCCCTCTTAGAAGGGCGTAAAACCCTAAAGGTTTTCACGACCTAAATTATTATTTCGTTTTCATTTTCTTTGATAATGGTTTTTGGTTTAAAATATTTCATTTGAATAATAGGTCGTAAATACCTGTACAAAAGGTAAAATATGACAACTGATATGATTACATAAATTAAAATTGTCCAGACACTAATTTTATGATAATATACAGGGGTTGATAATAAGTTTTCTTTTCTATTTTCTGATTTTCAATTTCCTTTATAATGCTATTAACTTTTTCAGTATGCAAGGTATTTAAACTTACTGGTGGAATGTTTCGTAGCTTTAGCGTTTTTTCACTGCCAAATTTTAATTTTGGTAATGGAATTATTTGAAAGTTATTTCTTTGATTTTTATATGATTTTATAGTGATATCGTCTAGGGTTAATAAACATTGCATTTCTAGTTCTACCAAATATGTTCCTTTCATAAGTATATTATTTTTGTTATTTTCACATTCTTTAAAAGCTAATGTTTCTTTAGGAACTAGAATAATCCATTTATTGATTTCAACATATTTAACTTGAATTTCCGTTATATTGACAGGAATCTGATTACAGGTGTTATTGTGTTTATATCTTAGCAATTCAATTTCGCAAGGAAAATTTGAAGAAAAACTTTCTGTATTTATATTAGTACATAAATTTTCGTTATTTAATATTTTCTTACAAGGATCTGTTGAGAATCCATAAGATTTCTCATTATACAATAAGTAGTTAGAAGTTGGAAAAATTACTTTAAATAGGTTTTCATGTGGCGTGGGTAAAGGGAACATATGGAATAAACTATAGGCTTTCTTTTCAGCTAAAGGTACTTCGATTATAAATATGATTTCTTCAAATTTTACATAACTTTTAATTTCCAAAATTTCTTCAAACATTAATGTGTTCTCTGCTACAGGCTCAAAGGGCAGTTTTTCATTTTTTATTTTCGAAGCAACATTTTTGATTTCCTTTATTAATAATTTCGGGTGAATAATAGCATTATGAAAGTTATTTAATTTTGCAAAAGATATATTATTTCATTTATTTTTGTTTCCAGGATTTGTTGGTTATGAGAAATATTTTTAGAGATACTTTGAAAGGTTTTAATAGAGTCGGACAATAAAGTTAATTGTTTCTGCATGGCTATTTTCAAGTTATTTTGATTTTGTTTTAACGTTAAAATTTCTGTGTCATATCTTTCGGCGTCTTCTTGATCAAGGTTTCCTGTTATACTTTTAACTATGCTGCCTAAACCATTTATTAAACCGCGTTTATTTCGATGATTTAATGAGATTGAAGGAGTTATTTGAAATATTTGTTGTTCGATTTTTTCTTCTATATTATTTATTAAAACAAAAGAATTATAGTATTCATTATTCAATTCAGAGGTGTTCCGTAATGTAGCGATTAAATTTTTATATTTTAGGGATATATTTTTAAATTCCTTGATTATACTACTAATATTGAATATTTGTACAAAAGTCCAATGATTTATAATTCTTTGAGCATTTCCTAACTTGTAGGGTAGTATACCTGGATTTTCATTCAGGATGTGGAACTGGGAATCGACTCGGGTGGAGCATCCAAGGATGAAGTAGGTCCATCTGTAATAAGTGGCCTTTTAAGTTCTTTTATATGTATAATTTCATGTTTAGTGGGATCGTCTATTTTCTCGATTTTTACTTTATTATTTTCTATCATTTCGATTATTTTATAGGACTACAAAATTTCTTTTTACTTTTGTTTCTAGAACTTGGAAAAAACTTTTTAGGTATAGACGGTTTGATTGAGTTTAAATTCGGTTTCATCGCTTTTTTATTATGTTTCTCAAGCATTCTTATTTTTGTGTTTCAGTATTTTGTAAAGCGGTTTCATATAATGTATCCAATTTTTCTTTATGGGAACTGACATAGTCTGTATAGAAAGTTGTAGATATTAAGTCAAAAAGATCTCGGGAGTTCGTATGACCTAAAACTAGTTCATGTGGAGAAAATTTGGTTGTGTTATGAGTAGTGCTATTATAAGCAATTATTGCATATGGGATTATTTCTGAGATTGGTTTTGATTTTTCCTTTTGTCTTAGAATTCGCAAATGTTCAATTAAAGTAGAATGAAACCTTTCTACGGGAGAGTTAGATTCATGGTGACCTGTTGTCGTAAAGTGGATATTAATTTTTTGTGTTTTTAGAAGCTCTTTTAAAAGATCGTTATTAAATTCTGTTCCTTTATCCGTAACTATATTTTCGGGACAGCCGAAAAATGAAAAGAATAATATTAATTTATCGCATACAGATTTAGCGTTTTTGTCGTAAGGAAAAGCTTGTCCAAATTTGGAAAATTTATCAAATATAGTGAGAAAATTTTGATTCTCAAAAATAAAAGTATCCATATGTAGGATTTGAAAAGGTTTTGTAGGTGTTTATGTTTTTACTAGAGGTACATACGATTTTTGTCTACTATATTTTAAAGTTTGACACGTTACACAGTCATTAATAAATTTTGTTACATTATCCTTTAAATGGGGCCAGTAATAATTGGACTTTACTCTTTCATAAGTTTCTGAAATACCACGATGGTTTGTTTTACTTTCATGTTGGTGTAATAAAGTAATTTTTTATCTTCTTCACTGGATACATTATTTAGTAATTTTGTACAGCGTATTAATTTTAACTTTTTAAAATTTTTTAGATATACGTTATTGAATATATTAAATAAATCTTCTTCATAAAAATATACAGGGTTAACTATCACTTAGTACAAAAATTTTTATGGCAGATAAAAAAAAATTAGACTTGCCATAATAAATTTTCAAAAATTTTCTAACATTTGTCTTAAGCCTAAAAAAATTTTTTTTCAGATTGTATTAAACCCCTGAAAAAACGCCGCCTATGGACGCCCGCGCGACATGTCTAAAAATTTCGCGTATGTCAATAGCGCGGCGTTGCCACGTCTATCAATTTATCCGAGGATTCACCACAAAATTTCGATTTCCTTTTAAAAACGATTACTTTCTAAGGAACATGTAGAATGCCTATGAAACACCTACCCTACTGACATATCCAGGATTGTTTGCACCATTTTCTGTTTTCTTGCTTTTTTACATTAAAAGTCACACAACACAACATTCACATTTTCTAAATCTGTTGGGGATCTCTTGGTTTCCCTCTGCTATTCCTTTTGTTTGAAGCGAGGTACTCAGCCTGACGACCACGACGAGGTAGATCCCCTCCGCCAGGAAAACCCCGAAGGGTAACCAAAAAATCACAACTGCACTAGCACACATTGCACAAATGCACATGCAAAGCACTACAGTAGCTGTTCAAAGAGGCCGCTGTTAACTTCGATGCACAAATTCACTCGGTTAACTAAAGAAGTCCGGATACGTGCAAAAAGTCCATGATTATTCCGGATTTGAACAGCTGCACCTTCAATTCGTTCACGTAACTGCTGCTCGTTGTCGATTTCCTGCTCGTACACAATCGCCTTCATGAATCCCCAAATACAAAAATCCATTGGATTCAAGTCTGGTGATCGCGGCGGCCATGCAATTGGCCCTCCTCTTCCGATCCAACGGTTGGGGCATTGGTCGTCTAAAAGTGCACGAACAGGTCTCGCAAAATGGGCTGGTGCACCATCGTGCATAAACCACATGTCATGCAGTACTTGTAGTGGCAAATTATCAAACAAAACATTTGTCAGAAAATACAAGTATCGTTCAGCGTTTAAATTTTCCGGTAGAATGTATGGTCCAATTAATCGATCTCCATAAACTCCTGCCCAAACATTGATGGAAAACCGACGTTGGAAATTAAACCGCCGAACAGCATGTGGGTTCTCATCGGACCAAATATGGCTGTTGTGTCTAAAAAAAACAACAAAAATTAGAAATATTCACAATTTTGGCGAAGGCGTTAGGATTGACATAGCCAATTTTATAATAAATAAAAAAGATAATATGGAAGAGAGAAAGCTATAAGTAAGTAAAAATTTACATACGTGTAAACCCCAGCACGTGTGAAGCAGCATTCGTCTGTCCAAAGAATGTTGAAAACAAAGTTTGGGTCTTGGGCGATTCGATCACGTAGCCAAGTGCAGTAGGTCATTCTCACCGGAAAATCATTTGCTTCTAATGCTTGGACCTTTTGTATGTGATAAGGGTGAAGGCCGTTTTCCCTTAGAATCCTCCATGCCTGTAAATAATTTTATTGTTACATTTTAAATTTTATGTAGGTATTAGGTGCAAGCAAAGACAATCCCATCACATGGGATAGTCTTTGGTAGAAGTCAGTTTTATTGGTTTTATTTTACTTGCCTTGTTCTGAGATATTCCCAATCTCCTTGCAATAGCTGTAGTGCTTATGGAAGGTTGCTCGCCCACCCCTTCGAGCTTGCAAAACACCAGTGTTTCGCATACGTTGTACAATGTTCACGAAAGTACGTGGGTTAGGTATATTTGCCCTGTTAGGAAAACGAATACGGTATTCTGCTGCAGCTCGATGTGCACTTTCATCGCATCTCCCGTACATTATAACCATGTCCGTTAACTCGGCGTTCGAATACTCCGGCATTTTCACAAAGACGCTGAACGATTTGCCGCGAAAATCAAGACCAAACTGGGAAATAACGCCATGTTACATTCGCAAATGCCCTCCGTCGGCTACTAGCCAAACTTGAAAAGGTTTGTTCCAACAGGACCAATAACCGTGCTGAAGCACGTTCAGCGCATGCGCACTACCCCACTGGCTGTTCCAACTGAATTATGTACCTACCGACACGGAACGATACACGCACTGTTCCAGCCGATTTATGGATCATTTGTGTATCGTCCTTGTACGATAAAAACGGTCCCTGGTCTAAAGCAATAACCGCGTGTACTGACATGCGCAGTGTATAGTCATGTGACAGAGATAAACAATAACCTCATATTTTTGTTTTTACGTAGATGGTTTTAAATCGATGGCTGGGATCGTGTTTTTTATTTCTTGTTGGTTTTTGGCTTGTTGGGTAGGGCGGGGAATCGTTGAACAATAATTTTTTAGAGTGAAGAGTGAGGTTAGCCCACCGAACATTCGGTTAGCCACATATTAAACACGCAGGTTAGGTGCGGTCACAAAACGTGATTTGGTCGATTTGATTCACAATCCGTTCCATCTGAAATTTTCTTTGGGATCGCACATGAACGGTGCAAAACTAGCGCATGCGTTCTTTAAGGGTTATCATCTAGTTCATGTACAGTTCTGTGACGGTACGTAAATTCAAGTTGGAACAAATGATCCCAAAGAAAATTTCAGATGGAACGGATTGTGAATCAAATCGACCAAATCATATTTGTGACCGCACCTAACCTGCGTGTTTAATACGATCCCAGCCATCGATTTAAAACTATCTACGTAAAAACAAAAATATGAGGTTAATGTTTATCTCTGTCACACGACCATACACTGCGCATGTCAGTACACGCGGTTATTGCTTTAGACCAGGCACCGTTTTTATCGTACAAGGACGATACACAAATGATCCATAAATCGGCTGGAACAGTGCGTGTATCGTCCCGTGTCGGTAGGTACATAATTCAGTTGGAACAGCCAGTGGGGTAGTGCGCATGCGCTGAACGTGCTTGAGCACGGTTATTGGCCCTGTTGGAACAAACCTTGTATGTACAGTTAGTTGCCTAGCTAGGAAGTTATGAAATGACGAACGGGGCAACGCGGAGCAGTCGAAAAAACGTTTCATAGACTCGACCGGGCCGATACGTCGCTTAATTCATACCGCCGAGGCTTCAGAACAATAAATCCTTTATCTATGCTTCAGAAGAGGTTAGATGGTGGACAAGAATTCATCAGAGGAGCTCCGGGGGTATTAAGGGAGACGGCTTGTGGTGTCGCGGTAATGAGCTTTCCGCGAGACTAGGAACCGGTCCGGATACGAGCTAAGGTAAGGGGAATCTAATAGCGCTGCATCTGCACAGATTCAAATCGATTGTTATTTATGTATTTTTTAAATTTGTTTGAGTAAAAAGGTATTTTCACCGTTCCTAAATCAACGGCAACACCGCGGAAAATCACTTCAGCTGTCAGTACCTTCAGAAGCCAAATTGGATGACGTCATTAAGGGCGGGGATTTACAGGGAAAATAGGGGTCTTTACCCGTTTTTTTAAAGATCGTAAAAAAAATCTAAAAATATTTTTCTATGTTTTCTTAAGCCATCCTGCGCACGTGGTAAAATTTTTTGTACTAAGTCATAGTTAACCCTGTAGATATGCTTGTTGTTTTCCTGAAAAGTATTCTTTAATAAAATTTGAGATAATTTGTGGATTTTTAGCAATTTCGCAATGATTTATATTATGACTTTCAAATTTTTCAAAAGTAACTTTAATTCTTTCAAGGGGATTCTTTTTAATTAAATATTGATATGTTTTATTATTAATCATTTCGTCTAGTATAGGGATTCCGTCATTTTCAGTTTCGGTGTTAGTTGTATGAACAGTATCAGATTTTTGTATGTTAGGAGGTCTTATTTGGATGTCAGAAATTATTTTTATTTTTCGTGAAGTCTCTGGAATAGGGTTTTCAGGTGGTTTGTCTTCGTCTAGTTCTGGATTTTTACAAATATTTTTTAAAAAGTCAAAAATTTCTTTATTTACTTCGCCAGGGTTATTAATTGTGCGATAGTGCATCTGCGTTTAAATTTTGAGAGCCCTTTTTATATATGATTTCAAAGTCAAATTCTTCTAAGCGTAGTCGCCAGCGTACTAATTTCGAATTGGGTTCTTTTAGGTTGAAAAGCCATACGAGAGGTCTGTGATCAGTATAGATATAAAATTTACGTCCGAATAGGTAAGACCGAAAATATTTACATGCATAGACTATACTTAATAATTCTTTCTCGATAGTAGAATATTTTATTTCCGATTCATTTAGGGTCCTAGATGCATAAGCTATTGGATTATCATGGGGAACTTGTCCTTGGGAAAGTACGGCTCCTAGGGCGTAATTACTCGCGTCTGTAGTCAAAATAAAAGGTTTTGAAAAGTCGGGGTAAATTAATATAGGGTGATTAATTAATAAATTCTTACTGTGTTCAAAAGCTTGCAAAAATTCAGGTGTGTGCTCTATTTTCGCGTCTTTCTTTAAACACTTAGTCATGGGTTTTGTAATCTTAGCGAAGTCTTTGATAAAGCGTCTGTAGTAACCGAGTAAGCCGAGAAAGGATTTAATTTCTTTACACGTTCGTGGAACGGGAAAATTTTTTACTGCTGCTATTTTGCTTGGATCGGGTTTAATACCGTCTGTTGTAACCAGGTGACCTAAATATTGGACTTCCTTTCGTAGGAATTCTGATTTGTCGAGTTGGATTTTGAATCTTGCATTTCGAAGTCTGGTAAAAATTTCGCGGAGTCTAGAGATGTGTTCTTGGAGGGATGTACTAAAAATAATAATATCGTCTAAATAGACAAAGCATATTTCATTTTGTAAGCCTCTTAATATGTTATTCATAACCCTTTGGAAGGTACTAGGTCTATTTTTAAGACCAAAAGGCATTCGTAGAAACTCATAGTGCCCGGTATCAGTACTAAATGCGGTTTTTGGAATATCGGAAGGGTTCATTTCGATTTGGTGAAATCCATTCGCTAAATCAAGTGTAGTAAAATAACAACTGCGTCCTAGTTTATCTAAAATTTCAGTAATATTCGGGAGAGGGTACTTATCGTCAATTGTTTTTTGATTTAATTTTCGATAATCAATAACCATGCGTCTTGCTTTTTAGGAACTATCCAGATTGGTGATGACCACGGGGAGTTTGAGTCTCGAATAATATTTTGAGCTAATAGTTTTGAAATTTGGGATTTAACTTCCTCACGATGTACTTCTGGGTATCGATAACTTTTTGTAAAAATAGGAGAATCATTAGTTAAATTTATATGGTGTTTAATTTGGTTGGTAAAAGTTAAAGGAATATCCTCGCAATAAAAAATATCTTTGAATTCTAGGCAAAGTTTTCGAATTTGGTTGCGCTCTTCAGAATTGCAGTGTTGTAGACGTAAGTTTTTTAGATTTTCTTTTAATTTGTTCTCCAAGTGTATTTCTAAATTTTGGTAACTATCAGATTCATAATCGGAATTTTCTATAAAATTTACTTCGTTAGCGTTGACAGGTTCGACTTCAAAGGGTTCAAAAATATCAAGTTGAATTGGGTTATCCGTAGGGTTTAAAATTGTAGTTAAAGCAAAATTATCTTCTATATTTACTAAACAATGGGGAATTTCCATTTCATCCAATTGTGTGTAATTTAGAATACCTATGCCAGATTGTATATTAACAGGGATTTTAATTTTTTGTATTGTTCTTGGCGGTATAACTTCTGTTGTGGGTTTTAAAATTGGGTTCGGTTGTGGTAAATTCTCTTCGGTGATTTGCGAATATATCGGTATTTTCGAGTTTGGGGATTCTAAAGCTTTTTGACTAAATCGAATATCAGCATTTAATTGTTTTATTAGGTCTAGTCCAATTAATCCGTCAAATTTATCTGAAAAGTCGAAAATAAAATATTTATGATATCCTTCAGTGTTGAAAGTTGGAAATAAGGGTAAAATTGCTATTTGATCATGAAAAGAAGTAGCATGTGCGGTTTGCACCAAAAATATCTCATTTTGAATGTAATTTTGAAAATATGTATGCGGTAATTTTTGATTAATAAATGAACGTGTACTACCAGTATCTATTAGAAATTTTGCATCGAGTTCGGGTAAATATATATATACAAGGTCTATTGAAAGATTGTTTAAAACTATCACTTCGTATTGTTGGTCTGTCCAGTATTGGGAAAATCTAAAGGGATATCGGGATTAGTCTGGATATTAGTTTCAAAATTTTGAATTTCTTCGTTTTGGGTGTCGGGTTGTAAATAGTTTAAGTTATTGTAAAATTCGCTCATGTCAAAAGAAGTATCTTCTTCGGGAGTTTGTTCATAAGGGTTGTTATAAGTTTGTTCATCAGGTTGGTTTAAGTTTTTGGTAGGGAATGATTCCATGAAATTGCTAAATAATCGAGTTTGATAAGGTTTTTTCTGTTGAGTTACATAAGTGGTTGTGTCCATTGGTTCGGGCTTAAAAGTATTTTTTGTTACAGTACTTTGCTGTGGAATTTTTTGATTTTGGAACATTGAAGGTCTCATTTGAAAGGTTGGTTTTTGGAAATTAGGTTGACTATTTTGAAAGGGTGGTCTTTGAAAATTTGGTTGGTTATTTTGGAAAATTGGTCTTTGTAAGCTTGATTGATTTGTTTGAAAATTATTTTGAAAGGGGGGCCTATACATAATTTGTGGAGAATATGGTTGTACGAAATTTGATGTACTTGGTAAGGATCTAAATTGTGGTGGTAGGAATTATATTATGATTGGCTGGTAAAAAGCTAGGTGTGTAGGTAGGTAATCTTGGTGGGAAAAATTTTGGTTTTTGGGTATTTATGGTACTGTAGGTTGGTTGTTTCAGATTTTGATTCTGAGATGTTTTAAAATATACGAAATTTTCTTCTTCGACCACAAATGACATTGCTTGCTCGAGAGAATTTGGATTTTTTAACCTTACTACCAGTTGCATGTTATAGGGTAAACCATTTATAAATGTTTTTAACGCAAATTCATCGTAATGTGTAATTTTTACCAATTTAACGTTATTGTCTCGTTCAGAAGCATTCAATTTTGCAAAAAGTAAACTTCTCACATCTTGAATTCTCATACCAAATTGAGTGGGTGTTTCATTTTTGAATGGCTTTAAATTGATTAAGTCTTGAATGATGAAATCGATAGATCTTTGATCTGCAAAAGTCGAAATTAGGGAGGTTTTTACTAAATTCCATGTATTTAGTTCTGATCGCGAAGCAATCAAATCTGCTGCTCGATCTCTGAGTTTTCCTAAGATAGTGTCGAAAATACAAATATTAATTGGATCGTTTAAATTTTGTAAATTTTGAAAAGCCTTAATAAAATTTTCATTATAATTAATTGCAGGTGCTCCGTTTGGCATTTTGAAAAATTATTTAAAAATGACAAAAATGTGGAAATTGGGAAAATACAAAAAATACAGGAACAAACAAAAATTGTGCAAATATACAAAGCAAAGAAAAACTTACAGTTGTAAGAAAATCGAAGTCTTCATGTGATTTCTCTTCTTCGTTGTCTTCTTTTTCTGTCTTCTTAATCCTAAGGTCCTTAACTTAGCCTTTGACAGTGCCGATGTGTGGATGCCAAAGGGGTGGAAACAGTGCCGATGTGGGGATGCTTCCGATGGGTGGTGACAGTGCCGATGTGTGGATGTCGTCCCCTGTGACGTTCCTCCTTGTCTTCTCAACAACCTTGGGCCAACTCCTCGGGGTGTGGAACCAGGTGTCCGTCCGCGACAGTGCCGATTTTTGGATAACGCGGCGGATCGCGAGATTCCGTTTTGGTTCTTTCTTGTGACTAAATCGTTGAAACGAACCGAAGGTGCCGAATTTTGGACTTCGTGTCACGAAAAAAATCCGAACTGATCTTTATTGAATACAAGTAGGAAGTGTTTGCTCTTAGTCTATGGCCCGTATATAATACCTCTGCTGGCCTTACATTGTATTTCCTTATCTTATGCTGCATATACAAGTTTCTATGCTACCTAAACAATATACAGCACATAACTCGCGATAATAACCGACTTTAATGTTTTGTTTGCATTAATTTGCGTGTTTTTTACGCAACGATCGATATATATGGTTTGGTGGCGGCGTCTCCGTTTTCGGTAGGTTCACTTAGGTTGGCAATTTTCAAATTTTTCGCATCTATTGATCCATCGGGAGTTAATTCCAAAATAACACCGCCCAAAGGTGTGGAAAGGTGGGAACTTTGACCTGTTTTGGATTGGGAGTACTCTCCAAACTTGTTGACACTCATTTTGAAAATATACGAAAATGTTGTCGTGCACTTAATAAATAAGGTTGCTTTCTAGTAATTCGTTTAGGATAGCCACAATCTCGTTGTCGTGAGAATTATTTCCGGCGTTTTTGGATGCCACTAGCAGTCTAAACCTGTCCACTAATTCGTTTATATCGTCCCAGTACACGTACTCTATCGGTTTCTTGTTAAAAGCCAATTTCATACCCCCACCTTTAATCGATGACGTTGATTTTGAACGTGTACTACCTTTATTTTCGGGTACGGGTATGGCGCTAGGCGTTCTAAAGAAAGGTTTAATAATTTCCATGTACTTGTGACGAGTGGTACCCTTCAATCTGCCAAGCGAATCAAGATGAATTCCAGTAAGAGTTAAGATGGACTTATATTTTTCCCTGTCTTCCTCGTTGCTTTGTGGGTCATCGTGAAAAATTAAATTATAAAGCCCTTTTGTACCTTTAAATTTATCCTTTCCGTCTACAATAATATCTCCCGTCGTTTTATCAAAATCGATAAGTTTGTTTCCTAGAAACCATTTTGACTTAGAGGCATCATAAAACGGTCCATACACCTTATCTATAAGCTGCGACTTATCGTGATATTCTCCGATGTAGGGTTGAGCAATCTCCGGGTACGAGTCCATATATTCTTGAAAAACTTGTGGTGGATATTGTGATGTGTCATCATCGTCATCACGCAGCGTCGTCTCGTCAGCGGGACGAATGGGATCTTCCCAGTAGGTTTCATCTTGAAGGAAAGGCGAACGAGATCTGTCAATGCTGGCTTTCAAAGCTGCGAGTTTTCTGTTTATTCTGTCTTCAATTCCTTCTTCTTGCTCTACTTTTTCTATAATGTTTTCTGGTGCTTCTTGCTCTACTTTTTCTATAATTTCTGGTCCTTCTTCCTTAGGTTCAAATTTTAAGTTGAATTTTGAATTTTTTCAAGTTTGCGTGTTACGGGTTTGAACATTTTTTCCAGAGATTCATCCTGTTCGAATTTCCCCAATTTTAGGGCCGTATACTTTTTTTTGATGGATCGCGCGAGTTCCTTGATTTTCTTGGAACGTTGTGCCTTTAGGATGTCTTCTTGCGTTGTCAAAGGCATATTGACAAATGATTAATTGCGCGATAAAATCAAAGTTTTATATATTGATCGAACCCCTTTCTATAACGCCCATTGTTCAAATTAAAATCCTTAATAATCACCAAAGTACCATAGTTGTCGTTCCAGCACTGCGAAGATAACCTCTTAAATTCTTCATAGGTTAGATCGGGCGAAACGTGTTCGTCGTACACATGCCTGAGATTAAGATCATCCTGTCTAAATAGTACAATGACATTACAATTGTCGCGAATCAACTGTTTAGGTATTTTCGAATAAGTCTGACAAAGATAGGCCACGTCTATACCCCTGTGTCACCCATGGAATAGAATTCCCTTATTTTATTTTGTCTATCGCTGGCCACATCGTCAAAAATGAAAATGGAATTGCGACGAGCTTCCGATGGTTCTATAACCTCCTCATTATCTTTAAAAGGAAAATACCCCACACATTTGATATTTTCTAGAACGTTTTGCAATAATTGATATTTCGGTTGGTACAGAGATTTGCTATACACATAGACGTTTTCGAATTTGAGTCCGTTCGGATTAAATATTAAACTTAGTAGCGCGTTCGTTTCTCCGCAGCCGCTAGGTCCGCAAAAAATCGCCCTTATCGAATTTGGTAACAGTTTACCATGTTTTGATTTTGAATGACCTTCCTCCTTTAAAATATCAAAATTTTCAATGGGAAGTGTCGTTTGTTGTTTCTGCAAACGCATCTTAAGTACTAAGGAAAACTCGGGTATTTCACTCTTATATATATCACTCCCTTTACGGTTGCCTATAACGTTTTAGGGGCGCTGCGCCCGACACTAAAAGGTTTTCGGGTTGCCTGTCAGGAAGTATGAAAAAATAGACGCATTTATTGTCAAGGAAGATAAGCTCGTATTTTATTAATTATAATTTTTCTAAACAGCGGACATGTATCTATCGAAGGTGAACACTTCCCGCAAAATACTAGATGTCCACAGGGCACAAGCAAAATTTCTATATTATTTTCATAACAAATTTTACATGAAACATCACATTTATTCATAATTTTGTCACAGGTAAAATCTCGTCTTCTACCACGGCATTGGGACGAATTTCTACGGTGGTAATGGCTTCATCTCCCCCGTTTAGAAAAGGACAGTTGGGACTCCATCTTGCGTGATCTTGTAGAGCCACTGATAACCTTCGATGAAACAGTTCGGGCACTGAACAACGTCTTCGAAATTTGTGTAGAAGAATCCGGCCTCCGCTAGTTTTTTGGGTGAAATCACGGAAGTGTCCGGCCACGTTTCGAAAGATTGGATTCTATTGTGTAGTTTTCGATAGTCCATGCTACTGCCTTTGACGAATCACTATCGCGGCCCTTTGAATCGTTCTAACAGTCGATTTCAAGACGAGCAATGACAGACATACCGTTATGTAGTAAATGAATCCCAACACTGACGATGCGTCTATTAATACGGTATCCGCGCAGTTTTTGCTTTCAACGTCACTATTCAAAGATTTCCACACCGTATCTCCATGAGTGCGATTTTTGAATATCATTCGCAATTTATATTCGGTGATATTTTTGGGCAATGTAATCATCAACACCGATTCCAGATCTGACGGATATAAAGACAGGCACTTATCATATTCATCCACACATAGACCGATTTCGGCCACGTCACTCGGTTTATGAACATATAAAATATTATTAATTACGGTGCACAGTATGACGTAGTCTGCTCTCAACAACATTTTGATATTAAATGAAAAAATTTGCTCGGAGATTTTCTTTTTATGAAAAGGAGTGGGGGAGGATGAAATCATCAGGCATTGGCGTTACATATATTTATTTCAAAACAATTTTTTTAGCCACTACATTCCAATTCTTAAATCTATTTTATTGGTAAAAACGTTCCTCTTCCATTTTTCTTTAAGATCGAGTTTTCCAAACATTGCAGTCATTTGATTACGTGACTCACGCATTTCCAGTAATCTGTTCACCTCTTTGATTTCCGCTAGATGATTCTCGATGCGGTCGTTAAGCGACATGGTCCTTCGGTAGAAACGTACTCGTACAATTTTTCGCAATTGTTTAAACTGCACAACCATTTAGTTTTTTTGCTGTGGTACATACACAATGGTACTGCCCTCTCGTATTTCGGTATTTCCAACCAATCACCATTCACTAGATTCTCCACATTTATTATTTTGACTGTTTGGTCGACGACGGATCGTAGGAATGTCTCCTTGACTTTTCCCTTGACATAGACGCAGTCGACATTGAACAAAAACTTTTCTATTATTTCTCGTAGAAGTTCGTACGCCACATAGCCGCTCGAGTACCAAAAACCCAATAAATTTTGCTCCAAATATCGCACCTGTTTTTTATCTGAATCACCGAGTGTGAGAAAATCCCTGGGTGGTTTCAATAGCACATGCAACGTTTGTTTGTTGATTTTAATTGACAATTCTTTGGGGTAAAAACACCCCTCCAACGTGAAACCCTGAACAGATGCTAGTAGTAGATACTACCGCTACCTTCATCGTCTCATCACCAACTAGTTGGCAATTTCTAGATCACGTTCCTAACAATTTCACTTAACGGCAAATACTCCATGACGCAATCGTGCACGATGACGCAATAGACTCGAGTTTTTTCCGGAAAACCCTTAGTGCTCTCTATGTCTAGTTTTACGTCGACCGTATTGGATTTCATTGATTCATTTCTTCGGGTTGTTTGTCTCGAACGTTCGTAAAACTGGGAAAAAATTCCACATAGTTATGGTAGGCGTCCACGTAGTCGTTTTTTGCAAAATTCAATCTGAGCCGCTCGAACGGATAATAGTCACCGTTCAATATTAATCTTACATCAGATATGTCCACGTGATCGAATCTTGACGAGTCCTTTTTAGCGTTCTCCTTACGATCAGTTTGAAACCCTACGATAACATAACGGGGACTTTCCACGGCCGCCGAAGTTTTGACAGACCAGATTTCTCTTTGTGAGTCCTTGGTGAGAGCCGGAAGCTCGTGCACTTCCCAAATGGAATTATTATAGGTTTATCCAGTTTGATTGATTCCAACAGATCTAGCCTAATCATGTCGTTTGGTTGAATATGTTTCACTTTTAATTCAATGTTATTAATTGTCAATTCTGCCGTTAATTCTATCGTCGTGTCTGGCGTTTGTTTCAACATCAAGGAGTTGTTATTATTGCGGGATCTTATTAGTCTTATGGTTTGCTTCCCACAAATAGCGTATTGATAATCGTTAAAAATTCCAAATAAATGTTTAAGTGGCATTCTTATATTGAACGTTCCATCATCGTTTACTGCTAAACCTTCATGGCGATAAGACCATCCTGAAGTTATCAGATATCTGTCAGAGTTGGGAGGATAGCACAAATACGCTCTTATGGCGCTTACAATTCCCGGGTCTCGCACGCTCTCCAATTCCTTACTATTTATTTCGTAAGAGACAGAGTCAAATAAAAATCCGGCGGCGTTATTGGCGAGTTTACACGAACCAGTTCCACCGGTCTTAGTTAACTTTCCCTTAATACAAATTGCCGCATCATACATTAATAGCCAGGAATCACCTTGATTAATAGTAATCTCCACTATATCATTGTTCATGAATGATTTAACAAATGGATAGTAGGTGCGCGTCTCCAGCCGTTGAATGGATTCGTCAAAATTTGGGTTTCGATGCACGTCGAAAACTTGGGGCGTTAGAGACATTGTAACCGAGAGATTCCAAAAATAAACAGTTCTCGAGAGTAAGATTTTTACCACGATCTAAACACCTCAAAGGTGCGACAGGTTGTGATCCTCGCGAATAACTTCGATCGTTTTTATATAGTTGGTATCTGTTGTCAAAGACTAGACCCATCAAGATAATCTCTTTAATTCCAACCTCACAATAATTTCTTCTCCCCGAAAATTTACCAATTCAAAATTTTGATCGAGAATCGACAGAGTAATATTATTGATTTCTCGCTTAGTCACCGGTACGTAGAGGAGATTTCTTGGCGTTTCGTCAATGGCGTAACCGGGATCGGCTCCTATCGCAAACTCGTATATCGTATGCGTGGGACGATTATTATAATAAGCTCCGACTGTAATATTACTGTCTATATGCACGGTTCTAACTTTAACGATGTTTACGGGTAAATCCGACGAATGCAGTATGCCCGGCTTTAATATACGTTCCGAGAATCCCAAAATTTTTCCTATCGAACCTTCTGTTTGAAAATCTATCGAATCGTTTTGACTATAAATCTCACACTGGAGAGTGCTATTGTTGGCCTTTAACGAAAACTCGTTTTGAGGTTTGTCTCCTTTGACAAAATTTAATGATTTAATTATCTGAGATTCTATAACGCTAATCTCCTATGAACCGGTGGGAATTTCTATGGTCTTTCTCTGATTATTTTTATCGATGAAGTAAAATTTGTTTATGCCCGCGCTCTTGTCAATATTCGGTATGCTGTTGTAGGAGTGAAATCCTAAAAGAGCTGATCCGTATTCGGCGCCCTGATCTAAATAGATTGGCGTGTCGAAATCAATAGATAATGTGGAGGAGGTACCGTGCACAGTGAATATCAGCGAGGACATCACTGAACGTTTTTCACATGAAACCACATCTTTTATAGAGAAACTCCAAACAAAGATGGCCACAATTTATTTCGCTGTATTTTTGGTAGGGACTATTATTATATGCAATTTTCACACCGTTCCCTAAATAGGTAATCAGTTCGGGGGGCGGTTTTAATCCGCCAAAACTGTCAAAATATTCCACATGATTGCCGCATTTCTTATAAGCTACCACGCTACACCACATCAGAACCACTCCAGGTCCACCAGTCTTCTGTCGAGCTCTCCGACTAGCTCCGGACCGCCTCTGCATCGCGAAGACCGAGTTTGAAGCTATGGTTCGCGAGGGCACAGCGCGTCGCTCTGAGAGTCCATGGGCGTCTCCTCTCCACCTGGTACCTAAGAAGGACAACAGCTGGCGACCCTGCGGTGAATACCGGTCTCTTAATGCACGGACAGTCCCAGACAGGTATCCCATTCGCCACCTTCTAGATTTCTCGCACGCTCTCCGGCTGCACGTTTTTCAGCGTGATTGACTGTGCAAAAGCTTTCACTCAGATTCCAGTCTCCCCAGAAGATGTGCCCAAGACCGCCATCATCACCCCGTTTGGCCTGTTCGAGTTAATCTTTATGACTTTTGGCCTGCGCAATGCCGCGCAAACATGGCAGCGTTTCATAGACCACGTCCTACAAGACCTACCATTCTGCTTTGCCTACCTGGACGACATTCTTGTGTTTTCCAAATCTGAAGAAGAGCACAGAGACCACTTGCGCACGCTGTTTGGCCGTCTCAACGAACACGGCATCATTCTAAACCTAAAGAAGTGCGTGCTGGGATCCGACGACGTCATCTTCCTGGGCTACTCCGTATCAGCTACCGGTTGTCGACCTCTACCCGACAAAAACAAAAAAAACAAAATTCTGATTTCAACCCCAAAATAATTGACTCTAAATAGTTTCCCAAAACCCTTTCAATTTTCCCAATAAAGTTACAAGATTATTTCTGTTTGAATAAACTAAAACTCTGACATCTGCAGTAAAATAATATGGTTCAAAATAAATTCCCAAAAATCATAATACAGTTCACAAAAGTTATGAAATTATTTCTAATTAATTAAAAATGCACAATAAATTCAATTTCTCTAAAAGTTTCCAAAATAATTCAAAATAAAAAGGCAATTCAGACACAAAGGAATTAAAACACAAATATTTGGCTTTTGGCCAGTCCAAACTTACTGCGGTGCTTAGGAGAATATTTCTTTCTTGGTTTTCTTCATTGTAAACTGGGTGATGGCCTGCGGCTGGCTAACCGCAGGGGTGGCTGCCTGCCCTCTTCAGTCGGGCAGGGGTTCCCCTTACAACTGCTGGTAGCTGGATTACTACTGGAGAGTCGTGGTTGCGGCTCCCCTTTTATATCATTTCTCTAGGCGCTTCAGCTGGGATTTCGCGGCGCGCGCAACGCAAGTGGCGTGATACGTGTAACCTTGACACGTGCGGCCTGGCCAGCTTCATAGAAACGGATGGTTTTAAGTTTTAGGAATATGAAATGCTGGGGCCTCTCTAGGATACTGTAGGAATATTGTGAATTTAATATTCTGGCTTTAGGCGCTTGCCTGGGCACTACAATGTTAATAAATTATATTATACAGCGAGCACGTAAAGGTTGGACTAAATTCGGTAAAATGTTCTGTTCGATTAAAAAGTAAGCCTGATCAGAAATGGAACTGAGCAAAAAATAAGCACTACAATGTAGGTACAGTCGTCTAATAAAGAAATGTCTAAAAACTTAATCATTTATGTTAAATTTAAAATTTTTGTATTTTTTTTTATGTAATATATTATTATTATTTGCGTACCGGGTACCGGTAAAAAAAGTGCGTTATTTTAAATGACGCTATCAAAAATAGTGGTTACCATTAAAAAAAGATGACATCATAGCTTGGTTAGTAATGACTAGGGCTGTTCGATCTCCGAATTTCAGTATCGGAAATCGATACTGAAAAAATATCGATCTTATCGATAAAATCGATTTTATCGATCTTATCGATTTTATCGATCTTATCGATCATATTGATAAAATCGATCTTATCGATAAAATCGATCATATCGATAAAATCTATCATATCGATAAAATCGATCTTAGCTAGACAAAAAAAGGCCGATCGGCTTGCTGCGGGCGCGGTGTGGACGCAATGGGTGCAGCTATTTCCTATATTTTTGCAAACAATTTCAAACGATAGATATAATTGGAAAGATCGATAAAATCAAAAATATCGATAAAATCGAAAAGATCGATAAAATCGAAAACATCGATAAAATCGAAAAGATCGATAAAATCGAAAACATCGATAAAATCGAAAAGATCGATAAAATCGAAAAGATCGATAAAATCGTAAAGATCGATAAAATCCAAAATATCGATAAAATCGAAAATATCGATAAAATCGAAAAGATCGATAAAATCGAAAATATCGATAATATCGATATTTCGATTTATCGAAATTGAATATCGAGTATCGATAAAATCCATAGTATCGATACTTTCGATTTTATCGATATTTTGTCTCAGGCCTAGTAATGACGCGACAAGAACGACAAATATGTCAAAATATGCGCCTTTCAAAATTATGTTGGACGTGTTGAAGCGTTTTTTTTAATCGCACAGTACAACATTTTACCGAATTTATTCCAACCTTTACGTGCTCACTGTATATTCAAAGTTCAATTTCTGCAAAAATTATTCCTCAACGTATTCCTAAAGTTACTTTTTAAGTAAGGTGACCTTGATATCTCGCCTTCATTGATATATAATTATCAAAAAGGAAGATATTCTAAATAAAAAATATTATTGTTATAAAATGATGAAATCATTTTAATAATCCATTAACTAGAGAAAATCCATCTAAAGATCCTAAGAGGGGTCAAACTCTGTTATCAACTAAATGAAAAGGACGGTTTCTAGGGGCCATTAATTTACTTCTCTAGTAAAATTAATTTATTGTATTAAACGTAATAACGTTTAAAGGTAATAACCTACTTTTTAATTAAAATAAAATATAGAATGTCTACGATATGTTTATAGGATAGTATCGCCATCACCAAAATAATTATTAGATATTAGCGTATTTTTAAGAAAAAAACAATACCACCCTTTAAATGTTCAACTTTATACTCAAGCTAAAATCCTTAAGTAACAATCTGTGGAATATACTTAATGCAAAATGTTATAACATTCTTAAGGGCCGAAATAAATAAATTCTTACATGAGTCACCGTTCAATAGTTCAATATTTATTGAATAGGATGAAATTTTGTTTGAAAATGAATGTAACTTGAAGGAAATTTCTTTCACAAAATATGAAAGCTAATTTCTGTGGGCTCCATTGTCATTTGGCGACTTTTTCTTGAAAAGACAAAATATATTGCATATTGATTGCAAGGGTTCTGGACATATATTATCTATTAACTCTCTTTGTTTAAGCTGTTCCTTATCTGAAAGTTATTTGTATGTAGGGGATTGCGGGGCAATATGGTTTACCGGGGTATAACGGGGTACGAGTATTTTTACTAGATACTGCCTAACTGAAGCAGCCCAATTTCAAATCTACATGTCCCCCTTCCACCTCTTTTGGACGCAAGACCACGCCCCCGGTCAAGTCAATTCAGTGAGTACATGGGGGAGTACAACAGCTCCCGTGTTTTAAAACTTGTGTTTACGTTTTTCCAAGATAAATACAGTTTTTAGACGATTTTCGATGTGAGTTTTATTGCTTAAATAAACTTAATATTAAGTATGATTAATCTAAATCATTTTATCGAAAAATAATTGCCGTTGTAAATTTTATTTATATTTTATTGTAAAACGTGCGTCGGGGCAAAATGGAGTATTAGAGATGGGGCAAAATGGGGTACCCCGGGTACCCGGGTACGGTACCCGGATGTCCTATTGAAATACCTACAAGGCAATTTAGTTTTAATCTTGGACACTTCAACAGTTGATAGAAAATCATAAAATATTACAATTTTGTGAATAACTTTTTATACACAGCCGCCTCGTTTTCGAAATACAGGATGTTTAAATTGTCAAAATTTTTAACGTTTTATTTTTATTTTTCCAATCGTTAAAGATAATTAAACGAAATTTTGTACACAACATGCATTGATCCAGTGTCACAAAATACGGTAATACCAAGTTCCCAATGTAGCCAGTGACGGAGATATGGGTATACAATACCCTTGAATATTATTCATTATTCTAAGCAAAAACTGTTTCTTGACTTTTTTTGTATCTGCCGAAGTTCTACGGGAAAATTAATTTATCTTTTATTGCTTTTATAGAATGCAAAAAATAATTTATTTAATTTGAAAAAAATGTCATTTTAGATTTCTCTTTGGCCAGTACTGAACAAAAATGTAAATTTAGGTACCGTGAAACTATGGCAGATACAAAAAATGCCAAGGACGGTTTTTGCTTAGAAGAAAAAAAAGCTCTACAGGGCCGTGTCAGTATTTTTCTTGATAAAACAAATGTAGTGTATCTCCACCACTGGCCCAGCAAACACACGAATTGTGACGTTTAAATGGGCCATTACCGAAATTAATGGCTTTATTGTGGCACAGGCAAGCCGTATTGTGGCCCGCAATTGCTAATATACATGGTTCCCACAATTTCTGAATATTGTGGACTGTTGTATAAGGACCAGCAATGGCTAATCATTATGTGCCCATAAATACAATAATTTCAGTTTGCGCAATGTTGGTCCATTTATGGTTGTACAATAGAATTAAATATGAAAATATACATGTAAAGTCCCAATTGTGGCAAATCGTTGGTACTGACGCATGCGCAACTAAAAAGGACAGGAGACGCCAGGCCGCCAGAGCCAGGTTCGCCATGTTGGTTTCCTCCGGCGTCTGCTGCGACCAATGTTTCTGGCATTTCTGCAGATATTCGTGTTTTACGTGGTTGGTTTGGGTATCTGTGTCTTGACAAGAAACAACAGTACCATTTTAGAGAAGAAGACGTGTTTTGCGTGCGTGAACCAATGCCCTCTGAAAGACTATGCACTTGGTGAGTTTACTTCCCTTTTGCGTCGATGCTTGACCGGCACCGTCGCAATGATAAGCGACGGTGGCGGCTTGACTCGTTAATGCAAATATATATACTGATTATACTGCCCGATACCTATTAGTGTTTTATCTTTTATAGGGCTGTTTCCGCACAATATAACAATATATACCTAACAATAATAATTATTCTTGCTTTAGTGCCGTCTGTGGTTGGGAACAAGGAAAGACTTAAAGACAATACTAGAACAGCATTCACTCGAGTGTCTAGGAAATACCAGAAAACCGAGACACTATGGTAATAGGTGCGTGTGTTAATCGTTGTTCTCTTTTCTCATTTTTAGATTTAATAAGAGCAAATCCGCTATCTGCGAATGCTACAGGAATGAAATCCATGGAATAGTAAAAGTTTGGCTCAGAATTAGGTGAGGAGCTGTTGTTAGGGCCGGTGGGACACAGAAGAGGAAAAAATTAGTAAGTGTCAGTGACATTTTTACATTAACTCGATAGCCATGCCCAAATTGCAATTCTTATATTGAGGCCTAAACCATATCAGTTCACAACTTGCATTTTCAGCTATTTTTATTATAGATTCTAGTTTTCAATGTACAGGGTGATCCCCAGGCTTACTGTGGGAACACAAAAACTGAAAATAAAATTTCGAACAGGGGTTCTTAAATGGGATATAATAAGGTCCAATTATGACCGAAAATTTGCTTTTTCGATGTTTGGGAAAATGGCCGCTGTGACGTCATCGATATTTTTTCCTCAGAAACATACCATTTTTTCCCTATACAGTAAGGTCATTTAAGTGTGTATGGGATTTTTTATTAATTCCACAATCAAAATACAGATATTGCCGAAAGTTGATGCATGTTCAATAATCATATTAGGTACACTTAGAATGGTTGCAAGTTAAACAGCATACAGGGTAGGTCAAAAAATATAAAAATTGTACAAGAGTAAAGTCGAGAAAATTCAGCAAAATGTTATAAAGAAAAGTTGTTTAGAATTAAAAGCTATGACCAAATACCAAAACATAGCCTCCTAAGAAAAATAATTTTTTCTTCAATTAATTTCTAGTTTCTTAATAAACATTTCAAATAAAAATTTTGCACCTTAAATGAGAGTTTTTTAATATACACATTATCATTACTAATGTTTTACCTTGATCAGAAGAATTTTTGCGAAATTTTAAAGTTTTGTTTAATATCGTTGCAACAAACATGAAGTTCATGATTCCCTAAAAAATTTAAAATCTAAGTTAATTTTACAAATATGCTTGAATTTGAACAAAGTTATGCGAAATTGATTTAATTTTGATTAATTTATGAAAGTGTTTAGGGTGAATATTAAAACAAAATTTCTTTAGGAAATTATTAATATTTAAAAAAAAATCTTAGGAGGCCATGTTTTGGTAAACAAATTTTCTTAATAACATTTTGCTGAATTTCCTGAAATAATTAAGGGTACTTTACTCTTGTGCAATTTTTATATTTTTGACCTACCCTGTATGCAACTATTCTAATTGCGCCTAAATTGAACATGCAGCAACTTTCGGGAATATTTGTATTTTGGTTCTGCAATTAATAAAACAAAAAAAATTCCATACCTATGTTGCACTCTTAAATGACCACACTGTATATTGAAAGTCCATATTATTCTCAACTTTTGTAGGAAAAGATTTTCTGTATCTGTTATTGTTCAAAACGTACAGGGATCGCTTTTCCGAAATCTAGGTAGCCATGGAAACAATTGATAGTCAGAAATTATTTAAAAGCATGTTAGTGTGCCTTGTGCACCCTTAAATTTATTCAACTGGATTATTTCTTAAATTTTTGAACAGTGCTTGTTACTAACTTGTTTGCTATTATTGTTTGTACAATTTTTTTTTAAAATAATCCAATTGAAAAATTTAAGGGTGCACAAGACACCCTTTAATAATTTCGGACTATCAATAATTGTTTCCATGGCTAGCTAGATTTCGGAAAACCGATCATGGTATATCCATGTTTTTTACATATTTGACAATGTAGATTTTGAACAATAACAGATGCAGAAAATCTTTTCTACAAAAGTTGTTGAGAATGATAAGGACTTTCAACATAATATAGAGAAAAAATGGTATGTTCTGGGAAAAAATATCGATGACGTCACAGCGGCCATTTTCCCAAACATCAAAAAGCAAATTTTCGGTTATAATTGGACCTTAGTAGTTATCTCCCATTTAAGCTTTCGGGTTCCCACCACAGTAGGCCTGGGGCGTCGAGTTTGGATCACCCTGTACACTGCACCTTGCACTAGCTGCTGGAAAACATTTTTGAGTAAAATTTACATTTTATGTTTATGAGGTAATGCAGTTTAGGGCTCGATTTCAGCTTTATAATAGTTTTACTTGCATTAAATGTTAACTTTATTTTTTAATGTTTTTATTATTTAAGAATACATGTTTTATTTACAATGTTTATTTTTTGAAATGAAATAAAACATTTCAAAATGGCCAGATGTTTTTATTGTTTCGATTAGTTTCCCAAATCCTACAAGGGTGAAATCAAAACTTTTTCAATCGTTTAGACATGCCCTAAAAGATCAAAATGGAGAAATAGCTGCATACGCAGACCAATACATATGAAGAAAATTTGTATATTGTGTAAAATTTTTGTTCACGAAAGAGTACTTAGCTATGCTTTTGTGAATAAAAATTTGACACAGTATGCCAGTTTCTTCATTTAAACACACTGGATATGAGTCTGGAGCCATAAATATTCCAGTAATGGTATGTTAATGGCTAGCCACCAAATACCCAATGCATTTATCATTGTGGGGCTTAAGTGTAACTGTTAATGGCCAATACTAGCCCCCAACTGGCAAACTATCAATGTGCCTGCACTTGTTCGTCAAATGCGGCAAGACGTTGGCGTCTGCATTGGCTCTTTTGTGTCCCAACAAGGAAGTTGTTGGCAAATTAAAGGATGGTCTGCTGCTGGCCGGCGCCGGCGGGACATTTCGCTTGTGGTCCATTTATGGCTGCCACAAATGTGCCAATTAGAACAGTGCTGGGGACTATGCGCTTGCCCATTTAAGCCCCATTCAGCCGTGTTTGCTGGGGGCTATATTTTGGGAACTTGGTATTATCACATTTTGTGACACTTGATCAATGCATGTACCAAATTTCGTTTAAATACCTTTAACGATTGGAAAAATAAAAATAAAATGTTAAAATTTTTGAGAATTCAAACATCCTGTATCTCAAAAACGAAGCGGCTGTAGATAAAAAGTTGTGCCACAAAATAATATTTTTGATTTTACGTCACCCCCGTTGAAGTGTCCCAGAATAAAACTGAATCAACCTGAATATTGTTTAATTTGTTTAGATGGCGAAACGATATAAACGAAAACTAACATTTTCATGTTTTTACGTTTTTATTTTTTTTTTAATTTTTAATTAAGATTACTGTTTGCTTTATAAAACATTTTGGAGAAACGTCTCTTTAATTCACCAAAAACTCACTATTTTAAAGCATTATTGTACTACCCCATTTTACCCCTCTTGGTACCCTATTATACCCCGCATACGGGGCAAAACGGGGCAAAGCGCAATTTTCATAAAAGTCCAAAAAAGTTAAAACTCAATTACTGATTCCGTTATACAAAATGTTGCTAATGTTACTAAACATATCTAACTACCTGTAAATATAAATATATAATTATTTCATTTATATATCCCAGAACTATGGGGCTATGAAATTAAGTACCCCATATTGCCCCGCATTCCCCTATTGCTTAAAATTTTACTACATTGTTCTTATTATCATAGAAGAATCTGTCGTAGTAGATTCTTTTCTGTTATTATGCATGCCAACGAGTTCTCTCCCGAAATCGATCGTAAAATTTATTAATAATAACAAATTTCTGGTTCTAGGTGTTTGTGTTCAACAAAACCCGCTACCAGCAAGTAAAAGAGCGCCTCAGAAATCAGGGCATCGCCCAGATCACCAACATGGAATTAAACCAGTACTTCAGCCCTTGGTATGCCGAACACATGGGCAACATCAAGGTGGCCAGCGGGAACAAAACTGTAGAAAATTGGGCAGCTTCTGTTTTGCGTCACAATTACTATATTTTCACGTTCCCTTCACTTTTGAAAATCCACGGAGATCCAAAATTGCTCTCTAAACTAAACAACCTTCTGAAGAATGAAGCTATTCTTCAAATGGAAATGAAAACATTAGCACCCGCCTTTAAAAATTCATCTAAAAGGAAGTGGTTTGAGGAAGTTCTAGACAATTTTTCAAAATTGTGGGAAAGCAATCTGTGAGATAATATAGTATATTGTTAATGTTCCTGTTTAAATGTGATACAAGAGTTGTGATATTTTTGTCGCATACCTAAGCTAAAGCTTCTAACAGAAATAAAATAGCATTTCTTATAAGAACTTGTATAAAATTGAATTCGCTTACAACTGACATTACCAAGTTAGCCTCAGTCTGAAATATAATTAATTTTTATATACGTTTCATAAGTTTAAACAACACCTCTAAAAGCAACGGGAAAACGGTTGATAAGTAGGCGCCGGTTGTTAAGTGACTCTTTGTACCCTCGGAAAAACTTACTGTGTGTTATCTGAGGCTGGAGGAAATCTTCAACCTTGTCAGTAATCGTACTCGGCAGGAGCTAAATAGGTACAGAGGGTCCCAGTTAAGTGAGAAACTCGATTTTCTTGTAAGATAAGTCCGTGGTCCGAAAACTAATCTATGTGCAGTTTTTCACTAGTAATCGCCCTAGTGCTTGAATTATTGCCGGAAGTTTTTCGAATACACGATTTTTTCGCGTAGCGATGAGGGATAATTTTATTAAAAAATTCGTGCTAGAGAAAAATTTTCAGATATTAATTCAAGAACGTGGGGATTCGGTAAGAGAATTCCATATCTACACGTAAATTAAACGAAATTATCAATTTTTTTTGAGTATATGTTACAATGTCACGCTAAAATAATGACATCTGTCAAAAAAATTCCGCTGTAATCACCTCCTGCTGCCTAGAGCAAGTGAAAATATTTCTGGAAATGTTTTGAGTTGCCATGACAACGAAGAAAAAAAGGTAGGTACGGAATTTTCCAAGAAATCCCATGCAAGAAAAGGAAAATTGGACTACAGGCAACAAACAAAATGGAGGATTATCGTTTATTTATTTACAGGACATTAGGGGGTGGCAAAATAAATACCTGCTTTATTTATAAGACTTCCATTTTAACCGGAAATAGCATTTATCTCGAAAATGTTCAATTTTTCAATTTAAAAAATGGGTGTCACATAGTCAATTAATTTTTAAATTTTAGATTGAAAGTTGATTTTTCGATATCTCTAACCGTTTTTGAAATTTTTATATTTTTTACCTTTATTCTCCGTATACTATTCAATTCAATTATTATAAATTATATATCAAAAGGTACCTACCTACCTTATATGTTTTGGCTAGGAAATTTCATTGTCAATATAAAACAAACTTTAAAATTGTAAGATTCAAAATTTTTGAGAAAAAAACATCGAAAGTGCAGATATTTATGTTCGTCCCTTTAATTTCCTATCAATAAATGAGTGACAATCCGCCATTTGTTGTTTTTTTTAGAAAATAATTTTTTTCCATAACTTTTTTGACTCAAGCCAAATTTTCTTTTTCTTATAGGCATTGCACAAAGAATCTTGTATAAAGAACAATAATTAATTAAACAAAACTTAGTTTGTTGTTTTTACTATCTAGCACTAAAACTAGAATTTCGCTAAACACAGAACACATTCTGTGTTTCACAAAACAAACAAGACCTGTTACTCTTACTATTTTTTTTAATAAATTTATTCGCAATTTCATCCACAGTGAAATTACTTTGGTTGCTCACAGTCGTTCCAAATAGGTACATATCACCGGGTTGGTACTAAAAATTTTGCATTTTTTTGTTTTGACAAGAGGTTTTAAAAAATAGAAAACTTAAAAATGGCCGGTCTTTTAAAATCCATCACGGCGGCGATGTTTAAACTTAGCCTTTTGTTAGATCTTATTCTTTTTAGAGAAAAATGTCGGATTGATGCAAACAATAAAAAAATATATAGATGGGACTTTCTCTACATTATATTTATATTATTATATGCAATAATAGAAATAGTCATTTTCATCATCGGTGTGGTACTGAAACTGATTTCGTTCTTTTGCTCATAATTTTTTTTCTCCACTAACCAATTTTGCTTAACGTTGCACCGTTGCTTGGAGAAAGGACAGACCATTAACAGAAAAGTACAAAATGGCTAGTTTTCTGGATCCCAAGATGGCGGTAATGCTTGATATTTGTCCTTCCCTTGGGCTAATATGAAAGTTGCATGATTTTGAAATATAGTCTTAATTTGTGCTGCTAATAACATTGAGTCCTAGAATAAAAAATGTAAATGTTATGTTTATTTAGGCCGAAAATTAATTTTCAATCAGTTCCGAATCATTTTGGAATATGAGGTCAAAAAGCGCATTTTAAATTATGGCATTATGTGAATCAGGTTTTCAGATACCTACTTTTAATATAGAAAGAGCAGCCTCCTGACATTACATCTACATTTAGATCTAGTTATTCGGGACAATAATTAGATTCCACTCTAGTCTAATTAAATTACGAAAAAAAGACCCCTCGAGCTTGAATTAAATTGTAACTGGATGAAACAAATTGTATCTTATGTATTTTGATGCGGTCTGTCCAAAAAAATAAAAAATAAAATGTAGCCCCGGGTCGAAATTTTCTAAATTGGGAAAAACCGGGTTTTCCGGATTTTCCCATGAAAAATTGCTAATTATCTCGCCAAGTACTACCCCTATGGTAAAAATAAATGCACCAGTCGAAAGAGGAGGCAAAAATAGTTTTTCATATACCCATATTTTTAAGGCGTATTTCTCGCCGCCAGAGGCGCTTATACCAAAAAGTTGCTTTTTTCGTTTTTTTGATCAGAACCATGAAAACATTCAAGTTGAATTTGTGGCGAAACTATAAGTGTTAGGCCCAAATCTGCAATAGTATGCGAAAACATGACCAAAAGTAAAAATACAACTTTCAATAATAATACATTTTAGTTGAAATGTTTGGAATTTTTTTTACAAAAACACGCATAAAGTTAAATGTTATCAAGGGTCTCTGAAAATTGGTATGTAGGCCAAAAATTGCAAAAGAAACAACTTTTTCTAATAACTTTTATCGAAAATGTGTCAAATAAAGCCGATTTTGGATAATTTAAAAAAAATGTCAATTTTGACAGATACCGCAAGTCACGTGGTCGACTCTTGTGACGTCATTTTCATCCTCTGACAAGCACAAATCGATGGCAAAGTCAAATTAACATTTTATCCAAAAATTAAAAAAAAATCCCTTATGGTGCCTACTTCAATAGTGACACTGTACGATTTTTGGATCCCGCGGAGCGCGTGTAATGGGACTTTTGTCGGGAGAATTCTACAACTTAGAATAGACATACAGACTTGTAACTTCGTACACATGTTGAGACGACATCCAATTTAGGTTTGCCCACCTTTCAGACCAAGTAATTGAAAATTGCCAATTTTAGGCAACTTTTCCCAAAAGCCATGTTTTTTTGGTACTCACACAATGAACAATGTCAGAAAAATAGACAAAATATTTTTGACGAATTTTCTATAACGTAGTGGTATTCTAGACACATTGAGTTACTGAAAAAAAAATTCTAGTAATTGGGTGCATTTTTGGCATTTTTGTGCCATTTCAGATTTTCAAAAAAAATATATATATTTTTTGGGAAAAAAATTATTTTAATTCTTTGATATCTTGGCCAATTATAGTCCGATTTCGGTAAAACTCATACAAAGATAAGAATGGACATTCAAGAGTAAGCTCTGTAAGTGGCATTAAAAAATTTCAAAGAGTTTGCCTGTTACAGGCAACCAATGCAATTAGGTCATGCAGAGCTGGGCAGTATTCGAATACTTTTGTATTCGAATCCTGTATTCGAATACATTTTGGGTATCCGATGTGGGTATTCGGATACTTTTTAAAATTTGTATCCGTTATCCGTATCCGTCACGAATTTTTTCAAGTATCTGTATTCGAATACATAATCAGAGTATTCGAATACTTCTTATAGTATTCGAATAAAATATAAAATCAACGGATACATTTTCCCTCTCCTTCACTACTCCCCACCCGACGCGAGAAAGACAATGCGCGCGAGGTCTAGACTTGTTTGCCTTCATCAGCTCCTGTAGAACGCCTTTTCTCATTTGCCACATGATAGATACGCCCAGAAGAAATTCTCTAAGTGATGAGCACTTTGAAGTACTCGTTTTGTCTAAGGTTAATGCTAATAAAAAATAAATACTGTATAATAAAGGTGCTTATTATTTTTTGGTCATTTCTAAAAATTTGTCATCCACATAATTCAAACTTTGTCTTATTTTGGTGACGCAAAAGTAAAAATAATTAATAATAACCTATTGATATTTTGACATAACAACAATAACAATGGTATACCAGTATGTATCCGTATTCGGTATCCGTAAAAAAGTATTCGGATACTCGTATTCGAATACAAAAATTTCTAGAGTATCCGTATCCGCCCCCATTATGTATTCGAATACATTTAAAGTATCCGTATTCGGTAATCGAATACATATTTGTTGTATCCGAACCCAGCTCTAGGTCATGGGTACAGTTTGCCCCTCCGCCATATGCCCAATTTTGGGATTTTTCTTGCGTCCCTCTGGATATCAATAGTCTCGTCCCTTACATTCAAAACGCATTTTTGTTTTTTCAAATATCTTAATTTTTACCAATGTTATGAAAACTTTAGTGTTCGAACATTTCTAATTTTCGGCCTTCAGCACCCAATTTTTTCTCAACATACTACATACATTTCAATCGTCTATATCTCAGGAACGGTGCCTCGGATCAAAATTTTTCAAGGGACATGAAAATTGCCATTTTTCTTATGCTTTAAAATGGTGTAAACTCCGTTTCAAAATATTGATTCGTTTCCAAGATACGCCTGCGCAAAATTGAAAAATGAACATAAATCCAAATTTGGGCAATTTCGACCCGGGGCTACATTTTTTTTTGCTTTTTTCGGAAAGACCGTCTCAAAATACATAGGATTCACTTTAATTCATAATGTTACAATTTTTTGCAAGCTTAAGTCCGTAATTTAATTCGACTACTAGTTTAGATCTTATAATAAAACCATCAAAACCATGAAATTATTTGAAACATTCCAATATTCAAATTTGACTAATCACAATGTATAATAAAAATCTAGCAACTTGAACAAAATAAATTTAGAAATTGAAGTTTCTTCTGTTATTAAATCCAGCAACCCTGCGATTATCTCTTTTAACATCTGTACGTAAAAATTTATCTTTTGTACTTAACCACTAACCTCCATTTTACAAAATATTTTTAAGTTTACATGGGCGTTGTTTGAGAATTATTTGTACCTTTAGATTTGCGATAAAACGTGTTTTGATCAATCTGTATCTAAAGCGAGAATATGCTGAAGAAGTGCTTTGTAGCATATAGCACAAACAACTCGGTAAATAAATACTAGTACGAAGATTTTTCACTGCAGCTGATAAAATGCATCTTTGGTTCTGGCAGTACGCCGGCAGTTACCGGCAACGACAATATATTACCAGGGCCGTAGCCAGGGGGGCCAGGCAGGGCGTCAGAATGTTTGCCCTGCCTGAGCTATAAGTTCACCGGTCACCTCACCAGGGCCGTAGATAAGGCGCTGCTGCATTGAGAAAAAAAACTAGGAAAAAAGACACCATGATGATTTTTTAATTTATTATACTTCATTTAAACTGAATTTGCCCTTATCTTTTCTAAAAAAATAGCCTGCGGCGCATTTTAGTTAACAGACACCTCTAAGTACTCTTTTTAATACCCGCAACAATCCTTATTGCCCCACCTTCAAACAAATTTCAATTTACCCAAGCATATCTACCTACTACACTGGGCAGAAAATTTTTGCAATAATTATAGACATAATGTGGCCCTTTGAAAAAAATATGATAATTTAAAGGTCACTATGAGCACTAACTCTTTTTTACCGCCCCCCTCCTCTCCCCACCGGCAAAGTAAGCAATTACCCAGCAAACACCAAGCAATCACATTTATCTCCTGTAGAGGTAACATTATTAACATCAAGCTCTTATGCGAGGTTCTGTGGGAGTACTGTGCGAGGTTTATAGAAAGCCAAATGTCTTCCACATCATGTTAACAAAGGCGAACTTGATTTAATCGCAGTAGTAAAATTTACAAAAACCCAGGGTGGTCGCAATGTTACCTTTTTTATATTCAATTGTCTGACACTCTTTAAGCTCGCATTGCAAACTCTATGCGAAGTGTCATTAGTTTCTTTTATATAGCTTTGTAAATAATGTCCATAAATGTTCGTATTGTAACTGTCTTTTCGATGTGTCACCCAGGACTTTATTGGTTTCTGTAGGATATCTACTTGAGATTTTTTATAGATTATATTCTAGAAACTTCTATGTGATGTATTAAAAATTCCTCTCAAATACTTCCTATTCCTAAATTTTTTTATACAGGGTGATTCATTAATAACGGGACATAGAGAAACTTTATATTTTTTGGGCCAAAATATTACGATCGAGCTTAACAATTGCCGGTCAAATCTCAATGGTTACCTACTACGTTAACGTTAATTTTTTGAAATTGAATTATGGCTATGTCTTCCAAAATAATCAAGCGCTGAACTAAAATTTTGCACTGTTTTTGGGGATGGAGAATAAGTTGAAGATATCAATTTTTACGTATCTGACAGAGGGCGCCACTTGCGCTGTTTTTAGATCGTGCTTTTGCTCGTAACTTTTTTGAGGTATCTCGGTAACCATTGAGATTTGACCGGCAGTTCTTAAGCTCGATCGTAATATTTTGGCCCAAAATATATGCATATGCTCTATGTCCCATTATTAATGAATCACCCATATGAAATAGTATGTATAGGATGTTCAACTAAAAATTGCCTATTTATATAGGTATTCTAAAAACAATAATTTTTTCTAAAAACTTTGGAACATATTCATCTTGTTTGGAAGTTTGCACAGGGTGTGCACCAGTTATTTTTTACCCCTTACCCTAACTTTTTTATTTCTTGACGAAACTTCATTTTTGGGCCTATACTTACCTTTTAATTCTAAACAACATTTCGTATTACATTTCTTTATCTAAAATTAAAAATAAGGGTAGGTACTTTACTCTTGACACTTTTTATTATATTCAAATTTTGAAAACTGCGTTTTGAGTTTGCACAATCTTTTATAAAGAATAAAATTTTCTGATAACTGTAAAATTTTGATATTATTGATAGTATTATTGTGTACCAAATTTGGTTTAAATATTCTTATTGGTTTGGAAACAAAAATCGATATTTTCTTGAAAGTTTAATCAAAGTTTTTTTGGACCCATGTTAATATGAACTTTTCGGGGTGCCGCATAGTTTTGAAAAAACCTGTATACAGGGTGTCCCGGAATATGTGGGCAATCTCTCGGATTTATACAGGGGACGTTAAAATAACATGACAAGTTCCTATAAAAATTTTCCCCAGAGGGCCCACCTACGGAGATACAAGCACCTAAAAATAACTTTTAAATTAATTTGTGTAATTTAATTGTTTTTTAATACGATGGGCAATAGATAAGACTCTTTAAAAAGGGCCCTTGAACACAATTTTGGCTTATTTGGTTTGCCAGGGACGGACTAGCTTTAGCACAATAATGTCATATTTTACACTCTTTACGATAAAGGCACAACAATAATATTTTTAGATAGCTTGAACCTTAAACTAAAAAAAGATACTCTTGGTTGATATCGATAAAATGAACTGTTTTCGAGAAAAAAAATATTTTTTATCTCCATTTCAACTCCAATCATCATACTAGTGTTAAAAAAGGAGTAATTAAAAGTTTGTATGACAGGGCTAGAACGATTTGTTCTAATAACACAAAATTTGAGGAGGAAATTAAACATATAAATATGTTCTTGAGAAGAATAGTTGAATTTGTTGAGCAAGTTTTTCAAAATTGCCAACAAAATAACAATGCTAATAGAATTAGAGAAATAAATCTGGTGGACCGACCAGTAAATTTAATTATTCCTTATATTCCTGGACTATCAGATAAGCTAAACCGCAGAGGCAATCGTTTTAATGTCAGAACAGTATTTAAAACCAAAAATACATTAAGATCGATGCTAGTTAAAACGAAACCATTTAATGAGGTACAAAGTTGAAAAAATTGCATTTATAAAATTCCTTGTGAATGTGGAAAGTTCTATGTTGGCCGTTGGGGAGACTAGTACGCCATTTAACGTTCGTTTAAAAGAACATAAAAATTATGTCAGGCAAAATCAAATTTTTAAGTCAAAAATATGTGAACATTCTTTTAATAACAATCATAGGATATTGTGGGATAGGTCCAAACCAATTATCAAAGAAGAAGTAGGAAATAGACGAAAAATTAAAGAATCTGCATTTATTCTAGGAATACGGACAACTGTGTTGCTGAATGTTCAGTGGAATTCAGTAAAATATTACCACTTATTCAAAGAGAAGTTAGTATAGATAATTAGATAGAACACAGGTTACAATATCAGGCAGGTGGCTAGGCTATTGTTTCTGTTGTCATGACATTTTAACCTGAAATTTATTAATCTGTCACTTCACTTTGACGTGGCATGATCTTTGAGAAAGGAGAAAGATTTATTCTCCGAAAGCTCAGAAAACAAATTTGTTGAAGTTATTTTTTGAGTTACACGTTTAAAGTTTGGTTCATTCACTGTTAAGAATTTATGAATATTCCAGGCAACTTGAAAAAGTTGTCTTTCGATCAGTTTGGTGGCGAAAAACCCAATTAAAAATTAAATGGATCTGTTTGCGCCACAAATAAATTTTAGAAAATATCAAAAACTATTTTTGTTTTTATTACATTCGTAGACCTAAACCTATGAAATTTACATTGTTTCTCTGCCTATTTAAAAAAAATGCCACTTTTATTTACATTTGTTTTTTGTTGCTATGGTTGTTTTTGAGATGTACCGATTTAACAATCTTCAATTCGTAGAGCAAGGAAATGCATAACATTAGAAGGAGCTCATGTTGAACCGACATACAAAATTATGAATAAAAATCGTATTAAACAAAAATAGTTTTTCTCGTAAAGAATTCATTTTATCGATATCAACCAAGAGTGTATTTTTTTAGCTTATGGTTCAAGATATCCAAAAATATTATTTTTGTGCCTTTATCGTAAAGGATGTAAAAAAAATTACATTATTGTGCTACAGCTAGCCTGTCCCTGGAAAACTAAATAAGCCAAAATTGTTTTCATGGGCCCTTTTTAAAGAGTCTTATCTATTGTAAATCGTGTTAAAAAATAATTAAATTACACAAATTATTTTAAAAGTTATTTAAAAAAATCGATTTTCAGAGGCGCCTTTTAGGGGCTTGTATCTCCGTAGGTGGGCCTTCTGGGGAAAATTTGTATAGGAACTTGTCTTGTTATTTTAACGTCCCCTGTATAAATCCGGGAGATTGCCCGCATATTCTGGGACACCCTGTATATACAACTTATAAGTCCAAATATTGACCGTCAATATTTCGACTTATAAGTCGAAGCTTTAAAGTTTCGGGTTATAAGTCAAAATATTAGTTCAATATTTCGACTTGAAGTCGATAGTTTAAAGCTTCGAGTTATAAGTCGAAATTTTAGAAGAGGATCTAGAAAAAATCGAGTGTCCCTTCCAGGCCTTCGTAGGTTTCAACTATTTCCAGTGCCTCAAAAATTAATAATTTTTTTTAGCTGAAACAGTGGCACTTTCTTAGAATAAAAAGGAAATAACTCAAAAATAAACATCCGCCCAATTTAAGTAGAAAACTAAAAATTAAACATTTAAACTATGATAGGTAAAAAACAGTACACTTTAACTACTTTCCGAAGTTTTGAATCTGCTTCGAGGTTCCTATTAAATTCTATTAACTGAGGAAAGTCCTTCAAGCGGATCATTTTCTTCAAAAATTCCCTTATCAGTTAACTTTTGGACAACTGTTTCCAATTGTAATTTAACTTCTACAAGTAATTCTAGGTACTACTTGCTTCTGACACGTACGTGGAACTAAAATAATTGGAACTTTATTTCCTACCCAGCATGATCAATTAAAACAACAAACCTGGAAGGCCGAATGAAGAAAGGTTTGAAGCAGGTACACCTTCTATTTGATTCAGTTACAAAAACATTACATTCAGGGGAATTGGCAGTTTCTTGTGTAGTACTTTCGTAATTATCAGCAACTTCTGAAATTGAAGTTATTTCTAATTACTTTCGATACCGAAACAAGGTATGACTACATTTACCATTAAAGAAAATTTTTATAAAAAATTTAGAACCTATTATCGTTGACTGACGTATTAATAAGACTTCTCACGACTATAGTTTCATGTCCTGGAAAGTGGATGGTGCCTATGGTCAACAATGACAGCCGTGAGCAGTCTTTATTAATACGTCAGTCAACGCTATTATGCTATCTTTGGAATTTTGAACTAAAACAAAAAAGTTACTGGTGTTGTAAATAATGTAACATTTTAACGGTTAAAATGAGCCTGGGCAAAATATTTAAACCAAAAAAACACAAATAAAAATTTTCGTTGAAAGATTTGTTTTTTTTTTCTGAAAAATGTGAATATCTAACACTTGTTTCCCACATTCCAGCGAAATTAGGCTTATTCAGTGCCAGGAAAGGTTTAATGTAAATTAAGTTATTCTTAAGAGAGAAAAAAATAAAATCGAAAAAACGTTTTTTCGCCATTTTCTCGGAAAATTTGAGGCTATGTTGAAAAATGCCTTATCCGAAAGTTTCAGATCTTTTTAATATTTACAACTTTTGTGTAGGATATTCTCCGCTAAGAGGTCACGTTTCGGCGAAAATCACAAAAAAAAACAGTTTCAACCCCTAAACAGCTGTGCACGCTAATTATGTCACCATTTCCACTGATGTACTGTTTAAGTTTTGTGGCACTTCCTTTGAATATCTTTAACAGATGGAAAAATAAAAAATAAAACGTTAAAATTTTTGAGATTTATACACCCTGTAGCCTGTAGCTCGAAAACGCGGCAGCTGTGGCTAAAAAGTTATACCACAAGATACTTACTCAAATTTTATGTTTTATCACCTGTTAAAGTGTCCTAGATCCTAGAATAAAACAGAATCGGCCATCTTTTAAAAAATCAGCACGGAAGTACTAGTTAGTACCTATAGGTCCTTCTATAGTATAGGTAGTTAAATAGGGGAACCGGCCTTCGGAAAACCCGTTGCACACATTCGGTTTTTTACCGTACGTACAGTACCGGGTTCCGCCGCTGCAGCGAGGCAATTGCGGTCTGGAACCATAATGTTTGCCTTGACTAATAAGTTATAGGGCTTTGGCAGTCGCATCTATATAATCCTACCGCCATAAGGGGCGTAGAAATACTATGACAATTAATATGCAATACACACTTTATGAGAAGTTATCCCCACTATAATACTCTACACGCTTACACTTTCATCCTATGAACACATGACGTGGTTCATACGATTCTATGCTTGATAATACCACTCGCGGGCGGCGGTACCCAACACGCTCTCTAATAATAATGGGCGGCTTCGGCTTCCGATTCATCCAAGCTTCAATCTGAACGTGGCGTCAGCGCGGCTGCGCGTAGTAAACATCAGAGAGTCAGAATTATGATGAGCCTCAAGAGCAATAAGGACTAAGGCTCATTTTTGCGTACTGAAATATTATGTGCTGGTTTCTTTCCTTGTGGGGGTTTCGGCAGAATAAAAGGACCCTTCGATATAATGGACTCTATTTGTGATTATACAGTTTTTTGATGGTAAACCAATGCAGCCCTATGTGATGAACTTGCTTCTCATGACTGCGACAGATGATACCTTCGGGTGGCGTGATCGTCGGTTATCCATATACAAAACCTGGTTGTCCATATATACAAAACCACCGGCGGCCTAAACCACTCGGTTTTAAATAAACTAAACTATTGATTGGTGAAATGTCTCGTGAATGGACTATGAATTATTATTCGAAAGGTAAAACACTTAGTTTATTTACTGATCTCTTGTAAATACCATGGGGTGTCTTGTCACTAACGACTCGAATTTCGTTATCAGTGCCGGGAGAGATGTCAGTTATACGGCCGATCTTCCATTGTAGAGGAGGCAGTTGATCATCGTGGAGTATCACCATTAAAGCAGGCTTGATGACTTGAGAATTTTTGAACATCCATTTTGAACGCTGTTGTAGATGGTGTAAATACTCTGTTGTCCAGCGTTTCCAAAACATTGATAAAATTTGTTGATACTTTGTAAGTCTGTTCGTGAGTATGTTGGCAACAGAAACTTCTGGTATAGCATTCAGTTGTGATCCAATTAAGAAATGTCCGGGTGTATAAAGGTTTTCAAATGTGAAATGTTGATCACCTATCGTTCTAACTAAGTGGTGTTAACTAACTGCTGATTCCCAAAGACCTCCAAAGTTAGGACTTCTCGGCGGGATGAAATGCCAAGTCATATGATTTTCAAGAAAATAGCTTTTGATTGATTGGTCATGATATAAATTCTGCAATTTTTGTTGCATGTCAGTTAAATATTTACTGGATTTAATAAAATTAGAACCGTTATCACTATAAATATCTCTACAAAGTCCGCGCAGTGAAGCAAATCGCTTCAGAGCATTCAAAAATGCAGCAGATGTTCGGTCACCGACGAGTTCGAGATGCACAGCCTTTGTACAGAAACAAACAAATACACATATATATGTCTTGACTAACTTTCTAGATCTTATAACTCCGTCCTTGACTAGAACAGGTCCAGCAAAGTCTATACCTACTGTAAGAAATGGACGTGAAGGATTAACTCTAGATAGATGAGGGTAACTGATCCATTATTGGAGAACTTGGACGAGGCCTCGCCTTGAGGCAAATTAAGCATTGGTGAATTACTTTCTTTATAAAACATTTTGATTTTATTGGCCAATATTTGGTTCTAATTGAAGACAAAACAGTTTGTACCCTCCGTGTAAAGTTCTTTCATGCTCATGGCGAATGAGTAATTCAGTAAAAAATGTCTAGCAGGTAATAAAATTGGATGCTTGTGATCAAAATTAAGGTTAGTATTTTCCAATCGACCACCTACTCGCAAAATATCGTCTTCAACAAATGGATTTAACGATGCTATTTTACTATTTTTTGATACTCGTTAAACTCAGAATTTTGAATGATTTTTACTAATACTAATTCTGCTTGTTCTATTTCTACAACTGATAGTAAATGTTGACACCTTTTGTCCCTTTTTAGGCGACAATTTTGTATAAATCTTAAACAATAAGCAGTGATTCTAATGAGTTTCTTGAAATTTGAGAATTTAGTAAATAGACTAAAATCATGATCGATGTCGTTATCGGTGCAAGATAGAAAGGTTGTACTAGCAGAAATAGTTCGTTGATCGGGAATATCGTCGAAAGATTATCGGAATCGTTTCGCCATGAATCTGAATTTAATACAAGCCAATGAGGCCCCGACCACCATAAGTCACAATTTGATAGAAAATTAGCAGCACAACCGCGATTAATAATATCAGCAGGGTTGTCAGCTGATCTTACATGACGCCATGATGAAATGTCAGTGTTCGACTGTATTTCAGATACACGATTCGAAACAAAGACCTTCCAGTTGCTAGATTCTTTAGCTAGCCATGCAAGTACTATTTTAGAATCTGTCCATAGGAATATGTTGGAATTAGAAAATTTTGTTTTTAGAGCTTCCTTACACTTTTGGATTAGTCTGGTTAATAAAACAGCTCCACAAAGCTCTAAACGTGGTAATGATATGACTTTGATAGGAGAAATACGTGATTTTGAACACAATAATTGACAGTAACTTTTACCATTTGCATCAGTGCAAAGTAAAAAAAGTAAATACAAACACCGTAAGCTAATAAAGAAGCGTCTGTAAAACCATGTAATTCAACAAGCATGTAGGTAGGTGGAAAGTATTGCATGCCTAGGAACAGATATTGACTCTATTGATTTTAGCCCTTCAAAAAATTGACAGAATTTGTCACTATGGCTTTCAGGGATGGGCGTGTTCCAATCTGAATGCATTTCCCACAATTCTTGCAGAATGATTTTTGCATGCGTTAGAACTGGCCCGATTAAGCCTAGAGGCTTAAACACTTGACTTACTTTGGACAAACGATGCGTTTAGTTAAATTTCGACCATTGACTTTGATATTTGTAGTAAATTGAAAAGAATCTTCGGTTGATTCTAGAAAATGATGATTTTCTTGACTTCTGATTTTAACCTTTGTAAATCTTCCTGTGTTTCCGCACCACTAATAAAATCATCAACGTAAAAATCGGTGAGAATTGAATTACTTGCATCAGGGAATAATTGTTTATTATCTATTGCAGCATGTTGCAAAGATCTAATGGCTAGGAATGAGGCTGAACTCGTGCCATAAGTAACTGTATTTTTTTTTAGGACAAAATGTGAATTTTCTTGATTTGGATTATCGCGCCAGATTATGCGTTGTAAGTTTTTATGATCTGGATGAATATTCACTTGGCGGTACATTTTAATAATGTCTGCCTTTAATACATATGTATGTTTTCTGAATCGTCTTGTGTGACAGGACCTATGCATAAAATGTCATTTAATGAACTACCCGATTTTTTACAACTACCATCAAAAACAACGCGTAGTTTGGTTGTTTCACTTGTATCCTTGTATACTCCATGATGCGGTAAATACCATTTGGTAACTAGTGAATCAATTTGATCTTTGGATAATTTGGTCATGTGACCTAACTGTTCGTATTCAGCCATGAATTTTTTTATATAAATTCGAAAGGTAAGGTTCTTTTTGCATTCTTCGTTCCATGCAAAGAGACGTTTATGAGATAATTCAAAATTGTCAATGGATAATTTAGAAAAATTATCCTTAAAAGGTAACATGACTTGGAAACGACCTGACTGATTTCTAGTATGAGTTTGTAAAAAATGGTCTTCACAGAATTGTTCCTCGCCAGTGCAGGAAGTAAGTAGTTTATGTAGGCAGATACTATTACACATTTACATATTTTTGCTAAAAAACACCCTGCGTAAACCCCTAAGTGTGTCCTTCTATATTGACCTTTATCAAGGTATGTGATCGATGAAGGAATGTGAAAGGGAAGTACCTAGTTATGCAAATTTGGTAATGCACCAACCGATCAACGAAAATTGGTGGTGCATTTTGATGTATTTACTTATTTGTTAATATTATTATTATTTGTAGAGGCCAAGCTCCTTCGGTGTTGACCTTTTAACAAATTTGGGGATGTACCAGATGCAACTAATTTTAAATGTATTTTGAGATATTTTCTGTTATTACTTATCTAATACTCTTATAAGCGAAAAGTATATGCGTGGCTTCCGGGCGGGTGGCGAGTGGCCAAGAACAGACTAGGCAAGGTCAGTGCTGCTCGGAAAATATCTAATTTGAATAGTAATTTAATTAGATGTGTTCACAACCGTTAAACTTAATAAGCATATAAATTAAACCTAATAAAGCGAGTATACAAATTGAATGTTTGCGATTGCTTCACATTTTTATAACACGCTAAGAAATTTAATTAACATGGATATTTGCTATGTGCATAATACACACAAATTTGGGGGTGCACCAGATGCAACAAATTTTAAATGTATTTTGAGATAGTTTCTGTTATTACTTCTCGCGTGGTCAATGCGCTCGGAAATTATTTCATGTCATTAATTTTCAACAGACAGGTTTCCACTAATATACACGTATATGTAGAGGTTGAATGCTCTACATTATTATTATTATAGGAAATAATAAAATTAAACAGAAATATGTAACATATGTAATTATAAACCGGACTTACGAATATTTGCTACTTGTGCTAGACACACAAGTATTATGCGCTATGTGATACTTTATTAAACATGTTAATTAGAGTTCGGAATGTATTTTATATTTGCTGATGAGTAGGTATCATAAACCTTCATAAAACTCTTGATTCCGTATGAAAGCATTTAGTTCGTTTTTTTTCTTCACGCTAAACCTAATAACTTAACAGAGTTAAAAATGATTGGAATAATTATTATAGTATTCCTTTCCTGTTTTATAGGTGCTTCAGCTGATTCTTTAGATGATAACAGTAAGTTGACATAAATTATTATTACATAGATTTAAAAATAAGTTTACATCAGGAGTCAGTTCATCACAATTTTAGGAAACAAATTTGTTTAAGAGACTTGAAATTTTCAAAAGAAACTTTGTAGTTAGAAATAGAAAATGCAAGGTAGTCCACAAAACACTTAACGACATTTGTTAAGACAATTGCAGCAATGAAATTAAAATCCTTAATGATACAATTAAGGATTTGGTTATAGAAAATATTAAACTTAAAGAAGATAAATTAAAAGCCGGTGAAGAAGCATCCGTACTGAAAATTGTTAAAAAGGACCTTTCTCATTGTGGTGAAAATTTAGAAGATTCAAATTTAGAGTTGCACAAGGAACTAGAAAATTTAAAAAACTTCATCTTAGTTTTTTAAAAAAATATAAAAAGATTAAAGTGTGATTACAAAAGTTAAAACAAAAATCGACTTCTTAATCATTTATAATTTTTTAAAAAACTACAATGAAGTTTTTTATTTTTGTTTTAGCTCCTTTTCGTTTTTAATTTTTTAGTTCCCTTTTAGGTTTATATGTTCATATTTTCGTTAATATTATTTTTTTAATTTTTAGAAATTATGCTTATTTATTTGTATTATTTGAAGTTTGATAATTTTTGTTTTGTCTTTATATAACATACCCAAAAAAGTTGTACATATGAAATCTTTCTATTTTTTATTTGTCAGAAAATTTTATTCTTGATAAAAGTTGGTGCTTGTCGCTGGATAAAAATGAACCCAACAAAACAGTGTAGGAAGTTTTTAACTCAGAATCATGTTTAAAATATAATTTGCCCTCAATAGTTTCCAAATATTCCTACATTATCATTTAAAAACATGATTTGTTGAAGATGATTCCAACTTTTTAGAACACACTGTATAGAATTTAGATTTATTTTTTAGATATATTTTTTTACGTTTATATATGTATGGATTATTAAGTAGGTATATTAAATAAAATATTTGTAATATTCATAGTAATGATTTTTGTTCAGGTAACAATTTTGAAATATACTTATACAACATAGACGCAAAATTAATGCTACACTTACAAATTGTAAAATCATGATAATCACAGTTCGTAAGACTTTTTTCAAATTTAGGACAATTCCTATCATATTCTAAATTAACTATATTAGGTAGAGCATCACACATGTTGAAAGAATGGAGACATTCCAGTATAAATTCTTTCTTGATTTGTCCCTTCACATAGACCCTGTCGACATCTCTTAGTTCAACATATAAAATTGAGTAGATATTTGAATAATTTTCAAAACCCCAATTATAGTGAATACCATGATGGTTATTGTACAAGTAATTTACGGTTCTTTTTTCGCTATCTTCTAATGTATGGAGGGGTATTTCAGGTTGAAACACAAAATGTTTAATACACGTTCCATCATAAATTGCCAATTCTTTTGCTTGGAATTTTGGTGTACTAAATCCTTGTATATCCAGCACAATAAACTTCATATTGCTTGTTGTTGTAGTTGTTGCTACTAGAATTCTTGTTGTTGTTGTTACTACCCGCTTTCCTTCATTTATATAGTTTTAATTTTGTGGTGGTAAGGGTGGGAGTACCTAGGTGTTTATAATATTGTTCCTAAATTAAATATTCAAGAAAAAATATTAATAATAAATTTGATATGTTTAGTATTCTCACTTATACGTTGTGCTGGTAAAATTTCTTAGGGCGAGGGAGTGCCCATGAACCAATGTGTATGGTTTAAATTCATTCTAAAAGTAAGTGTTTAAGTTTTAAATATTTATAATTTAGTATGCTTACTTATCCGATAGAACACCGCAGGAGGGAATGGATCCCTTATAAGGGAACCACTTATCTGCCAGCCTCCCTTATCAAAATGATAAGTGAGGCTGACCCTTAGGCCCACCGGTATACATTTTTCTGATTGAAGTTCAATCATTACAATCTAAAATATATCATAGGATTTTTTTTATATAAATATAATATTGGTCATGGCCATGGATAACCCCAGTGGGGCATCATTGCTTCTTTTAGTAATTTAAGAAGCTCTTTGACTGAAAAAGGAAGACATTTTTATATAGTAACCTTTAAAAAAGAATGAACATATAACGAAAGTGGAAGAGTTAATAGATATAAAATATTTCAGAAATTAACACTTACAAGTCTCTGTGTTCATTTTGGTTCTAGGTAGTGTCAACTAGGTAGGTACTGCTAGTAGTTAGGTAAGTATGTAGGTACTTCTACTGTACATTTAGTGGCTGTTTCCCAAAATAGCTCTCAGCATGAAAAAAAAAAAAAAAATTCGGCAAGCGCGTATTCTTCCCAATAATGGACACTAAATTTTTTTGCTGATCCTAATATGGACATTTATAAATCCAATAATGGACAGTTATTTTGTTGTATATATATTTTTAATTTATAAAGCCATTTATGAGTTAAAATCTGATTAGCTAGCATTCGTGGCATTCGAAGACGGAAACTTGACGTTTAAAGGAGTAAATATAAAAACGAAAAAAATTGTTCTGTTTATTAGTACCTATCTCTACATACAAAAATAAAAAGAATCCACTCTTTACCATTCTTCCTCATCTCCGCTAATGCTCTCACGATCATCTTCACTGGTATCAACAGTGATACCACATTTTTTACACACAAATTGAGTGTCTTCGTCGGAATCAGAATAGCTGCTCCCCAGAGTCTTCATGTACTTAAGAGGAACACAAATTCTGTGTACTTTATTTGAGCATGTAATACATGAAAACCATTTAGCTTTTCGTTCTAATATATGCTGATCCTCCCACGCTGTGTGACACTTATAGCATTTCCAGTTAATCATCTCTTGCTCTCTTTTAGCCTCACTTTTAGCTTTGCCCTTTTTTAAACTTTTTGTTTTTTTTTTACTTTTAAACTCATCTCAATTTGTTTTTCTTCTCTCGCTCGTTTTCTACTTTCTTTTAATTGTTCTTGTTCTAATTTGAGTGCTTGTTTTTTTTTGTTGCTCATGTAACCAAAAATCAGAAGTGATAACAGATCGAGTCCTTTCTTCTTCTTTCGGCCAAAAAAGGTATTTTTTAAACGGAGATTCACCAGTCTGCTGACTTTCGTTTACCACTATTTCTTGACAAGGTGGATGGAAGTACGCATTACTTATACCAGAATCAACTGTTCTCGATGTTGAAGGTACATTATCTGGAGTTCGCTGATCTTCTGTGCTTTAGTGGTTCCTATTCAGCTGAGGTGAGACATGTAAGTTGTCAGTTTGTAGTATTTCAGTTACATCTTGCAAAACTTCCTGTGGAACTTTAATAACATTATGAATGCTTTCATTTTCATCGATATATAACGAGAAGTTTAAACCAGTGTTTTCGTCGTTCTCGGCGTTCTCTGAGACTTCTTGCGAAACTTCACCTTAGTGAAGAAGCTATGCTTTTGTTATCATCGATATCTAACGCTAAGTTTAAAGCAGTGTCATTATCAACGCTCTCTGAAACATCAGCTCTATGTAATTTATGATTTTTTTCCAGACATGATACAAATCTTTAGCTGACTCGGGTCCACTCCACACCTCTTCCAAAATATTTTGCTTCATTAGTTTAAGGGTTGTTGCTGGAATATTAGCTTCTAAAATTTTTAGGCTTGTTTAACATCATTATGCATGTTATAGTTGGTTTGGTTATTACAGTGATCTGCTTCCCTTGCGGATTGTCCGCATACTATTTTAGAATAGTCCACATTGTTGGCATTGAAGGGAAAAAGCCCACAAACTCTAAAACCATTTTTAGTCTGTTAAAATATTTTGCAGCAATTTGTCAACATGAGGTCTTGTCAACTGTTGGTTCTCATTTTCAACGAGCCATTTTCTTATATAAATTTTCCATTTAGTTTTTAGTGGAAAAAAGACCGCCACGTCAAGAGGCTGCATCACGTGCGTGGCATTTGGAAAAAATGCGACTAAAATAATATGTTTTTCACGCAGAAAAGTACTCAGATGTAGTGTCAAATAAGACTTGTGTCCGTCTACGAAAAAAATCACAGGACGTTCGAGATTATTTTTTGTAAGCCAGGGTTCAAATATATTTGCCATATATTCAAAGAACACCTCACCAGTCATCCACCCGGTAGCTGACTTTCCTAAGCCCCAACCTTTTGGAAAATTTTGGACAATTTCTGCAGGAATTCTCTTATAGGGGTAAACCACCATAGGAGGGGCAATGTTTCCGGATGCCGAAACTGTAAGCAATACTGTAAGGTTTTCTTTATCTGAAGTTTTTGATACATCATATAGGTTTTTAATGCCTCTTGGAGCTAAGACTTTACCGGTCTTAGGACACAGTGAGATGGCCGTTTCATCGGCATTAGAAATGCGATTCGGATTTTCCAAAATATCGAAGTCATTGTTTTCCTTTAAATAGTTAGAAACTTCTTTAAACCAGTTTCGTATATCATTTTCTGTTAGTTTTCCACGGTAGCCAGTAAGCTTTTCAGAGGTTCTTAGAGAAATATTTGGATGCCGTTTTAAAAACGAATTAAACCATTTTTTCCATGGAATGCCATCAGAAAATGGAGTCTTGCGGTCCAAATCTTTTATGAGTTTTGCTACTGTGTCAATTAAAGATTGTTTTGTCACAGGAAACCCGGCCTTCGCAAGGTTCACAATCCATTTCACAATTGTAGTCTTCCTCTTCAGCTAGCAGAACTGTTTGAGGACCCATATTGCAAATTTCAGGACTGATTCCTTTAAGTTTATTTCGCAAAGTTATACGAGGAACGCCGTATCTTTTACTTGCAGTTGCAACCGGAAGACCTGCTTTTGCTGCGGATAAGGCTTCTGCCATATTTTCGCTGGTATATTTTCTAAACTGTTTCTTATCCATTGTATTGAAACCTGCAAGAAAGCAAAGGGAGTTGAAGCACCAGTAATGAACAACCTAGTTAATCCCTAAATGGACAGTATGTCCAACACTGGACCTCGCTTTTATATAGGGGTTTTATTTATAGCAATCTGTAGCATTTTTCATACTTATTTTACACGCATTGCAAACCGCCTACGACATATTTTTCCTTTAATAGACATCATGTCCATTTAGGGTATTCATATAAAATTTAAGGTCCTATAATGGACACCTAACCTAAAATTACTGTAGCACAAGCAGCAGCTTGCATTTATAAATAAATGTTTGAATACATATACCTTAAATAACTCCACCAACAGTAAAACACGCAAAAAAATTATTAATTTGAGTTTCACAGCTTAAAGGAATTAATGCTGTCGTTATTGTTTTCGAAATCGAATGTGACTAATTCAACTAAAAATTAGCACATAACCATGAAATAGTCTCTGTCACAACATTAGCGCCATCTGTTAGCGGAAATCGGAACTGAAGCATAATATCAGTGTTTAAATGAAGATTTTTACGTATTTACAGGGAACTTTAAATTAAATGGAATCTTAATATCACAAATTAAAGAATAAAGTGTCCATTACTGGTTCCATGTCCAAGACTGGTGCTATTACCCTACTTATAATTTTTCTGCAATTAAAATTTTTCTAAAGTGCATATTAACGTCAGAAATAATTTTTTTAAAAACGCTATTAAAACCCCTATTTCCGACGTCACAGCCATTCGTCCTTGGCCTTGCCGGAACCAGCTGAGACCCGGGCCGGTTCCCCCCCCCCCAATTCCCTTATGCGGCGTTGTCAGACGTATAGCTCTTTCACAGTATTTCAGGAATAGTCTTTAAACTAATTTTGCACAAATCTTTAATGGTTCTTTTAGCGAATAGCATGCAAAAAACTAGCTTTCAGATGCCTCGATGATTTTCCTTGCGGGTGTCGCACTCGTTTCTTGTGTTTATTATCCAAGAATCCTCTCGAAAATCACAAGAAGCACTAGGTAACTAGTCGCACTGTTTTTACACGATGGCCGCGAACACGTTTACACATCGTTGTATTTTTTTACGAAAATACGAACAAAACACTCACCGCACACTTGAAGTGGCGCGATCCCAAACAGTAGGAAGAACCTCTTGGTTTTCCCCAACTGGGGGATAAATTTCATTCCAACAGGGTTCCCAGCCCGACGATCACGGCAAGTTTAGTGGATCCCCACCGCAAGAAATACGGCAGGTCCTCTAAGTACTGTGTTTACACGAAGGCAGCTAACGTTTAAATTGCCTTTTTTAATGGAAATACGAATAAATCACTTGTTATTTCACTGCAAACTTGCAGCGGCTGTTTCAACAAGTTTGGACATTATTGATAATCCAAAAAATAGCCAACAGGTTGCACATTTTACGGAGCCGCCGACGACAAATCGTCAAACACAGCAAAACAGTAGAACAATATCGGTTTAGAATTAGAACGACGTTCGTATTACACCTACGCATTCACGTTTTGGAAACAGAATTACCTAGAAGCTAGACGCTCCTAACAAAAATTCGAGGCGGCCGAAGGCGTCATCACGTCATCTCAAGTCATCTGATCTGGAGACTAATCCCGCGCGACTCACGTCCGCGCAATTCCCCCCCACTGTCACTGTCCTCGGTGTTGCCGTTCATGGCGACATGTGGCCAAACTGAGGGTTTTTCACTTCATTAAAGCATAATGAAAATAAAAAATAAAAAACCTTTTATAAAGAACAGGTTTTTATTCAAGCCATATACTAAAACTAATAAAATAAGTTTTAAATAAGTTACTACTTACCTAAGTAGGTACCTAAGTAGGTACCTAATTCAATGCCAAATTGCGAAATTTCGCAATGAAATCAAAAAGCTTGTCGCTAGAAATTGTCATAAAAGTAGGTACCAAATTAATTTTATTGGACTGTGGTTGGTTGATAAGCAAGTACTTACATACCGAAGTAGGTATGTATTTTCTTTAAAATTTGCGCGGCAAGCTTTTTGATATAAAAATTTGGCAGAATTATCTTAACGAAAACCTAAACTTATTTTATTCATTTCAGTACCTACATGGCTTAAATAAAAGCTTGTTTTTAAATAGTTATTTATGTATCAAGGCACTGAAGTTCAACTTTTTATGACTCATGTGGAATTTTGCCGTAGCCGAAGCCTCTGGCCGAGGCAAATAAACCACATGAGTCATAAAAAGAACTTCAGTGCCGAGGTACATAGGTATTATATTGAGATTAAGAGCTGAAACTTCGCGCCAAAATAGAGTTTTTTGTGACTTACCCTTAGAAAATAAAACAGAGGTGTCTCCATTCCAAACGGGCCACAGTGTATGAATTTCTTCATGAATGACTTCATGACATGAATAAATTGTCAGTCTAAAACAGAAATGATCTACAAAAAACAATTTGGATTAATTCGGGCGCCAACTTTGATAAACACAATAGGTGAAAATCTGTAAAAAAATTAAAAAGCTGTAAAAATGTAATTTATTTTAATTAAAACTAATTGGATTGGAGTATAATTTAAAGTTGGGCGGATTTTTAACGAAAATAGGTATTTATGGAATATTTTATGCCTGTGCGCTGGGGCAGTCTTAGTTATCCTAGGGTGGCTACGGCAACACTGCTCCCGGGGCGACGCAGGCGTCCTGCGATTAGTCGGCCGGCACTCCCCTCTCCCTCCCTAGTCTCCTTCTACCCGTCGGTCCCGACCACATGGTGCGATTGGGTTCCAAGTAATTTGTATTTAATTATCGTAATCGTAGTACTTCGAAATACCATAATTCGTTTTAAGACTAAAAGTGTTATTCCTAAAAGTGCGTTATTTTGAAGACAGCCGCCGTTTTCACCAGTGTTATTACTAATAAATGTCCTGTGTTTGAACAAATCGCACGATTGTAAGAATATTTTTTCTAATAATTTATCGAAGCCTAATTATTCAAATAAGAAAATACTCTATCAAAGTGTACGTTTGATTAGAAGATGTTTCACAATGTAATTCTTCCATGACGGCTTGTTTTAAATAATTCAAAGATGAAACATGACTTAGGTATACCACGCGTCCTTTTGTCTGTCTTTCTATCAGCAAATGAACAAAGCCTGTGACTTATTATTGCTAATGAAACCTATCGGGGCATAGCTGCCCAAATAAAACAATTCTGTACGGGTTTGTTTTTTTATTTTCTCGGCAAAAATTATTTTTACTAGCATTTTTTAAATTTCCGCTGGTACTAAAAATATCGGCAAAGTGATTGTGTTTTTTAAATTATTTCTGTGCGCGCTTGAAGAAAGCAACCAGTTCCTGGGATACCTAGCAAACCTACCAACAGGAATAATTTTTAAAGGTACCTACATAATTTTTGTTCCACTCTGAAATGAGACAACATCGCGCTGTCCCCTCTCCCAATCCAACGTATTTCCCCTCCATCGCCTAGAGAGAGGCAATACCTCCCCGCTAAGCTCTTTCAGTGAGACTCCAGCGGCGTCCATAAAGCACGGACAAACATTGATTTGCCCCATTTTCTAAACATGGAGTAAAATTTTTTTTTTGTGTTTTTCGACTTTATGTGGCTCCTCGATTACGTGCTTAAAATTAATGTACTGATGACCGATACACCCTGTATAAATGGTTTATTAAATTTAATTTTCAGTCTGTTCATTTCAATAATTACCATATCTTTACCGTAAATATCGCAGCTGTGAAAATTTGGTTGTGAAATATAGTAAGGAGCGCCGTGCCTTCCCGACCATTTAGTTACCAATTTTATGTCCCCATATTTTTTCACATTTTCAATAGTTTTACCATAAACAGAATTTACCATTAATTTATAGAAATTTTCCTCAAAGGAATTTTTTTTCGAAGTTCTGTATTTAAATCTATATATATTTTTAACCATTTAGACTGACGATATTTTAAACATCTATGAATTTTTTCAATTTTTAACCCTCAATTTACTGCTTCAATAATATCTTTTTTTTGTCAAATAAAGTAGTTAATAATTTTGGATTTTTTTGATCTGAACTCGGTGATATGAGATGTTGAGCACATAAAGGCAAATCTTTATGATTTTCAAAAAGCTCTTTAGGGTAATGAAGATCAACCTCTAGAATATATCCAAAATCACTTTCTTCAGTTACATCAAAGATATTTTCATTATAAATATATTCTGGTTCTACCCAAGAGAAGTCCCCTTGTGGTAAAGCATTACTCGTGGCTGCACCATATATAGATTATTAATATCGAAATACATAAGGTAGGAGGATGGTTTTTCAGAATTATAATTAGTTCCCACGTATTTATTATTTGCCTCTCCGTAACGGTTCGATACCTGTGATACTTCTCCTCTTATACCTCTCTCTATAAAAAGAATCATTTCAATATCAGTCAAAAGTTGTTTTAAGCATAGCATCAAAAGAGAGCCCCGGTGCTGTGTAATAATAGAGCGCATCTAAATTGTAAGTTTTCATGCAAGTTAATCTGAAATTTTCAAAACAGTCAGCTAATAGAGAATGTCACTTTTTAAATAGAGTTCAGCGTATTGTTTTAAAGTATTAATATTAAAAATATTCCATACCTGTTGCGCGTGCATACATTCTTCTTGTCTTCTTTATTTATTTTGCTATAAAAACATTCCTTTGCTGGTAAAGTGGTATCCTCTAATTTCTCCCAACTATTTAAATATTCATAGAGAAAAACACCTTTTCGTGCAACTAACTTAAATTTAATTTCGTCTTCAAAGTATTTCCTAACGATAATTTTTTCATCATCATTCAAGTATGACGATAGTTTTTCAAGACTGTTAGACATAAATCTAAAAGAATCTAAGAATCTGAAACTAACCATTGTACCATCAATATATTTTGTAAAAGTAATAAATTTTTCCTTATTGATTGGTAACAATTTAATTTTTCCTCTAACTTCTTTGCTTAGCGTTTTAATAAGAAAGTGACTGTCATAACCAGACAAGTTATGGAAAACCACAGGTATTACGTGAGTATCTTGATAATTTAGATTGCATCATTGATGCGCTGGGCCCCTATAAAGCCCTGTCAGGTGATCGTGATCTTTTATTTTTAAATCATCAATTTGAAATGGTTTACAACAAATATGACAATCTGAAGCCATAAAAAACTATTATTTTCTTCAACGGTTAAAGTTTTCATACTGACAGGATTTAAATAGATATTGTTTACTTGTTTAGCTATATTCTCCAGTTCACGAACAAACCACCTATCACAATCTATCCCGGTATACAAACGAAATTTTGAGAGAGAATTGTCGTATGTACATTTAAAATAGTAACCAATACTATAAGGCTCATGTTTTTGATTTTTTTCGTTTTCCCTGTACTATTTTGATCAACCTAATCAACCAGTATACTTTCTAAATCAGCATATAAAACAAAAGGAACGGGATTTTTGTTTTTAAAATTTTTAAATTCTAAAATTTTTTCATGCTCTTTGGGAAGGACTACTTTTGCATTGATTAATTTTCTACAGTGAACAAAATATTTTTTCAACATGTTTTCTGACGAGAAATTAACTATACAACGCTCACATATAAATTTTTTATTTTTGCTATGACCTATTTGATTATTGACTAACCGAGACAAACTTTTAATACATGCAAAATGATACCACTCCCTTTTATTATTATTATGATAACTGTTTTCATCCGAACACCATTCACTCTCGCTTATACTGCTAATTTCGCTGTCACTTCCGTATAAATTTTCTTTATTAGACTGAATCATTAATAGATTTACACGAGTTGAAAATTCTGTTTTACTTAAGCATACTGGAAGAACTTCTCTTTTGTGTGTGTCAATAGTAAATACGTTTATAGATAAATTATTCATATTCTCAAATCTTGGTATATCTTTCAAACCGATAGGGAATTGGATTGTATCATATTTTAGAATTTTACTAAAATGTGGGTAAGATGATATACGTACTGGATTTTTATTTGCACTCATAGGATACAGACTGGCAGATATGCTCCACAAAAAACAAAATTTATCGTTATTACGAATATTTAAAACAGCTTTTTTATTCTGTATAAACGAAGGCAACTCAACAAATGTTGACTGACAACAGTTAATAGGTCTAAAATGATTAATATTAACTTTTAAGTGAAAATTTTTGTAAAGTAACCACTGTCTCTCTCTTGGAATTCTTCTAGTTTTACCAAAATTCTGTGAATAACATGCTCTTGATACCAATCCCTTAAATTTGTGTTCATATCAATTACGTTGTTTTTTGTGGAAAAATGTTTAAAATCAGTTTCTCCCGTTTGTGATTTTATGAAAAGTCTCGTAAAAACCACGTTGACTTTCAACAATGAACTTTTTAATTCTTTTTTAGTTTTTATAGAAAAACTTGCTTTATTTAAAAATATTTCTGGTTCCTTAATTTTAAAACTAATGATTACACCTGTTTTATTCTGCCCTTAAAACAAGAATTGCCACATAAGATATTTATTGTATCCTTTCTTATTACAAGAAACTTTCTTTTAACCTTTCCAAGTAGTTTCTCAAAAGACATAAATTTGCTTCAACTTTCTGAAAATTTTGAACACAATCAAGTTTATTTTTAATGCAGTTTTTGAGTAATAATTTATGTTTTTTTATATACTTGAATAATTCTACTTACCATCTCAATTTTCTTGATTGCCTCACTGGAAATTTTATCAATAGTCTGGTTATTCATTTTACAGTTTATTTCTCACAGTAACAGCAGCGACAGGATGACGCGTACAGGATAATAACGATACTAATACACAACTCTTTACCGATTAAATCATCTTTTATATAAAAATGAAAAGGTCAAGTGAATAGTGAATGTTCTAATTAAAAATGGAAATTGAAAATTTTTTGATATAAAAGAAATCGAGTTGGTATCATTTACCACACAATTACTCAGTCTGAGCCTTCTACTAGATCAACAACAACAACAACAACAACAAAACCAACAACGACAACAATGGCAACAGTACCTTGAACCCTGTTCAGCACCGACTTGTTGCAGCTACCTCTGAAGGCCTGCTATGTTGTAATGAAGCAACTGTTTCAGTAAGTTATTATTATTATTAATATTATTATTGTCTTAAAATTTTATTTAAACGTGTCTGTGTCTATTATTATTATTTTCAAATATTTAATGTATATTTTTTAACTTTCAGATATGGCGTAAAAGAAATATCAATTAAAAAAATAAAATCCTAATTTCATTATCATATTCACCAAAAACTAGTACGTTAGAGAGAAAATTTGGTAATTTACCTGTAAGATATTACAGGATGAAAATAGACAATGAAGAGGAACTGACTATGTTTGAAAATATCATAAAGAAATTTAAAATAGATATGGTTGAAGATAGTACAGAAACGCCAGCAATAGAGTACAGTTCTTCATTTTTGTGTTCAGCAGGACCCTCGTCGTCTCAGTCATCATTATCACCACCACCACCACCGTCGCAACCATCATCATCAACATCATCATCGAAGAGAAAACATTTTGAAATAATCGATGATGATGATGTTGAAGATATGCAATCTTTTACACAAAAGTATTTGTAAATAATCAAATAAAACAACATATTTACTACTATGTTTTGTTTATTAATTTATTTTTATTTTAAAAATTAAAATTACATAACATTATCCTTATATATCCAAGTATTATATTTCTTATCTAAACCTAACCATTTAACATACACCTTATTTTTGTTTCGTTTTAAAACTTTTTTTAACTAAATATATATCCGGATATATGGTTCCTTCTGTAATTGCTCCTTATAAAATCCTAAAATATCCTGATTATTCACGTCCTTTAAAAGATAAGTGGTAGGATTTGTTAGTTGAACCTTCTTTATAGTAAAAATTTCTGTTGACCAATTGGGTAAATACTTTTTATCAAAGACTCCTCGTACTTTAGATATTCTAAAGTGATCTCCAACACGAAATTTGTTTTTTAAATCGACTAATTTTATTCTGTTGTATACTGTTTCAAGTAATATTTTCTCATCCTTTTTGGAAACTGCTGCTGGTTTAATTTTGATAGTAGAATGTTTAGAATTATTATATATTTTTTACAATTTCTTGAAGAAAATCAATCCACTTATAATTTCCACGCAAATTAAATTCTTTCCACATAATATTCTTTAATGTTCTGTTTACACGTTCCACTATAGAGGCTTTCATTTCGCTGAACGTACTGTAATGGTTTATTTCGAATTTATCTGTTAATTTCTTGAATTCCTTATTATAAAACTCCTTTCCCATATCGGTTTGTAAATTAATAGGAACTTGTTTCTTGAATATTTTGTGCATCGCGGCTCTTACTTCAGAACCCGACTTGTTTTTAAGCGGCAGTGCCCAAACAAATTTTGAGAAACAGTTTATTACCACCAAAATATATTTATAACCTTTGTTTTCTTTTGCATAGGGTATCATCTCTACTAAATCTGCTTGAAATAAATATTTCAGGCTCTTAATAATAACTTTGCGTTGTTTGAAAGTAATCCTAGCGGGTTTATGTATCTCATTAACGACTTGTCTCTTAACATGAGTTGCATACTTTGTCATCGTACCTTAATTATTATATACGTCCCCTGCACACCTAACTAACAACTCGCCTACAAATTGTGCAACAGCTTTATAATTTAATTTTAATTTAACTGAAATTGTATCATTTTCGTTAAGTACCGTACCCACGGGATTTGAAACATTCGAATTGTTAACAATTAAGTCGATAAAATTAGGAAGTTCAGCACGAACTATGGTGCCTATTTTTAGAGGAAATAAATATTTTTCTCTTTTATCTTGTAAAAGCTCATATACTTTGTTATAAAAACCTACAAATGGTAGCACTAAATTGTAGTACAAATTTACATCCTTTATATTAACTACTTTATAAACGATGTTTTTTTTCTGAAGAACTTGTTATTACAGGTGAGGACTGTGCGTAAGAAGAAGATTCTACAGTTTTTTTAAGAGGTGTGAACCAAATTTATCGATTGTCATTTTAAGTTGAAAGTAAAAATGCAACCAAATTAATTGTGCATCGAGCAGACTACTTATAGAAAATTATTTATTATTATTATTATTATACATAGATAATTTTTGCCTCACCCAGTTCTTCCAGTATTGATTATATATCATTGTTGTGACCGGTATGACCGGCATTCTTGGACGCAACTAATAATTTTAATCGTTCGACAAGTTCGTTTGGATCATCGAAATATACATAATCAATTTTTTTATTAGACAGGTTTAACAATCCGCTACCGAGTTGTTTTTTCGATCGAGTAGTAGGTTGTGTTAAGCGTGAAACTTTTAAAATAGTGCTAGAAGTGGATAAAGAACGGTTTCTAACCGGAATAGATGGTTGTTCTAACGCTCGAATTGTTTCAGTTCCAAATCGGGTAAAAGCGTATGTTTTCTAAACAGTTTAACATCGTTTCCTGCAAAATCTACTAGAGCATTTCCAATCGAAAATTTAGCATTTTGAGGATCGTGTTTTATACCATAAACGTGATCATAATCAGAACTATTTCCGGTTATCTGTCCATCGAGATAGGAACGAGGGAGGGGTGCAAACTCTTCAAGCCATTCCTTATATGCTCGCGTTGTAGACAATTCCTGACGACTTTTTTCTAATTCTTGATTTATGGTTTCATCTGATGCAGTACTTTGTTGCAATGTTTCGGATGGATCTTGTTGTTGTTGTGATAAATAAGTGTCTTCTAGAAATGAAATACCTCCGAAAGGTAATAGTGATTGTAGAGGTCTCTGAAGCAACGACTGACGTAGGGGTGATGAGGAAGTTCCTATATCATCAATTCCTTTCGATTCAAATTTAGTAGCATTTGTAACAGCTTCTTGAATTTTCGGTTCATTTTTAATTTGAGTTAATAGTTTTTGAAGTGGTTCCGTTATGGGTTTAAATTCGCGTTGTCTTCTAGTGTCAACCATGGCAAGATCACTCTTAAGGGAGCGGAATTTTTTTCTTACAGCTCTACGAGTTTTCTCCAGTTCGGTAGCTGCCCTCCTGTCCATGATACTCTTTTCGTTTCAATCCAAAACTGTGTACTAGCTCACATATTTACATACAATAATATTTATTTATTTATCACAAAATAATAAACTTATCAAAACCCTGGCGATATCGTCCGTTGCTCAAGGGGGCATCTTTATCAATAACTAAAAATCCAAAAGGTTCTCTCCAACAAAGCGAACACAACTCTTTAAATTGTTGGAATGACATATCGACGATTACGTGATCTTCGTATATATGTTTCAAATTTAAATTGTCCTGTTAAAAAAGAACAATCAAATTTGCAACAATTAATCCTCGTTTACAAGTTCCTGTGAAAATGCGTCCGTGCTTGTTAAAAACATCCAAGTGACAATCGTGATTTTTTATAGGAAGCGTAAAGCTTTGTTTTTCCACCCTCATGTTACTTATATGAATCTATTACTACAACTGACATGGTAGCACATTATACTCCTAGCTATAAAATAGTTTAGGCTAGCAAAAAGATGTTAATCGTCTCCTAACCTTATCAATTATGAAACGCAAATATATACACAGGGTCCTATTAATCGAATGAACGCCGTTGAAGGATATCGTTTGATTAACTACCTGTTAAATAACTACTAGAACTCCATATACCTGGATATAATTTTTGGGTCCGGGTACAAAACTACAGAAACGATTAGAACGTGGTGACGTAGGCATTAATTCTTTAGACGAAGCCTGTAAAATCCACGATTTGGCGTACCATCAATTTAGTGACCTTAAAAGACGACACAAAGCAGACACTGTTTTACAGAAGAAAGCCTCAGAAAGTGTTCGTTCACCGTCCTTTACTTTTGGAAAAAACTTGCAGCACTAGGAGTTCAAGGTGCAATGAAGACTAAAACAACTTTAGGGCTAGGTCTAAAACTTACTAGACCAAAGAAAACGAGAAAAACAAAAACAACAAAGATGGTCGAGGAGTATCTTTCCTTGCAGCCGTAAGACAAGCACGAAAAAGTATTAGTGGAAACAAAAATATGAGTTTACCAGAAGCAACACGAAAAGCTCTTAATTCCATACACAAAATAAGCCGTAAAATATTACCACCTCGTCAAAAAGTTATATACCTGCCTAAACAAGAAGGCTTTCTCCCGCTTGTACCACTATTCGCCGGATTATCAGCTTTAGGTGCTTTGGGAAGTAGTGCTGCTGCAGTTGCGAATGCAGTAAATCAAGCTAAAGCAAATCGTACAAAATTAGAAGAAGCAAAACGTCATAACTTGGTAATGGAAGAAAAACCTGTTGTAGGTAAAGGACTGTACATGGGTCTTTACAAAAAAGGATATGGATTGTATTTGAAACCGTTTTCAAAAAACTATTAAAAAGTGTACCCTCCACCATAGGTTTAACAAATAAATATTTGTTAAAATATGTGAAACTATATAAAATACCATATTTTCGAGGAATTTTTATGAGAACTAACTTAGCCAAAAGAATTAAAAACCATGAATGTGGTATTATTAATTTGGATGGCGCTGAAGGTCGAGGTACGCATTGGACATCTTACATAAAGAGAGGTAGACATATTTTATATTTTGACAGTTATGGAAATTTGAGACCACCTTTAGAAGTAATAAAATATTTCCTAAGTGATTCACCTAATAATAATTATATAAGCTATAATCACGATGGATATCAAAAAACAAACGATGTTAATTGTGGGCAATTATCTCTACAATTTATTTATAATTATTCGTAATAAATTAATAAGTTCGTTATTAGCTCAACGTTCCGCTATATCTGATCTATTTAAAATTATTAAATTTTCATTCCCTATACATGTTTCTTGTTTATTAACATAATGTCCTTTACTTTAACATTGATGGGAAATTCTACCGCTCTTAATGCAAATTTTAATCCACCTGTTTATCTGGAAAACGACAGTGAATATTGTATTGGATTAACGAATTTTGAAATTTTTCATGCTATTCCAAACATTGAAAAAAGAAACAGCAAATTTTACTACGGAGGCAAAACGTGCCCGTGGGTACATATGAACTACTTGACATATATAAATTTATTCATGATAAGCTTCATAAAGAACAGGTCATAGTTTTCATCTTCGATCTAATAATACTTTAAAAACGGAATTTGTGTGCTCTGAGTCTATTGAATTTACCAACGAAAGCATTGGAACAATTTTAGGTTTTGAAAATGGTACTTATAAAGCTCATTTGGTACACGAATCGCAAAACCCTGTCCAATAGTCCGGCAGCCACGGGGGTAAACCCAAAAATATGGGACGAAGTTTTTTTCAAAACGGATTTGACATCTCTAGGACTCCTAGTTTTGATATCCAAGTGATGACAAACTGTCATCCTTGAGCAATTTGAGATACAGGGTCTATTTTTACACCCCCTTATTTTATATATTTTTGAGGTTAGGAAAAAAGTTTTAGATACAAAAAAGCAACCTTTTCTCAGCGTTTATTTATTTTTATACAGGTTGTTCAGAAAAGCGGTGCCAAACCAAACTTTTGTTTCTTTAAATCGAATACCCCTCATATTTTTAGATATTTGAAATCTGCTCATTGTCACAGTTTCAATGATGTATATACATGTAATATGTTTGTTTTAAGCGTTTGTAAAGTATTCGACCTTGAAACTTTAAATTTTTTTCGAAAATGAACCTGGCGGGTATCGTTTTTATTTTTTAATTAATTTATTAAAACAGCTATCAAAAAACGAAAGACAACTTTTTCTGCTCTACATGCTTTTTATAAGCATTTTAATATACAGGGTGCGATTACAGATCTCTCTCGAGAAATTATGAAGATTTAGTGAAGCGGCCCCATGTGGAGCTATGATCCCTCAAAGGGGCTCCACGAAGGCACTTTTTCTTAACTTCAGAACCATTTAACTGATCGCCCTCAAATTTTGTACACACTGTACTCTCAATAATACCCACTAACCACCTTTAAATGGACCCCCTGGTATACAAGGTCTCTGTTTTTTAGGTGACTCATTGTAACAGCAACCCATCGTAATCGAAGATCAGCAGCCCAGGTATCATTCTGTTCCACATATGTTTGTAAAATAGCTTCCTTCATTGCTTTTTCGTATTCTTGTCTTCCACGACTCTGAACGATGGCCATCATTGAAGATTTTTTTATTTTTTCTAAATCGGGCTTTTGTCCACAGTACAAACCTTGATCTCTAAAATTAAAGTTTGTCACTTCTGAATGCCGCTGCTTTTTTACAGTTGGAGTTCCATTATCTGATAAACAAAACCCTATTATAGTTGTGCCACAAGACACGATAAATAAACAACTAAAGTCTATCCACGTTACAGAGACAGTGGATCAAAACATTGGCCACCACGTGACCTATTCTCTTATTGGTCTGGCCGTTATAAAATATCAAGTGTTTACGCAGCGAGCATAATGCAGGGCCGACTCTTCCCTCCGTCGAGTTTCCTGCATATTTTAGATCGGATCGCGAGCGGTACATTCTGTAAATTTATTTTGCTACTTAATTTAAGGAAATTTATAAAGATCCACGAAAGGTAGAAACACAAGTTTTAGAACTTCTAAAAGAAATAGTTCAGAATTACAAGCCACTTAGAATCTCATATTAGTCCAACCCTGGTAATCGATCGCAAGGCGGTCATGTGACTTTGTTTATATCTACTGCCGCTGTAACTTGGATAGACGCGAGCTGTTTTCCAATGCCTCCAACTACTTCTCTTAAATCTGCATTGCACAATGACACTCCCGCACAGTTTGCTATAGCAACCCCTGCACAATAACATTCCCGCACCGGTTGCTAAAATGATATTATACACAATTACTTATATTTCTCAATTAAAAACGAACATACAATGCAATGAGACAATTTCTTTAGTCTTAGAAAAAGCGCGTTTTTTTTTTGTTTCTTAATATAAATATAATAAATTAAGAAAGCATTCTTCTTAAGCACTAAAATTAAAATATAGTAAACGCAAACTGAGAAGGTGAGTTTTGGAAAGGGGAGGAGGGACTAGTAATATAACACAGGAAATAAATATTTAACAACCATTAGAAGGGTTTTTATACATAGGCCTAATTGCTATTAGTCCTTCCCCATAATTCTCATCTCATTTCTGGATATTATAATATACCGAGTAGCGAATGCCATTAAATTAAGTACATTAAATTACAATAAAGTAAAAAATCGTAATTTCTTTATTGTAGTAATGCCCATATTGGTGGCGAAGTGTACCTATAATTACACACAATTAGGAAAAATTACATAATTTAATGTTCAACTTTGAGTTTATACAAAATGCTCATTTGGCTGCAGAGTGGACAGAGCATCAAATTTAAGACGCCCTGTACCTGTCATGTAGCTTTATCTCTAAACATACCCATTTTTATAATTTTATATTAGATTAGATTAGATAGGAAAGGTTATGATACAGAGAAATTCATGAATATTTTAAATTCATAACACATGTTTTTAAAACACCTTGTATATTAATGATAACTGTAACGTAATTAATTTGTACAATAATATAATAATAACAACAATTTTACAGCTAAATAGTAAGATTTAGAGTAGAAATTCCATATATTATCTAATATTTACTGTCTAATATTTGAAATACCCTGTATATCAAATTGCTCAATGACGCCAGCATGTCATCAGTCAGGATATGGTTAATAGACATACAAATCTGCAAGAATCCGTTAAAAAAAGAACTTCGTCCCAAATTTCGCACTTCAGGCAAAAAAACCGGTTCCGCTGCCGGACTACAAATATGTAGCGTTAATTCTATTTGCATCGATTGTAATATTGCTATTGGTTCTTACGGTAACGGACAACCGGTACATATAATACACCAATTTTTTCCTACTATAGGCCCCGGTTATAAAATTGTAGAGACATAACACACGTTTCCGTTAAAGTACTAGATCAAAACGGAAATTTAGTCAATAACAGACAAGACGGTAAGGTTGCATATTAAAAAATCAATCTCCTAATATGGTAATTCGTTACAATTTTCACCACTACCCTCGATATAAAAGAACTTCAGAACAACAAACAATTTAGTAGACAATACAGACGCAAGCGGTTAACACTTAAAAATAGACGATTTTAGGGATCTCTAGCATTTAAAGTTTACAAAAATAATGGACATTCTTAATGTGTTCGAAGGACTTATTATAGACACTTCTATATCGCGATCTGAAATCCACTCTTACGAGCCCTATCTTTCTACCAAATTGTCTCAGAATGATGAAATAATTATTCCAATTCAATAAGTAGATAAGTATACTTTACCATGTGAAAGTCACCTGTATCTCGAAGAAACTCTTACAAATGAAGCTTCAGTTTATAACAAAAATTTACATTTAACAAAAAACGGTTTAACTTTTCTCTTTAAAGAAATTAGGTATGTTCTAAATGGTGTTACAATAGACTCGGTACGGGATGTTGGAATTACTACCACATTAAAAAATTATCTTTCGTATAATTCAAATGAGAGTACTAAACTACAAAATGCAGGGTGGTTTCCAAACGAGGGTACAGCTCCTATAATTAACGACGAGGGTCATATTAACGTTTGTATACCTCTAAAAATGATTATGGGTTTCTTTGAAGATTATCGAAAAATTTGGTTAAACGTAAAACAAGAATTAATTTTAATAAGAAGTAATTCAGATAAAAACTGTTGCAATAGCGCAACCGCTACAGACACTTGTAAAATTGATCTCACTAAATTATGTTGGCGTGTACCTCACATATCGGTTGGAATACCCGAGGAATTGTCACTAACGAAATTAATAGATAACAATAATATTATAAAAATAGGTTTTCGTAGTTGGGAATTGGTTGAATATCTCGAACTCTTACAAACTACAAGACATAATTTATAATATAATAATATTATAATAAATATAATTTTTGTCGTAACAGTATTGTTTTGGTTTTTCCTCGCTTGTAGAGTGGGGTGGGTCACACTGCCTTGGCAAACGACGTTTGGGCCACCTTTGAACATAACTACTGCACTCTATCGAGACGTAGTGAGCCTACAAAGTGGTAAACGATTAATTGCGAGATTTGCACGGAAATAACTGTGTTACCTCTTTTACTGGGGTTGTATTGTCGTCCCTGTTCACTTTGGAGAGTTGCCCTGGTTTGTTTGTTGGTTGTGGAAGCCTATTTTGTCGTGTTTTGTTGCGTTATGTGGGTGATTGTTTTGGAATTTTGTTGTGTTTCCAGTGGCTAATGTTTTGGCCTGAATTGTGTTCAGTAGTAATACAAAGAGAGTACGACCCCACATTGACCTCAGTTGACCCCTTGGTCCTGAGAGTCCCCTACGGCCCGAGGTCACGGGTGCAAAGTGGCTACGTCATTCCCGAGGTCCCGTGACGTCACCGGATGACCCCAGTTGACCCCTAGATCCTGAGAGGTTAACCTTTGACCTTTGGGCCACGTGTGACCCCCAGTTGACCCCCCCCCCACTCCAACGGCGGTGGTCGCCCCCACTACAAAGGCGGGACAACACCCACTCCAACGGCTTGGTGGGGTGACGTCTATATATCCGAGCGCAAGAGCAGTTTCCCGTTATATACACTTGCAGTTTTATACAGTCTGATTTGCCGAGTTCAAAATGCAGTCGTTCCTGAATCACCTGAACAAGAATTTGATCTTCAAGAAATTCGAAAGCGTTCAAAATATGAAGGAATTTTCAAATCACGAGCGTGGACAAAGTGAACACGCAATACGGAGAGAAGGTCTACGTCGAGTTCGAAGAATTTAAGACGGTGCTGCCGCAACGATACACCGCCGAGTTTACGTCCCAACGGATCGAAGAAATTAATAGGGATATCGGTAACGGAAGGAGGTATTACTTGAAGAGTCTTGGACCCGTCGGCCGATCTAGAAATATCGAATTTATTATAGAACCACGAATCCAAGACGAAAGGATAAGCTGTTCTACAGAAGAAAACTGCAACAATATTTCAAGAATTTAGAAGCATTGAAATATGAATTTATGTTATATGAAATTAAAATGAAGATATTTTTAATAAACGTTTAAAAATCTTTTGTTGTGTTTTTTCTATAAGAATAATTGTGTTGAAGGGAAAACATCTGAAGCATCATATAAAAAAACCCTCACCTTAGAAGCAATAATATCACTCTATTCCGCTGTTACGTGTATACAGGGTGATTCTTAACTTATACACATAAATTTGAAAATTGTAGGTTATGTCAAGTAAAGGCTAATAATGAAAAAATAAGTCTAAGAAAATTGTTATCTTTATGTTCTGTTTTGTGATCTTATGAGCCATAATTTTTAATTTATTTGTGCAAATAAACCCCGAATACCACAGCAAATAACAACACACTATTGATAGAAACACCAAACAGGCAGTCCTGCCTTGTTTACAGTTTAGTTTTTAATAAGTAGAAAATTACTATTTACAATTTTAGACATTTTTTTGGATATCTCGGCAACTAAAAAAACTTTTATTAAAATGTTGGTCAGTGGTGGGGTGGGGGAAGGTTAGCGACTATAAGAAGGATCGCGCTAACTGCTTTAAAACATTCTTCTTAGCACAGTTTGAAAGTCAAGCTCTAATAATAATAAAGGAAATGGAGTCGGTTAACAACGGAATTGATCAACTGCGTCACCTAATATGTTCTTCACAATTAAAACCTGAGGAGGTACAAATGGGACTTCATGAATGTGTGAGAATTACGAAAATTGTAAACACGCTATTAAACAAATCTAATGTAACTTCTGAAAAGCAACATTTAACTACTGTCCTAGCTCAAGTTTGCAGTTTCAAACGAATGTTTAAGGCGCTACAAGTTGTGGGAAGTGGACCCAGAAAGGAAACTGCATTCCAGCGTGTCAAGTGGGTAGATATGCAATCTGCGTTTAAGGGTAGGATTCGTACTGGATTAGTTGTCAATTTGAAGCATAAGATAGACGTCAAAGCATTTTTTAAAGATTGTTCAGTCCTTTTCAGTAAAATGAGAAATGATATGCTCAAGGTCAATACAATGTTCTGTGGATTGTTTGAACGTGGTAAAGAAGAGATGACCGTTGAAGAGCTTAAATATTTCGACACTAAAAATTAGATTATTTCTCATCATACGAATATGGTACAGTGGTTTCAGGATAATGTGGACGATCCTATATGTACCGATTTGAAGGAATTTGAGCAATGGGACTCTGGTTGGACTCTGAAGGCTATTGTAAATTTACAAATAAACGTTAACACGTTAGAGTTTTTTTAGGAAACAAAACGCTTCGGAAAATTACTAATGATATGAATTCACTTTTTTGGAATATGTATGATTGTATTACTTATAGTTAAACCATTGTACCTATCACGTTTATATAATATAATATATCTTGAATGCTACAACATTGTTTTATTCTTAACCTAAATACTAAACATCCAAAATAACAAAAAATATCAAAATTATATAAAAAAAACTAGTGGGTTAGTCAAACAGACTTACTACATTTTAAAAAATAGTTTAGAGGCAAACAAATAATAATCTTATCTAAACATTTTCGAAAAACCTAATGCAAATACAAACACAAGTTTGGTGGAAAAGAACCGGATGAGTACCCCTTTTATAGTCACACCGTGTCAACCAATCAGAAAAAGTTTATTTTATAGAAGGGAAAATGCCCCCCAATAAATACAGAGCTAGCAAAAAAAAAGAGTCGCGTAAGCAAAAAAATTCGGAAAAGGCCCTAGAAGTGGTATCTTCTACAACGCTAAAAAATTCGATTTTGTATAGGAAAAAGTCATACAAGTGGTACTCCAGCGCCAAAAAAAATTGAATTTGCATGTTTTCAATACAACTGTTCAAGTACACAAAATTATAACTCAGCTGTTGCGCGGCGACGGGTTATTCGCTGCGACCGCGTGGTCGCATAGTAAACATATAGTAAGAGGAAACGCGTGGAATAGTTCACCGACAGACGCCTGCTTTGTTTGGTCGAGCACTCAGCGATTTTGCATATAGAACAATAGGCTACAAATTTCTACCAAACCACCCAATTATCTTCTAAATGGAAAATCTGAAAAAATCGGTATTGCCGTCCATGAGTGATAAAAATTATCAATTTGTATGGGAAACTCGAACTCAGCTAATTCCGTGGCGTCATTCTCGGCAGACATATCATCTAGCCGGTGAGCGCACGTCTATTTCATTGACATTGCAAAATTGCAGATAGAATAATAAACGAAAAATTTTAAAAAATCAGCATGTAACGCAAACGATTTAGGCAGGAATCTTCAACTAGACACGTGGAAACCCGAGGTAGACTCCTTGGTAGCAGGAAATGTGATTAATTATGGTAAATAAGAAACCACGTGGAACCGTTTATGATGCGATGTACAACGTAAACAATTAGTACGTCAGGGGCTCGGATTTTCTGCTGATGCAGGTATATGGCGGGTGGGTAACTATGTGCCAGGAGGAACGGAGGCCGAAGGCCTCCGTCCGACTGGCATGTAGTTGCCCGAACAAAATCCACCCTTCCCCCTTGCACGCGTTCCGCGCATGCGCAGTACCGCACTTTTGAAAAATTTTTATTCAAGAAATGTAATTTTAAAAAGGTCCTGATCCTATAACCCCGATAACATTTTGGGAAATTTTCAGTTTTTGACGGTGAAATATACAAGACAAGACTTAGACAAATGTTTGATAAAAGTGCAGATAGAATTTTTCGAGTGACTGATAAAAAAACAGTTATTATAATAGTTAGTCGGAAGGCCCCAGATAACAAAGAAAATTTTGTTCGAACAAAATATGTAAAAAAAAATCGTGAAAATATAGGAAGAATTTTCGAATAAGTTTTGTATACCGGTAAAAATATAAAGGTAAAAACAACGTCAGTTTTACTTGGAAAAAAATGATAAAATGAAAAAATTTCAGTTTCAGTTAAAAAAATACGATGTAGAGGTTGTACCAAAAAATTGGAAATAATTATTTTATACACTCTAGCTGTTTCAGTTCATCTCGTTTGCAAACAATTCTAGGGGTTATTACTTTTTTAAATAGCTACCGGTTGCCTCAACCCTATTTGAACGTAAATATTTTTTAGTTCCCCACAGAAGGAAATAATGACGATATTTTATACCGGTTGATTCAAAAAATATATAAGGTTAGGAAAAAACCTTAGTAGGCAAACGCGGCTCTGCTGACCAGACAAAAAAAACCTTAGTCGACAGATAATGGTCTATAAGAAGGGCGCGTGATTTCCACTGCGATATCAGTTCGAGTGCTGCAAGATGCAAGAGACGATGGAAACCGATCTGGTTCCGTGGTGCCAGTGTCCACTACCCGATAACAATGCTAGAAGAAGACTGGTCGCCGCAGTGCGATTGCAATCGACACTACAAGCCTCCACAATAACAAAAGCAAGCAACCATCAACCAGGTGATGTGGCATGGTGTGCCATGGCAAGAACCCGCGGAGGGGCAAGAAGACCAACAACCAACAGAATGTCAAGAAGACCAGCAACCGACAGAGTGGCAAGAAGAAACCCCGGAATGGCAAGAAGGCGCCCCGGAATGGCAAGAAAACGTCCCAGAATGGCAAGGCTCCCAGCAGTCTGAAGAATGGCAAGGCACCCAGCAATCGCAAGAATGGCTAGAAGACATCGAGCAGTGGCCTCCCGCTGAACACTGGGTGGAGGATGATACCTACGTTCCAGATTTGGAAGACAGGGACGTGCTCCGTCCATATCCACCTGGTCTTAGCAAGGCCGCCCGAAGGATTTTCCGTCAGGCTGCGAGGCTGCGCCTACAGCGTCTGGAAGAAGTGGAGGAACGAGAACGCATCTTCAAGGAAACGTGGGATGTGTTGTATTATATTAGAAAAAAAAATAAAATTAATCAAAAAATTGTCTTTTATTGTTCCCTCGCAATAATAAAAAAACTTAGGGAAAAAAAAAGTATATACCAGCTGTCCCATTTTTAAACAGCTCGATATTTTGGAAACTTTTCGTAAAAAAAGAATCCCCAAGGATTACATGAGCAAAAGATAGAAAAAATGGAAATATACCAGCTGTCCCATTTATAAACCGCTTGATATCTTGGAAACGAAAACCTCTATAAAGGAAGTAAAAGCCATATCCTAATAGGTGGAGGGCCGACTGTCATTTCGACAGGTGAAAATTTTGTTTTTCAGTTTTTTCTGAAAAACTTAAATTTTTTTTGTAGAAGTTTTTTTCCAAAAAATGGTTTGCCAAATTTTTTTTCCAAAATTTTTTTTACCGAAATTTTTTTTGTCAAAATTTTTTTTATTAAAATTTTTTTTTGCCAAATTTTTTTTTGCCAAAATTTTTTTGCCATATTTTTTTTGTCAAAATTTGTTTTACCAAAAATTTTTTTTTTTGCAAAAATTTTTTTGTTACAATTTTTTTCGCCAAAATTTTTTTTTTTGCAAAATTTTTTTTTGCCGCAATTTTTTTTTTGGCAAATTTTTTTTTGCCAATTTTTTTTTTGCCGAAATTTTTTTTTGCCTATTTTTTGCCAAAATTTTTTTTAATTGTTTTTTCTCAGAAAAATTATTTTATTTCCGAATTAATCGAGCAAAAGTTATTAGAAAGAAAAGTTGTTCGGGAGGCCCTGGCACCTAGGAAACGCCTTTCCTTCAAATAAAATGCGACAAAAAGAATTAGACTTAGATGAATAAGTATACAAGTGAAAAGTATATAGAATTTTCAAAAAAGGCGACTAAAAAAAGGTAAAATTTCGAATTCGGGACTTAGACCAATATTTGATGCAAATGATTAACCGACCAAAAGTTATTAGAAAGAAAAGTTGCTCGGAAGGCCGAGGTAACCTAGGAGACGCCTTCCATTCAAACAAAATGCAACAACAAAATTTAGACTTGGATTAATAAGAATGCAAGTGAAAAGAATGAATAACATTGGATTTCCTAACTAAGATACAAAAACGGCACTGCTGCCTTTATTTACGTGAATAGTTAGCCTATAAAACCTATCGAAAACAGAGAAATATTCAGGTCAAGAAAAAAAGTAGCCTAATTTACAAGTTTGGGAATCAAAAACTACATATTGGCTTTTAATTTTGATGAGAAAATTCGTCTAATTTGTAAGTCAAATAAATGGAACATCATGAAAAATATACGAATAATTGAACAAATGCTATCTTAGTTCTATAGGCAGAAAGGTACTACAGTTAGTAATATATTTGGGATCAAAAGACAACCTATTAGCTTTTAAATTTGTTAAGAAAATACGTCTAATGAAACTAAACATTTGTTAACGCGTTGATGAATGTTTGATGCAAGAAAAGTAGACAGAATTTCCAGGGGCGAGCTGACCAGGGAGCCGGGGTCTGCGTCGCAGACGGGCGGCCAAATCCAGGGGCGGCCACAGGCCGCCCTTCCGTGACAAAAAAATATTTTTTCAGAAAAAAGGTAGTAAGTCTCTACATTACTTGCATTCGCCCTCAAAAAGAATATCGTCAACCATGCAACAACATCATATTGACATGAACCCATAACCAGTCGGCCGTCGGCACTACCTCTATTCTAGTCTTTACTCTGTGGCAACTGCGCTGCGCGGCGTGACGTTGGTATAGACCGCAAATTTCGTAGAGGATATCGACGCTTCAGACCTGAATAATAGTGAGCTAAAAAATTTAAATATCTTTCTTCCATCAGAATATACTGCAAGTCCAAGAACTATTTTAGAATACTTGTTCAAAAATTCTCTCACGAATAATTTTCTGAACACCGCAATAGTCTTCCGAATACTTTTTGTGCTCGCCGTAGCATCCACGAAGAGACCATTTTCCAAATTAAAAATTATAAAAAACTATTTAAGGTCTTCTATGAGATTAAACGATTTAGCAATAATTTCCATTGAATGTATCCTACTTGATACAATAAATATCAGTGATATAATATAAAACTTGTATCTTGTGCCTTGTACCTAAGGGATAACCCAATATTCTAAAAATATTTTACTTTTTTGTTTTATTTAGAAGAAAAGGTTTTATTTATTTTTACAAGTACCTGTATTTTTCTTTTCTGATGCAAGCTATATTTATTTTTAGTTTTATTATTACTTTGTAAACGTAATTTTTTACATTTTTAGTACCTTTTTCTTAGAAAAAGCATTTAATTTTATGTATGCATTTGTATTTTGTTTAAAAAGGTTATTTTTCTAGTGTAAGTGATATTTTATGTTTTACTTGTAGTTTTTGTTTTTATTTTTTATATTTTAAAACATTTTTTATTTTAAAGAAACATTTACCTTGTTCCTTTCAAATTCTACCAGACCCAAAACATATTAATCATTATAACAAGACTGATTGCCTGTGGTATTTTCTTGTTATAAGATGGCATTGTGGCCTACTTATTTCCAAAAAAATAGTTGCCTATTCCAAAGTCAAAGCCACCTGCGATATCACATTCGAGGCAAAAAATCCGAAAATCATATTAGGCATTTTTTTTTCAAAAAATTTATTAAAAGAAGTTGTTCAGAATAGTTCCAGGACTCTAAATCTAAAATTTTGTCAGAATCAAAAATATTAAATTAAAAAATTAATTTCCAAAAATAGCAATTGAAGATTTTTCTGCGTTTAGAAAAGTGTGCTATGGAAGTTTTGAAGGCTAGTTATTTTCAAAAAGTAATCATTTCAAAATAAAATTGAAAGCTACGAAAAATTTTTTTAAAATTTTTGCTGAATTTTTTTTATTTAATATTTTTTGATTTTGGCAAAATTTTGGAGTTAGGATTCAGGATCGATTCTGAACAACTTTTTTAGTACGTTTCTTGAAAAAAATGCCTAATATGACTTTCGGATTTTTAGTTTCGATTGTGGCATCGCGGGTGGTTTTGGCTTTGAAGTAAACAACTAATTTTTTGGAAATAAGTAGGCAACAATGCCATCTACCTTTGAGAAAAATTTCGTTCTTGTCGGTTAAAAATTAAAGAAGTTATAAGGTTGTTTCACTCTTAAGTGACACCCTCTGTAGGTATTTTTGAGAATATCTATTATCATTTTTGTTATACCTACCTAATAATTTTTGCAATTACCTCGTAGGTAATTACAAAAGACCGAAAACCCTAGAAATTCAAGATTTTTTAAGTTCTTATAACCTGAAAGAATTTTTTATATTCTGCATACGGGCGGCCAAACATCTAGGAAGGCCACTGATTAGGTTTTTCGAAAATGTTTAGATATGATTATTATTTGTTTGCCTCTAAACTATTTTTTAAAATGTAGTAAGTCTGTTTGACTAACCCACTAGTTTTTTTATATAATTTTGATATTTTTTGTTATTTTTGATGTTTAGTATTTAGGTTAAGAATAAAACAATGTTGTAGCATTCAAGATATATTATATTATATAAACGTGATAGGTACAATGGTTTAACTATAAGTAATACAATCATACATATTCCAAAAAAGTGAATTCATATCATTAGTAATTTTCCGAAGCGTTTTGTTCCCTAAAAAAACTCTAACGTGTTAACGTTTATTTGTAAATTTACAATAGCCTTCAGAGTCCAACCAGAGTCCCATTGCTCAAATTCCTTCAAATCGGTACATATAGGATCGTCCACATTATCCTGAAACCACTGTACCATATTCGTATGATGAGAAATAATCTAATTTTTAGTGTCGAAATATTTAAGCTCTTCAACGGTCATCTCTTCTTTACCACGTTCAAACAATCCACAGAACATTGTATTGACCTTGAGCATATCATTTCTCATTTTACTGAAAAGGACTGAACAATCTTTAAAAAATGCTTTGACGTCTATCTTATGCTTCAAATTGACAACTAATCCAGTACGAATCCTACCCTTAAACGCAGATTGCATATCTACCCACTTGACACGCTGGAATGCAGTTTCCTTTCTGGGTCCACTTCCCACAACTTGTAGCGCCTTAAACATTCGTTTGAAACTGCAAACTTGAGCTAGGACAGTAGTTAAATGTTGCTTTTCAGAAGTTACATTAGATTTGTTTAATAGCGTGTTTACAATTTTCGTAATTCTCACACATTCATGAAGTCCCATTTGTACCTCCTCAGGTTTTAATTGTGAAGAACATATTAGGTGACGCAGTTGATCAATTCCGTTGTTAACCGACTCCATTTCCTTTATTATTATTAGAGCTTGACTTTCAAACTGTGCTAAGAAGAATGTTTTAAAGCAGTTAGCGCGATCCTTCTTATAGTCGCTAACCTTCCCCCACCCCACCACTGGCCAACATTTTAATAAAAGTTTTTTTAGTTGCCGAGATATCCAAAAAAATGTCTAAAATTGTAAATAGTAATTTTCTACTTATTAAAAACTAAACTGTAAACAAGGCAGGACTGCCTGTTTGGTGTTTCTATCAATAGTGTGTTGTTATTTGCTGTGGTATTCGGGGTTTATTTGCACAAATAAATTAAAAATTATGGCTCATAAGATCACAAAACAGAACTTAAAGATAACAATTTTCTTAGACTTATTTTTTCATTATTAGCCTTTACTTGACATAACCTACAATTTTCAAATTTATGTGTATAAGTTAAGAATCACCCTGTATACACGTAACAGCGGAATAGAGTGATATTATTGCTTCTAAGGTGAGGGTTTTTTATATGATGCTTCAGATGTTTTCCCTTCAACACAATGATTCTTATAGAAAAAACACAACAAAAGATTTTTAAACGTTTATTAAAAATATCTTCATTTTAATTTCATATAACATAAATTCATATTTCAATGCTTCTAAATTCTTGAAATATCGTTGCAGTTTTCTTCTGTAGAACAGCTTATCCTTTCGTCTTGGATTCATGGTTCTATAATAAATTCGATATTTGTAGATCGGCCGACGGGTCAAAGACTCTTCATGTAATACCTCCTTCCGTTACCGATATCCCTATTAATTTCTTCGATCCGTTGGGGCGTAAACTCGGCGGTGTATCGTTGCGGCAGCACCGTCTTAAATTCGTCGAACTCGACGTAGACCTTCTCTCCGTATTGCGTGTTCACTTTGTCCACGCTCGTGATTTGAAAATTTTCACCCACCTTCATATTTTGAACGCTTTCGAATTTCTTGAAAATCAAATTCTTAGGTGATTCAGGAACGCCTGCATTTTGAACTCGGCAAATCAGACTGTATAAAACTGCAAGTGTATATAACGGGAAACTGCTCTTGCGCTCGGATATATAGACCTCACCCCACCAAGCCGTTGGAGTGGGGGTTGTCCCGTCTTTGTAGTGGGGGCGACCACCGCCGTTGGAGTGGGGGGGGGGTCAACTGGGGGTCACACGTGGCCCAAAGGTCAAAGGTTAACCTCTCAGGATCTACGGGTCAACTGGGGTCATCCGGTGACGTCACGTGACCTCGGGAATGACGTAGCCACTTTGCACCCGTGACCTCGGGCCGTAGGGGACTCTCAGGATCAAGGGGTCAACTGAGGTCAAAGTGGGGTCGTACTCTCTTTGTATTACTACTGTGTTCTATTTGGTGGCCGGTTGTCTTGTGTTCATTTCTGCCTCCAGTTTTGCCGTTTGTACTGCGAGATTTGGGTTTTCGGCCTTATTTCGCCCATTGTTGACACTCTAGAAAACACTCAGATGTAAACAATACTGACACTCGCGAGTCGAGCATTCTTGCGAGAAATACTTACGTGTCCGACCCGGCGTAGGTTTCGCCTTGACTTTAAGCGCCCAGATACTCGATAGTCGTGGCATATTGTTTCGACGGAGTTTCAGTTAATATTGCCGTCTAGCGTTCGTTGTGGAGTTTTTGCGTACGTTTTTGGAGTTTGCGTTCGTCGGTTATTGCGAGTTTTTCGGATTCGTTAGCGATATTTCCCGTGACAGGTAAGACGCCATTTTGTGGTTGAGGAAAGTTGAAGTGTTCTAATGGGATTTTCTCCTTTATAGCATCGATTTTGGGCGTCTGTAGCGGTCTCCTACATCAAGGAGCTACCTTTTAGCCACTCAACAACATTGTGAGTAATTTAGTGGGAATCAACTTGGAACTCGAGGTGGACCTAAGTCTTTTTCTTTAGGGCTATTCTGTGGGGGACTTCAAGTTTACCCGTCAGACGTTGGAACAGAAGGAGAGTGACAGATCAAGCAGTCACAGACAGGTGCAGTTCAAGACCATGTCTGCCGATCAGGTCATTTTGGAGTCCATTACGGTGTAGGCTAGGGTGCCTTCATCAGGGTACCTCATGAACAATTCGGGGGCCCTCGGCAGCTAGTCAGCCAGCCAGCAGAGTTGTTGGAACTACTTCGAGCTTTTGGAGATTACTACAATCGTGACGTACCACTCGGAAATCACCACCGGAAGGATTCAGATAAGCCAATTCATATTAATCTTGTTGTCCACCCAATTGTTTTTAGATTTAAGCGCACTGTATATTGTCCATTCTAGTTTTACATTATCGTTGAATATTCCTTGATTTAGTAAATTAATTGTTGATCGAGGGTATAAAAGAGGGGTAATTTACCAGAGTAACCTTACAAACGTCTCTGCTCGCGCATTGGGCGTGACCATTTTGTTAGGGAGTGATCACTTCTCTCTTATTGCATGTTTTTGAATTATAATAAAATAAGGTTATTTACCATACTTACCCCTTAGGCAGCGTTTTACTAGTAAGTTTTTGGAAACCAAATATTGTGGCCATTTGAGATATTAATCATTTATTAATTCATTAAAGTAAGGTAAAACGAGACAGTCGTGTTTTTTATTGAAGTTTATATCAGAGAGAAACAGTAGTGTGACCCTCGGGCACTCTAAATAACAATCCCCTTTCTTGTTACTTCGAAAAGGTAAGGAGGCTACCAACCCTTCCTTCGGGCGACCAACCTGCCAACCGGCCATTTATTAAACGGGGACAATTACGTAACAAAAGCTCCCGTCATGTAATCGTTGCTTTCCAAGAAGATTTTCGTGATAACATTACCAAAAATATGAGTCACTTCAGTAAATGCGACCTTAGAAATATAAAAGTTTTTCTAAATTCAGAGCGCTATCCTTACGACGATTTATACATAGACTTTAAAAATAATATGTACCTATGCATCTCTTTACGAAATGTATTCAAATTTTAGAAAATCATATTACGGAAGTGACACTGAACCTGTTTTAACACCTAAAAATTTTGCCGAAAACGTTCCTATAGTTTACATAGATTGTTCCCATCCAAAAGATTCCATCGAAACAGGTCCTGTCGTAATGCGCGTTGAATTCCAAACTGCAACCAAAATAAAAGCTCAGACCACTGCCTATTGTCTCATATTACATGACAAACTATTTAGCTACAATCCATTAACTAAAATCGTGCGACAACTCTAGAATTTTGCAATATGCCTGCCTACACCAGGGATCTATACCATGCCAGGCTGTTACGCTACCAGAAAAGTCTGCAAGAACTTAAACATCAAATTTATCTGTATAGTTTAAAAAGTAGTATATTCAAAAAATTGTCATTTTTAAAAATTTCAAGTAAATAATAAATTATTTGAAAACATTCATACATAGAAAGACATTAATTCAAAAATGAAAGTGTACCTACTACCTACCTTAACATTATAAACTTATATGATGTAATAATTTTTATTATGATAATAATTGCTAGGAATAATAAATTATAGGACCTTATATGTGTATTGAACATAAATTGTAACCATATTAGTATAACCCTTAATAATGTTTAAATTACATGTAAATATATATCAATAAATTAAATTATTTATTACTTATTTACTTTCATTATTCCCTATATCATTATGTGGCACGTCAGATCAAAGTAATTAAAACCACATTGTTCTCGTTGTTAATAAATATAATTTATTATTACAAAATTACATAGATAAACACATGTAACATTTACTTTTTGGTGGAGGTGGACCATCCAAATATGTTGTATCATGGTTCCTATTGTAATGGATTCGACAAGGAAGTTTTTTCTGGAGATCGCTATTTCTTCTATACGATTCAGCCAATTTGAACCAATTCTTCTCCAAATACAAAGGATTAACACATTCTAAAAAATAACATAGTGGTAACAGTTTTAACTGATCTTTATTTAGGGTATTAATCAGTTCTCTCATAGTATCGAAGACATTTGTAATTTCAGACATTATAATTTACTACTAACATATGTATAACAAACTTAAATACTTTTTCAATTTACTTTCTAATATCCTTACTCACATTTACCACCACCACCAAAACTATTACCATAAAAAGAACTAAATGATAAATATTTAAGTCTGGCCATAGAATTGTTTTAGCTTTGAAAGAAATCTCTTAATATTGCTGTTATTTTTACAAATATTATGAATATTATCATTATTTAAGAATTTTGTGCAACCGACACATTCTTTGGGTGAAAGTTACTAGTTCCATAGTAGAAAACAGTGTTTGTGATTTCATACATATTACTGTACCGTCCGATATTTACTTTAGAGTACAGTAGCTGTCTTTATTACATTAGCTGAAAGATGGCGCTGTCACCACCTTCAATGTACCTTTTATTTTAAAATTAGATATTTTCCGAGCAGCACTGACCTTGCCTAGTCTGTTCTTGGCCACTTGCCACCCGCCCGGAAGCCATGCATATACTTTTCGCTTATAAGAGTATTAGATAATTAATAACAGAGACTATCTCAAAATACATTTAAAATTAGTTGCATCTGGTGCATCCTCAAATTTGTTAAAAGGTCAACACCGAAGGAGCTTGGCCTCTAAAAATAATAATAATATTAACAAATAAGTAAATACATCAAAATGCACCCCCAATTTTTGTTGATCGGTTGGTGCATCACCAAATTTGCATAACTACTTCCCTTTCACATTCCTTCATCGATCAATATAGAAGAACACACTTAGGGGTTCACGCAGGGAGTTTTTTTTAGCAAACATATGTAAATGTGTAATAGTATACTAATAGTATAGCTACCCTATTCTGCGGATCCAGTGAACAAAAACTACCCTTAAACGGAACCTTTGTGTTAGAAATGGAAGTGAACTGTGAAGTGCAAGTGAATGACTTTAATATTAGAATTTATCAAAGCTCAAAAATTAATTATAAAAATATTGTTTTACCTGGTTTAAATTTCGAAAATAATGTTCATTCTGATTTGATTGTTAATTTTAGAAATTTTAAATTGAATTCTGCACAACACAAATGAATTTAATAATATCAAAAATGCTTTAGATTTGCAAAAAGAAAAATTAGAAAATATTTCTGAAGTACCGATTCATTTTAACAAACTTAGTTGCTGGACTATATTGATTTACCTCATAATAATAATAACCTTACTCTAATTTTTAATTAAATTTTTCTATCAAAAACATATTATAAAAAAACAAAAGGAAAAAGAAAATAACAAAGATATCTTTTGAAATATTTTAACAATTAACAATTTAAAATCACCTCGCACCCTGTGCTCGTTTCTAAGGGATGGAGGAGTTACGTTCCCATGAGAGGAAGCAAATCCAGAAATTAAGTGTAATATGATTTTGTATACTCAACACTTCTCTAATGTTATAAAAGATGTAAAAACCCCAGATGTAACCAGTCTTGTACTCCGTTCTCTAATAAATTGTTTTTAAAAAGCAATTGCCGTGGTCTCGTATCGTAATTCGCAGATTAAAACTGAATCATCATTTTTATTTAAACTATGCTTTTTTGGTTCCTTGGAACCCCAAAACGTTCACGTTACAAACTAAAATGTTAATTTGACGACGTGGATTTGTTGGTTTAATGGTTTCTTAGAGTGATGTTTTTTTGAAGATTTTTTATGAACTTTTTCTAAAGCCTTTTGGTGGCTTTAATATTTAATTTTGGGTATTTTATGTTTACAACTCGACTCCATTTAACTTTTGAAGTTTTCTTATGAATTTTTGATAATATAATTTTTTAAAAAAGTGCTTGGAAGCTTTGTATAACTCACAATGAATTATTTTGCTGCTGAAGATGAACCCTTGGTGGTTTGAAACATGTACAATTTCTTTTTGAGAATATAAACTGTTTGTGGAATTTCGACTGTAAGGTTTGCTTTATTAATTTTTATCACATTACTCCACTGTAAGAAGATGGACTATTTTTTCTATTTAAATATTTTCTAACCATTTTGACAAATAACCTAAAATTTAGATTTCTTTTGTTTATTGTCAAACTTTTTGGTAACCTAAAAAATTTTTATAACCTTAAAATATTACTGTCTGCTATCATTTGTTTTTCGTGACTTGCTTTATAATATGAAGATTTTCTTTTATTTCAAATTTCTATAACAACCATAAATATTTATTACAAAACTTTCAGTAGACAACAACAAACATATTTACAAAACAATTTATTCCATTTTTGGAAGTTTATATCCATTAGAACCATAACTTTTTCAATATGGCCGAAAGCATGGTTCATTGTAAAGAATAAATAATACATAATTTTGCCTGAAATACCCGTTATTTTACTTCATTGATATATAAATACAGCCGTTATTCCAGAATATCAATTATTATATACTTATATATTCATATTTTACTTTTTTAAAACTGATGTAATCCTTTTCCTAATACAAAAAAAAACAATGTTTATTTATACGACGGGTTAAATTTCATTGGGTGCATTCTGTGAACTTTTTCTCCGTATTTTCTTTGCTTAAAAGCGTTTATTTCGTCAGAGTTATTGCAATTTTTTTTCCGTACCTTGTTATAATTTTTAAGGATATTTTATTGTTTCTTGATTTAATAATATATACAAAAACTAAATTGAATGAATAAATGACTGAGCCTGCAGCTAACAATCCCGTTACAAGACTCCAAAATAAAGAAAAAGCAAAAAATCTTAGATTAAATTTAGAGGCGGATAGTTTTAAAGATTTCGAACCTCGTCACCGTCACAGACATAAATCCCTTTCAACCGAGAGCGTCACTATCTCGAAGTCCAAAAGATACTCCGAAGAGTCCAAGTTTAACAAGTCCTTTTAGCGAAAAATTTAATTTTGAACACCCTTTACAGTTAGCAGAGGCAAATCAATTTGTATATTCTTTCGCAAAATTGCCAGATAATTTAAATTTTGATATAGGTACACAAACAACCAAAGTAATCACTATAAATCGTAGGGTACAGACAGAAATAAAATTTACAGAAACTCCCCCTCACCCTAACAAAGACATGCATTCAAATCGATACTAACGACGACAAAAACCAAAAACAAACGCCGGTAGAAATTACGGACAAAGAAAAATTGCAAAAAAGGAATACCTACTACTTTGGCAGAAGCCTTAAATGACGCTAGAAACCCGACAGTGCCCAAATTTATTCCCCCTCCTAAATTTGACCCCGCTCTTGACTCACCGGTTAATTTTATAAAAAAATACGAAAGCTCGTCAACAGCAAACGGCTGGAATGACAATTACAAAATAACGTCTCTCGGCAATTTTCTCATAAGTTCTGCAAATGTATGGTACCAAAATACACAAATGACGAGACAAACAGAAACAAACACTGGGGACACATAAAGAAAGATTTTATAACGGAATTTAGTAGAGAACAACCGTACAGAAAACTTAAATTTCGCCTCAACACCAGAAAACAAGGTGATTCGGAGGATATAAAAAAATATTATTACGATTTAGTGTCCTTAGCATACGAAGTCGACCCAAAAATGCCATTTGAAACGTTTAGGGACCACTTTGAGAATGGTTTACATTCTTCTTTTTATGAGACGTACTATCTAATGAGTAGTGCGGATCTAGATGACAATAAATTAAAGAGCTTGGTCTTAAAACTGAGTGAAATCAGAGAGATAGCATTAGTCTCTCAGATGGCCAGTCAAACAGCTCTTCTAACTCTAGGACCAGTCCAAAACAGAAGCGAAAATCCACGTGCATACGATAGAGGAAATTATGTAAGCAATTATAGAGGGCATGGACCAAGAGGTTCATATAACCAATACCGCGGAAGAGCGGTGAGAATATTTGCCAAGGTCATGGATCCTATCAGTTCAATGACTTAGTTTTGGTCTGTGCAATGCTCCCTCTACATTCCAAGAATTGGCAGACAAAGTATTCAGGGACCTAAAATAGAAGGAAGTTCTTTGCTACTTAGAAGATATAATAGTTTTTTCAGAAACCGAAGAAGAACACTTAATAAAATTAAGAACAGTTTTTAGGAGATTGAGAGAGGCAGGTCTCACTTTAAAACCAAGCAAATGTGAATACATGAAAGAAAAAATTAAATTATTAGGATTTGTAATAAGCAAAAATGGAATTTCTCCCGATGACGAAAAACTATGTGGTATTAAAAATTTTCCTAAGCCAAAAAATGTAAAATCTGTACAAAGTTTTATCGGTTTATGCAATTATTACAGAAAATTCATTAAAAATTTTTCTCAAATAGCTCGGCCACTTCATGAACTAACTAAAAAAGATGGATTTCGTTGGGAAAAAGAACAAGAGGAAGCTTTCGAAAACCTGAAAGAGGAACTTATAAATCCTCCCGTTTTAGCACACTATTGCCCAAATAAAGGCTGTGAGTTGCATGTAGACGCATCCAAAATAGGAATAGGAGCCGTCATGTTACAAGAAAGTGATGACAATAAATTACATCCCGTAGCTTACATAAGCCGGAGCTTATCAAAAGCAGAAAAGAACTACACCATCACAGAACTCGAGGGATTAGCAGCGATATGGGCAATGACGTATTGGAGACACTTAATTTACGGAAAACCTGTAAAGGTTATCACTGCCCATCACGCTTTATGTTGGTTAAAAACTCTTAAGGACCCCACAGGAAAACTTGCAAGATGGGCCATCAAATTGTCAGAATTCGAGTACAGCATTGTTCATAAAAGCGGTATACTGCATAGAGACGCCGATTGTATAAGTAGACATCCTGTTTTAGAACCAGAAGAAAACGAAATTTCAAATGAAGTTTTATTTTAGAGGACAAAGACATTTTCAAGTTACAGAGAGACGATCCGAAATTGACCGAACTAATAGAAGCTATCAAAAATCCCGAGGGCATTAGGCGAAGATCAAAAAATTTTAGATTGATTGACGATGTACTTTATAAAATTAACACAACTGCATCTGGCCGCGAAAACCTTTTAGTAATCCCAAAGACAGTAAAAGGAGAGATAATGACGTCACATCATTCAGAACCACTTAGCGGGCACCTCGGTATCGCCAAAACACTAATGAAAATCAAAACTAGGTTTTATTGGGACAACCAACAAAAAGATATTGAACACTTTGTAAAGGGATGCCCAGAATGTCAACTTAGAAAAGGCCAAGAAAATAGACTCCTTCACCCTATTCCTGTCGGCACTCCATTTGAAAAAGTTGGAATCGACCTTTTAGGACCTTTCCGTAGAAGTAAAAGTGGAAAAACTTTTATAGTAGTAGCTACAGACTACGCCACCAGATGGGCGGAAACAGAGGCGTTGCCGAGTGGAAAAGCTGGCCCCGTTGCTAAATTCATGTTGGAAAAAATTATAACCCGCCACGGTGCTCCCAAGCACATATTATCTGACCAAGGGAAAGTTTTTAAATCGGAACTAGTCCAAGAACTGTTGAAGTCAATGGGAACATCTAGCCAATATACGACCATAGCGTACCATCCAAGCACAAACGGTCTGACAGAGAGGTTAAATAAAACAATTGCGAATATGCTACCGATTTATACAAACAACAACCAGACGAATTGGGACGAGTTTCTACCGCACGTCACATTTGCTTACAACACTAGTAAACAAGATACCATTCAATTTTCACCATTTATGCTAGTGTATGGTCGGGAACCAATTTTGCCAACTGAAGCAAATTTAATGAATTCTCCTACACCCCAAAATAGTCACGAATTACGAGAAAATGCCTTGAATATTAGAAACTTAGCAGTTCAAAATATACAACGTCGACAAAATATAGACAAACTGCGGTACGACGCCAAACATAGGCACGTACAATTCGAAGAAGGTGACCGAGTAAAAGTTTTTACACCAATAAGAAAGGTAGGTCGCAGTGAAAAATTGCTACTAAAATGGTTCGGGCCATATTACATTAACAAAAAAGTTTCGGATGTAGATTACTAGGTACAAAAGGGTAAAACAAAAAATTGCAAAAAAGAAATTATCCACGTGAGCAGGATACTCCCGTACTATGATCCCTGGACACCAGACACCAGCCCGAGACCGTAACAAACGACAAAACAAATTTCGCCTAACAATACTTAAACCGACAGCGTACCACAAATATAATATAGGCGTATTTTTATTATTTAAAGCTATATAGTGAATAGCGTCTCGACAATGTTAATATTATAGAAAAATATATAGTATAGGTATTATTTTGAGTAAGAAATAATAAGAATGGGAATACATAGGTATTTAAAATTAAAAGTTTTAATACATATAAGATAAGAATATTATACTTTAGATAGACAATAATATTAGGCATAACTGAAAAGGGAAATAAGAAAATTTGAAAATAGGATATTTTAACAATTGGAAATAATCGTAACGCTAACATAAATTTTACTTAACAGGATGTTACTTACTTTGGGGATGTTATGTTTTCCAATACAAATGCACTGTAAATTGGAAATAACCGCAGGTGCCTTCTGGAGAGCACAACCTGACACGTAAGTTACGAGTCAACGGTTCCTTTAATTTACCAATCAAATTGGGTTGAAAAACAAAATTACGATGAAATTAACAGGACATGTGGCAGCGACAGTGTGGAGTGTACATTTCTAAAAAATTTAGAAAGAGGTTGGAGTCCATTATACTTAAAAAATCACACAGATTAATCAAATCATATACAGAAACGCTCCTTAGACTTTCTAGGAGAAGGACTTGCATGGTGTTGTGGTGTTGCTACCCATCATAATTTAGATTCTTTTATAATAAATAAGAGAGATTTGGAAAATAAAATTTTTAAATTGACAAATGCATTTTTTAACTTTATTCAAGTAATAGCAAATAATTCAGAAAAGTTCAGCGAATATCAAAATCAATCTATACACACTTTCCAAGAAATAGAATCCCATATACACAATATAGAAAATCATTTTAATGACATAAAATGTAAAATAAATAATCAATATGACACAATTGACTCGATATTAGAAAACCAATTTATTAATTTGAAAAATACAGTTTTATTATCAAGAGCTATTAAAAATCAATATGTATTAGCATCATGTAAGCAACACCATATACCAAGCGTTATTCTCGAGCCATTAACATTAAGCCAAGACTTACGAAAACTTTCTAATGAATTAATAACTTTTAATCAAGAATTGTCAATACCTAGATCACAACTTTCTAAATATTACCAACTTCCAATTTCCGATTGTACATTTACGGACGAAGATATAATTATACACATTAGAATCCCCATTAAGCAAAAACTTAGACGCTGGAAACTGTACCAGTTAATAACTGTGCCATTTGCTTGGTATAATCAGACATGTAAAATCCAACACGACGCACTTTTTCTTGCTGTATCAGATACCGTTCGATCTGAACCAACCCAAATAAGGCAAATTTCTGGAGAAGGTCTTTAACATTGCCGTCCCTACGAGGATAAACTTTGTTTTTTGCCAAGATTCCCAGCTAACTCCTTGCAAGGACCAATCTGCGCTAAAAAACTTTTTAATGAAGCCACAGTTGAGGAAATTAGCCATCATTGTCCACTATCATGCCACAAGTCCACTTCCACTATTATTTCTGAAATCGATGAAGAAACTTACATTCTTACACATATAAAACACCCAACTACAATTGAGTGTCCTCATACAACAAAAGAATTATCTAAAAAATCTTATGAAACTCCAGGAGCAACAAAAATATACTTGCCATGTGATTGCAAACTTACAATGCAAAACGAAGAGGTAATTCCCTCAAGATTTCCTTGTCCCGATAACCACCAACTATTCACCACATTATCCCAGCATCTTGGTCAAATCTGAAATCCTTTGTCCTAAACCCCACCTTAAACAACACCACAGAAGCAATAAATATGAATTGGACATTACACATTCCCCACTCAAATTTTACTTCCAATGAAGATACAATTAAGAATATTTTAAGTAACATAAATAGCGTTTTTCCAAAATTTACTTCATTAAGTTACAGCTATGGTTTACATAGCGACTCTATTTTTTTAGTATGGAATATAATTTTGTCAATTTTAGTTGCATTTCTTCTCCTAAAAATAAATAATTTAATGATAATTGCAGCAACCCCCGTAGCTGCCGTTAATAGCCAAAGTTTCGGCTACGCGCCGGAACAAGATGCACTATTCATTTTATTATGTACGTGCATAACGATTTTCATTTTATACATTAGCTACCATATAATAAATAAGTGTTGCCAAAAATATAAGCAAAATAATAATTCCAATATGCCCAACAGAAATCAAGGTTTTGAAGGCATCGAACTAAGCACATTCGCATATTCTCACTAAATTCAAGAAGGAAAATAATTAAAGTAATGCATTACGTTAAAGAATATAAAAAGTACAAAAGTGGAATACAATTATTAAATGGCTGCGATAAGTTTTAAACAAAGAGAAAATAATGAAAAGTTAATGGTACCATTGGGTTTTTACCCCTTGGAGCTCCTCTAGTGCAATTTTTGTCTTGTTATTTCGACCAAGCCTTGCGCTATAAAATAGGTACTTGGTGGAATATCATCCCAAATGGCCATTGTGCTAGATTCCTTTCAAAATTCGGTGCAGGGGTCATCGAACGTTTCTAATGTTATTGAAGTAAATATTGTTAAAAGCAAAGCCAAAAAAATAAATAAATAAAAAAGTATGAGTTAATGAGAAAAAAATTATATTGTGCGAATAATAGATAAAATATTAAGAATAATTTTGTACTAATAAGAAATATTTTCCATTGTTGTTTTTAAATGGCACCACAAAAACAATTAAAAACAAACGAAACATGCAACACTGTTATATCATATCAGATAACTTTTATCAATTCCAAGTATTTTATTTTCATTTCTATCAGAATTATTAGAAATGAACATTTAAATTTAACGTTTCCCACTAAACTTGTGGTCAAGACAAATTTAACATTAGTATAGGATATAACGCTGCATAACAGCATATACTTACACTTAGTTTTAATTTTCATGATAAAAAACCCCATCTCCGGACACGCCGCACAAACATGCCGATGCCACACCACCCCCAGGGACGTAGATGGTCCACAGACATCGAAGACATCGGACTAGGCCCTACAACTTCATGCAAAGTAGCCTCTAGCCATGTCTGAGACATATGCCATGCCACATTTTTCACTGCCGCAGAACCTAAGAAAAACCAGAACCTAAGAAATAGCCGTACAAGAAAAGTAAACCTTACCAGAAGTTACCCCACCGTTTCTAAAATGGTTAGAACAATCCAGAAAAGATACACACATCGCAACTCCACGACGAAAAGAACTTTGCCACGCCCCAAACAGGGTACAACGAGTCAGGAAAATAACCGACACCTCCAGTGCATAAATGAAACTATAATGCACCAAAATCACTTCACTTGAATAAATATATCAGCAATAGCAACCACACAAAAAGAAACGAATTTACCCTGTTCCAACCGAAACGACGCAACAAGAAAACTGAAGCATCTTCAAAAGAAAAAAATGCTGAGACCAGCATTTGCAATCCCAGCAACCGCAGGAAACAAAGGCCACCAAAGCAATTCACGACTTTATTACGCCCGCACGGATTGAAACAACGAAAACATGGCATTCTCGACGGAGGCGAGTACGGGCTTGCTAGCATAGTAGGCCTAGTTCAGTATTTGCCTGCACCAAGACGAGACGCATACCGGTAGTATTTAATTGGTACTGCCTATCCACCAGAAGATGTCGCAGCGAGTTCCAACCGAAGGTCCATCGTATGGAAGGTAGATCATCCATAGTCCAAAGCTCAGCATCCGGTATTCGAGAGACTATTCCCAGCCAAGATACTACAGGGTGCAAGTGTATATGCGAGACAAGTCAGTGCAGTGCGGTTCGTGAGAAAAACTTTATATTATATTTTTTATTATATACATTTTTACATAAATTGCTGCATAATGAGATAGATGCTTCTCAGATTCTCGGTCGAGTGAACGTGTGTGTGCCTGATATAAGGACACGTAACACCATGAGTTTTCACTGCAATAGAGCACATACAAATTTGCTTCGCAAGTCACCCGTGTTTTCCATGTGTGAAAATTACAATTCGCTGTGTAGCCACTGTGATATCAATTTTGATCACCTGGACAAAATTATTGAGTTGTGTAGTTTTATGTAAATAAGTATTTTTGAAGTATTTCTTTATAATATAAGGCGTACTTGTATTATATACCCTTTTGTTTCATCACTTCATGTGGTTCATTTGGTGATTGATTTAATTAGCATTTCCATTTCCTTTGTATGCTAATATGGCTAATACATATATTTTTTCTTCTTCTTATTTTTGTATTGTATAAGTTGTCCTGTAAATGGTTTATACTGTTGGGCAATAAACGCTTATTATTATTATTATTATTATTATCTCGACTTAGCCAAAAGGCATTCGCACTCCCTCTACGGGGAACATTCACTCAGATCCCGGGTATCCCGGATACCAAAAGGATCTGGCTCGGACGAGACCCTTGCCATGTTATCGGGCCTTAGGTGACATTGATGTTGTTGGATGATCCTGCACTCCCCATGAATTTCCTGACGGTTCGGGCTGTCGCAAGTAGTACCGCTTTCTGCATGGACCTGTAAAGACTATCAGTTAGACCCAGCTCCTTGATGTTTCTCAGCAAACTTTTTGGTATAACACCAGTTGTTGACATGATGATTGGAATCGTCTGGACGTTCTCCATTTCCCATTGCCTCCTAATTCGCTCTTCTAAATCTCTGTACTTCGCGATCTTCTCGACTTGCTTCACACGCAGGTTGTTGTTGTTCGGGATGGCCACATCAATCAGAGTTGTCTGCCTGGAAATTTTATCAACTATTATAAGGTCCGGTCTGTTATGGGCAACTCGTTGATCTGTCAGAACTGTACGATCCCAGTACATCTTGTAGTTGCTGTTCTCAAGAACAGGCTCAGGTGTGTAGTTGTAATATGGGACCTTCTCTGCCTGCACAAGCAGCAGCTTTTCCGCCAGTTCCTGGTGCAAGATCTTGGCAACCGAATCGTGTCGTTCAATATATTCCATTGATGCGAACATCTGACATCCTCCTGTTATGTGCTGGATTGTTTCTGAAGTTGGGCACCCGTATCTGCATCTGTCATCCACTACCGATGCATCTCCTACAATGAATTTTAGGTAGTTGCGAGTTGGTATAACCTGATCTTGTATGGCCAGTAGGAAGCCTTCCGTCTCGGGGAACATTCGTCCCGAGGTCAGCCAATAGTTCGACGCTAACTTGTCGACATGTTCCTGGTTAACCTCGTTAGGATGCCTCTCGTGCAGCGGCTTCCCCAACCACCTCTGTAGTTTATCGTTGTCGGTTCGGTGGTGATTTTGACGCTCGTGTTCCGTCAGACGTATCGGTGTTAAGACGTCTGCTCCGCATATAGCCCTATGTAGTGTGGAGCTGTTGGCCTGCCTGTAGAAATAATTACGCAGCTTTAATATTTGTTGGTCCAATTGCTTGCTGAGATCTGCCAATCCTCTTCCTCCTAGTTGACGTGGCAGAGTTGTTCTTTCTACGGCGCTACGGGGATGATGTTTATGAGCTTTTGTCAGTAGTGTCCTAACTTTTCGTTGCAGGTTGTTGATGTCCGTGTTGGTCCAATTCACTATTCCGAACGAATAGCTGAGTACAGAGCACGCATACGTGTTCAGGGCCTTAAACAAATTCCTGCTGTTAAGATCAGTTGTCTTACTCTCTTGATGAATTCATTCGTTAAATCAGTCTTCATTGTTCGATGGTCTATCCTTTGAGCTTGTTTCATCCCGAGATACTTGTATGTATCTCCCTTGCTCATTGCTTCGATCTCCTGGCCGTCCTGCATCTCGTGTGCGCTTTGTTCGAGCTTTCCCCGGATGATATTAAGGGTGCGGCACTTGTCCAGTCCAAACAGCATTCCGATGTCCCTGGAGAACTCCTCTACAATTTTAAGCATTTGCGTTAGTTGGTTTTTGGTTGCGGCCATCAGTTTTAAATCATCCATATATAATAGGTGATTCAACTTGATCGCTTCTGCGTTGTTGCTTTTGATAGCGAAGCCATATTTTGTAGAGTTCAACCGATGTGATAGAGGGTTCATCGCCATGCAGAACCACAGTGGACTGAGTGAATCTCCTTGGAAAATCTCTCTTCGGATGTTGATTGTGTCGGTCTCGATGTTACTGTTTGCGGTTCTGAGTTGTATCTTAGTGCGCCAGGTTGTCATAACGTGTTCTAAAAAGGAAACTGTATGATGATCTATTTTATACAGCTTTAAGATACCTGTGAGCCAGTCGTGAGGTACGGAATCAAATGCTTTTTTGTAGTCCACATAAGCCATGTGGAGGTTTCGTTGCTTGGAATGAGCCTGGTTGCAGATGACAGAGTCTATGATGAGTTGCTCTTTGCATCCCATTGCGCCCTTCGAGCAGCCCTTCTGCTGCATTGCAATGATGTTGTTCCGCTCGCAGTGAGCATGTATTCGCTGCGTAAGGCAAGATGTGATTATCTTGTACAGCGTAGGCAAGCAGGTTATTGGGCGGTACTTGGCAGGGTTATCCGTATTCCGCTGGTCTTTTGGTAACAGGTAGGTTGCACCCTGTGTAAGAAACAATGGCATTTTCAGAGGATCGAGCAAGACTTCATTAATTAAGGTAGTTATCTGTTCATGCGTGCACCACAACTTCTTAATCCAATAATTTTGGAGATGATCTGGACCTGGTGCCTTCCAGTTGTGGGAATTCTTGATGACATCGGAGACCTCAGCGGTTGTGAATTGCTCGTGTTGCATCTGGCTATAGTTCCGGCCCATCTCGCGTTCTTCGCTGATCCAGCTTGCACTGACATTGTATGGACCTGGTGTGGCAAGTTGATTTCTCCAGAAACCGTCGACCTGTTCTCTGCTAGGGTAACTCGCATTTGTGGCATCGGCGCTAGAATTAAAAGCACGGTAGAAACCCTTTTCTGATCGTTCAAAGAGTTTGTTGTCTCGTTTCCTGTTGTTACTAGCCTTGTATCTCCTCAGACGCCCTGCGAAAACAGAAAGTTTTTGTTTTAATGTGTCAAGACATTGTTGAGCAGTGATGTTCGCGGGGTCATGCCGAGAATGCATTTGGGTGCGGCTCATTATTGCCTGCACCGCCCTCTGGATCCTTCTAGTTCTAACTCCTCTGATATATTCCGTCACTTGTCCTATGTCTTTAGAGAGACTCTCGATCTTCCGATTTAGTCGCATTTCCCATTGAGCCATTCGTGGTTCTGGTCTTGCACCATTCAACTTTTGGGCCGTTCGGATCTTGGCACCCATTACAGTGGTGACTGCCGTTGCGGCACAGTAGATTAACATGTGCATACGTTCTAATGTTGGTGTCACTGAAACATAGTTTGGTAAAATTCGTGTGTTCATAAGATCGAGCACGATCGCAAGTTTCCTGGAAGAATTTAATCTTGGTAGCGGTGGCCTGCTCAGTGGGTCTGTGCCTTCGTATCGCAACACTGCCTGTCTCATATGTGCGTTTAAGCCTTCAAAATGTTCTTCGTTAACCGATTCCAGACTCTCGGTTGTTGGTTCTACCGTTTCGGCTTCTAGTTGTTGTCCAGGCGCTTGAAGTTCCCCATTGTTGTTGTTGTCATCTATGTCTATGTGTTCGCCGTGGATCTCTAGCTCAACTTCCCGTTTGATAGCGTTAAGTCGCGTTTCTGGAATTCGGTTATTTCTTAGAATAGTTCGATACTGATCTGACACCCTTTGTTCAGACACTTGCATGTGTGGAAACTCCCTGCAGAACTCGGCATGCAGTTGTTGTCGGTAGCCGATCATCTCTTGTCCTAAGTTTGTCACCCTGTAAAAAATACGCATAATCGATTCATTCATGGACACAGTCCATTTCATGCGTCGTCGTTGTAATCCCGCCTCTGTGAACGCTGGCTGAAGTTCCCGCGTAGCACCTTCGGTGGGTGGAACCCTAGTTCTCGTTTGGCTCCCATGTTGTAGATGTTCGTGTTGTTGTTGGGCTGTAGCTGTTTGTGCAACAGGGGCCCGCCTCATCAGCGCCCTGTCACCGACGTCCCGCTCGCTGTCATGTCCAGCGCCGGCTCCAGACATGCCCTGGCGATCCCCAGGCAGCGGCCCTATGACAAAACTCCTATTAATCTCCATTTCATGGGTTTCTCCCGTAACGTGGGAGTAACGGCCCTCGGTCGCCTTTTACGACTCGCGGAGCCACGATAGGAGTATTCTAACCCGCTACCCACACAGGTCAACTAGGATAACGCGGGATCGTTACACCCGAGGATCTGCCCCTCTCACAGGTCAAACCCCTCCTTGCGTTAACTGGGAAACACGGGATCGTTACACCCGAAGATCCGCCTCTCTCACAGGCTAGATCCATCCCTGTGTAACCGAGAGTCGCGGGATTGTCACACCCGAGGATCAGCCCCCGTCACCAGCTAGACCCCTCCCTGCGCAACTGGAGATCGCGGGATTGTCACAACCGTAGGTCTGCCCCTGTCACAGGCCAAATCTCTCCATGCGTAACTGGGAATCGCGGGATCGTCACACCCATGAATCTGCCCCTCTCACAGGTCAGACCAATCCCTGCGTAACTGGGGAGCGCGGGATCGTCACAATCGTGGGTCTGCCTCTCTCACAGGTCAGACCCCCTTGCGCATTTATTATTATTATTATTATCTCGACTTAGCCAAAAGGCATTCGCACTCCCTCTACGGGGAACATTCACTCAGATCCCGGGTATCCCGGATACCAAAAGGATCTGGCTCGGACGAGACCCTTGCCATGTTATCGGGCCTTAGGTGACATTGATGTTGTTTATTATTATTATTATCTCGACTTAGCCAAAAGGCATTCGCACTCCCTCTACGGGGAACATTCACTCAGATCCCGGGTATCCCGGATACCAAAAGGATCTGGCTCGGACGAGACCCTTGCCATGTTATCGGGCCTTAGGTGACATTGATGTTGTTGGATGATCCTGCGTTCCCCATGAATTTCCTGACGGTTCGGGCTGTCGCAAGTAGGACCGCTTTCTGCATGGACCTGTAAAGACTATCAGTTAGACCCAGCTCCTTGATGTTTCTCAGCAAACTTTTTGGTATAACACCAGTTGTTGACAAGATGATTGGAATCGTCTGGACGTTCTCCATTTCCCATTGCCTTCTAATTCGTTCTTCTAAATCTCTGTACTTCGCGATCTTCTCGACTTGCTTCACTCGCAGGTTGTTGTTGTTCGGGATGGCCACATCAATCAGAGTTGTCTGCCTAGAAATTTTATCAACTATTATAAGGTCCGGTCTGTTATGGGCAACTCGTTGATCTGTCAGAACTCTACGATCCCAGTACATCTTGTAATTGCTGTTCTCAAGAACAGGCTCAGGTGTGTAGTTGTAATATGGGACCCTCTCTGCCTGCACAAGCAGCAGCTTTTCCGCCAGTTCCTGGTGCAAGATCTTGGCAACCGAATCGTGTCGTTCCTTATATTCCGTTGATGCGAACATCTGACATCCTCCTGTTATGTGCTGGATTGTTTCTGAAGTTGGGCACCCGTATCTGCATCTGTCATCCACTACCGATGCATCTCCTACAATGAATTTTAGGTAGTTGCGAGTTCGTATAACCTGATCTTGTATGGCCAATAGGAAGCCTTCCGTCTCGGGGAACATTCGTCCCGAGGTCAGCCAATAGTTCGACGCTAACTTGTCGACATGTTCCTGGTTAACCTCATTAGGATGCCTCCCGTGCAGCGGCTTCCCCAACCACCTCTGTAGTTTATCGTTGTCGGTTCGGTGGTGATTTTGACGCTCGTGTTCCGTCAGACGTAGCGGTGTTGAGACGTCTGCTCCGCATATAGCCCTATGTAGTGTGGAGCTGTTGGCCTGCCTGTAGAAATAATTACGCAGATTTAATATTTGTTGGTCCAATTGCTTGCTGAGATCTGCCAATCCTCTTCCTCCTAGTTGACGTGGCAGAGTAGTTCTTTCTACGGCGCTACGGGGATGATGTCTATGAGCTTTTGTCAGTAGTGTCCTAACTTTTCGCTGCAGGTTGTTGATGTCCGTGTTGGTCCAATTCACTATTCCAAACGAATAGCTGAGTACAGAGCACGCATACGTGTTCAGGGCCTTAAACAAATTCCTGCTGTTAAGATCAGTTCGCACTACTTGTCTTACTCTCTTGATGAATTCATTCCTTAAATCGATCTTCATTGTTCGATGGTCTATCCTTTGAGCTTGTTTCATCCCGAGATACTTGTATGTATCTCCCATGCTCATTGCTTCGATCTCCTGGCCGTCCTGCACCTCGTGTGCGCCTTGTTCGAGCTTTCCCCGGACGATGTTAAGGGTGCGGCACTTGTCCAGTCCAAACTGCATTCCGATGTCCCTGGAGAACTCCTCTACAATTTTAAGCATTTGCGTTAGTTGGTTTTTGGTTGCGGCCATCAGTTTTAAATCATCCATATATAATAGGTGATTTAACTTGATCGCGTCTGCGTTGTTGCTTTTGATAGCGAAGCCGTATTTTGTAGAGTTCAACCGATGTGATAGAGGGTTCATCGCCATGCAGAACCACAGTGGACTGAGTGAATCTCCTTGGAAAATTCCTCTTCGGATGTTGATTGTGTCGGTCTCGATGTTGCTGCTTGCGGTTCTGAGTTGTATCTTAGTGCGCCAGGTTGTCATAACGTGTTCTAAAAAGGAAACTGTATGATGATCTATTTTATACAGCTTTAAGATACCTGTGAGCCAGTCGTGAGGTACGGAATCAAATGCTTTTTTGTAGTCCACATAAGCCATGTGGAGGTTTCGTTGCTTGGAATGAGCCTGGTTGCAGATGACAGAGTCTATGATGAGTTGCTCTTTGCATCCCATTTCGCCCTTCGCGCAGCCCTTCTGCTGCATTGCCATGATGTTGTTCCGCTCGCAGTGAGCATGTATTCGCTGCGTAAGGCAAGAAGTGATTATCTTGTACAGCGTAGGCAAGCAGGTTATTGGGCGGTACTTGGCAGGGTTATCCGTATTCCGCTGGTCTTTTGGTAACAAGTAGGTGGCACCCTGTGTAAGAAACAATGGCATTTTCAGAGGATCGATCAAGACTTCATTAATTAAGGTAGTTATTTGTTCATGCGTGCACCACAACTTCTTAATCCAATAATTTTGGAGATGATCTGGACCTGGTGCCTTCCAGTTGTGGGAATTCTTGATGACATTGGAGACCTCATCGGTTGTGAATTGCTCGTGTCGCATCTGGCTATAGTTCCGGTCCATCTCGCGTTCTTCACTGATCCAGCTTGCACTGACATTGCATGGACCTGGTGTGGCAAGCTGATTTCTCCAGAAACCGTCGACCTGTTCTCTGCTAGGGTAACTCGTATTTGTGGCATCGACGCTAGAATTCAAAGTACGGTAGAAAACTTTTTCTGATCGTTCAAAAAGTTTGTTGTCTCGTTTCCTGTTGTTACTAGCCTTGTATCTCCTCAGACGCAGTGCGAAAACAGAAAGTTTTTGTTTTAATGTATCCAGACATTGTTGAGCAGTGATGTTCGCGGGGTCACGCTGAGAATGCATTTGGGTGCGGCTCATTATTGCCTGCACCGCCCTCTGGATCTTTCTAGTTCTAACTCCTCGGATGTATTCCGTTACTTGTCCTATGTCTTTACGGAGACTCTCGATCTTCCGATTTAGTCGCATCTCCCATTGAGCCATTCGTGGTTCTGGTCTTGCACGATTTAACTCTTGAGCCGTCCGGATCTTGGCTCCCATTGCAGTGATGATGGCCGTTGCGGCACAGTAGATTAACATGTGCATATGTTCTAATGTTGGTGTTACTGAAACATAGTTGGGTAAAATTCTGGTGTTCATAATATCGAGCATGATTGCAAGCTTCCTGGAAGAATTCAATCTTGGTAGCGGTGGTCTGCTCAGTGGGTCTGTGCCTTCGTATCGCAATACCGCCCTTCTCAGCTGTGTGTCTAGGCTTTCAAAGTGTTCTCCGTTAACTGATTTCCGATTCTCAGTTGTTCGTCCCGCCGTCTCGGCTTCTTGTTGTGGTCCAGGCACTTGAATTTCCCGATTCTCAGTTGTTCGCTCTGCCGTTCCGGCTTCTTGTTGTGGTCCAGGCACTTGAATTGTGTCTATGTGTTCGCCATGGATCTCTAGCTCAACTTCCCGTTTTATAGCGTTAAGTCGCGTTTCTGGAATTCGGTTATTTCTTAGAATAGTTCGATACTGATCTGACACTCTTTGTTCAGACACTTGCATGTGTGGAAACACCCTGCAGAACTCGGCATGCAGTTGTTGTCGGTAGCCGATCATCTCTTGTCCTAAGTTTGTCACTCTGTAAAAAATACGCATTATCGATTCATTCATGGACCCAGTCCATTTCATGCGTCGTCGTTGCAATCCCGCCTGAGTGAACGCTGGCTGAAGTTCCCGCGCAGCACCTCCGTTGGGTGGAACCCTAGTTCTCGTTTGGCTCCCATGTTGTAGATGTTCGTGTTGCTGGGCTGAAGCTGTTTGTGCAACAGGGGCCCGCCTCATCAGCGCCCTGTCACCGACGTCCCGCTCACTGTCATGCCCAGCGCCGGCTCCAGACATGCCCTGGCGATCCCCAGGCAGCGGCCCTATGACAATTATCCTATTATTCTCCATTCCATAGTTTTCTCCCGTAACGTGGGAGTGACGGCCCTCGGTCGCCTTTTACGACTCGCGGAGCCACGATAGGAGTATTCTAACCCGCTACCCATACGGGTCAACTAGGATAACGCGGGATCGTTACTCCCGAGGATCTGCCCCTGTCACCGGCCAAACCCCTCCTTGCGTTAACTGGGAAACACGGGATCGTTACACCCGAGGATCTGCCCCTCTCACAGGCTAGACCCATCCCTGTGTAACTGGGAGTCGCGGGGTTGTCACACCCGAGGATCAGCCCCCGTCACCGGCTAGACCCCTCCCTGCGCAACTGGATATCGCGGGATTGTCACACCCGTAGGTCTGCCCCTGTCACAGGCCAAGCCTCTCCATGCGTAACTGGGAATCGCGGGATCGTTACACCCGTGAATCTGCCCCTCTCACAGGCCAGACCCATCCCTGCGTAACTGGGGAGCGCGGGATTGTCACACCCGTGGATCTGCCTCTCTCACAGGTCAGATCCCCCCTGCGTATTTTATTATTTATATTATTATTATTATTATCTCGACTTAGCCAAAAGGCATTCGCACTCCCTCTACGGGGGAACATTCACTCAGATCCCGGGTATCCCGGATACCAAAAGGATCTGGCTCGGACGAGACCCTTGCCATGTTATCGGGCCTTAGGTGACATTGATGTTGTTGGACGTTCCTGCACTCCCCATGAATTTCCTGACGGTTCGGGCTGTCGCAAGTAGTACCGCTTTCTGCATGGACCTGTAAAGACTATCAGTTAGACCCAGCTCCTTGATGTTTCTCAGCAAACTTTTTGGTATAACACCAGTTGTTGACATGATGATTGGAATCGTCTGGATGTTCTCCATTTCCCATTGCCTTCTAATTCGTTCTTCTAAATCTCTGTACTTCGCGATCTTCTCGACTTGCTTCACACGCAGGTTGTTGTTGTTCGGGATGGCCACATCAATCAGAGTTGTCTGCCTAGAAATTTTATCAACTATTATAAGGTCCGGTCTGTTATGGGCAACTCGTTGATCTGTCAGAACTGTACGATCCCAGTACATCTTGTAGTTTCTGTTCTCAAGAACAGGCTCAGGTGTGTAGTTGTAATATGGGACCCTCTCTGCCTGCACAAGCAGCAGCTTTTCCGCCAGTTCCTGGTGCAAGATCTTGGCAACCGAATCGTGTCGTTCCTTATATTCCGTTGATGCGAACATCTGACATCCTCCTGTTATGTGCTGGATTGTTTCTGAAGTTGGGCACCCGTATCTGCATCTGTCATCCACTACCGATGCATCTCCTACAATGAATTTTAGGTAGTTGCGAGTTGGTATAACCTGATCTTGTATGGCCAGTAGGAAGCCTTCAGTCTCGGGGAACATTCGTCCCAAGGTCAGCCAATAGTTCGACGCTAACTTGTCGACATGTTCCTGGTTAACCTCATTAGGATGCCTCCCGTGCAGCGGCTTCCCCAACCACCTCTGTAGTTTATCGTTGTCGGTTCGGTGGTGATTTTGACGCTCGTGTTCCGTCAGACGTAGCGGTGTTGAGACGTCTGCTCCGCATATAGCCCTATGTAGTGTGGAGCTGTTGGCCTGCCTGTAGAAATAATTACGCAGATTTAATATTTGTTGGTCCAATTGCTTGCTGAGATCTGCCAATCCTCTTCCTCCTAGTTGACGTGGCAGAGTTGTTCTTTCTACGGCGCTACGGGGATGATGTTTATGAGCTTTTGTCAGTAGTGTCCTAACTTTTCGTTGCAGGTTGTTGATGTCAGTGTTGGTCCAATTCACTATTCCGAACGAATAGCTGAGTACAGAGCACGCATACGTATTCAGGGCCTTAAACAAATTCCTGCTGTTAAGATCAGTTCGCACTACTTGTCTTACTCTCTTGATGAATTCATTCGTTAAATCAGTCTTCATTGTTCGATGGTCTATCCTTTGAGCTTGTTTCATCCCGAGATACTTGTATGTATCTCCCTTGCTCATTGCTTCGATCTCCTGGCCGTCCTGCATCTCGTGTGCGCTTTGTTCGAGCTTTCCCCGGATGATATTAAGGGTGCGGCACTTGTCCAGTCCAAACAGCATTCCGATGTCCCTGGAGAACTCCTCTACAATTTTAAGCATTTGGGTTAGTTGGTTTTTGGTTGCGGCGATCAGTTTTAAATCATCCATATATAATAGGTGATTCAACTTGATCGCTTCTGCGTTGTTGCTTTTGATAGCGAAGCCGTATTTTGTAGAGTTCAACCGATGTGATAGAGGGTTCATCGCCATGCAGAACCACAGTGGACTGAGTGAATCTCCTTGGAAAATCCCTCTTCGGATGTTGATTGTGTCGGTCTCGATGTTACTGTCTGCGGTTCTGAGTTGTATCTTAGTGCGCCAGGTTGTCATAACGTGTTCTAAAAAGGAAACTGTATGATGATCTATTTTATAAAGCTTTAAGATACCTGTGAGCCAGTCGTGAGGTACGGAATCAAATGCTTTTTTGTAGTCCACATAAGCCATGTGGAGGTTTCGTTGCTTGGAGTGAGCCTGGTTGCAGATTATTATTATTATTATTATTATTATTATTATTATTATTATTATCGACTTAGCCAAAAGGCATTCGCACTCCCTCTCTGGGGAACATTCACTCAGATCCCGGGTATCCCGGATACCACAAGGGTCTGGCTCGGACGAGACCCTTGCCATGTTATCGGGCCTTAGGTGAAATTGATGTTGTTGGACGTTCCTGCATTCCCCATGAATTTCCTGACGGTTCGGGCTGTCGCAAGTAGTACCGCTTTCTGCATGGACCTGTAAAGACTATCAGTTAGACCCAGCTCTTTGATGTTTCTCAGCAAACTTTTTGGTATGACACCAGTTGTTGACACGATGATTGGAATCGTCTGAACGTTGTCCATTTCCCATTGCCTTCTAATTCGTTCTTCTAAGTCTCTGTACTTCGCGATCTTCTCGACTTGCTTCACACGCAGGTTGTTGTTGTTCGGGATGGAAACATCAATCAGAGTTGTCTTCCTAGAAATTTTATCAACTATTATAAGGTCCGGTCTGTTATGGGCAACTCGTTGATCTGTCAGAACTGTACGATCCCAGTACATCTTGTAGTCGCTGTTCTCAAGAACAGGCTCCGGTGTGTAGCTGTAATATGGGATCCTCTCTGCCTGCACAAGCAGAAGTTTTTCCGCCAGTTCCTGGTGCAAGATCTTGGCAACCGAATTGTGTCGTTCCTTATATTCCGTTGATGCGAACATCTGACATCCTCCCATTATGTGCTGGATTGTTTCTGAAGTTGGGCACCCGTATCTGCATCTGTCATCCACTACCGATGCATCTCCTACAATGAATTTTAGGTAGTTGCGAGTTGGCATAACCTGATCTTGTGTGGCCAGTAGGAAGCCTTCCGTCTCGGGGAACATTCGTCCCGAGGTCAGCCAATAGTTCGAGGCTAACTTATCGACATGTTCCTGGTTGACCTCATTAGGATGCCTCCCGTGCAGCGGCTTCTCTAACCACCTCTGTAGTTTATCGTTGTCGGTTCGGTGGTGATTGTGATGCTCGTGTTCCGTCAGACGTAGCGGTGTTGAGACGTCTGCTCCGCATATAGCTTTATGTAGTGTGGAGCTGTTGGCCTGTCTCTGGAAAGTTACGCAGATTTATTATTTGTTGGTCCAATTGCTTGCTGAGGTCCGCCAATCCTCTTCCTCCTAGTTGACGTGGCAGAGTAGTTCTTTCTACGGCGCTACGTTGATGATGTTTATGAGCTTTTGTCAGTAGTGTCCTAACTTTTCGCTGCAGGTTGTTGATGTCCGTGTTGGTCCAATTCACTATTCCAAGCGAATAGCTGAGTACAGAGCACGCATACGTGTTCAGGGCCTAAAACCGATTCCTGCTGTTAAGATCAGTTCGCACTACTTGTTTTACTCTCTTGATGAATTCATTCCTTAAATCGATCTTCATTGTTCGATGGTCTATCCTTTGAGCTTGTTTCATCCCGAGATACTTGTATGTACCTCCCATGCTCATTGCTTCGATCTCCTGGCCGTCCTGTATCTCGTGTGCGCCTTGTTCGAACTTTCCCCGGACGATGTTAAGGGTGCGGCACTTGTCCAGTCCAAACTGCATTCCGATGTCCCTGGAGAACTCCGCTACAATTTTAAGCATTTGCGTTAGTTGGTTTTTGGTTGCGGCCATCAGTTTTAAATCATCCGTATATAATAGGTGATTCAACTTTATCGCTTCTGAGTTGTTGCTTTTGATAGCGAAGCCGTATTTTGTAGAGTTCAACCGATGTGATAGAGGGTTCATCGCCATGCAGAACCACAGTGGACTGAGTGAATCACCTTAGAAAATCCCTCTTCGGATGTTGATTGTGTCGGTCTCGATGTTGCTGCTTGCGGTTCTGAGTTGTACCTTAGTGTGCCAGGTTGTCATAACGTGTTCTAAAAAGGAAAGTGTAAAATGATCTATTTTATACAGCTTTAAGATACCTGTTAGCCAGTCGTGAGGTACGGAATCAAGTGCTTTTTTGTAGTCCACATAAGCCATGTAGAGGTTTCGTTGCTTGGAATGAGTCTGGTTGCAGATGACAGAGTCTATGATGAGTTGCTCTTTGCATCCCATTGCGTCCTTCGCGCAGCCCTTCTGCTGCATTGCCATGATGTTGTTCCGCTGGCAGTGAGCATATATTCGCTGCGTAAGGCAAGAAGTGATTATCTTGTACAGCGTATTCAAGCAGGTTATTGGGCGGTACTTGGCAGGGTTATCCGTATTCCGCTGGTCTTTTGGTAACAAGTAGGTGGCACCCTGTGTAAGAAACAATGGCATTTTCAGAGGATCGATCAAGACTTCATTAATTAAGGTAGTTATTTGTTCATGCGTGCACCACAACTTCTTAATCCAATAATTTTGGAGATGATCTGGACCTGGTGCCTTCCAGTTGTGGGAATTCTTGATGACATTGGAGACCTCATCGGTTGTGAATTGCTCGTGTTGCATCTGGCTATAGTTCCGGCCCATCTCGCGTTCTTCACTGATTCAGCTTGCACTGACATTGCATGGACCTGGTGTGGCAAGCTGATTTCTCCAGAAACCGTCGACCTGTTCTCTGCTAGGGTAACTCGTATTTGTGGCATCGGCGCTAGAATTTAAAGTGCGGTAAAAAACTTTTTCTGATCGTTCAAAAAGTTTGTTGTCTCGTTTCCTGTTGTTACTAGCCTTGTATCTCCTCAGACGCTTTGCGAAAACAGAAAGTTTTTGTTTTAATGTATCAAGACATTGTTGAGCAGTGATGTTCGCGGGGTCACGCTGAGAATGCATTTGGGTGCGGCTCATTATTGCCTGCACCGCCCTCTGGATCTTTCTAGTTCTAACTCCTCTGATATATTCCGTTACTTGTCCTATGTCTTTACGGAGACTCTCGATCTTCCGATTTAGTCGCATCTCCCATTGAGCCATTCGTGGTTCTGGTCTTGCACGATTTAACTCTTGAGCCGTCCGGATCTTGGCTCCCATTGCAGTGATGATGGCCGTTGCGGCACAGTAGATTAACATGTGCATATGTTCTAATGTTGGTGTTACTGAAACATAGTTGGGTAAAATTCTGGTGTTCATAATATCGAGCATGATTGCAAGCTTCCTGGAAGAATTCAATCTTGGTAGCGGTGGTCTGCTCAGTGGGTCTGTGCCTTCGTATCGCAATACCGCCCTTCTCAGCTGTGTGTCTAGGCTTTCAAAGTGTTCTGCGTTAACTGATTCCCGATTCTCAGTTGTTCGTCCCGCCGTCTCGGCTTCTTGTTGTGGTCCAGGCACTTGAATTTCCCGATTCTCAGTTGTTCGCTCTGTCGTTCCGGCTTCTTGTTGTGGTCCAGGCACTTGAATTTCCCCGTTGTTGTTGTCTATGTCTATGTGTTCGCCATGGATCTCTAGCTCAACTTCCCGTTTTATAGCGTTAAGTCGCGTTTCTGGAATTCGGTTATTTCTTAGAATAGTTCGATACTGATCTGACACTCTTTGTTCAGACACTTGCATGTGTGGAAACTCCCTGCAGAACTCGGCATGCAGTTGTTGTCGGTAGCCGATCATCTCCCGTCCTAAGTTTGTCACCCTGTAAAAAATACGCATTATCGATTCATTCATGGACCCAGTCCATTTCATGCGTCGTCGTTGTAATCCCGCCTGAGTGAACGCTGGCTGAAGTTCCCGCGCAGCACCTTCGGTGGGTGGAACCCTCGTTCTCGTTTGGCTCCCATGTTGTAGATGCTCGTGTTGCTGGGCTGTAGCTGTTTGTGCAACAGGGGCCCGCCTCATCAGCGACGTCCCGCTCACTGTCATGCCCAGCGCCGGCTCCAGACATGCCCTGGCGATCCCCAGGCAGCGGCCCTATGACAAAATTCCTATTAATCTCCATTCCATGGGTTTCTCCCGTAACGTGGGAGTGACGGCCCTCGGTCGCCTTTTACGACTCGCGGAGCCACGATAGGAGTATTCTAACCCGCTACCCATACGGGTCAACTAGGATAACGCGGGATCGTTACTCCCGAGGATCTGCCCCTGTCACCGGCCAAACCCCTCCTTGCGTTAACTGGGAAACACGGGATCGTTACACTCGAGGATCTGCCCCTCTCACAGGCTAGACCCATCCCTGTGTAACTGGGAGTCGCGGGATTGTCACACCCGAGGATCAGCCCCCGTCACCGGCTAGACCCCTCCCTGCGCAACTGGATATCGCGGGATTGTCACACCCGTAGGTCTGCCCCTGTCACAGGCCAAGCCTCTCCATGCGTAACTGGGAATCGCGGGATCGTTACAGCCGTGAATCTGCCTCTCTCACAGGCCAGACCCATCCCTGCGTAACTGGGGAGCGCGGGATTGTCACACCCGTGGATCTGCCTCTCTCACAGATCAGATCCCCCCTGCGAGTTTATTATTATTATTATATCGACTTAGCCAAAAGGCATTCGCACTCCCTCTCTGGGGAACATTCACTCAGATCCCGGGTATCCAGAATACCAAAAGGATCTGGCTCGGACGAGACCCTTGCCATGTTATCGGGCTTTAGGTGACATTGATGTTGGACGTTCCTGCACTCCCCATGAATTTCCTGACGGTTCGGGCTGTCGCAAGTAGTACCGCTTTCTGCATGGACCTGTAAAGATTATCAGTTAGACCCAGCTCTTTGATGTTTCTCAGCAAACTTTTTGGTATGACACCAGTTGTTGACACGATGATTGGAATCGTCTGAACGTTGTCCATTTCCCATTGCCTTCTAATTCGTTCTTCTAAGTCTCTGTACTTCGCGATCTTCTCGACTTGCTTCACACGCAGGTTGTTGTTGTTCGGGATGGCCACATCAATCAGAGTTGTCTTCCTAGAAATTTTATCAACTATTATAAGGTCCGGTCTGTTATGGGCAACTCGTTGATCTGTCAGAACTGTACGATCCCAGTACATCTTGTAGTTGCTGTTCTCAAGAACAGGCTCCGGTGTGTAGCTGTAATATGGGACCATCTCAGCCTGCACAAGCAGAAGTTTTTCCGCCAGTTCCTGGTGCAATATCTTGGCAACCGAATCGTGTCGTTCCTTATATTCCGTTGATGCGAACATCTGACATCCTCCTGTTATGTGCTGGATTGTTTCTGAAGTTGGGCACCCGTATCTGCATCTGTCATCCACTACCGATGCATCTCCTACAATGAATTTTAGGTAGTTGCGAGTTGGTATAACCTGATCTTGTATGGCCAGTAGGAAGCCTTCAGTCTCGGGGAACATTCGTCCCGAGGTCAGCCAATAGTTCGACGCTAACTTGTCGACATGTTCCTGGTTAACCTCATTAGGATGCCTCCCGTGCAGCGGCTTCCCCAACCACTTCTGTAGTTTATCGTTGTCGGTTCGGTGGTGATTTTGACGCTCGTGTTCCGTCAGACGTAGCGGTGTTGAGACGTCTGCTCCGCATATAGCCCTATGTAGTGTGGAGATGTTGGCCTGCCTGTAGAAATAATTACGCAGATTTAATATTTGTTGGTCCAATTGCTTGCTGAGATCTGCCAATCCTCTTCCTCCTAGTTGACGCGCAGAGTTGTTCTTTCTATGGCGCTACGGGGATGATGTTTATGAGTTATTTTTATTATTATTATCTCGACTTAGCCAAAAGGCATTCGCACTCCCTCTACGGGGAACATTCACTCAGATCCCGGGTATCCCGGATACCAAAAGGATCTGGCTCGGACGAGACCCTTGCCATGTTATCGGGCCTTAGGTGACATTGATGTTGTTGGACGTTCCTGCACTCCCCATGAATTTCCTGACGGTTCGGGCTGCCGCAAGTAGTACCGCTTTCTGCATGGACCTGTAAAGACTATCAGTTAGACCCAGCTCCTTGATGTTTCTCAGCAAACTTTTTGGTATAACACCAGTTGTTGACATGATGATTGGAATCGTCTGGACGTTCTCCATTTCCCATTGCCTTCTAATTCGTTCTTCTAAATCTCTGTACTTCGCGATCTTCTCGACTTGCTTCACACGCAGGTTGTTGTTGTTCGGGATGGCCACATCAATCAGAGTTGTCTGCCTAGACATTTTATCAACTATTATAAGGTCCGGTCTGTTATGGACAACTCGTTGATCTGTCAGAACTGTACGATCCCAGTGCATCTTGTAGTTGCTGTTCTCAAGAACAGGCTCCGGTGTGTAGCTGTAATATGGGACCTTCTCTGCCTGCACAAGCAGAAGCTTTTCCGCCAGTTCCTGGTGCAAGATCTTGGCAACCGAATCGTGTCGTTCCTTATATTCCGTTGATGCGAACATCTGACATCCTCCTGTTATGTGCTGGATTGTTTCTGAAGTTGGGCACCCGTATCTGCATCTGTCATCCACTACCGATGCATCTCCTACAATGAATTTTAGGTAGTTGCGAGTTGGTATAACCTGATCTTGTATGGCCAGTAGGAAGCCTTCAGTCTCGGGGAACATTCGTCCCGAGGTCAGCCAATAGTTCGACGCTAACTTGTCGACATGTTCCTGGTTAACCTCATTAGGATGCCTCCCGTGCAGCGGCTTCCCCAACCACCTCTGTAGTTTATCGTTGTCGGTTCGGTGGTGATTTTGACGCTCGTGTTCCGTCAGACGTAGCGGTGTTGAGACGTCTGCTCCGCATATAGCCCTATGTAGTGTGGAGCTGTTGGCCTGCCTGTAGAAATAATTACGCAGATTTAATATTTGTTGGTCCAATTGCTTGCTGAGATCTGCCAATCCTCTTCCTCCTAGTTGACGTAGCAGAGTTGTTCTTTCTACGGCGCTACGAGGATGATGTTTATGAGCTTTTGTCAGTAGTGTCCTAACTTTTCGTTGCAGGTTGTTGATGTCAGTGTTGGTCCAATTCACTATTCCGAACGAATAGCTGAGTACAGAGCACGCATACGTGTTCAGGGCCTTAAACAAATTCCTGCTGTTAAGATCAGTTGGCACTACTTGTCTTACTCTCTTGATGAATTCATTCGTTAAATCAGTCTTCATTGTTCGATGGTCTATCCTTTGAGCTTGTTTCATCCCGAGATACTTGTATGTATCTCCCTTGCTCATTGCTTCGATCTCCTGGCCGTCCTGCATCTCGTGTGCGCTTTGTTCGAGCTTTCCCCGGATGATATTAAGGGTGCGGCACTTGTCCAGTCCAAACAGCATTCCGATGTCCCTGGAGAACTCCTCTACAATTTTAAGCATTTGCGTTAGTTGGTTTTTGGTTGCGGCTATCAGTTTTAAATCATCCATATATAATAGGTGATTCAACTTGATCGCTTCTGCGTTGTTGCTTTTGATAGCGAAGCCGTATTTTGTAGAGTTCAACCGATGTGATAGAGGGTTCATCGCCATGCAGAACCACAGTGGACTGAGTGAATCTCCTTGGAAAATCCCTCTTCGGATGTTGATTGTGTCGGTCTCGATGTTACTGTCTGCGGTTCTGAGTTGTATCTTAGTGCGCCAGGTTGTCATAACGTGTTCTAAAAAGGAAACTGTATGATGATCTATTTTATACAGCTTTAAGATACCTGTGAGCCAGTCGTGAGGTACGGAATCAAATGCTTTTTTGTAGTCCACATAAGCCATGTGGAGGTTTCGTTGCTTGGAATGAGCCTGGTTGCAGATGACAGAGTCTATGATGATTTGCTCTTTGCATCCCATTGCGCCCTTCGAGCAGCCCTTCTGCTGCATTGCAATGATTATTATTATTATTATTATTATTATTATTATTATTATTATCGACTTAGCCAAAAGGCATTCGCAATCCGCAATCCCGGGTATCCCGAATACCATAAGGATCTGGCTCGGACGAGACCCTTGCCATGTTATCGGGCCTTAGGTGACATTGATGTTGTCGGACGTTCCTGCATTCCCCATGAATTTCCTGACGGTTCGGGCTGTCGCAAGCAGTACCGCTTTCTGCATGGACCTGTAAAGCTCTTTTATGTTTCTCAGCAAACTTTTTGGTATAACACCAGTTGTTGACACGACAATTGGAATCGTCTTGACGTTTTCCATTTCCCATTGCCTTCTAATTCGTTCTTCTAAATCTCTGTACTTCGCGATCTTCTCGACTTGCTTCACACGCAGGTTGTTGTTGTTCGGGATGGCCACATCAATCAGAGTTGTCTGCCTGGAAATTTTATCAACTATTATAAGGTCCGGTCTGTTATGGGCAACTCGTTGATCTGTCAGAACTGTACGATCCCAGTACATCTTGTAGTTGCTGTTCTCAAGAACAGGCTCAGGTGTGTAGTTGTAATATGGGACCTTCTCTGCCTGCACAAGCAGCAGCTTTTCCGCCAGTTCCTGGTGCAAGATCTTGGCAACCGAATCGTGTCGTTCAATATATTCCATTGATGCGAACATCTGACATCCTCCTGTTATGTGCTGGATTGTTTCTGAAGTTGGGCACCCGTATCTGCATCTGTCATCCACTAGCGATGCATCTCCTACAATGAATTTTAGGTAGTTGCGATTTGGTAGAACCTGATCTTGTATGGCCAGTAAGAAGCCTTCCGTCTCGGGGAACATTCTTCCCGAGGTCAGCCAGTAGTTTGACGCTAACTTGTCGACATGTTCCTGGTTAACCTCATTAGGATGCCTCCCGTGCAGCGGCTTCTCCAACCACCTCTGTAGTGTATCGTTGTCGGTTCGGTGGTGATTTTGATGCTCGTGTTCCGTCAGACGTAGCGGTGTTGAGACGTCTGCTCCGCATATAGCTTTATGTAGTGTGGAGCTGTTGGCCTGTCTGTGGAAATAATTACGCAGATTTAGTATTTGTTGTTCCAATTGCTTGCTGAGGTCTGCCAATCCTCCTCCTCCTAATTGACGTGGCAGAGTAGTTCTTTCTACGGCGCTACGGGGATGATGTTTATGAGCTTTTGTCAGTAGTGTCCTAACTTTTCGCTGCAGGTTGTTGATGTCCGTGTTGGTCCAATTCACTATTCCAAACGAATAGCTGAGTACAGAGCACGCATACGTGTTCAGGGCCTTAAACAAATTCCTGCTGTTAAGATCAGTTCGCACTACTTGTCTTACTCTCTTGATGAATTCATTCGTTAAATCGATCTTCATTGTTCGATGGTCTATCCTTTGAGCTTGTTTCATCCCGAGATACTTGTATGTATCTCCCATGCTCATTGCTTCGATCTCTTGGCCGTCCTGCATCTCGTGTGCGCCTTGTTCAAGCTTTCCCCGGACGATGTTAAGGGTGCGGCACTTGTCCAGTCCAAACTGCATTCCGATGTCCCTGGAGAACTCCGCTACAATTTTAAGCATTTGCGTTAGTTGGTTTTTGGTTGCGGCCATCAGTTTTAAATCATCCATATATAATAGGTGATTCAACTTGATCGCTTCTGCGTTGTTGCTTTTGATAGCGAAGCCGTATTTTGTAGAGTTCAACCGATGTGATAGAGGGTTCATCGCCATGCAGAACCACAGTGGACTGAGTGAATCTCCTTGGAAAATCCCTCTTCGGATGTTGATTGTGTCGGTCTCGATGTTGCTGCTTGCGGTTCTGAGTTGTATCTTAGTGCGCCAGGTTGTCATAACGTGTTCTAAAAAGGAAACTGTATGATGATCTATTTTATACAGCTTTAAGATACCTGTTAGCCAGTCGTGAGGTACGGAATCAAATGCTTTTTTGTAGTCCACATAAGCCATGTAGAGGTTTCGTTGCTTGGAATGAGCCTGGTTGCAGATGACAGAGTCTATGATGAGTTGCTCTTTGCATCCCATTGCGCCCTTCGCGCAGCCCTTCTGCTGTATTGCCATGATGTTAGCGTAGGCAAGCAGGTTATTGGGCGGTACTTGGCAGGGTTATCCGTATTCCGCTGGTCTTTTGGTAACAAGTAGGTGGCACCCTGTGTAAGAAACAATGGCATTTTCAGAGGATCGAGCAAGACTTCATTAATTAAGGTAGTTATTTGTTCATGCGTGCACCACAATTTCTTAATCCAATAATTTTGGAGATGATCTGGACCTGGTGCCTTCCAGTTGTGGGAATTCTTGATGACATTGGAGACCTCATCGGTTGTGAATTGCTCGTGTTGCATCTGGCTATAGTTCCGGCCCATCTCGCGTTCTTCACTGATCCAGCTTGCACTGACATTGCATGGACCTGGTGTGGCAAGCTGATTTCTCCAGAAACCGTCGACCTGTTCTCTGCTAGGGTAACTCGTATTTGTGGCATCGGCGCTAGAATTCAAAGTACGGTAGAAAACTTTTTCTGATCGTTCAAAAAGTTTGTTTTCCCGTTTCTTGTTGTTACTAGCCTTGTATCTCCTCAGACGCCCTGCGAAAACAGAAAGTTTTTGTTTTAATGTATCAAGACATTGTTGAGCAGTGATATTCGCGGGGTCACGCTGAGAATGCATTTGGGTGCGGCTCATTATTGCATGCACCGCCCTCTGGATCTTTCTAGTTCTAACTCCTCTGATATATTCCGTTACTTGTCCTATGTCTTTACGGAGACTCTCGATCTTCCGATTTAGTCGCATCTCCCATTGAGCCATTCGTGGTTCTGGTCTTGCACGATTTAACTCTTGAGCCGTCCGGATCTTGGCTCCCATTGCAGTGATGATGGCCGTTGCGGCGCAGTAGATTAACATGTGCATATGTTCTAATGTTGGTGTTACTGAAACATAGTTGGGTAAAATTCTGGTGTTCATAATATCGAGCATGATTGCAAGCTTCCTGGAAGAATTCAATCTTGGTAGCGGTGGTCTGCTCAGTGGGTCTGTGCCTTCGTATCGCAATACGTCTCAGCTGTGTGTCTAGGCTTTCAAAGTGTTCTCCGTTAACTGATTCCCGATTCTCAGTTGTTCGTCCCGCCGTCTCGGCTTCTTGTTGTGGTCCAGGCACTTGAATTTCCCGATTCTCAGTTGTTCCGGCTTCTTGTTGATAGCGTTAAGTCGCTTTTCTGGAATTCGGTTATTTCTTAGAATAGTTCGATACTGATCTGACACTCTTTGTTCAGACACTTGCATGTGTGGAAACTTCCTGCAGAACTCGGCATGCAGTTGTTGTCGGTAGCCGATCATCTGTTGTCCTAAGTTTGTGACCCTGTAAAAAATACGCATAATCGATTCATTCATGGACACAGTCCATTTCATGCGTCGTCGTTGTAATCCCGCCTCTGTGAACGCTGGCTGAAGTTCCCGCGCAGCACCTTCGGTGGGTGGAACCCTAGTTCTCGTTTGGCTCCCATGTTGTAGATGTTCGTGTTGCTGGGCTGTAGCTGTTTGTGCAACAGGGGCCCGCCTCATCAGCGCGCTGTCACCGACGTCCCGCTCACTGTCATGCCCAGCGCCGGCTCCAGACATGCCCTGGCGATCCCCAGGCAGCGGCCCTATGACAATTATCCTTTATTATTAATATTATTATTATTATTATTATTGTATTGGCAGCCATAATACATCACTAGCGACAGCTGTTGGCACCACTGGGTCGATTGACGCTGTTCGTTGCACATCGGTCTGGAAGTCTGGATGCCAATGCCACTTAGTTGGAGATGGCTTTGGCGTTCGGCGCTCTGTTTTGTTAGTTCGACACTTATAAGTGTGTTGTTGTTTTAGGTGTGAATTGTGCGAACGCGAATGACATTTTTGTTTTGGTTTTCTATTTGGTTACATTTGCCAATTTGCTGAGAATAAATTATTATCCAGTGCAGATTTGGAGGCCATGTTTACGAATTGTGATATGATCGGGTGGAAAATGTGCTGGTGAATCGATGGATTGTTGGAAATTATTTGCAAAATGTTTAGTAAAACCAGAGCATATAAAAAAAACAGCAGTATAACTTACTCTTGAGAAATCTTCCGCAAATTCAATGACCTTGAGCCATATTGGAGGAAAAGAAAGAGGTGTAGTCGGGAAAATCAATTCAGAAATACAAAATAGTATTAATAAAGTATATACTTAGTGTGTGATAAGCACAAGCAGCTTTGACTCCTTCCTGGGATTCTTTATTTAAAGATACTAGCACAATTTACAAAAAAGCACACTACACGGCACTGTAATATCGCTCATACAGCCAAAAAAGAACTGCCCAATCGCCCCGACACTGCATCCATTTGACAGAATCTATTCCTAAATGGCGGCTGCGCGAACAGGTGCGCAGAATTTTCCCGCCATGGGGAGATTTACTGCTGGATGTTTTTTTTGTAGTTTTGCGACAGGAGAGGAAAATCTTTTATAGATACCACACGGCCGTACCGTGTGGTAGTGTGGGATTCTCCCCAAAGAGGGGCATACCCACTAAAAACCTCGCCTGTTTTAGGGTATGGTAATGAAATTTCAGCCCTATTTTGTAGGAAGCTTTGACGGTTGAATTGTTTGTGAGAGTTACCTTGAAGTAACCCTTGGCTTTGAAGTAAAAGGTCGTTTATTAATGGGGATTTGCCAGACTGAGCTGACGGGGGGCTGTTCCCTAAGAAAGCCGAAACTTTCAAAGGAAACGAGGGATTCTAGGTAGGTGGGTGTTTCATTTGAAAAAAGTGGCGGGCTGAGGATAGGTACGAAAGGAGAAAAGGGTATCTGGATATCAAGTATCCAACAGTGATTTGATGGCGTTGGAATAACTGGGTAAAAGTACCCAACAGTGTCTTGAACCCTGCAAGAGAAAATTACGGTCACATACGAGTCCACTTTGACTTGATTTTTTGGCGGTCTGCGCCTGTTGGGATGCTCCTTGGATGCGCTGTTCACGCAACGATCCAAATCATCTGCAAATAAGAAGGATGTTACTCCACGTTGTCTATAGAGATAAGCGATTCACGACTGCGGTTCTGCTAGGGGTAGACATTGACTGGCAGAACGCCGGGATACCCGTCGCCTCGCCGCATCCGCTCGTCGCCTATTGGCTGCCACGGTAAATGCATTCTCTCCGTCCAGCAGCGCCGACTATGGCCCTCCAGCCGGCGCCGACGCAGCCTTCCAGGTCGAACGATCCATCGCGGCGGGAGTTTGGCCGGTGCGTCATCCTCTCCACTTCCGGGACGATGCCTCCGTAGCGGGGCGTAGGGGGCACCCCGCCAGGTGGATCGGCGGCGTGGAGACGATGAACGACGTTGGCCTCGGCGTTATCCCCTCTCCATCCGGCGTCCGTTGGCTCCGTTGCGGGGGTCCCAGTCCCGCGCAGGTGTGGTGCGGCGAAGCGGCGATCGACGACTTGGTTCTTTTATATGCTCTGGTAAACTCTATTTCTTGCTATATAATATCATGAAGCCATTTTCACTTTATAGTTATTCCTGCGGTAAACATAAGGTTTGTACAAAGGTGTTAGGTAAATTCTTTTACCTATTATAAATTTGATCTTTCTTTTTTGTTCTGTACTGTTCTCGAAATTAATTCAATTCTATTTAATTATTTTATTTTGCGCCGAAATAAAAAAACCGATTAGGTACATATGCGGTTACATTAGGCATGTCCTGAAACTAAAATAGGGCCCGAAAAAATTGGACATGTCTAATGTACCTAGTCAAAAATTAGTTTTTCATTTCGGCGTAAAATAAAATAAAATCCCATTTGTTAATCCGTCCTGCCGATCACTAGAAATATCTACTAGAGTATCTACTATACATAATCAATTAATATAAAATATATGTGAGAATGTTACAAATATTTTACGAAAATAATAAACATCAGGTTCAAGTAAAAGTGTTACGCATATCTTACATAATTTTTTGAAGTAAGCAAGATGTAAAATTAAGGTGCCGATGAGGCGGACATTTTTACCCGAAATTAACGCATAATTTAATCACATTTGCGTTCATTTGTGACGTAACAAGTAGGCAAAGATACGTAAATCTTTCGTAAATGTCAGTGGCGGTTCGTGGCAGTGCCCACCCAACCGGTCAACGGAAAAGGAAAAAAAAAAGAATTTTTATCGTGTTCAACAATGGTATTAAATTTACCAATGAACTTCATAGACTCACGACTGAAACATATAGGTACCAAAATTCAAATTTGGTAATAATTATTATGGGAGGGCGCACGATCGAATTTCCCAAACTACGCGGTGCCCGCTTCTCCAGCCGTCCCAGGCGATGCCGATGGGCAAGCCCGTAGCGGCACGAGAGGCTAAAACCCACTTTGCATTCCACGTTTCATTGGTCGACTCAAGGTTACATAAACACTGTAGCTTGTGCTCTATATGCAGGTTTCTGTTATGGCATTTTAGGGCAAGGAATATCTTTAGATGCTTGTACCTGTAGTTTTCGCCCGTAATTCGGCGCGCGCCGGTTTCTATTATGGCATTTTAGGGCAAGGAATATCTTTAGATGCCTGTACCTGTAGTTTTCGCCCGACATTCGGCGCGCACCGACGACGAGACGAGAGGCTTAATATTCACGTAACCTTGAGTCGTCCAATGAAACGTGGAATACAAAGTGGGTTTTAGCCTCTTTTCGTCTGTTATTAGGTAGTAGGTAACGTAGGTTCCTTTGTTTTTTTCTTCAAATCTCATATCTTATTACTTAGGAGTACATTACAAAATAAACAGAATTTTCCAATTTTAGGATCAGAGCCCTGAATTGAATAGCATTTCTTATTTCTCAGTCTCCGGCCGCGACCGGCGACGCGGGCGGCGCGGCGAAGGCCAGGCGGGGCTAGCCCGGGCTCGTCCATTGATGAACGCTAGGGGGAGGAAGGTCTGACTTCAAAAGTAAATTAGAGTGACATGTCCAACTATATAAAGGAATAGGTGACTCACTCTAATACAAATAAATCGGTTTTATTTTGCTTCTATAATTAGCTGTTCTGGGGGGGCGGGCGACGAAAAGGAGGTAATTTGTTTACATTTACATTGGCGTTTCTTAAATTCGGTATTTCCTATTTTGTATTGCATAATAAATCGTTTTTTGATAGACTTGTATATCGTATAATATGGTTTGAGATACTTATAGGTATTTACAAAATAACCTAAGTCGTATAAAAAAACTGGCAAAACTTGAATGTGCCAACAATAACAAAAAATATGTTCAAGTTCCCATTTTTACTGGGGCAAAAGATATAAAATAATCTAGCTATCTCTATAATGCCCAAAATCGGCTAATAATGACAATAATAAATTTATTGTCCAAACTCTCCCTATTCAGGAACCCTAGCTGGTCCAGGTTAGGGGAAGACAGCGACATATTCGACCCAACGAACAGAAACGTGGAATAGATACCTAACATTTGATGAATCTCACAAGAGATAAGATACAATCAAGAAAGTCAAGATCTGGATTGAATGACCTACTCACGCCGTCTGAATAACAATATTTTTTTGGTAAAATTCCATAAGAATAGGAAATATTGAAAAGGGAAGAGCAAATTTGAAGACGGAAGAGCTGACACGAAATAATCAAGAATAAATAAGGGTTACCAAGTTGGGCGGACATAGCAAAAGCCTGGATTTATTCGACCCAACGAAAAGATAGCGAAGGCCCCTACTTACTGGCTAAGTTGCTCGGAAGAACAGAGGCCATAAAAATATGAGAAGCAGAAGACGAATTGAACCTTAAATTATAGGATAGGTCAAGAACGATAGACGCACAGGATTGCTCGATCGGGCAAATCTCTCCGCCGGCGTGACGTCACCGCTAGACTGCTATCTGCTAAGCGCGCCGGGAGCTACCGTTTAAAATATAGAAAGGGTGGGTTTTCTGTGGATGTTCTGTGTTTTTGAGCTACTTTTGCCAATCCTTTGATTTTTATACACTATTAAGAGTACAAGAGAACTTTTATTTTTTACTTAGAATGTATCAAGACTAAGGGATTAATTTATAAAATTGCCAATATATGGAATAATTGCATACTGAAGAAAATTTCGAAAATAGTTATTTATGTACCAAGGCACTGAAGTTCAACTTTTTATGACTCATGTGGAATTTAGTTGCCGAGGCCTCTGGCTGAGGCAAATATAAAATATTATTATTATACAAAGTATTTTGAACGTTTGAAAGACGGTAAATATGATACTAATCTTTTGCGATATTATTTTATAAATTAATATTAAAAATAATGTTTGCCAAATTTTAGTTTCAATTTATTACGAGTATAATACTCTTAATAAACACTATGAAAATTATGTTTCACAAAAGGTTCGCTAAAAGGCCCTTATAGGACTTGACATTTGGTTTTATTGCACCTGTACTGGTACACACTCTGTGATGCCTGTTTTACATTGACAATTTCTTCATGAATTAATTCATGAAGTCACTTCAAGGGCAAATTATTATAAAAAGTCGTGTATTACACTGGCAATTTCTTCATGAATTAATTCATGAATTTCTTCATAAAGTTACTTCACGAATTAGAGCACGTCCTATTTTCCGTCAAGTTTTGCGTGAACTTCAGGAGTACTAACATTGAAAATTTGAACACAAGAAAGATTATATTTTGATACTAGTTTTGTTTGAGGCATTAGACGAGAAAGAGGAGAGTACATAGTTTTAAAGATAATATACTTAGAAAAAAAGTGTGTGAAATGTTACAATATGCTTTATTTATGTATTCCGCTGCCAAGGCACAGCTCCCTCATTCACGAAATAATCACAAAACTCCTCTTGGGCAGCAACGCAAGCATGTCTTGGTGAGCATGTTTGGTAAGAAAGTCCAAATTGAAATATATAGTCTTTATCAAGCTCTTCTAGGATGGAAGTAGGACATTCGGGTCTCAAAAATTATGTAATGTGCAACATGCCAATGTTATGGTTTGCACTTTTTCCACATTAAAATTAATTTTAGTCAAAAAACTCTAAATCGTTTGGCTAAAATGCCAAATGCATTTTCAACTACTCTTCTTGCCAGATTTAATCTGTAGTTAAAGAAGCTTTGGATGAAGATGGAAAGGTTAAACTCTTTTACCTAGCAGTTCACTCTGTAAATCTCTTTCATAGTCATTTTCCGTAAAATGACAAGAACAAATATGACTGTTATTAGGGTTGAAACTGTCCATTCTTTTACATCTTGCCACCCATGCTCTCCTAATCGTTTGTGAAACCATATCTTTTGACTTGGGGAAGGTATGGAACATAGTATTTTCGCCTGCTTTTTTTAAAGCGTAAGTTGTATTACAACCATAAACAGCACACGTCGTTCCTGTCATAATGTATTCTAAATAAATAATAAAAATAAAGTATAGGGTAAAGTGTATTTAAAATGATAAAATATAAGTACCTACCTATTAAATAACCCAGTACCTACAAAAAAATCGAAGACAATGACGAGGAGATCTCAAATCTAACTTCTAACCTATAATGGCACAAAACATTCGATATTAGAGAGATAATTTGACAAAATATATTAGTTCTTACGTTTTTAATACTAAGCTAGATGGTACTAATTTAGCATAAATATTCAATAATAGATTGAAAACTAAAAACAGGTTACATAAAATAAAGAAAACACAGTCAAAACCAGCGTCAAAACCCGCACCGCTGATGTACAAATAACACCGTTAGTCTAGCGCTGACGTCACACCCATCTGCCGACTGGCGAACATTACGCTTACGAGATCGAGCAATCCTGTGCGTCTACCGTTCTTGAGGATAGGTGTCTCAGTTTTTTCGTTTGAGGGAAGGGGATAGGTCAAGAAATAGTTATGGATTGTGCATTTTCCTAATAAAAAAATACCGAATGCAATAATTGTAAAAAAAATATGGGTTCAAGTAACGAGTCTATTATCAAGTGTAAATGTGAACAACCGCATGAAGATGTGTTGCAATTTTTGACAGTAAGTACCTTAAGTAGTACCTACATAATAATAATGTGATACAAATTTGCAGGGGTTTGTTTTACCCGAATGTTTACCTAAAATAAGTAGTACCTCTCTCATAGGACAAACTTTATGAACGTTAAAATAATCGTTTTATTATTTAACTATTTAATTTATCCTAGTGGTTATTTATACATCCGACATATGTCAAAGAGGGTATATGTATTGTGGACCTACATTTAACTCCACACACGTCCGAAGTATACTTATATGAAGATATGTGGAAGTGCATTTTTCTCAAGCATCCTTGCAATAATAAGGAGCATATGCCCTTCTTTTTTGGCGATAGGCACTGCCGTATAAAAAAAGAAGGCATTCACACTATATAGTGGCAGTCAGCCATTGCCCATCACTATGGGCACTGCCATATGAAAAGAGGAGGCATTCGCCCCCTTTTGTCGCAGTCGGTAGCGATGGTCGCTGCCGTACGAAAAAAGAATATTGAAATACAGGAAATAGGTATTATAAATTACTTTTCTTTGCAACTTCGGACATGTGACACGTGACCGGTGTGAAGACAGCCACCGCTTTCAGCCAGCCACCAATATACTAGGCAATCCAAACTTAAAAGTAAAAATCACTGTTAAAAACTTTAAGGTGGATTTATAAACTCGACGTTTGCGTTGGCGCTCCGATGTTGACGGTGACCTTCGCAGTTTGCGTCCAGAAATGTGAACGACGGAACGTGAAAGGTGAAATTAGTTTATCTCGGACGGCATCGGACGTAGACAGCAGCGTTCGACGGCGTTTATAAACGGTTACACGTAAAAATATTGGGATTGAATTTTCGACGCAAACGGCAACGGCGAGCGCCAACGCAAACGCCGAGTTTATAAATCTACCTTTATTCTTTGGTTGCCGGTCTCAATATTTGGCAGAAATGACTAGAAACATGTTCCGGACAAGATAGTAGCGTCTGAACAATTTGCCACCCCCAGCCTTCCTCCCCCACACCCCTAAACAGGAAAATGAAATGTAAAAACTTTGTTTTTTGGTCGTTGGCGCTAACATTCGGCACAAGTGACTAGACGACCGTTCCGGACGAGTTAGTAGCGCTAGGGTTTTGGTAAATCGGGATACTGTAAAAAAAATCGGGACCAGACGAAAAAATCGGGACATTTTTTTTCAATTTTTTTTAAATAGTGTATACCTAACAAGTATTATCACAGAAATTCGTAGTAGGTTTTCTGTGGTATTATTTTATTTTATTACCCGAATGTGCCCATATAACGGACCTCCTAAATAAAGCTGGACTGCTATTTCCATAATATATTAATTAAAAATGTCCCTTTCATGCGGCCGCCATGTTGTGCTGACAGCAGAGGGGAAGCCAATAAGAAAGCTGCGTTTTTTGGCGGGTTATTTGAAATGAAGAGAAAAAGAGAAAGAAGAAGACTTGAACCTAAATGGTGCCAACAGTTCCCCTAGAAATCAGCACATGATGGCGGCCAAAAACCAGCCTTCAGTGCCCTCGGGCGGACAAAAATCGGTGGAGGGGGAAAGCACCAATAGCACTAATAGCAGTCCAGATTTATTTAGGAGGTCCGTTGCCCGTATAGACTGGTGCCCAGGGGTATGTAACTGGGTCCGGCGCATTGGCAACACAGGTCGGCCATTACGTCGGGTTGTGAAGGCCGAAGGCTCGGCCGAAGGGTATGATCGAAGGTAGCAAAAAGTGAGCTATATTCGCTCTGAACGCGACCCTATGTTAAACGGGTTGCCTATACATTACGGGTTGGAGGGTTGGACCAATAGAATCGCCGGATCAGATGCCTTGGGCAATCGATGAATTTGCATTTTGAAGTTTTAATAAAAAAATATATCAACAATCTCGAACAAGGTAAGTCAAATATGTTATTATTTATTAATGCCATAACTCATAACAAAACTCACAAAAAACTCAAGAAGTTTAAAAATTCCTAACTGTCTTTATTATTTCCTATCTAACATATTTGCTTCCCTTACTTGTAGCTATTGCGATCTGCTGATAACAGTGACTATAGAAAGGTTAAGACTGTCGACGCTGTATTAAATATCATGTCTAAAAATTTTCTCATCCGCTCGGGGTGCGCCATCTATGAATCGAGAAATTCCGACGGGAAGCCAGAGTAGCTAGAGTTTTGAGAAACCTGTAATCGTCCGGCGTGTTTTCACAGCCGGACGTTCGTTCGGTGCAAGGCGACTTGCGGCCGGAGAGATCGCGACGTTGCCGGATCTCTAAATTGGAATTGGTTTTGTCGGGTGAGAATTGAAAAGATAAAACATAGTGTGAAATGGCATCGCGCTCATCGCGGATTTCGCAAGGAATCAAGTTCTTCGACGTGATTCATTTTGACATTAGCCGACACTAACAAGAATATCCAAAGAGACAAACAAACAAATACAGTACGAGTTTAAGGTGTGAGGACAGAAAAATGCTCTCCCTTTTGTTACACTTAATAATTATTTTTCTTTGGAAAATATGTATATTATTGTAATATACATATCGAGATAAATATATTATTATATGTAATATTAAATCATGTTCCATTTATAAAATAAAATGTGAGACATGCCCAGTTTTTGTTAAGCTACGCCATAATACAGAATATTTCCCAGGAAGGTAGACAAACTGAAAATAAAATCTATATATCCGAGCTTTTTTCTTATAATTTAGCATCTTAGACAAAATTTTGGTATTTCCACTATTTTCCAGAGTTTGTTACCACATGTATGAATGGCAAAATTTGACGGGGGGAAAACAATAAACACAAAACAAGTCAAAAAAATAACAAGCATCGACAATCAAAAACTTGAACATTTGCGCAGAGATGCTCTTCATTGAAAACTGCCACTGTTTCCCGATATGTTTTGTTTTCTCCACAAGTTAATATTATTTCAATTTTTTTCTTGGAGAATCAACATCACTGTGTAAATAACAAATATTATTATGCACAACAAATTATTGTCAACTGCTGCTGTTACATCGCAGGCAATAATCATTGTTTCCATAGCCTATTAATTACTCAGTTTTTTTTTAAATTAAATTCAAAATTAACCAAATGTGTTAATTTCTCTGGATTCTCTTTACATAACTCCTTTTAGATACATGTATTTAACGATGTGCAAAATATATTAGGCTTGTGTTCATCAAACCTTTGAAATTAAATCAACTTTGCACCAAGCTTGACATAATTTTTTAAACCATATAGAGATTTTCTAAGAAAACAACTTGCTAGCATTAGAATTGATGTTAAAAATGAATTAGAGATGTCGATCTGTCAAAAAAAGTACAACTTTCAATAAATAAATTTTAGTTAAAATAATAATAATAATAATAATAATAGACAAGTAGTGCGAACTGATCTTAACAGCAGGAATTTGTTTAAGGCCCTGAACACATATGCGTGCTCTGTACTCAGCTATTCGTTCGGAATAGTGAATTGGACCAACACGGACATCAACAACCTGCAACGAAAAGTTAGGACACTACTGACAAAAGCTCATAAACATCATCCCCGTAGCGCCGTAGAAAGAACAACTCTGCCACGTCAACTAGGAGGAAGAGGATTGGCAGATCTCTGCAAGCAATTGGACCAACAAATATTAAATCTGCGTAATTATTTCTACAGGCAGGCCAACAGCTCCACACTACATAGGGCTATATGCGGAGCAGACGTCTCAACACCGCTACGTCTGACGGAACACGAGCATCAAAATCACCACCGAACCGACAACGATAAACTACAGAGGTGGTTAGGGAAGCCGCTGCACGGGAGGCATCCTAATGAGGTTAACCAGGAACATGTCGACAAGTTAGCGTCAAACTATTGGCTGACCTCGGGACGAATGTTCCCCGAGACGGAAGGCTTCCTACTGGCCATACAGGATCAGGTTATACCAACTCGCAACTACCTAAAATTTATTGTAGGAGATGCATCGGTAGTGGATGACAGATGCAGATACGGGTGCCCAACTTCAGAAACAATCCAGCACATAACAGGAGGATGTCAGATGTTCGCATCAACGGAATATAAGGAACGACACGATTCGGTTGCCAAGATCTTGCACCAGGAACTGGCGGAAAAGCTTCTGCTTGTTCAGGCTGAGAGCCCATATTACAGCTACACACCGGAGCCTGTTCTTGAGAACAGCAACTACAAGATGTACTGGGATCGTACAGTTCTGACAGATCAACGAGTTGCCCATAACAGACCGGACCTTATAATAGTTGATAAAATTTCTAGGAAGACAACTCTGATTGATGTGGCCATCCCGAACAACAACAACCTGCGTGTGAAGCAAGTCGAGAAGATCGCGAAGTACAGAGACTTAGAAGAACGAATTAGGAGGCAATGGGAAATGGACAACGTTCAGACGATTCCAATCATCGTGTCAACAACTGGTGTGATACCAAAAAGTTTGCTGAGAAACATCAAGGAGCTGAATCTAACTGATAATCTTTACAGGTCCATGCAGAAAGCGGTACTACTTGCGACAGCCCGAACCGTCAGGAAATTCATGGGGAGTGCAGGAACGTCCAACAACATCAATGTCACCTAAGGCCCGATAACATGGCAAGGGTCTCGTCCGAGCCAGATCCTTTTGGTATCCGGGATACCCGGGATCTGAGTGAATGTTCCCCGTAGAGGGAGTGCGAATGCCTTTTGGCTAAGTCGAGATAATAATAATAACACATAACAGGAGGATGTCAGATGTTCGCATCAACGGAATATAAGGAACGACACGATTCGGTTGCCAAGATCTTGCACCAGGAACTGGGGGAAAAACTGCTGCTTGTGCAGGCAGAGAGGGTCCCATATTACAGCTACACACCGGAGCCTGTTCTTGAGAACAGCAACTACAAGATGTACTGGGATCGTACAGTTCTGACAGATCAACGAGTTGCCCATAACAGACCGGACCTTATAATAGTTGATAAAATTTCTAGGAAGACAACTCTGATTGATGTGGCCATCCCGAACAACAACAACCTGCGTGTGAAGCAAGTCGAGAAGATCGCGAAGTACAGAGACTTAGAAGAACGAATTAGAAGGCAATGGGAAATGGAAAACGTCAAGACGATTCCAATTATCGTGTCAACAACTGGTGTTATACCAAAAAGTTTGCTGAGAAACATAAAAGAGCTGGGTCTAACTGATAGTCTTTACAGGTCCATGCAGAAAGCGGTACTACTTGCGACAGCCCGAACCGTCAGGAAATTCATGGGGAATGCAGGAACGTCCGACAACATCAATGTCATCTAAGGCCCGATAACATGGCAAGGGTCTCGTCCGAGCCAGATCCTTATGGTATCCGGGATACCCGGGATCTGAGTGAATGTTCCCCGTAGAGGGAGTGCGAATGCCTTTTGGCTAAGTCGATAATAATAATAATAATAATAATAATTCTCACCCTCACAATACTCCAAACTAGGAGTACCCCAGAAGCAACCACATGCTTGTGCGGGGGAGGGGGGCAATTACTATTATTTTGTCTTCGTTGCCATTTGCGGTTTGTTTGGAACTTTTTTTTGAAAAACTCGCACAAAACAAATTTTATCGTGGGTCTCTGAAAATATGTATGTAGGCCATAAATTGAAAAAGTAACAACTTTTCTAATAACTTTTATCGAAAATGTGTCAATTAAAGCCAATTTTGGATGATTTTTGAAAAAAAAAAAATGTTAATTTTGACAGTTACCGAAAGTGACGTGATCGATTCTTGTGGCGCCATTTTTCGCCTTGCGACAAGCACAAATCGGTGGCGAAGTCAAATTTTCATTTTATAAAAATAAAAAAATCCCATATGTCTTGTATTACGGCTGTGTTAAGTAATTGTAGCAATGAAAATAACGGGTTTGCAGCCAAAAAACATTTAGTATACTTCTTTCAAATAACCAAGCTTTCGTGAATATACGATGGATATCGGTCGTATATTCACGAGTTAGACAAGGACAAGAGTTGTGACGTAGGGCCGAACATTCGCTGAACAAACTATAGGTACCAAGGTAGGTACCTACTTAAATCTTAAACGTGAACATGACATTACTGACATTACTAGTAACTAGTTACCTATCTGTATTTCTTACACTGCCCCATGAATTTAGACAGAGAAGGCATGATTCAGAATTTAGCCTATTTCGGTGTTTAAGAAAACACCGAAATAGGCTAAATTCTTATAAGAATAACCAATGATGCCTTCGAAAAAAGTCTTTCAGCAGGAACTGACGTTGCCATAGTACTTAGAATATCCCTGGCCATTTTAGATAAAATAGGGTGGCTTGCTCGGCACCGGCGAGCGCGCAGAAGGCGTAAAATAAAGGGAATCCCCGAAAAAGGGTTGGGGAATCCCCTAAAAAGCAAGAACAAGAAGTAAGCAAGAGTCTTGCTAGCAAGACAAGAAATAACTGTGCAAGAAATTTGCAAGACAAGAAGTAGTTTTACATCTTGCCTTGCTTAGCAAGACAAGACAAGAAGTTGCCGAGCAAGACAAGAAATCTTGTTTTTTACATCACTATTTATAAATCAAAAAGTGCACAAAATAAAAAATCTTTCTGTTGTAGACTATTTAATAGAAAGATACACAAAGCATTCTAGAAATTTTTCTTTGCATGGTAAATACCGAAACATGGGGCGACTCAAAGGGGGACAAATAACACTCTTTACACATATAACGTGGCTCGGCGTTTTTTTATTTTGTGTACAGACAACACATCTTTTGGTAGGATTTTTCCTAAATGTAGTTTCTGAAATAATGTCAGGAAAATGTCTTCCAGTTAATCTTAGAGGATTGTTTTCAACATTATGTCTACCTAAAATATTGAAAAATTCTCGTAAACCTAGCCCCTAGCCTTCCCATATTTTTTTTATACTACTACTACAATAGGTACCTATATGAAAAATGAATTAACGCAATTTTTTTCGAAAACGTGTCAAAAATGCGAGAGTAATAGTAATTAATGGCAATAAACCCCCGTACACCAACTTAATCAGCACTAGACTACTTCATGTTGCCCAAACTGTGGTTGACGAGAATACTCGATCACGTGATTCAATCACATGGCCGATTTTGACCAATAAGAATACTTTGCCTGATCCCATTTTAGTCGGCTCCCGCATGAGAGATAACTTGCGTTTAGCAGTTTGCCCACAAAATTAAAATTAAAATGCTCATCGTTAGCACTTTAGCACTATGGGTACAGAAATCCATTTGCGATCATACTCAAAAGGTTTAACCAACTTCGACTTTGAAGTTAGTGAATCTAAAATCTAAAAGTGATTCACACGCATAAATAATATAAAAACTAATACCACAGAATAAATAACTTATTACTCGTTAGTCTGTGCTAATACCTACATTACTGACAATGAAAATACTATCATATTTGTTCTATAATAATGCGCGCGTTGCATTTTCTTTTCTGCCGGGCCCATGCAAGCCGGCCGGCCGGCGAATCCTTCCTTTTCTGGAGAGTCGAGTTCCAGAAATGCAATAGGTATATTTTTATTTGATAAGTGGATGACCTTGTCCCGCAAAACGTAGGTAAGTAGTTTTGATAGCGCCGCAGTCGGCGGTATCGCGTGGCCCCGAGCGGTGTATCAAAATTTGATTCCTCAGTGGTCCCGTCGCGTCGGCCTGGCGTCGGCATTTGGTGTCGCAGGCCGCAAATGGAGAATATTGCCACGGTAGGCGACAGGCGTATATTATTACAATCAGTTTTCTTTCTATAGTCACTGTTACAATTATTAATTCTGTTAGTGACTATGTGTTCTTATAAGCAAAATTCAATTTTTAAATTTATTAGCATAATATTATTATTCAGCGACGCTGAATACAATCATGTACCTAGGTACCTACTCAGATTTAACAGAAAAAAATCACTAACACGATTTCTCAAATTTTCGTAAGAAATTGCAAGGTAGGCGTTGGTTTTTGTAGTATGTATCTGTAAACTTGCTATAAAATTCAGTTTTTCAAGGGATGCAATTAACAAAATGTTTGTCAAAATTGATCAAAAAATAACCGCTATGTGTTTTTTTTTATAAAAACAGTATTTACCTGTTTGTGTAAAATAGTATAAAATATTTGTTTTCTGTTTTCATTCTTGTTTCTGAGATACCTTCTACGTTTGAAACTTATACCATATTATAATATAATGGTACTTAAACAGAATGTTTACAGGGTTCTAAAGTATTTTTCACAGCCGGTACGTCTGCAGACTGCAGTCATCTCCTTACTCCTTATTCTTATACAAATCGCCTGATACAACTCCAGCAATAATTATAATATAGTCGGCATTATCTCATTATGCCTCTATACGGAAATCTGGCAACAGCGCCCAGTCCTATAAATGAACCACATCCCGTGAACCGCCAGCTACTACGCGTTGTCCAAAAAGCCAGTAGGATGCGCCACCTTACTGGTCACTTTCAGCGGCGGTTGGAGGGGGAGACAACCGGGCCGGCGAGCAGTGTGTCGGCACGCTATGCTAGGCTTCGTCGACCGTCTTATTCCTTCTATAGTCACTGCTGATAAGGAACTCACTAATCGATTTTATCTTTATTACATGTTTCCGGATTGCCGAACCAAGTTCGGTAGACTGGGAATATTAACAATGACCAAGACTGTTTATCTGTGATTTATCCGGACTGAAAGAGGACCAAGGACCTGTGATATGTATTTTCTAAATAGGAGTTAATTTTTATTTTGTTTCTATTCATTTCAAGTTTTTGTATATGGTTTTATTGGTGGTGGTGACAAAAATAATCCTAAATAATAGTAATTGCCACCCCTCCCCCCACAATACTCCTAGATTGGAGTATTGTGAGGGCGAGAATTATTATTATACCTGTCTGATATCTTTCTTTGGTTTTTGTTTTAAATATATATAAAAAAAAAACGAAAATACTTTAATATATCCCTGTAGTCCTTTTAATTGTTTTATTTTTGAAAAGGAACACATAATGTGGCGGAATATATCACATTATGCGCTCTTTTTATAAAGCAATAATTAAAAGTAATTCAATATTCCAGTGGGAGATCCTAGTTCAAATTTCCCGCTTCTCCCCCTTTGCCCCTCCCCCCCCACAGAATTCCTTACAGAAATTCCAACCAAGGTTCATCCAACCCGGTAAGGTGGCGCTGACCGTTCCGCCTCCTGTCAGCGGTGTTGCCAGGCAAAAGCATTTATGCCGCATTTCTTAACCTATATATTTTGTGCTGGTGCCTCTCATGTTGTTGTGGCCAATGGCAGGGTTTTTGGTGTGGGTGAGAGTAGGGAGGGATAGCAAAAGCATAAATTAATAATCGATTCTTATTCTTTCCTTTCGTTCCCCTCATCCCCACCATCCTCCGCCCTCGTCTTCCCATACTCCGTTTGACGCCATGAGTGTAACCAAAGTCAAAGTTTACAGACTAAAATATTCTGTAAACTTTGCCAAAGTCTAGGTGTAACCCGCGACCTGTTGGCTGCGCGAGTGCGTGAGCGAGAACAAAGTAAAAGGTGGTGGAGCTAGAGGGGAGCTTTGGCGGTTTCCTCTTTCTCAACTTGATTTCTCCTATATATAGTTCAAATTGTGTGTCTAATAAAAGTTGTCTGTGGGCACACGGCACAATAGCAAAAACATAAGTCATGCTTTCATTGTCTGTGGAAAATTTTAAACTTGCGGAAAAATAGCGTCCCGCAGCACTACTGCGCGGGACGCGGGAGAGAGGGGTCGAAATCCAGGACATCCCGGAAAATTCGGGACGGTTGGCAACCTTAAGTGGCGCCTCTATAATTTGGCACCCTCTGGATCACCCCCCACATCCCCCTATTCGAGAAAAGTGGCCGTAAAAACTTTATTTTTTGATCGCTGGCCCTCATATTCCGCACAAGTGACTAAATGACCGCTTCGGAGCAGATAGGGCCATCCCTATAATTTGCCACCCTCTGGGTCACCCCCCACACCCCCCTATTCGAGAAAAGTGGCCGTAAAAACTTTGTTTTTTGGTCGCTGGCACTCATATTCCGCACAAGTGACTAAATGACCGTTTCGGAGCAGATAGGGCCACCCCTATAATTTGCCACCCTCTGGGTCACCCCCCTATTCGAGAAAAGTGGCCGTAAAAACTTTGCTTTTTGGTCACTGGCGCTCATATTCCGCACAAGTGACTAGAGGACCGTTTCGGAGCAGATAGTGCCGTCCCTATAATTTGCCACCCTCTGGGTCACCCCCCACACCCCCCTATTCGAGAAAAGTGACCGTAAAAACTTTATTTTTTGGTCACTGGCGCTCATATTCCGCACAAGTGATTAGACGACCGTTCAGGACGAGTTAGTGGCGCCTCTATAATATGCCACCCTCTGGGTCACCCCCACACCCCCCTATTCGAGAAAAGTGGCCGTAAAACTTTATTTTTTGGTCGCTGGCGCTCATATTCCGCATAAGTGACTAGAGGACCGTTTCGGAGCAGATAGTGCCATCCCTATAATTTGCACCCTCTGGGTCACCCCCCACAACCCCCCATTTGAGAAAAGTAGCCGTAAAAACTTTGTTTTTTGGTCGCTGGCGCTCATATTCTGCAAAAGTGACTAGATGACCGTTTGGGAGAAGATAGTGCCGTCCCTATAATTGGCCACCTCCTGGATCACCCCCCACACCCCCCTATTCGAGAAAAGTGGCCGTAAAAACTTTGTTTTTGGTCGCTCACGTTAACATTCGGCACAAGTGACTAGACGACCGTTCCGGACGAGATAGTGTTGCTCCTATAATTTGCCACCCTCTGGGTTCTCCCCCACAACCCCCTATTAAAGAAAAATGGCCGTAAAAACTTGTTTTTTTGGTCGCTGGCGCTAACATTCGGCACAAGTGATTAGACGACCGTTCCGAACGAGATAGTGTTGCCCCTATAATTTGCCACCCTCTGGGTTCTCCGCCACACCCCCATATTCGAGAAAAGTGGTCTTAAAAACTTTGTTTTTTGGTCGCTGGCGGCAAACCAGGCCATTTTCAAGGTCAGCACATTCATCTAAATCGCCCCACGGAAAATTATCCACAACAAACGAAAAACATAGCTTCTACGGGTGTATTTTGTAAATTGGGGGTGAGCTATGGGGGTGGCAAATTATGGAGGCTTATTTTTCCTGTTCGGCACGTTCAACTACACCGCTCCATCGAAAATTATCCACAACAAACGAAAAACATAGCTTCTACGGGTGTATTTTGTAAATTGGGGGTGAGTTATGCGGGTGGCAAATTATGCGAGGGTCATTTTCCTGTTTGGCACGTTCAACTACACCGCCCCATCGAAAATTATAGACAAAAAACGAAAAACATAAGCTTCTAAGGGTGTTTTTTGTAAACTAGTGGTGGGTTATGGGGGTGGCAAATTATGGAGGCGTCATTTTCCTGTTTGGCATGTTCAACTACACCACTCCACCGAAAATTATCCACGACAAACGAAAAACATAGCTTCTACGGGTGTTTTTTGTAAAATGGAGGTGAGTTATGGGGGTGGCAAATTATGGAGGGGTCATTTTCCTGTTCGGCACATTCAACTACACCGCCCAACCGAAAATTATAGACAACAAACGAAAAACATAGCTTCTATGGGTATATTTTGTAAATTGGGGTTGAGTTATGGGGGTGGCAAATTATGCAGTGGTCATTTTCCTGTTTGGCATGTTCAACTACACCGCCCCATCGAAAATTATAGACAAAAATTATTGTAAATTGGGGGTAAGTTATGGGGGTGGCAAATTATAGGGGCGACCCTATCTCGTCCGGAACGATCGTGTAGTCACTTGTGCCGAATGTTATAGCGCCAGCGACCAAAAAACAAAATTTTTACAACCACTTTTCTCGAATAGGGGGGTGTGGGGGAGAACCCAGAGGGTGGCAAAGTATAGGGGTGACACTATCTCGTCCGGAACTGTCGTCTAGTAACTTGTGTCAAATGTTAACGCCAGCGACCAGAAAACAAAGTTTTTACGACCACTTTTCTCGAATAGGGGGTGTGGGGGAGAACCCAGAGGGTGGCAAAGTGTAGGGGTGACACTATCTCGTCAGGAACGGTCGTCTAGTCACTTGTGCCGAATGTTAACGCCAGCGACCAAAAAACAAAGTTTTTACGGAGGGTGGCAAATTATAGGGACGGCACTATCTTCTCCGAAACAGTCATCTAGTCACTTGTGCAGAATATAAGGGCCAGCGACCAAAAAACAAAGTTTTTATGGCTACTTTTCTCAAATGGGGGGTTGTGGATGGGTGACCCAGAAGGTGGTAAATTATAGGGATGGCACTATCTGCTCCGAAACGGTCATCTAGTCACTTGTGCAGAATATGAGCGCCAGCGACCAAAAAATAAAGTTTTACGGCCACTTTTCTCGAATAGGGGGGTGTGGGGGTGACCCAGAGGGTGTCATATTATAGAGGCGCCACTAACTCGTCCTGAACGGTCGTCTAATCACTTGTGCCGAATGTTAGCGCCAGTGACCAAAAAACAAAGTTTTTACGTTTCATTTTCCTATTTAGGGGTGTGGGGAGGAAGGCTGGGGGTGGCAAATTGTTCAGACGCTACTACCTTGTCCGGATCGTGTTTCTAGTCATTTCTGCCAAATATTTAGACCGGCAACCATAAAGAATAAAGTTTTTACAGTGATTTTTAAGTTTGGATCGCCTAGTATATTGGTGGCTGGCTGAAAGCGGTGGCTGTCTTCACACCAGTTGACACGTGACTCAACTCGCCAATGAGAGCACAAGACCTGTACTGACTTTCATATACGTTGTACGTATAAATAGCCACTTCGTTAATTTATTATGTAATCAGTTATAATTTGCTGCCTTTCAGAATAAAGTTGAAGCAATATACTTATTCAGGGATCGATACTTCGAAATCCATAGCATTAACGAAGCCATAAATAAAAATAGAGACATTGAAAAATTGCTAGACATCACTCTAGAAATATTCAGTAATCATGAAATGTTAGCACTGGAACTTGATAAAGCTAAATATAATTTTTTGAAGGGAAAATTACTGAATATTTTGTCGAAGTATTCTAAAAATGCTGAAATTATGTTATCAAAATCAATCAAATTGGATCCAAAATTAGTCGAGGCCTGGAATGAGTTAGGAGAATGTTACTGGAAAAATGATGAAATTAAGAAATCTGCAAATTGTTTTGAGCATGCTTTAAAAGAGGTAAAGTCAAGAGTCGAGCTAACTATGTTTGTGTTCTTCTTTTGTAAAGCGTTTGCTTTAGGGAAAGAATAAAATTGCTTTGCGCAATCTATCGATGCTGGCAAGGCAAGAACAGTGTTCAAGTTATGAGAAAAGAATAAAGAATATTGAAAAGGGGCTAAATTATGCAAAGGAAGCTATACAAATTGATCCCCAGGATGGACTATCATGGGCAGTATTAGGTAATGCTCACCTTTCTTCCTTCTTTGGGATACATCAGAACCCAAACACTTTGAAGCAATGCTTAAGAGCCTATTCACAAGCTGAAAAGGACATTGTAGCCAAAAGTACCCCAGATCTTCATTACAATAAAGGAATTGTAAGATTTGACCTTAAATGCATTAAATGTTATTATTGGGGGATTTTGTAGACTCTTAAATACGAAGAGGAATTTAAGCTGGCCCTTGAATCATTTGAAAAGGCAATGCTTTACGATCCAACTTGGGATCCACCAAAAATCAAAGAAAAAGAGTTATTACAATATTTGAATGACATACAAGAACTCGTTAAAACTAAAGGGAAAATGAAACCCAAGCGACTTAAACAAATTTTGCAGGTAAGCTACAAGGCTACACCAAAGATCATAATATTCAAGAAGATATCCAACGTCCGTGTAAACGGGCGACTAATCCGAGTAGCCCGTTGTACATGTAATTTGTACTGTTCCTATGATATTTAGTCTCTGATTTCTGGCGCCCTCGCAAATAAGCGGAAATTCCATGTTTTGTGCTTATAGTTTCACTATTGATTGCTAGGAACGCTATAGGGAGCAAACATTCGTCGCGTAGTCGCGTCAGTCAGTAGGCGATTGGTAGATCAGTGTGATCTCATGCCCCCCCCCCCTTCCCCTCGTTTTGTACGTGCCCCTCGCAAGTTATTATTATTTCAAACACTGGTCATCGAGTGGCGGTTGTCCCGAATCGGCGAATTCATAAAATAAATGCAGAAAGCGCGGCGAGTCTGTATTTCTAAAATAAATTTGAACTTTTGGCCAAACGCGAGTATGAAATAGTTGTATTAAAATACAAAATCTGAGATAAAATTATACCATTTTGAGATTTACATATTTTTTCATTTCAGTTTTTCTGATAAACTGAATATATAGGTATTTGAAACTTTTTAAAACAAAAATAGAAAAGGAATTTATTCCTTATTTTAATTTAAAAAAATCATAGAACAGGAAATGTCTAGGAAGTCAAAATAAGCTCATTCGATCAATACAGATATATGTGCTCAGTTTATAATGGTCGCAAAAAAATCCAAACAGGATTATTTTTTCTGGGTTGCTTGGGGACTGCCTCATGGGTATCCAACCAAAAGAATCAGTGTGAAAACAGCCACACTTTTGATTTGGCAATGTCGCAACTTGGACACTCATTTTTAAAAATCGACGGTCTTGAATCTGGTGGCTGAAAACTTGTAAAAGAAGTTCTACAGGGTTACTTAGTTAGGGCAAAAAGTATATTAAAAAATCGTGGCTGCTTTCAAAGGTGACAGCAAAGTCTAGAAATAGTAAAGTCGGCTCACTCCTTTGTTTTCTCGGAAAAGCAAACAATTTTTTGCGACTAGTCGTAAATCAGCGTCACCTCGCACGCTTCGCATGTTACGAGGACGACGAAAGGAAATCGCCGTCAAGCTAGTTATACGGGGGCAGGTTCATATTGACTTTCCATTATTTACCAAAGTCTACAAATATTAGTATACCTATTTGTAGAATTTGGTACAACATTATTTGTGTAGTTAAGTATACCGTTAGTTTTTGGTAGGTACAGTCAAATTAAAATACAAGGTAGCTATTACCAGAATCTACATAATTAGTAGGTATATCTGTAGACTTTGATTGGAACATGAATAAAAATGCAATTTTTTATGTTTTACGTTCATTTTTAATAAAGCCTAACAGAACATAGAGCGATCAAAAACATAGATAACTAGAGTAACCCAAATATGCAAGTCGAAACCCTAAAAATATGCGCATAAATATGCAAAAAATTTAGTCGAAATATGTAGGAAAATGTTGAAAATATGCAAATTAAGAAATACTTTAAAAATATAAATTTAATGTTTCTTTTACAAATAAACATATTATATAATGTACATACAAATTTCTAAATGCATTTAAGTATACATAGTAAAAGTAACAATATTTTATTTTAAATTTTCTACATACATGGCGATTGAACTAAATCTAAATAGGTACCTATGCATTTATTATAAATTATAAAAATCAGGTTGAAATTTAGTTGTAAAAACAATAAACCACTAAATGTTGCTCAAAATCAAAATTCTCAATTAAAAAATTTTGTCTTCTATCAGAATATAAAAATTTATAAATGGAGAAACTCCTTTCCACATCAACCAATGTAAGAGGCGCGCTTTTAAAATTGCTCACTATCACAGGATCCAAATCGATGGATTCGGTAAAATCTCCCTTTAAAATATGTATTTGCCACCCGAAATTAATTCCTATATACGTCACTGAAGTGATCCAAACTCGTCACCCCGGCCTACCTTTTTCAAAAATGACATGTAAAAAATATACCTTGGTAAGTAGCGTACCAACTTTCAAAAATTTTTTCTTAATGGATTAAATAATTCCTTGTCGGGGCCCCACATTTTCATGCGGCACCTGGCCCCGCAAAAGCTTGAGCCGGCCCTGTATGGGTGTAATATGTATCTATATATGCATAGGTATATCTATATATATTCTACATACATTATTCAGTTACTAATTTATACTGTAATCATTTTAAGTTTTTTCAACAAAAACTACGTGAAATAAAAACAAAGAAATCTGAAACCGTTCACTTTACCATAATTCTGTATATAACAATTCTTGTTCGGAATTTAATGTATATCATTTGCGTATAGGATGACGTTTGCGCTAAACCTCATAGTTTACTAGATATTCACGCAAAACTGTGAAAAATAAGAATTTCCTGCCCTTTTCACCCCCTCCCCCCGAAACCCGACGCTGGTGGTAGTGTAACTTTTTAGTACTAACTCTTAGGAGGGTATGGAATTATTTCGCGCTAGAAAGAACTTTTTTTTTGGATGTTTGGGTTTTGGCCCAATTTTACTGTACTATAATGGCAAATTAGATTCCTCCATTTGTGTTATTGTTTTAGAAAGAAAGCTATAATTTGCTTTTAGAAAGGAAAGTTGTTTCTTTATTTCCTTGTTTTTGAATAGTTGTTTAAGATCTGTAGGGGAAAACCAGACACCGACCCCTGTTCCCAAAAATGAATGAAACGCCTTCCTGACGAAGTGAATGACTGATCATCAAAATGTGCCTTGCAAATTCTTATAGGTTTATATGCCTCTTCAGGTGGGATATTCGCAAATTATGTTCTCCGATGAACCCTAAGGCTTTCTTCCATTGCTGGCACCTCCAAATTTTCACTGTTTTAATATTATATCTATATTATTCTATTATTCTTCAATTAATACCTAAGTTTTCAAATGTCACATAAAAAGTCTTAATTTTTGTAGGTAGGTACCTCAAACTCAGTCTTACCTTCCAGGGTCTTTAGGAAATGAAAAAAGGGCAATATAGTCTTTTGAACTGGTTTTACAGCCATCCGCACTGCAGGCATCACTACAACCGTTGATTGAATTCCATCAACGCTACAACACAGTCACGGTCGGTCGGTAATATTTTGAGCGGACCCGGTAGAATGCGAACGAACCGCCCTCAGCTACATTGTGTAAGTTTATTTTCTGATTAAATAAGATATCGATCGCCGTACTCCGATGAAGGCGGGCCGAGGGAGCGGGAGAGGGCAAGAGGGAAACGTTTGTTTACAAAAGGCCGAGTGCGCGGACTTATTAGTATATCTCTGGACCCTGGTGACGGTGTTTGATCTGACAGCCAAAAACATAACCTAAATGTCCAAAAGAAGATCTCCAGGGGCAGCTAGTTTATGTCAGGGGCGTATGGGTTGGATGGACATGATAAATATATTTAAAGAATCGTGGCTGCTTTCAAAGGTGACGGCGTCGGATCTGACAGCCGAAAACACGACCTAAAAGCCCAAAAGGAGATCTCCAGGGGTAGCTAATTTATCCCTGGGGCGTACGGGCTGGATGGACGTGATAAATATATTTAAAAAAATCGTGGCTGCTTTCAAAGGTGATGGCGTTTGATCTGGGGGACGAAAACACGTCCTAATTGCCCAAAAGAAAGTCTTCAGGGGTAGCTAGTTTGTGTCAGGGGCATACGGTCTCGACGGACACGATATATTTATAATATATAATAATTTATAATATATTTATCCCGTACGCCCCTGACATAAACTAGCTACCCCTGGAGACCTTTTTTTGGGCATCTAGCACGTGTTTTCGTCCCCCAGATCAAACCCCGTCACCTTCGATAGCAGCCACGATTTTTTTTTAAATATATTTATCGCGTCCGTCCAGCCTGTACGCCCCTGACATAAACTAGCTACCGCTGGAGAACTTCTGTTGTGCATTTAGGACGTGTTTTTGCCCCCCAGATCAAACGCCGTCACTTTTGAAAGCAACCACAATTTTTTTTTTAATATATTTATCGCGTCCGTCCAGCCCGTACTTCCCTGACATAAACTAACTACCCCTGGACATCTTCTTTTGGGCATTTAGGTTGTGTTTTCTTCTGTCAGATCAAGCGCCGTCACCTTCGAAAGCAGCCATGATTTTTTTAAAATATATTTATCGCGTCCGTCCAGCCCGTACGCCCCTGGCATAAACTAGCTACCGCTGAAGATCTTCTTTTGAGCATTTAGGACGTGTTTTCGTCACCCAGATCAAACGCCGTCACTTTTGAAAGCATCCACGATTTTTTTAAATATATTTATCGTGTCTGTCCAGCCCGTACGCCCCTGACATAAACTAGCTACCCCTGAAGATCTTTTGGGTATTTAGGATGTGTTTTCGTCCTCCAGATCAAACGCCGTAACTTTTGAAAGCAGCCACGATTGTTTTAAATATATTTATCGCGTCCGTCCTGCCCGTACGCCCCTGAGATAAACTAGCTACCCATGGAGATCTTCTTTTGGTCATCTAGGATGTGTTCGTCCGCCAGATCAAGCGCCGTCACCTTTGAAAGCAGACACAATTTTTTTTAATATACTTTCTACTCCTACTCGGCATGTACGCCACTAACATGAACTAAGTACCCCTGGAGATCTTCTTTTGGGCATCTAGGACGTGTTTTTGTAAACGCCGTCACCTTCGAAAGCAGGCACGATTTTTTTTGAAAATATATTTATCGCGTCCGTCTAGCCCGTACGCCTATGACATAATCGAGCTACCGTTGGATACTTTTTTTTGGGCATATAGGACGTGTTTTCTTTCCCCAGATCAAACACCTTCGACAGGGTTCGGAGCGACTGAAAACCGGGAAAAGTCAGGGAAATTTAAAATTACTCAAAAAGTCAGGGATAAGTCAGAGAAAAATAAATTTAAAGAAATATTAGGGAATTTTTTATTTTGTCTGGAATTTGTCATGCGAATAAATTGATATTTTAATTAATTAAAAATCAATTAAAATCAATTTTTTTCCAATTAAAAAAATACGATAAAGCCTATCTTGTGGTACATAGCAAATCGGGTCAGTCCAACCCAGTCTCTTCCCCCTCACGTTACGCCGTGCGCTAGGCACAAGGTCACGCTCGCGCATAACCTAAGAATTTCCAAAATCAAAAGAGTTTTGATTTGCGAATATTTACAATTTTTTCTTCATTTCTACATATTATATAGTCGGTCATCGCGTCAGTCAGCGTTTCAAAGTAAAAAGTGGTAAACAAATAAAATAATTATGGCTCCCAACAAAACAATATTTAACCCAGATTGGATAAATCCTTCAATTATAATAATTAGTATGCAAATATGTGATTATGTTCAAACTGACATACTCAACACACACATTTCAGACACATTTCAGAAAAATAACATTTGCAACAATGCCAACTAAAACAGAACACAAAATATCAGAGATTTTTCTCAGAACAAAACAAAAAAGACTTTATAGAATGCCTGAGTGCCCAAGACTGGTCTGAAGTCTTTAGTGTTGATGCCAAAGATGTTGATTGCCAATGCTTTATGGGTAATTAATTACCTGAGGGTCTTTAATTACTATTTCCCACATAAACTAACAAAAAAACAAGATATACAATATAAAATGCCAATAAATACTGACATAGATGAATGTAAAAAAAGACTAAACATCTAATAACTTTATCAAGACATGATGAACGGTATAATGGAATCTATATCATAACACCACAAAAAGAGAATACGATAATAAGTAAAAATTAATATGTCAGATAACATGTGGTCGGTGTGCAATCAGATATTAGGTAAACATAAAAAAGGAACAAGCATTGACTGAAGTATTAATAAGACTTCTCACGGCTCTAGCTTCATGTCCTGGAAAGAAGATGGCGCCTATGGTCAACAAAGTATTTTGCATTGTATTTTGTCTCCGAGAAGCGCATGGTGAGTCAGAGAACTGTCAAACATGACAGCCGTGAGTAGTCGTTATTAATACGTCAGTCAACAGAACACGTATTCATCTCAAGGGAAATATTGATGAAATACCAGATAAATATAATGAGTACATAATAAACGTAATTCCTGATCTAATGCAAAATGTAAAACCTTACCATTCAACACTAGTATCATAGAAAACAATAGATCTTTGCGCTTTCGTAATAGAACACCAGATGAAATATTTGAATATAGTAAAAAAAATCAAAAATAAACATAGTGGAATCGATGAAATTCTAACGAGCATTATGAAAATGTCAATAGGGTACATGACAATATTTTTAATTGCTCTAAAATTGTACTCGGTTTAGAGTAGATGCACCAACATAACACGTAATAAATGAAACAACGACTTTTAACCCTTATTTATTTATGATAATTAAAGACGAAGATGCACAATTTTGTTCGGGCTAAAATCTACAGTTTCGTCGTTCTATTGTCCAGAAAGCCAAACGTGGCAACTCTGTGCCTCTCAGGAGAAACGGAACTGCAACGTTGCCGGTGCCCGTTTGCAATAATCCGTGGAATAAACGCAAATTTTACTTTTCTATTCAAATGTCTCCAGCTTGCCTATGAATATCTATTACTTAATGTATTGCAACCTTTCAGCTTTAACTAATGCAAATGCACAAAAAAAAAATGTTGGCACATAAAGACTTTTACTACGAATATGTTCGGTATATGGACTCCTCTATAGGAAAATGATGTCTGTTTGTGCCGCACCCGCTGAAAACTATATCCTTTATCTCTTTCACGTAACACTTTGATTAAAATATCTGTATATGGAACATACAATAAATATTCAGGAAATATAATATGGAAAATTTCGCGTATGTGGCGACGGCACCCGCCCACCTAGGCATCTAACCATATACATTTATCCACACGTCATCTAACACATGTATGGTTTTCTGATCGGCAGTTGACATCCCGTCTTGCCAACTGTCATTCCGTATGTTGCTAAATCAAAACATTAGTAGATAATATCTGTGCGATTTATTATAGTTTGTTATTGATATTTATTATTATAATATATTGTTTGCGTGGTTATCGTGTTGTTAGTGGTTTAGTGAGGAGGTCCGTAGTGTAAGGTATCATGGACCCGGAAAGTGCAATCCGTAATTTGCCGAAATTGGATGCTTTTTTGGTAGCACAATTTTTTTCTAATAAACCGATTTTAGCGTCTGCCGAAATTCATGGGATAAAACTGCAAAGGTTTGTACCTATATGTTGTAGTAATAGTAAAGTGTTATGAGTTATTAATAAAGGGAGAACTTGGGGCTAGGGACCATCTTGAAGGTGAGTTTATAAAGGCGCCATTTTAGTGCTTAGAAATATTGAGCCAAAATTCCGTAGATACCTAGGCATAAACTTGCCAAAAATTTTTCAGAAAAACGCTACTGAATATTTACAAAAAAACACTTCTTGACTAAATGTGGTTTCACGGGATATCCTAAATCTGGGGGTTTGAGGTTAGAATTTTGAAATTTCAACTTTCCTTGCATCTTTCATCACAGATTAAGGTTATGACTCAGAACACTTCGACGGTATCGCCATGTTGCCAAATTGCCTGTATAAAACACTTGTGACGTCATAAGTGCTTTCCCGACAAATTTCAAAGACAGTCTAATAACTTGCTAATTAGGTAAGTAAATATATATTTTTTAAATAATCGTAGGGTCTTAGGCAAGTGTCCAGGAATTGTTTTAGCAAGTTTGTAAAATTTCGTCAAGTACCCTATTACGACAGTTCAAAATATCTTAATCAAATCAAATATGCTCTCTTAAACACTAACTCGGAGCTCACAGACTTTATAGAATTTGTCAAATGATTAAAAATCTTTTTGGAATAAAAAAATATTGATCTTCTGACTAGAGTGGAAGAAGGAACTGGGAGATCGATATCTAGCACCTGTCTTGTGATCCGACTGCAACACCTCGAAGCCACCAAGCACACTGTCTCCAAGATAAAGAGGCACGTGAGAGTCAAAATTTTGTGGGTCCTATCATATCATAAATAATTCTTTAAAATACGAAATATTCCCAAAGGAATTAAAAATAGCTTTAATTAAACCTATTTTCAAGAAAGGCGACCCAGAACTTATGAATAACTATAGACCAGTCAGTCCGTTGGTTTCTCAAAATTGTTTGAAATGACTGTAAACGATTAGTAGAGCTCATGAATGAATCAGGAATCTTTAGCAAATGTCAGCACGGCTTCCTAAAAAATAGATCTACCTGCACTGCAATTTTTCAGTTCATTCAATGGTTTTGAGACACTTGGAATTGGGTGACTTAACAATCGGGATGTTTTTGGATCTTTCCAAAGCATATGACAGCATAAACAGAGATCTATTGTTGATAAAATTGGAAAAGTATGGAATCAGGGGAAGGGAGCTAGAGTGGTTTGCTTATTTCAGATAGACAACAAATTCATTCCATTCCATGGAGGTGCTTTTTGCTAGTGTCGGTGACTGGTTTGCAAGAAATAAGCTTTTCTTAAATAGGGAAAAAAACAAACTGTTTGTTATTCAGGACAAAACAAAACAGACTACTAAAAACGGATAACATAAACATTGCAGATTCAGAATTAAGGCTTGCGAAAAGTACAAAATTTCTGGGCATTAATATCGACGAATTTCTTGATTATTAGTTTTCTGATAAAAAACTAAGTTCAGTCTGCTTTGGACTTAGAATCACGTCTAAATACATGGATAATAAGACAGTAAAATCACTATACTTCGCCTGTTTTGAATCGGTATTGAAATATGGAATAATGTTTTGGGGATGAGGATCGGACTTTAATAGGATATTTGTAATACAAAAAAATCTTTACTTAAGAATAATAAAGGGAATGAGACTGACCGACTCCTGTAGAAATATGTTTAAATCAGAAAAGTCATGACAGCCTATACAGTGTGGCCCATTTGGAATGGGGCCACCCCTGTAAAATTTTTATTTTTCATCCGATTTTAGCCGTTTTTTTTCTAAATTTAGGCCACAGAAAATTCTACTTTGGTGCAAATTTTCAAGGCCTAATACAAATTTTTTTCGAATAAAAAATGACGAAAATCATTTAGTGATTTTTTTTATTTAAAAACTGACTTCACAGCGTTAATCAGGACACCCTTTGACCCCCAAAATTCGAATAAAAAATATGCAGGGAGTTCCATTTTGACGGTTGTCAAAGTTGAGCAAAGTAGGAATTGTAAAGACATCTGGCAGTCAAGTGTGCCATAGAATCCCCTCAAAACAGTTGAATGCTCAACAGGACCACTCAAAGTGTTGGTGTGCAAAGATTCAATACAAAAATATACAGGGTATTTTTTCTGGGCCATCTCAAAATGCTGAATTTTTATGAAACTTTATACTGGTCATAAGTGCTCTGGAATTATTGAAAAAATATTAACAAACACAAAAATAATTTATTTCTTTACAAAATGCCAACCAACAAATAAAAAAACAATTTAAATTATCGGACCATACTCAATAAAGTCACTGTCTATGATGATACATTTTCTTTGTGTTTCCTGTTGTGGCACACTAGCCACCTTAATGCATATGGAATTACGGACTGGCAGGCTTTTGTATTTTTAGACTTAGTTCGTTTATAGTGACTGGGGTGGTATTGATATAGTATACTTTAAAGTTCAAAAAAATTCGGTATTTTCAGATGGCACAGAGAAAGACACTCTGTATATTTTTGAATTAGATCTTTGCGCACCGATACTTTGAGTGGTCCGGTTGACCATTCAAGTGTTTTGAGAGGATTCCATGGCACACTTGAATTGCCAGATGCCTTTAAAATTTCTATTTTGCTCAACTTTGACAACACGCAGAATGGAACTCCCTGTATATTTTTTATTCAAATTTGGTATTTGGGAGTTTTAGGGTGTCCTGATTAATGCTGTGATCCCAGATTTTAAATAAAAAAAAATCGCTAAATGATTTTTGTCATTTTTTACTCAAAAAAAAAAACTCGTAGTAGGCCTTGAAAATTGAGATTAAGACCTGAAATTTTGCACCAAAGTAAAGAATTTTTTGTGACTCATCTTTAGAAAAAAAAACGGCTAAAATCGGATGAAAAATAAAAATTTTACAGGACTGGCCCCATTCCAAATGGGCCACACTGTATATGAGTGCTTGATGTTCTGTTTTAAAAATAAGACCGTATTTGAGACAGGCGTAAAACACTAATATTACATAAGAGGAACTAAAATTAATTATCCCATACATCATCTGTGACAGAGAAAAGCCCTTATTACATGGGTCAGATTTTTCAATGCACTCCCAGAAACAACAAAAACAGCTAGTCTCCTAGGTCATTTAAAAAAAAACATATAAGACAATTATTAATAGGAAAAGAACCTTATGATATTAAGGATTTTGCAACTAGTAGCTAAAGTATCATAGCTCGTAAGTAGTTTAAATTACGTCATTTCATGTTATGCGGTATCTTTATACAGTGTGTCCCACTTAAGGACTGACCACCCCTGTAAAATTTTTATTTATAGCTCGATTTTCATAAACTTTATTTATTTTTATTTTTTTTATTTTTTCTTATATATATAAGATTTGTCGTTAAAGTACAAACCACAAGAAAATTACACAAATTAACCGGGGTTTTTGGCTAGTTTACAAACTATCCACAGTAGTTGGATAAAGTGTGAACTAATATTGCTAGTAATACTTACGTAATAACGAACTTGTTGGTTAGTATGTAAACTGACCTAAACTAACCAATTCCCTTTGGTTAATTTAATTTTCGATAGTAAAATAATTCTTTGTAAAAAATAAAGTTTATTTAGGTACAACATTACATTGTAATTACTACTTAAAAGTATATAAAAAAAACATAAAAATACTATTTATTTTGTGTGACAAAATATTGATAATAAAACTCAAAACATTGAAACCACCAAACAAACAAAAATATTATTATTTATTTGCACTGTTGTGGCACACGCTATTACACATATATCCGGACTCAAGACACAGTAAACAATAACAGCACTCACTTGCCATAAACATAACCTCACTTTTCTAACAAATTAACCACAGGGAATTGGTTAGTTTACATACTAACCAACGAGTTGGTTATTATGTATTACTAGTAATATTACGTTCACACTTTATCCAACTACTGTGGATAGTTTGTAAACTAGCCAAAAACCCCGGTTAATTTGTGTAATTTTCTTGTGGTTTGTACCTTAGCGACAAATCTTATATAGTTTGTAAACTAGCTGGCTATTTTAGTGAAAAGAAGATTTTCCATCAAGATAACCAGACATTTGGATAGTTTGTATACTATCCAGCTAGTCTATAAACTAGCCAAGTAAACACTTTAACCGTAACATACAGTGTGTCCCACTTAAGGACTGACCACCCCTGTAAAATTTTTATTTATGGCTCGATTTATATAAACTTTTTTTTTGTTGGATAGAGCTTCAAAAATGGCATTAAATGTATAATTCAGGTACCTCGTGCCTTAAATTCATGGCCCACTGAGACGGTGTTTTAGTGCTGAAATTTCGAAAAGTACTATTAGGGATTTTTTTAGAGGAAAATCAATGCCGGATTCTTATTCAGCGTTGTTCGAAACCCAAACGTACCAATTTGCATTACCATAGCTCTACAGAGTGTTTCAAAATTTTTAGTGTCCCACTTAATTAGTGACCACCCCTGTAAATTTTTTATTTTTAGCACGATTTCATAAACTTTTTTTTTGTTGGATAGAACTTCAATAATGGCTTTAAATGCATAATTCAGGTGCCTCTTGCGTTACATTCATGGCCCACTGAGATGAAGTTTTAGTGCTGAAATTTCGAGAAGTACTATTAGGGACTTTTTAGAGAAAAATTAATGCTAGATTGTTATTCAACGTTGTTGGAAACCCAAACGTACCAATTTGCATTAGAAAATGGAGGACTAATTGAAATGACTGAAATTTCAGTTTGTTATGTTGTGTTGTTTATTCATGTATTTGATGATATTAAATTAAATAAAAAATTTGTTCGCTAATAAATTTTTTAAAGAATATGAGTTCCTCATGAATATTTTAGTGACCAACTTACCAGAAATTAAGAAAAATTAATTACAAATTAGTACGTTTTTGTTTGGAACCTCTCACTGCATATAAGAATCCGGCCTTACTTTTCCTTTTAATTTTTTTGGAACACCCTGTGGAGCTATGGTAATGCAATTGGTACATTTGGGTTTCCAACAACTCTGAACAAGAAACCGGCATTAATTTTCCTCTAAAAAATCCCCAATAGTACTTCTCGAAATTTCAGCACTAAAACACCGTCTCAGTGGGCCATGAATTTAATGCACGAGGCACCTGAATTATGCATTTAATGCCATTTTTAAAGCTCTACCCAACAAAAAGTTTATGAAAATCAAGCTATAAATAAAAATTTTATGAGGGTCGTCAGTCCTTAAGTGTGGCAATAAAAATTTTGAAACTCCCTGTAGAGCTACGGCAAAGCAAATTGGTACGTTTGGGTTTCGAAAAATGCTGAATAAGAATCTGGCATTAATTTTCCTCTAAAAAATCCGTACTAGTACTTCTCGAAATTTCAGCACTAAAACACCGTCTCAGTGGGCCATGAATTTAACGCACGAGGCACCTGAATTATGCATTTAATGCAATTTTTAAGGCTCTACCCAACAAAAAAAAGTTTATGAAAATCGAGCTATAAATAAAAATTTTACGGGGTGGTCAGCCCAAGTGTGGCAATAAAAATTTTGAAACTCCCTGTAGAGCTACGGCAATGCAAATTGGTACGTTTGGGTTTCGAACAATGCTGAATAAGAGTCTGGCATTAATTTTCCTCTAAAAAAATCCCTAATAGTACTTCTCGAAATTTCAGCACTAAAACACCGTCTCAGTGGGCCATGACTTTAACGCACGAGGCAAATGAATTATGTATTTGATGCCATTTTTGAAGCTCTATCCAACAAAAAAAAGTTTATGAAAATCGAGCTATAAATAAAAATTTTACAGGGGTGGTCAGTCCTTAAATGGGACACACTGTATATACAGTTTGTACAGCGTAAGGTGAAAGACACGGTCTGAAGCGTGCAGGGGGGTGTGGGTTGGGTTTTACTCCTACTTCGTGCCGCACAGTTTGGAGGTGACGCCATAGGCTAGCCACGGGGGTAGCCAGGCAGAGATAACAGACAGTGAGCCGGACGCTGTCGCCAAATGTTTGGAAATCGTCTTTGTTACTCTTTATAAACAGATGTACTAATTTAAATGCGATGTCGTATAACTGACAACCTTGTCGTCAATAGCTATCGTAGGGATTCAAGGCAGCCAATGGTGCGCCTTATCCCCATTAGGCTGCATTCCAAGCATTCCTGTGGCGTGTCTAGTTAAATTGTATGAACTGTACAAGTACGTATGTATGTTGTGTATAGGGCACATCACTTGAAATGAAGATATTTATTATTATTATTAAAATATATTTGAGCCTTTAAAAAGTGACCTAGTTATGGTCCCATTTCGCACCATTCATTTATTAAAATAAAATACCTGAATTTTACGAAACTAAGATATATTTTCCAGTTATTGTAAAAGGTGTTCTTTGAAAGTGCTATGTGAAACATAGGTATCTGGTCCAGTCATCTACCACTCTTGAAGGAAATAGAACAAGTATTATTATTAGGATCATTTCACTAAAGTACTTGACTTACCCGTGTAGTAGTAGTTCCCCTCTCGACACTAGAATTCCTCTCCTCGCTGTCCTGGTATGCCACCCTAATATTATCAACTTCTGCCAACAAGATTCATATCTTGTAAGATTTTGTGCCCCTTTTCAAATTTTCTTGTTTCCTAAAACAAAAACAAAACATTAAGATCATAACCTTAAGAACCGAAATTCAATATTTTCAAATGTACTTAAACCAAGCATAATAAATACCTCAGTTTTTATTATTAAATATATAATAAAAATATTAATACTTATTTAAACAAAATGTTAACAAGCAGAACTGTCAATACTGTCAATTTCACAATGACATTAAAGGCAGATGTCAGGTCAGTCATATGCCACTTAAGTCATATGTGAGCAACTTTGTAATCAAAATTCCCTAGATTTGGAATTTACTGGAATTTCCTGTTCGTGTTAGACAGGTAGACAGGTTTTTTTCGCTTCTTATTCTTGAAGAGAACAGATCTTCAGAAATATTCAGATACAGAAAGTAAAGTCAAGCTTAGGTACTCTTTGAGGTGGTGGATTGTTTTCTACGCTTTCTTTCAAGTGTTCTTGGATTAAGCCTAGCTGATACAAATTTACTTAAGAAATGCTTTATCTTTTCACATAACCTGAAAAGCACATGTGGCCACACTACATCAAAGGTGAGATATGACTGCCTGTCCATGATTTAATAGATACAAATAACCATTATTGCATTTATGAGCTTTCTACAATATAGATTAACACAAGTAAATTGCTTACCTCCTTAAAAACATGTACAAATCTTAAGTTTGATATTTTCTCGTCTGATTGCTTTGAAACCCTTGTAGGTTTTTCTTTCGGTTGCTTGCCTAGTCTTAGAATCACCAGGTGTAGGTACGATTAAAGCAAGACTATATTCTGCACAAGGAGCCTTGAGGAGGCCAGCAACCAAGCTAAGTGTAGTTATAAGTTAGTTATCAGTTTCCGAAGTATTTTGCACGTCGGCTCATTAGAATTTACACTCGCTGCACGTGTGTGAGATTCCCACATCATCTACAGTGTTGGCTTTGCACATTTATTTACCTCACTAAAGTAGCTTTGACATCACGTACTTATCGCTTAGTCTATGTACTTTACTCTCGGTGTAGGCTATTTTCTTTATGCGCTTATGTATCTACTTTAGCATGTAGTTCTCCATTATATACTTACCTATATCTTATTACGGGTGACGTCACCAAGGGGACAGGCACTGCCAAGACCGGCTCAAGTGTAGAAAAATGCTGAAAAGGTTTGTCATTAAACTTTTGCATACCAGGCATTAAACTCCTTTATGTCCACCCTAAGAGAGCTTGCACACGATGCGGAGGCACGCGGAACCGCGTGATGCTAATTGTATTTTTTTTTAAATGGTATGCTTGCACACGGACGCAGCGCGCCAAAAAATGTTGAGGCAGGCGGCGGCCGCATGTATGGTGCGGATTTGCGGTCAGAATTTTCGAACTTCTCGTACCGAACGGCACCTGAACGCCTTGGCCGACCATCTTCCGTCTCTAACCAGCACCCGACAAGAAGTGAGAACATTGTACCTGAGCAATAGCCACTTAATCGGATAGATTAAGCAATATGGGGAAACAAGCTTTACATAGTCATGAAAGAAGTACCGGCCACAAAAAAAGCGTTGAAGTTATTAAAAAAATAAAAGACATTTCGTTAATGTTGAAGCCTTCCCAAGAGAGTGAGACAGTAGTTGACAAAAATAATGACTTTCATACTAGGGAGGAGACAGAAAAAAACAACAACATACCAAAGAAACAATAGAGTCTTGTAAAAAATATTTTTTTGACCAAGAAAAGGTTTTGGAAGCCGAAATATTTTACCTACTTACCACTAAAAAAAGCTGAAAAGATCATTAAAAAAGCTGAAAAATTGAATTTTGGAGTTAGGGAAAACCTGGAATAGTCGGAGAATTTTATCCAATCTGGAAACTCCAAACCCTGTTCGAAAGCAGCCACGATTTTTTTTTAATATATTTATTGCATTCGTCCAGCCCGTACGCCCCTGACATAAACTAGCTACCACTGGAGATTTTCTTTTGGGCATTTAGGACATGTTTTGAAAGCAGCCACGATTTTTTTAAATATATTTATCACGTCCATACAGCCCGTATGCCCCTGATATAAAGTAGCTACCCCTGGAGATCTTCTTTTGGGCACCTAGGACATGTTTTCATCCCCCAGATCAAACGCCGTCACCTTTGAAAGCAGCCTTGATTTTTTGTTTAAATTTATTTATCGCGTCCGTCCAACCTATACGGCCCAGGCATAAACTAGCCTGGAGATCTTCTTTTGGACATTCAGGACGTGTTTTCATCCACCAGGTCAAGCGCCGTCACCTTTGAAAGCAGCCACGATTTTTTAAATATACTTTTTGCTCCTATTCAGCACGTACGCCATTAACATGAACTAAGTAACCCCGTAGAACATCTTTTATACATTTAAGACATGTTTTTGGCCGCCCGATTAAAGGCCGCTTTTTAAAAATAATCAGTGTCCGAGTTGCGACTTTGCCAAATCAAAAGTGTGGCTGAGAAAAGTGTGGCTGTTTTCACAGCGATACCAAAAGATCATACTCGAACTCTCGGTATGAATTGAGCTATAGAGTGGTTTCCTAAACATTTTTTAGAGCAAAATGACCTTAACATATGTCCTAAAAGTTTTGGCACAACATTCAACAACTTTAAATAAAAGTAAAAATAATATCAAGTTGCCTTTTGGAAACAAAACATTGCTTACGTTGTTGACTTTGAGATGACAGTTAATTTTTGTCAAGTTGTGGTGTTACAATAAACGAGCTACAACAAACAATGTATATATAAGCTTGCGTATCAGTAATGGCAAATGGGTTCAAATGCGTTGTTCGCAACATTAAAAAGCGTATTGCCAAATGCATAATATTAGAAGGCGGTTATATTGAGACAACCCCTATAACTTAAGACTTAAGTATTTATTTGTTGATCCAAATTTTAAATAAATTTATTTTACATTTTTAGTAACATTGTTTCAAAAATCCAAGGCAAACTTGACCAGCATAAAATTCGAAAAAGTTGGAAATTTCTGACTGTAGAAAAAAACATCCTGCATATTTCTTGTAATTTTGTTCATCCTGTTAATTCTTGAACTATTTTGAAATCATTCCATGACACGCTTGACTCACTAGGGGCCTTTCAACTTTTTAACACAGTGCAGAACCGAACATCCTCTATATTTTTGTTTAAATTTGTTATATGGGGGTTATGGGTGTCTTCAATAATCCTATGGTGTCAGATTTTAAATAAAAAAAATCGCTAAATTCGTTAAAATTGCGGGTAAAAAAATCGTAGCCGTCCCTGGATTTGCATTTTCACAAAAGTAATTAACGGCAAAAGAAGCGTTTTTTGAAGACCTTTCAAACAAACAAAAAAGGTTTGTGAAAATATCACAAAATATTTTTTATTGATTTGTATACACTTAAAAGTAGACACACTGTACAGGGTGGGCCAAATTGGATACTTTTAAAGGGAAACTCCTATTTTTGACAGATTTAGACGAAAACTGATATCCGTGTCTGAGGCTCATTTTTTATGATAAACTTAATGGCGAAAACCGCAGAACGATATCTGTCACCGTTCTTGAGTTAGAGGGCGTTTTTCGAAAATGTTCGTTTTCGAAAAGTGGCCGTAACTTTTTTCGGGTTGAAAATTTTGGGTTTCTGTAAAAACATTCCTGAAGCACTTTTTTACGTAGAATCTAACGCTGCTACTACCTTTTTTTTTCAAGTCAATGGTTTAAGAGTTACTGATGAAAAAAAATTATTTATATGGAACACCCTGTATATTTTTGCATTTTTTAATAGAGCAAAAAATTACCGTTCCAAAAATATATAACACTTAATGACTTACTTAAGTAGTTATCAATTAATTACTAATAGCTTTTATGATTTCATGTGTTTAAATTGGAAGCGCACCCTTTCAACAAGTAGGCTTTGGACGGTGAGACAATGAAACAACCGTGGAAAAATGTTTACTGTTACCTGTCAAATTTTCAGTTAAGCTATTTAGGCAGTGTAAAGATTTTTCTTTTTTTTGTATAATTTATAAACTTTATAACATACCTACCTAGAATGAAATTTGAAAGTTATGAAAAATTTCCATTATGATTATACAATCCGGGGAAAATGCAGATGCAATGACCAATTTATACTACGAACGGTATCCAGAAAAAAGACATCCTTTCAATTCAAGGACATTTTTGCAAGATTGCAACACAATTTAATGAATAGTGGGCATTTTGAAAAGGATAGGCCGAAGCGATACTAGTTAAACAGAGATAGACATTTTCTCCGGATTGTATAAAACAGACTATCATATCACATTTTTCATAACTTTCAAACAGTAGGTATGTTATAAAGTTTATAAATTAAACAAAAATAGAAAAATCTTTACACTGCCTAAACAGCTTAACTGAAAATTTGGCAGGTAACAGTAAACATTTTTACACGGTTGTTTCATTGTCTCACGGTTCAAAGCCTACTAGTTGAAAGGGAGCGCTTCCAATTATACACATGAAATCAAAAAAGCTATTAGTAATTGATAACTACTGAAGTTAATCATTAATTGTTATATATTTTTAAAATGGTAATTTTTTGCTCTTTTAAAAAATGTAAAAATATACAGGGTGTTTCATTTAAAAAATAATTTTTTTCATTGGTAACTCTTAAACCATTAACTTGAAAAAATGTAGTAGCGGCATTGGATTCTACGTAAAAAAAGTGCTTTAGGAATGTTTTAACAGAAATACAAAATTTTCAACCCGAAAAAAGTTATGACCACTTTTCGAAAACGCACATTTTCGAAAAACGTCCTGTAACTCATGAACGGTGACAGATATCGATTTGCGGTTTTCGCCATTAAGTTTATCATAAAAAATGAGCCTCAGACACCGTCTATCTCCGTCCTAACAGGAGTTTCCCTTTAAAAGTGTCCAGTTTGGCCCACCCTGTACATACAGGGTGTCTACTTTTAAACATATACAAATCCTTAAAATCTTTAAATTGCCTGAACTTTTTTATTTGAAATGCCTTCACGGGCTTTAAAAATATGTGGACTTTATCGAATATTTAAGTCATATTTTATATTGTTATAACGGCATCAGTTAGCATAAAACCTGTTAATATCAAACGGAGAAGTGGGTAATTAGTAAAATTTTCCTTACAAAAAAAAAATTAATCACTTAGGAAACAAAAATGTACTCTTACTATTTTTTGCATGTGTTACAGTTTAATGGCAAATTTGATTTTTTTGTATAGTTTTAGGGTATTTCTAAAAAATTAACTACGAAATTTGCTCTATAAGTTATAACGACAGTTTCGGTACAGCTATCGAAACTGGTTATATGACTTGATTATTGACACCAGGGAATAAAACACACATTTAAAATTATTTACACATGTTGTTTATTAAAAAAACTTGAGAATTGTTTATAAAGAAATGACTGACTGAAATTTGTTAACAATAAAAAAATTTGAAATTTTTTACAATAAAAGTGTCAGACTACTATTTATTGAAATGAAACAACTGTAAGTTTTAAAATGAAATCGAAGTGAATTGCTGAGAGACGATTAAGGAAGTCCAAAACAACTTAGCACTCCACGAGATGTGTGAACGTTAAAATAAAACGCAAATGTCTAATCTTCTGTACATAAGATCCTAATAATGGAATGCTTTAACTACAGAAACACCTTACATGTAAGTCTGATTCATCCAGGAGATACCCACAGTACTCCACTGAGTATCGATGAAGTTTTCGAACCAGGTTCCGATCACGTCCCGACCAGCCTGCGACCAAGCACTGACAGTCCAACAGCCACTATATAGGCGTGCGATGGAGGTAGCTTAGTATCTCAGGGTTTCTTTGTCAAGTGTAGCGTGGATGCTTACACTTGTGGTCAGCAGATGACAAGGCTCGGACAGCTAGGTAACTCGGTGTACGTTCCAGGTGCAGTTGTGCATGAAAGAATAATTTGGGCAGATTAGACTGTGCTTCAACCTTAAATAACAGCTGCTGGGGAAAAAAAAACGTTCCTGTGTGTAAACACGTGTTTAAAGTCGCTCCTCCTTATAAGAAAGAATATTTGTGATTAAACAAACTATAAATTTACAGAAAGTGATCAAACCCATTAGTGTAGTGGGAGAACTTCCTAGCGTCTATTGTGTGATATAAATAACAAATTAACGCAATTTTACATACCACAGGCTACGCATAAGGTTCAAAATCGCAAATGATTCCTTATTTTTTGCTACAAGTGGGAAGCCTGTGTCACCAACAGTCAATATTACTTTACCTGAACCAGCAGTACAGAATATGCCCAGCGAACTGACTGAAGAATTGGAAAAGGAACTACAAGGAATTATTCTGGAAGCCAACGCAACCCAGACAAAACAATTAAGAGAAAGTTTGAACAAGATTATAGAGAAGATCGATGAAAAAATAACAAAATCAAGCGAAGAAATAGTGGATCTACAAACCCGGGTCAAGGTATTGGAAAGAAAGCAAATAATATCATTGGCGTAAGCGGGGACACATTGTTAGAGGAAACTATTGTTAAAATTAACGATGCGTTGGGGACAAAGATAATTGAGAATGATATAAACAATGTTTATCGGGTCACCAAAAATAGTAACTCACCAGTTATATTAGAATTTGTGTCCTTCCTAAAAAAGAAACAATTATTAAAGAATGCATAAAAATTGGAACAGGCATATCAATCGGGAATGATCTTTCAACTGAAGACCCCCATTGTGAATATAAGGTTTTAACTAAACATCTCAAGGAAGCAAAAGAAGAACATCCTAACGCAAAAATTCGAGCGTTCAAGTTGATAGTTGATAAAATGAACTTTTGCAGTTAGAAAAGAAGAACAGTCAGTTAAATGAGGAAGGAAGTGAAGAAGAATTAAGAGAAAATGGTGTTGAAGAGGAAAATTTGGACACTACCAAAGAAACGAGCTCAATAACCAAGAACCCTCCAAGAAACAACAATGAGAAAACAAAGAGAATCTCCTACACCCTGATAGACGAAACTATTTAGTCAACCAGAGGTGGAAGAGCCCTCCGTAGCAAACAATTAAAATAGTCTCTTCGATTCTTGTTTTGTTATTATCAAACAGTCTTCATGATATTGTATATTATATTTTAAGGTAAGGAAAGTATGGATAGATATTTGCGGGACTTCAAAGAAGATAAAATTGAAACGATTATAAAACATAAATTCATGTAAAAAAAATCTTATTCGTAATTCGAGTGGTCTATCATTTTTTCATTGTAATATTAGAAGCGTAAATAAAAATATTAATGAACTAAAAGTACTCTTGGAAGGTTTAGGTAATAAATTCCAAGTCATTGTGTTAACAGAAACTTTTGTTGTAAGGGATATAAATTTATTTAATTTACCAGGATATAAAATATTTTATAATTTTGGTAATATCAACGAACATGATGGAACAATTATATATTTGAGTGATGTTATACAAGACTATTCATGTGATATAATCCATATAACCATATACATTTCAGAGATTGATATCAATGTTTATTTAGGTGACATAAATATTGATTTATTTAAAGAACAGGATTACGTTGAAGAATATAAAAACATTATGAGGGAATGGGGGTTCGTATCTGCCATGAACCAAATAACTAGGAGTGCATCTGGAAGTTGCTTGGATCACTTGTTTGTCAGGATGAAGCGCAATTGTTTTCATATTTCTCCAATTCTTCTACAGGTTGATTTGACAGACCACTCTCCGATCATCCTAAATGTACAGAATTTTCCTGAAACAAAATGCAAGAAGAATAATACGGACAAAGAAAAAAGGTACATAAATTACAATAAGCTAGAAAAATCCATAAAAGATGAAACGTGGGACTTTATCCTAAATGAAAAAAAAGTAAATATTGCAGTTAATTCCTTCGTTTATTATCTTAAAAACAAAATAAATGAGAATTCTTATGTAAAAAAAAATTCAAGAAAAGAACAAATAACAAATCCCTGGATAACACCAGGGTTACTTAGAGTAACAAATAATAAATATTACTTATATAAAGCCATGAAAGAAAACCCGACAAACCGTTTATTATTGTCTAATTATAAAACATATCGAAACAAATTAAATAACATACTGAATAATGCCTATTTAAGTTATCAAAGGTCTTTAATTGACAAAAATATAGACTCACCATCTAAACTTTGGAAAAATGTAAAAAAAATCTTGAATACCGAAAAAAGGGAAGACATATTGAAACTTCAGGTGGAGGGAAAAATTATAAATGATCCAAAAGATATCTCTGAGCATTTTAATAAGTATTTTGTGAATGTCGGGAAATGTATGGCCAGTAAAATTAAAACTAATGAAAACGATACAAAATTAATAGAGTAATACATCCCAATTCATTTGTATTTAGAACTGTTGAAGAAAAAGAAATTAAGAATATAATAAAATCACTGAAATGAATACATGAAGTGAATACATAACAAAACCACTAACCTTTATGGTTAATCTATCGTTCCAGACTGGCATCTTCCCCGATAGTTTAAAATCTGCAGTTATAAAACCCTTACATAAGAATGGCTCTAAGCTTTGTATGTCTAATTACAGACCTATTTCTCTCTTAAGTATCATATCAAAAATATTTGAAAAAGCGCTAAAAAGTCAGTTACTTGGATTCTTGGATAAATACAATATTATCTCAAGTGATCAATATGGTTTCAGAGAGGGAATGTCTATGGCGGATGCCTTGACCAGATTAACATCAAAGATATAAAGAATGTTAGACAGGAATGAACAAATTTTATGTCTTGCAATTGATAAAAACATATCTTTTGAGTCGAACCCAACAGGTGAATGTTGGTGGTGTCTTTAGTTCGGCGGAGGTTGTGCATTGCGAAGTACCCCAAGGTACTGTATTGGGGCCCATTTTCTTCAATATATATATATATTAACAATCTGTTTAAAATAACAACAGCAGGGGATATGCTTTGCTTTGCTGACGATGCCTCTGTCATTTACACAGATAAAACATGGTGCGAGTTAAAGAAAAAAAATAGAATGTGACTTCTCTCAAATTGTAGGATGGTTCAATAAGCACTTACTTTCGGTAAACTTTGAAAAAACCAAATTTGTGCCATTTGGCTGCTATTCAGACTCACTACCTAATTTCACTTCTCTAGAACTAACTGTTAATTCACAAAAAATAAATATAAACTCAACACAAAAAAACAAAATATTTAAGTATAATAATAGATTCGAACCTCAGATGGAATGAACATGCCAATATCTCACAATAAAAATAAGGACATTGATATCAAAATTTAAGTACTTACAAAAACTTTTTGATTTTTCTTATTTAAAAATTTTGTACAATGCACTAGTTCAGCCCCATCTGACCTATGGCATACTTGTTTGGGGAGGTGTACTAAAAAGTCATATGCAAAAGTTGGAAAATGCTCACAAATGGTTACTTAGGATTATTCTTGCTAAAAGCTTAAACTATCCATCGGATATGCTCTATAAAACAACCGGTTTGTTTGATCTCCAACAACTCTATTTTAAGAGTATTGTGTTGAGGCAATTTAAAAAGAAAGATACTATGGAAATAATTGCTCACCATTACTCAACGAGACAGAAAAATACCACTGGAGCTCTACCAATAGTACACACATCTCTGTACCAGCGATGAGTAGTGGGTTATGGATGGTCCTGGCCTGATCCGTGACCTAGATAACTCATTGGCCCCCCACTCCTCAAGCCACGCCTCCTTCAGTTGTTTATTGGTCCCCCACCCCCGAAACCACATCTCCCTAATCTTTTCATTGCTTTCCCCCATTTCTTAAACCACGCCCTCATCCGTGACCTACAAATTCTATTGATCCCCCACTATTTAAGCCACGCCCTCCCCCACCTCTCAAACCACATACTTTCTCATAACCTTGATACACGATTGATCCCCCATTTTTTAAACCACACCCTCTTCCTTAACCTATAAATCTGATTGATTCCCATTCCACTTGCTATGCATTAAATTAAAATCCCCACTTTTCAATTGCCAGATATAAACTCTCAATTTTCTGGTTATAAAACATAATTCAGTTGGTTCAGTTTATACTGCAAGATGTGGATGGCATACAGAACATATCCCGAAGCGCGAGATCTTGAAACGTTTGCGACAAATATATGCAGATTTGGAATTTGAAGCCGACCACGAAGGAATATATGGAATGGGAAAAATTTTATCGGAAGAAGAGTGTGCGCACCCGAGCAAAAAGGTATTCAGACGCTGTTGATGTTTGTGATAAATTTCTAGAAGATAAAGATCTGAAGAATTTTGCAACTGGACTGAAGGTGTTTGATTTGGATTCAAACTTGAAGCAAATTAGAGATTTCATCAATATGCAGGACCTCCTCGGTGTTTTGGACATCAATACATTGGTTTATATATTCTCGAAAAACACAACTGAAAGTGATTGTTCTGAGAGTGAAGACCACGAAGAAGAAATATGCGATTGTTTAGATTGTAACCCTACAAATGAATAAATAAAGAAAACAAAAATATATAAAAAAATGTTTTATTTCAAAAAACTAGAAGATACAGAATAAATATACAAACAAAAGTATGTCAACTGGTTTTGGTTTATCCAAGAATTATTACTACTATCCATACTTAACCATTTAACATATACTTTATTACCTTTTTTCTAAGAACTTTTTCAGTTAAATATACATCTGGATATTTGACTTTTTAAAGTTCTTCACCGTAAAATGCACCTTGTATTTTATTTCCCTTTTCATCTTCTGACATATACAGGGTGAGTCTGAAATAACTGGCATCCTTTTTTTGGGTAATAGTCATTGGGTCATTCTGAACCACTTTTCTTAATAATTTTTTTTCTTAGCGCCGAGATTTTTCTATAATTCATCCCCTCAAAATCCCCCCTCTATAAAAACACGGCACTGGCGCCCTGCCAACAACTGAGTAGAAAATGGTAAATCATCAACTAGTATAGTATTTTGAGCCCGAGTTTACACTATTCGTCAGTGCCGTGTCTTCATAGAGGGGGTATTTTAGGTGGGTAAATTAGAGAAAAATTTCGGCGATAGGAAAAAAATTATTAAGAAAAGTTGTTCAGAATGACCATCTCTCTTACCCAAAAAAAGGATGCCAGTTATTTCAGACTCACCCTGTATGTTGGTGGGTTAGTGGGGTTTATTTTTCTAATTTTAAATATCTCATTTGACCAATTGGGAGTGTAACCTTTTGCAAAAACCTCTCTATTTTTGCTGATACGAACATGGTTACCGCTAGTAAATTTAACGTTTTTAAGATTAAATACTTTTGGAAAGGTGTACGTTGTTTTTAATATGCTTTTTTCATTGGTTTCATTTATGTCTATTGGTTTCTATCTTATGGTTTTATGTTTAGTATTATTGTATTTATCAACAATATCTTGTAATAAAGATATATAAAGTACGGCTAACTCTCTACAACACTTGCTTTCAAGTTTGAAAAAGAACTGTAGTGGTTAATATTATAATCTTAATAAATTTTTTTTATAAAATTCTTTTCCCAAGTCTGTCTGGAGATTGTTGGGAGGTATTTTTACTTTAATATGTTTTTCATAGCACTAGTAACATCTTTTGCGTTTTTTGTCTTAACGGACAGTGCCCAGACGAATTTAGAAAACAAATTAATTACAACCAAGATATAGTGGTACCCTTTATTAAATCGGGCATAAGGGAGCATTTCAACTAAATCAGCTTGCCAAAGATCGTCGAGACTTTTAACAATTACTCTCCGTCTTCGATAATTTTTCCTCGCAGGCTTATGAAGTTCATCAACGACTTGTCTTTTTGCATCTGTAATTATTTTACTCATAATTTAATCTCCTTGTTCTACAGGACACTTCACCAATAATTAACCGTAAAAGTAATTTAAAGTTCCAGTCTTGGCTTTCTTAAATGCAATTTTATCATTTTTCATTAAACGGATACCAATGGGAGTTGGGATTTCAACATCATTTATTAACAAAACAACAGAAGGAGGGAACTCGGCATGCACAATTTCACATTCAGTTAGGGGACATGAATAAGTCTCTTGCAGCAAATGATATTTTCCAGAAGTTTTATTTAGTTTTCCAATAAATGGGAATACTAAATTATAATAAAGCTTTACGTCCTTGATTTCTACTATATTGTATAGTTTATTGTCTTGAGCTGATAAAGACTGATTAGTCTTTTTAAATATATGTGGTCCAAATTTATCGATAGTCATTATGTCGTATTCCTTGACAATTATGTATATTTATATACTACTGAATAATTTTTGCTACCCGCAGTTCCTCGACGATAGACATAATTTCGTTGTGGTGACCAGTATGACCTGCGATTTGAGATGCCAGAAGTAATTTTAGTCTTTCAACAATTTCATTGGGATCATTATAATATACGTAATCTAACTTTTTGTTAGACAGACTCATGATGCCTCCTTTCTTTGATCGTGTAACCGAACTTGTAGTTGGTCGCGGCAGCTGTGAACCGAGCTGTGAACTAACCGACATTGATCTTTCTCTGAGCACAGATGGTTCTACTAATGTTCGTAATACTTCATTTTTTAAAATATTCTTCATGGTCGCACAATTGTTATATATTTGGAATTCAAAGAGCCCTGTACTTGTTCGACAGGATCATTGTTTCGTCTATACAGTGTGACCCATTTGTTTTGGGGTCAGTCTGTAAAAAGTGTATCAATCGTGCGATTTGGCTGATTTTTTTTTTAAATTGTAGAGCTCGATGAACTGCACATTTTGAACAAAAATTGCCTGGTTCGCATAAAATCCAAAGCCTACTATGACCGTTTTTATGAGCAAAATTTTAAGAAACCATATTAGCGTTTTTTTTTGAAAAAATCTGTGTGCGCCAATGGATTGAGCACCCCTCGAAATGGGTATGTACAAAATTTCATCAAAATATTTCAAGTAATAACGATTTTGTAGAAAAATTAAAAATGCAGCCAAGGTACGTCTTTATTTTCAAAAATTCAAAGTTGGCCATGGAAAATAATTGAATTGTTTACTTTTATCAAGTGTCAAACTGTCTAAATTGAGTTCAGAATTTGTTTGTGCTCAATACAATTAATTATCATAATTATGGAATATTTAAGCATAAGAGACAAAATAGAAATTGTTCGACTCGTGGGCGACAACGAGCGCTCGGCAGCAGAAGCTGCGGCCGAATTTAACAATAGACACCCAGGTAGATCAGTGAGTCGAAGTACTGTACAACGTATAAACAATATTTTTGATGAAACTGGATCGATTTCTAAAAATTTATTAAAAACTAGGCAAAATGGACGCCGTGGACTTGTTGAAAATAACAATCAAATTCTGCAATACTTTAGTGACAATTCTCGAAATAGTGTTCGAACGGCTAGTTTAGACCTTCATATACCCAGAGAGAGTATAAGGAGATGTTTGAGACAAAACAAAATAAAACCGTTTAAGCCAAAATTTTTGCACACCCTGGAACCAGGAGATGAGGAGAGAAAATTAGAATTTTGCTATTGGCTGCAAGGTGAATATCTCCATAATGGCAACTTTTTAAATGAAATTTTATTCACCGACGAAGCCACGTTTACTACAAATGGTGTAGTATCAAGTCAAAACTGCCGTCACTGGTCAGCTGAAAATCCAGAGTTTATAATAAATGCAAGGAGACAATATTCACAAAAAATTAACGTTTGGTGTGGAATACTACGCGACAGAATAATTGGCCCATTTTTCTTTGAAGGGAATTTGAATGCGGCTGGCTTCTTGAATTTTCTAGAAATTGAATTTAGAAATGCTTTAGATGAGTTACCATTAAGATACTGTTTAAATTTAAAGTTACAGTTAGATGGCAGTCCTATTCATAATGCTCGTTTAATCAGAAACTGGCTAGATAATAATTTTGAAAACTGTTGGATAGGGCGAAATAGTCCTTTCTGTGAGTGGCCACCGAGATCTCCGGACTTAACTCCTTTAGATTTTTTTCTTTGGGGTACACTTAAGCAAAATGTTTATAAGTCAAGACCCCATAATTTACAAGAACTGCAAGCTAGGATAAACCGTAGTTGTGAGGAAATTACTCCACAGCAAATACGAAATGTAATTTTGAATGTACGCAAGAGGAACGACAAATGCATTGTAGAAAATGGAGGCTTGGTAGAAGTTACAAAAATTTTATAATTTTAATTGTTTTTATGTTTTGTGTTTATAAGCATAAGGTTGTATTATTACAATTCAATTATTTTCCATGGCCAACTTTGAATTTTTGAAAATAAAGACGTACCTTGGCTGCATTTTTAATTTTTCTACAAAATCTTGCTTGCTTGCTGAGGTCTGCCAATCCTCTTCCTCCTTGTTGACGTGGCAGGGTTGTTCTTTCTACAGCGCTACGGGGATGATGCTTATGAGCTTTTGTCAGTAGTGTCCTAACTTTTCGTTGCAAGTTGTTGATGTCCGTGTTGGTCCAATTCACTATTCCGAACGAATAGCTGAGTACAGAGCACGCATATGTGTTCAGGGCCTTAAACAAATTCCTGCTGTTAACAAATGCATTGTAGAAAATGGAGGCTTGGTAGAAGTTACAAAAATTTTATAATTTTAATTGTTTTTATGTTTTGTGTTTATAAGCATAAGGTTGTATTATTACAATTCAATTATTTTCCATGGCCAACTTTGAATTTTTGAAAATAAAGACGTACCTTGGCTGCATTTTTAATTTTTCTACAAAATCGTTATTACTTGAAATATTTTGATGAAATTTTGTACATACCCATTTCGAGGGGTGCTCAATCCATTGGCGCACACAGATTTTTTCAAAAAAAAAACGCTAATATGGTTTCTTAAAATTTTGCTCATAAAAACGGTCATAGTAGGCTTTGGATTTTATGCGAACCAGGCAATTTTTGTTCAAAATGTGCAGTTCATCGAGCTCTACAATTTAAAAAAAAAATCAGCCAAATCTTTTATATATATATATATTAAAATACCATGAAAAATTATTTTTGCCTTTTTGAGTACAAAGTTAAATGAGATGTTGAAATAATTACATAATTTATTAACTAAATAAGTACAATAAAAATAAAAAAATATATATTTTTTAATTATGATGTGACAAATTTCGCCATTTGGATGCGTTCCCTCTCACGAAACGCCTTTTTGCACTTTTGCTCTTTGTCGTAGGAAATCTTATGATTTTTTTGTTATCGAGTTGTGGCACGTACATTTCTTCTCCGTCCTGGCCCCACGCAATCCAATACTCCTGATCTTGTGTTTTCCTATTCTCCATTTCTAATGTTTTTTTGTTCTTGTATTCATCATACATCCACAACCTTGTCTCTTCTTCAATTGCTTGTTGCAATGCAAAATTCATGTTGACTAAATAATATCCGTGTAAATTAGTACCTTTATAAAGCTAATTCCCCTCTTGAATGAAATTGAGATCAAGGAGAAAATTTGAGATTGTAAAAATGGGGGATCGCTGAAAATGTCTGGATGTGCCTTACGGAGTGGGGGACCAATATAATTTCTAGTTATGCAAAAGGACTTGGTTTGAAACGTGGGGGAGGGCGTGGCTTAAAAAATGGGGGATCGATCATGTATCAAGGTTATGAGAAAGTATGTGGTTTGAGACGTGGGGGAGGGCGTGGCTTAAAAAGTGGGGGCTCGATGGAATTTGTAGGTCACGGATGAGAGCGTGGTTTAAGAAATGGGGGAAACCAATGAAAAGATTAGGTAGATGTGGTTTCGGGGGTGGGGGACCAATAAACATCTGAAGGAGGCGTGGCTTGAGGAGTGGGGGGCTAATGAGTTATCTAGGTCACGGATCAGGCCAGGACCATCCATAACCCACTACTACTGCGATGCTTTCTTTATATAGGGCCAAAAATCCATTCAGAACTGCCGCAACATTTCAAATTTTTACAATCATTTGGTCTGCTGAAATCAAAATTAAAAAAATGGCTATTAGACACAGAGAGATTAAAAATTCATAATATTATTGACTTTAAAAATATCTATCAAGATAGAATACAATAAATTAATAAAATAAGATTCCTGATCCTGATGCTCACACGGATTGGCTCAATGTTGACGAAACCTATATTTCGACCTACTTACCCGGCTAGTACTAATTTCACCAAATAATAATCAAAACCAACTCGATTGTTTCCCATCACACAAAATAGACACCTACTTAAAAGTAAATTAAGTTAATACTATAGTAACCCACGTACTAAGGTTTCCTTTCTGTGGGATATTCTGTATTTATTTATTTATTTATTTGACTACATTGGTTATACAACTTTATTATTATGTATATTATACTGTTATGTACTATCATTAGTAAATAAATTATTATTATCTCGACTTAGCCAAAAGGCATTCGCACTCCCTCTACGGGGAACATTCACTCAGATCCCGGGCATCCCAGATACCAAAAGGATCTGGCTCGGACGAGACCCTTGCTATGTTATCGGGCCTTAGGTGACATTGATGTTGTTGGACGATCCTGCATTCCCCATGAATTTTCTGACGGTTCGGGCTGTCGCAAGTAGTACCGCTTTCGGCATGGACCTGTAAAGACTATCAGTTAGATTCAGCTCCTTGATGTTTCTCAGCAAACTTTTTGGTATAACACCAGTTGTTGACATGATGATTGGAATCGTCTGGACGTTCTCCATTTCCCATTGCCTTCTAATTCGTTCTTCTAAGTCCCTGTACTTCGCGATCTTCTCGACTTGCTTCACACGCAGGTTGTTGTTGTTCGGGATGGCCACATCAATTAGAGTTGTCTTCCTAGAAATTTTATCAACTATTATAAGGTCCGGTCTGTTATGGGCAACTCGTTGATCAGTCAGAACTGTACGATCCCAGTAGATCTTGTAGTTGCTGTTCTCAAGAACAGGCTCAGGTGTGTAGTTGTAATATGGGACCCTCTCTGTCTGCACAAGCAGCAGCTTTTCCGCCAGTTCCTGGTGCAAGATCTTGGCAACCGAATCGTGTCGTTCCTTATATTCCGTTGATGCAAACATCTGACATCCTCCTGTTATGTGCTGGATTGTTTCTGAAGTTGGGCACCCGTATCTGCATCTGTCATCCACTACCGATGCATCTCCTACAATGAATTTTAGGTAGTTGCGAGTTGGTATAACCTGATCTTGTATGGCCAGTAAGAAGCCTTCTGTCTCGGGGAACATTCGTCCCGAGGTCAGCCAATAGTACGACGCTAATTTGTCGACATGTTCCTGGTTAACCTCATTAGGATGCCTCCCGTGCAGCGGCTTCTCTAACCACCTCTGTAGTTTATCGTTGTCAGTTCGGTGGTGATTGTGATGCTCGTGTTCCGTCAGACGTAGCGGTGTTGAGACGTCTGCTCCGCATATAGCTTTATGTAGTGTGGAGCTGTTTGCCTGTCTGTAGAAATAATTACGCAGATTTAGTATTTGTTGGTCCAATTGCTTGCTGAGGTCTGCCAATCCTCTTCCTCCTTGTTGACGTGGCAGGGTTGTTCTTTCTACAGCGCTACGGGGATGATGCTTATGAGCTTTTGTCAGTAGTGTCCTAACTTTTCGTTGCAAGTTGTTGATGTCCGTGTTGGTCCAATTCACTATTCCGAACGAATAGCTGAGTACAGAGCACGCATATGTGTTCAGGGCCTTAAACAAATTCCTGCTGTTAAGATCAGTTCGCACTACTTGTCTTACTCTCTTGATGAATTCATTCGTTAAATCAGTCTTCATTGTTCGATGGTCTATCCTTTGAGCTTGTTTCATCCCGAGGTACTTGTATGTATCTCCCATGCTCATTGCTTCGATCTCCTGGCCGTCCTGCATCTCGTGTGCGCTTTGTTCGAGCTTTCCCCGGATGATATTAAGGGTGCGGCACTTGTCCAGTCCAAACAGCATTCCGATGTCCCTGGAGAACTCCTCTACAATTTTAAGCATTTGCGTTAGTTGGTTTTTGGTTGCGGCGATCAGTTTTAAATCATCCATATATAATAGGTGATTCAACTTGATCGCTTCTGCGTTGTTGCTTTTGATAGCGAAGCCATATTTTGTAGAGTTCAACCGATGTGATAGAGGGTTCATCGCCATGCAGAACCACAGTGGACTGAGTGAATCTCCTTGGAAAATCCCTCTTCGGATGTTGATTGTGTCGGTCTCGATGTTACTGTTTGCGGTTCTGAGTTGTATCTTAGTGCGCCAGGTTGTCATAACGTGTTCTAAAAAGGAAACTGTATGATGATCTATTTTATACAGCTTTAAGATACCTGTGAGCCAGTCGTGAGGTACGGAATCAAATGCTTTTTTGTAGTCCACATAAGCCATGTGGAGGTTTCGTTGCTTGGAATGAGCCTGGTTGCAGATGACAGAGTCGATGATGAGTTGCTCTTTGCATCCCATTGCGCCCTTCGAGCAGCCCTTTTGCTGCATTGCAATGATGTTGTTCCGCTCGCAGTGAGCATATATTCGCTGCGTAAGGCAAGAGGTGATTATCTTGTACAGCAGAGGCAAGCAGGTTATTGGGCGGTACTTGGCAGGGTTATCCGTATTCCGCTGGTCTTTTGGTAACAGGTAGGTTGCACCCTGTGTAAGAAACAATGGCATTTTCAGAGGATCGAGCAAGACTTCATTAATTAAGGTAGTTATTTGTTCATGCGTGCACCACAACTTCTTAATCCAATAATTTTGGAGATGATCTGGACCTGGTGCCTTCCAGTTGTGGGAATTCTTGATGACATCGGAGACCTCAGCGGTTGTGAATTGCTCGTGTTGCATCTGGCTATAGTTCCGGCCCATCTCGCGTTCTTCGCTGATCCAGCTTGCACTGACATTGTATGGACCTGGGGTGGCAAGTTGATTTCTCCAGAAACCGTCGACCTGTTCTCTGCTAGGATAACTCGCATTTGTGGCATCGGCGCTAGAATTAAAAGCACGGTAGAAACCCTTTTCTGATCGTTCAAAGAGTTTGTTGTCTCGTTTCCTGTTGTTACTAGCCTTGTATCTCCTCAGACGCCCTGCGAAAACAGAAAGTTTTTGTTTTAATGTGTCAAGACATTGTTGAGCAGTGATGTTCGCGGGGTCATGCCGAGAATGCATTTGGGTGTGGCTCATTATTGCCTGCACCGCCCTCTGGATCTTTCTAGTTCTAACTCCTCTGATATATTCCGTCACTTGTCCTATGTCTTTACGGAGACTCTCGATCTTCCGATTTAGTCGCATTTCCCATTGAGCCATTCGTGGTTCTGGTCTTGCACGATTCAACTCTTGGGCTGTTCGGATCTTGGCACCCATTACAGTGGTGACTGCCGTTGCGGCACAGTAGATTAACATGTGCATACGTTCTAATGTTGGTGTCACTGAAACATAGTTTGGTAAAATTCTTGTGTTCATAAGATCGAGCACGATCGCAAGTTTCCTGGAAGAATTTAATCTTGGTGGCGGTGGCCTGCTCAGTGGGTCTGTGCCTTCGTATCGCAATACTGCCTGTCTCATATGTGCGTTTAAGCCTTCAAAATGTTCTTCGTTAACCGATTCCAGACTCTCGGTTGTTGGTTCTACCGTTTCGGCTTCTAGTTGTTGTCCAGGCTCTTGAAGTTCCCCATTGTTCTTGTTGTCATCTATGTCTATGTGTTCGCCGTGGATCTCTAGCTCAACTTCCCGTTTGATAGCGTTAAGTCGCGTTTCTGGAATTCGGTTATTTCTTAGAATAGTTCGATACTGATCTGACACTCTTTGTTCAGACACTTGCATGTGTGGAAACTCCCTGTAGAACTCGGCATGCAGTTGTTGTCGGTAGCCGATAATCTCTTGTCCTAAGTTTGTCACCCTGTAAAAAATACGCATAATCGATTCATTCATGGACACAGTCCATTTCATGCGTCGTCGTTGTAATCCCGCCTCTGTGAACGGTGGCTGAAGTTCCCACGCAGCACCTTCGGTGGGTGGAACCCTAGTTCTGGTTTGGCTCCCATGTTGTAGATGTTCGTGTTGTTGTTGGGCTGTAGCTGTTTGTGCAACAGGGGCCCGCCTCATCAGCGCCCTGTCACCGACGTCTCGCTCGCTGTCATGTCCAGCGCCGGCTCCAGACATGCCCTGGCGATCCCCAGATTATTATTATTATTATTATATCGACTTAGCCAAAAGGCATTCGCACTCCCTCTACGGGGAACATTCACTCAGATCCCGGGCATCCCGGATACCAAAAGGATCTGGCTCGGACGAGACCCTTGCCATGTTATCGGGCCCTAGGTGACATTGATGTTCTTGGACGATCCTGCATTCCCCATGAATTTCCTGACGGTTCGGGCTGTCGCAAGTAGTACCGCTTTCTGCATGGACCTGTAAAGACTATCAGTTAGATTCAGCTCCTTGATGTTTCTCAGCAAACTTTTTGGTATAACACCAGTTGTTGACATGATGATTGGAATCGTCTGGACGTTCTCCATTTCCCATTGCCTTCTAATTCGTTCTTCTAAGTCTCTGTACTTCGCGATCTTCTCGACTTGCTTCACACGCAGGTTGTTGTTGTTCGGGATGGCCACATCAATCAGAGTTGTCTTCCTAGAAATTTTATCAACTATTATAAGGTCCGGTCTGTTATGGGCAACTCGTTGATCAGTCAGAACTGTACGATCCCAGTACATCTTGTAGTTGCTGTTCTCAAGAACAGGCTCAGGTGTGTAGTTGTAATATGGGACCCTTTCTGTCTGCACAAGCAGCAGCTTTTCCGCCAGTTCCCGGTGCAAGATCTTGGCAACCGAATCGTGTCGTTCCTTATATTCCGTTGATGCGAACATCTGACATCCTCCTGTTATGTGCTGGATTGTTTCTGAAGTTGGGCACCCGTATCTGCATCTGTCATCCACTACCGATGCATCTCCTACAATGAATTTTAGGTAGTTGCGAGTTGGTATAACCTGATCTTGTATGGCCAGTAGGAAGCCTTCCGTCTCGGGGAACATTCGTCCCGAGGTCAGCCAATAGTTTGACGCTAACTTGTCGACATGTTCCTGGTTAACCTCATTAGGATGTCTCCCGTGCAGCGGCTTCCCCAACCACCTCTGTAGTTTATCGTTGTCGGTTCGGTGGTGATTTTGACGCTCGTGTTCCGTCAGACGTAGCGGTGTTGAGACGTCTGCTCCGCATATAGCCCTATGTAGTGTGGAGCTGTTGGCCTGCCTGTAGAAATAATTACGCAGATTTAATATTTGTTGGTCCAATTGCTTGCTGAGATCTGCCAATCCTCTTCCTCCTAGTTGACGTGGCAGAGTTGTTCTTTCTACGGCGCTACGGGGATGATGTTTATGAGCTTTTGTCAGTAGTGTCCTAACTTTTCGTTGCAGGTTGTTGATGTCCGTGTTGGTCCAATTCACTATTCCGAACGAATAGCTGAGTACAGAGCACGCATACGTGTTCAGGGCCTTAAACAAATTCCTGCTGTTAAGATCAGTTCGCACTACTTGTCTTACTCTCTTGATGAATTCATTCGTTAAATCAGTCTTCATTGTTCGATGGTCTATCCTTTGAGCTTGTTTCATCCCGAGATACTTGTATGTATCTCCCTTGCTCATTGCTTCGATCTCCTGGCCGTCCTGCATCTCGTGTGCGCTTTGTTCGAGCTTTCCCCGGATGATATTAAGGGTGCGGCACTTGTCCAGTCCAAACAGCATTCCGATGTCCCTGGAGAACTCCTCTACAATTTTAAGCATTTGCGTTAGTTGGTTTTTGGTTGCGGCGATCAGTTTTAAATCATCCATATATAATAGGTGATTCAACTTGATCGCTTCTGCGTTGTTGCTTTTGATAGCGAAGCCATATTTTGTAGAGTTCAACCGATGTGATAGAGGGTTCATCGCCATGCAGAACCACAGTGGACTGAGTGAATCTCCTTGGAAAATCCCTCTTCGGATGTTGATTGTGTCGGTCTCGATGTTACTGTCTGCGGTTCTGAGTTGTATCTTAGTGCGCCAGGTTGTCATAACGTGTTCTAAAAAGGAAACTGTATGATGATCTATTTTATACAGCTTTAAGATACCTGTGAGCCAGTCGTGAGGTACGGAATCAAATGCCTTTTTGTAGTCCACATAAGCCATGTGGAGGTTTCGTTGCTTGGAATGAGCCTGGTTGCAGATGACAGAGTCTATGATGAGTTGCTCTTTGCATCCCATTGCGCCCTTCGAGCAGCCCTTCTGCTGCATTGCAATGATGTTGTTCCGCTCGCAGTGAGCATATATTCGCTGCGTAAGGCAAGATGTGATTATCTTGTAAAGCGTAGGCAAGCAGGTTATTGGGCGGTACTTGGCAGGGTTATCCGTATTCCGCTGGTCTTTTGGTAACAGGTAAGTTGCACCCTGTGTAAGAAACAATGGCATTTTCAGAGGATCGAGCAAGACTTCATTAATTAAGGTAGTTATTTGTTCATGCGTGCACCACAACTTCTTAATCCAATAATTTTGGAGATGATCTGGACCTGGTGCCTTCCAGTTGTGGGAATTCTTGATGACATCGGAGACTTCAGCGGTTGTGAATTGCTCGTGTTGCATCTGGCTATAGTTCCGGCCCATCTCGCGTTCTTCGCTGATCCAGCTTGCACTGACATTGCATGGACCTGGTGTGGCAAGTTGATTTCTCCAGAAACCGTCGACCTGTTCTCTGCTAGGGTAACTCGCATTTGTGGCATCGGCGCTAGAATTAAAAGCACGGTAGAAACCCTTTTCTGATCGTTCAAAGAGTTTATTGTCTCGCTTCCTGTTGTTACTAGCCTTGTATCTCCTCAGACGCCCTGCGAAAACAGAAAGTTTTTGTTTTAATGTGTCAAGACATTGTTGAGCAGTGATGTTCGCGGGGTCATGCCGAGAATGCATTTGGGTGCGGCTCATTACTGCCTGCACCGCCCTCTGGATCCTTCTAGTTCTAACTCCTCTGATATATTCCGTCACTTGTCCTATGTCTTTACGGAGACTCTCGATCTTCCGATTTAGTCGCATTTCCCATTGAGCCATTCGTGGTTCTGGTCTTGCACGATTCAACTCTTGGGCCGTTCGGATCTTGGCACCCATTACAGTGATGACTGCCGTTGCGGCACAGTAGATTAACATGTGCATACGTTCTAATGTTGGTGTCACTGAAACATAGCTTGGTAAAATTCTTGTGTTCATAAGATCGAGCACGATCGCAAGTTTCCTGGAAGAATTTAATCTTGGTAGCGGTGGCCTGCTAAGTGGGTCTGTGCCTTCGTATCGCAATACTGCCTGTCTCATATGTGTGTCCAAGCCTTCAAAATGTTCTTCGTTAACCCGTTCCAGACTCTCGGTTGTTGGTTCTACCGTTTCGGCTTCTAGTTGTTGTCCAGGCTCTTGAAGTTCCCCATTGTTGTTGTTGTCATCTATGTCTATGTGTTCGCCGTGGATCTCTAGCTCAACTTCCCGTTTGATAGCGTTAAGTCGCGTTTCTGGAATTCGGTTATTTCTTAGAATAGTTCGATACTGATCTGACACTCTTTGTTCAGACACTTGCATGTGTGGAAACTCCCTGCAGAACTCGGCATGCAGTTGTTGTCGGTAGCCGATAATCTCTTGTCCTAAGTTTGTCACCCTGTAGAAAATACGCATAATCGATTCATTCATGGACACAGTCCATTTCATGCGTCGTCGTTGTAATCCCGCCTCTGTGAACGCTGGCTGAAGTTCCCGCGCAGCACCTTCGGTGGGTGGAACCCTAGTTCTCGTTTGGCTCCCATGTTGTAGATGTTCGTGTTGTTGTTGGGCTGTAGCTGTTTGTGCAACAGGGGCCCGCCTCATCAGCGCCCTGTCACCGACGTCCCGCTCGCTGTCATGCCCAGCGCCGGCTCCAGACATGCCCTGGCGATCCCCAGGCAGCGGCCCTATGACAATCATCCTATCATTCTCCATTCCATAGTTTTCTCCCGTAACGTGGGAGTGACGGCCCTCGGTCGCCTTTTACGACTCGCGGAGCCACGATAGGAGTATTCTAACCCGCTACCCATACGGGTTAACTAGGATAACGCGGGATCGTTACTCCCGAGGATCTGCCCCTGTCACCGGCCAAACCCCTCCTTGCGTTAACTGGGAAACACGGGATCGTTACACCCGAGGATCTGCCCCTCTCACAGGCTAGACCCATCCCTGTGTAACTGGGAGTCGCGGGATTGTCACCCCCGAGGATCAGCCCCCGTCACCGGCTAGACCCCTCCCTGCGCAACTGGATATCGCGGGATTGTCACACACGTAGGTCTGCCCCTGTCACAGGCCAAGCCTCTCCATGCGTAACTGGGAATCGCGGGATCGTTACACCCGTGAATCTGCCCCTCTCACAGGCCAGACTCATCCCTGCGTAACTGGGGAGCGCGGGATTGTCACACCCGTGGATCTGCCTCTCTCACAAGTCAGATCCCCCCTGCGTATTTATTATTATTATTATTATTATTATTATTATTAATGTCTCAGACTGGCTGTTTACAAAGAAAAACTTAAATACTTAATTAATGACGTTACTAATGTTTTAGTATTCCTGGTAGATTTTTGTTAATTGATAAAGTATTCCTGGGTAACTACCAAAACAAAATTTAAACCATTCAATAAGTTATATTTCTGCATCTACGTACGTTTCGGCCAACATTTAGCCATCTTCCGGTTACATATACATTTATTAATATTAAGAACTTTCACAATTTCTGAAAAGAAATAATAAAAAAATATATTAAAAACTTGTACATTTTTTGTTTTCTAATTTGAATCTAAAATTTTTTTGTTTCGGTAGTTTTTTTTTATTATTATCTATTTATTTATAATACTTATAAAATTAATTAGTAACATTTAACAGCAGCATCTCATTATTTTAAAAACAATACATCAATGTTCTTTTCTTTGTACAATAACGTTATGAAACATGATATTTCTTTAAAAATTCTTAAAATTATCGAACATTATTTAGTCAAGGCATGATGCGAAATTTAGCGGTCTTTCCACATTTGTTACAAAAAAAAGTTGTCGATTTTTTATTAGTATACAGAGTGATTTATTCATAAATATATTAATTTTAACCACGTCATCAGGGATGTAAATAAATGCCAAAAACGCAAAAAAAAATTTTACTGCATGTTTAAATAACGGGGCAATTTATCCCAAATCCCACGTAACGAGGCGCACCTGAACGCACTTAACCGCGACGTTATGGTGGAGCACATGGCACCGGCCGCGACGTTGCCGTTGCGTTATACGAAAAAATAAATTAGTTTATGAATTTACCTGGTTGCTGGGACAATAACAGGGTGTTAGCACACCTTTCCGCGTTCATCACCTAACTGACACATATTCCTCGAGAGAACCTTTTCATTACACTTTTCACAGCACGCGCCCTGGTATAACTAATAACAATACCTACTTTCCGAGCACCAAGCGGATTTCACAAAAAATCGTAAATAACTATAAGGATGTAAGATCAGTGAGTGTAAATGTAATAATTACAAGAAAAGTGATAATGGGCAAACACTCAAAGTTAACAAAAAGAAAAAACTAGTAACTGCGGTTACTAGTTGAGTGTTTGCCCATTATCACTTTTCTTGTAAATAACTATTTTCGATGGCGCTATACCCGAATCTTAAAAAAGTTTAGGTAGGTAGTAATCATCTATTTTATAAATTATACTGATTTGAAATTTTCGAAAGAGAGCCCTATTCGCCTTCAGGAATGTTTACCGCGTTGGGATTTTCGTGATTTCTTAGTAACTTTTGATAGGTTGGCAATTAACTCGCTGTCAATTTGGTTACCTACATTTTCGCGGCTAACTAAGATTTGAAATTTAAATTTACCGTGCTGGTATGTTCGTGATTTCTTAGTAACTTTTGATTAGATTGGCAATGAACTCCCTGTAAATTTGGTTGCCTACCTTTTCGCGGCTAAGATTTGAGATTTAAATAATAATAATTGAAGCTAAGTGTTTTTGAGGATTATGATAATTATTTATTTTCACTACTTCTTCCTGATTTTGGTGATTTTGTGTATACCTGTGTCTTTATGAAATTCAGCATGATCTTTTAGGTAATTATGTAATTTTGGTAAAATTTTACTTTGCAATCCTTGCACGCCCCTTTTTTCTTTTAAATTTTTGGCTGCATATGAAAATCTGGTGTATCTTTTTTTCTATTAGAACGGCAGCACCCATCGTCCCGAGTTGACTATGACTAGGGCTGCGATGTGCACCTGAGGCTGTACCTACATTCGTTTGCTGGGAGGCAGTGCCCGTCATTACGATAAGTGGCATAATATGCCCCATTGTTCCCGACTGCCACAATAAAGGGCGTATGCCCTCTTCGTTCGTTCTTTCTTCACACGGCAGTGCTCACCGTTGCTAAGTGCCACCATAAGGGGTGTATGCTCCCTTCTTTTTTCAAACGACAACGCCTATCGTTGCATTGCAGACTGGCACAGTAAGAGGCACATGCCCACTTCTTGTTTTTGGTGACGGGCTCCACCTTATGAAAAAAGAAGGAAGCATACTCCTTTATAATGGCAGACAGTAACGATGGATGGGGCATACATCAGACTCGGGTGCACATACCAGTCCTTGTCGTAACCTACTCGGGGCGACGGGTGCTGCCGAAAGTACAAAGAAGGGTGAACCGACTTGAAGATAGAGAACCTATAGGAAAGATGATACACCAGATTTTCGTATGCAGCTAAAAATTTAAAAGAAAAAAAGTGCAAAGACTGCAAAGTAAAATTTTACCAAAATTACTTAAAAGATTATGCTACATTTTTATACAAAAAAAAATCTCCAAAATCAGGGAGATGTAGTGAAAGTAAACAATTACCATAATCCTCAAAAACACTTAGGTACCTTGGATTATTATTGTTTAAATTTCAAATCTTAGTTAGCCGCGAAAAGGTAGGCTACCAAACTTACAAGCGCGATAAACGTTCCTAGGCATCACTTTCGAAAATTTGGAATAGATGTTTGCTACTTAAAACTTTTTCAGATTCGTGTTTAGGGCCCTCGAAATCAGTTATTTATGAATTTTTGTGAAAATCGGTGTGGTGCCCGGAACGTAGATAATTACCGCTATTTTTTGCGTCACAATTACACGCACGAGGCACATAGTGTCAACAAACAGCACTGCAGTAGTGGAGAATACTGAGAATCACAGTTCAGGTTCAGGGAATTCCGAAATTCAATGAGGCTTTTTTTTAAACAACGCTTTTTTTTAAACAACGCTCGCGTCGCTTCCGCAGCTACCTATTATTACATACTGTCAAACGTGTCACTTGTTAAGTGTATCGCCTAAAAGCGCTACCGTCGGTTTCTCTCCTGGCGCCATCTCTCATAATAATTATTATTAACGTCGCAAAATTTTCGTTATTACAGGGTGGACCCAGATCGACTATACGATAGGTGTACAAGACAAAACATTTGGAACTTTAAATGTCATCTATTGGGGATCACCCCTGCTTGTTTTAAGAACAATTTCTGCCAATTTTTTTCCCGAAAATTAAGTAGGTGTTGACAGGAGCATAAATACTATTTTCTATGTTGGTAAACATCATTTTCTAAAAGAGATATCGAAAAATTTCATTAAAAGAAGTTGTTCAAAATCAAGATTTATACCCGTATGTGCGAAGTTTGAAAACAATCGGCCTACTTTTGGCACAGATAATAATATTCAAGAATATTATCATGATCTTTGCTTTAGGTTTTTAATTTGATTACACTACCTAAACCATAACATTTAAATAGATTCTTTGTTCAACGGTTAACATGTTTTCACAAAGTTCACAAACTTGAAGCGCTGCATAGCCAAACTGACAAACCAGAACAACTATCACTCAAGGGGTACTAGATACAAAATTTAAAAACCCAAAGTAGGCCGATTGTTTTCAAACTTGACATACGGTGATAAATCTTGATTTTCTTTCAGAAAATGGTGTCTACCTACATAGAAAATAATATTATTTATGCTCCTGTCAACGCCTACTTAATTTTTCGGAAATAAAAATTTGGCAGAAATTGTTCTTAAAACAAGCAGGGGCGATCCCTAATAGATAAAATTTAAACTTCCAATTTTTTTGTCTTTTACACTTATCGAATAGTCGATCTGGGTCCGCCCTATATAATAAAGATCTCTGTATCTCTCAGCCACTTCATGTTCAAAAGCGAAATTTTACAGCGCGCTTTAAGACACAATAACTAGCTTGCCTTTCCAACAGATGGCACAACCAATACTACAAAATCGCGAATTCCAATTTGATCTGCGGCCAGTTCTCCATTGTGTTTATTCGGTATTGTTTAGTGGAACATTTTTTTTTTTTTCAAAATGGTTCGCTACACAAATGTGGAATTAGTAGATATTATGCTACTTTATGGGGAATGCCTGCAGAATGCCAATCAAGCTGCCGCGGAATATCGCCGAAGATTTCCAAACAGGCAGAATATTCCTAATCCACGGACTTTTGTTGGAATAGTCCAACGGGTTGGGGTACCGGAGTCTTGAAGGTTCAACGGGATAACGCAGGCAATTACGATGCAGATCAGCTGGATACAGTTGAGGATATGCTAGACATACTGGAAGAACCTCCACAGACAAGTACAAGGACAATTGCCAGGAGACTAGGAATATCCCAGAATAAAGTAAATAAATGAAGTTTGTTTGTAAAACAGTAATAAGTAATACAAATGTTCTCTAGGCATGGAGGATTGCAAAGGAAAACGGTCTGCACCCCTACCATTTTCAAAAGGCCCAAGCACTAGAACCAGATGATTTTCCGGCAAGAATGGAATATTGCACTTGGTTGAGAGCAGAATATTAATTTTTTGAAGAATATTCTTTGGACTGACGAATGCTGTTTTCCGCGTTCTGGCGTTTTTAACAGGTATGTAAATTTTAAAATTAAAATAAAGAAATTGCTGTTACCGGCGCATTCACCAAAAATGTAATATTTTACAATTTTACTTAAAACAAAATTACTTAATAGTTTTGACAACAGTTTCTACTATATCTTCTCCTACAAACTTGTATAGGAATTGAATTTGTTTTTAGTTTTTATCCGTATAAAATTCGCAAACATTAATATGGTAGTGTTTATTAACTAAATAAAAATAAAATTTTAAATGTAGGCCAAATTAATTTTCTTTCATTTTTTTTACAGCCACAACAGTCACATCTGGTCAGATGAAAACCCCCATGCTATTCGTCGGTTTAACTTCCAGAGAAGGTTTTCGATAAATGTTTGGGCAGGAATTTACCAGGATCGACTTGTCGGGCCTTACATTCTGCCAGAACGTTTAAATGGGCATAGTTACTTGGACTTTGTGACGATCTGCCACTTCAAGCCCTGCATGAAATGTGGTTCATGCATGATGGTGCTCCAGCTCATTTTGCCAGGCCTGTCCGAGAATTCTTAGACGCAGTGTCCTAATCGATGGATTGGAAGGGGAAGCCCAGTGGGATGGCCAGCTCGGTCCCCAGATCTTAATCCCTTGGATTTTTGTATCTGGGGCTACATGAAGGCAATCGTGTACGAAACGGAGCCTGAGGATCTGCAACAGCTACGTGCCCGAATAGACAATGCAGCTGAACAAATCCGCAACAAGCCCGGGCTATTTCCACGCATCCGTCGGTCGGCAATTAACCGAGTGAACTTGTGCATCGAGAATAATGCTGGCATATTCGAACAGCTGTTGTAAATTCATGGCAGTGATCGTGTTTTTGTGTTTGGTTACTTCGTTAAATTGGAGTTTTCCCGGCGTATGGGATCCACCTGGTCGTGGTCGTCGGGCTGAGTACCTCATCACCAAGCAATGGAGTGACTGAGGGAAACAAAGAGGTCCCAATAAATTCCACAATCAACTTTAGTGATAGTGACAGTGTAGTGTAATAAAGTAATAAACAAAAACAAAAAAGTTCAGCATTTATCAAATCCGAGATAAAATCATTCACGTATCAAGCACATCAGAGAGGTAAGCGCTAACATTTGTCCGTAATGGACAAGTATACTTAGGAATGAAAAATAATTTTTTGCCTTGGAATTTGTAAAACATGTCTAGATAATCACGAAACCCAACCAACAGATTTTTTTTCCCATTAGTTTGCTCAAAAATTGAAAAAAACGGTCGCAAAAGTAGGGAATGTGACGTCACGATCCCTAATTTCAATAAGTACCTGCTATTTTCTTAGTACTTATTTCGTCTTTTTTTATATAACCAAGCATTCCCAGGCAAATTATTAGATTCAGTTTGTATGCGCCTGATGAGAAATAATCAAATTTCGTAGCATTTCAATGAAATATTTGGATTTTACTGATCCCATTCTGAACTTATTAGATGCCCCCTATAAAATATGACAGATGACATATTACTCAATGCTTTAAAGAAAATCGTCGGCAACGCCGCACTTTGCATATAACCTCACTTTCGCCGGCGGAACGCGGAAACCAAGGTTAATAACCTTAGTGAAAACTACATAAATTCTATTCTCAGTTTTAAAAGAATCTTGCTGTGAATACTTTATTTTTTCGGTTTATAATGAAGACAAGATTTGTTAAAGCTTGTCCTGATAACTTGCCTTGCATAGATTTTGATATGGTGTGTCAATTTTATCAATAAAAACGGGGAGCAAAACATGGAGAAATGAAGAGGTATGTTTGTTATTTGATTTGTATATTGTTTTAATATTGCTTAATGATGATGATATAGCTTAAATTCTGGTTTTAGGTAGACTAGAGAATAATAAGGCAAAAATTACCCCCGAGCACAAAATTAATAAGAAAATATGTTAATGACACTGTGGTTAAAAATGAAGAAATTCAACTGAATAGTTGTGGAAGTAGGTATATTATGTTGTAATTACCCAACATAAGCAGATTAGTCCTAAATTATGCACATACCACGATGTACGAGGATCATACATCGTGGCACATACGTAGATACAGCTTTTTGTGCTTCTAGTTTAGTTGCTAGTACAGTAAAGAAATACTTATTGTGTATATACCTATAGTTAAGATATGGGGGAGGGGGCATGGGGGTGTCGCACACCCCAATGTTGAAATCGATTATCAAAACAAGAAATCATGCGTTTGTAAAAACGATCGTTGATATCTACATGTGAGAACCATGATTAAGAACTAATTTAAATAATCTAGTGCAAGTTCTACAGCAGAGTTTCATTCGATATCAAGTGCTTGACCGTCAATGACTAGTTTTTGCGGGTATTTGTATGATCTAATGAAGTATTTAAGTAATTAAGTCCGTAGTAGTACACTTTGTCGCATCCATTTTGATGCGGAAAGTTGTACTTTTCTGCACTAGTGACATTAACTTTGTCAACTAATAATAGAACTAAGTACGCTTGTAAAATTTTTGCAGGTAGGTACATATTAATGGAAAACTTATTTTAGATGAATGTAAGCAAGGTATTGCTTTTCTTTACTGACTTCCTGGAAATAACGAAGAATCATGGACAACATCAGTAGATTGTTATATTGGAAAAAGTCAACACAAGTGCAATAAAAAAATATGAAAGTCTACCTTACAGGATAGTTGACAAAGACATACCGACATACCTCAATAATTATTATACGTTGGAGTAGTATGAAGGAAGATTTTTGGCAAAAATCAAAACGTATTACAAGGAGGGATTGTCTGACATGTTAAAAAACGAAAAATGCCCTGTATCTCCGAAACGAATCGAGATTTTGAGATTCAACTGCTTTCCATTGCCCTCAAAAATCGAGCACAGTACACCTACCTACTCTTTGTCCATCTCTTCGCAGAATAGAAGAAACCCCCCCCAAAAAAAATCCAGTTTGTTACACTCTGTGCATGCGACATGAAAACTGTATTATTTGATTTTGGAATATTTTCACTAAATTTAATAGATAACTTATTTGAGGTTTTGCCATAGAATGCAAAATAATGTTTTTTTTTCTTGCAAATTAAAGAAATCTTAATTTTTTGCCGGCTGCTGCATTATATTTTTTTATTTTTAACTTCTATTAACCACAATCACAAAATATGCTTATGAAAATTTATTTTCCAGAATGAATATAGGTATAATATGTATAGTGAAAAAATTCTAAAATTCATTTTTTATGAGGATGCTTCGGCAATCACAATATAATTTACCTAAATGGGTCTAAAATAGTTCAAGCTATGACAATAAAGTTTTTCGACTGAAAACTTGGCTTTATTGCGTTTTACATGTTATATTTCTAACATCACCAAGAACTGGCACCTTCTCCAATATTCTAGCGTTACATTTTTGAACCGATGCAGGTCTAACTACTTCTTGTAAGTAAGGGCTCATGAAATTAAAGTAATAAATTTTTTATATTCGGACCAGGTAAGTGCTTGACGTCTATAGGATTAACTTTTCTCAGTTTAGTTTATAACCAATCAATGCTGTTGATTAACACTAGCACAGAATAAATAGGTGAAGCTATTTATTCTGTGACACTAGGTATTGAGGCTAAAATATCATCAGTTTCTTCAAACAACTAGCAGTCGGTGGAATATACTTGATAACAAGTAAAAAATCGTTTGGCAGAGCCACTAATCTAAAATCGTCAGCTAAAATGTTACACCTGGTTGGTTCTTTATTGTCTTTAATATATCAGCAAGTCTAGATATCTAATTTATGCAAGTTCAGTTAGGTACTTACGAATTGTGTCGTTTTATAGATAAAATCGACTTGTTTCCAATAAAAAAAAGTTTTGTAAACCAACCAGCATAACGTCCGAATCATCAATACCAATACCTAGTGTTCCCAGCATTTTCCTCAGCAAAATAGAATGGTTCATTTCCGCCATGGATTATTAGAATGAATGGTGAAAATAGTTCAAATCATAAAAAATAAAAGCTTGTAAAACACGCGGGGCCGCGGGATCCGAGATCCGATATTCCGATTTTTGACGCCACAAAATAGGTTATGTTTATGTTTTCGCAGGCTGACGGCTTGGCATTGAGGGGCGGCGTTGCCAAACCTGGTGCCATGGCGGTAAATTTAGGGAAAAATAAAATCCAACAGGTAGTTACCTATATTGAACTTTAAAAATTAATTGCGGCAAAACGGGGGCGAAAAAAAATTTAAAAAAAATACAGCAAGTATATCTCACCCAATACTATCCCATGAGCAAATAAAAAAAAAGTGGTGTATTAGTCCATTGCATGCATTTTGGAAAACATTCTCCTACAATACAAATAATAGTGTACTTGGAACATTCCCTTAATTTTATGAAAGTTTCGTACATCTGGCAACGCGCACGATGGTAAGATTCGTCACGCGTCGGCTGATGCATCATATGGGCTGGAATAAATCCAGTGGCAGTCGGAAATAGGGGGGCAAATGCGTAAAAATGCGGTTTGGAAAAAAAATTGCGGCTTTAAAAAAAAGTTGGATTTTTTTTTAATTGCGATTTCGCAATTATTATTTTTACCCACTGTTAAAGTTAATGTAGTTATGAATAAATCACCCTGTATAAGGAGAAACAAAAGTTTTCATGGATAAGGTAAATCTTTATATAATGTGGGACAAAAGTAAGTGAAAGACAAAAAATTTTTGGTTAAAAGTTGTAAAAATTATAAACTTTTGTTATGTTTTTTATTTTATGCTAATTTCTATTCGGTAATTAAATTAAAGTAGATATGTGAGAGTCCATCAGTGTCATTTCTAAAGTTGATAGTATTTTTATGTTTCTTAATTTGTATCATTTCTAAAATATTACGTTTATGCGAATCTTTTTCCTTGCATAATATTTCGGTATTTTTAAAGTCAAAGTTGTGGTTGTTATCAATTGCATATTTACAAAGAGCAGTAGTATGTTCATTTTTATTTGTAATATCATATTGGTGTCTGTACTGATGGACTCTCACCTCTCACATATCTACTTAATTTAATTACCGAATAGAAATTAGCATAAAATAAAAAACGTAACAAAAGTTTATGATTTTTACAACTTTCAACCAAAATTTTTTTGTCTTTCACTGACTTTTGTCCCACATTATATAACGATTTACCTTTCCCATGAAAACTTCTGTTTCTCCTTATACAGGGTGAGTCTGAAATAATTGGCATTCTTTTTTTGGGTAATAGAGATGGTCATTCTGAACCACTTTTCTTAATAATTTTTTTTCTTAGCGCCGAGATTTTTCTATAATTCATTCCCATGAAAACACGGCACTGGCGCCCTGCGGAAGAGAAATAAAAAATAATTGTTCAATAAAATGAGGTCACGACACTTTTAAAATGACTTAAATTTTTAAATTTGCAAAAATATTTATTGAATAAATCAGTAATAGCTCTGGTTTGATCCTTGACTAACAATTGGTGCTATAGAATAATGTTGCGCCAGAAAATAGAAAAAATGCAGTCAGGTAATCGAATCTTGTGTACTCGAGCACGTGTGATCACCGACAAAATACCCAAACTGAATTGAGCAGCACAGATCAGGACAAGGTTGCCATGCTTATTTCTTGATCAAGATCAAGAAAGAGGCACGCAAAAAGAACAGGCACAGGTGAGTTATACAAATATGGATTTACCAAAAATTATAAAGAAATAATTTCACAATAACTCGCATGTCCTTTTGTTCCGGTCTTGTCTGGTCTTCCAAAATACCGAAAAACGCAGTCGCCCGCAACCGCTACATGCGTCCCTTAACCTACAAAATGGCCGTCCTGTTTGACGTCCTCGAAAATCTCAACAGCCTCAAATGCCGGTGGTCCACATGAAAATACAGAAATAAACCATAAATTGTTTACACTAAAACAAGATACTGCAAATTAGCACACAAGATTACGAAAAGATAGTATCGGGGTGGCGATAAAGATGGATAAAATTCCGAAAAACTACCTAATTCTACCTTTTACCTGAACCTCTCGTTTTCGAAGACCACATCAGACAGAAGGGGGGCGACGTCGTTGAAGTTCCCTTTATCGTTGATTTAGCAGAAAACAATATGTTGTTACGGTTAGGATTCCTGAACCAACCTTTCTGCGTGCACGGAAGAATACCACTGATTAGTGGAACAAATCCAGCCAGTGTACCTGAACAGATTACCTGAGTCTAAGCGCTAACTTAGATCCAGGTGAACCAAGCAGAACGACCTACCACATGTATTACAGCGTACTCCAATGTTGAACGTATCTTGGATCATTAGAGATGGGTTCGTATTCACTATGTCACACTAAAAATCGATATGAAAAGAGTTAAAAGCACGGATATTTGACTGAATATGGTTCGAATTTGCGATTTCAGAATAAATACCCAAAACTACGTGTTCAAAGGTTATAATAATAATTGTTTAAAAACGTGGTAACGGAGTTTTATCAAAAAATTCCGTTACAAAGTAATATTCAAAGTAAAAAAATGTGCTTCCTATTTTAAATTAGGTAACTTCTTCCAAAAAACTTAAACTCTTAAAAACTAGACTTTTGAAGATATAGGATCTAAAACATTTATTTTTTAATTAATTCTTAAGAAATAGAATTAACTAATACAAAAAAAATTGCCATGAAACTGTGACACATACTAAAAAATGCCAAGAGGACATTTTTGTCTTCAATAGAAAATTCAATACGTTTTATTACTCATACAAGGCGATTCTTTTTTCCCAAAAACAATTATTTGTACTAATTACCCACTTCTCCGCCACTGGTTGTTAAAGATGTTCGATACTAACAAGTCTTATGCAACCCATGCTGTTCCAACGTGTACCAAATATGACTTAAATATCCTAACTAGTTTGGTAAATATTCTATAAAGTCCACATGTAACACCCTGTAACTTTTTTATAAGGCCTTAAAAAATAGTTTATACGAGAAAGTGCGGTTATTTCTTGAAGATCTATGGCCTGTTAGTGTCTTGCTACAAAAAACTGAGTCACCCTGTATATAATGGAGTTTGTAACTTCTTCAACTTTTGAATCGTGATATCTCAAAAACGGTGATACTTGGGAAAAAAGGTGTAAGACCAATTTTTGTAGACAATTGCATGCTCTACAATTCTTGTCTGATGTATTTTTATTATAAAACTTACAGTTTGGCTGAAAAATACAAAAAAAACATGTTTGCCAACTTTGACAATAACTTTTTTTGCACATGCGGGATCGATGGGGACTTTTGACATTTCTTTTATATTGATGATATAAACAATCAAACCAAGATTCAGCTCTATGCGAATTAATGTAACCTTGAATGTCTATTTTGACCGGACTACATCTTCAAAAATAAAGATCTTATGGATTTGTATAATTAATAAAAATAGACACCCTGCATATAGCCCTTTATTAAAAAGATCAACCTACGATTCATAAAGACTATTATAATAGTTATTCTTTACAGCTTCCTACTGATAAATGGAGCAATAATCTTTAAAAACACTACGACCTCCCCGTGGCAATTGCGATGAACAAAAAAAGAAGAATATTTTTTTAACGGAAGATAAAGGAAAATCGCTTGGATAAAAATGCTTACAAAAATTTGGGCATTCACATAAGTTATAATATGTCGGTGGAAAACAATATTTTTTTGTTGCTACGACACCTAGCGTCGTATTTTCAAAGAGGTTCTACATTTCTAAATGGAATCCTTGATATATCCTATAACATGTCTTATAAATAATAAAATCTGTTTTTGGAAAATCTGCTTAAACTTAAACCCGGCTCGCCAAAATACGGCTTAAAATGTCTTTTGCAAAGTGTATTTTTTCATATCCTCGTTAATTTTTCCTCGTAATTCCGAAATGTCACAGTATTACCATTTTCTACAATGGTCGGAGTCTTCCGTAGTATTTAGGCCGTATCACAGCCGTGATAAACACAAGTGGTGGACGTGAAGGGCATTCCGATTTTGGAAACCAAATCAACACAACAACAAAAAGATCCAACAGTGTAACAATAACAACGTTTAACAACTACAATAACACAAACACAACAAGAAAAATACGTAACAGCAAAGAGCAATCCGTAAATAGGTACCTGACCCCGATAATCGAAAGCAAATGAGGCAGCTGTTGGCAGATACTACAGATGACATAACCAGACACTGAAAAAGCCGTAAACGAAGGGGAAACGGTAGGTTACGGGGAAAATTGTGGGTGGGGGGCATAAAATGTGGGTCAGGAATGTGTACATTATTATGGCTTCCATGACCGATGCTGCTTTAGTTTAACAGTCTGCGCTGATGGCAATCTCTCTGGAAACTGGTAAAATATTACATTCTCCAGTATGTAGAGGCGCAAGTGAGCTCCAGAGAAACCAATTTGAGTCGTTTGCCCCCACTTGGTGAGATACCTTCTCGAATATCATGATCTTTGGCTATACATACATACTTAGGCAGGTGAAATAATTAAAATACTTAAGCAACACTTGTTTTTGTTCTGTTTAGTCTATAGATTTAAAACAGCTTGGGCCATATGGTGGAGGAAGTTATACATCCTCCACAGGATATACAATAAAACTAGAGAAGGTCAAATTTTCAGAATTGAAACCTGGGCTGAATGATGACAAACTAATACTGGGGATAGTTGTGTGTTCTGTAAGAAACGAAGACAGTGTCCCATTGTAAGTATTGTGGAAAGTTTGTATTCACAAAATGTATTATTATGTTTTTCTTTATGAACACGATTTTTTAAAAGTTTTGATTCTGAAACAACTCAAACCATCAATTGAAGCAAGTTAATTAAAATGTGAAATGTCACTTTATCCTTAATTAATTTTACAAACCTCTATACATACCCACTTCAAGCCGGAAGACCTTCATAAAATTTGTATTTGTCACCCGATTTTGATTAAGTTTTTGTTTTAAGGATAGGTCATCAAAAACTGTACTTTAGGGAAAAACGGCACATTTTATTTTAAAAAACCAAGGCCTACTGCGACATATTTTTTTTCTGACTATGGCACTGGATGTGAAAATCGCGATTGAACTACCTACCCATTGTACTTTCCTACTCGCTTAGGTAAATCAGGTTGCCTGTGGATTAAAGAGTTAGAACTGTAACTTACTTTATTAGAAATAATAGTAATGTCAATAGGTATACCGCACTGGCAGCATTCAGTGTGTAAGAATGTATGTATAACGAGAAATCGAATAAATAGAAAAGGGATAGGTATAAATGCAGCGTTGCCACTACTTGAATAAAATATTACAACCAGGGTAGGGAGAGGCAAGAGCGAATAGCAAATAATGGATGTGATTATAAGAAAATAATAGCTGTGTTCGCGGAACAATCCCAAACCAGTTCCGAACTAGTAACCCCCAATGTGATTGGCTCAAAGTATGGGAATACTTTATTTGACCATGTCTAGAAAGGGGAGCACCTATTTTTAGTCTATTTTATTGTATAACTTTATTATTACATAGAAGTTTCCTATCTATCTAATGCAAAATATTTTTCTAGCTTTAAATTTTTTTTTCTGTATTGCTACATTGCTGAAGATGACCCCCAGGAGGGTTGAAACATATGTACAGTTGATCTGTTGCTTAAAGCAACTGTGTTTGTGGAGATGAGACTAAATTTTACCCTTGTTGTTGTATTCTCCTACTCCACTTCAAGATATGGACTATTTCCTCAAGTTAAAAATATATTTTTTAATTATTTTTTCTTTCAACCCTCTTTAAATAAATCAATTTTTAGTTTAAAAATATTTATTTTTACATCATAAAGTGAGATTCATATATTTTACTTCTACTATCAGAATATAATACATTTTTCAAAATTAATTCACAATGCTGAATTCTTTTGTACCGTAAACGATCGAGAACAATAGCCTGATAACTACTCTCCCTAGCTTTTCTGTAAGCAAAATTCCATGCAACCATTACACGAACCTCGTTGTTTTCTTCATTAAACGTTACTTTTTTCATGTTTTAATTTTTCTTCTATCAGGTTAGGATACAACAAAACCAGTTCCATCATAGTTGAATCGTTTTCACTGCACTAGTCACTTCGGGACAATAAAACTTCATATATAGAATCCAAAGGAGAGAGATCTTTTAAACGAATTGAAGTATTTCTCAAACTGTTGTTTTTTTAACATATTAATCCTGTTGGAAATGAGAGGTTTTAGTTGGTTCATAGATATTGGGATCCAATCTGAATAGAGTGTTGTGTTATTGAAGAAATCATACTTAATTTTGAAATCACTATTTGAGGTTAGTCTCAATGCATCCATTATATGTGTGAAAACAGGGGTAACCATAATGTGAATTCAGCAGTTTCATAGAATAGCACTCTTGGGCATTTTCGGTTTTATTTACTCTTAGACATACATATGCCTCTTTTACTTTTGGTATATAGTTTGCATATAGAATATTACCAACCAGAGCGGTTAAAACTATAAGGGCTCTCATGATTGCACTGTAAAATCTAATGCGAAACTGATTGTGCTATGAAAACAAAAGTGCAAAAATTAATCCCCTCCTTTCCCCTCCTCTATATAGGACTATATATCTTCAACAGTACCCCAGAAATAAAGGAATAATAATGTGGCTTGCTCACGCAACGTATCCAGAAGTGCACGATTTGAAAAGTGGTGCAGAATGCTTGAGAAATAGTTATTTATGTACCAAGGCACTGAAGTTAAACTTTTTATGACTCATGTGGAGTTTAGTTGTGAGGCCTCTGGCCGAGGCAAATAAACCACATGAGTCATAAAAAGAACTTCAGTGCCGAGGTACATATTATATTTTTCTTCAAATCGAAAAAAAAATGTTTTATTAGGCAAGAAAATAATAATAAGGGATCACCCATCCACGAACCGACTACGCGCGGCGTTGCTTGACTTTACCGATCGCTCTACCTAGGACAAGTATAATGATGTACGGCACCTTCTGACAGAAAAACCAAACAGCTGCTTCTTGTGCAGCCTACCCAACAAATCTATTGATATTCGAATTTACTAAAATATTTATACTGAAGGATTGCACTTCTATAGGAAACAATTTCGCAATGTGTACGAAAAGTTAAATGAGCCTTTATCGGCCGGGTTTTGAATATTTGGTCACTTTTGACGGGCGATTTCTCCGCGTCTGACGTTTGTTGTTTACATCTCGCCAAGGCCTACTTATTGGAAAAATCGTACAATAATGGGCTACATTATTGTACGATTTCTGTGCTTTTAATGACGATTATGGGACATTTTAATGCCGATTTCAAGAAAACAGTTTTACGATTTAGCATTTCATGCTGAAATTGAAGCTATACATGGAAGAGGAAGAATTTTGCCAATTTAACAATGTTATAAGAGAGCAAAGATTTATGAAGATGCCGCCGAGGCCTGCGACAAATTTTTATGAGACAGAAATGTAAGGGCATTAGCAGCTGCTCTCGATAAATTAGGTCTGGAGAAATATTTAGCGCAAATAAAAGATTATTTAAACATTGACCAAGTTTGTGAAATTTTAGACATTAATACACTATTGTTCATATTTTATGATAATGACGATAATGAAAACTCTCATAGTGAATGTGACTATCTTGACTATAGACCGGCGGTAGACGACCAGTCAGATGAAACGTTTTTCAAATGCATGCCAATCATATATGTGAATATAAATGCCGTGAATGTGCCAATGAAAAGAATTTTAAACGCCGCTCGCGTGCAGAAGGGTATGCAATTCAATTTTCTGTTTGCGTGAAAAAGCGATGTTTCTGAACAATTATTATTATCATCAAAAATGCAGATTGATTATAACATTAGATCATAGTATACAATAAAAATAAAATCTGAATTTTCCTTGATAATTAATAAAAAGATAAAGTATTGCATGGGATTTGAACCTACGACGAAATAAATGAATTTTTCAGAGGCACGCGCTTTTACCCACTGCTCATTCTGAAATAACCTGCAATGTTTTGCACTTTTCGCATTAGGTTTTGACAATGTTCTGCACCTCAGAACTGCATGCCAATCGGTAAATCGTCGTTTGGTAGTTCAAATTTATCATAGAATATATTGGCATGCATTTGAAAATCGTTCGAAGACATCGCTTTTTTTTGCAAACGGAAAATTGAATTGCACACCCTTCTGCACGCGAGCGGCGTTTAAAACTATCTTCATTACTACACTATCGGCATTTATATTCATATATATGATTGGCATGCATTTGAAAAACGTTTCATCTGACTGGTCGTCTACCGCCGGTCTAGTACAGGGTTAACTATCACTTAGTACAAAATTTTTTATGGCAGATAAAGAAAAATTAGACTTGCCAAAATAAATTTTCAAAAATTTTCTAACATTTGTCTTAAGCCTAAAAATTTTTTTTTTCAAATTGTATTTCGCGTATGTCAATAGCGCGGCGTTGCCACGTCTATCAATTTATCCGAGGATTCACCACAAAATTTCGATTTCCTTTTAAAAACGATTACTTTCTAAGGAACATGTAGAATGTCTATGAAACACCTACCTTACTGACATTTCCAGGATTGTTTGCACCATTTTCTGTTTTCTTGCTTTTTTACATTAAAAGTCACTCAACACAACATTCACATTTTCTAAATCTGTTGGGGATCTCTTGGTTTCCCTCTGCTATTCCTTTTGTTTGAAGCGAGGTACTCAGCCTGACGACCACGACGAGGTGGAGAACTTCCGCCAGGAAAACCCCGAAGGATAACCAAAAAAACACAATTACACAAGCACTACAGTAGCTGTTCACGTAACTGCTGCTCGTTGTCGATTTCCTGCTCGTACGCAATCGCCTTCATGAATCCCCAAATACAAAAATCCATTGGATTCAAGTCTGGTGATCGCGGCGGCCATGCAATTGGCCCTCCTCGTCCGATCCAAAGGTTGGGGCATTGGTCGTCTAAAAGTGCACGAACAGGTCTCGCAAAATGGGCTGGTGCACCATCGTGCATAAACCACATGTCATGCAGTACTTGTAGTGGCAAATTATTAAACAAAACATTTGTCAGAAAATACAAGTATCGTTCAGCGTTTAAATTTTCCGGTAGAATGTATGGTCCAATTAATCGATCTCCATAAACTCCTGCCCAAACATTGATGGAAAACCGACGTTGGAAATTAAACCGCCGAACAGCATGTGGGTTCTCATCGGACCAAATATGGCTGTTGTGTCTAAAAAAAACCAAAAATTAGAAATATTCACAATTTTGGCGAAGGCGTTAGGATTGACATAGCCAATTTTATAATAAATAAAAAAGATAATATGGAGGAGAGAAAGCTATAAGTAAGTAAAAATTTACATACGTGTTTAAAACCCCAGCACGTGTGAAGCAGCATTCGTCTGTCCAAAGAATGTTGAAAACAAAGTTTGGGTCTTGGGCGATTCGATCACGTAGCCAAGTGCAGTAGGTCATTCTCACCGGAAAATCATTTGCTTCTAATGCTTGGACCTTTTGTATGTGATAAGGGTGAAGGCCGTTTTCCCTTAGAATCCTCCATGCCTGTAAATAATTTTATTGTTACATTTTAAATTTTATGTAGGTATTAGGTGCAAGCAAAGACAATCCCATCACATGGGATAGTCTTTGGTAGAAGTCAGTTTTATTGGTTTTATTTTACTTGCCTTGTTCTGAGATATTCCCAATCTCCTTGCAATAGCTGTAGTGCTTATGGAAGGTTGCTCTTCCACCAAATCAAGCACTGACTCAACATCGTCCATGTTCATTTGCCCTCCAGGTCCACCCCTTCGAGCTTGCAAAACACCAGTGTTTCGCATACGTTGTACAATGTTCACGAAAGTACGTCGGTTAGGCACATTTGCCCTGTTAGGAAAACGAATACGGTATTCTGCTGCAGCTCGCTGTGCACTTTCATCGCATCTCCCGTACATTATAACCATGTCCGTTAACTCGGCGTTCGAATACTCCGGCATTTTCACAAAGACGCTGAACGATTTGCCGCGAAAATCAAGACCAAACTGGGAAATAACGCGATGTTACATTCGCAAATGCCCTCCGTCGGCTACTAGCCAAACTTGTAAAGGTTTGTTCCAACAGGGCCAATAACCGTGCTCAAGCACGTTCAGCGCATGCGCACTACCCCACTGGCTGTTCCAACTGAATTATGTACCTACCGACACGGGACGATACACGCACTGTTCCAGCCGATTTATGGATCATTTGTGTATCGTCCTTGTACGATAAAAACGGTGCCTGGTCTAAAGCAATAACCGCGTGTACTGACATGCGCAGTGTATAGTCGTGTGACAGAGATAAACAATAACCTCATATTTTTGTTTTTACGTAGATGGTTTTAAATCGATGGCTGGGATCGTGTTTTTTATTTCTTGTTGGTTTTTGGCTTGTTGGGTAGGGCGGGGAATCGTTGAACAATACTTTTTTAGAGTGAAGAGTGAGGTTAGCCCACCGAACATTCGGTTAGCCACATATTAAACACGCAGGTTAGGTGCGGTCACAAAACGTGATTTGGTCGATTTGATTCACAATCCGTTCCATCTGAAATTTTCTTTGGGATCGCACATGAACGGTGCAAAACTAGCGCATGCGTTCTTTAAGGGTTATCATCTAGTTCATGTACAGTTCTGTGACGGTACGTAAATTCGAGTTGGAACAAATGATCCCAAAGAAAATTTCAGATGGAACGGATTGTGAATCAAATCGACCAAATCATATTTGTGACCGCACCTAACCTGCGTGTTTAATATGTGGCTAACCGAATGTTCGGTGGGCTAACCTCACTCTTCACTCTAAAAAATTGTTCAACGATTCCCCGCCATACCCAACAAGCTAAAAACCAACAAGAAATAAAAAACACGATCCCAGCCATCGATTTAAAACTATCTACGTAAAAACAAAAATATGAGGTTAATGTTTATCTCTGTCACACGACCATACACTGCGCATGTCAGTACACGCGGTTATTGCTTTAGACGAGGCACCGTTTTTATCGTACAAGGACGATACACAAATGATCCATAAATCGGCTGGAACAGTGCGTGTATCGTCCCGTGTCGGTAGGTACATAATTCAGTTGGAACAGCCAGTGGGGTAGTGTGCATGCGCTGAACGTGCTTGAGCACGGTTATTGGCCCTGTTGGAACAAACCTTGTATGTACAGTTGCCTAGCTAGTAAGTTGTGAAATGACGAACGGGGCAACGAGGAGCAGTCGAAAAAAACGTTTCATAGACTCGACCGGGCCGATACGTCGCTTAATTCATAGCGCCGAGGCTTCAGAACAATAAATCCTTTATCTATGCTTCAGAAGAGGTTAGATGGTGGACAAGAATTCATCAGAGGAGCTCCGGGGGTATTAAGGGAGACGGCTTGTGGTGTCGCGGTACTCAGCTTTCTGCGAGACTAGGAACCGGTCCGGATACGAGCTAAGGTAAGGGGAATCTAATAGCGCTGCATCTGTACAGATTCAAATCGATTGTTATTTATGTATTTTTTAAATTTGTTTGAGTAAAAAGGTATTTTCACCGTTCCTAAATCAACGGCAACACCGCGGAAAATCACTTCAGCTGTCAGTACCTTCAGAAGCCAAATTGGATGACGTCATTAAAGGCGGGGATTTACAGGGAAAATAGGGGTCTTTACCCGTTTTTTTAAAGATCGTAAAAAAAATCTAAAAATATTTTTCTATGTTTTCTTAAGCCACCCTGCGCACGTGGTAAAATTTTTTGTACTAAGTCATAGTTAACCCCGTATATTTGGAAAATAAAACACGCGAGCATATTCATAACTTGTTTATTATTAGAAAAATTATATTTTGAACAATTATGTGGGATACAATAAACACGCAAAAAATTAACGTAAAAAAATTACCAGTTACAAACTGTTTTTACAAAAATTAAAAAAACAACTACAAAGTATACAATATTTAAAACATTCCATTTTCTGTCGTTACACTTTGTCAAACCAATTTTCTTATATCTACTAGACATGCTTAAAGTTTGCGCTAAAGGACAGCTCTTACTGTACTTTAAATGTCCAGTTTGAGGAGTGTCTTCAGCTTTCCAATTATAAATAATTATGTGGCAAAAGACACAACAACAATCATCTTTTTCGCCAGTATAAAAAAATCCGTTTCTTGCCAGTTTTCCCGGATTTACTTTACCGGTCCAATTGTGGAAATAGTCTGTTGTAAAAAAGTTTGAAATCTTTTTTCGGAGGTGCTTCATCTTCTAGACACATTGTGGATATGTGAAATTGCTATACTTTGAGAATTCTTTTATACCAAACCTTACAGTTTTTTATTTCAATAAAAAAAATTTATGGAGTAAAAATTATTCAGTCTTTGTTTTTTAGATTTTGGTTCATATTCTTCGTTTAAAAGATTTAAAAATTCATTAAGTTTTTTCTGCAATTTTGTTCATCCTCATATTTAAAAATATCTTTGTGACCCCATGCCAATGTTTTTGTGGATCCAGGAATTTGAAATCGCTTGTCATCTTCCGATGACAATGCTACCTTATTTATTAGCTCTGTGAACATATTATGTAAATATGATTTAAAAACATACATATTGCAATATATTTTTGAATTTTTTTCTACTACTTCCTTATAATGAGAAAGATCTAATTGTTATCTGACAGTTTTCTTTTTAATTCCTTTAGCTTTCTTTTGGATAGTTTCGTTAGTTTTTACGCAATATGCTTTAACACCTGTGCCAAAAAACACTGTATGGGTCGACCGGCAACGTCTTTAAACTTACTAACAATTGAGATATTTTGGGGAATTCCGTAGACATTATCTTTGGGATAATTAGAAGTATCGAACTGATCCAAATTATTTTTTATATCTTCATAGAAATTTTTGGTTCCTACCTCTAATATAAAAGAATCTGTATCCATATACAATAAACTGATATTGTCACCAAACTTAGGTTTAAGAAACTCAGTAAAAATTATACATAACAACTTTTGAAATGTCTAAAATTGAGAAGCCAACATATATTGGTTTATTGTACAATACAGAAACGGTCTGCAACTGAACCGCTATTAAATTTTCAGAAAATACTGCAAGATCTTTAAAATTAGGTTTTGCTATTAACTTTTCGGCAGATTTGGAATTTCTTTGCCTTTCCCACCTAGAAACAAGCTTAACATTAAGGCGTTTTTCGACATTTTCTAGTGTCTTTCCATACACACTGTTAGTTAACAATTTAATTTGATTTTTTTTTCAAAATAGATTTTGCAGCATTTCTAATATTTGTATTTTTATCTACATATTTGCAAAGCCACGGCGATTGTTTAAACTTAATCGCCCTTTTGATTTTAATTAATTTTAAGCCGAATTTTAAACATTGTTTTAGATACATGTAATGGATAATATAATTGGATTTCTTTTTTAAATTTGCTATCAATTTGAAACATTTAGAATTTGGGGGTTGAAAATTTTCAGGACAAAACGGCAATTCATTGTGATAAGCATGCAAATTTTCAGGGTACTCTATATCTACTTCAAAAACATAACCTATAGGCGAAGTGTCGGAAAGAGCTGATATATTTAGTTTATCAATTTCGTCCCTAGAAACCCAAGTAAAGTCTCCTTCTTGGAGAAGTAAGATATTGACAGGGGTGTAATTTGTAAATTTTAATACTATTTTCTCTAAAGTTTTCGAAAATATCAGCTAGGATCAGTATGTCAGATTTCAAGTAAACGTCTGAATAATCGCCTAGAGTTTTACAGTTAAATAAGTTCCATACTTCTTCAGCCCTCACGTAATCTACCTGAGAGATATTTTCACCGGTCAGCTCATAAAATTTATCAATTATTGGTAATGATTTTTCTGATAATTTTTCAAACGAGTCTACATAAGAATAAGGAAACACCCCCTTTTGTCTAATATACTGAAATTTTAGGTCATCTGGAAAAGATTTTCTAATTTCCTTACACTGGCCATCCTCTAATACCCCAGAAATAACTTCTAGGGACTGGTAAAATCTGCAAAGAATCTATAAACCTAAGTTTTAAGCTTAATTTACTATTTTTATCCATAGGAATTTGTTTACTGAAAGAAATTTATTTTTTTTTAGTTTGAGGTACCACATCAATATTTTCTTTATTTTAGCACAATGATTTCAAAAAAATCATAATTTTTAAATTGTAAAATTACTGGTACAAATTCTGGAGGTTTAAAATGTAAATTACAGATGGAGTGACAGGGACCTCGATAATCCCCACTCCAGTGACTGTGATCTCTACATTTTTTTAAATTTGTAGTATCCCCAAATGGTTTTTCACAAATATAACAATGCGTGGCATTGCCATATTGATTTTGGTCTAATAAAGTTAAAGGTTTCATTGGAGTATTGCGACTAAAATATTATGAATGCCTTTTACGTCGTGCTCTAGCCATTCGATAAACTTACGAGCACAATTCTCTCCTCTATACATTTTAAATTTTGATAGTGTATCATCAAATGAGCATTTAATGTAGTAGGCAAAAGAATGAGGAATGTGTGCTGACGTTTTAATTGTTTAGCTAGAGTGCTGGCCTAGGGATTCTTTATCATTTGCAATAGGTTTCGAGATGCTTTCAAAATCTGCATAAACTGTTATAGGTGCTTTAAATTGTTTATGGATATTTTCGAATTTGATCATGTTTTCGGGACAGTAATTTCCAAATTTATCCAATACCATATTTGAAGGGAAGTCAATCCTTACAAAATTGCAATCATTCTCCGAATGTCCTTGCAATTTTTCAAAAGTTTGAAAATTTTGCAAGCACCCATCACAAAGGTGTTTCTTACTTTTATGTTTGGATATTTGTGAGTATACTAATTTTCCAAGATCTTTTATGTAACAATAGTGATAATTGCCGAGACCGTCTTCTAGTAGTAATAAATTTATATGCTTTGCATAATGTAATGGACCTACACTCTCCAAAACCTGTTTATTTAATTTATAAAGAGTTTCTACACCGTACACGTTTATAGATACATTATTTTGTCCTTCGAATCTGTGAATATCTCTTAATTTTACCGGAAATATTATGTCTTTAAAATTAAAAAGATTTTTAAAATTTGGATAAGAACCTGTTCTGTAGGGTTTTACTGACGGTTGACATACTGCAGAAACCAACGCCCATCCAAAGCAAAATTGGTCATTATTTTGTACGTTGGTGACAGATTTCGTATTCTGAATTTCTCTGGGTACAGAAATATATGACGATCCACGCAAATGTTTATTTCAAGATGAAGTATTTCTATTAGAATTCAACCTGAAATGATAACAATTAACATCAATTAACAATTCTGTCCCACGAAATTAATTACCGGACTCCTTCTCCGCTAATTGGTCAGCTTTCTCCTTAATTGTTACAAACAACTCATCGTATAATTGATCAAGGTCAGTAGCTCTGACGATAATCTCAAATGGCGTGCCAAATGATTTAACATCTGTTGTATCCAATGATTGTGAATAATATATACCATATAATTATATGTTAACTTTCATGTTGGAATATTTCACTTGTTCTCCAATGAGCCTAATTACTGAACTCTTAATTTCATCTTTAAATTCTTTTAAATCTATTGTATATTGTCGAGGGGTAATTTTATAGCTTGCAATTCGACATTTAAAGGCACTTCTTGGAATTTGTATCCTATCTTCTAGAGGTTCAAAACTCTTTGCCTTGTGAGAATTTGTCCGCAAATGCTTAACACAAAATTGGTTGGAATATTTATTTTACAAAATTCGCAGTAGGTTTCTAAAAAACATTTTTTTAGTGAAATAATGCTACCTTTTAAAAATATATTTTTTACCCAAAAAGTTCTGATTTTTAGCTTGAGACGTACCATATATTAGTGGATTAACTAAAAATAAACACATTTTTAAATCAACTAACAAAAAAATATTTACAATAACTCACGTGCATAGTTCTCTATTTCATTGATGGATGGCAGTAAATTTTTGTTCTTACAATTATTGATATGTTTCTTTACGTTCCCTTTTGTTGTAAATTCATTGAGACATAACGTGCATAAGAAAACCATTTCTAGAAGAAACAAGCATACTACATAGCATAGAAAATATATAAAAAGCAAAGCATTTGTCTAATACGCATCTATAACGAAAGCAAATTGGATAAATCTAAAAGCCATTTTTGTTGATGTAATATATAATCATAAATATTTTTATCTAAATATTGTGTATTAATGTTTTCTATTAATAATAAAAAATTGAAAAGCATTGATTTGGTTATTGCCGCACTTCTAATAACTGTTTTTTTTTCTCAAAGTTTGCTACTTTCCTTGATTTAATTTTAGTTTTAACAAACTTATTTTAGCACTGATTGAATTTAAATTTCATGGTCCAGCCGCATTCCAAGAACTTGCATTAAAATTTTCATTAAATATACATACTTTATTTTCGGATTCTTCGAGAATTTCTACTAATTTAACTACTGCTTCATCTAATTTAAGATTCTCTTAATCTTTAGAAGAAGCAAGTTCTGAATAATTTACATAATTATCCAAATATTCCGTAATATCATGATTAATAAAATTCTGTATGCTTGGAATACCACCGTTCTCGTGTCTACGTACAATTTCGCTACAAATGTGACAATTTGGAAGATCGTGGATAAGACAAATATTTGATAAATTATTCATTTTTAAAATAAAAAACTTATTGAAAAAAAAAACTGTAGCAAAATTTAAAAAAGCAAAAATTTAAAAAACTGTTATTAAAAAAGTAGAAACATTTAGTAAGCAATGAAGGTTAGCTTAAGAAAATTACCTCTATGCACTATGCACTAACTACACTCACTACAAGATATAAGATCGTCAAATATGCACTATATGCAAGAGCAGGAGGGAACATAATGATTGCTTAAGACCAGGGTTTTGGTATATAAGCATCCAATTCCTCCACCCATACACAGTCTTCCAAAAGTTCATACCACTGAAAATGTCTGAAATTAACTTCAATGATTCTTATGACAAAAGAAATTGTTTGTAAAATTAGTTCTGAAGAAAATCCCTTCACGGTAAAGTTATATTTTGAGAGGTGTTGACATAAATCGTCATTTACCAGATACTGATCAAGAAGTGGATGATGGATTAGGAGAAGGTTCAACGAGTGCAGTAATATCCAAACATTTACCATCCGGTGCAGTGTTAAGTGATGGTATAAATCAACAAGTTTGTGTGTGTCAATCACACATAGTCATACGAACAAACTTGACTGAAGAAAATTACTTTTCTTCGTTTGTACTACATGCTACCTGTACCACACTGACCACATTCACATAAAATCGTCATTCAAAAAAGGAGATTGTAGTAAAAATTAAGGGGAATTCGAGGGTGTACCCTAATTTTGTATACGGGGGTCGGTAAAAAAGTTATCGCGAAAAAATATTTTTTGCAAAATAAAAAAAAAATTGTACCTACACATCCGTTAGAGAACCTTTAAGTAGTATTCCCGAATATTCAGTTTTTTAATATATCTTCCGGTTATAGCGGAAATGAAAGTGGTTTTCTCTATTTTACAACTTACACATTTCTCTTAACCATCACAGGATTCCTTTTTTAATTCTGAATCCAACGATATATAATTTGAACTATTTATCTCCAACCGTTTCCGAGATATTTATCCTCTGATAAATATCTCGGGAACGGTTGGAGATAAATAGGTCAAATTATATAAGCTCCATCAAACTAGATACATGGTCTCATGGTCGGTGTCTGATGTTCGATCTGAGTAGGCCAAACAATAAAACCAAATTTATGACAAATCAAGTCAGCCACGATAATAAAACGGACAATCAAGTAGGCTGTCAATTCAATATTTCTATTTACATGTCAGATTAGTCTAAAATTTTGTTGCTGAAGCTGTTAGTAGTTGCAGTTTAAAAAATGTTTTTGAAAGAAGAATGCTGTGATATTTTAGAGATCTTCATCAAAAACGATAAAAGATACGTAGAAACTTTGAGGGAGTATTCTCGTAAATATCCAAATAGAAATGTTCCGAGTGCTTCATTTATATGTAAGCTGTATCGAAGATTCAGATCGACAGGAAGTGTGATTAGCAAGAGAAAAAAAGGGTTTAGAATTAGTGAGGACGAGAGAGAACGAATTTTAAATTATTTCAGAAGAAATAACGAAAAATCTCGGAGAGATGCAGGGAGAGACTTACAAATTCCCTGGTCTACAATACAAAGGGTAATGAAATTAAGCAAATTTAAATCCTTCAAAATATTACCTGTTCAAAGGCTATTCCCTGGAGATGCTGCAAGAAGACTGGAATATTGTCAAACAATGTTAAACTTTTATTTTGCAAGAGGTGGAGCTGGATTTTTTAACCAAATTATTTGGTCCGATGAAGCTACATTTACAAAGGCGGGAATATACAACCGGAAAAATAGTATATTTTGGTCTGTTGACAATCCACGGGCATTTCGTGAAGTTGTGAAATCCGGCAGAAATTCCGTGGGTGTTTGGTGCGGAATTGTGGGAAATTTTATAATGGGCCCTCTATTTTATTCAGGAAGTATGACAGGTAGGAAATACCTACATTTAATCCAGAACGAATTGGAACAATACTTTGACCAGTTGCCATTAATTTTTCTTAACCAACTCCAAGAAAGACAATTAATATGGCAGCAAGATGGCGCTTCCTTCCATAACTGTGGGCCCATAACGGAATTTTTGAACAATTCGTTTGAAAATTGGATTGGTAAACATGGAACGATAAGGTGGCCGCCACGTAGTCCAGATTTAACCCCCTTGGATTTTTTCTTGTGGGGGCATTTAAAAAATAAAGTTTATAAGAACCGCCCCGAAAATGTTGAGGAGATTAAAAGACGAGTAAAATTAGAAATTGATAGTTTAAACAATCGTCCCTTAATCTTTGAAAATGTCCGAAAAAATTTCTTAAAAAGACTTAGGTTATATGTAAATAATAATGGAAACCATTTTGAACATTTAATGTAAATGAACTTCTAACTAATTTTTAATAACTAATCATATTGTTGTTATAATAAATATGACAGTAGTAAAAATAATAAATGTTTCATAATTTCCACGAGATTTTTAATTAAGTTGAATGCAGTTGAATGGCTATAGCCACTTTAACATTCAGCCTACTCGCTTGTCAGTTTTATTATCATGGCTGACTTGATTTGTCATAAATTTGGTTTTATTGTTTGGCCTACTCAGATCGAACATCAGACACCGACCATGAGACCATGTATCTAGTTTGATGGAGCTTCTCTGATAAATATCTCGGAAACGGTTGGAGATAAATAGGTCAAATTATATATCGTTGGATTCAGAATTAAAAAAGGAATCCTGTGATAGTTAAGAGAAATGTGTAAGTTGTAAAATAGAGAAAACCACTTTCATTTCCGCTATAACCGGAAGTTATATTAAAAAACTGAATATTAGGGAATACTACTTAAAGGTTCTCTAATGGATGTGTAGGTAAAAAAATATATTTTTTTTATTTTGCAAAAATGTTTTTTCGCGATAACTTTTTACCGACCCCCGTATACAAAATTAGGGTACACCCTCGAATTCCCCTTAATTTTTACTACAACCTCATTTTTTGAATGACGATTTTATGTTAACCTGTCTCCACGTAGCACACTTTTTCCGCTTGGATGGGCCACCCTGTACCTCAAGGCACTCATCAACACATTAGCTCCCAGTACACCAGGGAGCTGGGAGAAGATGATCAGGAATTACTGTGCAAAGTGTGTGATGATAAATTGTATATAACATATTTAAAAGATATGTGTATAGTTTGTAATCAAAATTAGATTAATAATGTAGATATTACTAACCATAGAATAGATAGGGAAAAAATTGATTTAATTTAATGTTGTAAATATTTTTATGTATCATATAGGTAAGGATTTATTAAACTACAAAAATTAAAACCATAAGTTACATTTTGTTACTCTTAATACACCAGTCTACTACACTTTTGTTAATCCCTGTGTCTGAATTTTCTCTGTATATCCCATTACTTAACCCTTTCAATAACCTCTCTTATTTTTCTTAAAAAAAAAAACAACAGAATATTGTCGTAACTGCTTTCTTAAATATGTTATCCAAACAAAAACAAAATATCTCGTTACTGCACATGCATACTTCATCAGAAACCATACATAATTAATGTCTCTGTTTATTGTTAAAGCAAAGAGGCTATTTTGGAAGATCTCCAATTTAAAATGTCTCAGCTGTTTTCAAGTTAGGTTAGCGACCGATGCACATTAATTGACCTAGTTTTATAGCGTACATTGTCCGTCAGTTCTTTGCCCTCAGTGAGTTCGTTTTGTTATTGTGTTTTGCAAAAAAATGTTTGATGGTACTCGATTATTAGGGACTTTTTTTAATGTCTCTGAAGATTAAGTGCTGTCTGATTTCTTTTGCTATTTCAACAAACATCGTGATTTGAGGTAAATTTTGTATTTTGTTTTTATTATTCATCATAACTAAAATCCTATAATGTAAGATCTGTATTTTGGTTTCTAAAATATGCAAAATAATAGACATAAGTCAAAAGGGAAAACTAAGAATTTGTTATTAACTTTTATTACATGAAGACTTTCAGAAATATACTGAAATAAATATTAAATTTGTCCCGAAACAATACTAGAAAACTGAGTATTTTTGAATGTGCTAGCTTGGGTAATTAGATGTAAAGCACTGCATCTCTATATTCATCTAATTTTGTTTATATAATTATATAACGTAAAATAACTTCTCTAAGCATTTTTAGATATACAGGTATCTCAACTTTTTCTAATTCGTATTTTATTGCGATTCAAGCAAATATTTTATAGAAATATCCTGACATAAATATTAAATATGAAACCATAGCAGATATGAAAGTCGAGAAGATTTGTTTCTGGTGTGTTCTCTGTAGTAGGAACCCCGCGAATGGAGTACTCTGGCATAAGAAATGGGAAAATAACTGAAGAAGTGGGGATTTTAATTAAATGGAAAGCGCCTGAAATGGGGCACCAATCAGAATTCTAGGGTATGGAAAAATGCGTGGCTTAAAAATGGGGGCTACCAATGAAAAGGCGCGGGAGGCGTGGCATGAGGAGTGGGGAACCAATTTAGCATCTGGGGGGGCATGGTGTGAGGAGAGGGGACCAATTAAGACCAATTAAGGAAAAGGGCCAGCTACCCCATAAACCAACTACTCCTGAAGTACGAGCATTGCCAATCAACTTCGATGGTGCCCGACTAGTGAAAGAGTTTTTGAAGCCACATTTCCAAATCGGGTAATTTCCTCGTGGGGTACAACTAATTGGCCACCATGATCACCCGATTTGTCACCCAATGACCTCTTTCTTTGGGGATACGCCAATGAAACCATTTTTGGCCACCAACATGAAAGGCCACGTAATTTGGATGACTTACGAGCATGAATCATTAATGTGTTTGAAAATATTTCCCCTGAACTGCTAGCCAATGTTAGATCTGAATTTTACAATCGGCTTGGGTACTGCAAAGCACAGCAGGGTGACATTTTTTGAACCTTTAATCTAAATAGGTGTCTGCTCACACCTTTTTTAAAATATCTGCTATATTTGTAGCATTTTTTAAGAATGCGTTTTAGTCGATTTTTAGGATATTAGTTATATTTCTTGCCGTAGCAGCAAAAAAAATTCAATCTTTTCGATACGTTACGTAGGTATTGAGGAATACCTATATTAATTATTACTTTTATTATCAATTCAAATTGCGATAATAACAATAGGAATGCGCTGACTCTTGAAGCAAAGAAATCGTACTGACCTTCTACAAACTATCGATTCTGGGAGCCATACACCTCTTTTCTTACTTCTGGTTAGTGCCCGCCAATGGCGATGGGTTGAACCGCTTCGATTGTGTTATTAGAAAGTAGTTCACCAAATGGGGGCCAAGATTGAAAAAATTGGGCTTTCCGGAGTGGTACCCTGTATAAGCCACCGGGCATATTTTCGTGTTATTTTTTTTTAGAATCGATTAAGCTTTTCCCAAGGTAGGTATTATTTTACATAGTATGCCAATGTAGCTCATAAAAAATGAAATAAAAAAATCATTTATTTAAATAAATAAATTGGGGTTTTACATTAGGTGCTAATAACTTAGGTAACTGTCGAATATGTAGACAGCATATGTTAAAATAAAATATACTTTTCCAAGGGAGACTAATAGAATACAGTGAAATCCTATTTTTTAAATATTTGTATTTTTTTAAATAAACGATTTTATTGTCAAACCTAATTTTATTTTACCAAACTCCCTGTATGATCTAGGCTGGCTATATTAGGTAAAAAAATACCTTGGGAAAGGCTTAGTCGTACTCCAGAAAACCCAATTCTTTTAGAATTTTGGTCCCATTTGGTGAACGTATAAGTATAAGTTAGAGTGTGGAAACTTTTTACGAAGTGTTTTGAACTATCTATTTTATTCTTTAAAAAATGTCTAGTACTGATAGTAATGGAAAATTTTTTGTGGGCAAATGTCAGTCGACAATTTTCTTTTAAAATACCATGGAGTCTTCTCAACCATTGCAATCGGATAAACAACTAATAAAAGTGGTGTATTAGCTTATTATAAGAACATACTCAATCCACTGCAAATAATTTTGTTGGCAAATATTTTCATTCCAGTTAATTAATATTTAATTCTGTACCATAGAGGTACATGGTCGTAACTCCATTCTTTGCCGATTTGGAGTTAGTGCCATATTGTTGTACAAAATTTTATGTTTTTCCTTGTCATAAAATACAGGGTGTTTCAAAAGTAAGAGTAAACCTTTTGGGGGCATAATCCAAAATGCTTTTTTAGCCTTTAAACTTCTCAGTATGTAATGCCCCTGACTAAAATTTTTTAATTCTGCATCACGTTCAGCGTCAAAAGTTTATACCATGTACGCGACCGTGTATGTATTTTCCTTATTATTTAACGGTCTCGGTCTTTAGTGTGCTCCCACTCGAAGGGGTGTACCTCTTTCAGAAAGCATTTTTGGAACCCACATTGATAGGAATTTTTTGTATTATTTTTATCCGAGGATTATGCCCACAGATTTCCGCTTACTTCTTAAACACCTTGTCTAGTAACTCCAAAATTACTGGTTGCTTACATTTTGAAGTGTTAAATGATGGTATCTCCATTTATCTAATGAGGTAAAAAACCGTATCTCCACACTTGTGCTTTTATGTTTAGGTAAAAAATCGCTAACTCCACATTGTAAGCACTATTCCTGCAGTGGCAGAGAAAATTGGTTAGATGTTGTTTTGCCTGCCAATGAGGTACTTGACGAAATTTTACAAACTTGATAAAACGATTTCTGGATACTTGCCTAAGACCCTACGATTATTTAAAATATACAGGGTGTTTCTAAATTATGGTGCCAATGTATTGTGACAGGTAGAAAATGTCATTCTGAACAAAAAGTTTCCTATAAACATGGGTCCGAAAATGCATGATAAGAAAGTTACAGGGTGAAATGTATAGATTGAAAAACATCTTTATCGCAATAACTTCTACAGAAGGTATGCAATTGAAATGAAACTTGGTGCAGTTATTTATTAACTGAAGTGCAACAATTCTGTGTAAAAACAATTTATTCCCATCGACCAGAGGCGGAGGGGCAGGATAGCACAATGGGTTTTATAATGATAATTTTTTTGAGGTTACCTTTTTGGTCTCCCAGATTTATTTATTTATTTAATGCTATACTTTACAAACACTAATGCAATGCTATCAGTAATTACATGCAAAGGCAAGACAGAACAGTTAACACACATTTAAAAAAGATCAATAATAAAACACACTAATCTTACAAGTAAGTTTAGGACAACAGCCTCTTGAGCTGCACCTCCGACAAATGAAACAGGTCATAGTTGTTCATAGATAAAACCCCATTGGATATGCCGTACTATGAACTTTTGTTGCAGTGGGAAAATAGATAGGTAAAGGTTTAAGTCAAATGCCTGGCAACCGAGCTGCAAAAGTAGTTCACAGTAAAGTGTCCAGCTAGACCAGCTCAGGGGTTCGGTTCAAAAACACAATTAAATTAGGTTAGAATAAAGTGCCACTGGCTTAGGCAACTTAAGCCAGAAAGTTATCCATTGTTCTAATAACTCGGCTACAGGCAAGTGACACACAATTTACACTGAAAGAAAATAATAAATAACCCAATAATTTTTTGCCAAGCCATATAATATCCAAGACGGCGTACTAGTACAGAAAGGTACGTAAAAGTTTTGTCTTAAGCTCAAGTTCAATACTGACAAAATTAACCTTATAATAGCTCCGCCCGTGATCACGTTTGGCTCACACTTATTGAAAGGTAAATGAGCTCCTACCAGTTATTATTATTTGTATTATAATTATTATTATTATGAATTCGCCAGTGACCACAACGAACTATTAATATTCGTGAAACACCACGTACGGTGATAACGTACCTAAGGTAGCGTGCCTAAATATACAGTAATACAGATGTAAGTGAAGGCAAATTAATTTCACAAAATAATTTTAGATATGGCTTCCCCTTGATTTCGTCAGCGGTTAACAGCAGTGAAATAATAATAATTACTAAATATTTGTTAGGTAAAGGATACAAATTAATGTGTAACTTATCCCACGTTGAATATCTGCCTCCGCTCTAGTGCTCTAGCCTCCAACGTCCAGGGGTAGAAAAGGTATGGCGAGCTCGACGCCCTTATCCTGCAGTTAGGGCAGAGTAGGATCAGTTCTCCAACCCACCAGGACCGTGCAGAGCGTGTAGAGTCAGATGCCTACACGTAGGCAGAGGTAGAACGTCGACATGAAGAACGTAGAAGGCAAACGTAGACGTAGAAACACCAACGTAGTAAATTACAATGTGAAGACTTGGAGCAGCAGGGAAATGAACTGGAGAAATAGAAGAATAAAAAGAAAAAGGCCCTACAATAAAAATTATTAGCTTACGACGGCATACTAACTATAAATGCACTCACGTCGATGTTGGGTGGCCTCTCTGATTCAGCTTTCTGGCTTTAACCCTAGAATTTGTTGTTCTTGAGGGGCAAGACACCTAGAAAAATGGTTACCATGATGTTGGACACCTAGCCAAGCACGAATCAAGACGGCTTACCTCGTGGCGTGGACGTAAAATCCGACAATTCGTCGATTGTGAGCCCCAAAAGGTAAAATACGCAATCAAACGCAAGGCAGACGTAAAGGGACTCACGAAGGTACGTTTTCCACAAGAAAATCCCAAATTTGAATGATCCACAGACTGGAAACCCACAGGTGAAAAACGTGGCGTCCACTCTACCACGGGCTCTGGCAAAAACGAAAGTGTGTCCTTGTTTATCCGAAAACCCGGGAAACCGACTGTCCAAAAGAGTAACAGCAACTTCCGGTCAAATCAGGGAGGCAAACTTGCACAAAACAATAATTCACCCATGTACAACACGAATAACACCTCAAACTAGTCATAAAATCGCCGAAATACATAAAATTTACGAATTTCATGAGTTGACGGTGTAAACAACACGCAAACGTCAACATAAGCAGTCACTGATTTGGATGAACTAACCAGGAGAGTGCGTTCCTCGCATTCAGACCCAAAATAGCGCAAACAGCAGCGATCGGAAATTTTACGAGGGTGCGTTACGAAATTTAGTCGCTAACGAAATGATGGAATTAAAAGCAGTCAAAGGCAAAAAGAATATATCTGTAAGCGACAGATAATACCTAGGGCGCATTGTGTGGTATTTACAGTAACAAAAGCCCTGTAAAGAATAGCACAATAGTGATAGCTTTTATGTGCAACAGCTGGACTACTCATGGACTGTCCCTCGTATACATCACGTACGTTCCGGGATCGGTGATTGGCGCGAAACCAGGGAATTTTAAAATAAATACGGTGATACCTGAAGCGCTTCAACTACGTAATTCTTACTGATAATTTTAAACCGTAACAGCCGCTCATAGTGTTAATTGGTGAGACACTGCCATAACTCACCCTAAAAACATCACAGTTCAGCAGCCTCAGGTAAGCCTTTGGAACATTGAATCTTATATAATTTATAAACATACAGCTTTTGTATTTGACATTATTAACAATAGAATATATAAAAAGAACAGCCTGTAACCTACGTCTATTCTCAAGGCTACTGAACCCGAAAGTCTCCAGCAATCATGTGACCACACACGGGTACACCCTGTACTTCTCTTAACATAAAGAAATCGCAAAAAAATTTTTTGGACTCTCGATTTGATTAATATGCACAGCTGCGGATGGCATCCATATTTGCACCGCATATTCCAAGTGCAGCCTCACCAGTGCATTATAGAGTCTAACAATGGTTACAACAGTGAAATTATAATTTTAGTGCATCTTTTTATTTTGCAACAAAAGGGTACTCTTGTTTCATAATGTTAAATCAACCGTTTGCGTTGAAATCGGCAAAATGTGCCCCAAAACACCTGTTAACTCCAAAATTCGAAAATAAAATTTTCAATTACTGCTTTAAAATTTCACAAAATAATTGTACCATTTAAAGTGACAAAATATTCCCTATGAACTATGTATCAAAAATTTTTCGTTTTCAAAATGGAACGGATTGAACTCTACAAAATTTTGATATCCATATTTTAGGAAAACCAGTGATATTTTACTCAATATCTATTAGACATTTTTTCTTAATTTTGGACGACAATTCATTTGTAAAACCTTTAAATGCGGTAGGCGATAATTTTATTTTTCGAATTTTGGAGTTAACAGGTGTTTTGGGGCACATTTTGCCAATTTCAACGCAAACGGTTGATTTTATCGTTATGAGACAAGAATACTCTTTTGTTGAAAAATAAAAAGGTGCACTAAAATAATGAACCTGCGAGACCAAAAAGATAACCTCAAAAGTTATGAGTATATAGAACCCATTGTGCTACCCTGCCCCTCCGCCTCTGGTCGATGGTAATAAATTATTGTTTTTATACAAAATTGTTGCACTTCAGTAACTAAAGGACTGCACCAAGTTTCATTTCAATTGTACAACTTTTGTAGAAGTTATTGCCAAAAATATCGTGTGTCAACTCAGGATGTGACCTATCTCATTTTTTAGCATTTCGAGCTAGAGCTGTTTAAAGCTTTTACTCTTTTTCAGATGCATGCCACATTGGCTCTGTTTGCCTTTTATTACTTTTTTTAATTATATTGTGGACTAAGCTACATATTTATAGGTGGCTTCATGCCATTAAGGATAAGGGTTTTCAAAATAACAAAAAATTCAAAAAGTAAGATATCTCTGTGAGATAGAATCAAAAATGCTTGACGAAGTAAATTGAGTTACGCCAATGTGTATAATTATAATTTTATTGTTAAAAATAAACGTACATTCTTATACATCATCATCATCATCATCATCGTCAGTACAAGGGGTGGCTGCCTCTGATCGGCCCGGCACGTAGGCCTCCATGGGCCCATTGTGCCGGCATCACAGGGCTTCCAGCATGCCGGCCTTCTTGATGAAGGCCCGCAGCCCCCCAACCTGACACCATACACTCCTCATCGCGCAGCCTAGCCATGCCGAAGGACTCGAATCTGACCCTGTCGAGCGCAGGGCACTCTGTTACTAGGTGGTGGGGGATCTCCTCTTCTTCTCACACCATCTGCACTCCCGCTCCTCCTCCTTGAAAATGAATAATATTATAATATTGTTAATCTTTCACAGTTTTGTATTAATTTATATCATAACTAATTTTAAAATTTATCTTTTTTGTAAGATAACTCGAATTTATAAAAGCATTGGGTGCAGGACGCGAAATCGATAAACTCTTGAATCTTGAATCACTGAAATCATCGAAAAGTGTTCACTTTTGAGGAAAAACAAACTGCAAGCCGTTTTTCCCATTGTGAATATTGCGCAGAAGGTTCTCGGCTCTCAAATGAAAAAAAAAAAAAAAAAACATATTTACGTTCAACACCAGGACAAGAAAAATTAAATGCACTTGCAATATTATCCATTGAGCACCAGTTGCTGCAGTCATTGGAATGTTTTGACTTAATAAATTTATTTTCCGATCTGAAGGCCTGAAAGAAAAAATAATAGTAAAACAATATTTTTTAAAACAAGCTTTTATTTAAATGCTCCAAAAAGAAGAAAATAAACTTTGAAATAAATCAAACCAAAGCAAACCCATAATTTTGTTACAAAATTTCGAGATAAATTTCTTTTACAGAAAAATACAATTTCTACTTAGAACTACTTTCGTCAAGATATTATACAGGGTGGACCCAGATACGATAGGTGTAAAAGAAAAAAAAAATTCGAGTTGAAATTTGCACCATATTTTTATATTTTAAAAATCAAGCAGGCCTTGAAAGGAGCAATTTATTCATTTTCAGTTAATAATAAACTACCTTTTTCTTAAGAGATAACGAAAAGTTTTATTTGAAAAAGTTGTTCAGAATGCAAATCAAAGTCCTCGTACCAAATTTTAAAACAATCGGCATACTTTATTATTATTTTTTCAAATTTCACCTCGATCTTTTGGAAAAAATCAAAGTATGCCGATTGTTTTAGAATTTGGCACAGGGCCTTAAATTTGCATTCTAAACAGCTTTTTTTTTGATAAAATTTTCCGATAAATGTATTTGATTTGCGCTAAAACCGCAAAAATTGGAAAATTTTAAAAAATCAAAGTGTGTCAATTGTTTTAAAATTTGGTAGGAAACCTTATACATATTTACATTCGGACAACTTCTTCTAATCAAACTTTGCGATATCTCTTAATGAAAAGGTAATTTACCTGAACTGAAAATGAATAAATTGCCCTTGTCAAGGCCTGCTTGATGTTTAAAATATAAAAATATGGTGCAAAATAGTTTCTAATCAAGCAAGGCCCCCAAAGGTCAAGTTTCAACTCGAATTTTTTTGTCTTTGTTCGTATATTCAATGTAAGTTCATCCTGTATGTTCACGCGAAATTTTCGTGTGTAAATTTCTTTTATAGAAAAATACATTTTATACTTAGAATTACTTTCAAAATATGGATTTGCTTTCTTTTGATTTATTTAAAAGTTTATTTTCTTTTCAGAGCATTTAAATAGAAGCTTGTTTTTATAAATATTTTTACTATTAATTTATTTATTATATTTTTTTAGTTCAAGAAAATTTATCCGCTATGTTGGAACTGTGGCCATATTGAATTTAGTGTGATGTCACTAACTTTATCGTTTTCTACTCTTCAAGCCCTTTCATTTGATACCCATATTAAGGGGGTTGAAAAGAAAATGTAATCCGCTAATATCTTGGAGTGGCGGCCCTATTGAATTTAGTGTGATCTCGCTAACTTTAATGTTTTCTACTCTTCAAGCCGTTTAGTTTCATACCTATATAAGGGGGTTGACAACAAATAAATCATCCGTTATCTTGCAGCGGCGGCCATTTTGAAAGTATTACAATAATATTGAGTATTACATATTTTATTGTCACCAGAAGTAAATGTGTATGCAAAATTTCAGCTCAATTTGATGTCAAGAAGTGGTTCTAATTCAGCTTGCAAGATTTTACCTAAACAAAAAATTTGTAAAAAAATTTTAAATGTTGAATCATACATTTATTTTTGTTTGTGTAGCTTTACCAACTTGTTATTGTTTACGAATTACTATTTATATTTTCTATGTTCAATAAACTATAATCTATAATATTAATAAGATAAAGGATATTATTGTTATTATTATCATTATTATTACTATTACTTATTACCAAGTTAGGGGCGGCAAATATTGAAAGGCCTAGGGGCGGCAAACTTCTTAATCCGCCACTGTCCTCCGCCCTTAACATAATGGCAAACAGCTCCGCCTGGAACACCGTAGTGTATTCTCCTAGGGAGACTGTAAGTTTACAGGCCAGTTCCTTGCAGTAGGCTCCGGCCCCCATTCCCTTCCCCATCTTGGACCCGTCTGTGTACCAGACTAGTCCTTTCTGGGTACTGATGTTCTCCTCCACTCTTTCCTTTCGGGGAAGGAGAAGTAGAGCCTATCATAAAAGCCAATAGATGGCTCTTTCACGTCCCTTCTCATAACCAGGATGGGAAGCGCCTCCCTCAGCTCAGACCATAGCCTCTGATGCCCGCCAGGTGGGCTCCCAGAAACCCAGATGTTAAGACCCTCTAGTCTGAGGGCCGCCTTAGCCGCCTCATACTCTACCACCGCACCCAATGGAGGGAGACCCACCAGGGTCTCGAGGGCCTGGGAGGGGCCAGTCCCGAGGGCCCCCGTGATGCAGAGGCAGGCTAGGCGTTGTATCTTATGAAGCGCCACCCTTGGTCTGGTCATCACTTTGTAAATCCAAAGCATGATCTTCGGACTCAATCCCCACGAAGTTCCCACGGCTCTGCGGCACGCCCACAGTGCGTTGCATGCCTTTTTGGTCCTTGTGAGTATGTGTTCCTCGTAGGTCAGTCTGGAGTCTAGCCAGACTCCCAGATACTTTACCTTCTTCTTTATTTCTAGTTGGGTCCCTTGAAGCTCTATGAGAGGGCTGGGGACTACTTTTCTCTTTCTGGTGAATAGTACCAGCTCAACCTTATTAGGGTTGACCCTTAATCCGAGAGAACTTCACAAGAGCTCCATTTAGGAGCTCCTCCAAAAGCTCGATCTCCAGGATCACAACATCGTCCGCATACGCCTGTACGTAGACACCCTGCTCCTCCTCTAGGATTCACAGTAGTTCATCCACCACCATGCACCATAGAGGGGGGACAGAACCCGCCCCTGGGGACAACCCCTCGATGCATTGATGGTCACCTTTTCACCGCAAAGCCCGGCCTCGACCTGCCTGCCGGTGAGCATGGATCGAGTCCACCTGTCCCTGGCTTCCACCCTCTTCACAGCCCTACAGATCGAGTCCACTGCCATATTGTCAAAGGCACCCTCTATGTCCAAAAAGATCCCCACAGACACCAGTCCGCCCTCCTGCCCCCGTCCAGCCCTGTACCAGCCTTGTACCAGCTGGTGAAGGGCCAAGTCCACGGACCTGCCCAATTGGTAGGCGTGCTGCCTGGAACTCAGTGGTGCCTTGAGGGCAAGTTGCTCTCTAAAATAGACGACTGGTGGACAGAGTCTCTCCAGTGTCTTCATCAAGAAGCTGGTGAGGGACGAGGGACGTGCCCTCTGGCGATGGATGCTCGGAACACGCCTATTCGTGGCTAGGTAAGTTGCCCCCCCCCCCCCCCCCCCCCCCGTCTCTCTGAAGGAGAGCCGGGAAGATCCCATCCAGCCCAGGCGACTTACATGGGGAGGAGAACGACTCAATGGCCCATCTGACCCTTTGGTTGAGTACCCTTGTGGCAAGGCCGCAGTCATTTATCACCATGCTGCTGGCCTCCACCTCTCCCTGTCCCAATGTCGAGCCTGGGAAGTGTGTGGCCAGCAGATGTAGCAGGGTACCCCGGGGGGATGAGGTGACCTCATCTGCCCCCGTACGTACGCTGCCTATTTTTGTTATAGGATCCCTTGAGAGAACCTTGCAGAGCCTAGAAGCTACAGGCCCCCTATTGACGCCTTCGCAGAAGGTCCGCCAAGCCTCCCTCTGGGAGATCCTGATCTCATTTTTATAGAGTCTTTGAGAGGCCTTATAGGCTCCCCAATGATCTCCTGTCCCAGAACGTTTGGCTCTGTTAAGGAGCCTACGTACCTGTTTCCTCAGGTGCTCCAGGTAGGCATTCCACGGTGTCTTGCTTCCCTCTGTCTTCCTTTTCAGGGGACAGTTCGCCTCATAGGATTGAACAAGAGTTCCTGGATAAGTACGATGTCTGGGTTTTCGCATGCGATCTTCCGCCGCGGACCTTCCCCCAACCGCAGTACCACTCTTCTGGGAGCACGACGTCCGGGGGCCGGCCTGAGGTAGGTTTTTTTGCTGCGACCCTGCGGGTAGGCTTGTGGTCGGGTGTTCCCCTGTGGGGGCCCTCCCTCCCTTCCCTCCCCGCTTCCTCTTTCCACCCGTCTCCGGCGTGTTTTTCTTATACATTTAAAAATAATTAGCCTTAGGCAAAATATAACAAATGTATTATTTTACTAAGTGTAGCTTAAGGCTCATGACACTGCAGAAGCAATCCCAATTTAACCGTCATTCCCCTGTCTCGAAGAGCATTGAGGGGAGTGCGCCACGAGTTCCCCGGCGTTCCCCCTCTACTACACACCAGAATGTCCTCCAAGCGTCTAATCTGATACCCCTCCAGCGGTCGTAAAAAGTGAGGCTTTTAAAATATATTTATCATTTACTTTCTATAGAACGCGGAACGGGCAGAGACTAAATATTTGTAATATAGAAACAATAACATAAATATTTACCTACCTTACCACGTTTCTCTGTAAATAATAATTTCTACTTAAAATATTATTAAGTATCTTCCAGTTTTCTTATATTATAACTACCTTTTCGTCATCAGTATTTTGCGAGAAATGGATAATGATATAATATGTAGTAAAACGATTATTTTTATACCTAAAGCATGTCCCAAAATTTAATGTGCAATCGTGCAAATATTTATGCACAACCTAAAACATGAAGTTTTTTTAAACCTAGGTATTTATAGTGGCATCAAAGGTTGCCCCTAAAAGGACGATGGCATCCGAAAGGGGCAATTCTTTCCAGATATTTTCAGAACGTTCGATATAGGTAGTAAGATCATTTGTCATGTACAGGGTATCCGGATTTGGTTATAAATGCGGGGTATCTCGGTTATTTTTAGAGCCTAATATAGATAATAACTACATAGTGTCATATATTTTTGTAAAGCTTACGACAATCTGAATATAACTAGTAGAAAATATACAGGGTGTTCTATTTAAAAAAAAAATAAATTTGGTCCATATATCGAACACTATCAATTTTAGTAAAAAACTGAACACGGCACTGAATTCTACGTGTAAATGTCTATAAGATACATTTTTTGCCATTTCAATATCATTAACCATTCCCCGAGGTGTGCCCCAAATGCGCACATTTTCAATTTCGCCCTGTATCTTAAAAACAAAGGTGGCTATGAAAAATCTGTTTACGGTATCTTTCGTTTCACAAAAAAGTAGCAATGGTTCGCGAAAACCGCAACTCCCTATCTCTAAAAATAACCGAGATACCCCACATTTACAACCAATTCTGGACACCCTGTTTTTTTAAATCCCGAATTTTAAACTTATTTTAAAAGTATACGGCAATACATGTATAAATATTTAAAAAATATGAGTCTATCGTAAAGTTTTACAAAGTTTTTACGGTGTTATCAGAATCTGCGTGTCTGGTTCCATACACAGGATGCAACACAAAGTTGCCTTTTTTTGCATGCATGTATTTTAAATGCATGTATTTTGGCACACCACGTAAAATCACTTGAGAAGAGCTTTCTCAAAAAGAAATACATGTCTATATTTTTAATAATAATAATAATAACAATAATAACTTAACGCCCCAACGCAAGAAATAATGTATATTTACAAATTTAGAAATCTTTTACAGATTTATATAAAAAGGAAACAAAAAAATAAAAACAAATTAACATAAGTAACATTTTTTAACAAAGATTAACAAATAAATACTTTTGTAAATAAATAGGTAAATCACAAAGGCATTAGGGGAGAACCGGGTAGCCCCGCCCAGCGGGTAAGACCGCCCACTGCTTTATTATTTAAAAGAATCACGCAATGGTTGCGCCACGGGAATCACTCCACGGGAAGAGGTTGAAATAGGGGATAAAGGGACCATTTTCGAAGTTTTTCATGTTTTTATAATATTTTTCGAATAATTTGCATACAATACACAAGCAATAAAAAATATAAAATATTTTTGGCAAGCAATGGTTTTGGAAGGATCGAACAACAAATAACAGTTTTTTTTTATAAAATTCCATGTGGTATGTCATTTAAATGTTTTTGGAGCCAAGGAATTTAGTTTTAACGTTATTTTTCAAATGGGAATGGTATTTGATTTTTTCGTTCCTAAAAATTAATTACCTAATATCCGAAACACTCAATCCAATAATAATACGATATGGCAAGTAGTGTTTACATTGGCAGCGTTTGTTTTTTGTTGTTCACTTTTCATAGCATGATTTTTAAAGTAAGTAGACAGGTTCTATATTTGTTCCGTTTGTTTGTCAGTCAAGACATGGAAAATAAAAGAACAAAAAAAATGCCTGTCATCATCATAAGTAGAGTAATCTCATATAATCTCATATTTAGCCGAAAATTGTTATTGCAGATGCGACTGTGCTTTTTCTTCGCTATAGATGTTGAGAAAATTGCAGTAACTTTATATTTCTTATCCCCGCCACATTGAATAATTTAACCATCGAATTGCTTATAAAAATCACGAATTCGACGATTGTACAGTAAACAGTGTTTCCGTAAAGTAGGTAACGCATAAAATCATTATTTTTGAAAATACAATTACAGTATTTCTGTAATAAAAAAGTCTGTAGCAACAGATATTTTTCTTACTTACTCTAAAGGGAATGAAATCTAACATATTTTAAAGTATACGAGTAAGTCCAAAAATAAAAATGTAGCATGCACCATTTTCTGGTAAAATCGTATTGAAAATTTTTTGCAGAGGGCCATGAAAATGCGTATTAGAAATTAGCCTGCCATATTTTACCAGCAGCGTGTTCTGCGACCAAAAAAATTTAAAAAGTTCCTATAAACATGGCCTCAAAAACGCCCCCTAAGAGGGCTAGAGCTCCCGAAATGGACACGGAGAAGTCAAAAACCAAGAAGCCCCACACAATTCGCTACCTGGGCTGCTAAAATTGCATAAAACAATACCCGAGACAATACCAGAAACCGGCGCGATAGCGTCATAAACCCTATTTTTATTATTTACCGATTTACCCCTCTTCCGTTCCGAGACACAAGAGGGGAAGCGAGCCGCCGAGCGCAGCGCGGCGCTGCGTGGGGGAATTGGAATATTCCTTGCTTTCGGTTTTGCCGCGTCTACGTAAAAATTGAACTAGTTTTTTATTATAAGACCAAACCTCTTGAAATTTTAAGGGAGTGTAGTTAAAAGATGGGAGAACAATTTGTTTGGACAAGTTTGTTAAAAAAGTTACTGATTTCCGCGATATTTCCGTTTAAATTTCTCGGATGTATTTCTAGTGGTTTTATTACAGTTCAAAAAGTATAACTAAAATCAAAAAAGTTGTCCAAACAAATCACAGACTGACGTGTTCTCTACATTTTAAGGGGTGTTTCATCAAAATCGGTTTATGCATAACAGAGAAGATCGATTTTAAAAGTAAAATTTCGTTTTAAAATTTTGGTGGTTATGACGGGTACAATCCCATGTAAAACCTTAGGAGAGAAGCCAGCGGAAACCCATGCAGCATATGCAGTATTTTCAGAGTCAAGAGCCTTAAGAAATCTGCTATAAACAATCTGCAGGGATAATAATCACAAACGAAGCCACTTATGTGGGAGATTCCTATCAAATTCAGCATGTTCTTGAATTCGAATAACAGGTGTGTCTCCAGTACAGAGCGCCATTAGGTCATTGAACTTCTCCTTTGAAATTTTTACAGGTTCTGTATTTAAACGAAAAAGTTCTGATTCTGTGACACTTTTTTTCTGATTTTCGTTTGAGTGTTATTGAACTATAATCATGCTGCATATGGCTTGATTTGAAATGTCTTTGAAGGTGTATCTTTTCTAACTTTCAGCTCCATCATTTCTGTCCATTTAAACACATCTCCAGTATCGGTGGCTTTGATGGATAACAGGCGCAAAGACTGGGAGAATTTCTTAAAATCTAGAAACTCGTCGTATTGAAGAGTACTTACTTTGTAGGGTTGCTTTTTTCTTGCCAGATTCATAATTGGATGTAGTTGGGAAGGGATAAAAATGTTGCCAGATTTTGCAACGGCACTTGATATTGCACTATCAGCACTGTCACCTTCATTCTAACCATGGTTCGTCTCGAAAAACCGTAAGCTTATCTCTTCTATATTATTCTTGCAGTTGACAACAGTATACAAAAGCATTGCTGTTATTATTGTACTTTTATTTTGCCCACTGCAACCATCGGCAAAGAGTGATACAATTTTAATGCCCTCCCTACTGTAATACTGGAGTGCTTTATAAACACAAAACAAATTGTAAAACGTCAAATTGAAGTTAGATAAACGACACTTATAAAATATAGCACTTTCTAAGCTTATTGGAAGGTATATTACTTGCTGTAAACAAAGGTTCCACATAAAAATTTGTCGTCATTAATTGCTTGAGCTTTACACTCTTCTTTAAACCTTATAACTTTTTTTTTCTGAAATATGTTTTTAAAAACTGAGATACGACACATACGACCAGACCCTGAATTTATAAAATTAAAATCACGAAGTTTTGTAAGTCAAGTTACGGCAGTTCATGAGAAATTCGTGATACTGTGATGCAGGGTGGCCAATTATTCCAAAACATTATATTATATTATTTAGGACATATTTTAGGTATTCTGCTGATTATGAGATTGAGCAACTAATCGTTATAATTATAATTATAAAGTGTAATGATGACCAGCTGATTATTTTCAAGTCAATTGTTAGTTCATAGAATGGGTATGACAACACCCATGATACAACAAAAGAGAGATATGATATTGCGCAGGTTGGACACCATATTGGCGCGTCATGTGGTTATAGACAATGATACAAGTTGTATCATCTGGTTATAAACAACCGAAACGTCAGAAACGTCTGAGTGTCATTGTAGTGTGTTCCCTGCATTTTCAGCCGATTTGCGGAAAAAAAAATGAAATTGCTCTTTGTGAACGTAAATTCTAACCAAGCGGAAACTTTTATGACGAATGACTTTTTTTGCATCTTATTTCACTCTTTGGTCCATTTGTCCCTTTGTAAACTCAATCAGTGGACATACTGTAATACTCTGCATGCCATAAGTGGGCGGGAACTTACCGCGTGACGTAATTGCGCAGAAGGGAACGAAATTGAGGCGGCTAAATATCATATCTCTCTTTTGTTGTATCATGGACAACACCTGTATTAAACTATGTAAAACACACTCTGTATCGAGGCGTTGAATAAAGTACATCAATTATGATTCCAGTATATCAAATCAGTGAATCATTAATAGGGTACATCACATGGCGACCCTGCCTGTAGAATCAAGTGATGTGCTTGTGAAAAGCGTCTCATTTGAAAGTTAAAAGTAAAATAAAACGACTAATGGATCAGCAAGTGATATAAACATTTTATAATGGGACAAACACGAAGTAAAGAAGAGGTCATAATAGAACAAGCCGGCCATAGTGGAGGTCAAACCACAGAAACCAAGTTTACTACAACACAGGACATTTTACATGTACTCGTGATAGCACTGGTATTGCTGGTAATATTATGGGTGATCTGGTTCAGATGCAAGAAGGCGATGATTGGTATAATAGTTAGAGGGGAGATCGCTAGGAGCAATGCCCGTATCGATGCAGTTTAGATCGGGTATGGGCAGCGCCAAGAGAAACCTAATCTCCATAACAACGAACAACCTACTACCAGATCGCAGCAACCATAGGGTGCAGGGAGTGTAGTAGTTCTACCTTCGTTTAGTGTAGTAGAATGAACAGTTTTGTAAGTGAAGTTTAGTGTAGTGAAATGAACAATGTTGCACGTATAGTCTTTGCGGGGTATGTGAGCTTATGTGACAAATGAGTAAGAAATTTCGTGAGTTCTTAGAGGTTGTCAAATTATTTAAAGAAAAAATCCGCCAGAAAGTCATAGAAAAGCGGCGGACCGAGTAGAAACATTATTAAAGCAATTAACACAATTAAATAATAGATTTGAGATCCTAAAAAGTAATAATTATTGTAAAGGTCTATACGGTTCGGGCAAAGAAAGTGTAGCTCAGCTCGGGAATAAAATTGGTGAGTTAATTAGCGCGAGCAAGCAAAAGCTCTTAGATTAGATAATATTACTAGAGAACAAGTAGATAATAACATTTTAGAATCGGAAAATATCACTGTTAGCGATACTTACTCCTGTTAGAAATAATAAATAATTCAAATCAGGTTAAAGTTGAAGGCAACGAAAATATTCAAGTAAAATTAGAAAATATGACATTGTCTGATGTTGATTTTTTTAATTTGGCAAGTAGAATTATTGTACCCCAGGAATTTGATTGAAATCCAACCAAATTGCTTGCTTTTATGGATACTCTCACCTTGCTAAACGCAAATTCAGCTAATCATGCTGACAACTCAGTTGCGTACGTCAAAACGCGTTTAGTAGGCAGAGCTCGCAGTCTGATTACAAATGAAAACACCCTTCAGGCAATTATAAACAGATTGACAAGTGGGATTCGCGGTGAAAGTTCTCATTCATTAACTGCAAAATTATTAAATTGCAAACAAAATCATAAAATCATAAAGATGCTGCCGCGCACGCGGCTGATATTGAACTTCTGGCCTAAAGTCTAAAGCAAGCGTACATCAATGAGGGTGTACCTGCAGAAACGGCCGGTAAATACTCCATCGAAAACGCTGTAAAATCCTTAGTGCAAAATTCCAACTCTGATAGAACACAGTTAATAATTGAAGCTGGCACGTTTGCAAATGTACAGGACGCGCTCACCAAATTCGTTAAAGGTAATGTATCCATTGTGGGTTCGGTTAGCAGTAACGCGAACGTATTTTATACTAATCAAAACATCAATTTCGGAGGAACCAATCGTGGACACAGACCATATCGTCGTTATAATATTAATCATGGTAGAAATAATTACTATAATCATAAACCACGTAATAATTACTACAATCTACCACAGACGCAAAATGGGTCAGCTAACACGCATCGCAGATGCGGAAGAAATCAAAGGTACCAAAATAATTATCCATTACTCTTTATTACTTACATTAATTTTAGTTACATTATTACTTAACATTAATTCTCTTTTATCACTTGAGATTGGTGGATCCATTATATCTTACGCAGATGATACAGTTCTGGTTTTTGAAGAGAGCACATGGGATGATGTTAAAATTAAGTCATCTGCAGGTGTTGGCATTGTGAGAGATTGGCACTTACATTGAATGTGGCTAAAACTTGCTACGTAGCATTTTCTATCACGAAACACACTAGACCCACATACTCAAATATCCAAATTGGAAATGGCCCAGATATTATAGAGGGATCAGAGTGTGTGAAGTATCTTGGAATACTACTAATCTTAGATGGGACAAGCGTTTGCTGATAAGCTGATAAGCTGACTTGTAAAGTTAGAAGCTTGATATTTAAATTTTATCAAATTCGTAATATTTTGAATAAAAAATGTCTTCTGTTGGTTTACAAGTCTATTGTTGATCATTGCTTAGGTATGGTATTTTGGTTTGGGGTGGGCTATATAAAAATGTATTAATTCCATTAAGTGTTACACAAAATTACATCCTTAAAGTTATTTTATTTAAACATCGCAGAGATCACATTGATGATCTCTACAACGAGGAAATTTTGAATATCCGCATGTTGTACTTTCATTCAATGTGTCTTTATTTACATAAAAATGTACATTTTCAATCAGCCATTGACCACGGGCTGGGGACAAGAAATGCTACTAGGGGACTGCTTACTGTCCCTTATTATAAAACTGCTTCGTCTCAGAGGTTCCTAATGTATATTGCGCCTAAGATTTATAACCTGATTCCTCCAAATAATAAAAACATTTCAAATCGTAAATTATTTTTATCCGAATGTCGAAAATTTGTTTATTATAATTATATTCTTTTTGCATCCATGGTTTAATGATTTGTTTTGCTTTTGTTACGACCTGCAAAGTTTGTTTTAGTTGTTGTATTGTTTTGTGCTGTACATCTATATTTTTATACCTTTATATATTATTGGATACGTTATATTTTTCATTGTTATCATTTTTGAAGTATATATGATATGGGTTTCATTTGAATTTGTGGTAGTAATGTACTTTATTATAAGGTATAAGTTTGATTTTGCACATACAGGTGTTCTCACCTAGGTGCAATCTTATATGCTATTTGATGTTATATACCTATCTAAATACTACATGTATTATTATAAGGATTTTGCTACTTACTATTTACTGTTTACTGTTTTACTGTTTAAATTACTGTTTAATATTAATAATTGTATTTGAAATAAATAAATAAAATAAATAAAGATAAATTTTTATCACTACAGACAAAATAATACACGCACCGTAAGACCTATGACCGTGGATTCGGGAAACGACGAGAGCCCCTCCCACAGGGACAACTGGGGGGTGCTCAGTAAAGATTTTTAGATGTGATCTATCATTTTCAAATTTAGTAGAATTTTCGACAAACATGACGGGTTCACAATGTACATTTCTGTTAGATACTGGAGCAGATATTTCAATTTTTAAATGTGTAAAAGTTAAAAATAATCTAATCATCAATTCAGTGAATTGGAGCAACAGATCTACAGTGTGTTTCACTTCAAGTCGAGACAATTCATTATTTTTTTACGGGTTGACCGATTTTCAAAAACTTTTTTTTTAAATATAGTGCTCCGAAAGATCTATATTTTGACACTAATTTTTTTCAGGTTCGTCTTTTCCATGACCTACTACGATCAAAATTATACCCCCAAAAACTGCAAAAGTACATTAGGCATTTTTTTAGGAAAAAAATGAATAGCACAGTCGTATTGGCCATACCCGAAAACCCCACATACCAAGTTTCACGGTCATAACTTTCACGTTCACAAAATAGCTTCAAACATAGCAAAAATACGGTTTTTCGGAGTACTCTGTACAAACACCGAGAGATATTTTAAAATTATTTCTTTGCAGTTTGATTAGGGCTCACATAAGCTATCAATTCCAACGATTTCATGGCCCTGCCTTAGACAGGGCGTTCGCATTAAAAATACAAAAATCGAAAAAAATCGATTTTTCTCTTGGTGTTTTTTTACATTTTTTTTCTACAATTTTAACTTATGCCTATTAAAAAACATAAACAACATTAAATTTTAGAAAGTATTTTCAATAAAGGGCACCCTGGATACGTGGATACCAATCAATTTTTAAATTTTTTCAAATAAAAAATGTGGTGCTTTATATTGAAAATACTTTCTAAAATTTAATGTTGTTTATGTTTTTCAATAGGCATAAGTTAAAATTGTAGAAAAAAAAGTAAAAAAAAATTAAAAAAACACCAAGAGAAAAATCGATTTTTTTTGATTTTTGTATTTTTAATGCGAACGCCCTGTCTAAGACAGGGCTATGAAATCGTGGGAATTGATAGCTTATGTGAGCCCTAATCAAACTGCAAAGAAATAATTTTAAAATATCTCTCGGTGTTTGTACAGAGTACTCCGAAAAAAGGATTTTTTGCTATGTTTGAAGCTATTTTGTGAACGCCCTGTATAAGTTATGACCGTGAAACTTGGTATATAGGGTTTTCGGGTATGGCCAATACGACTGTGCTATTCATTTTTTCCTAGAAAAATGCCTAATGTACTTTTGCAGTTTTTGGGGTATAATTTTGATCGTAGTAGGTCATGGAAAAGACGAATCTGAAAAAAAATTAGTGTCAAAATGTAGATCTTTCGGAGCACTATATTTTTTAAAAAAAGTTTTTGAAAATCGGTCAACCCGTAAAAAAATAATAAATTGTCTCGACTTGAAGTGAAACACACTGTATGTATCTTGTGCAGGGGGTGGCCGCCTTAAATCGGCCCGGCACGTAGGCCACGGTGGGCCCGTTGTGCCCCCACGGCCAGCGTCACACGGCGGCCAGCATGCCGGCCCTCTTAATGAAGGCCCGCAGCTCACCCTCCCTGACTCCATACACATCCTCTGTGCTCAGCTTGGCTGAGCTGAAGGACTCTAATCTGACCCTGTCAAGTGCAGGGCGTTCAGTGACCAAGTGGTGCGGGGTCTCCAGACACCATCTGCACTCAGGCTCCCCTCCCACTCCTATAAGGTGGAGGTGGCGAGCCAGGCAGCAGTGTCCGGTCAGGACCCTCACCACTCCCTTTAACTTCGACCTTGGCAGACGCAGCAGCTCCTTAGACAGGGCAGTCAACGGCCCACGAATCATGAGCCTAGTCTGCCTCATCCCCGGAGCCTGGCGCCACCCCTCAATGAACCTGCCATGCAGCCATTTGTCCAGGGCTCCAATTGCGACCCGTGGCGCAATCCCCAATATTGGTTCTGGCCCCACTGGTCTTCCCATGGTTCCCTTTCTAGCCAGTAGGTCCGCAGTCTCGTTCCCCGTTATGCCCGCATGCCCAGGCACCCACGACAGAACGACCCTGTTCCCTTCGGCTACCAGCCAGAGCAAACTCATTCTACAGTCCTCCACCAATGAGGACCAGGTATGGTTTGCTCTCAACGCCTGTAAAGCCGCTTTACTGTCAGAGCAGAAGGTCAGCTTCCGGCCCTTGACTCTCAGCCTGAGTGATTCCTCTGCCCCCATCATGATTGTGAACACCTCCGCCTGAAACACAGTGGTGTGCTCCTAGCCAGTTCCTGACAAAAGGCACCGGCCTCCGTTCCCTCCCCCATTTTGGATCCGTCAGTGTACCAGACGAGCCCGCCATGGGCGTCGCTATTCCCTTCGGCCCATTCCTCCCTGTCTGGAAAGACAAAGCGGAATCGGCCGTGGAAGCCGATGGAAGGTGTCTGCACATCCCTTCTCATTTCCAGGATGGGCACCACCTCCCTCAGCTCTGACCACAGCTGCCGGTGCCCGTGAACCGAGCCTCCGGCAACCCAAGGGTTGAGACCCTCTAGTCTGAGGGCCGCCTTGGCCGCCTCGTACTCCACCACCACGCCCAGCGGAGGCAGCCCCACCAGGACTTCCAAAGCCCAGGTGGGCGCCGTCCTCAGGGCGCCAGTGATGCACAGGCAGGCAAGGCGCTGTCTTGTCCAACGCCGCCCCTGGTCTGATCCTGCGAGTGCCGGACCACCGTGCGACTCTAAGTCCAGAGCATGATCGTAGGATTCAATTCCCACGAGGTGCCAACGGCTCTGCGACATGCCTAAAGCGCATTGCATGCCTTCTTGGTTCGCATGAAGATATGCTCCTTGAAGGTTAATCTGGAATCCAGCCAGACTCCCAGATATTTAACCTTCTTTCTATCCTCAAGGTGGACCCCACATAACTCTATACGAGGAATGGGGTCCACCTTTCTCTTCTAGGTGAATATCACCAACTCAACCTTATTTGGGTTGACACTTAACCCGTTCATATCATACCAGCGTGAGAACCTCTCCAGAGCTCTGTTGAGGAGCTCCTCCAGAAGCCCTACGTCGGTGCCTTGAACTAGGATCACTATGTTGTCCACGTATGCTTGTACGTAGACCCCCTGCTCCGTCTCCAGGATTCGTACACCTTGAACAACCAGTGGCGGGGAACTGGGTAATTAGTACAATTATTGTTTTTAGAAAAACAAATAATCACCTTGTGTAGCAATAAAATGTATTCAATATCTTATGTAAGTTTTAATTGTAAACAAAAACGTTATCTTAGCATTTTTTCATATGTGTCAGGGTTTCATAGCAAATTTGATTTTTTCTTATTATTTTGGGGTATTTCTGAAAAATTAACTTAAAAATTCCCTCCATTCAAAGTAGATAAAATGTGTTTCTTACTTTAAATTCAGTAACTTTTCCCAATAAACTTGCCCATTCAAGGTTTTACTTTTCAAGATACAGAGTGTAACATTTTATCTTCAACCTATCAAGAACCGCCTCCAAGTTCTACGTGCCAATTGTTCCAGCAGCATGCGAAATGAGCACATCCAAACCACCGAAAATTCAAGTAATTTATATTTTTGTTCACATTAAGCAATACATGTAGAGTGATAGATCAGTAATTTTTAATTTGAACATTTTTGTAGACCTATCGTATTTATACTTGGTAATTTATTTTATTTGTGGGAAAGTACGGAGGTAAGCAAGTTTGTCTGAATGACCAAACTTGTTTATTGTAAAGTTAGAAAACTGTTTCAAGTACAAAGAAAGAATGGTGCCGAGTGCGCAAATTTACTCTGGGTTTACTGGTTATTTTCTAACAACTGACTGAAAACTATCAACTTCCTGTATCGTCGCTCCTCAGTCTGAATTTACCTGAGATTTTGGGTTTGGATTTACAGAATCATAAGAATTTAACTGCCTGGGAACTTTCCATACAATAATATCAATGCTATTCGGAGCAGGAAATAATTACAGGAATAGAGGTATTAAATTTGCATTTTGGAAATCCCTATAATACTGGTTTGTTAATACAATAATTATGTGAATGGTAATTTTCAAACTAAACTTTGGCAAATAAAATGAAATAAAGAAATTTAAGAATAATAAAACTATGTTGGGTTGACATCAGGCCCTCGTAAAATAAACTGGACTGCTTTTCCAATACAATCATTTGTCCCTTTGTTAAATGTCATTTTGTGTTCCCACCACAAATTTTGCTTTTCCCCTAGAATGCACTCTAAATCCCGTAGAATGCACACAATATGGCGGCTATCCAGGCAGGCACCAGCGCCCTCTGTCGGATGGCTTAAAATTGGTGGAGGGACTAGGGCCCAATGGCGATCCAGTTTATTTGACGATGGCCATTGTCGACATATTATTAACAAAAACGTTTTATTTATTAGAGCTTAAAGTTATAATATTTCAAATGAAAGTAGGGTGCTGGTCTCATGCTCTGAATTATGGTGTCAGACTCCTCATCAACCACCATGCACCAAGGGAGGGGGGACAAAACTCCTCCCTGAGGACAACCTCTTGATCACTTGTTCCCCGCACAGCCCGGCCTCGACCGCCCTGCCAGTGAGCATGGATCGGGTCCACCTTACCAAGGCTTCCTCGACCCCTACGCCCTCCACAGCCCTGCAGATCGAGTCCACTGCTGTGTTGTCGAAGGCCCCCTCTATGTCTATACCCCGATTACTGTAAGAAGTCCCAATTTTGTCAGATGACATTCTCCACAAAATCCCTAGGAATTTTCTGTTAACCATGGGTATAACATTGGTATATGCGTTGCAACCAGTTAATGACGCCACTCATTGATATATGATGTGAAAAGTTACCCAAGTGATACGAAAATAGAACATAATAAAATAAAAACCCTATTGCAATCACGATTATACTGCTACAAATAAAAATAACTATGACTAGAACTCATTTTAATAATAATGTCAAACGTCATGGAAAGTTTACAAAAAGTATTCTTTAAACCAAAGCAAGAAAAATAATAAGTTTATAGGTCCTTATACTATTATAGAAATTTTGGAACACAATAAAGTTAAAATCAAAGTAGCAAAACTAATAAAATTGAAATTATACACATCAAAGAACTAAAATTACCCTCTTCATTGTTACAGAGAGAAGATGTTCAACATTCTGCTGACATCATAGATATTAACCAGCCTAGTACTAGTAAAAATTTCCAAAATAACAAATAATCCTGTTATTCTACCGTTCAAATTAGGCGAAGCCAGAATAATTAATAATAAACAAATGTTTCTTTATAAGCAATAAAAGGTCACATATATGGAATTAATAAACTTTTTCAAAAAGTAAACCTCCATCAATGTAGGGAAAATTGAATCAAAATATTCTTCAATTCAAAATGTTCAAAATGACTATGAAAACTTACTTCTAATCATATCAGAAATCAAAAATTTGAAAATATACATTTTTATAATTAAAAAAATTCTGGAACAAAACCTCGAACAAAACGCAAGCTAATTAACCTAGGTGGAACCATTCACAAATGGCTTTTCGGCACATTATGGATTAACATATGGCAATATATTAAAATATGACAAATGCTATCAAAATTATAAAATAAAATCAAGAAAAAATCGATCTGATCAATAGAAGATATCAATAAAAAACAAAAGAAAATTTCTAACTATATATTAGAAATGAAAAATTTCGTAAACAATATAACTGGTGAATTTTATGAATACATAACCTTCAAATCACATTTTCAAAATTATACGACGCTCATCCGGACATACTGATAAATGAAAATCTTGAAGAAATCTTAAACGAACTTTTTACTTATTATGACCCTTCATAAATATTAAAAATTGACATAGATACATAGTATTCTTTAATTCAGACAAACTATCGCTTTTCAAATGATAATAATATTGTATTTGCTTTTTAAATATCAATCGTTTATCCCTTTGAATATTTCCACCTTTTTCGATCCCATCCAACGAAAATAAAATAATTATCCCACACAAACCCTACGTGGGTCTAGAAGACAAAAGACATCAGTACATGGACAAAGCCTGCATAAGAACCGAACAAATATACCAATGCACCCACGAAGAAATTAACGATAACGACGATTGTGTATCGACGATCATCAGAAGCCAGCCACAACATTGGGAACAAATTCCCCTTCTACCACCAAACTTCTAGTTAACAAAATTAATCAAGAATCATCATCAGCAAGGAAGAAATCAATATTAAAACAATATGTATGGATGAACAAATAAGTTTTCTTGAAATTGGCAGTGAAGTGTCCCAAAATCGTCATTAAAAGCACAAAAATCGTGCAATAATGGGCTACATTATTGTATGATTTTTTCAATAAGTAGGCCTTGGCGAGATATAAACATCAAATGTCAGACGCGGAGAAATCGCCCGTCAAAAATGACCAAATATTCAAAACCTGGCCGATAAAGGCCCATTTAACTTTTCGTACACATTGCGAAATTGCTTCCTATAGAAGCGCAATCCTTCAGTATACATATTTTAGTAGGTTTAAATATCAATCGATTTGTTGTGGAGGCTGCACAAGAAGCAGCAGTTTGGTTTTCTGTACGAAGGTGCCGTGTCTTGTCTTACTTGACCTAGGTAGAGCGATCGTCAAAGTCAAGCAACGCCGCGCATAGTTGGTTCATGGACGGGTGATCCCTTATTATTATTTTCTTGCCTAATAAAACATTTTTTTTCCGATTTAAAAAAAATATATTTTAACGAAAAATGCCTCTAAAGTTGTTATATCAGCTTTCAATGAATATGTCTGCACGGTTTTCTAACCTCAAAGATTTAGCAGATACATTTTAAGTTTGGGTATTCCACTTACAATTTATATTTTTTTGTAATTAATTTAGAGGCATTTTCTGTCATATATTTGTTGGCCTGAGGTCCCCAGGGCCCCATTTTCCTTTAGATTCATTATTTTCCCTGTAAAGCTTCCATAACTTTCTAGAAAGTTTGCTATAACTTTATGATTTGTGAACTATCATTGGCCAGGAATATTCTAGAGTATTCTCCAGTCTTCTTTTTGAGTATATAAGCCCTGGGAATTGAGCCTGGAACAAGTGAAAGGTGAGATAGCGATTTTGTGCGAATTTTAGAGCTGAAAGAATATTCTTGGACAGTGACAGTAATCTGACAAGTTTATTTGTGATTTTTGAAGGCTAAACAATAAAGGTGGTAACCAAGGCAACGAGTTTGGACAGTGATTGTTGAGATTCAGTACATTTTGTGTCAGAAGCGGGATTTCACCCTGAGGTGAATGCCCACAACCAGAAAACAAACCGCAATGGAAATGGAAAAGTTGATGGAAATGTTTATAAAGAAATTTGACGAAATGGACAAGAAACACGAAGAAAGAGAAAATAAACAAGAGGAATTAATGAAGAATCTTCAAGAAGAAATGAAGAATGAATTAAAGAAGAACGAAGAAGAAATGAAGAACAAATTACAAAATAATGAAGAAGAAATTAAGAATGAATTAAAAAAGAACGAAGAAGAGAGACGCAAGAATGAAGAAGAAAGAAACTTGAAGCTAGAAAAGCTGGTGAGCGACCTTAAAATAGAGATTAAAACTGGACGAGATGAAACTAACATGAAATTAGAAGAGATTCAAATGAAATTACAGAAGGAAATTATCAACTTTGAAGAGGTTGTTGAAGCAGAAATAACCCAAATGAAGACAGAAATTAAGATGAAGGTACAAACCAAACTTGATAAAATAAAAACGAGATTTGACAGCAGTGAAGGAAGAATGGAACAGTTGGAGGCGAGAATGAATCAGCTGTCTCTACAGGGAGTATCAAAATTAGAAGTAGGCACGACCTCATCCTCTATTAAAATGAAGCATCCCAAGTTTGTGGCCAGATCACTGGTCGTAATAATTTTCTGTGTGGATTCTTAACGACAAATAAAACAAAACTGCCAATCGACGCAAACAAATTTGTATAATTCTTTGTATCTCTTTCACTACAGCCAGACAAAGTTAACTCCCAAATACTTTTAAAGGAGGGAGGTTAATCAGTTTCTACAAATGCTGAAAATATTACAATAATTAATAACAAAACTAAGTGTCTCAACAAATAATAGTTTACCTGACACTAAGCCGGTGACACTCTTTTATCGTTAACAATAAGTAATGGCACACTATTACACACTAAAAGCTGCCAGCCTTGTAGACACGTACAGGAAAAGCGGAATTCTCAATGGAATTGTCTCAAAACGAGCGGCGGCGGTTTTTCATTCGACCTAACAAAAAATTATCTTCACCGGGCGGATGCACGGAGCCACCTAGCAAACCGGGGCCGAACCAACACTCAAAACTACGTCGGTGCCAAAAAGGGCACGCTCATAAACGCTCCGCCACAAGTTTGATGGAAAAGTGGCATGGAGCACTTATCTTAACCAGTTTGAGGCTGCTGCAGAAGGAAACTTTTGGACACAAGAAGAGAAAGCTCGGAATTTGAAGTTATGTCTACAGGGTGAGGATACCGAAGTGTTGCGAACGATACCGGCCGAAGCTCAGCATGATTATAGTTCCCTGGTTAGAGCCCTTGAAATGCTATATGGGGAAGCCCATCTACAACAGGTATACCAGGCGCAACTGAAAGGTCGACGACAACGCACCTATGAGACCCTGCAACAATTTGAAGCCGACATTGCCCGCCTGGTAAATCTGGCCTATCCATCGGCCCCAGTCGAATTTCGGGAACAAATTTTGGTAAGTGGCTTCATAGATGGCGTGCGTGACAGTGAGACTAGCCAAGCACTTCGGCTAGCCCGCCACAAAAATATCTCCGAGGCCTTGGCGCATGCTTTGGAATTTGAAGCCGCCACGCAGGCAGCACGTAGACAAGTGAGGTTAAGGCAGGTGCGACCACAAAACAGAGGCAGTACTAGTAATACCAACGTGGAACAATTGGTACGGGATATTCAGAACATCCTTTCACGTGCTACGACCTCCAAAGACGGGATGGGTGTTCGAAGAAATACACCATTGCGCTGTTGGAATTGTGGAGTTGAGGGGCATTTGAAATGCCAGTGTCCCAATCCTGTTGATGGTGAGAAGCAGGAAAACTCCGAGTAGCCAGCTTTGAAGGGCAAAAGCTGGCTGGGTGCTACCAAGCCCCGCCTATTAGGATAAAAGTTAACCGGCTGCCGAATTCAGGAGACAGCTTGGTAATACCAAAAAAGATCTGAATGTGACATTGTGGTGGACACTGGTTCTAGCCATACCATCGTGAGGCCGAACATCATAGCCCACTGCAGGATTGCACCACCACCAAACCACATCGTCGAATTGGCAAATGGTGAAGAAATTCCAGTTGCAGGAGAGCACGACGCCCTTATAATGATAGGCTCTAATAAGTTCAAGCACAGAGTCCTTGTGGCTGAAATAACCGACGATGTCATATTAGGACTAGATGTCATGCGTGAACAGCGGTTCAAGATAGAAGTTCACGAGAGGATTTTGAGGACAAAGACAGAAGACATGGCTGGCAAAACTACCCGAACTGTGAGCGCTTATGAAGATACCACGGTTCCGGCTAATTCAAAAAAGGTTATCAAGGCCACCTATGATGGACTGAATGGCGAAACAATTATTGTGAAACCTGAAGAAGAATGCGGACTATATAAAAGAGGTATATTACCTGCAAAGGTGCTGACCACCAAAAGAGGGCTTGTAATATTTGTGCGGATTGCTAACCTGAAGAACTATGATCAAAATTTGAGCAAAGGCGAAAAGATTGGGTTATGCCATGAAGTTCAGGCAGTTATGAGTTATGAGAAATCAGGTTACACCACAGCAAGTTCCACAGCCCTACCAGAGAGTCTGAAGAAGATGGTCGAAGAAGCCACTGCTTACTTAACAATGGAGCAGCAGTACCAACTGCGAAAACTGATTAAAGAAAATCGTTATGTGTTTGCTACGTCTGAATGCGATTTTGGAGGGACAGGTTCAGTACAGCACAGGATAAATACTGGTAATAGTCCTCCGATCAAACAGGCTCCTCGAAGGATATCCCTTGCTAAGCAAGAAGAGGTCTCAGCTATGATGAAGGAAATGGAACAACAGGGTATCATTAAACCGTCACAGAGCCCATGGACTTCTCCAGTTGTCCTAGTGAAGAAGAAGGATGGTTCTATGAGGTTCTGCGTAGACTATCGACGGTTAAATGACGTCACCAAAAAGGACAGCTACCCTCTGCCCAGAATAGATGACACTTTAGACACTATCTGGTTCTAAATGGTTTTCCATGTTGGGTACTGGCAAGTCGAAATGCACACTCAAGATAAAGAGAAAACTGCATTTTCTACTGGTACAGGTTTATGGCAATTTAATGTTATGCCATTTGGCCTCTGTAATGCACCAGCAACCTTTGAGAGGCTCATGGAGTCTGTGCTAAGAGGTATGACATTGAAAACCTGTTTAGTATATCTGGATGATGTCATTATTTTGGGAAGAACATTTGAAGATCACTTGAAGAATGTCCGAGAGTTATTCCAGAAGTTACGAGAAGCTAACCTAAAACTAAGTTCAAAGAAATGCTGTTTCTTCAAGAAGGAAGTTAGATATTTGGGGCATGTAATTTCAGAGCAAGGAATTAAAACAGACCCAGAAAAGATAGAGACAATTGAAAAATGACCGCGATCGAAAGATAAACATGAACTAAGAAAGATAGAAACAACAGAAACAACTACTCCGAGGGCTAATACCCTTACCGGCATTGAACTACACCATTGGTTCTCGATTTTCATTGGGAACAAACCTTGAAGATCAAGTTTTTTCCTTCACCAACGTTACGTCAAAGATACACAATCTTTGTTGGGACATGTCCTGACATGCTGCAGGCACAATGCTCTCGGCCAGCCCATTACCAGTTTCATCCTTTTTGGGAATCATCAGATGGACGTAGGCAAATCCTGGGTGGATGGTTTCAAAAGATAGAAACAACAGAAACAACTACTCCGAGGGCTAATACCCCTACCGGCATTGAACTACACCATTGGTTCTCGATTTTCGTTGGGAACAAACCTTGAAGATCAAGTTTTTTCCTTCACCAATGTTACGTCAAAGATACACAATCTTTGTTGGGACATGTCCTGACATGCTGCAGGCATAATGCTCCCGGCCAGCCCATTACCGGTTTCATCCTTTTTGGGAATCATCAGACGGACGTAGGCAAATCCTGGGTGGATGGTTTCAAGACTGTCATCACTGTAGTCGCCAGGAATTAAGAGAAAACCCGGACCTAATTTTATGTAAACAAACTACTGTCCGTGGACCTGAAAATTGGGATTCAGAAGTCATCGCCAGAGAGCAAAGCGAAGATCCCATATTCAGTATAATATTTGACCTAAAATTAAGACATATACCCAAACCTGAATGGAAAGACAAATCACCAGAGTTTAAGGCATACTGGGCACAACGGGACTCGTTAGTAATTAAAGATGGTATCCTAAAGAGAGTTTGGGAAAGTCCAGATGGAAAAGAAAAGCTATTTCTGACAGTACTTCCCAAAAAGAGTGTCGGAGGTCCTGAAAGCCGTGCACGAAGGCTTTGGAGGTGGACACTTTGGCATTAGTAAGACCTTGAATAAAGTTAGAGAGAGGTTTTACTGGGTAAACTCTCGGGAAGATGTCGAAGAGTGGTGCCACCGATATGAATTCTACAAATTCAAAACAAATAAAATTAAAATTAAATTAGAGGAAAAAGAAAAAGCCACCACTTCAGTTTTCTCAACCCTCTAGTTTCTGCTTAGAGGGGAGGAACGAAACCCGCTGACTCAACAACAACCAGAAGCCGTCGCCGCATCAGCTCCTAAAAGTTATAAATCTGTATGATTATTCGCTGTAACTTTGCCAAATAAAGTTCCCAAACAGCGCACTTACATCTTACATATTAAACGTGTAATAAGTACGTACATCTCGGACGTAACAGATTAGATAGGGATTACATGCTAAAGACGTATTTGGTACATACAAATGGATCATCCATTTGTATAGACTGTGTACGTACATTTTAGTTCATAATTACGGCGGAAGTAGTCTAATAAAAGGATGTATAATGCAATTATATGTACTTATAATATGTATAGTTACTTCTTGTTTTTGCAACTATCAGGTGCTCTGCAAAGCCAGTTTTGAATGGCTATTTCTACCTCTCTTCTTTCTTTGGCTTTTTCAGCATGGCACGCTGTATCCAAACGAGAAAAACGTAGAAGTACGCAAAACAAATGACATAAACATAAGAGAGTAGATATATTATTTAACAAGTATGGAATATAGCTCATTTTCCACGACTATTATGACACCTGGCGGCACGGCTCACAGACGAGTGACATGGCGTCTCGTTTCATGCCCCTGTCTTATTAACACTCACCTAATCATTTCTAATTTCGAGGCCTAGGAAGGTACACATAATTACTATTAAAGATTAAAACTATAGAATAACATACCACTAACCTAGGCATAGAGGTAATGATTGTTATGGATGTTGCACAAACTCGTCAAGAACCGTTTTCATTGTTTGCTTTCCACTTCCAAATACCAGCATATTATCAAAAAATAAAACAAAATACTGCCCTCCTTTCCTGATACAGCAAACATCGCCACTAACACACGACTTCAAACAGTAATAAAACCACTAAAAATATCCAATTTGTTTGAGAAATTCACATCAGCTCAAACCAGACCTCATGCAGTTGACGCGAGCATTCGGCAAATAAATGGCGGTAGCGACGCGTGGCGGGCGCTGAGCCAAGTGCGATGCGATGCACTGTTGCCAAGTGACTTCCTTCAGTAGATTTTGATATTTGAAGAACAAAAGTTTTGGAAGGCGGAAGGTTTAAAAAAATGTGCTGCATTGTTCTCCAGCATTTTACATAAAATCGCATTTTAGTCTTTTGAAATCGTTTCTTATGAACAAATGAAAATATGCGTTATAAGTAGATGTTTAACAAATTATAAATACAAAATTATGATAATATTGTCTATTGAAATTGTACCGAATACCGATGATGTTTCGAAATTTTATAGTATTTTTTGTATATATTAGTTATTTATGTACCAAGGCACTGAAGTTCAACTTTTTATGACTCATGTGGAATTTAGTTGAGCCATAAAAAGAACTTCAGTGCCGAGGTACATATTATATATATTTTTTTGAAATCGGAAAAAAAAATGTTTTATTAGGCAAGAAAATGATCATACGGGATCACCCGTCCATGAACCAACTGCGCGTGGCGTTGCTTGACTTTGACGATCGCTCTACCTAGGTCACGTCTGACAAGACACGGCACCTTCGAACAGAAAAACCAAACTGCTGCTTGTTGTGCAGCCTCCATAACAAATGTATTGATATTCAAACCTACTAAAATATGTATACTGAAAGATTGCTCTGCTATAGGTAACAATTTCTCAATGTGTACGAAAAGTTAAATGGACCTTTATTAGCCGGGTTTTAAATAGTTGGTCACTTTTGACGGGCGATGGCTCCGCGTTTGACGTTTGATGTTTACATCTCGCCAAGGCCTACTTATTGAAAAAATCGTACAATAATGGGCTACTTCAGTGGCGATTTCTGAGCTTTTAATGACGATTTTGGGACACTTCACTGCCGATTTCAGGAAAAAAATATTTTTGGGTATTGGACGGTTTTCAGTAGATTCAATGATAAAGAAACTAATCTGGCAACGTCGCGGCCCCTACTAGAAAAATATAATGACAGTTTTGTGGCTGCGTCCTTAGTGCCGGCCGGCGCCTGCGCATCTCCCACACAGACGCGCGCAATTTAAAATATTTGTAGAAAAAAAAGGGAATTATCTATTCAAACATATGTACTGATTACTATTTGATTTAATCTATTCTTGTTTATTGGAGAATTATTTTTTTAATAGGGGGCGTGAATTAGTATACAGGGTGATTCAGTTCCAGTGCTCAACATGGTGATCTCGGAAACCGTAACAGATACAAAGTCGGTCAGATGGGGGCAAAGTTGCTCCTTTGGGCACCTAAAAATGTGCCGTTAAAAAGTTAAAATATTTTGATAGGTTGCTGAGATATTTAAGAAAAACTGAATTTTTGAAAATTAGATTTTATTTTTTCTGGCGCCATTTGTGATAATATTGAAAAATAACATTTATCAGGAAAGGTATCCCCAACACGTGACTCTTTGTGCAGTGACATTTGCAAATCTTTTCCGGCGACTTTCCGAATCTGGAAGCTTTGAAAGAAATTCTGCAGTAGGGCGGTCACAGATTGCAAGAACTGTGAAATTGTAAGAGGCGGTTCTTGAAGAAATTACTGAACATCCAGAGACAAGTACAAGAAAAAATAGTCAAACTTTAAATGTGAGTCACATGAGAGAATTTTAAAGGAGCAGCTACTCTATCCTTATCATATTCAGCGTGTCCAGGCACTTACTCTATGTGATTTTCAACCAGGTATCGAATTTGCTCAATGGCTTCAAAGAAAAGTCGACCAACATCCCCAAATTTTATCGAAAATCCTCTTCACGAAATGGTATTATGAACTTCCATAACAATCACATCTGGGCTGAAGATAATCCACATGCGATAACGCAAACTCATTTCCAAGACATTATCTCTTTTAATGTATGGGTAGGCATAATTGGGGATTATTTAATTGGGCCCTATTTTCTCCCCTTACGATTGGATGGAGATGCTTACCAAATTTTTTTGGAACATGAGCTTCCCTAGCTTATGGAGGATGTTCCCATTGGTCTCCGAAATCACTCTGAATCCAGTAAATTTAATTGGATTTATTTGGGTAATAATTCATTGGGTAAAAAAGCTTACATCCGAATTTTCGACCATCAACCCTTTACAGGTTTTCCGCCATCTTGAATTTAGTGATAAATGAGTTTTTCGCGGATAACAGCAGTATTTTTAATTTTACCAAAAAAATAGTCGATGCCATTTTTAATTGTGTCCGCGGGTAGTAGTTTATGGTACAAGGACGAAAAGTTGAGTTTTTCGGCAAATGCAGACTTCACCGGCCGAGGCGCAGTCGAGGCTGGCGAACCGCAGGAGTACGTGTGGTTTTCAGGTTTCATATTTTTTTATTCGAAAGTGCTTAGATATAGGGATCTAAGCTCATTCGAATAACGAATATTGTATGATACAAAGAGAAAAAGTTGTTTTTCGTACTCCTGCGGGTCGCTAGTCTCGAGTGCGCCTCGGCCGCATCCGTATCTGAAAAACTCAACTTTTCGTTCTTGTACCATAAACTACGACACGCGGACACAAATAATTATTATGCTCTACATAATATGTCAAAATACATTCAGGTATAAAAAAACTTGGGAAAATTTGCAAGGTACAGGGTGGCCCATCCAAGCGGAAAAAGTGTGCTACGTGGAGACAGGTTAACATAAAATCGTCATTCAAAAAATGAGGATGTAGTAAAAATTAAGGGGAATTCGAGGGTGTACCCTAATTTTGTATACGGGGGTCGGTAAAAAAGTTATCGCGAAAAAACATTTTTTGCAAAATAAAAAAATATATTTTTTTACCTACACATCCATTAGAGAACCTTTAAGTCGTATTCCCGAATATTCAGTTTTTTAATATAACTTCCGGTTATAGCGGAAATGAAAGTGGTTTTCTCTATTTTACATCTTACACATTTCTCTTAACCATCACAGGATTCCTTTTTTAATTCTGAATCCAACGATATATAATTCGACCTATTTATCTCCAACCGTTTCCGAGATATTTATCAGAGAAGCTCCATCAAACTAGATACATGGTCTCATGGTCGGTGTCTGATATTCGATCTGAGTAGGCCAAACAATAAAACCAAATTTATGACAAATCAAGTCAGCCATGATAATAAAACTGACAAGCGAGTAGGCTGAATGTTAAAGTGGCTATAGCCATTCAACTGCATTCAACTTAATTAAAAATCTCGTGGAAATTATGAAACATTTATTATTTTTACTACTGTCATACTTATTATAACAACAACAATATGATTAGTTATTAAAAATTAGTTAGAAGTTCATTTACATTAAATGTTCAAAATGGTTTCCATTATTATTTACACAACCTAAGTCTTTTTAAGAAATTTTTTCGGACATTTTCAAAGATTAAGGCACGATTATTTAAACTATCAATTTCTAATTTTACTCGTCTTTTAATCTCCTCAACATTTTCGGGGCGGTTCTTATACTTTATTTTTTAAATGCCCCCACAAGAAAAAATCCAAGGAGGTTAAATCTGGACTACGTGGTGGCCACCTTATCGTTCCATGTTTACCAATCCAATTTTCAAACGAATTGTTCAAAAATTCCGTTATGGGCCCACAGTTATGGAAAGAAGCGCCATCTTGCTGCCGTATTAATTGTCTTTCTTGGAGTTGGTTAAGAAAAATTAATGGCAACTGGTCAAAGTATTGTTCCAATTCGTTCTGGATTAAATGTATGTATTTCCTACCTGTCATACTTCCTGAATAAAATAGAGGGCCCATTATAAAATTTCCCACAATTCCTCACCAAGCACCCACGGAATTTCTGCCGGATTTCACAACTTCATGAAATGCCCGTGGATTGTCAACAGACCAAAATATACTATTTTTCCGGTTGTATATTCCTGCCGTTGTAAATGTAGCTTCATCGGACCAAACAATTTGTTTAAAAAATCCAGCTCCACCTCTTGCAAAATAAAAGTTTAACATTGTTTGACAATATTCCAGTCTTCTTGCAGCATCTCCAGGGAATAGCCTTTGAACAGGTAATATTTTGAATGCTTTAAATTTGCTTAATTTCATTACCCTTTGTATTGTAGACCGGGGAATTTGTAAGTCTTGCGCTGCATCTCTCTGAGATTTTTCGTTATTTCTTCTGAAATAATTTAAAATTCGTTCTCTCTCGTCCTCACTAATTCTAAACCCTTTTTTTCTCTTGCCAATCACACTTCCTGTCGATCTGAATCTTCGATACAGCTTACATATAAATGAAGCACTCGGAACATTTCTATTTGGATATTTACGAGAATACTCCCTCAAAGTTTCTACGTATCTTTTATCATTTTTGATGAAGATCTCTAAAATATCACAGCATTCTTCTTTCAAAAACATTTTTTAAACTGCAACTACTAACAGCTTCAGCGACAAAATTTTAGACTAATCTGACACGTAAATAGAAATATTGAATTGACAGCCTACTCGATTGTCAGTTTTATTATCATGGCTGACTTGATTTGTCATAAATTTGGTTTTATTGTTTGGCCTACTCAGATCGAACATCAGACACCGACCATGAGACCATGTATCTAGTTTGATGGAGCTTCTCTGATAAATATCTCGGAAACGATTGGAGATAAATGGGCCAAATTATATATCGTTGGATTCAGAATTAAAAAAGGAATCCTGTGATGGTTAAGAGAAATGTGTAAGTTGTAAAATAGAGAAAACCACTTTCATTTCCGCTATAACCGGAAGTTATATTAAAAAACTGAATATTCGGGAATACTACTTAAAGGTTCTCTATTGGATAGGTAAAAAAATATATTTTTTTATTTTGCAAAAAATGTTTTTTCGCGATAACTTTTTTACCAACCCCCGTATACAAAATTAGGGTACACCCTCGAATTCCCCTTAATTTTTACTACAATCTCATTTTTTGAATGACGATTTTATGTTAACGTGTCTCCACGTAGCACACTTTTTCTGCTTGGATGGGCCACCCTGTACCGGCAAGGTATAGCGCGGGTACACCCTATGAGGTGATAGGAGACGTTGCGTTAACTTTGAGACGCTACCAGAAATAAACTGTTGCTGCTAGAAAAAAGTTGTTCAGACAAATATCATAGGTAATTTTGTATTCAACAACTTTTGTTAAGAAAATTTCGCGCTCTCGTTAGCAGAAAAATTATATTAGATGTGAAAAAAATTTGAAAACCCTTTTTCTCGATTGTTTTCTTATAACTTGTTATATATGCAAAATTCAAGTAAATGTCAAGAGAACAAATTTGCAGAGCATCTTTTTTCCTTCAAAAATGGTACCAGCTATATTTTTGGTAAAATTAAAAATACAGCTGTTATCCGTGAAAAACTAATTTACTTCAAAATTCAAGATGGCAGAATACCTGCAAGGGGTTTTTGGTCGAAAATTCGGATTTAAGCTTTCTATGTGGTGTACTATCGATAGATAAAGAAATTTTTCTTACCCAATGACCTTAAACTTACCTTAAATTTACTGGACTATCTTGGTTAATGCAAGATGGAGCTCCTTATTTTAGTCTGATAGCAAGAAATTTCTTAGACGTGGTATATCCCCAACGATGGATAGGTAGAGGAAGCACTCAGCATTGTCCCCCGTGGACACCGGACCTCAATTCCCTCGATTTCCTCTTTTGGGGACACCTAAAATCACTGGTTTATGCTAACCCCATTGAAAATAAGGAAATGCTAAGGGATCCCTACATAACTGGCTGCGAAACGATAAGAAACACACCCTGCATTTTTCAATGAGTACGGAATTCTTGGATGAGAAGAGCAGAAGCTTGTATTACTTTCAACAGTTGTTGCAATAGTTGTTTTGTTCAATTTTCATATATTTAATTGCTTAATAAATAACATAGTACTTGTCCAAATTGATTTTTTACAAACTCCGAACTGTAGCACTTTCTCATAATAAGAATAATAATTAAAAGTTGCTCCGCTAATTTCCCCAAAGAATAAAAACTTTACAGTTTATATAATAATAATATTGATAAAAATCAGAGAAGCTGAATAAACAAAGGTAAACTGCATTGGCAACAAAATCCGGCTAGCTCCGATCTAAGGGAGTAAAGAAGTTTACAAATAAAATCAGTATTTCAAAATAATTATTAAGTGCCACTGGTTTATAGAGGCCTAAACCAGAAAGCCTACGATTTTCAGTAAGTTTCCTTCTTTTGATCCTAATGTTGGGATTACTTGTGCATACTTGTTGGATCTTATGTATTTTGCTTGTTAAATACAAGCAAAATACATTTTATAATTTGGCGTATCGTCATAAAGGAGGGCTTTTACTCCTGGTGGAGGAAAGGGGGAGTTGTCACGGGTAAATTTGTTGAGTTTTTTTAATGTATATAATTCCATTTAATTTACTTCAAGAAGTGTTCAACAAACTATCAGTCGCGATTTTGTTACTGATTGTACCCAAAGAGAATATTTTATTTTTATGAAATTTTCGGATCTTACCGGTCGTTGCCATTGACTTGCGGTTTCCTTGGTTCAAAACAAAAGATAAATAAACAAAGGGAAGAAAAACAGAAAAAAAGGTCTCAAGTTTTTGGTGGTGCAGCCGAGGATAATTTTACAATATTTCCTGTATTTGAATGGGAATCCTAGAGAAGAGATTATGTAAAATACCTTTTGAAAGTTAATGCCCAGTTTATTTTGCTGTCCGATGTGAGTTTGAAGTTCACGATTTTGGTTTACCTTGTACCCACAAGGTAAACAGCTGGCGAATGAATAGTCGGAGTAATAGCTGCTTTCCATCGAATCTGAAGGTCCCATTGTCATCTAACTGTGAATTTTGGAAACTGAAACCATTGGTATGAAACTTCGAAAGAAAAAGTTGTTCATATAAAGGCAATCTTCCACCTAAGTAAGTTTTATGCAAAAGTCCTGCCTGGCCTAATATTCGTCTTGTAGTACAGAATCTTAGCGTGGCAAAAGTGCTAATTTTCCCAAAGAATAAAAACTTTAGTTAGTTTGGGTATGAAAATAAACAAAATAATAATGATAAAAATCAGAGAAGCTGAATAAACAAAGGTAAACTGCGTTGGCAACAAAATCCGGCTAGCTCCGATCTAAGGGAGTAAAGAAGTTTACAAATAAAATCTGTATTTGAAAATAATTATTAAGCGCCACTAGTTTCTAGCGGCCTAAACCAGAAAGCTTACGCTGTTCAGTAAGTTTCCTTATTACAGCCCAAACAAAGAAAGGCAAATAAAATAAAAGGTACAAAATCTCGGTTCAGTTTGCTATATTAAATTGATTTTTTACAAAGAGATCACAGATCAATTTTATAAATTATTAGGGTGGTAAAACAAACGAGAATGTAAGGTACTTTTTAAGTTACAATCATTGTGAAACTTCAGTTCCTCAATTTTCCTAATCGCAAAAGAAAGTTTCCGGTAAGGTATTTCACAATAATAGTGATGATTATAATAAAAAAATAATAATAAAGTAGGGTACTCTTGCTACCGACTTAAATAATGGTAAACCAGATAAATTATTTTAAATTTGAAAGTTTACCTTGCGTGATCACGCGTAGTGCACAAATAATTGAAATAAGGTACTGGAGCACCCTGATAGTCAAATCTATGATTTGCTATTATGATGATAAGAAAAATGTACACCACTATAACCTATAGATTAAAGACTTATCTGTGGTAGGTATGGTAGTTTTAGTTGTGGTCCAGCTGGTAGCCTGGTTGTTAACTGGTTGGAGATATGAGACAGGTAGACGTCGCCGATCGGATCGGCAGACCTCGGGCCCCTTACAAGGTAACCTCAATCCCTGACCTGACAACTGGGTGACACTTCCTCAGAACCGACACCAAACCACAATCCAAAAGTCGAAGAAGCGATAAAAATAAGAACAGCAGCGGAACAGGCCTTGAGATGGAAGACGGCCTTTATGTGAAAAATCTCTCTTTTTTAATTTTGAATTCCAAACCAGTGATTCTAAGTTGCAAAATTCCAAGTTACGATGACTATGGGTGTTTTTGAGTTTCGATAAAATCAAATAACAGGAAAAGACATTAGATAGAAGATTGCCTTTATGTGAACATCTTTTTCTTTAAAAGTTTTAAACCAGTGGTTTCAGTTTCCAAAATTCCCAATTAGATGACAATGGGACCTTCAGATTCGATGGAAAGCAGCTATTACTCCGACTATTCAGTCGCCAGCTAAATACCCACAAGGTAAATCAAAATCGTGAACTTCAAACTCACATCGGACAGCAAAATAAACTGTCACGGGTAAATTTGTTTGAGTTTTTTACTGTTCCAAATTCTATTTATTTAATTCAAGAAGTGTTCAACAAACTATCAGTCGCGATTTTGTTACTGATTGTACCCAAATAGAAAATTTTATTTTCATGCAATTTTCGGATCTTACCGGTCGTTGCCATTGACTTGGTTCAAAACAAAAGATAAATAAACAAAGGGAAGAAAAACAGAAAAAGGTCTCAAGTTTTTGGTGGTGCAGCCGAAGATAATTTTACAATATTTCCTGTATTTAAATGGGAATCCTAGAAGGGATTATTTAAATTACCTCTTCAAAGTTATTATCGACTTAGCCAAAAGGCATTCGCACTCCCTCTACGGGGAACATTCACTCAGATCCCGGGTATCCCGGATATCATAAGGATCTGGCTCAGACGACCTTGCCATGTTATCGGGTCTTAGGTGACATTGACGTTGTTGAAGGTTCCTGCATTCCCCATGAATTTCCTGACGGTTCGGGCTGTCGCAAGTAGTACCGCTTTCTGCATGGACCTGTAAAGACTATCAGTTAGACCCAGCTCTTTGATGTTTCTCAGCAAACTTTTTGGTATAACACCAGCTGTTGACACGATGATTGGAATCGTCTGAACGTTCTCCATTTCCCATTGCCTTCTAATTCGTTCTTCTAAGTCTCTGTACTTCGCGATCTTCTTGACATGCTTCACACGCAGGTTGTTGCTGTTCGGGATGGCCACATCAATCAGAGTTGTCTTCACATGGGGGATCTGACCTGTGAGAGGCAGATCCACGGGTGTGACGATCCCACGCTCCCCTGTTACGCAGGGATGGGTCTGGCCTGTGAGACGGGCAGATTCACGGGTGTGACGATCCCGCGATTTCCAGTTACGCATGGAGAGGCTTGGCCTGTAACAGGGGCAGACTTACGGGTGTGACAATCCCACGGTCTCCAGTTGCGCAGGGAGGGGTCTAGCCGGTGACGGGGGCTGATCCTCGGGTGTGACAATCCCGCGACTCCCAGTTACACAGGGTTTCCCAGTTAATGCAAGTAGGGGTTTGGCCAGTGAGAGGGGCAGATCCTCGGGTGTAACGATCCCGCGTTGTCCTAGTTGGCCCGTGTGGGTAGCGGGTTAGAATACTCCTATCGTGCCTCCGCGAGTCGTATAAGGCGACCGAGGGCCGTCACTCCCATGTTACAGGAGAAACCCATGGAATGGAGAATAATAGGATATTTGTCATAGGGCCGCTGCCTGGGGATCGCCAGGGCATGTCTGGAGGCGGCGCTGGGACCACCAGGTGCTGCGCGGGAACTTCAGCCAGCGTTCACTCAGGCGGGATTACAACGACGACGCATGAAATGGACTGGGTCCATGAATGAATCAATTATGCGTATTTTTTACAGGGTGACAAACTTAGGACAAGAGATGATCGGCTACCGACAACAACTGCATGCCGAGTTCTGCAGGGAGTTTCCACACATGCAAGTCTCTGAACAAAGAGTGTCAGATCAGTATTCTAAGAAATAACCGAATCCCAGAAACGCGTCTTAACGCTATCAAACGGGAAGTTGAGCTAGAGATCCATGGCGAACACATAGACATAGACAACAACAACTGGGAAATTCAAGTGCCTGAACCACAAGAAGCCGAAACGGCAGAACGAACAACTGAAAATTGGGAAATTCAAGTGCCTGGACCACAACAAGAAGTCGAAACGGCAGAACGAACAACTGAGAATCGGGAAGTAGTTAACGAAGAACACTTTGAAAGCCTAGACACATAGCTGAGAAGGGCGGTATTGCGATACGAAGGCACCAACTTTAGAACATATGCACATGTTAATCTACTGTGCCGCAACGGCAATCATCACTGTAATTGGAGCCAAGATCCGGACGGCCCAAGAGTTAAATCGTGCAAGACGTATGGGAGATGCGACTAACTCGGAAGATCGAGAGTCTCTGTAAAGACATAGGACAAGTAACGGAATATATCAGAGGAGTTAGAACCAAAAAGATCCAGAGGGCGGTGCAGGCAATAATGGGCCGCACCCAAATGCATTCTCAGCATGACCCCGCGAACATCACTGCTCAACAATGTCTTGACACATTAAAACAAAAACTTTCTGTTTTCGCAGGGCGTCTGAGGAAATACAAGGCTAGTAACAGGAAACGAGACAACAAACTCTTTGAACAATCAGAAAAAGGTTTCTACCATACTTTGATTTCTAGCGCCGATGGCACAAATACGAGTTACCCTAGCAGAGAACAGGTTGACGGTTTCTGGAGAAATCAACTTGCCACACCAGGTCCATGCAATGTCAGTGCAAGCTGGATCAGTGAAGAACGCGAGATGGGCCGGAGTTCTCCAGGGACATCGGAATGCAGTTTTTACTGGACAAGTGCCGCACCCTAACATCGTCCGGGGAAAGCTCGAACCAGGCGCACACGAGATGCAGGACGGCCAGGAGATCGAAGCAATGAGCATGGGAGATACATACAAGTATCTCGGGATGAAACAAGCTCAAAGGATAGACCATCGAACAATGAAGACCGATTTAACGAATGAATTCATCAAGAGAGTAAGACAAGTAGTGCGAACTGATCTTAACAGCAGGAATTTGTTTAAGGCCCTAAACACGTATGCGTGCTCTGTACTCAGCTATTCATTTAGAAACTCTGCCACACATTGGCAGACCTCAGCAAGCAATTGGACCAACAAATATTAAATCTGAGTACATCTTGTAGTTGCTGTTCTCACGAACAGGCTCCGGTGTGTAGCTGTAATAAGGGAGGGTTCCTTATTACAGCAGGCAGAGAGGGTCTCTGCCTGCACAAGCAGCAGTTTTTCCGCCAGTTCCTGGTACAAGATCTTGGCAAGCGAATCGTGTCGTTCCTTATATTCCGTTGATGCGAACATCTGACATCCTCCTGTTATGTGCTGGATTGTTTCTGAAGTTGGGCACCCGTATCTGCATCTGTCATGCACTACCGACGCATCTCCTACAATGAATTTTAGGTAGTTGCGAGTTGGTATAACCTGATCTTGTATGGCCAGTAATGTCTCGGGGAATATTCATCCCGAGGTCAGCCAATAGTTCGACGCTAACTTGTCGACATGTTCCTGGTTAACCTCATTAGGATGCCACCCGTGCAGCGGCTTCTCCAACCACCTCTATAGGTTATCATTGTCGCTTCTGTGGTGATTTTGATGCGGTGTTGAGACGTCTGCTCCGCATATAGCATTATGAAATGTGGAGCTGTTGGCCTGCCTGTGGAAATAATTACGCAGATTTAATATTTGTTGGTCCAATTGCTTGCTGAGGTCTGCCAATCCTCTTCCTCCTAGTTGACGTGGCAGAGTTGTTCTTTCTACGGCGCTACGGGGATGATGTTTATGAGCTTTTCTCAGTAGTGTCCTAACTTTTCGCTGCAGGTTGTTGATGTCCGTGTTGGTCCAATTCACTATTCCAAAGGAATAGCTGAGTACAGAGCACGCATACGTGTTTAGGGCCTTAAACAAATTCCTGCTGTTAAGATCAGTTCGCACCACTTGTCTTACTCTCTTCATTGTGCGATGGTCTATCCTTTGAGCTTGTCTCATCCCAAGATACTTCTATGTATCTCCCATGCTCATTGCTTCGATCTCCTGGCCATCCCGCATCTCGTGTGCGCCTTGTTGTTAAGGGTGCGGCACTTGTCCAGTCCAAACTGCATTCCGATGTCCCTGGAGAACTCCTCTACAATTTTAAGCATTTGAGTTATTTGGTTTTTGGTTGCGGCCATCAGTTTTAAATCATCCATATATAATAGGTGATTCAACTTGATCGCTTCTGCGTTGATAGCGAAGCCGTATTTTGTAGACTTTAACCGATGTGATAGAGGGTTCATCGCCATGCAGAACCACAATGGACTGAGTGAATATCCTTGGAAAATCCCTCTTCGGATGTTGATTGTGTCGGTCTCGATGTGACTGCTTCCGGTTCTGAGTTGTATCTTAGTGGGCCAGGTTGTCATAAGGTGTTCTAAGAAGGAAACTGTATGATGATCTATTTTATACAGCTTTAAGATACCTGTGAGCCTGTAGTGAGGTACGGAATCAAATGTTTTTTTGTAGTCCACATAAGCCATATAGAGGTTTCGTTGCTTGGAATGATCCTGGTTGCAGATGACAGAGTCTATGATGAGTTGCTCATTGCATCCTATTGTGCCCTTCGCGCAGCCCTTCTGCTGCATTGCCATTATGTTGTTCCGCTCGCAGTGAACATATATTCGCTGCGTAAGGCAAGATGTGATTATCTTGTACAGCGTAGGCAAGCAGGTTATTGGGCGGTACTTGGCAGGGTTATCCGTATTCCACTGGTCTTTTGGTAACAAGTAGGTTGCATCCTGTGTAAGAAACAATGGCATTTTCAGAGGATCGAGCAAGACTTCATTAATTAAGGCAGTTAGTTGTTCATGCGTGCACCACAACTTCTTAATTCAATAATTTTGGAGATGATCTGGACCTGGTGCCTTCCAGTTGTGGGAATTCTTGATGACATTGGAGACCTCATCGGTTGTGAATTGCTCGTGTTGCATCTGGGTATTGTTCTGGCCCATCTCACGTTCTTCACTGATCCAGCTTGCACTGACATTGCATGGACCTGGTGTGGCAAGTTGATTTCTCCAGAAACCGTCAACCTGTTCTCTGCTAGGGTAACTCGTATTTGTGGCATAGGCGCTAGAATTCAAAGCACAGTAGTTGTTGTCTCGTTTCCTGTTGTTACTAGCCTTGTATTTCCCCAGACGCCCTGCGAAAAAGAAAGTTTTTGTTTTAATGTATCGAAACATTGTTGAGCAGTAATATTCGCGGGGTCACGCTGAGAATGCATTTGGGTGCGGCTCATTATTGCCTGCACCGCCCTCTGGATCTTTCTAGTTTTAACTCCTCTGATATATTCCGTTACTTGTACTATGTCTTTACGGAGACTCTCGATCTTCCGATTTAGTCACATCTCCCATTGAGCCATTCGTGGTTCTGGTCTTACACGATTTAACTCTTGGCCGTCCGGAACTTGGCTCCAATTACAGTGATGATTGCCGTTGCGGCACAGTAGATTAACATGTGCATATATAATGTTGGTGTTACTGAAACATAGTTAGGTAACATTCGGGTGTTCATAATATCGAGCATGATTGCAAGCTTCCGGAAAGAATTCAATCTTGGTAGCGGTGGTCTGCTCAGTGGGTCTGTGCCTTCATATCACAATACTGTCCTTCTCAGCTGTGTGTCTAGGCTTTCAAAGTGTTCTTCGTTAACCGATTCCCGATTCTCAGTTGTTCGTCCTGCCGTTCCAGCTTCTTGTTGTGGTCCAGGCACTTGAATTTCCCCATTGTTGTTGTATATGTCTATGTGTTTGCCATGGATCTCTAGCTCAATTTTCCGTTTGATAGCGTTAAGTCGCGTTTCTGGGATTCAGTTATTTCTTAGATACTGATCTGACACTCTTTGTTTAGACACTTGCATGTGTGGAAACTCCCTGCAGAACTCGGCATGTAGTTGTTGTCGGTAGCCAATCATCTCTTGTCTTAAGTTTGTCACCCTGTATCTCGACTTAGCCAAAAGGCATTCGCACTCCCTCTACGGGGAACATTCACTCAGATCCCGGGTATCCCGGATACCAAAGGATCTGGCTCGGACGAGACCCTTGCCATGTTATCGGGCCCTAGGTGACACCGATGTTGTTGGATGATCCTGCATTCCCCATGAATTTCCTGACGGTTCGGGCTGTCGCAAGTAGTACCGCTTTCTGCATGGACCTGTAAAGACTATCAGTTAGACCCAGCTCCTTGATGTTTCTCAGCAAACTTTTTGGTATAACACCAGTTGTTGACATGATGATTGGAATCGTCTGGACGTTCTCCATTTCCCATTGCCATTCTAATTCGTTCTTCTAAATCTCTGTACTTCGCGATCTTCTCGACTTGCTTCACACGCAGGTTGTTGTTGTTCGGGATGGCCACATCAATCAGAGTTGTCTGCCTAGAAATTTTATCAACTATTATAAGGTCCGGTCTGTTATGGGCAACTCGTTGATCTGTCAGAACTGTACGATCCCAGTACATCTTGTAGTTGCTGGTCTCAAGAACAGGCTCAGGTGTGTAGTTGTAATATGGGACCCTCTCTGCCTGCACAAGCAGCAGCTTTTCCGCCAGTTCCTGGTGCAAGATCTTGGCAACCGAATCGTGTCGTTCCTTATATTCCGTTGATGCGAACATCTGACATCCTCCTGTTATGTGCTGGATTGTTTCTGAAGTTGGGCACCCGTATCTGCATCTGTCATCCACTACTGTATTATTATTATTGTTATTATTATTATTATTATTATTATTATTGTGAAATACCTTACCGGAAACTTTCTTTTGCCATTAAGAAAGTTGAGGAACTGATGTTTCGCAATGATTGTAACTTAAAAAGTACCTTATATCCTCGTTTGTTTTACCACCTTAATAATTTATAAAATTGATATGTGATCTCTTTGCCAAAAATTGTAGCTTTTATTTTATTTACCTCTCTTTTTTTGGGCTGTAATAAGGAAACTTACTGAACAGCGTAAGCTTTCTGGTTTAGGCCGCTAGAAACTAGTGGCGCTTAATAATTATTTTCAAATACAGATTTTATTTGTAAACTTCTTTACTCCCTTAGATCGGAGCTAGCCGGATTTTGTTGCCAACGCAGTTTACCTTTGTTTATTTAGCTTCTCTGATTTTTATCATTATTATTTTGTTTATTTTCATACCGTACTTGCTATGATAATCGGTATCGACCAATATATTATGATGTGTCCATTGGACGAGCGAGGTAGCAGACCAATAAAGTCAAGGGATATCATCTGCCAGGGTTGAGTAATTTTCGGCCTTGTTCCCATCAATCCAGCGGGTGCCTTCTGCTCCGGCTTTTGCTGAGCACAAACTCTGCAACCTTGAACATATCTTTTAATGTCAGACTGCATCTGAGGCCAGTAGTAAAGGGACCTAACTCGCCAATATGTCTTAAACACTCCCCCATGACCTGACGAATTATTGTCATGGCAACGTTGAATAACCTCCAAACGCCTATCCTTGGGCACAAGTTTCCAGTAATCTGATGTGGAACTTAACTGTGGGATTTTACAACTAAAATACTTATAGAGAACTGGACCTTCAATGCGCCAGTCTGCATACCATTGAGGATTCTTTTCCACTTTCTCAAACATACTCCTATACCATCTGTCCTTAGTAGTACCAAAATCAGACAAATTAACAACTGACAAAAAAGAAACCTCTACAACGTCAGCAGAAACAGATACTGCACGAGACAAGCAATCAGGAATAACCAACAGAGTTCCTTTTCAGTGAATTAGTTGGTAATTGTAAGGCTGCACACGTAAAGCCCATCGAGCCAATCTCCCTTGGGGATCCTTGAGTCGATGCAACCACAAAAGTGAGTGGTGGTCGGTAATCACCGTTGGACTCCTTCAAAATAGTGACTAAGCTTCTCCACAGCTCAAATAACTGCTAAACACTCGCTCGGAAGTAGTGTAGCTCCTGTCGAGTGAGTGATCGTGACAAAAAACATATAACCTCCTCATCATCAAATTCTTGACTCAAAACAGCACCAATACCGAATGCAGAGGCATCGGTCTGTAAAATGAAAGTTATATTAAAATCTGGGCACGTAAGTACGGGGGAAGTAACCAACTGCTCTTTAAGCTTGCAAAAGTCAAACACTAATGAAAGAGTTTTCAAATGACTATTAAAATCGGGTGAAACGATGATAATATCATCAAGGTACACAAGAACATGAGGCTGAAGATCTACACCCAATACATTATAAATCACGCGTTGCCATGTAGCAGGGGAATTAGTCAACCCAAAGGGCATTCTAGTAAATTGGTACAAATTACGACCTGGCACAGTAAAAGCAGTGTACTCCTTGGATTCGTTACTAAGTTTTATTTGCCAAAAGCAGATTTGGAACTCAAAAACCTTGCATTACGAAGCTGATGAAGAATTGCTGAAATGTAAGGAATTGGATATGCATCCTTCTTAGTGACGGAATTTAACTGACTGAAATCGACACAAAAACGATACGAATCATCGGATGTCTTCACCAGACATACAGGGCTAGACCACGAACTCTTAGAAGGCTCTATCACACCAAGTTCTAGCATCTCATCTATTTCTTTATCTATAATTCTCTGTTTGCAAGGCGACACCGGGTAATATCGCTGCTTAATGGTTCTAGTACCAGAAACTACTTCAATCACATGTTCAGTGATATTGCAACAACAGTAGGTAAGGCCTTACTTTGGCTGACCCCCTCCACTTTCCCCCTAGGGCTCTGCCTCCTTTCCCCCTCCATCGGCCCTAGTGATGTAAAATTCTCTAGCACCTATTTTTGGAGAACGTTTCCCGAGCATGAACGAGAATAAACGAGCAGAAATGAAAAAAACTCTAGAATTTATATCTGGGGTGTAGTGAAGTATTTAGAAACTTACTTTTCGTGGTTCTTTCCGAAAATGCTCAAAATTCTCAAAATGCTGAAAGTGCTCAAAATGCTCCTAATAATTTATATGAAAAAAGAGGAGTTTATTCATGTTCTGTGTTGCAAATAATGAAATACAGTACAGTACAGTAATAACTAATAACTTTTAACATCAAAAAAATATAGCTTTGACTCTTTGACATAGTAGCTTGTAGCTTACAACTTAAATATGAAATATTTTTTTATTTAAAAACACTTTATATAAGAAAAATCAAATTGCAATTTCAATCTGCAATAAATTGAAAATATAATTTTAGGTTAAGAATTAGCATGTTTTATTATTAACCTGCTCTACTCCAAGTCTTCCATAATATCATGCCCATCGTCCCCATCGCAACTTTCTGGCCCAACGCTGGTATCCGAATCCTGGACACTATAGGACCCGGTATCCTCATCCTCATCAGACTCATCATCATCACTCTCCGAGTTCTCAGATTCAAAAGTTGTTAATGATGGATCCTCCTGAACCTGATCACCCAGATTTAAAAGAGTTGTGGATGTGGAAGTCTGTGCAGAAGTGTGAGAATCCAAACATTGAATTTCAGTTAGTTCCGTTTCCGTTGTTGATAATGGTATATTTTCTTTTTGGGAATCTTTGGCCATAAGATTAAGGTTACAGGCAACGTAGGTTAGCATTCCTGCTCTCTTCACGGTCAAATGATTTCTACGTTTAGTGTGGATCAACGCATACCTACTAAATGTTCGCTCAGTCACTGCTGACGAAGGCGGAAGAGTCAAAATGCTAACTGCTAGATCCTTGATGATTGATTTGGAGCAAAATCCCTGCCACCACGTTATAGGATCTATTTTTTCAACAGTACTCCATAAGTAGGGCTTTGAAAATGCTTCGGTATGTGCTATGTATTGAGCTGATTCAACTACAATTGCACTCTCGTGGAGACGAAAATTTTCATTATTTGCAGCCAGTGTATTGATAAATTCTATCCCTGAAATGAAAAGAAAAATCATAATATTATGATTATGTACTGTACATTAGATCCCGGTTTTCTGCTTAAGTTTTCGTGTGTTGTAGACGTTGTTGTTAGTAGTTTCTGTGCTCTCTTACCTTCAGAATGTTCCTCGTATGATAAGTGCCTTCCTAGATATTTTGGGTTTAATATATTAGCAGCATAATGCACCCCACAAACAACTTTGTCTTTTCGATCACTTAGATTTTGGATTACCGTTTCTTCTTCTTTTTTGGTGATGGGTAGCCCTGGTACATCATTTAGGAATATTTCACGGAGTTCATAAAAGGCTTCCATGACATCACACATTTGCAGGTTATCTCCTTCTAGCCTTGTTATCCACTTCACTATGGGTGACAAAACTCTCATTAGCTTCTCAACTTTGACCCAATATATGTCATCATCGAGACAATTTTTTTTCACTGCTGAGCTCAATTTATCACTAATGTCTTCCGAAATAGCTAGCATTTTTAATATTTGTCTGGTACTCCATAAGCTTTCCATACACTTCAGTATAGATCCCCACCGAGTCACCACAGGCAATTTTAGAGCTACTGTCTTATTGGTTTTTTCTACTTGTAACTTATTAAATGTAGCAAGAACAACAGGTGAATTCGTTACTTCCTTCACAATTTGTTTGCATTGACTTTCAAAATTTTTCAGGGATGCAGATTTCATAATATCTCCAATTAACAAATTCAAGCAATGGGCAACACAACCATACTGGATGATGCCAGTCTTTTCAGCAACAATTTTTCTTGCCTTGACTTCTGTGGCGGCGTTGTCTGACCTAATACTTTTGACTGCCCTATTTCCGATATTATTTCTAACAGTTGACTTGCTATATAATCTGCTGTTTGCTTTTCCGTATCCGTGGAGAAGCTTTTGTAGAGCATCGGTCGTGGCGTTGTAACAACCACATTTATAATTGGATTATTCCTAAAAAATATTTATAATTTTTTTCTAATACAAAATTTTACCCTAAATAAACTGTAAATAGGTACATCTACTGGTTAGTGGTTTACTATTTTATTTATACTCTACTCTTTAAGTCTACCAATACCAATTACTAATTACCACACTATTCTTACTTTATATTAGACCAACTATCACATTGTATTCCAATGGTTTTGGCTTTTAATATTTCTTCGTTGGTATGTTCTGGAGCCAATTTGTATTGTTCATTTAACAATTTATTTGAAATCATATGACTTGATGGTAGCTTGTAAAAGGGTCGAATTCTTTTGAAAAAGTTGCACCAGTGTTGATTTTCAGTTATTGAAAGCGGTGTGCCACTGGCGTATATCGTCGTTAATCTTACAAACTGATGTATCTCATATTTCCTTATTTTTGAGTAGAGCAAATTATACTTTTAATCATTGTTTGGCTGCACAATTGAAGACTAATAATATAATTATATGAATATATTTTTTATTTATTTCAAGTAAAAATATGTTTACTTTAAACTCTTAAAAAGCATTTAAATTAAATACTTCTAGTTTTTTTCATTTTTTTGAAAAATGTCAGATACGACTGTTTGTGAGACCAAAATATCTAAATTAAAATCATATACGCCCATTTGTTCCTTATATCATACGTTGTTTAAGGCAAATAAAAATACATAAAACAACAAATTATTCAAAAAAAAGTTTTTCGCTGCAAATTAAAGGTAAATAAAAGACACGACTATTTCTGATGTCAAGTACCTACTTTATTAAAAAAAAAAACGAAAAAACTAAAAAAAAAACACAAATTCAACAAAGATTCTCTTAAGGCGCTACGATACCCCCCATTTTCAAGGGTTTCGTAGTTTACATCTCCTACTTGCATTTCTTGATATTTTCACGTGATTTTTTTTTTTGTGGCTTAGATAAAACTATGAAGAATCGTCGTTGTGTATCACGCACTGTGCAGGACTAATGTGACACTGTTAAAAAAATGCCAAACATACCCGAAATTCGACTATATTCGGTTAAGAATTTCGAGTATTTCCGCCGCTCAAAAATAATTCGAAAGACACAACGACGATTGAGGCATTCGATAACATTATTTTAAGACTACTTTCAAGTCGATACGTTTGTTCGTTTGGCTATGATTTGAAAACTACGAACCCATTGCCCGGCAATAAAATGACCCGTGAATTGGCCATCCGAGCAGGAATTAGACGTACGGAGATAGACGGGCGGGCGGGCGTTCGCCGGAACTTGTGGTTCCCCTACTCCCCCTACTTCGGCCTACCTCACCGGGCTCGGGAACCACGTCAGGGGAACTTTCAATCGATATCAGATGTTTCATTTTTCATTTTATTAGTCTCAGTCTCCCTTATTTGTGTTTCGCTTGTTTTGAATGTTAGCATATTACATTATGTATGTCGACATTGTCGACTGGCATATAATAATACTCATTATTGTAGCGTATTGTGGGGTGTACTATTGAGACACTGCCTTTTCTTGAAACGCCTTTATTGATGGAAATTGTATAAGTGGACTGTAAACACGATACAGCGAGTTTGGCTTACAGTGAACGACTACTCTCCTAACCCGCTTGCGCGGAGGACAGCGGCAGCCGTGGCAGTGCCTTCTAGAGTCTGGAAGCAACACACAAACACTTCACTCTGTGTTGGAGTTCAGAAACTTATTCCCTTGACCAACGGCTCCAGAAGTCTTGACACATCTTTTGAAGTAATTGGAACCTCGTGAGACGATTTATTGGTACATCTTGCACGTCGTCGTCAGGCAAGGAAGCTAACTGCTTGCCCACCAGAAAATGAGACGGTGAGAGAGGACGAAGGTCGTTAGGATCACTGGAAAGTGGGGATAAAGGTCTTGAATTGAGGATAGACTCCACCTGCGCAAGTACAGTTGAAAACTCCTCAAAGGTTAATCTAGCGTCAGCCAAAACTCGTTTCAAATGGTGCTTCACGCTCTTAACGCCGGCCTCCCAGAGACCACCAAAATGCGGAGAATAAGGCGGCAAAAACGACCAATCGATCCCTTCATTGGCTAAATTTGACTTGACATTATTTCCATTATTTAGAAAGAATTTTGCTAGCTCACGCTGAGCTCCAACGAAATTGGTGCCGTTATCCGACATGATTTTATTTGGTTTACCCCTTCTCGAGACAAACCGGCGCAAAGCTAACAAGAAATGATTGGTTGACAAGCTCGACACCAGTTCCAGGTGAATCGCACGTGTGGCCATACAAATAAATATGCTTACGTAGGCTTTCTCTAGTCTGGTTCCGCGACCCTTTCGCTCCCTGACCAAGAACGGCCCAGCGTAATCAACGCCCGTGACTGAGAAAGGGCTAGAGGGAGTAGCTCGCTCGCGTGGAACATTGCCCATTATCGGTTGAGCATTAACTGGTTTAAATCTGAAACAACGAAGGCAACTGTGTGTCGTACCGCGTGCTAGATTTCTTCCGTTTGTTGGCCAGTACTTTTCGCGAATGTATGCCAACAGACATTGAGGACCCGGATGTAGCAACCTAGCATGTTCTTCACGGAACAGAAGCTTTGTAAAATTGTGCCTACCATCTAACACTATAGGGTGTTTTTTCTCATAGGGAAAATCAGAGTTTTTCAAGCGCCCACCTACCCTAATAATGTTATCGTCATCTAGGAAGGGTGTCAGATTGAAAAGTTTGCTTTTATTGTCAACAAATTTCGTGTTCATTAAGGATTTGATTTCATCTGGAAACATTTCCTTTTGAGCTAGTTTGACTAGGAATTGGTGAGCGGCTCGAAGCTTTGGCAATGTAAGTTGCCCATAGTCGCGCTCGTGTTTGTTTAAGCAATTATGTTTGAATCGTAAAATATACGCAGTTACTCGTGTTAATTTAGATAAACTAGAAAATCTTTCGAAAAGAGAAGGCTCACCTGTTCTGGAGGCCAGTGAAATTGGCTGTTGCTTTAGTTCTGGAATGTTGTTGTTTTTATGAGGCTGAATTGTAGGCCAATGAGATTCTGTTAGACTCAGCCACTCAGGACCGTGCCACCAAAGACTTGACTCTGTAAGTTGATTTGGATATAACCCTCTAGACGCTAAGTCGGCGGGATTATCGTAGGTAGCGATATAGCGCCAATTTTCTGGTTTGGTGAGACTTTGTATCTCAGAAACTCTGTTGCTTATGAATGTTTTCAAAAGATGGAGACTAGTGCCTATCCAAGCTAAGACAATAGTTGAGTCCGACCAATATGTGCAACGGTTTAAATTTAGATCGAACGATTTGAGAACCTTTTCTGTGAGTCTTGCCAAGAGAAGTGCCGCTCATAGTTCTAGCCTTGGTATAGTCAAAGATTGCAAGGGCGCGACCTTGGATTTCGCACATAATAAACGCACAAAAATGTCTCCGTTTTTAGCTACACTGCGCAGATATAGGCATGCTCCGTATGCGTGTTCGGATGCGTCCGCGAAACCGTGCAACTCTACTTGTTGCATATCGTCGCAAAGAACAAATCGTGGAATTTTTAAATTGTTAAGGGTGACCAGGTCACCTTTTAGTTTAAGCCAATCATCTGACAGTCTTCGCGGGAGCGATTGATCCCATGGTATTTTTAGTGCCCAAAGCCGTTGCATAAGGATTTTAGCTAGGACTATGCAAGGACTTACGAGGCCCAAGGGATCAAATATCCTCGCGATTACTGACAGGACCGTTCTTTTTGTGTGAACCTTGTCCGAGGTTTCTGAAATATCGTACAGCAATTTGTCTGACGAACATTCCCAAGTTAAGCCTAAAGTTTTTGTACTTTCTTGTGGCGCAAATTTTAGAATGCTGCAATCTATGGCTTGGTTTTCGAGACCTTGCAGCAAGGTTGGCTCGTTGGAGCACCATTTCCTGAGCTTGAAGCACCCAGATTCTAAGGCTTTAGTAACTTCCCGGATTATTCGCGTGACGTCTTCCCTTGTCTCTGCCCCCGTGAGCAGGTCGTCGACGTAAAAATCCCGACGGATAGTAGTTGCTATGTCGGGCTGTGTGGCTTCACATTCGTTTGCCAATTCAAAAATGCAACGGATTGCCAAGAAGCTGGCCGCGGCGTGTCCGTAGGTTACTGTGTTTAGTGAATAGACCTTTAACGCGTCGCTTGAATTTTCGCGCCAGAGAATTTTTTGCAATGGCCGTTGTTCGGGACAAACGAGTACTTGGCGATACATTTTTGCTATGTCCGCGGATACTACATACCTGTGCACTCTGAATCGCAGTAATATTGATAATAGATCGTCTTGTAATATGGGCCCTACGCGCTGTATATTGTTTAACGATATTCCGCTGCTTGAGGGTGCGCTAGCGTCGAAGACTACCCTCAATTTTGTGGTTTTGCTGTCTTCGCGGATAACACCGTGATGTGGCATAAAATACTCCACCTCACCTTGTGGAGTAACTTCTGCGCAGCTCATATGCCCCAATGTCTCGTACTCTTGCAGGAAACTTGTATAGAGAACCCGGAGTTCTTGGTTTTTTGCTAATTTTCGCTCAGTATTGTAAAATCGCCTTTCTGCCTGAATGCGGGAGTCCCCAAGAATAGTAGGTGATTCTTTTAACGGCAGTGATACGACGAACCTACCACTTTCGTTTCGCGTTGTTGTATCCCGAAAATTCGCTTCGCATGCTTGTTCGTCTATAGATAGAGGTTTTGGAGTATTGACCTCTTCGATTTCCCAAAACTTACACAACGTTTTATTGAGATCGCTATTGATGCTTAAGTTGCATATTGTTTTGTTACCGCATGTTGGAATACCTATGGGACCTGATGCAACCCAACCTAGTTTAGTTTCTAGGTAGACTGGATGATTGATGCCTGTGGAAATTTTGCCTGGAGAAGCCAGGTATCCCGATCTATCTGCCCCTATTAGAAGGTCTATTGGTGCTGGCTTATAGAATTCGGGATCTGCTAATAATATTTTTTCTGGAATTTGAATGTTAGCTGAATTAATTTTATAGTTTGGAAGGTCTTCCGTAATTTTTCGAAGTACGAAACATTTAAGATCACACTCGAAATTGGAATGAATGGAACGGAGCTTAATGTCGCATTGCCGCTGTGAAAATGAAGAATTATTGCATAGACCAAGAATTTCTAGATTTGCGGACTTGGCGTCTAGTCCTAAATTTCCGCACAAGCGCTCTGTGATGAAGGATGATTGCGAACCGGGGTCTATTATCGCTCTGGCTCTGTGCGCTTTGTTATTGCAGTCCAAAACATCTACAATCGCGGTTGATAGAAAAACATAAGACTCGTTCGAATTAGATATTCTGGATTTTAGAGTATTGACACTACTAAGACTAGCCACCGCATCTACTTCTTTCGAGCTACTAGTATCTTCGTGCAGAAGACTGTTATGGCGCTGTTTACATTGTCTGCATGGCCCTAGTCTGCATTTGTTTGGCGGATGGCCTAGACGTAAACAGTTTACACAGAGCTTCGCATTTGCCACGATGTCTTGCCTTTCTTTGACCGATAGCTTTAGGAAGCTTTCGCAAGTGTAGATGCTGTGGTCACCCTTGCAGTGAGCACACTTATAGTTGGTGGTTACCAATCCCCTTGCAAATTGTTTGCGATCTGTTGAGCGCTCATTTTTGTTTTGTACCTTATCGATGCTTTTGAATTCAATGGCTTCTAATAGGTCGGCTCTCCTTATCAGAAATTGCTTTAAATCTTGTAATTTAGGGTTTGGAGATAGATTCATGGTGTACTTCTCCCACTCCTGTATTGTTTTATCTCCAAACTTTGTGGTAATGAGAAAAATAAGGAGAGTATCCCACGAATCAGTCTCCTCACCGAGCTGTTTTAGAGATCTGAGGTGTTTAGAAATGTCATCGACTAATTTTCGAATTTTTTGCGAAGATTCTTTATGTAGATTTTCCAAAGAAAATAATGCTTTCACGTGATTTTGTATCAGAATTTTGGAATTGTTGAATCTTTCACATAAAGTGTTCCACGCAATCGTGTATCCCTCCGCAGTAAACTCTACCGCTTGTATCACGGAAAGTGCATTTCCCGTTAAAGATGCACGCAAGTAATGGAATTTTTGAATGTTATTGAGCGTATTATTTGCATGAATCAGGGAGTCGAAGGTGTCTCGAAATTCCAGCCATGACTGATAGTTGCCGTCAAACTTAGCCAATTCTATTAATGGTAATCTTATTGCCTGCCTATTTGAAGTAGAGCCTGTGTTGGATCCAGAGGAATGGTTTGAACCGTGAACCGAATCGTGCTCAGAGGCTGAGTCTACATTATTGTTTATATTGATTGTTAGAAGTTTCGCTTCAGATATTATGGTGTAAAACTCGTCCTCAAAAATTGCTCTTTGTGCATATTGTTCCTCTAAATCCTTTGCAGTCTGCTCTATTTCAAACTGCACTTGATTGAACTCGTTAATTAAATTGTCAGCCCTAGATAACCTTTCCTCAAGTTGAATTTTGTCGGCGTTATCTAAAGCACCCTTTGACTGAATTTTGACCACGAAATTCTTGAAGTTTGTGAGTGAGGATTTAATTGAGCCTCGTTTACGGGTTAATTGATCTCCCGGGTTGCTCATTTTAGGAGGATATATAGTATAGTAACTGAAGAAAATATTGCTAAAACTAGGTACTCACGCAACTGGAACTAACCTAACAAAGGGAATATGGGTTAGGAATAGTCGTTAGTGTGGTTACAAAAAGGATACGTCGTTTTCTCGTCTCGAAATATTGTCTGCTGTCTTGCTGGCGGAGCACTGCCTGTAGACCCGGGAAATAGAAGGCCCGGGCGCGCTGCACTCCCTCCCGGTCGAACTGGTCGGCCGCCGACGTCCGCCCGATCTGCGAGCTGATGGCGTCTTGAACTGGCCGCTTGTTTACTTGCAAACTCGCCTGTATTCTTGTAGTTTCCTTCGCTGGACCGTCTCATACGGCTCGATGGAACATGTAGCGTATTGTGGGGTGTACTATTGAGACACTGCCTTTTCTTGAAACGCCTTTATTGATGGAAATTGTATAAGTGGACTGTAAACACGATACAGCGAGTTTGGCTTACAGTGAACGACTACTCTCCTAACCCGCTTGCGCGGAGGACAGCGGCAGCCGTGGCGGTGCCTTCTAGAGTCTGGAAGCAACACACAAACACTTCACTCTGTGTCACAAACAATTATTATTATTCCTCCAGGAATAATAAATAAATAATTATTATTCACAAAGTATTTTTTGCTTTTGTGTAAAATGGTTTAATCTCTAGGGCATAAAATGGCCTGGTCGTGCAAAAAGAGTAAATTTAAATTCTAGACCAAATTGTGCGCTTGATTTTTACTTTAAAAATGTGATAGGTACAAGTAATATTTTTGTCAAATAAATGGGTCATGTTAAGCATTTTTTGAAAACGAATAATATCCTATGTAATACGATTATTGTGTCAAATCGCTGCATGATAAAAGCTAATTTATATACTTTCCAGAGGGAACGATAATAATTCTGACATCCAGTCAGTTTTAGAAACTTCTTCGTTAGAAAATGGTTCGAAAGTCATTTGAGTTGAAAATCGGGCAAAATAAAAATAGAAGGTACATTTTATTGTTCCAGTCTGTCGAATTTATGACACACAATAGGAGTAATTTGTGGGCTTGTGTGCTTTTATTCCCGTACCTAATATGGTTCCCAGAATTTGAGAGAGGGGTACTAGGGTACTAACACATATTTTGCATTTTGCACACTTATTATTTGGATTTAGGTATAAGTGCAGGTGCATAGGGTTTGAGAAACAAACTTTCTGGGAAAAACAGGGCTTTGAATGAAACATTTACAAGGGATTAGAAATTAATAGCTCCTATTATCTCAAAACTATTACTTTATTTAAAAACGGAGACCAGTTTCACAACTCTATAAATTTACCTACATCCTCAGGGCAGGTAGTGGGTATATGTATAAATAAATAAAGAACCTTTACTTGCCTAGCCATTATATATTTGAAATATATACATTCAGCCACAAGTCAAAGTTGAAACAATTAAAAACATTTACATAATTATAATTTTTTTCAAGTATCTCCTTCAAATTTCCTGCAAGCTCTTGGACTATAAGTGATTATCCTTTATTTATTTACTTTTTTAAATCTTATATTGTAGTCCTTGATGTAATTTTATAGATTAACGAAACCGCTTACTGTTTTTAAATAAACAAATCATAGTTGTGATATAATATTATACCTATGGCCTATTCTTACAGTGTAGAAAGTTTTCAGTTAGATTTATTTATTATTACACAAATATAAATATGGAATACTAGGTATATAAAACATTTTATAGAAGTAGACTTTAGACGCACTTTTTTAGTCGTAACAACACTATTATGCAGAACAATAATTATCCAATCAAACATTGATAGATGTTCAACTGACCCTAACGTGTTTCAAGAAGAATTCGGTAATCGAATCGTTAATTTAGATTTTATAATTGAGCAATTACAGAAGTTTTTTTTATACACGAACTCTTCATAGTACCTATGCACCTTTGCTGATATAAAAATAATAGTAAAATTGCTTCGACGCCAAAAAGCTATGCAGTGTGTTGCCAACGAAAAGTGAACGCCCTCTATAACTCCCAAAAAATATCATTTTTGCAATAAAGCAAACAGGCCACCGCCGTTTTTTAAATATATATATTCGCGCTTCTTCGTCGGCATCGGCGAGACTCGTGTGACCCGGCGGCGGCGGCCGGCACCTGACTTATTATTTCATATTATCTACACAGGAAAAAAAGGCTGTTGTGATTTTAGTGAGTTCGTGTATATAGTCACTTTTCTAATCTAATCTATACTTTTGACGTAATTGCAGATGAACCAATAAGTTTAAAATAGTTTAAATTTCCGTTAAGGAGACGTATTGTCACTTCGATACTAAAATTGGCATACTACAATGAAAGCATAACTCGGTTTTAAAATGCCTCATGTTTTATTCAAACAATTAAATTTATTTTATTTAAATAATAATAATTCTCACCCTCAGACTACTCCAAACTATCTAAGAGTACCCCAGAAGCAACTGAAAAAACATTATAATTCATTGGATGAACAAAACAACTTAATTGCAACTTTTATAGGTATTCATCAATATAATCAGTAAATCATGTTTTTAAATTTTTATGTTATTCAAGAAATTCTTAGAATTTTCATATTAGAATTCATGTCAAATACAAGTTAGATTGAATCAAGTACTTTTTACTCGACTGAACTAATATCCTATTACAAACACGTTAGTAAAAAAAAGCTGTGACCTTGACTGAGTAATTTACCAAAATCAATGATCGCAAATTAATGATCGCAAAGGTTTTGAATCAACCCTACATTTTATATCGTTCGTAGTCATAATGAACACTGTGCAAGTGAATGGCTATTAACAAACTGGGGGTTACTAGAACTTGTATCCACTAAAATTAAATGTTATTAATTTATTGATCTCATCTGCAACATTTCTGTTTTGTCAATTATAAGTTGCTACACTAGCAACTTGATTTGCATTTTACACATCATTTGCTTATTATTTAGGCAATAATATGATATATTACTAATAATTATAATTGATATTAGTACCCACAATTATTACAAATCCAGCAAAAATTCAGTTACAGTAGTTGTAATTTCAGTATAATGAACAGTTAAATGTACCCCTATTCAATTCAACACCATGAAACGTTATGTTGTTCTGACAAAAGAATGTGCTTAGAAAAGAAGTATTATAGAATCAATTCCAGAACATGCTATTTATTGAAATAAAATATTACATTTAAATTATTCATTAGAATTCAATATCAATTGTCATTGAATTGATTATTGTCAGTTACAAAAAAGCTACTGCTTGAGTTTGAGGAATAATATCTCATATTGAATTAAACAGGGTTTTTTTACAAAGTGACAGATTTTTCTCAGTGTAGTAACTACGGCCGGCTGCCCCTCAATCGTAGCACTATGAAGGGGCAGGCTGGAGTGGGGAGTCGTGGGGACTAGAGGAAGGAAAAGGATAGGCATATCTAATCGAGCGACGTTTGTCCTGAATTGAGTCGGGCACTTCGGGCGGATTTCATAAGTATCGTAGCCTCTTAACAAAAATAAATAAACTTCATCCTAAGAATAATATTGTAACAAAAAAAAACAAAGATAATTCCTAAAACTACTAATGTCACGATAAAAACAAAACAATTTTAATTAATGAGGTAGTGAACGAAGTTTTTATTAACCTGTCCCAAGACCAAGTCTTCTTCCGACTTGTCCTGTTGTTTTACTAGAAAAGGTAGGTAATTCTATATCAGTCATTAGTGTAAATATACACGGTGGTCACTCTTATAGTGCATGCCATTGGGATATCCGAAACGAATATTTCAGAATCTAGTTGGCGTAGGAATTATTTGACATTTCCATTGAAAAGCTCACATCGAGAAATGTAAGATTGCCAGGATTCATAAATTTTCCATTACATATAAAAAAGTTATGAAGGAAGAAAGAAAACGCATATTTTCAGTTTTTCGGCAATCTTTCAGGAACTATCCAAGATATCTTAGATTCCTTTTCAGATTATTGAAAGGCATACAAAAACGCAACTTGTCTCTAATTTAACCCATGCTGTATCTCTTACCGTTTCGGATATCCCAATGGTATGCACTGTAAGAGTGACCACCCTGTAGAGCCAAAACTAAAGATTAAAAATCCAAAATGTTATTTATAATCAGTATTATTATCTTATCACCAGTATTTAATTTATTTTGGTCTTCTGTTGACGTTTTATTTATCTTCTCTTTGACAGGATTTTCTTTAAGTTGATCCAGTGGCAATTGCTCTACTGACTTGCATTGTAGTGTATCTGGAAAAATGAATTCAATATCAATTATTATCTATTGTAAATGAAAAGTAAAAACTGAAGTTCTGCAATACCAAAATATTCCACATTTTCTCACCTGAACATTTTTTCATTTTAATTAAAGGACCTTTGTCCGAGAATTCTGTCACTTCACTAATCGAATCAAACTCTATCTATTATTTGACCACTATACCTACCACTTATTTGAATAATACATTTTAACCCGACTACCTGTTTTTAACTTTTCTTTAAACAAGAGTTCTTTAGAAGAAACAACATTTTTTGTCCCGTCTTTCCACAAAACAAGTACATCCATCTTGAAAATACCGTAAATTATAACAATAAAATCTTATACGACTGCACGCTGCAACGAATGAAACGTATCTGGCTATCTAACGCTGCATTTAGGGGCGGTCGCGCACTGACAAAATCCTTTCACAACTCGTTTAAACTGAGATACGTCTGAAGTGTTTGCGTATGCCTAAAAAATAAATATCTCACAAACCGACGTATCTCGATTTACGTCTTTTTGTGAGATCCGAAAATGTGAAAATTATGGTATACGACAAAAAGTCTAATTCATTTACCAAGTAACCAATGTGATTTGAGTTACGCCACTTTGTGAGATCAAAATTTATACATTAAGGAGCATGTTGGTGTAAATATCGGGTTTTTATGAGATACATCACTTTGTAAGATTAACGACGATATAGCTTTTGCCAGTAATCCATCCAAGTCTTCCTGAAATATTATAAATATATTATATAGTATATTTTAATATGTTATGAAATAGGTTATGTTTATAACAGAAACAGAAGAGTCATTTACCTAACAGGTGCAGAAAATAGCACGCGACGGTATAGGGATAGGGTATACTTGACCGAAGTTCGTAAAAAGTAAAAGACCCATAATCATAAATCATAATTGTAAAAAACTAGTACATTATATGATTCATGATAGGAATATGAATGAATGAATATGAATCACCGAAACTTAAGGTATTTGTATGTTGAACACATTTTAAAAATCGTGTGAAAAGCAACTTTTCCGTACCCAGTGCGTTAAAGTTCACTCAAGGTAGATATGTATTTTTTTATTCACTTACTTTCTCCTTATTATCAATAGAATCAAGAAACATTTTTAAGCTCCCACCTCGGGTTCCACTCCTGGCACAGGAGGAACTAGGAGCAGATTTAATTGCGGTCGAAAATGTCGATGCCGATGATATTATTGATATTGGTTCTCTGTCATTCTCATTCTGATTAGACAACTCATTCACAGTTTCTTCTAATGAATCATTAGTATCTAAAACATTAAATAATCCAAATCAATCAGAAAATATATTATATATGCATGACCTTGTTCATGTTCATTTAATTTTTAATAGTGCCCTAAATCAACCTTGGTCATTAAACGTAAATTATAAGTCATAAAAATATGTTATATACAAACAGATCCACTAGTCAATTTAAGCGGCAAGCGCCACATTGAATTTAGATGTCTTTATCTTGGACACAGTTTATAAATTAAATTTGTAAAATTTATTACTTCCTTGCACTACATAATAAAATATTTATAAAATACAGGTACTTACTTATTGTTATTAATTGAGCCCTTACGTATTCAGGACATTTGACACATTTTATTAAATGATTTGCCATCCGTGTGGCATGCCGGCTATATTCACTATTACAAAATTTGCACGAATAAACGTCTTTCCCATTTCGTTTTTTACAAAGAAAGAAATCAAATGCCTGGCATTTTCTTCTGGGCATATTGATTAAACACTCACTCACTGATCTTTATGCAAATAATCGAAATAACAAAATAAAACAAGGGGATCCACAGAGGCAGCATAAGCATGATGCAATGTACTCAGATGAAGCGCGCTGATTGGCCTAGATAGTCACGCAGATGAAGCGCGCTGATTGCCGGGATCGTCACGCGTCACGCGGATTAAGCGCGCTGATTGGCCGGGATTATGCTGAAAGTTCTCTTTCGTGCTCTGTGGGGAACGTTCGCTGAGAACGAACTATTGTTCGTGCACGAACGATTTATCGTGCGCGAACGTTCGCGAAGTTCTCCACAGCACGAAGGGAACGTTCTCCCCTTTACATCACTAATCGGCCATCGGCCCCATCCAGTTCCCCCCACCACTGACAACGCCAACTTCCCCCACCACTGACCACACCCCCCCACCACGTCATTGGTCCATCATCCCATCTTGGGGTCCAGCATCTCATCTCGTGGTCCAGCATCTCGCGGTCCAGCATCTCCAGCATCCCTCACGACTCGACACGCGCTCTGACGTCATGGCGCCAAAATTCAAAATTCTGAAAATAAAAAAATCTACCAGGGTTCTAACTTGCGACCAACGGTTTACAAAATCGACGCTCCAACCAACTGAGCCATCGATGCATTCGGAAATAATACTTTAAAATAGTGTAGACTAGATTCTCGGTGACGTCACAGAATTAAGTATACAGGACAAAAAGGAAGCCAAAAGGACCTAATTTCGAGGCGTTTCATAATTAATAAGAATAAGTACAAAGGAAACTGATTAAAAATTATGTATAGGACAAAAAACAAAGCTAAAACGTCGTTAATCTAAAGCCAAAAGGACCGTCACAATTTTTCTCAAATAGGTGGACAACAAAAATGTACAGGGTGTGACAAAAACCAAAAAGACCTAATTTCGAGGCGTATCAGAATTAATAAGAATAAGTACAGGGGGGCTAAAGGCAACTGATGGACCAAAAGGACCTTAATAGTGACAGATTTAATACAAGGCGGGCAAAACACGGTCAAAAAGGCCTAATTTCATAACGTGGCAGATTTAAGAATACACGGTGTAACAAAATGCGTGGGTGGGACCAAAGGACCTTAATAGTGACAGATTTAATACAAGGCGGGCAAAATATTGCCAAAAAGGCCTAATTTCAGTACATGACAGATTTAAGAATATTTGCAAAAATCCTGAACTGATTAATAAAATCAGTTTTTAAGTTAAATTTCCAGCTTAATGGTGTGAAAGAGAAGTTAGTAGAATCTCCCAGATACCAAAAATTGAATTTTTCCTAAAGGACGTGTAAACTTAGTCAAAAATTGAAAGACAAGCAAAACGTTTCACGAAATTAGTTTTTTTTTTAATTGTGTGACATTGTAAATGAGGTCTCGATGAACCTCGCGGCCTATAATAACAATAAACTTATGTCAGCATTTTTCCACCACATAGGCAAATGCAGCAGCTAATGGAATCTAGGTCGCAGGTAGCATACCAACGGAAGGATAGATGGCAAAATACAGGTCTCTAAATTAAACATAAACAATTAGTGACACAGGATACGACAAAAATTCACGGATGGAGCAAAAAACAAAAAAGGTCTAATTTCATCACGTGGCCATGTAGAATTAAATGCAATAATAAAAAACGTGTACAGGGTGAGACGAAAGACAATTCCAAAACCCAAAAGGCCTAATTTCGCGACAGGATTAAGTATACAGGGTAGGCTAAAGGCAACTGATGGGCTAAAAAGACCTTAATAGTGACAGATTTAATACCAGGCGGGCAAAACACGGTCAAAAAGACCTAATTTCATAACTTGACAGATTGAATACAGATTGTATGACAAAATGCATGGGTGGGACCAAAGAACCGTCACAGATTTTTTCAATTAGCATAGGTTGTTAGCGAAAATCCAGGTGAAATATACTTGTAAAATTCTGAACTATTTGTCCTAGTATTTAAGTTAAAAGACAATCGACGCAAAACGGCCTTGTAGCCGCAATTTCCAGCTTAATGGTGTGAAAGATAAGTTAGTAGAATCTTACAGACCCCTGAAACACCCTAACCGATAAGTTAAAAGTATAAACATATACGCAAATCTTTTCGAAATTTGTATGTTAAAAACTGAACCTTAGCGCGAATAAAGGTAAGCTACTAAACACGCGGGGATTTAAAAGATATACGCCAAAACCTTTTTGTGAAATTAGCGTTTTAGACAGAAAAAATTGAACAGTTCTGGGTCAGCGCGGCCATTGACCCCGGAACTTACCGACAGGAATAGACTTGCAAAACGGTCGCTACTTTTCCCGAATATTTCACAAGTGCAGTAAAAGGATCTAATTTCATCACGTCACAGATTTTTCTCAAATAGCATAGGGACAACAAAAATATACAAACCAAGCAAACCAGCTGATATGTAAAAAAATCGTGTACAGAGTACGACTAAAAACTAAAGCTAAAACGACGTTAATCTAAAGCCAAAAGGACCTAATTTCATCACGTGACCTCGTAGAACTAGGAAACTCAAAATTCACATTTGTACAGGATAGGACCAAAAAGAAAGCTAAAAGGGCCTAATTTCATCACGTGATGATAAGTTAGGGCGTTATAGATTAGTAGGTAATTGAATTTTTCAAACCATATTTATCTATCTATTTCATATTAAGAAAGATTATAAATACTTATACAAAAAATTATACAATGTCTGTCATAATTTGGGTACAGATGTGAATTTCTTTCGTTCTTACATCTCAGAAAATGTTATTCTTGGAGAACGCGTCGTTTCAAAAGCAAAGAGTAAAGTACCTGTATTTTTCAGAATATTAAAAATTATTGGCAAACGTTATTTGGAATTGAGAGAGTGATTTATATCGCATAACATAAGAATTTACAAAGTTTAAATTCCCTTAGTTTGAACAAATAGAAACTCAAAAATAAAAGTTTGAAAAATAGCAATGTGGTCAGAATTACTTTTGAAAAAATGTCTCTTCTAATGCAGTTTTTTCGTACTTAGTGATTTATGATTTACACAATTTAGTATAGGCAGTATAATATTTTATATATAAAGTAAAATTAAGCTTTACATGTAATTTTTATACTTACGGTTTAAATTTTTTCTTGTATGTGAAAAAAAAAATAAAAATTGACAGTTTTTCATTGTTTTATTTAAAAATGTCTTCTATATAGGTCAGATAGCAACTTATTTCTATTAAAATGCATGAGTCCAATTATAAACCGAATCTGAGGCTCATCACAGAAAACTTCACAGTTAGGTTAGGCCGTAATGTCTGTTCCTCGCACTTACTAGATGTCGTAAAAAAGTAGGTAGATATTTATTGTAGGATCTGCAAAATAGATGGATACATTAGTTTTAAAATATTAATAGTTATAAAAACACAAACCGTTTAGGGTAGCACCCATATAACACCCATAAAAACATATGGTGTTTCCTTGACACACACATACTATATCTATATTTTCTGCTCTAATCGGTCGGCCATTGCTCTGTCATAATGACTATTATGTAACCATCAATGACCTAATAATAAAACAGAAAAAACTTGAATTAATACAAATAAGAACGCAGAAGTAAGGATTTGTCATTGTCAGTGTTTTCTGTAGTTAAAATGGGTAAGTAATTTTTTAATGTGTTAACATAAATTTTTTGAATTTTTATTGTCTAACGACAACATTGCCAGTTTATCAACACAAACACATTTTTAATTGTTTATGATTGATATAGTCTCTAGAGTACTCAATAGATGGTGATATACAGGGTGATTCATTGGGAATGGGAAATCCCGAAACTGGGGGTAGGGGAGACCAAAATATTGCGATTGAGTCCAACATTGCTTAAACAAATGTTGTTTGTTTGAGAGATACAGTGCGTTAAAGTTCTTCTTTTTTAGATTGAATTATGGCTATATCTACCAAAATAATCAAGCTGCTGACCTGAAATTTGGCACTGCTATGTTTTTGGGGATGGAGAATAAGCTGAAAATGTCAACTTCTACGTATCTCACAGAGGGCGCCACTTGCGAGGTTTTTGGATCGTGCTTTTACTTGTAACTTTTGTGAGGTTATCTTTTTGGTCCTGCAGGTTTGTCATTTTAGTGCACCTTTTCATTCTGCAACAAAAAGGTACTCTTGTTCCGTAACGCCCAAATCAACCGTTTGCGTTTAAATTGCCAAAACGTGCCCCAAAACACCTGGTGACTTTAATATCCGAAAAATAAAATTTTCACCTACTACTTTCAAATGTTACAGATCAACAGTACATTGAAAATGAAGAAAAAAATGCCAAATGAACATTGGTCAAAACACATTTGTTTTCTTGGAATAGGGTGTCCAAAGTTTGTCGAGTTTCAATCTGTTCCATTTTGAAAGTGAACATTTTTTGGGACATTGTTCATATGGGTTTTTTTCTGGCTTTAAATGGTACAGTCGTTGTGCAATATTTGAAAGCAGTAGGTGAATATTTTATTTTTCGAATCTTGAAGTCAACAGGTGTTTCGGGGCACGTTTTGGCAATTTCAACGCAAACGGTTGATTTGAGCGTTATGAAACAAGAATACCTTTTTGTTGCAGAATTTTTATTGTCCAACGACAACATTGCCAGTTTATCAACACAAACACATTTTTAATTGTTTATGATTGATATAGTCTCTATAGAGTACTCAATAGATGGTGATATACAGGGTGATTCATTGGTAATGGGAAATCCCGAAACTGGGGGTAGGGGAGACCAAAATATTGCGATTGAGTCCAACATTGCTTAAACAAATGTTTGTTTGAGAGATACAGTGCGTTCAAGTTCTTCTTTTTTAGATTGAATTATGGCTATATCTACCAAAATAATCAAGCTGCTGACCTGAAATTTGGCACTGCTATGTTTTTGGGGATGGAGAATAAGCTGAAAATGTCGCAGAGGGCGCCACTTGCGCTGTTTTTTGATCACGCTTTTACGCGTAACTTTTTTGAGTTTATCTTTTTGGTCCTGCAGGTCCATCATTTTAGTGTATCTTTTCATTCTGCAACAAAAAGGTATTCTTGTTTCATAACGCTCAAATCAACCGTTTGCGTTGAAATTGCCAAAACGTGCCCCGAAACACCTGTTGACTTCAAGATTCGAAAAATAAAATATTCACCTACTGCTTTCAAATATTGCACAACGACTGTACCATTTAAAGCCAGAAAAAAACCCATATGAACAATGTCCCAAAAAATGTTCACTTTCAAAATGGAACAGATTGAAACTCGACAAACTTTGGACACCCTATTCCAAGAAAACAAATGTGTTTCGACCAATGTTCATTTGGCATTTTTTTCTTCATTTTCAATGTACTGTTGATCTGTAACATTTGAAAGTAGTAGGTGAAAATTTTATTTTTCGGATATTAAAGTCACCAGGTGTTTTGGGGCACGTTTTGGCAATTTAAACGCAAACGGTTGATTTGGGCGTTATGGAACAAGAGTACCTTTTTGTTGCAGAATGAAAAGGTGCGCTAAAATGACCAACCTGCAGGACCAAAAAGATAACCTCACAAAAGTTACAAGTAAAAGCACGATCCAAAAACCGCGCAAGTGGCGCCCTCTGTGAGATATGTAGATGTTGACATTTTCAGCTTATTCTCCATCCCCAAAAACATAGCAGTGCCAAATTTCAGGTCAGCAGCTTGATTATTTTGGTAGATATAGCCATAATTCAATCTAAAAAAGAAGAACTTGAATCTCTCAAACAAACAACATTTGTTTAAGCAATGTTGGACTCTAATCACAATATTTTGGTCTCCCCTACCCCCAGTTTTGGGATTTCCCATTCCGAATGAATCACCCTGTAATGTTAATTTTCAATATAATTTCCAACTGTTCCAATTATTTTATTTTATTTCAATATACTTTTCTATTGATAAAATGTTTTATTTTGAATAATTTTTTATTTTACAAGGTCTAAATAAACACTGCTCCACAAATATTTGATAAAAAATGTGTAGGATGATAAAATTTAAATTATATTTTTGTTTTTTAAATAATTTAGAAAAATGAAATATCTACATGAAATTTAGTGTTAGTTTTTGTATGTTGCATTTTAGTTGAGCATTTCTGTAAATATACCATCACATTACTTCGCGTTATCATTGGCTGTTGATTTTTTACTTAGGCTGATGATTTTTTTGTTTTCACCGAATCTTTTATTTTCTTTTTTACATAATTTGTACGATTTGTGCTACAGAGGCTGCACCCTGTACCCGTAAGTACACAAATCTAGCTAGTAAAGAACAAAATTTATGTTTCTTCTGAAAATAAGTTGCCGTTAACCAAGTTTAGAACTCTGGTTAGAAGAAAGATATTTTTAAAACTGAAAACATATTTTTGTTCCTTCTGTGTTCTTATTTGTATTAATTCAAGTTTTTTTCTGTTTTATTATTAGGTCGTTGATGGTTACATAATAGTCATTATGACAGAGCCATTACCACCGATTAGAGCACAAAATATAGATATAGTATGTGTGTGTCAAGGATACACCATATGTTTTTATACGGACAACATGAATATGGGTGTTATATGGGTGCTACCATAAACGGTTTGTGTTTTTATAACTATTAATATTTTAAAACCAATGTATCCATCTATTTTGCAGATCCTACAATAAATATGTACCTACTTTTTTTAATACTTGCCTCATTTTACCTATTCACTTTATAAATAGAACTACCTATCAATATTTATAGAATATACATTTGTATAATAAAAATTTATATCTTAAAAGGGAAACAATGAAAAATGATCATAATTTATCTGTATCTGAAATCTAACAATACTGGAAACTTTTAAAATTATTTTCTAATACTAAGTACAAAAATTATCAATTTTCGTTTTAATGGAAAAACACGTAAATGAAAACCTAAGTGGTATTTTGTATTCGAATTCTATACTAGAAAAAACAAAAATATTTCAAGTTTAGTATAAAAAACGATTGTTGATATATAGGTACAGTGTTATCTAACTTAAAAAAGGTTTTTTAATATATATATATATACACATGTTTATATATATATATATATATATATATATATATATATATATATAAAGAAAAAACTAGTAACCGCATACACGTGTTTCATGCTATTTGGCAATCATCAGTACGGTGTAACATTAACCAAATCAAAAGATAGACATGATTTGGGAAGCAACAAATGAAGTCCAGGCAGGAGCCAACAGCACATTTGCAGCTTCAGTCAGCACATCCCCTATTTTGGGGCTTGTACTAACATCGCCACGGAGGCTGCTAAAGCGACCTGCGTGGAAATCTTCATAACCCAAGATACAATGACAATAAGGATGTAAGATTCGCGAGTGTAAATGTAATAATTACAAGAAAAGGTGATAATGGGCAAACACTCAAAGTTAACAAAGAGAAAAAACTAGTAACCGCATACACGTGTTTCATGCTATTTGGCAATCATCAGTACGGTGTAACATTAACCAAATCAAAAGATAGACATGATTTGGGAAGCAACAAATGAAGTCCAGGCAGGAGCCAACAGCACATTTGCAGCTTCAGTCAGCACATCCCCTATTTTGGGGCTTGTACTAACATCGCCACGGAGGCTGCTAAAGCGACCTGCGTGGAAATCTTCATAACCCAAGATACAATGACAATAAGGATGTAAGATTCGCGAGTGTAAATGTAATAATTACAAGAAAAGGTGATAATGGGCAAACACTCAAAGTTAACAAAGAGAAAAAACTAGTAACCGCATACACGTGTTTCATGCTATTTGGCAATCATCAGTACGGTGTAACATTAACCAAATCAAAAGATAGACATGATTTGGGAAGCAACAAATGAAGTCCAGGCAGGAGCCAACAGCACATTTGCAGCTTCAGTCAGCACATCCCCTATTTTGGGGCTTGTACTAACATCGCCACGGAGGCTGCTAAAGCGACCTGCGTGGAAATCTTCATAACCCAAGATACAATGACAATAAGGATGTAAGATTCGCGAGTGTAAATGTAATAATTACAAGAAAAGGTGATAATGGGCAAACACTCAAAGTTAACAAAGAGAAAAAACTAGTAACCGCATACACGTGTTTCATGCTATTTGGCAATCATCAGTACGGTGTAACATTAACCAAATCAAAAGATAGACATGATTTGGGAAGCAACAAATGAAGTCCAGGCAGGAGCCAACAGCACATTTGCAGCTTCAGTCAGCACATCCCCTATTTTGGGGCTTGTACTAACATCGCCACGGAGGCTGCTAAAGCGACCTGCGTGGAAATCTTCATAACCCAAGATACAATGACAATAAGGATGTAAGATTCGCGAGTGTAAATGTAATAATTACAAGAAAAGGTGATAATGGGCAAACACTCAAAGTTAACAAAGAGAAAAAACTAGTAACTACACTCGCGAATCTTACATCCTTATTGTCATTGTATCTTGGGTTATGAAGATTTCCACGCAGGTCGCTTTAGCAGCCTCCGTGGCGATGTTAGTACAAGCCCCAAAATAGGGGATGTGCTGACTGAAGCTGCAAATGTGCTGTTGGCTCCTGCCTGGACTTCATTTGTTGCTTCCCAAATCATGTCTATCTTTTGATTTGGTTAATGTTACACCGTACTGATGATTGCCAAATAGCATGAAACACGTGTATGCGGTTACTAGTTTTTTCTCTTTGTTAACTTTGAGTGTTTGCCCATTATCACCTTTTCTTGTAATTATTACATTTACACTCGCGAATCTTACATCCTTATTGTCATTGTATCTTGGGTTATGAAGATTTCCACGCAGGTCGCTTTAGCAGCCTCCGTGGCGATGTTAGTACAAGCCCCAAAATAGGGGATGTGCTGACTGAAGCTGCAAATGTGCTGTTGGCTCCTGCCTGGACTTCATTTGTTGCTTCCCAAATCATGTCTATCTTTTGATTTGGTTAATGTTACACCGTACTGATGATTGCCAAATATATATATATATATATATATATATATATAAACATGTATATGTATGTATATGTATGTATATACATATATAACATGTTTATATATATATATAACATGTCAGAGCAGAGAAAATTTTCTTTGGAACCTTATAAAAATATAATTAACACCGTAAAAGGCAGTTGATGACCAACGACATCTAGTAAGTGCGAGGAACACACATTACGGCCTAACCTAACTGAAGTTTTCTGTGATGAGCCTCAGATTCGGTTTATAATTGGACTCATGCATTTTAATAGAAATAAGTTGCTATCTGACCTATATAGAAGACATTTTTAAATAAAACAATGAAAAACTGTCAATTTTTATTTTTTTTTTTCACATACAAGAAAAAATTTAAACCGTAAGTATAAAAATTACATGTAAAGCTTAATTTTACTGTATATATAAAATATTATACTGCCTATACTACTAAATTGTGTAAATCATAAATCACTAAGTACGAAAAAACTGCATTAGAAGAGACATTTTTTAAAAAGGTAATTCTGACCACATTGCTATTTTTCAAACTTTTATTTTGAGTTTCTATTTGTTCAAACTAAGGGAATTTAAACTTTGTAAATTCTTATGTTATCCGATATAAATCAGGTTCTCTCAATTCCAAATAACGTTTGCTAATAATTTTTAATATTCTGAAAAATACAGGTACTTTACTCTTTGCTTTTGAAATGAAGCGTTCTTCAAGAATAACATTTTCTGAAATGTAAGACCGAAAGAAATTCACATCTGTACCCAAATTATGACAGACATTGTATAATTTTTTGTATAAGCATTTATAATATTTCTTAATATGAAATAGATAGATAAATATCCTTTGAAAAATTCAATTACCTACTAATCTCTAACGCCCTAACTGATATAAATAGAGACAAAAACAGGTCAGTATTTTCGGTATAAGGACTGTTGTTCACCTACATTATTTACGATAATTAATTCATAATTCAGAAATAATCTTTAAGATATATTGTAACAATATTACGCCCGAGTTGAGATTACGCCCGAGTTTACGTCCGAGTTGAGATTACACCCGAGATTACGCCCGAGTTGCGATTACTCCCGAGATTACGCCCGAGTTGCGATTACGCCCGAGATTGCGCCCGAGTTGTGATTACACCCGAGTTGAGATTACGCCCGAGTTTCGTAAAACGCGTGTGCGTGCGTGAAACGTTTGGTCAAACATGCGTGTGTGCGTGAAACGTGGGTCAAACGCGCGTGTGTGCGTGAAACATGGGTCAAACGTTGCATTCCATGGTAGCCCACGACGTTCCATGTTTTTTTCTTATCTTTCCTACATATTTTGACCAATTTTTACTGCTTTTGCCGACTGGTTGTGTGTTTGTAACAGATAGCGTCAATTAGCTTTATTTAGATAAATTTTTCTGAAATTAATTTATACTTAATACAAACACTGGTTATTACCAATATTTTAAATCAAGTTTTCGATTTTTTTCGTCCAAGTTATAACATATAGCAGAATTTTGAATTTTATGCAACCAATACATTAAACCTGCGACTTCAGATGATGTTTTATTTTTATGTCATATTTTGTGCGTTTAATTGAAGACTTTCCATTATCTTTCACGCTCGTGTAGAGGTGATTATTACGAAAAATATTCAAAGTCTTGTCTTACTACGAATTAAGTATGCATATTTTCCCCAATTTTTACGGTTTGTGCCTGTCGGTTTGTAACATGCAACAGAGAACGTCAATTAATTTTGCCTGGATCTATTTTTCTAAATGAGTAATTTTTACTCGCGCTTGCGCTGGTAGTTCAGTTATTGTGTTAGATACCATAGTTCGGAATTTTTGTATGTGTCTTTTATTCCCACTGTATATAAATTTTTTATACACCTTGTATTGGTTTTTGTCCAGTCTGTACACCGTCTGAGTTAAATTATCTACCGCCACGTGATGTCCGCCCCTGTACTTATGCACTCTGAAAAAGATTCTGTTAACATCACGTGATGAAATTAGGCCCTTTTAGCTTTCTTTTTGGTCCTATCCTGTACAAATGTGAATTTTGAGTTTACTAGTTCTACGAGGTTACGTGATGAAATTAGGTCCTTTTGGCTTTAGATTAACGTCGTTTTAGCTTTAGTTTTTAGTCGTACCCTGTACACGATTTTTTTACATATCAGCTGGTTTGCCTGGTTTGTATATTTTTGTTGTCCCTATGCTATTTGAGAAAAATCGTGATGAAATTAGATCCTTTTACTGCACTTGTGAAATATTTGGGAAAAGTAGCGACCGTTTTGCAAGTCTATTCCTGTCAGTAAGTTCCAGGGGTCAATGGCCGCGCTGACCCAGAACTGTTCAATTTTTTCTGTCTAAAACGCTAATTTCGCGAAAAGTTTTTGGCGTATATCTTTTAAATCCCGCGTGTTTAGTAGCTTACCTTTATTCGCGCTAAGATTCAGTTTTTAACATACAAATTTCGAAAAGATTTGCGTATATGTTTATACTTTTAACTTATCGGTTAGGGTGTTTCAGGGGTCTGTAAGATTCTACTAACTTCTCTTTCACACCATTAAGCTGGAAATTGCGGATACAAGGCCGTTTTGCGTCGATTGTCTTTTAACTTAAAAATTAGGACAAATAGTTCGGAATTTTACAAGTATATTTCACCTGGATTTTCGCTGACAACCTATGCTAATTGAAAAAATCTGTGACGGTTCTTTGGTCCCACATGCATTTTGTCATACAATCTGTATTCAATCTGTCAAGTTATGAAATTAGGTCTTTTTGACCGTATTTTGCCTGCCTGGTATTAAATCTGTCACTATTAAGGTCTTTTTAGCCCATCAGTTGCCTTTAGCCTACCCTGTATACTTAATTCTGTCGCGAAATTAGGCCTTTTGGCTTTTGGAATGTCTTTCGTCTCACCCTGTACAAATTTTTTATTATTGCATTTACTTCTACATGGCCACATGATGAAATTAGCCCTTTTTTGTTTTTTTGTTCCATCCGTGAATTTTTGTCGTATCCTGTGTCATTAATTGTTTATGTTTAATTTAGAGACCTGTATTTTGCCATCTATCCTTCCGTTGGTACGCTACCCACGACCTAGATTCCATTAGCTGCTGCATTTGCCTATGTGGTGGAAAAATGCTGACATAAGTTTATTGTTATTATAGGCCGAGAGGTTCAGTAACCGACCTCATTTACGATGTCACACAATTAAAAAAAACTAATTTCACGAAACGTTTTGCTTATCTTTCAATTTTTGACTAAGTTTACACGTCGTTTAGGAAAAATTCCATTCTCTGGGAGATTCTACTAACTTCTCTTTCACACCATTAAGCTGGAAATTTAACTTAAAAACTGATTTTATTAATCAGTTCAGGATTTTTAATTAGGCCTTTTTGGCCATATTTTGCCCGCCTTGTATTAAATCTGTCACTATTAAGGTCCTTTGGTCCCACCCACGCATTTTGTTACACCGTGTATTCTTAAATCTGCCACGTTATGAAATTAGGCCTTTTTGGCAATGTTTTGCCCGCCTTTTATTAAATCTGTCAAGTGGTGAAATTAGGCCTTTTTGACCGTATTTTACCCTCCTTGTATTAAATCTGTCACTATTAAGGTCCTTTTGTGGTTCATCAGTTGCCTTTAGCCCACCCTGTACTTATTCTTATTAATTCTGATACGCCTCGAATTTAGGTCTTTTTTTTTGTCACACCCTGTACATTTTTGTTGTCCACCTATTTGAGAAAAATTGTGACGGTCCTTTTGGCTTTAGATTAACGACGTTTTAGCTTTGTTTTTTGTCCTATACATAATTTTTAATCAGTTTCCTTTATCACGCCCTGTACTTATTCTTATTATTTATGAAACGCCTCGAAATTAGGTCCTTTTGACTTCTGATTTACCCTGTATACATTTTTGCCAGTTCCTTTTTGTCCTGTATACTTAATTCTGTGACGTCACCGAGAATCTAGTCTACACCATTTTATAGTATTATTTCCGAATGAGTCGATGGCTCAGTTGGTTGGAGTGTCGATTTTGTAAACCGTTGGTCACAGGTTCGAACCCTGGTGGATTTTTTTATTTTCCGAATTTTGAATTTTGGCGCCATGACGTCAGAGCGCGTGTCGACCACGAGATGAGATGCTGGAGATGCTGGACCACGAGATGAGATGCTGGAGATGCTGGACCCCAAGATGGGATGCTGCAGATGCTGGACCACGAGATGTTGGAGATGATGGACCAATGACGTGGTGGGGGTGTGGTCAGTGGTGGGGGAAGTGGGCGTGGTCAGTGGGGGGGGGGGGGAGTGGGCGGGGCCGATGGAGGGGGAGAGGGGGCGGAGCCCTAGGGGGAAAGTGGAGGGGGTCAGCCAAAGTAAGGCCTTACCTACTAACAACCTAAACTAGTCTTAGCCAATGCAAACTTCTCATTGACAAGTTGAGCACGTTGCTCCACACTTAATCCATCCGAATAATCCTGGATGGCCAGAACATCGGGAATAAACCTGTTCGTCGTATCTTCAGGACTTTCTTCAGCAAAGTACCAAACATTTTCCTTCATATGGGGAATTATATCCATAGGTAGCCAGAAATCGATGCCTAAAATAAGCTTATGAGACAGCTTATAACAAACCGAGGTCTGCTATAGCTGGGTCTGTGCAATAAAACCCTGTTACCCTATTACAATATATATAATTTATTATCACAATAATTTGAGAGTCACAATTAAGCTTGTACAACTTTTAAATGATACCAGTATAAAATAAATCAACTTTAGTATGAAGTTAGAATTGAGCAACTATTTAAATATAATAAACTAGGAAATAGAGTTAAATTTTAATTAAAAATTGAAGGTTAAATTTTAGTTAAAAATTGGTTTGTGAACAAATCTGCGCTGCTGTTGTTGTGGCTAGCAAATATCTCAGGGCATCGCCGAAGTAGAGCTGACCAGGAATCCACACAGTGGCGTGCCCATGGGGGGGGTTTCGGGGGATCAAACCCCCCCCCCCCAAGCAGGTTAAATTTTCAAACGAAAACTGAAGAAAAAAAATGGAAAACAAAAGAAAAACCGAAAAACTACTCTACTAAACTACTCTATTAAACAAAAATGTTATCTTTTATGAGTTAAAACAAATGCACACTTTGTAGTCTAAAAACGGATATTCGGATAATGATAATAATTGCACTGTACAGTTCTCCTTCTGCGGCGTAGCTACAGGAGTAGGGGTACAGAATACAGATAATCAAATACATCCGTACCGTCAAATGGGACGAATCGGGACGCTGCGCTGGGGTCAATCGGGACTCGGGGCAAACAGGTTTTTGGGAAAATAACTCGCCGCGGTGTCGCGAGGCTAATCCCATATATAGCAAAATTACATTGGCGGAATATTCTGATAATATTTTTTCAGAGAACATGCATATTGTAGGAATATTCATAAAAACTGTAGAAACATTATCTGAACATTCAGGCAACATTCAGGTGTTTGCCTTTTGAAGGTACTATTTCACGTATTATAAATATCCACAAATGTTCATTGAAGATTAATTTGAAACTTCAGAAGCATTTTTGTATGTTCTATGTATATCCATTTAATATTCACGTGTAAATTATAAAATAAAATAAAAACACTAACGCCGGGTGCAGGGTTCGAACCTACGACCATCGATTTACAAGTTCAACGCTCTGACCAACTGAGCCATCGACGTACTTGGAACTATTAGCTAAAAATAGTGTAGCTAGAATCTCGGTGACGTCATGATATTCCAGTTATCGCCACTCGTGAACATTGTTAAGATAAGTATATCGTGAATGTCTTATATACAACCATTTGTGAACATTCATAAGATATTTGCTGTATGGATATACTATTTAACATGTTCCAGCAATATTCCAAAATTGCACATTCCTAAGGTGAACGTGCCTGTAATGTACTTAAGTTAAATGTTCAATTTGTAAATATTTATAAGAACCACTAAGTTAGGAATATGTTACACAAGATATTGTGGAAATATAACGCTAGGCTTTTCGGTAGACAATTAATTGAAAATACAAAACATACAAGGGTAACTATATATTATCGGTATACAACTAATTTAAAGACATAAAAAGTCTACTTGGTGTGAAAAATATAAAAGCAAGGAACACAAAGTCCCAAATCACACTTAATGCACATTGTTCTTACGCTTGATATGCAGCCTTCTCCTGCACATCTCCTTTTCTTTGCAGGAGTTTCAATAACTAAGTGAAATTCTGTTCAAGGATACACTCAATTTTGAGGTTTTAGGCCTTCCTCCAGGTTTAGGAGCAGTTCCGTAACTTTGTAAATAACCGGTTGCAATTTCTCTCCGAAACTCAAGTTGTGAGAGTTTTCCACCTGATTTTTTATGGATCTGACAGGCGTTTGTTACCGCTACATCAATAAGCCAAGTGAAAATTGGCCACCACCACTTCTTGCTTCTAATGCCTATTCTGTACCTCGACAGGTTTTCATCCATCAAGTCGGTTCCACCCATATGCGAATTATATTCGCCTATTATGTTTGGACGTGACACTTGGATTAACTTTTTTTCTGCTTGGCTATAACGTTTAACTTGCGAAACTGGTAAAATACCGTGGCAAGTCGATGCTACCGTCACCACATTATTATCAGCCCACCGAACTACCATGATTCCAGTGTCTTTCTCGATAGCTCCTTCATAGGTACCCCTTTCTTTTTTGGAAAACGTTTTTTTGTCCGATATCGGACAGTCCTTTGGGATTCGGTTGTCTCTAACGGTACCAGTACCCTGATAACCTCTTTCTTTTAAATGTTGAAGAAGGTTCATACCGGTAAATAGATTATCAAAGTAGAGGTCCTTGTTTTTCATCCCCTAACTCATCTAACATAGAAACAAAGGGAGCCACAGCTTTACCAAATTCTTTTTCATATTTCTCTGATCTATGTTCGCTCTTACCCTGGTATAGTTCAAAATTAACTAAGTATCCAGACGTTGTATTTAGGGCCCACATTTTGTACCCAAAGCGTATGGGCTTTCTCCGTATAAACTGTTTACAGGGATGAAGTCCATAATAGCGAATCATGCTTTCATCGTAGCTCATATGCTTTTCTGGTTGATATTGTTTGATAAATTTGGACTTTAGTTTATTAATAAAGGGGCGAAGTTTCCACACTTTGTCATTAGGATCAGGTTTAGAATTGTCGGCACAATGTACACAACGCATAATTTGCATAAAACGATCTCGCCTCATGGCTCCGCTAACCATGGAGTTGTTGACATCACCCTGTGATTCCCAATAAAACCTCTTTCCTGGAAGTACCGAGTAGTCACTATAAGTATTGATAGAAAACATTTCATTTCTTCTTTGGAAATTTTTGGATCGGGCATATTTTTAAATAGTGCATACCTAGACGACTCTTCAATTAGAAAGATCACCATTTCGTCGTCTAAAAAGAGCTCAAAAAGATGACGCGGGGAAAGGTTCTTATATTTTTCAAAATTGGGGGCAGGAAAATCTCTTGTTTGCGTTCTAAGATCACCATGTTTCCATTTGCGTTTAGTTTTAGGTTCCGAGAGCTTTAATTTTTTAGATTTTGGTGTAGGTGGTTCTGTACTTCTTTTTTCAGTTTTTTTTTGTAGAATTTTCAGTGGATACAATGTCCTCTTCTACATTATTTATACTTGCAAACTTCACTTCGGCTCGTGCTCGCAGCTGGCGAGCCGACAGATTATCAATCGTACCTCCAGAATCTTCATCCCCCGAGTCTTCGTCTGTTAACACATTTGACTCAGGCGGCTCAATATAAATAGCATCAACATCTTCAGAATAGGCCATTTCTAAAGCTTCATGTAACGTAAATCCATGCCTGAAACAAAATTTTCCATAAGAACACTTTGGCTTAAATTTCACATTCTATTGACCTGGCGTTACCATACGGTAACAACAACCAAAACACCCCACTGGCGACAAAAATTTAGTATATGGCATCAAAATTTACACACATGTGTATTTTCTAATCATTTTTTAAGAAAAGCATACATTTAGTTACGATTTTCTTTAAATAATAAGTAAAAAAACATACTTACTCAAAGGTTATGTCGTCCATAATGGTAAAGGAAACTTGTCTATCACGAGAAATGCCTTTATAAACAAACTGCACACTCACAATTGTCAAACTTCACTGTTTAACCTGTTTCATCATATGTTAAGAGGTCATCTACGGTGCCGTCTAGCATTCAGGAGCGAAACTTAATAGCTAGATGAGCTAGAAAACATTATCTGTTCTGCGTTACCATACGGCAACGCTAGGCTTTAATGGGTTAAGAAGTTTTTTTTTATTTTTAGAATATTTTTTAACTACCAGTCTTAGATTTTTCTCCCCCCCCCTCCCATTCTCCCTCCCCTAAACCTCCATTCGCTTAACCCCCGAACCCCCCCTCAGACACAATTTCTGGGCACGCCACTGCAGGTAAATACTTCATGTCCCTAGAATTCCCTAAAAGGAGACCATATTGATATTATTGAGAGGTGACGGAGGACAGGGCCGTAATCAAGAGAATTTACATTTGACTCACATGAATCTTAAATTTAAATAGATATAGAAATTAACGTTAAACTCTGTTCTTTGAAGCAAAGAAAAAGGCTATAGTTATAGTTTCTGTGTTTGAAGTTAGATTAGAGTCACAGACACAGAGATCGAATATCAAGGTTAAAGTTAGGCATTTGTCACAACTTCTGACATTTCTGCCGGACATGCTAAATACGTCCCTGTAGGCGCCCAAAACATTGCTGCCAACCTTGTATTGACAAATTAAGAAATGTCATTTGTAATGTAAAATTAAAGAGCGTTTTTTTTAGATTACCTAATAATACTCCGGTTGTAATAATGGTTGTAGAAAAGGGGGGGCGGTGCCCCCCGCCCCCCCCCCCTGTATCCGCCACTGATTTTATGGAGATTAAGCGACAACGCCCCTTAATTCCCACTGGACACATTTCATGGTGACGGGTACTAAACCTGACGCCGTCATAATATTTGTTTGCGACGTTTTTAGTAGTCGGAATATATCGATTTTCAAGCATTTTGAGGTTTTTATGTGTATTTTTTGCAAAAACGTGATATCGAAACTTTAAAAAATGGGGCTCCAGTGTCAGGTGAACGGAAAGTTGAATTTTTTTATTTCGTAACTGCCTTTTCATTGGTATGTATTACCCATAGACTTATAAGCAATTGGGGATATAACTGTTTACATTTTAAAGCAATCAGAGATCCTTATGGTCTACTATTCATTTGGTTCCCCTGTCAATTCTCAGCACGCGTGGTTGCCAGATTTTTGGTTATGTCCCCCAACCCCCTTTTCGCAGATATTAATTTGTGGGTACAGCTTATCTATTAATAATAAAAGAAGAGCATATAAGCATTGTTAACCGAAGAATAAATGTTGCAAACGCAAACTCCGTAGGCATATATTTTGTGGTAAACTTGTTAAATGCTGTTTATTAATAATTTATGTATAATATTTTATGCAGAGGCAGATCCAGGCAAATGTAAACGGAGGGGCGGCGTGGTAAAAATTTTTCCTGAGGGGCCGGGCCGGGGTAAGGGAAATTTTTAGAATATCATATGTATTTTTGTGAAAAATAAAATAATTTATTTCTCTAGAAAGAAACAAAAACAACAAAATGTGTACCCAAATAAAATAATAAACAAATTCAAATAATAAATAAAACAACAAAATCATAAAAAGAAACAATAGATTAGATTTAAAAAATAATGTACTTACTTATCACAAAATAAAATCATATTTTCTCTTTCGCGCAAACTGATCTTTTCTTTATTTATGGGTACATTGCGGTGTATCTATATTTAATAGGGCTAAATTACTTAGTCTATCTTGGACCATATTGGTACGTAACCAAGTTTTAATTCTTTTAAGTGAAGAAAAATTTATTTCCGCCGATGCATTGCTTGTCGGGAAACTGGCAAGTATGTTCAAAAATTTTCTTGCCGTTGTCGCGATGCGACTTCGTACTGGTGTTGCCAGAAAAAGCTTTATTGAGAAACCGAGGAATATATACTAAAAACGCTCTTTAATTGTACACTAGATTGGGACAGTGGCGTGCCCATGGGGGGGGGGGTTTCGGGGGTTCAACCCCCCCCCCCAAGCAGGTTAAATTTTCAAACGAAAACTGAAGAAAAAAATGGAAAACAAAAGAAAAACCGAAAAACTACTCTACTAAACTACTCTATTAAACAAAAATGTTATCTTTTATGAGTTAAAACAAATGCACACTTTGTAGTCTAAAAACGGATATTCGGATAATGATAATAATTGCACTGTACAGTTCTCCTTCTGCGGCGTAGCTACAGGAGTAGGGGTACAGAATACAGATGATCAAATACATCCGTACCGTCAAATGGGACGAATCGGGACGCTGCGCTGGGGTCAATCGGGACTCGGGGCAAACAGGTTTTTGGGAAAATAACTCGCCGCGGTGTCGCGAGGCTAATCCCATATATAGCAAAATTACATTGGCGGAATATTCTGATAATATTTTTTCAGAGAACATGCATATTGTAGGAATATTCATAAAAACTGTAGAAACATTATCTGAACATTCAGGCAACATTCAGGTGTTTGCCTTTTGAAGGTACTATTTCACGTATTATAAATATCCACAAATATTCATTGAAGATTAATTTTGAAACTTCAGAAGCATTTTTTATGTTCTATGTATATCCATTTAATATTCACGTGTAAATTATAAAATAAAAAAAACGCTAACGCCGGGTGCAGGGTTCGAACCTACGACCATCAATTTACAAGTTCAACGCTCTGACCAACTGAGCTATCGACGTACTTGGAACTATTAGCTAAAAATAGTGTAGCTAGAATCTCGGTGACATCATGATATTCCAGTTATCGCCACTCGTGAACATTGATAAGATAAGTATATCGTGAATGTCTTATATACAACCATTTGTGAACATTCATAAGATATTTGCTGTATGGACATACTATTTAACATGTTCCAACAATATTCCAAAATTGCACATTTCTAAGGTGAACGTGCCTGTAATGTACTTAAGTTAAATGTTCAATTTGTAAATATTTATAAGAACCACTAAGTTAGGAATATGTTACACAAGATATTGTGGAAATATATTCATACATCATTTGGACATTCATCTAATATATTTGTATCTGCGCTTAACAAATATCTTGGCTATATTATGCACTTACTGAACATATTTCGTAAAATATTGTAACAATATTTTATACATATATGGGAATATTTTTTGCACATTAGGAACTTATTTTGTATATTCAAAAAATATTAGATGCTATATGGGATGTTTTCAAGTCGGATAGTAGTCGGAACTCCTAGTCCAAGTCCAAATCCAAAAAATGAAAACTTGATTTTGGATTGTAGGTTTATTAAAATCAGTTTTGTTCATTTTTAAGAATAGTTTTTTTTTAATTTTTAGAATATTTTTTAACTACCAGTCTTAGATTTTTCTCCCCCCCCCCCCTTCCCATTCTCCCTCCCCTAAACCTCCATTCGCTTAACCCCCGAACCCCCCCCCAGACACAATTTCTGGGCACGCCACTGAATCCACACCTACGCCTATGCAACTCCCGTTACGTTGTTCGTCGTCAGAGATGGTGTGCAAGCATGAACAAATCAGAGAAAAAATAGCATTAGACAAGGTCTAAGCCTTATACAAAAATGTATAAACCAGTAGGTTACGATTAATAATTAAAATTGAATTATGAAACCAAAGTTATTTAATATTGACAAATAATGATAAAAATTAAATGGTTAGAATTATACTAAACTATTGGGAACTATGCATAGCTTTTAAATTTTTAAATAATTAATATAATTTAACTGACCGGAATAGCAAAGTGCTTAATATTTAATTAAAAGAAAAAATTGTGAGATTGCTCCAGCCCGAATTTTGAAATTTATATTCTAAATCAAACTTAACACGAAGAATTTATTTGAGACTTGAATGGTAAGTACAGAATTTAAGAAAGTTAAAAAAAATATAAGTTAATATGAATTTACTAGAAAACTGAAAATATCGGTGTCTGATTTATTTGAGTGGCTCGGTATTACAGAGTCGAGACTTAACCCGAAAAATAAATGTGTCTTAACGTGAACAAAAACTTGAAAATATTCGACAGGGAAACAACAGCAAGATGGTGGGTATTAAAAAAAAAGGAACAGTGCTATGTTTTTGAGTTAAAGATGGCCTGGGCCTTGGACGAAAAAAACAAAAAAACAGAACGTCCAAAAAAACCGCTACACACCCAAGAAAGGAAGTGCCGGGTGTGAGCATGAAACGTATCTAATAGACTAGACAGAGTTTATATGCAAGATATGCATCAAATGAACCGAAAAATCGAGTAATTCATAATACCGATTTTTAATTACATACCTGCTGATAAATAAACACATAATTTGCACTTGTATTTTCGCATTTTAAATCTGCACAGAGTTCAAGGCTAGGCGGAAGTATGCGGACATTAACCATATGACGCGCGAAAATTGAATTATTTAAAATATTTTAAAATTTGAAAAAGTCGTAATAAAATTGAATACAATATTGTAAATGAATTGAAACTCTACGAAAAATAAATTAGTTACTAAATATGATATATATGTTTGAAAATAATGACTATGTTAATAAAAAAATATAAAATCGAGTAACGGATTTTGAAATGGAAAAATCCATTACAAGCTCCGGTACAACCAATATATCTAAAACTCGAGATCGACCCTGTACACAAATGATTGAACTAAACTGTCCAAAAGAACGGCTAGTGGAGTCAACCAGGAAAATAACTTCGAACAAATTCCGGGAGTTTTAGATTTTGTTGGAATGTGTTCGTTTTGAAGAGTCCGCAGCGCAAAATAGTGTGCGATTGTTTTTATTTAACAATAACTGTCAAAAATGTAGTTTTTTTTAATAACTTCTTTAATAAGCGTTTTTATAGAATTTAACTAAGACCGTTCGAAAGAGCAGGCAATTTCTCAAAAAAAATGTATTTGCATATTTTTTGTAAAATAATTAAGTAATGAATGAGAATTTTTTAAGATCATACATTTTCATGCTTCCTCATATTTAAGAGGCAGCCAAAATTGAGAGCGGCGCGTGGTGCGCGAGACAGTTAAACAGTCATAACTGTTTTCACAAACAACTAATTCATATGCATATGCAACAACATATGCAACAAAGTTTATTGGAAAGTGACACCGTAAAGCAATTAAAAAAATCTGGTAGCAATAATTTCCATGAAGGGATACGCCTGTCATATTATTGTAAAGTTGGTCTTGATCAAAATTTCATGCATTTTTACAATAATTGACGTTACATGGTCAATTTGTAATATTTTTGATTAATATTACAGAAAGTTTATACTAAATGTATGTACTTTTGAAAGAGCAATATAAGATTACGATATAAAACCTCGTTTTTTTTTTCACTTTTAAGATAGAGATTTTTCGTAAATTCTTGCTATCGTATATTCGATATTTATTTCAAACGCTCATAATATCCGCATAAAATTAGATATTGAAACTCATTAGGTGACTTTTTTTGAAGCTTAAAACGTGTGCTTTTTGATAGCATAAGTAATTTTAATGTATTTCTCTTTTTCTCGTTTATTTTTGCAGTAAACCGTGTTATAATTAATTTCCCGAAATGCAGAACTCGATTTTTCTTATTTTTAAATCCAAGAATCAAGCTGAAGGAGGTTTCTTACTGGGATGAGACCAATCCTAAGTGAAAGTAGACGTTTTAAACTTCCGATTTCCTAGTCAAAAGATTTTTTCTACATAATTTCCGCTCGTGATTATCAGCTTTTGAAAAAAAAACTCTCTTCATGTGTTCTCAGCCTTCATACAATAATATCAATTCTCTAATAAATATAAATAAATATAATTTCTGCTTTCCTTGTCGTAAATACTTCATACATGTTTGTATACTACTATAATAGTCCTCATTTTCGATCCACTGAGAACATTTGTTTGTATGTGTGTATGTATGGGCGTGTGTTTGTGAGGCATGTTAGTTGGCAGGTAGTCGGCAGATGTTCCCTTGGAGCACAGCTTGTATTGGCGTGGGGACTAATGGCATAGCCTATATATATCCCCCGAAAATCCAAGCTATATACAGGGTGTTTTGGCTTTGGGAAAAAATCTTCTTAATATGGTCACGAAAAATCGCTGGAAATTATTTGTTTGTAGGGCGGCCGCTAGGGGGCGTATTCGCAACAGTTTATTTGAAAAATGAGTTTTCTCAAAAAAATAACTAATAAATATTTAAATTTATTGCAGTCTTCAGCAAATTCTGAACCATTCTCGTTAAGGATTTTTTGCGCTTGCTCTTCAAATAGAGGTGAGACGGGCGGATAAACCTTGACTTGAAAAAATGCTGCTAACTCGAATTGGTTGAATTTGTTCTTGTTGAAGAGATATTTCCTTCTTCTATCAAATGATTGAATTTCCCTTTTATTAAAATTTTCTCCGAAATTTTAAATTCAATGACATATTTATTCTGTTATAATCGAAAAGTAGATTACATTTACAAAAAAAAAACTTTGGTATTTAGATATCTTCATTAGTTTCGGAGTTATCGCCAAAAGGATAATAATTATAAACATGTTATTTGAAAGAAGAAGGTAGGTATTTGTTTTCAAAGATTTCCGTGGTCAAGCATGCCATGAAATAAATAAAAATCTGCTTGAGCTTTTCGTAAATATCTAGATTTTCACTTTTTATTCCGTTAAACGTATTTCTAATTTACTTACCTTACCTGCCGTATTGATATGAGATTATGATGATTATGAAGAAAATTCGGTTATTCTTGCATTCAACTTCATTTTTACTAGGCGTCATTTTGTTTTTCATTTTTTTTACTTCATATTCATAATCGGCATCTCAAAAAACATAAAAGTAATCATTTTCATTGAAAAATAATGATTCTACAATTAATTGTAGACGATTTGTTGAGTTTTTTTTATTATTATTTTTTAAAGCGCACTTTTTCAACCTGCGGACTTTTAAATAAAAGTATGTGTGAAAGTGTTTCAAAAGGTTTTATTCAAATCCATGACTTCCCTAATTAATTCCTAATTAACACCATTTTTCGTCTACGTTGACTCCACTAGACAAAGCTGGCCGTTAGCTACCGTGCAGTAAACTTCTCTGTGGTGCAACTGCAATAGTTGAAAACCAGGAGCCCCCACCAAAGTACGATTTGCACTAAAATCAAGCAATCCATAGGAAAATTCAAAATACTAACCTTCAAATAAGGTCGCTTATCCTCACCAGCATGCTGTATTATAAAATCAAGAAGTACTTTCTTTTTCAAATATCGACTAGCCGCCACATATGCTAAAAGAGTAACCTGGCGACTTAATGGTTCTCCCGCGGCTCGTTTCCCACTGAACATTTAGGACAATTCTTTACGGTCACCCCTAGTGATCCACAACGAAAACAATGCAGGGTTCTGGGATGAGGACAATCTCTGTTCAAGTGACCAACCTTCTGACAGTTCCAGCAGGGGACAGCTTGTCTCTGACGACACGGAGCACCTTTAACACGAGAAAAAGAACTACGACCCGGAGAAGCACTACTATGCGAATTGCTAACTTACACGAAAGAAAAATCGGGCTCAACAAAATTCTGACTCCTACGAACAGGTGGAACATAACTGTCGGCACGATACTTCCTAACTTCCAGCTTCAAACATTCATTCACTAGCTCATGAAGCTTGGTAACAACTGGCAACTGGGTATTGTAAAAAGGAGATAAATTTCTAGAGATCATATCAACTTGAACGTTTTCAGGCACACTCCCATAACGTCGGAACATCGATTGCATACAAGACAAATAATCTACTATATTTTCAGAAGGAGCCTGGGTACAATCCATAATTTCATGAAAAAGACGTGGCTTGTAATCTGGAGGTTCATAACCGAATAAGAAGGTCAGAAAGTGATTTCCAACTTGTAGCTCTATCTCTATTTGAACGAAACCAGTTAAGAGCTCTGCCAGAAAAAGATTATCGCAGAATCAAAGAGTTTTACCTCAGAAATACGCCTAGCATCCCGTAACTCATCTACACGCTCTAAAAAGTTGTGAACAGACATGTCCTTCGGGTCTCCCATAAATCTCAATTTCCAAGAATGTACAGCTTCCGCTCTTAGAGGTGCACAAACAGCTGGTGTCGTTCTCACAAAGTAACGATTTTTTTTTATTTGGGTTGATTAAGCAGTTTGATAATGCTCAGTTTAGAAGTCTGTCCGGGTATACTGCGAATAAAGTTTGATGAAAATGACTGCAGTAGCAAAAAACTTATGGCAAAAATCAACCATGTTTTGGAAAAATTCTAACGCGTTTTGGTTTACAATTAAAATTTTCATGAGAAATAATTTATTGATAATTTAAGTTTTATTAATAATTTAAATTTTATAAGGTGATTCTTTTTTTTTTCAACAATTGTACCCACTTCTCCACCACTGGTTGTTCAAGGTGTTTGATATTGACAGATTTTATGCTAACCTATGCCGTTATAATGGATACCAAATATGACTTAAATATCTCAACTAGTTTGGTAAATATTCAATAAAATCCATTCATTTTTTACAACTTTAACAACCTTAAACTTTTGTATAAGGGCTTAAAAGGATATAGTTTAACAAGGAAGTGCGGTTATTTTTTGGTTTTCTAGCACCTGTTGAAGTGTCCTAGAATAAAACCAAATCACCCTGTATACACTGTGACCCATTTGTTTTCGGGTGTAAGAAGTTTATTAATAATTGTGCCTTTGGGCCAGATTTTTTTTTAATTGTAGAGCGTGGTAAACTATTTTTGGGCAACAGTTACCTCTTTCTTACAGAACCCAAGGCCTACTATGCCAGTTTCTAGGAACAAAATTTTAATAACGACATTAGCGATTTTTTTTTTAGAAAAAAAACTGTGCTCGTCACTGGATTCTGCACCGCTCAGAACGGGCATGTACCAAATTTTACCAAGAAATTTCAAGTAATAACGATTTGTAGAAAAATGGAAAATGCACATTAGGTACTAATTTATTCTCAAACATTTATAAAAACTAATAAAATTGACCTCTGACAACTCGGTGATATTAATATTGGTCTTATTCTTACACAACAAAATAAAAAAAATAAAATTCTATAAGTAAGTAAGGAAGTAATCTATTTATTTAGCAGGCTAATATAATATACATTTACAATAGTAAAATTCAGTTAATATGTAAAAGAACAGTATAACATAACAGTCACTTGAACATATCAAGTCATACAAATATTAAAAATTATCAAACAAGTATTTGGAGAGTCTTCCTTTGAACAATGATAATGTAGTTGATTCTTTTACCGGTTTAGGAAGGTTATTATACTGAGTCATACCAGAATCTAATATTACTTCTTTGGTTTTTACCAAGTTAATTGCTGGTATGTGTACATGAGCTTTCTGTCTGCACATTATGACGGAAATTGAGTTCACCTAATAGGTTTTCTGGTAACAGTCCATTAATCAGCTTATGTATAAATATCATAGTTTTATAGATTATATGTATTTTCACCGGCAACCAATGTAGACCATTGCGCATCCCAAGTATACTTTCAAATCTATCAGCACCCAGGAGGAATCTCATGCATCGGTTTTGTAGCAGTTGTAATTTTTGTATATCAATATCACTACACATAAACAATACAGTGTGTCCCAAATTCGATGCTCACTATTGGGATCTCAATAACTACACGAGATAGAAAGTCAGTTAAATGGGGAAAGTTTTAGACAATTTTATGGTCAATCTGATGCCGCTGAGAAATCAAGGCTAGCTGGGATCGTTTTCGAGTTACTCCCAAAAAACCGAATTTTATCATTTTCGTTTTTCTTAAATATCTTAGAAACCGATGGTTTTGCAAAGACAGGACTTTGACATTATTAAGGCACTTTTATCCAACCTTTTTAGCGGTAGTCAGTTTCTTTAAAAAAGTTTTCATTTTCGAGATACGACCCAAAACTTTTGATTTTCTTATGGACGCCATCTTGGATTTGTACAAATTCGAAATCTACATGAAATTCTCTTTCCAATGATGTATCACACTAATGATTTCTTCGTTAGTTGTAACACTTAAAAGCGTTTTTTTGTCTAATACTAAGTAGGCCATGACAAGTCTGACAAAACAAATGCAACTCTCAGTGGTTGTTATTGTTATGAAGCCGTCAGTGCTCTGATATATGTGTAAAAATGCCGTTTAGTACTAGCAAAAAGGTGGATACGTTCAATTGTTACATAAAAAACTAAAGAAATAGTACATTGGCAAAAAGAGTTTATCATACATGTTACATCCAGAATATTCCTGACGTTTCACGAAAACTACGCATTACTTTACTTATCATGTTTACCACTTTTAAGAACTGCTGACTCTTTCCTGTATTCAGATTTCTGCAGACAATAGTTCCTTAATCAAATTACACTTGTAGATGTTTTTCTCTAGAAAAGATCCAGAAGCTTGCCTAAGCATTTTGTCTCCCTATAAATACTTCGAAACCCAGAAACCGAGCGTTCTTTTTCGTTCTCGGTTCCCCGTTAGTAATAGTTCTCTCAGCTCTCAGTCGTTAATAATAGTTCTTCTTTCTCAGTTCCTAGTTCTTAGTCGAATTAGTTTCTACTACTTCAAGTTACGTTGTGTGCCATTCGACGAGCTAATATCGCAAACCAGTGTACAAAGTTAAAACAAAATAAATATTCCTTTTTTTAAAAAGTCATTTTCACTGGCACCGGCGTAACAATTTGGTGGCAGCGGTGTGATCCACTAGAAGAGGGGTTAAGAAGACACCCAGTGGATCCCAATCTACACTTCGAAGATACTACAGTTCCTGAGCAACGAGTTCCTGAGCAACGAGTTCCTGAAGCAACGAGTTCCTGAGCAACACAGATGAAACTACAGATTTTGTGAGTGGCAATTTTGACTTTTAAAACTTTTATTTTTTGTTGCATTGTTTATTTTTGTGTATTTGTATATTTCATTTATTTCGAATCATCATTTTTTCAAAATGGTTAACGAACAAGAAGAGGTAGTAGGAACTAACGAACCACAATACAACTTAAGAGACATTTTCGCTTTAATACCAGAATACGACGGAGATCCGATATCCTTAAACACATTTATTAGCGCATGTAAAACCGCATTTCAAATATGCGATGAGGAACAGAAATTATTTGTAACAATTAGAATTAAGAATCAACTCCGTGGAAAAGCAGCGCAACTTATTAATAGTAGAGATTTAGACAAGTGGGATGATATTAATAATTTATTACAAACACATTTCGGAGATCCGCGAGATTTAAATGCTTTGATTTCAGACCTTCAGAGATTACGTCAAATGCCAAATGAAAATCCATTAACGTTCTGCAATCGTCTAATAAATGTAAATTCTAGAATGCAAAGCGCAATTACTAAACAAAATTTAACTAATGCTCAAAAGCAAGCGCAATCACAACTTATCGAAGATATGACTCTCAATACTCTTTTAACAGGTCTTGAACCAAAAATTGGTCAAATAATTAGGGCAAGTAATCCAGATACCGTACTGGAAGCTGTAAACCGAATAAAAAGAGAACTTCAACTTACATATTTCGAAAATCAAAGACTTCCAAGACAAAATTATGCAACTAATACCTTTAATAATCAAAATAAGCTCTAAAACTTATTATGTTGAAAATAATACAGATTTCCCAATATTAGAGATGTTAAGTTTTATTTATTCAGATAAAGAAATGAGGTTTATAATTTGCCAAAATATTGTCGAAATCCCAGATGCAGACCAAATCCCAATAGTGATAGATAATTACCATTCAGGCAAATCAAATTTTCACAGAGGAATTAATGAAACAATCAGACGAATAAGACAAAAATATAATTGGTCCGGACTGACAAAAGACGTCGAAAATTTTATAAAACAATGTGAGATATGCCAAAAAGCTAAAATCTGCAGAAAAAACTTATCAAATCCTTTGGTCATTACTGAAACACCTCGAGCCCCTTTTGAACGAATAAATTTAGACATTTTAGAAATTCCAACAAGACATTTAGTTCTAACAGTTCGCGATGAATTGACTAAATTTACACAAGCATATCCTGTTGAAAATAAAACTGCAAAAAATGTAGTTAACGTCTTAATTTCATATTTTCAACATTACGGTACACCCTTAAGAATTCATTGTGACAGCGGACGAGAATTTAATAATCAATTTCACGCGACTCTACTTGAAATGATAAGAACAATGACTTTAGAACAACCTGGAGAACACCCTTTACAATTATTACCTTATGCTTGTATTTGTTATAATAATTCTATCAATCATACAACAGGTTATTCCCCATATGAACTAGTTTTTGGACACACGGCTAGTCGCCCCGCCGAAACGTTATATAATGAAGAACAATTAATTTCAAAATATTTCAGAGATCTAAATGCCAAAATAAAACATTATTATGAAATTGCTAGGAAACGTACTGATCTAAGAAAACAAAAAGCCAAAGAAAGATTTGACAAACAGAATCCAACCCAACATGAATTTAAGATAGGAGATAAAGTCTGGTTAAAGGAATCACAAATCAAAAACAAATTAGCAAACAAGTTTAATGGACCTTACGAAGTTAGAGAAATTTATAAAAATTCTTGTCTAATCTATAATCCAATAACTGATCAAACAACTAAAGTTAATTTTGATATGTTGAAAGAATGCTATAGCAAAGAACAAAATTTGAATCAAACAAACTTAAATGAAACGGATAATATAGAAGAAACTAGGTCAGTAGGTTCAGAAGACGATTAGTCAACACAACAGCATTGGCTGACTAAAGTATTTTGTTTCAGGTTTATGTACCTCGGCATTGGTACACTCATCTCAGCAGAATATGCAGAAAATCCGACACAATACTCTCTTAAAACGATTTATAACACTGTAGGGCTTTATTTTCACCAAACTTCTAATGTAAAAATTTCTAATGATAAGTGGACTATTTTGGTATATAAAGACATATACTCTCTTAAAAATGCTTACTTTTATAACGAACAAATTTTAATAGACCTCGATAACTTTTTATATACCCCGAATCCACGTATGGAAAGATTCAGAACAGAAATAAAAACTCATTTAAGCCTACTTCACCAAATTTCGAATGACATTAATTCAAAATTTAGAGATTTAAAATACGATGTTAGTAAAAGATCGAAACGTGGTTTAATAAATGGCATAGGTTCAATTTTTAAATTTATAACCGGAAATCTTGATTCTTCTGATGGTGAATACTATAATAATTGTATCAATAAATTAGCTAGAGACGAACACGAAATAGAAAATCTTATGAAAAAACAAATCTCGGTTACAACTTCAGTTATTAAAAATTTCATGAATGAAACCTTACGAAAATTACAAGTCGATGAAGAAACATTTAATGATGATATAAAACAAATTGAAGAGTCTATTTACGATATTACTGATAACCTAAAATTTTATGATGCTAAATTACAAATATTGGAGATTGCTGAACAACTGATGGAATCATACTCTTTTATCGAAACGTCTTTAAGTGACATGCTAAATTCAATTACTTTTGCTAGACTAAACACAATACATACTTCAATAATTTCTCCTATGGACCTTCACAGCGAACTAAAACGAATTTCTGAAAATTTGAATAGAAATCAATTACCGTTTACAGTACAACTTGAAACTATAGGATATTATCTCGATATCTCTGAATTAAAAGCATTTGAAACTGAAAGAAATTTAGTTTTTGCTATAGAAATACCACTTGTTGAACCTCAAACTTATGCAATCTTTTGTATCTATCCAATACCAATTAAAGACCAAAGAACGCATTTAGTTCATACTCTATTTCCCAGTTCGAATAAACCATATATTGGCAGAAATGATGATTCAAGCCTTTATATATCAATCCAAAATTATGAAAATTGTAAAAACATGCAACAAAATATGAAACTTTGTAAAGACTTAGTGCCCGTGCCTATAGACAATGACGCTGTCTGCGAAGCACAACTTTTAAAATTCCAAATCCAGATGCCACAAACTTGTGAAAGTGTAGTAGTGAACATGAAAGGATACAATATCTACGTTTTAACCACAAACACATGGTTAATAGTGACTGTCGAAAACTTACCAACGACCATTAAGTGCGACGACAAAACGACTTCCCTCGTAATAAAGGAAAACTCAATCTTAACAATGGAGAAAAATTGTTTCGCTTATATAGGAAACATTTATATAAAAGCTCAAAATGAAAAAACTACGAACAATACCTATCCCTACGAACCAATAAGGATACCATATGATTGTTGTCACAATTTACCTGAAGACATTAAATTACCAGAACTAAAACCATTAAAAATGAATAATATTAATTACGAAAATCTTGAAGTGGCCAAACATCAATTAGATCACTTTTCCAAAGATATCGACGATTTAATGAATCAAACCTTTGTTGACAAATATTATCCTTGGTTTACTTATTTAACTATTACATTAATTATATCCTTAATAATTCTTTATATATTTTGTAAATGTCGTAAGAAACCTATACCTAGACTAAAGATAGGTATTGCGAACGAAAACTCAGGTGACGACTATCCACTTTTTCCTCCAGACAAAACTGTAATCCAAAAATTAAAAAGGTTTATACCTACTAAGAGGAAGCCTATTCCTAGATCAGTTCGTATTGGCGAAACAATCGAGGAAGGCGAAGATATCGAATTAAATTTAAATAAATCCACTGTATAATAATCATATTAGATATTAATTGTATTTACTCTCATTATTACTTAACTATTGTTTATTACTATACCTATTGCTTATTGTAACTAATCTGTATACCTACTATTACTTAATTATATTATATTATTATTATTTTATATTGTAATCTCGAACCTTACTAATTGATAATTTTATATTGTTATATTTTACCATAAGCTTTGAAAAGCTGTTGCATGGCACCAACTTTTTAAAATAGGGGAAAGTAATTGTTACATCCAGAATATTCCTGACGTTTCACGAAAACTACGCATTACTTTACTTATCATATTTACCACTTTTAAGAACTGCTGACTCTTTCCTGTATTCAGATTTCTGCAGACAATAGTTCCTTAATCAAATTACACTTGTAGATGTTTTTCTCTAGAAAAGATCCAGAAGCTTGCCTAAGCATTTTGTCTCCCTATAAATACTTCGAAACCCAGAAACCGAGCGTTCTTTTTCGTTCTCGGTTCCCCGTTAGTAATAGTTCTCTCAGCTCTCAGTCGTTAATAATAGTTCTTCTTTCTCAGTTCCTAGTTCTTAGTCGAATTAGTTTCTACTACTTCAAGTTACGTTGTGTGCCATTCGACGAGCTAATATCGCAAACCAGTGTACAAAGTTAAAACAAAATAAATATATAATATTTAAAATATATTTTAAAAAGTCATTTTCACTGGCACCGGCGTAACATACATTATACCCTGAAAGGCAGCAGCCTCACCCTTCAATTTTTCTTAGATTGAGTAGGAATTTAGAACAACATGGGAGTTTTGTTGTGACCAGACCGAAATATGGTTCCAATCGATTGCACCAAGATGTTGAAAACATTCAACAAAGTATTATTGAAACACCGACGATTTCAATTCGAGAGATAAGTCGCGGAACTCTTTTGCCGAAAACGACTATTCATAGATACTTGACAAAAAATAAATATCATCCTTATAAACCCCTGATAGTGCAAAAGTTAAGGCCGGGAAATACTGAACGCCGACTTGATTTCTGTCATTGGTTTAACAATCAGTGTGAAGTTATTGATCACTTTCCATTAAACATTTGCTGGACCGATGAAACAAGATTTCATAACAACGGCATTTTTAATAAACATAATCACCATTACTAGGCTGTTAATAACCCATGTGTTATTAGAGAATCCAGATCTCAACAAAAATTTGGATTCAATGCTTGGTATGGGATATTAGGTAGGTACGGATGTACCTACATGCCTGCCTACCAGTAATTTATGATTATACTCTATGTGGCCCACAATACTTAGAACTGCTGTGACAAGAGATCTCTGGTTTTTAGATAAAATACCATTAGCGGAATATAACAGGATTTGGTATCAACATGATGGCGCGCCGGCACATAATACAGGTGTGGTTCAACACTATTTAGAAAATCAATTTCATCATCAATTGATAACCAACAGTGGGCCTGTTAGGTGGCCTGCGAGGTAGCCGGACTTCAGTCCACTTGATTTTTATCTTTGGAGATACGTCAAAAATGCAATTTATCAAGAACCAGTAGAAGATATCGATGCATTGCAAGAAAGACTTTTAGACACATTGCAACATATTAACAGAACACATTTAAGAAAATCCGTAAATCATCTTTGTTCCCGCCTAATAAGGTGTATCGAGAATAATGGGGCCCATTTTGAACAATTCTTTTGAAGCTTGATGTTATTATTCCAGATTATTTGTTATTAAACTTCGCTATGTGATTTTTTTTTTAGTTTTTTCATGGTCTACTACTACACTAACAGTTTGTTGCATTTGTTTTGACAGACTTGTCTTGGCCTACTTAGTATTAGACAAAAAAACGCTTTTAAGTGTTACAACTAACGAAAAAATCATTAGTGTCATGGAAAGAGAAAATTCATGTGGATTTCGAATTTGTACAAATCCAAGGTGGCGTCCATAAGAAAATCAAAAGTTGTGGGTCATATCTCAAAAATGAAAACTTAATTAAAGAAACTGACATTACCGCTAAAAAGGTTGGATAAAAGTGCCTTAATAATGTCAAAGTCCTGTCTTTGCAAAACCATCGGTTGATTTTTACTATTGAAACTATGATTCTATTAGATTTATTAACCCTTTCGCTGCGGATGACGCATATATGTGTCATATTATTTATCTGCCACCTCTGCGGATGACGCATTTTTGTGCAAGGCCTAGCCGCTTCGCTGCGGTAGGCGCATATTTGCATAATTTCTGTTATTTCGTCACTATTTTTGAGCCAATCGCAGGCCAATTTCGGACGGGAGACAGGTGGCGACTCGTAGGGCGTCGTTTTTATGGTTAGTAGTGCCTGTAAAGTGTATGGCAAGGCATATTGCGGCGGAAAAAAGTGGTTAACAATTAAACCTTAGCCTAAATAAAAAAATTGACACTTTATTGAAGATCAATAAACAAAATTGATGCTTCACTGCGGATGACTTCTATTAGCGCAGCACTGAGGTAATTAAAGGCGGCTCGAGGGCGTAGCAGCGAAAGGGTTAAGTTCAATTTTTGTTCTTTGGTGCCTGTTTAAACCACTGGTGAGCACCCTGTACAATACCATAATACTCTAATAATTTAATCAACAATATTTCTCTATCAACCACTTTAAACGCACGATTTAGGTCCAACAACACATTGGTCCTGATCGGGGCCCACGGAAACTTACGGTAAGTTTCCGTGGGCCCCGCCCTGATCAATCGTATATTTAAAGTCACGTATTACTTTTTTCAATTATATTTAAGTTAATTAACAAATAAATATGGCCTTGGATTTTGTATGAAAGAGGTCATGTTTTCTTAAAAATGCAGTTTATCAAACTCTTACAGGGGAAGTGGAAAACAAATGGGTCACTTGTTTCAGTTAATGGCAATGTTCCTGGGAGTTTTTAATGTTCCCTAGTTTACCTAGCCCTCACTTTTATACTTTCTGTTCTTGCGTGACAAAGGTCACATTTACATTTATTTCTTTTGATTTTAGCACTTTCTGTATGATAGACGAGGATGGTGCTTGTGTTGTTGTAACAGTATTTAATTTAGCCAATGGCAAGGGGGTTATAATAGGAGATTCAGTTGCTATTCCTGAACCTTTTGTGACAGATGTCAACTTTAGTCATAGTGGAACGGTACGTACATTTTAACCTGTTTTGATTTGCTGCCTTTGTATTATTCTATATGTAACAATTGCAGGAATACAATTTTCGTTTGGTCAGGGTAGAAACCCCGGTAATGCTAGTTGTGAATTCGAAAAAAGCGAGCAGGAACTTAGAGGCAGGCGTGCAGATGTCCATTTTTAAAAAATTTGACTAAGCGAATTTTATTTACATAAAATATTCTTTGTTTTGTTTAATCAGATTTTTACAATTGTAACTTATTGCCATACTTATTTACTTTTTTTTGAACTTTACTAATTTTTTTATTTTCCAAATTAATGCTCTTGTGGTATTTTTATTTATTCCGGTAGGAAAGTTCTTTTTTATCTGGTCTTTTGTATTTTTAATAAAAGATTTTTTATAAGGATGCTTTTAATTTAAACTTAGGAGCAATAAAGAATATTTACTTTGCTTTATCTTCTTATGTACTGTGATTCCCATCCAATCGCATTCTCTTAATTTTTACTATTGAAACTTCTTTAATTTTACTTCCTCTCTTTTTTAAGTAGGAAAACAAACGCTGTAGCTGTATAGAGCGTTGTAAATGTATTAACTAATTGTAAAAATCTAATATTTTTCTGTTTTAGCTAATAATAGTAATAATAATAATTCTCACCCTCACAATACTCCAAACTAGGAGTACCCCAGAAGCAACCACATGCTTGTGCGGGGGAGGGGGCCAATTACTATTATTTTGTCTTCGTTGCCATTTGCGGCTAGGGCCAACTTTTTTCCTATAAAACCAGGATAGCATTCGCTCAAGTACTACGGAAAACCCTAGAAAACCGTAGTAATCCCAGTGAGTGTAGGACAATTAGTAAATCACATGGATAAAGCTATTTAGGAGCAATACCGTGAATCCACATTTGTCCAGCGCTCTTGGCCATAGCGGCATGCGCCTGCCTCGAACCAAGGTCGATCGAAGGCAGAAAAACGTGCAGTCTAAAAAGTCAGCGCCGGTACGAGCGACACCACCACGGCTTAGTTGGGAAAAGGGTCAAAACGCTACAAAACACTATTTCTTCGCCAACGTTTCGATTAATATATAATCTTCATCAAAGCTCTAAAACACAGTACAATCTAATGAAATATAAACTAAAAATACTAATGTAAGAAAAAAGGTTTTTTGGCACACGTTAAAAATTTATATATAAAAAGAAGAAATACCAGAAATAAGATTGATGATCTTAAATACTATTGTAAGAATATTAAGGTTTTACTCCCTAGTTTGTTTATGTTATGTAAATATTATTATTAATACAATATTAGGTATAGGTAAAGGTATAATTACTACCGCGATGTTAAATAAGAAATGGGCATTTATTTGTTGAGAATGTTGCATTAAGATTTTCTATATCTACCCTTTGGTTGACTCTATTATTTCGTGTTATTGTAATAATTTCTTGTAGTAGTCTTTTCAGAACGTAAGCCTTGGTCTAGTTTTTCAGAAAGTCGTAAAACATGGTATTTTAATAAAACGTTTATTGAAAATATCACTAATCTTATTATTATTAGGAGTTTGATCTGTAATAGTTATTTATGTACCAAGGCACTGAAGTTCAACTTTTTATGACTCATGTGGAATTTAGTTGCCGAGGCCTCTGGCTGAGGCAAATAAACCACATGAGTCATAAAAAAAACTTCAGTGCCGAGGTACATATATTTTTTTAAATAGTTAAATTAACGATTTCGAAAAATACGTTTTTAAAACAATTTATTTTGACAGTTACAACAGAGCAGCGTCTACTGCTACAAGACAAGATAGAACTGATTAACAATAGAGCAAAGCTTAAATATATATGGATACAAAATGCAACTTAGCCTACACGTGCCCGCGCACTCAGCACTTTGTCTGCACTTTAACACAATCAGGACCATTGTTCATAGCGACGTAATTCCTCCCTCCTTAAGACGAAAATATCAACCTGGAGGGTTGTTTTTCCGTTTCCTTCTCCACCATTTCAAATTTGACTTGTCCTCTTCTTTTCTTGAATTTTCTTTGATATATTTTCCATCCAATATATCCAGTAAGTAATAGAAAAATAATAATGATGCTTGTAGCGAATCCATAGCTGAGGGTATGTATCTTCTGAATATCGGGGACTTGCAATAGTGTAGACTTTTCCTGAAGCTTGTGAATATTTTCTAAGTTAATAGTTTGGAGTTGAAGTGGCTTCGCTCGTAGGTAGTTAAAGTTGAGGTCATTTATTCCAATTTCTGGTAAATTAAACGGTTTTCCATTTATTTCTTCATTTTTATTAATAAATTGGAAATCTTTGACTTTGATTTCACAATTTCCTGGCAAATGTATCAAATTAGGTTCGCTGCTAATTTTGATTTCTTCTTTCTTTTGACAATTTGTTGAAATGTTGAGTGTTTCTTCGGCAGGAATAGCAATAATGTATTCACTGTTGATTGCTTGGATTATTGGGTTTATTATGTTAATTGATAAACCATGACAAAACTTTCCTTCGGCTTCCTTTATCATGGAAATTATGCATTCGTTTGAGTGAGGCGTGAGTGAATTTTGACAAATATACATATTTTCAACCTTGGGACATTCCTCGTTCTGGAACTGTTGTTGGTTCGAGCCAAGTATAAGGTAAGGGTGACTCGGGATAACAATTGAATTTTTAATTGGGATTGGGAACAATCGATATGTTTGAAATTTTTCGTGTGAAAATATTGGAAAATGAATTGCAAATATAATTTTATCATTATTAAAGTTTACTTGTATTCCAGCGAGTTCATAATAAGAAATTACATTTTTTAATCTTAAAATGGATTCAATAGAGTATAAATTTTTCAAATATTTAATCATGGAACGTAATTACAATGCAGAAATTATTGAACTATGTAAAGTATTAAGTTTTGCGAACATTATCGCGTTTTCCAAATTATCGAGAAAAGTTATGAGATTTTGACAATTAAGAATAGTTTGATCCAAAATGTTTTGTGCTTGTAAATATGCAGAAATATCGTTAATGGTTTTATTGATATTAACCTCAAAATTTTATAATTTTTCTTTTATCAAATGGCTTGGGAAGTTTGGTCTAGTTGAAAAATTCTGATTTTGGAAATTATTCCTAAAAGGTTGGTTATTATAACTTTGGAAATTATTTCTAGGGAAATTATTTTGATAACTAGGACGAGGGAAGTTATTTTGCAAATTGTTCTGATAGTTAGGGCGAGAAAAATTACCTTGTGAGAAATTATTTTGTCTTTGATATGTTCTCTGATTATTTTGTGGAAAACTTGGAAAATTACTTTGAGAACTACTTTTAAAAATATTTTGGGTATAGTTAAAATTTTCTTCTTGAATGATTAGTGTCATTGCATCTTCGAGAGATGCAGGTTCCTTCAAACGAATGATAGTCTGTAGGGGACCTGTCAAACCTCTAACAAAAGTCCTTAAACATAATTCATCATATTGCCTAACGTAAATTTCTTTAGCGGCTTGGGTTAAGTATACATCTGAATTCACTTTTTGTCTCAGATTACTCCTCATAACCTGAAGTCGTTTTGCGAAATCTAAAGGAGATTCATTTTTAAATGGCCTAGCCATAAATAAGTCCTGCTCTAGGCACTCCAAATTGCGACGATCACCAAAGCATTGATTTAGTGCGTCCTTAATTTTCTGCCACGTATTTAACTCATTGCGGCAACCTATCAATAATTCAGCGCGTCCAGTGAGTTTCATCTGAACCGCTCTAAGTAATTTTTTAAAAATTCATCATTTATGCCATTATAAGTTTCAAAAAGGTAATCACACGACGAGATAAATTTCGGCAAGGAAGTTGCATTGCCGTCAAAATTAGAAATTGTTTCTACATACATCTTAAGCATTGGTAAGTTAAGTTTTTCGTCTGCCATTGCGATTATTTTATTTTTACTTTCTTCTTTAATAACTTGGTTAACGTCAGATGAACTACTTGGTTCGTCAAAACTTAAACTTGATGAAAATAAACTTGTAATATCCTCAATATCAACGTCACTCATCAAATAAATATATCAAAATCTTCAAAAATATCTTAAAATCTTCAAAAATAACTTAAAATCTTCAAAAATATCGTAAAAAAATAAGGAATAAAAATAGGAATCCAAAGGAACACTTGACTCTTACCAAAAGCTGGTTCTGGTCGCCGGCCAAAGTCCTAAGGTGAGCAATATCTTGTCTGTAGCTCCTGCGGTGTTGGCTGCCAGGGGTTGATCCAGGGGCTGCTGCTGCGATGCCTCGAAGATCAGGTTGTTGGACGACGTCTTCAAGATAAAAATCTTTCAGCTTCTCGCGACGCGGTAGAATGCGGTGCCGATACCGTGGGGATTCCAAACTACGGTCGCGGAAACTGGACGCACGTCCTACCGACTGCGCCAGTTAAATTAACGATTTCGAAAAATACGTTTTTAAAACAATTTATTTTGACAGTTACAACAGGGCAGCGTCTACTGCTACAAGACAAGATAGAACTGATTAACAATAGAGCAAAGCTTAAATATATAGGGATACAAAATGCAACTTAGCCTACACGTGCCCGCGCACTCAGCACTTTGTCTGCACTTTAACACAATCAGGACCATTGTTCATAGCGACGTAACTAAATCGAAAAAAAAATGTTTTATTAGGTAAGAAAATAATAATAAAAGATCACCCTTCCATGAACCGACTACGCGCGGCGTTGCTTGACTTTGACGATCGCTCTACCTAGGTCAAGTAAGACAAGACACGGCACCTTTGTACAGAAAAACCAAACTGCTGCTTCTTGTGCAGCCTACACAACAAATCTATTGATATTCAAATTTACTAAAATATGTATACTGAAGGATTGCGCTTCTATTCGCAATGTGTACGAAAAGTTAAATGGGCCTTTATCGGTCGGGTTTTGAATATTTGATCACTTTTGACGGGCGATTTCTCCGCGTCTGACGTTTGATGTTTACATCTCGCCAAGGCCTACTTATTGAAAAAATCGTACAATAATGTAGCCCATTATTGTACGATTTCTGTGACGATTTTGGGACACTTTACTGCCGATTTCAAGAAAAAAGTATTTTGTTAATTAGAGATAGGGTAATTATATTTTATTAAAAAAGATTTATTTAATGTTAAATTTTTTGACGAAATTCTGGGGAAGAAATTTTTAAAGCTGCAGTTTTTAGATTGAGGATAATATTAAGGCTCAATATACAGGACGTGCGTGGTGATTCAAGATTTTGACCCATAAAATGGCTTTTTTCGATCTGTAGCGAGTAACATGCATAATTTTAAACTTTTGGTCAATACAAATTTTAATCTAAGTCATTACTCACATTTTGAGACAAAAATTATTTAAAAATATTTATCACAATGGCCGTTATTAGCATTTGCCCAAAAAGCCTAATTACGGCCATTGTGATAAATATTTTTAAATAATTTTTGTGTCAAAATGTGAGTAAATACTTAGATTAAAATTTGTGTTGACCAAAAGTTTTAAATTATGCGTGTTAATCGCTACAGATCGAAAAAAGCCATTTTATGGGTAAAAATGTTGAATCACGATATACGTGCCGTACATTAGTCTTAACTTTTTGTTTAAAAGAATGGTTAGAATGAAAATTAAGAAATCTTTCTGAAAAAGTTGGTTTATGATACCAATCTACAATAATTTTGTTTCAAAGACCGTTTTGTAATATAATTATTTTAGTATCTAAAAGGATATACTGTTATGTTGTTCTAACACTGTCGTAAACTGTAACTTGGGGTAAAAATAATTAAATGTATTAAGAAGATCTACATCTCTATTTTTTTGGAATGCTAGTAATTTTATCATCTACATATCGACAAAAGAATGGTAATGGCAAGTTTAATTGGTTTATACATGTTTCTTGTAATTCTGGCATAACTAAATCAGCACAAATAATGGGAGACATGCAATTACCCAAACCTAATGAAAAATGAAAATAAAATTTGAGAGCCGAATGTAAAAATACGTCATTATGTAGGGCCGAATATTGCCGAAAGCAAAGTGACAAGTATTCAATAATCCTGATTCCTGATCTACAATAATCCATCAACTGATCATCGATTATGTTTTGTGGTTTAGGGAGAAGAAGATTTAATCAGTTATGTTTTGTGATTTGGCGGAAGATTTTAAAGTTGTAGGTTTATTTAAATTTTTAGGTTAATATTTTCCGAGAATTGTAAACTAAAAAGACCATTTTTAAATTAACTGTTATTTGGACCAGGTGGTTTTCTGACGAGTTTGAGAGAACAGTAAAAAATATAGCAATAACAGTGCTACTTTAGAGTTATAATAACATAAATTATGTTGGGTTTCGTTTAATAAAAAAAAGAAGGAAATTTTCTACAGTTTGATTCAATAAATAATTTTATGTTAAAAGTGTGACACTGGATGGGTTCCGCTATTGCCGCGGGTGCGCGTTTCTGCTTTTTTTTAGAAAACTATTTTTTGATTGTAAAAATAGGCAGACCCAAAAAGACCAGAGTCGGTACGATACGGTCAACCAAGAAGGTTCGCTCTCAGCCGCCGTGAAACGCTTTTCATCGCTTTCTTCTGATAATCCGATGAACAAATAAAATATGTCGTAATCAAAAAGCTGTGATCATCATATATCGCGCCGTGCCGCCATGAGACTGTGGCTCATGAGGGAAAGTTATCATGCCAGAGCAGAGTGAGGTACCTCAAAAAGAGCTGATACCCCTACAGAACGTCTCCAAGGACTTTCACGTAAGTGGTACCTTTTTCAGTGTCACTCTTATTGCCCCACAGCTTTATCTTGATATTTTTCTCATATAACTCTGCCCCTCTGGTCATCCAGTTTACACCAGCTAAATCTATCATTACGCAACATTGGTCCTTCGAGCCGGATTTATCGGAAGATCACAAATTTTCATTTTCTATTTTACTTTTTTTTATAGGAAGTCGCTTTTCAATTTTTTATTAATTTTTTTACATAATAAAAATATCGCACGCCGCTAGATACCTAATTGTGACCGTTTGAAAGTAAAATTTAGTGCACGCTTACATCATATGCTGGGATTACCCGCTTGAAGCCACCTTTATTTTAACGCCAAGTAAGTCATCGAGTAGTTAGTTGCAAAATGACAGAACAGATTCGTCTTAGATAAATTACCAATTTGCTCAATGTCTTACAGAAATTGCCACCTTGTTAACATAGGGAGACCGTGCCAAATCGAATAGAGCAGTTCGCAGAGTTTTTAAAGTACGATGTTCCGAATTATATAATTTAAAAGAAGATAATATCCGCTCTATTAACAGAACCAGATGTTAACTTGGACTCGGAACACAATCCGGGAAGGCTTTCTAAATGATTTGATGTCTCACACAATGAACTTGAGAACTGCTGGTGGTGGTCAGTTTTTGAAGATAGAAATACCTAAATTTAATGGTGATTACAAACATTTTGCACTATTTTTAGATTTATTCAAAGCGCTGGTTCACGAGAATTCTTCCTTATCTCCAGTTGAGAAATTCAATTATTTAATGGCCTCACTTGAAGGCCCCCTTTATCGCTCATACGCACATTACCCATGACGTCCGAAAATTACCAGGTTGCTTATAACAACTTTGTTGACAGATATTCCAATAAGAGAGTGCAAGTGCATTGGCAAGCACTGGAAAATCTCCCCAAATTAATTCTGAATGCGAATGCGCTTCGAAAATTATTGGACACTTAATTCAGAAAATATCGCCGTTCATAAAAATTTAAATATGATCCTAAAGAAGCACAATACTATTACCAAATTTGAGTTGGAACATGGGTCCTGTGTAGAGCAACCCAAATATGTAAGTCGAAACCCTAAAATTATACGCATAAATATGCAAATAATTTAGTCAAAATATGCCGGAAATGTTGAAAATATGCAAATTATGAAATACTTTAAAAATATAAATTTATTGTTTCATTTACAAATAAACATATACAGGGTGATTCATTGGGAATGGGAAATCCCGAAACTGGGGGTAGGGGAGACCAAAATATGGCGATTGAGCCCAACATTGCTTAAACAAATGTTGTTTGTTTGAGAGATACAGTGCGTTCAAGTACTTATTTTTAAATTGAATTATGGCTATATCTATCAAAATAATCAAGCTGCTGACCTGAAATTTGGCACTGCTATGTTTTTGTGGATGGAGAATAAGTTGAAAATGTCAATTTCTACGTATCACAGAGGGGGCCACTTGCGCGGTTTTTGGATCGTGCTTTTACTCGTAACTTTTTTGAGATTATCTTTTTGGTCCTGCAGGTCTATCATTTTAGTGCATCTTTTCATTCTGCAAAAAAAAGGTATTCTTTTTTCATAACACTCAAATCAACCGTTTGCGTTGAAATTGGCAAAACGTGCCCCGAAACACCTGTTGACTTCAATATTCGAAACATAAAATATTCACCTACTGCTTTCAAATATTGCACAACGACTGTACCATTTAAAGTGAGAAAGAAAACCAAAACCAGTCAACAGGTGTTTTGGGGCACGTTTTGGCAATTTAAACGCAAACGGTTGATTTGGGCGTTATGGAACAAGAGTACCTTTATGTTGCAGAATGAAAAGATGCACTAAAATGATGGACCTGCATGACCAAAAAGATAACCTCAAAAAAGTTACGAGTAAAACCACGATCCAAAAACCGCGCAAGTGGCGCCCTCTGTGAGATACGTAGAAATTGACATTTTCAGCTTATTCTCCATCCCCAAAAACATAGAAGTGCCAAATTTCAGGTCAGCAGCTTGATTATTTTGGTAGATATAGCCATAATTCAATTTAAAAATAAGAACTTGAACGCACTGTATCTCTCAAACAAACATTTGTTTAAGCAATGTTGGGCTCAATCGCCATATTTTGGTCTCCCCTACCCCCAGTTTCGGGATTTCCCATTCCCAATGAATCACCCAGTATAATGTACATACAAATTTCTAAATGCATTTATACATAGTAAAAGTAACAATATTTTATTTTAAATTTTCTACCTACAGGGCGATTGATCTCAATCTAAATATGCATTTATTATAAATTATAAAAATCAGGTTGAAATTTAGTTGTAAAAACAATAAACCACTAAAAGTTGCTCAAAATTCTCAATAATTATAAAATTTTGTCTTCTATCAGAATATAAAAATTTATAAATGGAGAAACCACATCAACCGATGTAAGAGGTGCGCTTTTAAAATTGCTCACTATCACAGGATCCAAATCGATGGGTTCGGTAAAATCTCCCTTTAAAATATTTGCTACTTGGCTAAGAATCTGAAACCCACTATTTTTTCCATCACATTTCTAAATTTTTGAAATATTTTGTCCCCAATTTTACCTGTGACATCTTGAAAGGCAACCTCAGATTGTTTTACCAGTTCTAAACTTCGGGTTAATGGCAAATTAGATTCCTCCATTTGTGTTATTGCCTTAGAAAGAAAGCTATAATTTGCTTTTAGAAAGGAAAGTTGTTTCTTTATTTCCTTGTTTTCGAATAGTGGTTTAATATCTGTAAGGGACTGGGAAGATTCATTCGAAAATTCTGAAATTAGATCCTGCAGTTGGCAAAAATTTTCGCAATAAAAAATGCAGCTTCCAACCAAGTACCCCATCTTGTCATGACAGGTTGAGGTGAAAGAGGAGTGTTTGGTAGTTTTTCATTGTAGAACTGAACCCTTATAGACGCTTTAAGGAAGACTTTTTTCATGTTGGAAATTAAACTATTTACAAGCAGAAAATGTTTCCTAATTTCCTCAGCAATCCTATTTAAAGCATGAGCACGGCATGTTACATGTATCCACTTCGGATAAAAGAAATTTTGCCCGGCTCTTACCATGTACGGTGCTGCATCTGACAAAACGAGCAAAAAATAACCTATCTATAATTTATTCTGTCCTTTTCAATAATTGTACTTTATTAATAATAATACTTTATTCGTTTTCAGATCACCAGAATTAGTGCCCATAAAATTATAAAATGAAAAGTGTCGGCTGTGTGCACGTGATTAAATTTATGAAAATGCGAGGTGTATTTTCGTGCAAAATATAAGGCGATTTGTTTGATCGTATTAAGTTCGTTTTTATAATTTTCTGGTTAATAATCGCCTTTAATAACCACTACAACCCATCTATTGTAGACACTCTCATCAAAAGAATTAAATATAATAAATTAAAACTTGAGACCACCCCTTATCTCACAGATAACAATGTCAATAAAAAAAATTTAGGTATTACTCTCTTTCTTTTATCGAAACCAAAATAAACGAACAGGTATCCCGGCTCTTCCGTCAAGAATTAGAAAATGTTTCTATAGGTTTAAAAACCAACAACAAGTCAAAGGATAGGGTCGACCATTTGGCTAAAAGTGGCATCTATAAATTGTCTTGCAACTCTTGCAACAGTACTTATATAGGCAGAACCTGTCGCCCACTTAGAGTCCGCATATACGAACATTTAAATAAAGATAATTCTACCTTCGGTGAACATACAGTGTGACCCATTTGTTTTGGGGTCAGTCTGTAAAAAGTGTATCAATCGTGCGATTTGGCTGATTTTTTTTTTAAATTGTAGAGCTCGATGAACTGCACATTTTGAACAAAAATTGCCTGGTTCGCATAAAATCCAAAGCCTACTATGACCGTTTTTATGAGCAAAATTTTAAGAAACCATATTAGCGTTCTTTTTTGAAAAAATCTGTGTGCGCCAATGGATTGAGCACCCCTCGAAATGGGTATGTACAAAATTTCATCAAAATATTTCAAGTAATAACGATTTTGTAGAAAAATTAAAAATGCAGCCAAGGTACGTCTTTATTTTCAAAAATTCAAAGTTGGCCATGGAGAATAATTGAATTGTAATAATACAACCTTATGCTTATAAACACAAAACATAAAAACAATTAAAATTATAAAATTTTTGTAACTTCTACCAAGCCTCCATTTTCTACAATGCATTTGTCGTTCCTCTTGCGTACATTCAAAATTACATTTCGTATTTGCTGTGGAGTAATTTCCTCACAACTACGGTTTATCCTAGCTTGCAGTTCTTGTAAATTATGGGGTCTTGACTTATAAACATTTTGCTTAAGTGTACCCCAAAGAAAAAAATCTAAAGGAGTTAAGTCCGGAGATCTCGGTGGCCACTCACAGAAAGGACTATTTCGCCCTATCCAACAGTTTTCAAAATTATTATCTAGCCAGTTTCTGATTAAACGAGCATTATGAATAGGACTGCCATCTAACTGTAACTTTAAATTTAAACGGTATCTTAATGGTAACTCATCTAAAGCATTTCTAAATTCAATTTCTAGAAAATTCAAGAAGCCAGCCGCATTCAAATTCCCTTCAAAGAAAAATGGGCCAATTATTCTGTCGCGTAGTATTCCACACCAAACGTTAATTTTTTGTGAATATTGTCTCCTTGCATTTATTATAAACTCTGGATTTTCAGCTGACCAGTGACGGCAGTTTTGACTTGATACTACACCATTTGTAGTAAACGTGGCTTCGTCGGTGAATAAAATTTCATTTAAAAAGTTGCCATTATGGAGATATTCACCTTGCAGCCAATAGCAAAATTCTAATCTTCTCTCCTCATCTCCTGGTTCCAGGGTGTGCAAAAATTTTGGCTTAAACGGTTTTATTTTGTTTTGTCTCAAACATCTCCTTATACTCTCTCTGGGTATATGAAGGTCTAAACTAGCCGTTCGAACACTATTTCGAGGATTGTCACTAAAGTATTGCAGAATTTGATTGTTATTTTCAACAAGTCCACGGCGTCCATTTTGCCTAGTTTTTAATAAATTTTTAGAAATCGATCCAGTTTCATCAAAAATATTGTTTATACGTTGTACAGTACTTCGACTCACTGATCTACCTGGGTGTCTATTGTTAAATTCGGCCGCAGCTTCTGCTGCCGAGCGCTCGTTGTCGCCCACGAGTCGAACAATTTCTATTTTGTCTCTTATGCTTAAATATTCCATAATTATGATAATTAATTGTATTGAGCACAAACAATTTCTGAACTCAATTTAGACAGTTTGACACTTAATAAAAGTAAACAATTCAATTATTTTCCATGGCCAACTTTGAATTTTTGAAAATAAAGACGTACCTTGGCTGCATTTTTAATTTTTCTACAAAATCGTTATTACTTGAAATATTTTGATGAAATTTTGTACATACCCATTTCGAGGGATGCTCAATCCATTGGCGCACACAGATTTTTTCAAAAAAAAAACGCTAATATGGTTTCTTAAAATTTTGCTCATAAAAACGGTCATAGTAGGCTTTGGATTTTATGCGAACCAGGCAATTTTTGTTTAAAATGTGCAGTTCATCGAGCTCTACAATTTAAAAAAAAAATCAGCCAAATCGCACGATTGATACACTTTTTACAGACTGACCCCAAAACAAATGGGTCACACTGTATACACAGGTCTAACCACAATTTTAGTCCCCATTCTAATTCCAAAATCATACATAACATTACTTCTAAAAACTTTAATAAGTTGGATTTTCTCGAAGACATTCAAATAAGCAAAGAGCTACTCACAAATCCTGATTGCTTAAATGTTAAAGTTAACCTTAATAGGTCATTCCTTCCGTTACACAGAAGACTCACTCTATGATGATAACCACGGCCTCCTCTTACCAGGAAATCATCCTGCTCATCGATAATAAGAATTATAAAAAAAAATTACATTTAACTTTTTCAAGAAATTTATGTCTTCTCACAAATAATTTAAAAAATTAATAATACCTTCTCTTTAATATTTTAATTAAAAAACAAAAAAAAGTATTTACACGCCTGTCGATTTCAAATTGCGCGGGCTTTCTAGTATTATTCATGGTTTCCACTCGAGCTGGTAACATCTAAATTCCCTTGTCATCTTCCACGTTGCCTCGAGGCCTTCCGGCCCATCAGCTGTTCAACAAAATGGCTATCATTCATAATTATTAATATTAAAATTAAATATGTCCTATTATATAGCTTATGAGCTGTGATATGAATAGGTGTTTTAAATATTTTAACATGTGACAAGTTTGTTCTATCGTCCTCTATGGTTTTATATAGTATATGGCATCTCAAAAATTTCTTGTACACCTGACAAGTGAGTATAACACAAATTAAAAATAATTTCAGTTTTTACTACGTTATCATACGTTTTTCGTTCTCTCAATTGTGTGGTGCTCTCTTCCAGGTGGTACTGATGATGGCGTAAGCCGAAAGCGCTCTACCATGCCTTTTTAAGGAATATATTTTGCACGAAAATACACCTCGCATTTTCATAAAATTATAATTTTATTTAAATGAAACGCCTGGCAAAGATTTAAATTATCCTAAATTCTTCCAATTATGCACAATATGCCATATTTTAAGGATATATGCAAATATTTAAAAAAATGCATATAATATGCTAAATATGCAAAATATGCGTGTTGCATATTTGAGTTAATCCAGTCATGTGACATTCCAACATACGCTAACCTAACTCAATTTCTTACAAAATGTTGTAACGCTTATGATTCACTAAACTTTTCCACGCAGCACAACGTTTACAAAAAATCTAGTTCTTTTCACGTTCAATCGTCGAACCGTACCGCTTCATTTTTCGTCGACAGACCAACAGAAAAATCGCATACCGCACCTATCATTGTCAGTTTTTCTTACAGAAAACACCTCAAGAACGTTACAGTTACTGTAAAACAAATCGCTAATGTTTAAATTGTCTTAGTAATATTCATCCAACGCATAGTTGTAAATCTGAAGTTTCATGTCGCAAATGTAGTCATAGACATCACACACTGTTGCATTTCCCGCCGCAAAACTATAACCAAAACATAGGAAATGTTTCTTTTTCGGAAGATACAAGTCTAGATACTGTTCGTTCCGAAAAGAGTAATCACTGTGTAACTCCTGTTTTATTAAATACTAGGTCAAACCCTCACCGCAATCAAGTTTTTTCAGCTGCTGGAATTATTTACAATAAGAAATCTGTTTTATCAGCAACTGCATTAATCGAGTTTAAAAATAAAAGGGAAAATTTTGAAAAACTTAGGTGTTTACTCGATGAAGGGAGCATGACATCCTCTTTACTGAAAAGGCTCTCAAGAAATAAGAAATACGGGGACAAAAGTGTTTTTGTGAAGTCAGTGGCCTTGATCTATGCAATCAACTGCTCATAGTAGCGTCACTCTGTTAATCAGACCTATTGATTCACATACCTACCTACTATTGTGTTTTTGGTTGACGCGCTAGTTTTACCGAAAATTTATGAAAAATTACCTACTGCAAAAATAGACACAACCAATTGGAATCATTTTAACAACTTACCGCTTGCAGAACCCGCATTTTCAATGCCTATCACATAGACTTGGTATTAGGTGTGGATGTGTTTTCAAAAATATTAATTGACAGACGGGTGTTAGGGGCGCGTGGTGAACCCGACGCTCTTAATACTGTTTTCGGTTTTATTATAACCGGCGCATTTATCGAACAAAATTACGCAACTTCTACATTTTTATGTAACACGAAAATGTTTAATAGTTTAGATACGCAAATTTTGGGAACGTGTAACGTTAGTCGGTGTCCGTATAGAACTCATGTTCTGGGTGTTGTCTTCGTTTATGTTGTGGTAAAGGTACAGACTGTACCTATGGGGACAGTATGTATAATCATTGTTATTTGTAAGTATCATTCTTAATAGCCAACTAAGCGTTGACACAATTACCTATAATTCATACTCAGCAATATTGTCTCATCATGTATATTTTGTAAACCTCAAGACAGAGTTCAATATAGGTATGTGAACCACTAACATCTTTTCCTATTCCCTCCAAGAATATCTTTATTATTACATGGCGACCCTGCCAGTTCAGGATATAAAAGTAAAAGATATTGGCAGTGTGTAATCTAAATATGGGAGGAAAAGAAAGCAAAGAAGAAGTTATCATTACGCAAGCTGGAAACAGTGGTGGACAAACGAATTCTGCTAAGTTTGGTTCCATGCAAGATATGGTAAGCTTGCTACAATTAGCGATAGCTGTTGGAGTACTGTTATGGATGTATGATATTCTGAGTATTACAATAATTATGGTTAAACAAATGGTTATGGTATAAGCTTGGATAGAGTACAGCGTCAATGGTAATTCCAGAAGGTCTTAGTAAACTCGTCGAAGTAAAATGGTTTAGAAAAAATTTATCAAAAGACAGTTTAGAACGTAGACAGGACATAAACTTAAATAATCGTAAGTTAGCTAAGTTAATAAGTTTTAGGGAAAATTTGTCAGATATTAGAAATAAGATAAACAAGAATCCGGAAAAAATTTCGGACTTAACAGCTATAAAAGAGTGTATATTTACTGTAGACAGGTATTTTGTGGAGATAGATGCAATTTTGAAGGACAGAGTACAGAGTACTTCAAGCATTGCGACCATGGGGGAAAAATTTGATTTAAAGACGGCTACGTCACTTATTCCTCAAATGGATGGTTCAGAAACCATAACTAAACAATTAATTGATGGAATAGAATTGTATGATTCATTACTGGATGCACCAGGTAAGACTCTCCTTACAAAATATGTTTTAAAAACTAAGCTAACAGAAGGGGCTAAAATCCGACTGAAACGTGATTACGAATCAAATGAATCTCTAATTAACGAGTTGAGGTTAAATTTTATATCGGTAAAGTCTGCATCAGCTCTAGCATTAAAACTACATCAAATCAAGCAAGGTTCCAAGACAGTTGTTGATTTTGGGAAATCTATCGAAGAACTTATGGTAGATCTCACAATCACTGCCGAGGGTAAACAAGAAAGTATAAATGTGTTAACACCCATTAATGAAAAATGTGCTATAGATTCCTTTGCAAACGGATTACAAAGTAGTCAGTTACGAACAATAATTAAAGCTAGGAATTATACGAGGTTATCCGATGCAATTAGGGGTGCGAAAGACGAGGAACTGTCGTTGCCAGAGAAAACACAAAAAATTTTTCATGTGCGCGGAAAAGGTAAACTCATTTTTAGAGGTCAGAGAAAGTTCACAGGCGGCACACGATACTTTAATTCTAATTCGACTTTTCGAGGTAACAGAGGATCTTACCATCGAGGTACTAACTATTGTCGGACACAAAATATGTACTCTAGGGGTAATACAAGGCCACCTAATATACGTGGAGGCAATAATAATTTTACCAATTATAGAGGCCGTGGTACACGAAATTATTTTTTAAACCGAAATGATAGCGAAATACATAACACGGGCAATGATATGAATGCAAACATAGCTCAAGGAAATTCCAATTCCGAAATGTTTTTTCGGGCCCAACACTAAAATAAAAACAGTAATTTTTAACCTAAAAGGGTTACATTTCATAGAATTTAAGTACGAAAATTCTCAAATAGTAGGGGACTGCGGGGCACATTTGACATGGTTTTAAATTAATTTATTTTTTGCCAATGCAAATGCTTTTTTTCATATACTAAATACATAGAGGGTTATGTTAGTTGCATGGTTCATCAAATAATTATATTGTGTAATTATTACTTTCCATTTTTTTATGTAAATAAATATTATTCGTTACGGTGAAAATGACAAATGTGCCCCACTTATGGGGCACATTTGTCATCTGAGTGGGGCACTTTTGACATAATATAAAAACGACAGAAATGACACTGTTTTTAATCATAAAAAAATCACAACATATTATTTAACTTGGTAACTATCAAAATTCACTTCAAACTCAAAGTATTTATTTCGTAAAGACGGATCTGGCAAAATGGCAATGATGTCTGCTCGGTTTACTTCCGCAATGTCGTCCACTTCTGGGTAAAAAAACTTGTTTTTATTAAATTTTCTCCTTAAAAATTTTATCTCAAACTCCACTTCCTTGACAACTCTTCCTAAGTAGTAAACTATTGTTGTTTTTGTTGGAAATTGGACCATTACAAAATTTCCGATTTCTAGTCTTTGGTCATCTGTTAACTCCATAATAGAGTTATTACCTATAGAACTTTCAGACCTCAGTGAAAAATGTGAATCGACATCACTCTCATCTGACGACTCTTGTACTTTCGTTTTTTTAATCGTTTGAAACACGTCTCGTTTTACTCCCTTTTTCTTCGCCTCTTTCTCTCTTATTTTGGTTTTGCTCAAGTATCTTTTTAAATTCAGGTGGCTCTGTATATATTGTTGACTTCCCTTTGCCTCTTCCCTTTCGTAAAGTAGCGGGAGCTTTCATAGTTGGTATTGGCCGTATCATTGCTGGAGATATTATTTGATGTTTTTCTTTTTGTTTTAAACTAATACTAGGACTAGTTTTGCAACTAGAAGTGGATGCAATTTGTTCAGTAAATTTTGACTTGGGAGTATGCTCTTCTATTGGTTGCAGCGCTTCAGTTAATTCATCCACTTCTATAGATTGGTCAGTTCGCTGTTCAGGAACATTTATTGGAGAAACATCATCTTCATGCTCTTCGCTAACAAATTCTGAGTCGTTAAACGCCTTCGGATTAAACGGGAAAATGCCAGGCTTTCGAAATCCTCCCAATATATTTTTTGGTGTAAACGTTTCCAGGAATGGACCTGCTGTGATTTCTCCAATATCATACAAAGAAACTGTTCGACCAGGATGATTAATCATCCAATAATTTAAAGCTCGTTTAAGAGCTGCTTTAAATGCTCCAAAAACTCCAACATCCAGTGGCTGGATTTTGTGGGAGGTGTGTGGTGGGAAGGATAAAATAATTATACCATTTTCCCTGCAAAATTCTATAGAGCTGACTGTTATGTGGGTATCGGGGTTGTCCATTAACAATAATATATGTTTGCCAGGCTCTGGCTTCGGGTCAAAGTGTTTCTTTAATATGTCTCAAGACATCTTATTCACTCTTATTGCATAATCCCAAGCTGCCAACAGGTGTTCCTTTCAAAAAACTGTCTTTTAAATGCACCCTTGGAAAAATGTAGACCGGGGGTATGAAGTTGCCCAGAGCATTAATAATTCCCACAAATATTATGAGGGACCCTCGTTCAGCTGACACTGCTTGGCCGACTTGTTTTTGTCCTAATGTTGCAATAACTTTTGGTTGTTCCAAAACAGTAGTTATACCTGAAAAATAATGAAATGAAAAGAGCCCAAAACAGAATTAATAATTAGGTAAATTGTACCAGTTTCGTCAAGGTTTAGAACTCGAAGGTTCAAAATTGTATTCCTTCAAAACTTTTTCAAGGTTATGATAAAACTCCATAACACTTTGTTTATTGAAGCCCCTAATTCTTGCAAGGCTAGTATTTTCGGCCTTTCGTAAGGAAAGTTTATTCTTGTGTCGCTTCATAAAATTCAACATCCAGTCTCGCCCTGCCTTCTGTTTGTCACTCCACTCCTTTGGCATTTTTTTATCGTTTTTTAATGCATACTCATATGCCAAAGATCTCACTTGTACGTAGTTTAGGCCATAATTTAAGTTACAGCATTTTTGTAAGTATTCTACTAACAATAATTCTTCAGAGTTGGTAAATACTTGTCTGCTAGTATACTTTGAAGAAAATTGTTCGCCTTCATCCTCGGCCCCTGAATCTATTTCACCGCCTTTTTCATTTTTAAGCTTCTTTAAACGATATAACAGTGTCGTCCGTTTTATATTATAAATTGAAGCAGCTTGCCTACATGAATACGTTCCTGCAGTTATATCTTTTAAAGCCTTTTTTATATTGCTTTCGTTTATATCACACCTGTTCGTTTTTTTTTATAGTTTCGAAACATTTTGCCTGTAAATGACATAAAAGTTAGTTTCAATAACATGAATTTAACTTCAAGAAATGTTGCTGTTTTCAGATGGGGCAGATTTGTCATATGTCAAATGTGCCCTAGTGTGAATATGTTAAATGTGCCCCACCACAATAAAAATCAAATATCCTAAGGTTCTATCTTAACCTTGAATTATTTCCTTATTTTGGATATGAAACATTGACCTAAAGTCCTTTGATATTCGACTAAAAAAATAGTGGGGAACAAAAATGTCATATTAGATCACTTACCTGTCTTAATAGATATGCCAAAAATGTATTATTTTGGCGTATTTCTAGAAAATGCTGCACAACACCAGCACAATATGATCCACAATTGCCAAAAACAAACAGAATGAAGTTAGGTGCGTAATATAACATGTGGAAAAAGACAGATAATTTAGATTGAAATTTGAGAGGGAAATTTGAATTGGACAAAACTGCCCCACTGTCAAATGTGCCCCGCAGTCCCCTACTGTTGTTAGATACAGGAGCATCAGTCAGTGTATTTTTCAACAAATTCATCTCGAATAATGCAAAAATAAATTCTTCAAGGAAAATTAAAATAACGGGCATATCTGGGTCTACAACATCTGACGGGTCAGCAAACCTATCTTTGATTACTTGCAATAATTACAAAATATGTCACGAGTTTTTATTAATAGACGCTTTTGAAACCGGGATGCACGGTGTAATCGGATCTGACTTTCTATGCAAACACTTTGCTACAATTAACTTTGAGACATATCACCTTTCTGTTTGGATAAATAACGAGAACATTTTTATTCCTATTTTATCAAAATATGAGATGTGAGAGATGTGAGATATTCATAAACGTCACTATAGATACCGAAGAAGAGTGCATGATTTTTTCAGATGAAATTTGTGAAGGTGTTTTTGTAGCTAGTACATTAGTACAACCAGTACATAACGTTATACCAGTAAAAATTCTTAATGTTCGTGATCATGCAGTAAAAATAAGAAACTTCAAACCGCATATAGAACTTGCAAAAAATTATCAAGTATGTAGGGTTAGCGACACTCCACAGTCGGTGCAACGTGTAGAAGAATTATTAACTCTATTACGACTAGATCACTTAGGCGCAGAAGAACAAATTTCATTGCAAAAGATCTGTGCGAAATACTCAGACATTTTCCATTTATACAGGGTGATTTATTCATAACTACATTAATTTTAACAGTGGGTAGGGAAAAATGCTATGAATGCGAAATCGCAATTAAAAAAATTCCAACTTTTTTTTAAAGCCGGAATTATTTTTTTTCTAAACCGCATTTTTACCTATTTGGCCCTCTATTTACGGCTGCCACTGAATTGCTTTCAGGGCGCATGAGGCATCGGACGACGCTTGCCGTTGCGCGCGTCAACATTGTTGCCAGATGTACGCAACTTTCGTAAATTTAAAGGAATGTTTTCAGTACATAATTATTTGTATTGTAGGCGAATGTTCCGCCAAATGCTTGCGGAAATTATGGACAAATGTTAACGCTTACCTCTTGTAACGGTTAGTTTTGCCCTGAGACACCTTAAGGCGAGCCTTAAGGGATAAATGCCAACGAGAAAAATAAATGAAACGACTGCTTACGTGACCTTTTGATTTTTGGATGCTTTATTAAGTAGGTACCTGAATAGGTACCTGAATAGGTACAATATGGCTTATGAATCTGTTGAAGAGACTAAAAATTTTTACTAGGATGACAACAACGGAATTTGAATATTTAGCCAACGTGATTAGTTCGATGAACTCAAGGCACTTGTCCTGATCCATGCGAGGCAGGGTAAAATAAAAAAACACGTACACACTGCGCGTCCGACTAGCTTTGATCGTGACCAAAAACCGACTGAAATCGGCTCGAGGCGAGGCAGCCGCGCATGCTCGCGAGTAATAAAAATTATCAACACATATTAGCCGTTATTGACTTCTCGAAATTTACTTGGCTGTATCCTACGAAGACGACTACTGCACGTGAAACTGTGAACTGCCTCAAGAAGCAACAACAAAATTTCGGAAATCCTGCCAGAATTATAACAGACAGAGGTACGGCCTTTACGGCGAACGAATTTAAGGAGTTTTGTGCAGAAGAAAACATAGAGCATGTTGTTATCACTACAGGTGTTCCCAGGAGCAATGGCCAGATTGAAAGGATTCATCGAATAATAATCCCTGTACTGACGAAACTTAGCATAGAAGATCCATCCAAATGGTATAAGTAAGCCCCCTAGTTGAATAACTAGGGGGCTTACATGATTTCGTGGACCTCGACACCACTGAAGACGATTTTTTCTCGATAAAACGAACTTCACTCACTTTCGCTTGGGGCACTAATATTTCCGCTCACTAGTTCACTGATAATCCTTTTTACTACACCAAGACGCTCCTAGAGTAAGTAGTTGTGTTCTGTGATTGTTCTGCTTCCTCTGAAATAAGAACGTCAAAATTAGCCAACATCTCTGGGATACAGTTGCTTAAAATTACCTTACTTTCCGCTTAAGTTGGTTACCATCACCAACGATACACTTCTCATTCCTTTATTTCTCGTTATGTTTGCTTTTCATTGTTACTATCCATATTTGCAATAGAATCGTTTCCGTGGGGGTGGTCCTCCTCTGTGACATTGGTTCAGTCGTAAGTACTTGAATCTTTCTAATTTCCACCTTTCGATCTTTACAGCTTTTTCTAGTTTCTTTTCCTGCCGTTAGGTATGTTACCGGGTATAGCCTGATGTGTAACCTACCGAGTCTTAGTATTATTTCTGGGCGAGTTAGGGATGATGGGTTGCTAAAAGTCCTTAGCTTTCTTGACTTCTGTTTGTCACAACCCTTGTCGTGCAGTCGTTAGTAGGAGTAGGAGGATGTGTGTAGCCCGAACTCCGCAAAAGGAGCTTGGCGATTGCCCGTGGCCGAGAATTTCCGGCACGCGGCGCGTTGGTGTTTGCGGCATTGATCCTTGCCAAGTTTCTGCAGAGTGCACTGTGAATTTCCTTTCGTTTCTCGCACTCCGCCTCACTAATCGCACATGTGATGTTATTGTTTCCCGTATTTCACAGTGCACATTCTCCGTATTTTGGTTTGGATATTTTTAAAGGTTATGTCCCATGTCGCATTCATTGACACTACTTCGTTCGTAGAAAGCATTCCCGTAATGAAACGTCGTTGTGGTTTCGTACTTAGTTTCGCTACCTGCCGATAGGTGGCGCGCTTCTAAATAGTTCCGCGGTACCTTGACTGACATTCTGCAGGCATTCTCCATGAAGGATCATTATTATGTCTATCATTTCCGCATTTGTCTAGAGAACCGTTTTGGTAAAAAAGCAAAAATGTTGCACAAAGAGTACCGAATATACCTACAGAATGTAGGCAACTCTGGTTTCTGTAGTACGTGCTGCCATCTATTAGAAAGGTTCGCTAGTTACCATGTCATAAAGCGCGCTGTAGACTTTCGGTTTTGAACACACAGAGGGTGACTGAGAGCTCAACCACAGATTTGGCGACGTTAATACCAACGAGATGGCGCCACATACAATAGAAACCGGCAGCAGATCCTTGACAATGACAAGTTTGACGTAATAAATAATAGTTGTGGAATGCGGATGGGACGCCTGCGTTGTTTTTAATAAAACTTTTGTCTTAAATCTCAAAATCTAGCGAATTTCGGAGACAGTTTCAGTCTTTTGAGGTTTCAGTATTTTCCACCCTCTGTAGACACTGAGTGCGTTTTGTGCGTGTGATTATGAAGGCCTTTTGTATTGTTATAGCGGGTGCTGTGAAAAGTGTAGTGATAAGGGTCTCTCGAGTTAGATGCTGAACACGCCAAGTCCAAGGTGTGCTAACACCCTGTTATTGGCATATCAACTAGGTAAATAATTCATAAACTGAATATTTTTTCGTAATTAAATTATCAATAAATAATGGCAACGTCGCGGCCGGTGCCATGTGCTGCAGCATAACGTCGTAGCCACATGCGTTCAGGTGCGCCTCGTTACGCGGGATTTGGGATAAATTGCCCCATTATTTAAACATGCAGCAAAAAAATTTTTTTTGGCGTTTTCGGTATATATGTACCTCCCTGATGACGTGGTTAAAATTAATGTATTTATGAATAAATCACCCTGTATAATGATCCTGATGAACTACTAGCAACATATACAGGGTTAACTATGACTTAGTACAAAAAATTTTACCACGTGCGCAGGATGGCTTAAGAAAACGTAGAAAAATATTTTTAGATTTTTTTTACGATCTTTAAAAAAACGGGTAAAGACCCCTATTTTCCCTGTAAATCCCCGCCTTTAATGACGTCATCCAATTTGGCTTCTGAAGGTACTGACAGCTGAAGTGATTTTCCGCGGTGTTGCCGTTGATTTAGGAACGGTGAAAATACCTTTTTACTCAAACAAATTTAAAAAATACATAAATAACAATCGATTTGAATCTGTACAGATGCAGCGCTATTAGATTCCCCTTACCTTAGCTCGTATCCGGACCGGTTCCTACTCTCGCGGAAAGCTCATTACCGCGACACCACAAGCCGTCTCCCTTAATACCCCCGGAGCTCCTCTGATGAATTCTTGTCCACCATCTAACCTCTTCTGAAGCATAGATAAAGGATTTATTGTTCTGAAGCCTCGGCGCTATGAATTAAGCGACGTATCGGCCCGGTCGAGTCTATGAAACGTTTTTTTCGACTGCTCCTCGTTGCCCCGTTCGTCATTTCACAACTTACTAGCTAGGCAACTGTACATACAAGGTTTGTTCCAACAGGGCCAATAACCGTGCTCAAGCACGTTCAGCGCATGCACACTACCCCACTGGCTGTTCCAACTGAATTATGTACCTACCGACACGGGACGATACACGCACTGTTCCAGCCGATTTATGGATCATTTGTGTATCGTCCTTGTACGATAAAAACGGTGCCTCGTCTAAAGCAATAACCGCGTGTACTGACATGCGCAGTGTATGGTCGTGTGACAGAGATAAACATTAACCTCATATTTTTGTTTTTACGTAGATGGTTTTAAATCGATGGCTGGGATCGTGTTTTTATTTCTTGTTGGTTTTTGGCTTGTTGGGTAGGGCGGGGAATCGTTGAACAATACTTTTTTAGAGTGAAGAGTGAGGTTAGCCCACCGAACATTCGGTTAGCCACATATTAAACACGCAGGTTAGGTGCGGTCACAAATATGATTTGGTCGATTTGATTCACAATCCGTTCCATCTGAAATTTTCTTTGGGATCATTTGTTCCAACTCGAATTTACGTACTGTCACAGAACTGTACATGAACTAGATTATAACCCTTAAAGAACGCATGCGCTAGTTTTGCACCGTTCATGTGCGATCCCAAAGAAAATTTCAGATGGAACGGATTGTGAATCAAATCGACCAAATCACGTTTTGTGACCGCACCTAACCTGCGTGTTTAATATGTGGCTAACCGAATGTTCGGTGGGCTAACCTCACTCTTTACTCTAAAAAATTATTGTTCAACGATTCCCCGCCCTACCCAACAAGCCAAAAACCAACAAGAAATAAAAAACACGATCCCAGCCATCGATTTAAAACTATCTACGTAAAAACAAAAATATGAGGTTATTGTTTATCTCTGTCACATGACTATACACTGCGCATGTCAGTACACGCGGTTATTGCTTTAGACCAGGGACCGTTTTTATCGTACAAGGACGATACACAAATGATCCATAAATCGGCTGGAACAGTGCGTGTATCGTCCCGTGTCGGTAGGTACATAATTCAGTTGGAACAGCCAGTGGGGTAGTGCGCATGCGCTGAACGTGCTTGAGCACGGTTATTGGTCCTGTTGGAACAAACCTTTTCAAGTTTGGCTAGTAGCCGACGGAGGGCATTTGCGAATGTAACATGGCGTTATTTCCCAGTTTGGTCTTGATTTTCGCGGCAAATCGTTCAGCGTCTTTGTGAAAATGCCGGAGTATTCGAACGCCGAGTTAACGGACATGGTTATAATGTACGGGAGATGCGATGAAAGTGCACATCGAGCTGCAGCAGAATACCGTATTCGTTTTCCTAACAGGGCAAATATGCCTAACCCACGTACTTTCGTGAACATTGTACAACGTATGCGAAACACTGGTGTTTTGCAAGCTCGAAGGGGTGGGCGAGCAACCTTCCATAAGCACTACAGCTATTGCAAGGAGATTGGGAATATCTCAGAACAAGGCAAGTAAAATAAAACCAATAAAACTGACTTCTACCAAAGACTATCCCATGTGATGGGATTGTCTTTGCTTGCACCTAATACCTACATAAAATTTAAAATGTAACAATAAAATTATTTACAGGCATGGAGGATTCTAAGGGAAAACGGCCTTCACCCTTATCACATACAAAAGGTCCAAGCATTAGAAGCAAATGATTTTCCGGTGAGAATGACCTACTGCACTTGGCTACGTGATCGAATCGCCCAAGACCCAAACTTTGTTTTCAACATTCTTTGGACAGACGAATGCTGCTTCACACGTGCTGGGGTTTACACGTATGTAAATTTTTACTTACTTATAGCTTTCTCTCTTCCATATTATCTTTTTTATTTATTATAAAATTGGCTATGTCAATCCCAACGCCTTCGCCAAAATTGTGAATATTTCTAATTTTTGTTGTTTTTTTTTAGACACAACAGCCATATTTGGTCCGATGAGAACCCACATGCTGTTCGGCGGTTTAATTTCCAACGTCGGTTTTCCATCAATGTTTGGGCAGGAGTTTATGGAGATCGATTAATTGGACCATACATTCTACCGGAAAATTTAAACGCTGAACGATACTTGTATTTTCTGACAAATGTTTTGTTTGATAATTTGCCACTACAAGTACTGCATGACATGTGGTTTATGCACGATGGTGCACCAGCCCATTTTGCGAGACCTGTTCGTGCACTTTTAGACGACCAATGCCCCAACCGTTGGATCGGAAGAGGAGGGCCCATTGCATGGCCGCCGCGATCACCAGACTTGAATCCAATGGATTTTTGTATTTGGGGATTCATGAAGGCGATTGTGTACGAGCAGGAAATCGACAACGAGCAGCAGTTACGTGAACGAATTGAAGGTGCAGCTGTTCAAATCCGGAATAATCATGGACTTTTTGCACGTATCCGGACTTCTTTAGTTAACCGAGTGAATTTGTGCATCGAAGTTAACGGCGGCCCCTTTGAACAGCTACTGTAGTGCTTTGCATGTGCAATGTGTGCTAGTGCAGTTGTGATTTTTTGGTTACCCTTCGGGGTTTTCCTGGCGGAGGGGATCTACCTCGTCGTGGTCGTCAGGCTGAGTACCTCGCTTCAAACAAAAGGAATAGCAGAGGGAAACCAAGAGATCCCCAACAGATTTAGAAAATGTGAATGTTGTGTTGTGTGACTTTTAATGTAAAAAAGCAAGAAAACAGAAAATGGTGCAAACAATCCTGGAAATGTCAGTAAGGTAGGTGTTTCATAGGCATTCTACATGTTCCTTAGAAAGTAATCGTTTTTAAAAGGAAATCGAAATTTTGTGGTGAATCCTCGGATAAATTGATAGACGTGGCAACGCCGCGCTATTGACATACGCGAAATTTTTAGACATGTCGCGCGGGCGTCCATAGGCGGCGTTTTTTGAGGGGTTTAATACAATTTGAAAAAAAATTTTTTTAGGCTTAAGACAAATGTTAGAAAATTTTTGAAAATTTATTTTGGCAAGTCTAATTTTTCTTTATCTGCCATAAAAATTTTTGTACTAAGTGATAGTTAACCCTGTATAAACAAAAAATAAACTTACAACCCTCTGCTTCACCTAGTTTTGTAAAACCGTATCGCCTGCCACATGCGCAAAAAGCTGAGATTTCTAGACAGATTGACCAAATGTTAAATGATAAAATAATTGAAGAAGCTAGGTCCGCGTGGTCGGCTCCACTTTTAATTGTTCCAAAAGCAACAGATAATAACGGTGTTCGGAAATGGCGGGTAGTGGTAGACTACAAACAACTGAATACAAAAATTCAAGATGATAAATTCCCATTACCCAACATAGCGGATATTCTAGATTCGTTGTCCGGAGCTATTTACTTTTCACACTTGGATTTGTCCCAAGGTTATTATCAAATAGAATTAGACCAAGAAAGTAGACCTTATACAGCATTTTCCACCGATAAAGGACAATATCAGATGACCAGGCTCCCAATGGGGTTAAAAATAAGCCCTAGTGCTTTTTCTAGAGCTATGACAATTGCAATGTCAGGTTTAACATATGAAAGTTGTTTTATTTACCTAGACGATTTGATAGTTTTTGGGAATTCCCTGAATACACATAATAAAAATTTAGTAAAGGTATTTGAGCGACTCAAGGGCGTAAATTTAAAACTTAATCCAACAAAGTGTGAATTTTTAAAGAAAGATATTTTATATTTAGGACATGTTATTTCAGCGGAAGGCGTGTCACCCGATCCAGAAAAAATTAATGTTATGCAAAAGTATCCAATTCCTACAAACGCCGATGAAACAGAAAATATATCAAAAATTTTGCTTCTATAGCACACCCTTTGAATAGGGTAAGTAAAAAAGATGTATTATTTAACTGGACGGAAGAATGCCAAAAGGCATTCGATGCATTAAAAACCGCTTTGATAAATCTACCTATTTTACAATATCCAGACTTTACAGATGAAAACTGCTTCATATTAAGAACAGATGCATCAGGCTACGCATTGGGCGCAATTTTATCAAACGGTGATGATAGACCTGTGGCATATGCTAGTAGGTCATTAAATAATGCAGAAAAAAGATATTCAGTAATAGAGAAAGAACTTTTAGCAATAGTGTATGCAGTAAAAAATTTCAGATGTTACTTATTAGGGAAAAAATTTGTTATTTACACAGACCACAGACCCCTTGTATATCTTTTCGGTATGAGCAACCCAACAAGTCGTTTAATAAAATTTAGATTAGTCTTAGAAGAATATGACTTTGTGGTGAAATATGTCAGTGGTAAGAGTAACGTAACAGCTGACGCGTTATCAAGAATAGAAATTTCTAGTGATGAATTGAAAACCTTGACTAATGAAGTGTGTAGTTACATGAACGTGATGACAAGACAACGTTCTAAAATATTAGAAGAAACTCATGTCGATAACAATTTAACGTCCAATATAACTCAATCTGAATGGCTTGATCACCCAGGAATGGTAGAGTTAGTGAAAAAACCGAATGATTGTTACCAACTTTGATTCATTTCGGACGACCTATTTAAAAAATTAGCTAATAATAATAAATACGACTATATATCTGAAAATATTATAGTAATAATAAAAGAAAAATTTATGTAAAAAGTGCACATTTAATAAAGCAAATTAGTAGAGTACTCACGACAATGGCCAAACAAAAAAGACTAAAAATTTCAATTATACGCAATGTTCAAAGAGTGGATGATTTTGAAACTCAACAAATTATACTAAACGATTTTCACATATTGCCAACAGGAGGTCATGCGGGAATAAATCGCATGTGCAATAATGTAAAAAATATTTTTACTGGACGAACTTATATAGTGATGTTCAGAATTTTGTGAAGCGATGTGACGATTGCCAACGATATAAGCACTCAAAAATTATAAAACAGCCAATGTCCATTACTACAACGGCATCATCAGCTTTTCAAAAAATATTCTTAGATATAGTAGGTCCATTAGAACAAGATATAGAGAACAATCGCTATATTTTAACAATACAATGCGAACTGAGCAAATTTGTGGTGTTATCCGTTAGCGTTACGTTACCGTTACGTTACCGTTACGTTACCGTTACCGTTACGGCTTCTTTATTATCTAAATAATAAAGAAGCCGTAACGGTAGCAAAATCTTTTGTGGAAAATGTTATTCTTAAATTTGGTATTTGCGATGCTATAGCAACTGATCAAGGATCTGAATTTATGGCAGATGTTTTCAAAGAAATATGTAATATTTTAAAAATCAAGAAGTTACAGTCTACAGCATATCACCATGAATCAATCGGATCGCTTGAAAATTCGCATAAATGTTTAGGAAACTATTTAAGAATCCAAGTAGTCAAACATCCAAATACATGGAGCTCATGGATCCAGTTCTGGTGTTTTTCGTTTAACACAACCGTTCATACAGAAACTAAGTACACTCCATTCGAGTTAGTTTTCGGAAAGCCTTGTAGAATTTCTTCTAATATACAAAATATAGTTGATCCGCTTTATACATTCGATGATTTTCCAAAGGAATTAAAATATCGTTTACAACAGTCATGCCAAGACGCAAAAAATAATCTAATCGAGTCAAAAATTAAAAGGAAAAATCATATCAATGAAAACTCCAAAACTATGATATTAGAAAAAGGTGACCAGATGCTATTGAGGAATGAATCAGGTACAAAATATGACGCTCTGTACACTGGCCCTTATTCTGTCATCCATAATGACTCACCAAATGTATTAATTAATGTTAAAAATAAACCTATGCTTGTACATAAAAATAGAATTAAGAAATATTATAAATAGGGTACACATTATCTCAACATATATATTACTTTTACTTACCATTTATTTATGGTATTTTATCTTGTAATTTTATCTACTTAATAATGATATTAACTTACTTATTATATTATATGCTTTACTACTTTATATTATGACGTCATAAATAAGTTAAGAATAGAGGGAAATATTGGGATAATTTTAGAGAATTAGTGAAAAAAAATTTTTCGCATACCTACTACAAAATTTTTTTTTCTCCAACAGGGAAAGTGTGGTAAAGGTACCTGTGGGGACAGTATGTATAATCATTGTTATTTGTAAGAATCATTCTTAATAGCCAACTAAACGTTGACACAATTACCTATAATTCATACTCAGCAATATTGTCTCATCATGTATATTTTGTAAACCTCAAGACAGAGTTCAATATAGGTATGTGAACCAATAACATCTTTTCCTATTCCCTTCAAGAATATCTTTATTATTACAATGTCAGGGATAATGAAACTGTCCGGGTTCTCCGCGTAGTTTCTAAGAAACTCATGATTCTAGGTTGATGTCACCGGCATTGTTTGTTACAGGATTGGGTTTAGTGCATATTGAGTTTGATACGTGAGAGAGCATCGGCATTTGTGTTTAATGTGCCTTTTTTTATAAACGATTTTATAATCAAATTCTTGAAGTTTTAAACGCTAGCGAACAAGTTTTGAATTTGGTTTCTTTAAGTTAAATAGCCATGTCAATGGACGGCGGTCAGTTACTATTGTAAAACGTCTGCCGAATAAGTATGGGCGAAAATATTTACAAGCCCAGATGATTGCTAACATTTCTTTTTCCGATAATATCTTGGGATAAAATTGCGCCTAAAGCGAAGTTAGAAGCTTCCGTTGTTAGTATAAACTCGTGTTTAAAGTCGGGGAATTGTAGGGTAGTGTCGTTAGATAGGATTTTCTTACAAATATTGAAAGCTTTTAGAAAATTTTCGTCATGGATTACTTTGGCGTTCTTTTTGAGACAGAGTGTAAGCGGTTTTGCAATTTTGGCAAAATCTTTAATGAATCTACGATAATAACCTAGGAGTCGGAGGAATGTCTTTCTGTTTTGGTACGGGAAAATTCTGAATTGAATAGATCTTATCTGGGTTTGGTTTTACACCTGTTGGGGTTATTATGTGGCCTAGATAAGCGACAGATTTTTTGAGAAATTCCGACTTAACTAACTGAACTTTTAGGTTTGCTTGTCGTAGTCTGTCAAAAACTGATTTTAGTCTAAAAATGTGTTCTTGCAGGGAAGTGCTAAAAGTGATGATGTCGTCGAGATAAACTAGACAAATTTTGTTGGCTAATCCTCTCAACTCATTGTCCATCACCCTCTGAAAACTACTAGAGGCGTTTTTGAAAATGTCCGCCAATATTTGAAAAGGCTGTTTTTGGAACGTCATTTTTGACTGTGGGTATCTGGTGAAAACCGGATGCGAGATCTAGTGTTGTGAAATAATTTGCTCTACCGAGTCTGTCAAGAATGTCAGTGATATTTGGGAGTGGGTACTTGTCGTCTATAGTTTGTTCGTTTAAACGAGGAATTGAGTTTTTTGGCCACGATCCATATGGGGCAGTTGAAGGTTCTATTATTTTTTGTTGTAGCATTTTGTTTACTTGATTTTTTACTTCTTCACGGTGGGAAAAGATAGGATTTGGTATAAACTGGGGTGTCATTGGAAATATTGGTTTTGTGTTATTTCGCTCGAAAAACTTAAGTGTATGTATTCACAATAAAATACAAGGTGATTCAGTTCTAAATGAAAAAGCTTCTAGGGATGATGTAACTTTGGAAAATAATGCCAGTTTGTTATGTCGACTTTTTCATTTTAGGTTCTCATAAACGAGATAAAAAATAAACATTTTTTACAATTTCTTCTAAACTGTAAAATATTTTTTGGTAAAATTTTGGTACATAGTATGAGCATAATATGCGCCATAAAACGTATTAGTATAATCTCTCTTTGTCAACCAGTGGCGGAGATATGGGTAGTTCCATGGAATAAATTGACCAAAAAAGTTGTAACGCCCTGTATAATGCAAGTTTTGAGGACACCTGAAAATGTACCTTTTAATTGTGAATATAAAGTGGCTCTTCAGCTTTTTTTTTTTTCTCTTACCGTTTCATAATAAATTCGATTTTTCTTTGTTTCCCCCTTTTTGTATCCCAAAAGTTCTCAAAGACAAAACATAATATAGTTGACTGAAGAGTGAATTATTCACCCAATTATAATATTAGTTTATTAAACTTAAAAAAAGTATTTTTGCAGAGATTAATTTATCATAACGCCTTTCTTTGAAAAAAATAATTTATTACTTATTAACACTGGTCAAAACCTCGGTCAAAACAAACATTATAGATTGTAACGGAATTATTGTCTTTCCATTACAACATAATAGCAAGCAACAATTTGGCCAGACATTTAAAATTATTATCTTCTAAATTCAAACGATTTAATTTTGGCGTATATCAAATACGAATATTTTCCGCAAGTTTTTTTATACATAGGTTCAAGTTTCTCATTTGATAAACTTTTCATGTAATTCAAGTATTTTTCGCCGTCTCCAATACAGACCGCATTCTTTATCGAAGTTTTTCTGCCCTTTTTATTTTGACACGTGTCTAGGGTATCGTTTATTTTTATTTCTCACAGTTAGTATAGCTCTGATTTTCGAGTAATCTTTGGTCACAAATTATCTATAGCTACGTTCAAATACAGTTCGGAACTGATCCAGTTTGTCCGGTATAATGTTTTATTTTTATTATTTTCCTAAATTTCCCGTTAAATTTATTAATTAAGCTTTACTTTTGTCTCAAGAACTCATTTAACACTTTTCCATTCAGTTTATGCTGTAATATGACATTTTATATCACTTGATGCTACCCTGTCGTGCAGAACCAAGGAATATCGATTTTCTGTTCGCTTTCCTTTTTGTTGGTCTATTTTCGGACCTCTTGAACGATTTTTTGTTAAACCTAAAGACAGTATTTCGCACCGAAAATTTTACGAATGTTCATTGACTTCGATCCAAACCAAGAGGCCGCACAAAAACTACAGGTAATATACTTTTGTTACTATTTTTGCATATTTTTCTTGTTTGCCTTATTGTCTTTTGTGAAAGGTATTTATGCCAAATTTTTCTATAGTCGTAGGCCTCAACTCCAAAAAATTCAAATACTCAACTCGAAATTCAACTCAAAAACTCAAATTCACATTTCGTACTCAAAACTCAAAATTCGTACTTCAAATATAATACTGTTGCTGTGATTTTGGACGATCCCGAATTTGGTTATGGTTATGCTAGTCCAGTTTATGTTTATGCAAGGTGTTTTTATGGTGCCGACCACTGTTGCCTCTACGTCAGTGATACCTACAAGTGCTGTTGTCGTTTACCAGTCACAGTAGGAGATTTTTGGTGAATCGAAAGAAGGAGAAGATTGGTTGTGTTTAAACGTATGGTTTTACGTTCGAGTAATCGGATCTGCTGTCACACCAAGATAAGTACATACCTTTTTATTGGTTTTTTACCTTATTTGATTACCAAAATTCATTGTTGGGCCTATTTGCACCGTTGTAACCTCAAACTGACAACAGTTATGTAAATATTTGTGTTTATTTGCTTTATCGAGCTACGAAAGCTTAACTACTGCTACCTACCTCCTTTTGTTCGTCAAGATAGGAAAACTTATCTATTTTGGTTTATTGAACTACGAATGCCTCAATTTAATTTAAATATATGTGTAAATATTGTACATTCAAGTTATTTAATGATGATAATATGAGATTTTGTCGGCTAAAATTTGCCCACATTTATTTTGTTGCTTTTGAAGTTTATCACTACTATTTTGCCTTTATCTTACCTTAGTATTGAACTTATTATTATTATTGCTGTTATTGCTATTTTTGTACATATTTTGGTTATTTTGTAAATAATTAGCTTTAGAAACAAATTCAGTATTTGCTTGACATTTAAAGGTAAAGTTGTGAGTTGAAATATACTTAAAAATCCCTATTATTTTTGTTAAGATTTTAAAGGTAAACATTTATAAATTTACTTGCAAATTTTTCACTTGTTTTGTTAATAAAATGACGAGTTAGTTAGCTAGTTAGGTTAAAGAAAATCTATCTTTTATTTTGGTTAGAATCTCAGTTCTGAAAATAAGTTTGATTTTCATTTTTGTAAATTTTCAATTTATACAAATTAGTATAAATTAGTCAACTGTGATACAAACGTTACATATTCTCTTAGGTAATTAATAAAAAAGGAACATTTAAGCCATTCACCAACATCTGATTATAAAAATAAATTAATAAAAATCAAACCTGCCATCCAACGCTTTACTAAGCTATTTATTGCCGCCTATAGTCATATTTAAAAGGTTACAGTTTTCCAAAATTTTTAATCGAAGTTCATATTCTGTATTCACAGGGGAGGCATAAACTTTTTCTTTCAAAGTACCCCATACAAAATAATCTAATGGATTTAGGTCTGGTGTCCGAGGTGGGCAGCATATTGGGCCATGACCCGGTTGTTGAGGAATCGCTTGTCTCGGCGGAAATCTTCCTATTCATTTTTTGAGGATAATTTGTATCTAGCCAATCCCTAACTTCCCTCCCATAATGAGGTGGAGCTCCATCAAGTTGCATCCACATTTCTTGTCTAATGTTTAATGGTATATCTTCTAACAATTCATTAAGTTCATTTTGCAAGAAATTTAAAAATTCTTGTGCATTTAGACTTTGGGGCAAAATTCCAATCCACACATTTACATTAAACTGAGTCTGAAAACGAACTGGACGTATCTTGTGTGGATTATCATGAGCCCAATAAGGCAAATTGTGAAAATTCACTGCACCACTTCTTGTAAATTTTGCTTCGTCAGTCCAAAGAACCTTGTTTAGGAAATTAGGATCCTGACGGACAGTATCAAGAATCCACTGACAAATAATCTCCCGTTTTTGTGGATCCTCTGGCCGCAAGTCTTGAACTGGTTGCATATGGAAAGCTTTTTGATGATCTTGTTATAAACGCCTAGTCCGGCCCTGGCGGACCTCCTAGGTGTTTATAGTCGCCGTCCCTTCTCAAAAAATGTATGTATGTAACGCTTTCCTTTGGTCAAGGCTAGCGGGCGCAGTTTTTGATATTTTAAGTCCAAATTTCGCCTGGGGCCGCAAAAAAATAAGTGCGAGATCCCTATTAAACAGCGCCAGAAGCGGAAAAGCCGTTCCGCCGTTTGAGCCATTTCCCGATTTGGTACGCGTCGGGGAGGGAGTCGAATTTGGCGCGCCGCGCCGAGCAAGTAAACGTAAAGTCCCTAGAAATCGATCGAATCCGTAATCCGCACAGAGAAGACCAGAATACAGAGAGACCACTATGAGTCAGATATTTTAAACGGATCCCAACTTTCACGAAATTGTTCACCCACCAGATAAGATCGTTCACAGAAACGATGAAGTAGACTGCATTCTTCATTTAATATACCTAGATTAATTTAAAACTGAGAAAGAAGATCCACAGTGGATTAACTACCATTTAAAGTTGGGCTCTATTTAACATATTTGACAAGGTGAACTCTCTGTATTCTGGTCTTCTGTGTGGTATCCGGATGGGTTATTGTTTTACTGTACCTAACCTAACTTGATTGTATACAATGCTCCCGACGTCTTCTATTTCCTTCTTTTATTCCGGAAAGCTAGGCCAGAAAAGCTTTAAAACCAGGCCAAGGGAAACTTAACTAGGCTTTTGCCCTTGACGATGCAGTCCCTGCCCTTGCATTTTGTCATAGGAAAGATTTGTTTACCCTAGATATTTTTTAGATATTTTGTGTCTTTACATTTAAATTTCCAGGTGTTCTTGTAGATTCATTGCTATTTTTAGCCCTTTGGTGAAGCACCGTTTAAATGAAAGCGTGCAGCAAAAGTATTACTTATATTATCCTTTGTCGTTTAAAGCAGATCCATACGAGTCCCAAGTTATCTGCGAAAAGGTGGGTTCACAGACCCTGAAAGGAGGTTCCAACATGTTGAGGTGAAGCACAGGCAAAGCTAGACCCATCTTTTGTGATTTGCTTCTGCCGACGTAGCTTAGCTTACCTTAAATTTTTGCTTGATATTCATATAAGTATTATAGTCGACTGCATAAACTTTATTTCAGGCAGGAGTTCTGAGTTCTTATAACAATGTATATACACGTACGAGACCAGGCTCATCTACTATACCTCTTACTTATTAATACATTTACAACAACCATAAGCTCAATTAATTAAATCATTTTAATCAACAAATATTATTATCAATATTTGTTGAGCTAATGGCTGTGATGTAATTTTAATATTTTAATGTGTGACATGGGTTTTCCATTGTCTTTTATACCTGTATTAGACTCAGTGGCTCTAATTTCCTGTATAGGTACACCTGATGTGGTACTGATGATGGCTATGTAGCCAAAAGCGCTTCACCATGCTAATTTATTAATAAATTGGCAAGAAAATATACTTTATCACTTTCATTAACATTTACGTGCACATAGCCGAAACTTATTCATTTTTTTATTTAAGTTTGTTTTCAGATTAAACGTTATTACTCGGTGACAAAAAAATCACCGTTTAACGATCCATAGTTTGTTAAAGTGTGTAACATGGTGGGAAAAAACAGTCAGTAAATCACTGATGCTGCTGGAACCGCCCTCCGTTACTGTGAATTATTTTGTTTAATTATTTGTAGAATTTTCCTGCCTCTTGAAACCGCTTTTTTCGGCATAGAAGTAACACCGAGACAAAATTATTACCGGACACCTGTATCCGGTAATATCTAAATTTTATATATATCCACAGTGAACTACAATGGATTAATTAGCGTTTAAAGTTGGGCTCCATTTGACATATTTGACAAGATGGACACTCTCTATTCTGGTCTTCTCTGTGATAATAGCACAGAATAATATTACTCGTTAGTCTGTGATAATAGTCATTTTATAGTTGCTGTAGGAACAAGAAAATCGAGAGATGGGACTGCCACCACAATGTAAAGTTGCTTGCCAGATCTTGGCGACTGGTAATGCAGTGAACGTGTTAAACCATTCAAACACAGATTTAAGGGGGGGTTGCCGACAGCGAAAGTGACGTTATATTTCGTATTTTTTAAGTTGTATAGCATAAAATCTAATAACATTTTACCTGGCAAAAATTTAGTACAAACATCTCTGTCTTCATTTTAATCGTAAGATCTTAAAAGCAATGTTTTGTTTTATAGATTATGAAAACCTTGGGAAAAATAATAATTCCTATGCTTTTAAGATCTTATGATTAAAATGAAGACAGGAATGTTTGTACTAAATTTTTGCCAGGTAAAATTTTATTAGATTTTATCTATACAACTTAAAAAATACGAAATCTAACGTCACTTTCGCTGTCGGCAACCCCCTCTTAAGCCAATATACAAAATATAACAAAATTTATTCAGTCTATATGAATTACATAGTAGGTTAATAGCAAATTCAATTCAAATTGGCTCTTTCTGTCCTGGTGTTTTGAAACAGCGGAACCTACAATAATAATTATTAAACATCAGTATTGTATGATTAATCCACATATTGTATATACCTTTTATGGCAGGAATTAGTCGGTGTCTCTAGCTACTTTGGCTGATAATCTAATCCAACGGTTGGTATTACAGCACGCTCGTGTCAAGTCGATCTTAGGTTTTAAAGTTTTTGTTTCCACTAGACGCTTTCACTGTACTCTCGCAGCCTGGTAGGTGCCACAATAATGCCCAATTAATAGTCAAAGGATCTGCTGGTCCAAATGCTTTCTGAGTTCCAGCTCCAGCACAGAATAATAAAACAATATCAGGTTATAAATAAACAATAAATAATATACTTATGTAGTTTGACCGTAACCTATCCTATATATTTTGTAGTTTGACCCAGAAAATATACAAGTTAGGTTTGACAAAGGTCATTGTCATGTCACACCTTAGCTGCGTTCAGGAAATGTTACAAAGTACACATTCCTTACAGAAGTCCTCCTTTTAACTTTTTGCAAAAGTAAATTTGAAGTGAAATGAACATGAAGTGATGTGATAGTATAGTTACTACAAATCGCGTTCATAAATCTGATTTGTTTGGGCATGTTTAATTTCTTTAATTGAGTATATTTTATTTTTGTATTCTCTTCAAGGGTTAAGTTGAAAAATGCTATGTATTAGCGACACTTCGCATGTTTATACCACTAAATGTATAAATAAAGACGAATTATTAATATTATTAGCCAAAAGTCACGTCGCTGAAGACAGAAACGAAATCAGATTCAAGAACAAGGAGCTTACAACGGACAAGTGGAGCAATGCTTTTCGCGGCCGGGTTTGATATTTAAATTAATTTGCAAAAATCAACTAAAATGTGGTCTGCGGTGTAAACAAAATAATAGGAGTCAACATAATAAAATGCTCCAGAAACGGAAAAAGTCTCCCAGAGACGTAGGTACTGGTGAAAATGGCGATTTAGATTATATAAAATAATGAATTGAACCCCCTTAAAAATTTTGTACCACTTTGAAATTTTTACAAAATATTGCCCAGATGACTAGAAACAACACGCTACCGCAGAAACGCAAGAAAGAGCCTCAGGGACGTAGGTACCTTCAAAAATCGCGACTTGCGACTTAAGAATAATTTTAACCCGTTTAAAAATTTTTTACCACTTTGAAACTTTGAACGGATATCGTCCAGACGGCGAAAAACAAAAGGCTACCGCAGAAACGAAAAAAACAGCCTCAGGGGCGTAGGTGCTAGCAAAAATCTCGACTTGAATCGTAAAACAATATTTTTTACTCGTTTAAAAATTTTGTACCACTTTGAAACTTTGAACGGATATCGCCCAGAGGGCAAAAAACAAAAGGTTACCGCAAAAACGAAAAAAATAGCCTCAGGGGCGTAGGTGCTGGCAAAAAGCGCGACTTTAAACGTAAAAGAATAATTTTAACCCGTTTAAAAATTTGGTACCACTTTGAAACTTTCAACGGATATCGCCCAGAGGGCGAAAAGCAAAACGTTACCGCAGAAACGAAAAAAAGAGCCTCAGGGGCGTAGGTGCTAGCAAAAATCGCGACTTGAAACGTAAAACAATAATTTTTACTCGTTTAAAAATTTGGTACCACTTTGAAACTTTGAACGGATATCGCCCAGAGGGCAAAGAACAAAAGGTTACCGCAGAAACGAAAAAAATAGCCTCAGGAGCGTAGGTGCTGGCAAAAAGCGCGACTTTAAACGTAAAAGAATAATTTTAACCCGTTTAAAAATTTTGTACCACTTTGAAATTTTTACAAAATATCGCCCAGATGACCAGAAACAACAGCTACCACAGAAACGCAAAAAAGAGCCTCGGGGGCGTAGGTATCGGTAAAAATAACGACTTGAAACATAAAATAATGAATTTAACCAGCTTAAAATTTTTGTACCACTTGAAATTTCTACAAAATATCGCCTAGATGACCAGAAACAACACGCTACCGCAGAAACGCAAGAAAGAGCCTCAGGGGCGTAGGTACCGGCAAAAATTGCGACTTGCAAGGTAAAAGAATAATTTTAACCGGTATAAAAATTTTGTACCAGTTTGAAACTTTGAACGGATATCGCCCAGACGACGAAAAACAAAAGGCTACGGCAGAAACGAAAAAAATAGCCCAGGGGCGTAGGTGCTAGCAAAAATCGCGACTTGAAACGTAAGATAATAATTTTTACGCGTTTAAAAATTTTGTACCACTTTGAAACTATGAACGGATGTCGCCCAGACGACGAAAAACAAAAGGCTACCGCAGAAACGAAAAAAATAGCCTCAGGGGCGTAGGTGCTAGCAAAAATCGCGACTTTGATACGTAAAAGAATAATTTTTACTCGTTTAAAAATTTTGTACCACTTTGAAACTTTGAACGGATGTCGCCCAGACGACGAAAAACAAAAGGCTACGGCAGAAACGAAAAAAACAGCCTCAGGGGCGTAGGTGCTAGCAAAAATCGCGACTTGAAACGTAAAACAATAATTTTTACTCGTTTAAAAATTTTGTACCACTTTGAAACTTTGAACGGATATCGCCCAGAAGGCCAAAAACAAAAGGTTACCGCAGAAACGAAAAAAAGAGCCTCAGGGGCGTAGGTGCTGGTAAAAAGCGCGACTTTAAACGTAAAAGAATAATTTTAACCCGTTTAAAAATTTTGTACCACTTTGAAATTTTTACAAAATATCGCCCAGATGACCAGAAACAACACGCTACCGAAGAAACGCAAGAAAGAGCCTCAGGGGCGTAGGTACCGGCAAAAATTGCGACTTGCAAGGTAAAAGAATAATTTTAACCCGTTTAAAAATTTTGTACCACTTTGAAACTTTGAACTGATATCGCCCAGACGGCGAAAAACAAAAGGCTACCGCAGAAACGAAAAAAATAGCCTCAGGGGCGTAGGTGCTAGCAAAAATCGCGACTTGAAACGTAAAACAATAATTTTTACTCGTTTAAAAATTTGGTACCACTTTGAAACTTTCAACGGATATCGCCCAGAGGGCGAAAAGCAAAACGTTACCGCAGAAACGAAAAAAATAACCTCAGGGGCGTAGGTACTAGCAAAAATCGCGACTTGAAACGTAAAACAATAATTTTTACTCGTTTAAAAATTTGGTACCACTTTGAAACTTTCAACGGATATTGCCCAGAGGGCGAAAAACAAAAGGTTACCGCAGAAACGAAAAAAAGAGCCTCAGGGGCGTAGGTGCTGTCAAAAAGCGCTACTTGAAACATAAAAGAATAATTTTTACTCGTTTAAAAATTTTGTACCACTTTGAAACTTTCAACGGATATCGCCCAGAGGGCGAAAAGCAAAACGTTACCGCAGAAACGAAAAAAATAGCCTCAGGGGCGTAGGTGCTAGCAAAAATCGCGACTTGAAACTTTCAACGGATATCGCCCAGAGTGCGAAAAGCAAAACGTTACCGCAGAAACGAAAAAAAGATCCTCAGGGGCGTAGGTGCTAGCAAAAATCGCGACTTGAAACGTAAAACAATAATTTTTACTCGTTTAAAAATTTGGTACCACTTTGAAACTTTCAACGGATATCGCCCAGAGGGCGAAAAGCAAAACGTTACCGCAGAAACGAAAAAAAGAGCCTCAGGGGCGTAGTTGCTGGCAAAAAGCGCGACTTGAAACATAAAAGAATAATTTTAACCCGTTTAAAAATTTTGTACCACTTTGAAATTTTTACAAAATATCACCCAGATGACCAGAAACAACACGCTACCGAAGAAACGCAAAAAAGATACTCAGGGGCGTAGGTACCGGTAAAAATAGCGACTTGAAACATAAAATAATGAATTTAACCCGCTTAAAATTTTTGTACCACTTTGAAATTTCTACAAAATATCGCCCAGATGACCAGAAACAACACGCTACCGCAGAAACGCAAGAAAGAGCCTCAGGGGCGTAGGTACCGGCAAAAATTGCGAGTTGCAAGGTAAAAGAATAATTTTAACCCGTTTAAAAATTTTGTACCACTTTGAAACTTTGAACTGATATCGCCCAGACGGCGAAAAACAAAAGGCTACCGCAGAAACGAAAAAAATAGCCTCACGGGCGTAGGTGCTAGCAAAAATCGCGACTTGAAACGTAAAACAATAATTTTTACTCGTTTAAAAATTTGGTACAACTTTGAAACTTTCAACGGATATCGCCCAGAGGGCGAAAAGCAAAACGTTACCGCAGAAACGAAAAAAATAGCCTCAGGGGCGTAGGTACTAGCAAAAATCGCGACTTGAAACGTAAAACAATAATTTTTACTCGTTTAAAAATTTGGTACCACTTTGAAACGCGATTTTTGAAGGTACCTACGTCCCTGAGGCTCTTTCTTGCGTTTCTGCGGTAGCGTGTTGTTTCTGGTCATCTGGGCAATATTTTGTAAAAATTTCAAAGTGGTACACAATTTTTAAGGTTGTTCAATTCATTATTTTATATAATCTAAATCGCCATTTTCACCAGTACCTACGTCTCTGGGAGACTTTTTCCGTTTCTGGAGGATTTTATTATTATGTTGACTCCTATTATTTTGTTTACAAGGCAGACCACATTTTAGTTGATTTTTGCAAATTAATTTAAATATCAAACCCGGCCGCGAAAAGCATTGCTCCACTTGTCCGTTGTAAGCTCCTTGTTCTTGAATCTGATTTCGTTTCTGTCTTCAGCGACGTCAAAAGTCAGTGTTATCTGGTGGATGCTGGGGACGTTGGCTTAATCTTTCTGACCAAACACCAAAACTAAAACCAACTGTTTAACCTGTGCTAAAACCTTATCAGCAGGTTATTTTGTGGAATTAGTAAATCATTTTCACATTAGAATAACAACTAATAATTATTAAGATTTTCATGTTGATGTTTATTAGTTAAAAATTTTTCAAAATATAGAGACGTGTTCGTTTTTTTCTTTTGGTGAAGCCGTCATTATATGATATTTTAAGTTCCACCAATTCAGATATAATTAAAATAATATACAACTTCATTACTTTCAATCAGCTCAAACTGTAGTTCTCTCGTATTCCAGACCATATATCTTCCAAAAATTCCTTATACGATTAAACTTAATGGTTTTTCCTTTGTCTAGAAAATTGACATCCTATCTTTTATATAACTGGGTTCTTCTACTATCGTCCGAGGCACCATTTCGGGGTTTGTATGTAGCTCCTCCGGTGCTCGGGAGCGAGAAGGGTCTTATCCTGTGTTGTGATGTTTACTAACTCTTTTTAATGAAGAATTTTTAAACTACTTGGCATCAATCCAATGAAGAGATTAGGTCGAGGGGTCATGGAGTAACTCTAGACGGTACTCCTTGGACAAGTAAAGGTGGTGAAACAAACACCGACACTGGGTCAATGGTGAAAACTCAGCCCAAAAAAAAAGAAGAAGAAGAACGTAACCTATATATTCTGTGAAATAACCTACCTATACATTTTGTGTTCTAGAAAATTAACAATTTTCTTATTAGATTTGTAAATTTGTATTATATAGGACCACAGGATAACGTATTCCCTCAACTGTGATAGGATCTTTGACCTATGAAATATCTTATATTCAAAGGAGTAGATGGATGAGTGGAACTTATTAGGTACAAATCGAGGGTATTATTATACTAATACCTCGGAGAACTTTCTTGGACTGCAAATTTATATTTTCAGTTTTTTTTTGTTGGGATTCCTCAATTTTGCTTTGCAGTTAAAGGAGAACTTGGATATTTTGTGCCAGTAATCAAGTATGTAAGTCCATAGGTACCTAGTGGCTTATTTAATTTATTCTTATTCCTAGAAAAGTTATATAGGTACCACTATTATATCATGACTCAAAGATTAATTCTTTGTATCATGCATACATCTATGTATCATATACATCTATGACAGGGACTCTATTATGCAATGAGATGTTATGGTACAATGTATAGCCAACTTTTGGGTACAGTCTCATTGTCTCATTGATATTAGCTACGTTCGGGGAACAAACTCGAACCAGTTTCAAACTAGTAACACTTGATATAATTGTTGGGTTTGAATTTTAGAACCCCTTTGAGCCAATTACATTGACGCTTATTATAGTTTGGAACCAGTTTGGGATCGCTCTGCGAATAGAGCTATTATTATAATAAAATGTTGTTACTTATTAGGTACCAATGTCTGTCACACCTTATCATCAGGAAGCTGTTTATGTCATTTTGCAGGCTTCAACTTTTTAATTTGTGAGGTTAGAAAAATGTTTTGTGAAAAAGTTGTACCTAGATATCTACCTACTCATTTCATGTTAAAAATGAGTTAAATATCTTATAAAAGAAGTCATTCAAAAGTTCATTACTGGTGAGTGCCAGTGAGCTAATGTTATGATTCAAACATATTTTTAGAGGAATGATTGAAAATCGATCAACTGGTAAACTAAAGGGTCAATGAGAACTAATAAATTAACTCTATTGCTATTTTATGTGGTTAAAGAATTCGCGATCAGGTATTTTATGTATAGTCGTGCCGCCGAATAGCGAAGACGATGACAGTTCATTTGACATTTGCCAAACTCCCTAGATTGCCAGGCATGACAGGAAAAATTAGGGACGCATTAGGGCATATCGGTTAAGCTGAATTTTTGCATATTTATAAAAAGTCGAAAACGAAACTGATCTATTTTTGTATCCTTTTTGTCTAGACGCCCAGACAAATAACTTTGGAAGAAACAGCAATACATTTCTGCATTTTGTAGTGTGAACTAGGGTTCCCAAATCCCAGGACCGAAAAGGTATTCGGGACTTTGGTCCCAAATTTTAAGTCCCGTTACTAGTGCCGAAAGTCTCGAAATCAAAATTTTGTGTTTTTACAACAAATTTTGTAAAAAAAAATATAAAAATGAAATATTTTTATTTAGCTGTGGGTAATACCTTCCTACAAAATACCAAACATAAAATAACAAACTAAAACTAAAAAAACAACACACAACTAAAGTATCTCCAACTCCAACTAATTTAACTATAGAAGTAAGTATTCTTATTTTAGTTTAAAATCTAAAAATTGTAATAATTCCATAATTTTATGTATTAATTAAAGAACTATAAAGGATATGGTACTGTATTACACCAAGGGGTAGGATCACAGGCCACAGCGTCACGGGCTTCATGGCCTAGAATCGTAATAATACTAAAGAGGAATGTTGAATACCAGTGAATTGCCTATGACCCCAACACTAGTTCTTTAGGCTGTCAGGTGAATTACTATCCTAACCGCTTCGTTGCGTCGTGTCGGCCCGGTCGGCTATTGGCCTTTTAATGGCAGCGTGTTTATGACATAATAAAAAAATTCGGGACCTTTTAAGGTTTCGGGACCATGTGGAAAATCCCGGGACAATCTCGGTAGGTACTAAATACCGGGACTGGAAACCCTAGTGTAAACAACAATAATTGTGACAAAAAAATGAAATATATGACTCTGGCAGGCCTGACTTGTCAGTTGGTATGAACTAAGTTACAAATGAAAGTAGGTCAAAATTAAATTTCCTATCAAATTTATCTTATGAAAAATTTCAATTTTTCCAATCGTTTTCCCATAAAAGCGGAAAAAATGCATGTCTCAGAATATGTGGACAATTGTCTCTCGGATTTATACAAGGGATATTAAAATATCAGGACACGTTCCAATAAAAATTCGCTCCAGGGGTCCCTCTATAATGTCAATTTGTAAAAGACACAAAAATAATATTTTTAGATAGCTTGATCCATAGCAACATAAAGAACAAAGCAAAAAACAAATGCAAATAAATGTGGTACCTATTTTTTTTTAGCAGGTGCAGAAAGCTTGCAAATTTCATTGGTTTAGTTTAGTTCTCTTTATGGATGTAATAGAAACATAGTAATAGTTCATTTTATTGATATCCACCAAGAGTGCCTTTTTTAGTTTAAGGTTTTGAAAAAAAGAATTGAAAAGTAATTAAATTACACAGTGTATTTTAAATGTTATTAAAAAATAGATTTTCAGAGGCGTCCTTTAGGGGCCTGTATCTAGGGAAATTTTTTATAGGAATTTGTTATGTTATTTTAGCATGCCCTGTATAATCTGAGAGTTTGCTCACATACTCAGGGACATCCTGTGTAATATACAATTTAAATGAACCACAGATTATGTGAAAATTTATGTTTTAAATAACAAAAGTGAATTTGAGAAAAGAAAATTGTGTAAAATTGTGTAAAATCTAATAGTTTTCTGAGGTTTGGATATTTATGAGCAACAAAGGTATCACTTTATAGGTTTTAGAATGTGTGTACCACCAATTAATTGTGTTTTCTGACTTTAAAACCTGCACTTTTCTATAAAAAAAATCTCGTAGTTAAAAAGTTCGTTTGTCTTTTTATGTCTATTTTTTTCTGGACTATTAAGGCACATAATATACTTAGAAACCATTATTAAAATAAATACTTTTAGGAAAAACGGGCAACTTTCCCACACTTTTGATTATAAGTGTATACTTATATCTATTCATTTTGCCTAATCACAGAGAATGATTATGTAATTTATTCATTTACTACTACAGAGCACTGGAGGACCTAAAGTGTTCCTTAGTTTTGGACAAGATAAGTAATCTCCGAGTTGTGGATGATCTTCTTTTTTTTTAACATTAACCTTTGGTAAGTATTCAATTATCTATTTTGTAGAGCCTGTAGGTAGTTATTAATTTTGTAGTCAATAAATAAGCAACCGAAGCCACACTTTGCAGTATGCCCAGAACAAAGAAGCAGAGTGTGAAGAAGCGAAACAGGTTACGGAAGCTAGGTCGACAAAACGTTGTGGCGTTCTCAACCTTTTTGTTGATGGTAAAAGTTGGCGAGCGGATTTTTATAAGGTTGAGCCACAGATATTTATTTTGAGTGTGGGCCTAAGGTGTATGACGGAAACACAGGGTAATCGTAACCTATTTATTGAACAAGCACTTCTAGGAAATACAATAAAATTATTATATTAAATGATTATTAGATTCAGACTAGATGTACACTCGTCCGTGTGGCTAAACTAGCCGCTTGGAAAATTAGCGTTATAAGGTTTCGACAATTTTATTTACTATAATAAAATTAAATGTTAAAAGCTAGATCTTATCGCAATTTTTACATTAGAGCAAAATTACATAATTAATTATTTAAAAAGGTGGAAGTTTCAATTTATTCCCAAAAATATCTAACGTTACACAACATGACGCAATATTTGGTGATAGAATATTTAATTCAATTGGCTAAAGAAATAACTGGAGATTTTCTACTAAAATAATTTAAATCAAATAAAATCAACAAAAATCCAAATAAATTCAAATAAGAGGCACTCAGGGTTTAAAACTTACAAAAGATTCAAAATCGCTTACTTTTAGGTCGGTCAATAGTCTGAATTATTTCTACGGCGGGCAGCAAGACTTGGTGGCTGGATTCTGATTTCGGTCTGAAAACCAGCAGGGGTTCCCCCTGCACTTGAAGAAAGCTGGAATAGTACTGGAGAACCGAGGAAGGCGGTTCCCCTTTTATACACGCTCGCGAGGGGGTTCGGCTAGGTCCCCGCGGCGCAAGCGTCGCTGGTGGCGTGGGATCTTGAGATTTCGCGATTTGGCCTTGACACGTGCGGTCTGGAGAGCTCCAAAGGAACGGATGGTTTTAAGTTTTAGGAATATGAATATTGGGGCCTCTCTTAGGATATACTGTAGGAATATTTTGGTTTTAAATATTCTGGCCTTATGCGCTGGTCTGGGCATTACATCCCTCCCTCCTTATTAAAAAAAAATTAAATATACCGATTTAATTTTTAGGAACAAAGACATTTTCTGAATCTGGTGTTCCTATTGACTGACCTATACAATTTTATTTGAGTTTCCTTTACCCTTCTGAACAATAAATTCCTCTTGAGTACCTTTAAATACCTTCATTTCTATACAATTCCTACAACTTATTGATATGTTTACAAAATTCTTAAGGCTAGGATTACAATCTTATTCTAATCATCTTCTTAACTGTCGTAGTCTGTGCGCACTACACTCGCGAATTGTCTTTTACTACACTTTCACTTTCTGTAGGTTCGGCAGGTTCATCTTTCAATTCTGTAAGGGCCAAGATGTGCTCAATAACATCATTAGCCGGTAAGGGTGGTTCTCTAGCTTCTTCCCTTACCTTTCCGTTGACTTCTATCAGTCCCCAATCTAATTCTGGGACAGAGTCCTGGCTAGACGGTCCCGGTGTAGGCGTTGGCGGTGGTGTAGAGGCTGGTGCTGATGCGGGGTCGTGCCATGGGGGCAGACCTCCATGATCGGGCACCTACTGAGGTATTAAGTGACCCAGCCGCGGGCATTGGTTACCTGCGGTTGGCTGCTGGGCTGCATTCCGAGGAAGCTTTGTGGTGGTGGCTCTTTTCCGTGGTGACCTTTTTCTGGTTGAACTTGATGTTGATGGTTGCTCGGCCCATTGCTCGGCCCAAACTGTGGCGGAGTCCCTGGACTGGGGCCCTTGCTGCTCCATTGGATATGTTGTTGTCGTCGGCCACTTTGGCCAAACTACTGGTGGCGGTGGTCCATTTAATCCAAGGCGTTCCCATTTCTGCTCTATATGCACACCAAGAGCAGGCACATAGTGTAGGATTTATTTGCGCCGTTATGGTGTACCAAATGTGGCATATCGATACCCACATACGTGAAATTGCTATGATGGGATCACCTGGAGCCCTGGTGGTCTCGGTGGCGTGAATGATGGCTGGGAACCAAGTTAATAGTTTTCCCAAAAGAACAGCTGCTGTTTCGCGTGGTAAGTGGAGGATGGCACGCAGAGCTAAATCCATCTCGGCTTGCGAACTGTTCACCACTGACTAACTTTGCTTCTCAGACGATCTTTTCCTCTGTTTGCAAGTTTACATTTGCCTAAGTGCCTTTATTGCCTCTATTATTTATGAACTTTCTTTTTATCGCCTTTTTAAAAGCTTTAATAAAGTTTACTTTATGCCAAATACCTGTTAATTATTTCTTAAGAGTGTTTAGTCTGTGCGCCTATCATATACACAATTAATTGAAGTGCAGTAATTTCGCTTAAAGTTATGCAAGGTTATATTTCCTTTAAGTACTTATCTATTATTTTGGTTACTTTCCTTTAATTGAGTTTAGGGTATAATTCATTTACTTGGTTACCTTCTAAATCTGTCGGAGTGCTTAAAACAGCGGGAGGTGTGCTAATCACAACGTGGTTTAATTCTAATTGCGTTTCAGGGTTTGGTTTTCCTTCATTACTAGTTGACTGATTATTTTTGTCTTTATTGGTGGTGGATTTTTGTCGTAATATAATAAAGTGTACTAAAGTTGTGCAACAACATGCTAACATGTGATAAGTACAACCCGTGGTGTAGTGGAGAGCCATTGCATTAATGAAAGTAGATATCAAAAATTTTATTACTCTGAATATAAAATATAGCCCAATAAATGCGCTGGTCCACTCCCCTAGCACTATGAAACATTCGTAAAATTTTCTTAAAGCTGAAGATGCGAGCTTTTGCATTTCTTCGGGATTAAATAATGAAAGAGCTGAAAATCCTTGCGCATCCACCAATTTTCCGGCGACTCTACGTACTATGATATTAGATACGGCCTTTCTTTCCTGATGAAACATTATAGCTTCCTGCGCTTCGCGTATTTCGTCACTAGTATAAATCCCTCCGGATCCCAAATTTTTTATTTCTTGGAACTGATATTTTTCCTCCCTATCTACCTCTAATTGAGAAGGCTCGATGTGAACAATAGGATTGGGCCCGAAACCTACCCATCTTTGTCCTAACACATACAGAGAAGGTATTAGAGTATTGTATTCAGTTTCCTCCCCGTACTCTTGTATAATGTGCGTTAATGGTGCCATGAAATAACTTTTGTTGTATGCAGTGATAGGTAATTCGTTATAACATCGCTCAACTTCCCTACGAACTTCCACTAAAACTGGTAAACATTTCAATAAATATAGTACTTCCCCTGCTATTCTTCCTACGTAACCTTGAGAGTTTTTTTAATAGTACTGCCGCGGCGTTAGGCGCGACTGTTGCCAATAAGAGCCGGTTTTTCAAAATTTCCCTGTGTAATAAACATTACGATGCACTGTTTGTGCGAACATTTCCGTTACAGTCTTTTTAAATGAAAATTCTACGTATAAAAACTTTGTATTAATGTAAGTAATAATATCTTTATTCTGTGCTTGGTCAACCGTGAACCATTTACTTGACGCTGGCTCGTGTCTCTCCTCCACTACTAATAGCCTAGGATGTTTTGTAGTCCAGACCTTCAGGTTACATAGCGTATCTCGGTCAAATAACCGGATTGCAAATACATGCTGTGCGCTTTCTACTACTACGTATTGTTTGCTGTATATTTTTCCTTCGTTTTCTAGTACTATGGAGGCTTCACCTTCATACAGAACATTATAATTATTGCAGTTATCGAAATTAATTTTCCATGCAGATTCGCCTACTCTTGAGTCCATGCAGTAACCTTCGAGAAAAGGACAACCTATTCCTTCTTATAAATGTATTTAATTGTTGTCTAAAGTAGTACTTGCAGTATAGTCCTTTAGAGTAATTCTTACTGAGGCGGTGACTATTACCTCGTGCCATTGCCTTCCGTGTTCATAATAACTTGTTCCTTCGCAATTTCCTTCGCTATCTAATCTTCCTGCCAACGTTATAGAACTAGTAAGTGTGCTGTTGGGCTTAAGGTTTGTAATAACGTTTCCTTGAAAACCTCTATATTCTTGGTAGGTATGGATCTTATCGCATTCTTTCTTTCCCACTTGATGGACATATTCTAGTAGTCCGCCTGCTACAACGGAGCTATGCGACCACATTCCGCAGTGCATTATTTGTCGGTCTACTTCGATGAGGCAAGTTTTTACGTGCACGCTTTGGTATTTTCCTTTCTCTAGAACTTGTACCATTTTTGTATGAGACTCATAAGCTGTTTCGGGATTTGGGCACGGTGACACATCCTTTAATGATATAGCAGAAATATTGGTAGCGGCATTTCGACAATCGTACGCTATAAGGCTTGCTGTTATTATTTTCCATAGTATGGTTCCCAGTAGTACAGTTGACCACACTGCAATAAAATACTTGTTGCAGTCTTATGTTCTCTCCAACTAACTAAATTATAAAATTGTCTTATTTACTAACTAATTATTCTCTAAATATTTAAATCGCTTTTCTAAGAACCCATGGGTGCGGTTCTGCTTCGCCTCTTGACCTAGTGTTATACTGATGCACTTGCGGTCGGTCAGGACGTTCAACGACCTCCTCCTGCGCGTGCCGGACGCCTGGAGAGGCGTCGCCAGGCGGTGCCACGCGTTGCCTTCGATGCTGGGCGCCGGCCGGATTATTTGCGGGATCTTCTATTTCGTCTCCATCCGAGGTACTTTCTTTCTGTTCATCCTCACTCGAGCTACTATCACTAGTCTCTGGAGGTGGTGCTGGTGGTATGTCGTCGTCACTATCTTGTCGGTTTTCATCATTTTCTCCGTCGTTTATAATTTGTCCGGTGTTATTTGCATTTAATTCCTCCTTCGCTGGTAGCTTACCATAGCAATGCTTCAGTCTATTAGCGTGTACTATCTGCTCTTTTCTACCCCCTAACTCTGTTATTTTTAGTGTTACGGGACCTTTCTTTTCTATAACGCGGTATGGACCAGTCCATTTTGGCTGAAATTTTTTCGCTAGTTTACTTCCGCTTATTACTGGTGTTCGTAGATATACTCTGTCGCCTATTTCGAATTCTTTCTTTGTTCTTTTCGAATTGAATTTATTACAGCGATCTTCGATAGATTTCTCGATATTCTCTTTTGCAAACTGGTGTGCGACTTGCATTCGCGTTAGCATCTCTGCTGCATAATTTTCGTCGACATCGTACCTAGCTCTTCGGTCTCTTATAGCGAGGTGCTGTGGTAATTCCATGTCACGTCCGTACATTAAGAAAAATGGAGTTTCTTTGGTTGCACTATGTATATTATTTCGATAAGCCATGAGTGCAAATGGTACCCAGTCATCCCAGCTGTCGTCGTATTTGTTTACATAATGAGAAATGTGTGTTTTTAAGGTTTTGTGAAATCTTTCTATTATGGCATTTCCTTGAGGGTGGTACGGCGTAGTTTGCAGCTTTGTAATATTTAATAATGCGCAAATTTCTTTAAATAACTTTGACAAAAATTGTGTTCCCTGGTCGGTAAGTATTTCTCGTGGAACGCCATATTGTGTGATGACATTTCTTACAAAAGCCTTGGCTACAGTCTCCGCGCTTATATCTGGTAATGGTACGCAAATTGGTAATCTTGTCAAATTGTCTATACAGGTTAGAATGTATTTTCTGTAATTCTGCTGGCGGTATATAGTTGCTTTTCCTGACATTACACGAATGACAGTTAAAACAGTATCTTTTTACATCTGTTGACATTCTCCTCCAGTAAAAATCTCTTTTTATTAACTCTAGGGTTTTCTTTTTTCTTGCGTGTCCTGCTATGGCACTATTGTGATATATAAATAATATTTCTTTTATAATTGCTCGTGGGGCATACAACTTGTCATGTCGTTCGTTTTCCGTCCTGGTCACGTATAGTAGTCCTTCGTCGTTTACGTAGCATTCTTGTTGATATTGTTTTAAATTTCGAAGTACGTATGATATATCTTCGTCGTTCTGTTGCATTTTTAAGAGATCGTCTCGTGTCCTTATGGTAGCTGTGCTCGGCGTAATTTCGACGTCGCTCTCGACTTGATTTACGACCCTCACTTTATTAGGCTCTTCTCGTAGACGGGTTAGACTATCCACATTAGTGTTGATTTTACCAGGCCTATACTCGATGCTAAATGAATATTCCATTAAGAACATTGCCCATTTTGCCAATCTTCAACTTGGATCTTTTATTGTCAATAAGTATTTTAATGGTCGGTGATCTGTCATTATTAAGAAATGAGTACCTGTCAAATACTCTCTCCACCTACGGACCGCATACGTCACGGCTAGGCATTCCCTCAATAGTGGAATACCTGCGTTCTGCGTCATTTAGACTCCTGCTAGCATAGCATATAGGGTGTTCTAATTTGTCATACCGTTGGCAAAGTATAGCGCCAAGTGCGGTTCCACTGGCGTCCGTCACCACTATAAAAGGCTTACTAAAATCTGGAAACTTCAGAATAGGACTTATAATTAATCCGTTCTTTAAGGTTTCGAAAGCTTCTTGTTGTTTTTCTGTCCACTTAAAAGGTACGTCTTTCTTGGTTAATTCTGTTAGCGGTTACGCTATCCTTGAAAATTCCTTTACCATTGTTCGGTAATACGAGGCTAAGCCAACAAATGCTCGGACTTCTCTTACGGTTTTTGGTATAGGATAATTTTTTACGACTTCTATTTTTTCTGGGTGCGCCCTATAACCTTTTGAATTGATTATATGTCCTAAATACTCGATTTCCTCTTTCATAAAATGGCATTTTGTAGGTTTAAATTTCAAATTACCTTCCCTCATTTTTTCAAATACATGTCTTAGGCGTTTAAGGGTGGCAAACTGATTGTGCATCAACCGTTGCCAAGTTGCTGGCGCATTTTTCAAACCCATGCTCATTCGAGTAAATTCATAATGGTTGTCTGGCGTACAAAAGGCGCTTTTCTCCATGTCCTGTTCTTCTAACTCTACTTGGAAGTATCCACTTGCCAAATCCATTGTAGAAAATAAACTACAGCCATGTAGCAAATCAATGGTGTCCTGTAAGCGCGGTAGTGGAAAGAAATCTGTTTTTGTGATTGCATTTAGTTCCCTGTAGTCTATACATAACCTAAATTGCGGTTCTTCTCCTGGATGCAAGCGTTTTTCTACTAGAAGTGCGGGGAAACTCCATGGTGACTGACTTTCCACTATTATTCCATTGTCTAACAGTTCTTGTATTTCTTTTCTTAAAATTTCCTTTCTGTAGTATGGAACTCTATACGGCCTTTTGGAAATTGGTGGTACGTCTTCTGTAATTATCCGATGTTTTACTTTATTTGTACACGTTAATTTTTCGCTAGGAGCTCGAAAGATATCTATAAATTCCATTATTAATTCTTTTAACTTTCTCTCCTCGTTAGTTTTTACTTGGTCTAAATGTAGTGACTTTAAAATGTCTTCTGAATCCTGGATGTTTACCTTTCTTTTTGCATTTCCGTTCTGTGGTCGTTCATTTTCTTCGGCCTCGTATGCCTTAGCTATTACGTGCCTTCGTTGTATCATTATGCCTTGGTCTGTGATATTCATTAAGCGGATCGGTATCTCTCTGTTAGTCTTGTTTATGCTCCTCGCCACTATTATTCCGTGGGTAAGGTCTTGTTGCGGTTCTACAACAACTGGCGTTTCGATTTTTCCAACTTTTCTTATGGCAGCCATGCATATGACTTGACTTCTCGGAGGTATCACGAAATCCTATTGAAGGTTCACTCCCATTCCTCTTAAGCTCGATGTCCCATTTCTTTCTTTACAGAAATTAGAGATAGTGGGTTTTACCTGACTATTCTCAAAATGGCGATCGTTCTCCAGAGTTGGTACTTGTACCTGTCGGACCTTCTTACCTTCCGGTTTCACCTGTATATCTTCTTTTTCTTTAATTTCTTCAATTTTACTTGCGTTTTTCTTCTTATTCCTGCTTCTGTTTTTCTTTCCTACGTTCTGGGGAACTGCAGCTTCCCTGAATGTTGTTAATTTTGCTTGTTCGTCCACCTGGCTGCTGTTATCCCTGGCATATCCAAAACGAGTACCAATCGTTTGAACACTCTCATCCCTGGCCTTTGGTACAGACCAAGAATGATTGGTGGTTTCTCACAAGCTAGTTAACCCCATTCCCATTCTTCTAACCTCATTCCTTAATTCTTTAACCTCTTCAAGCAAAATATCATTAATATCACTTAGCCTACCATTTTCTGGTTCATTTTTAATTTCACCGGTGCTTCGCACGTTATTTGCGTGTTTTTCTTTAATTGCACTTGCTAATTCACGCATTTCTTTCTTTAATTCCTGCATTTCGTGGTATATTATGTCTCGTAGTTCACTATCTTTATTACTTTGTGTCGAACTTCCGCTTGAATTTACGCATATTTTCCTTTTTACAACGCTAGCTCTATTTCTATAATGATTTTCTTTAGCGAAATTTGTTCCTCTAGTATATAAATAATTCCCTCTCCCCAATCTACTTTGACGCCAAATTTATGCAAAAAATCTAATCCTAGCAAAATATCTGCATCAAACGCGATTTCATCGGTTCTTAATACAGTTGCCTTGCTCACTAAATTTTTTCCATTGGGTAATTCTATTTTTAAATCAACATCCCCTACACTAGCTATATTATTTCCTTGTATATCTATTAATTATATGTTATTTTTCCTAATTATTAACCCCTCGGCGAACTCGGGTTTCTCTAGAGATATTACTGCGCCACTGTCTATTAAAATTCTACATGGTTTCCTACATACTTTTAACAGTGCCGCGTTCCGCGGAAAAATTCCTTTTCTGAAACAATGGCGTACCTGTTTCCTCCCTAGCACTGAGTGCCTTGGCCTACAGTCAAACTTTGGGGTTGAAAAGCGACCGTATGCTCGTTTAAATTCCTTTTACTATCTCGTTTCCCTGGGTAGCTTTCAGTGCATTCCCTAACGAAATGTCCAGGCTTCCGACAGCGGTAGCAAATGCGCGTTCTATTAGGCGGTGGTTTTCCTCGCCAGTTTCGATTCTTATCGGGGCATTCGCGAGCGAAATGCCCTGTCGCTTGACAGTTAAAACACTTGAGAGCGCTTCGCGGCGACGGCATCTCATTTCTACTCGGGCAGCGGTACGACACGTGCCCGCTTTGATGGCACTTGAAACATGTGGTCTGCGTTCCGTTCGAGGCCGTCTCTCGCTTACTTTGACCTACTCCGCGACACTTTAGTATATTGCGGCGGCCTAATCGTTCTTTCTATTGATTCTTCGCGTTCGGCGTAGTCTAGTGCTTCTGCCATATTTCTGGGCTGTAGGGATAATACTCGTTTAATCGGCATTAAAAGTCCTAGTACGAATTGCGTTGTTATGTCCATGTCTAATTTCATCTTTAATACGCGATTTTTTGCTTGATCGTTTACGTAAGACACTGTCCTATTTCCTAAAATTTTTAAACGCGTTAGAAATTGCCTGCAATTTTCACCGTACCTTTGCTGCGCTTCTATGAACATTTTTATTGCCATTCCCGGTATATATCGTCGCTGAAATTGTTTCTGTAAGGTATTTTTGAAACTAGCCCAGTCCGCTGTTTGTTGTAAATCTGGCTCTGCGTCAATTAATTGTTTTGCGCTTCCCCTTAATTTTAACCTAACGATTGCTACCTTTTGTCCGTCCGTCCATCCAGCTAAAAGTGCAGTTTCCTCGATAATGTTCAGGAATTCTTCTATTTTATCTCTACCATCGTAAGTTGGTACCGTTTCTAGTCCCATTATTACTTTCGGCGCTACCTCCCGTATTATTTCACCTTCGTTGCCGTTTGCGCCTGCCCTAGCCGCTGCGTTTTCTTGTTCATTTGGCATTTTATTTTAAATTTTTTTTTATTCTTCCGCAATTTATTTCCTAACCGTTTTAGTTTATAGATGGAATTTTGCGTCACCTAAAAAACTTTTGCACGTATCTTGACCTACCTAGCACCTAAAAGTTCCTATAAAATTGTTTCTTGACGTTTTTCCGCAAAATTATTTTTCCTGTAGAATTTGACAACTCACCCTTAAGCGTTTAGTTCTTAGCAAACCTCACTACTCTATCTTAATTATTTATGAGCACTGAATTTTTCCAAAAAAAAAATTTGACAGATTTTTCCAACACTTTTTCTCTGAAAAATTTTCAAAACTACCCTTAGCCGTCAACCTTTAGTGGACCCCACACACCTGACACCATTTGTGGCGTTCTCAACCTTTTTGTTGATGGTAAAAGTTGGCGAGCGGATTTTTATAAGGTTGAGCCACAGATATTTATTTTGAGTGTGGGCCTAAGGTGTATGACGGAAACACAGGGTAATTTTAACCTATTTATTGAACAAGCACTTCTAGGAAATACAATAAAATTATTATATTAAATGACAAAACTTGTCAGTGTTGGAAGAAAGATTAATTAGTCCCAGACTACCTTTTATGCAGATCAAACGCCTTGGGTATGACCGTCAATATAGCATTAAAGGTAGGCATAATTTAAAGAAAGTGGCTATTTATACTTCCAACGTATATGAAAGTCGGTATACGTCTTGCGCTCTCATTGGCGAGTTGAGTCACGTGACTTCTTTGGACGTACATTTAACTTCATATACGTCCTAAGTAAACTTATTTAGAATGTCGTAAGTGCATTTTTCTCAAGCATCGTTGCAATAAGCAGGAGCGTATGCCCTCGTTTTTCAGTGATGGGCGCTGCAGTAGGAAAAAATAAGTGGTAATTATTTCCAATGGTGTAACCCACAGCGCCGAACGTCGGGCGAAAATAGGGGGTACCTAGAAAAAATTTCAAGAAAATCGGGGGTGGGTTACACCATTGGAAATAATTACTCCTTCTTTTTTCATAAGGCAGCGCGTCGCTGCCGACTGCTACAATATGGTGTGAATGTATCCTTCTTTTTTATACGGCAGCGCCTATCTCCCAAAAAGGAGGGCATAGGTACGCTCTTTATTGCAAAGATGCTTGAGAAAAATGCACTTCCGACGTACCTAAATAAGTTTACTTAGGACATGTATGGAGTTAAATGTACGTCCAAAGAAGTCACGTAACTCAACTCGCCAATGAGAGTACAAGACGTATACCGATTTTTATATACGTTGGACGTATAAATAGCCACTGCCTAATTTAAAATAGTATTAATTTTTTGTGCTTAATACAATGTATTTAGAAAAAGCCTGGCAAACTGTATGTACCCTATTTCTGAATTATTTTATTCAACATTAAGGTTTAAATATTATGCCATTTTGCAGATTTTGAAATATAGTTTTTAAAATTTTATAATAAATTCATTTAACTTGAATTTGAGAATCTCGTAAAAACAGATTAATGATGAAATACAAATTAGACATTTTTTATTTATCCAAATAAGTATCAGATTGAAGTTCTATTGCACTAATATCAAATATTTGTAGGTCAAATAGTGAACGTGCCAGTATCTGTAGATACCACAGTAAAAGCATTGCCCCGAAATGTTGATGACACAGGTACAATTCAAATAAAGTTAAAAAGAAAAATGAATTTTACCAAAGATTATATATGCGAAACTATCCGACCTGCAAAGGTATTAAAAGCTGCAGAAGATTTAGTACAACAACCCCTGTACAAGGAATTGAACATTGGGATATCAAATACCTGGCTAAATAGTAAAATACCAATAAGTAATGACATGGATGATAATCCACCTAACCTATGTGATGACCTGGAGCAAGAATTAAACAATATTGTGGAGGAATTTGATCGAGATGATGTCTTCGATCAAATAAACCCAGGTGGAGAGGAAACGTTGCTTGACAATGAAAATTTGGAAAATGTTTCCATTGCTCCAGGGGAAAATGCAAAGCCATTGCATCTCATGATAGACAAGTATGCCGAAGAATTAAGTTTTCCTACTATATTTTGCGGCAATAAAAAAGTTTTGAGCAAAATTTTTCATACAGTGATATCGTAAAACTACAGGCGGCGCACCGTGATCGTAGGTTTGCCCGAACGGATTTTTTATTGTACATGTACAAAAAAGAAACTTTATTCCATGTAATAAGTAACATTGGTGTTGCTATAAGGCAAAAGGTGGGGCTTAATAATCACTATACCGCAAGGGATATGAAATCTGCTAATTTTCCAGACAAATTAATACAACATGATGGTGGTTTTAATTTTCTGCAGAATATTAGGGCATCGCCAGCTCACTGGCAAAAAGAAAAGAGAAAGGTGATGTCCATGATACGTCAATTTAATATACCAACTATATTTGTTACAATTTCTGCTGCCGAAACAATGTGGCCCGAACTTCTCGTTGTACTAAGTAAATTGGTGGAGAAAAAGGATATTACCGAAGATGAGGCTATTAAATTGCCACATAATCAAAAAGCCAAATTAATTCGTTCAGATCCAATTACGTGTGCAAGGTACTTCAACAACAGATTTAAAATTTTGAAGAGTAATGAAGGGCCTTTCAAGGAACACCCTATAGAGCATTTTTATTATAGAGTGGAATTTCAGCATAAGGGTTCCCCACACGTCCACGGTTTAATTTGGCTAAAAGACGCACCAATTTGTGATTTCTCAAATGTTGCAAAAATTAAAGAATGTGAAGAATTCATTCAAAAATATATAACATGTGATGGTTCATTAGAAAGCGTGAAGAACTTAATCCCTTATCAAACGCACCATCACAGTAAAAGTTGTAAAAGAGAATTTAAGCAAGTAGTGTCTTGTCGCTATGGTGTTCCATTTTTACCTATGGATAAAGTGACAATATTATCTCCGAGCGAACAAGAAGAGAATATAAAAGCTGAGAAAAAAGCACACGATTCATTTGTTGAGATAAAAAAAATTGAATGAAAACAAAAATGAAGATGTCTCATTTGAAGATTTTTTGGATAAGTTTTCGTTAACAAGAGAAGCGTACTTGATTATAATAAAAAAGAATATAAAAAAAACGATGGTGTTCTTGGAAAGGAATGTCAGGGATTGCTTCATAAATCCTTTCAATGAGGAAATATTTACAATGATGAAGTCGAATATGGATATACAATATATTTTGGATCCATATGCCTGTTGTTCTTATATCATTAACTACATAAATAAGGCGGAGAGGGGTGTATCTCGCCTATTAAAGGAAGCAATCCGAGAAATAAAGCACGGAAATATGGATGTAAAAGATCAACTGATGGGTAATGTTTTTATGAACGCCAGCGAAATTAGTGCGCAAGAAGCTGCTTACAGCGTACTCAAACTTCACTTATCTGAAACTAGCACTAAGGAAGTATACATAAGTACTCAACCACCTGAACAATGGGTGAGAATTTTAAAATTTAAATCCGAACTTGCGAAAATGGCAGATAATGACAGAGATATTTACCAGAAGAATTTATTAGATCATTATATTGCTCGACCAGATATCTTACAGGATTTGTGTTTAGCCGAATTTGCCGCCTTCTATACTTTTAGAAGGCTCACTGAGGAAATTCAAGCAAAACCAAACTTATTGAAGCTTCAAGATGAAAGTGGGGTGCTAATAAAAAAGCGAAAGCCAAATGTAATAAGTTTTAACAAATATGGCTTACAACAGGATCCCATCAATTTCTACAGGCAGCAACTGATGTATGTTTCCTGGAGAAATGAGGAAAATGAACTGTTAAATATAGATCATGAACAAATATATCTAGCTAAGTTTGGACAGATCAAAGAAAATAGGTCAAAATTTGACGTGTTAGATACTGCTGTTTTAGACGAAGCATATAAAAATGCAGAAAAGCACGTGGAGGAAATATTAGCTCTCGGAATGTTGATGATGAAAATGAAACAGAGCTTGACCCAGAGTATATTCCATATGGTTTTGACGAACCAAATGCTGATGTATTTGACGGCATACTGAATCCAAAAGAAAATGTCCAACAGCCGAGAAAGTTCCCGACTCCATTTCAAGTTAACGATGAAGAATATACCAATTTGATATGCACTCTCAATGATAAACAGTACGAATATTTGATGCATGTTCTCAATAAAGTAAAAGAAACTAGTGCATTTTACGAAATTGTATCGGGGGAGCTGAAGTTGGAAAGAGCAGATTAATAAATGCTATCTATCAGTCCGTGTTGAGATATTTCAATGCTATTCCAGGAAACAACCCCGACACTATCAAAGTACTATTAACTGCACCTACGGGAAAAGCAAGTTTCAATATTAATGGTGTAACTTTACATTCAATTCTTGCTCTGCCCGTCAACCAGTACGGAGGGACGCTAGTGCCTCTGAACAATGACACTGTTAATACGTTGCATACAAAACTGATTGATCTGAAGGTCATAGTTATAGATGAATTTTCAATGGTTGGTGCCAAAATGTTCAGTCATATTAACTCTAGGCTACAGCAAATTTTTAAGAGCAAAGATGACTTTGCTATTCCAGCAATATTCGGTAATTCGGTAATACTAGTGGGTGAGTACGCCTTTGATTTTGTGTTTTCAAATTAATTAGTTTTAATATCTCGTGGTGAAAATCTAAGGCCTTTAATGTTGAAACCAAATTTATACGCATTGTGTACTTATACTAAATGGTTGGCCAATGTGATAATGTTAAGTTCTCCAAGTACAAGGTATTTATTAAAAATTACAACCCTCCAAAATTCTTCATTTTTCAACTTTGAGGGAAATGTTTTATACTGTGACTTCGGCGTGTTTATTGTGATTTTGCAGGGATGTTAAAATTTTGTTCGTAAAGTTAGATCAAAAAATGATATATTTTTTAATTAACCATGTTGCAATATTTATAAATCGCTGCAAAATGGGCTGTAGATCTGAAATATTAAAAGGAAGGTTATGTCCAAATTGTAACAATGTTCATAGTTTTAGTTTTTCGCATTTTTAACAATGTTGCCAACCTTTGATCAAGTTGCAAAATTTCATATTTTCAATTTGATTCATACTTTATGATACCCCAAAGTTTTAAAAATGGTAGACGTCATGTTAAATGTTTCAATTATTTTGCCTTTATTTACTGGCCTATTATTCGCATTTTGAACTTATTTTTATACTACTTTGCTATTACTAAGAAAATACAAATTTGCTTTGAAAACTGAAATGAACAGTTGTTTCTATTTTTTATTTGCATTTACAGCATGCAATAAGTCTTATCTCAAAATATGTAATCACCATGTTAGAAGTAAACTTTCTGTGTTATGCAAAATCCATTTTTTATGCTCATGGTTTGATGTATTTAAATCTTATCTGCAATATAAATAAACTTAAAAGCAAATTTATTATGAACATACAAGTAACAAAACGGAAAGTATTTAAGAGATATTTAAAAAATCTTCTGAAAATTCACCTTTTTTGAAGTACCACATAATGCAATAAAAGTGACAACCTATAGGTAAAACTGTGATTTTTTTTTTAGTAGACCTAAGGCAATTACCTCCAGTTAGTGACAGATGGATATTTATGCCAAGCACCGATAGTGCTTATGCCGAAATATGCGGAAGATATTTGTGGGGAAAATTTCAATATTTTGAACTTATCGAAATCATGCGCCAACGTGATGACAAACGTTTTGCCATTGCACTGAACAATATGGCAGTGGGAGAAATGACGGAAGTCGATGTAAAACTACTTCAAACTAGAATAGTAAATGAACGTGAAGTTCTCCCAGAAAAAACTAAAAAAAATATTTCGTAGTAACAATGAAGTAGATTCCTTTAACGAATTCAAGTTAAACACATATGCTACGGAAAGAAGTGTTTCAGAAGCTACTGATGTCGTAAAGGGCTCGTGTAGCGATCAAGTTAAAAAAAATTATTAAATCAAGCAAAGGGTCTTAAAAAATTTCGGAATGATGATTAAATTGATTTTGCAGGTAGATGCCAAATATATGGTTTCTATGAATCTGAACGTCAAAGATGGGCTCGTTAATGGTGATACGGGTATCATACGTAAGATAGAGAAAGGTAAAGATGGGAAACCAGTAAGAATTTGGATGGAATTTACTGAGGAAAAAGTGGGAAAAGAAGTAAGGAAAAAATTCAAAAATTTGATGTTGTTAGATGGTTTGCCCGACAATTGGACTCCCATAGAAAAAGCAGCTAGAGCAATTAATTTTTAAAAAGGGACAAATGTGACCGTGGAAAGAAAGCAATTTCCACTGCTCATAGCAGAGGGGATTACCATCCATAAATCATGGAAGTTTTAAAGCTCCACGCAAGGCAACTAACTTGGATAAAAGCCATGCCGAAATGGATAATTTACGTAAAAATAAATCTTTAATGACAGATTACAATAAACAATTATTTCAAGAAACTGGTAAGGTTACGGTGACATATCAGAATATCCAAAGTTTTAGAAAAAATTCTAAATATGTAAAGAACAATCCATTATTTAAAAACTCTGATTTGATTCTCTTCGTGGAAACGTGGGTGAATGATATGGATGATACTACTCTTAATGATTTCGTTTGTTTCAGCAATATACATGACCCCGTTGCCCACAAACCTTTTGGAATTTTATGTTATAAAAGAGAAGATGTAAATGTTGAGTTAATAAAAGAAATTAAGGAATTTTGTAATTTTAAAGTGTTCCAAGCTGTCGTATTCAAAATTGTCAACATGACTGTAATTGTTCCTCCCAAGTTTGGAACACGCCAAGCAGAAACAATTCTAAGCAAAGTTTTGTCTGAAGTTTACGGTGATTGTTTAATAGTTGGAGACTTTAACTTCGACATTTCGACAAATGTCAATAATTCTGTTGTGGTTATGTTAACTTTAAAAGGATTTAAAACTACAATGGACATTAGATTGCCCACTACCAAAGCATCTACTCATATTGATTGGTGTTTTTCTAATAATCTCAATAAAGTAAAAAGTGGGATATATGACACTACATACAGCCATCATAGAGCTATAGCAGTTAATCTTTATGAAAAGCAATTAAAATCGCCTGTTAATTCTCCAGTAATAAATATGCATATTAATGTTAACCCGTCTCCTGTGATAGATAATAATCAGGCTAATATAGTTCCACCTTCTGATAATGAGCAGTGTTCAATTGACTCAGATGAAGAAATAGATAAAGTGCTGTCTATTTCTAGTGATGACGATATTGCAAATGCTGGAAATCTTATGGAGACTCGTGCAGGTGATGCATTTCTACACACTGGCTTAATGAATGAAGATGGAGTGTCGTGTTATGCTAACTCATCAATACAGTGCCTTCTGGCACTTGAGGAATTTAGAAGATCCATAAGTAAACAAGCAAATAATATTGCAAAAGAAATATATTACATTACATAAGTCGACAAAAACCACAAAGAATATCAGAAGGGAAGTCGACCCTTTATTATTTACTACCAATGAACAACAGGATATTCATGAATTTCTAGGTTATTTGTTTGCAAAACTACATAATGATTAATGTTCCAGACATAGAAATAGTAACGTTCAACGAACTTTTGCAATTCCAAGAAGACAACAGTAGTAGGTGCGGCGAATGCTCCACAGGCATCAAAATGAGAACCACCTTCCTATTAGTTGAGAAATATCTAGTCTTGGTCTTTGCAAGGTATCGTTTAGAAAAAGGTAGACCAGTCAAGGTAACGACAAAAATTTGTGGATATAATCCTGATGAAATCGTAATCGATGACTATACATTTAAAATAAAATGTGTAATTAAACACTTAGGTCAGTTAGCCACAAGTGGTCACTACATAGCTGTCATTCGACGAAGTGATAATAAACGGCTAGAATGTAATGATTCTCAAGTCCATGAACTAGACTATTTTGACAATTGTCTAAGTGATGTTTACGTTGTTATTCTTGAAAAGATAACTTCATAAAGCAGATTTAGACATGTTTCAATTGGATAAGTTGATCATTAATATTATATTTTTTATTTATTTATTTTTATAATTTTAGAAACAATGTTTAATCTTTTATCGATCAATTTTAGAACCAATGGATTTAGCTACTGCAGCAAACTCAATGCAATAACAGCTATATTAAAAAGTAAAGAAGCTGTTTTTTAGAACTTGTAAGAATCTTGCACTGGAGGACTCTTCAAGAACTTACCATTACAGTATTCAGTCATGACACATGAACAGGTCTGTAAATTTTTATAATGTAATTGAATGTGAGGGTAAGTTCACAACATAGTTTTACGACCTATACACCTGGCTTTATAAAGCAGTTTCTTTTATAAGCTCTAGTGCTACTGTGTATATTTTCCACAATACTTTGATAAATTCTTTTTCAGTTTTAAGAGTACTTAATAATATTACATGTATTGGAAAAGTAGAACGTAAAGAAGATCTTTCTAATAGTAATGTAATTCATTGACGGCCATCTTATTTTGTAGGAAAAGTCTAGTACAAAACTAAAGCTACGAGGGCGGGCGGTGGGCAGATGGCCAATATATATTTTTTGTTCAAAACAATTAGATCATTTATTATATTATTATTATTATTATTATTATCACACGACTTAAAAATATAGTACCAGTTAGTATATTAAGTTCATACAATAAAAGTATTTTCCTGAAATGACAGGGCACTTAGCAGAAAAATAACTGGGTGTTGGTTTTCAAGATATAAATCAACATTCGAAACATTCTGTACACATAGTTAGAGTTAAATTTACAGGTTTCCTTACAAGTATATGTGACAATTAGTTGCACTGAAATAAAAAATCATGTACCTTTTTTTAAAGTACAAATTAATTTAGACCTTTCTATTTGTAATACAATTAATGTATTGATGGTAATCATACAAACTGAAACTATATGGGCGGCAGGTGGGTAAATAGCCAACAAAAATTATTTTTATTATTTCGGAGGTCGTTCTTAATTCTTATTATTATTGCATCAGTTTAAGCAAATTGCATATAAATGAAACGCTATAAAATATAAAGTAATGAAATATATGTTCTCGTGATAAAATTAAGTGCAGATGTTATGTACAGCGGCACGCATTTTTGAAAAACAACTGAGTTGTTTCATCTCTGACATTTTTCAGAGATATAAGAAATATTTTCTTTTTAAAAGATACATCCATTTGATTTCCTTAATTACAGCGATGCATACTTCAATGTTTACTTATTTAAAATCAAATGTTATTGTTTTTTTTTTTCTCAAAAAAATTGTAAGATAAAGGGTTAAAAAAGACGTGAATCACTTTGTTCAATGTATCAAAAATACGTTTTTAATATAGACACAACCCACTAAAGTGTGGAACAGATGGAACCAGATTAGCAAGTGATAAAACTATATTCACAAATATTAATAATATTAAACAATACAGTAATACATTTAAACCTGATTAACTGTTTTTCTCAACGGTGGTATATGAACTACTAAATACATAAATGTTCACATAAACGTTGGCAGAGCTAAGAAAGCCCTTAAAATCACAATAAGGTGCCTGTCTAAAAACGTAAATATATATACGTAAATGTACCAGACAAAATGCACCAAAAATGATTGAAATAAGGCATTCATTGGCTTTGCTCTTGATAGTTGTTGCTTAAGTAAGTCGATTGACTTTTTATTTTAATGTAGTTCACATATTACTTGTCCTATTTTTTTGGTAGATACATAAACAGTGAATTGTGAATTATTCCTCGGCTCAAAATAATTCCGATGGAAGCATTTTTCTATGGGGTTTTCAATCAGAAAAAGTTTTGTCCTATCCTCGTGGGTGGCCACTGGTGAAAGTAAAATTTAATACAGTCCGACAAACGAAAGAAGTCCAATGAGAAACTCAGTCTAAGCGCCATCCGTATGTTATTAATGTGGGCATGGGCGGTTAGACTGAGTTTTTCATTGGACTTCTCTCATGTGTCGGACTGTAATCACTGCTCCACCTCTTACCTCATGGATGTGTGAACTACCAATGGAATTTAAGTTTTGTTACATTTGGACGAACATCGGTAGTCTTTAAATAAAAGCAGAACAAAGTGTCTTACTGCAACAGCTAGACAATGTCGTAAACTTGCTCAAAACAGAACTTTTAAAGACTATTCATGTTTGTCCAATCAATATGTTAATAGTTGCAGATATAACTTTGTTGGTTCACAGTTCACATATTCTACTCCATATAAATATATCTACTCTCTGTTTTTATAGCTGTATTGCTAGTGGTTTTATTATATTAAAATAAACTTGATGCATTTTTATATCAAATTATTAAATTTCTTTCAAAGGTAATTCTTATGCATTATAATATCCATGTATACATTTCAATTTTATACTTTTTTGCATAGTCCTTAGGTATATTTCAGATCCAGAATTAGTTTTACACATAATCTGTTAATAGTAATGTAGCAAAAATAGCAATAAACTTAACTTCCAATGGCAAAGATGATGGAAAAAGAAGAAACTGTAGAGAATGAAACTCAAATAAAGAAGATACTACCAAAACTACAGCAGATCGTCCAGGTAATAACTTATAAATGTATTTTTTAATATGACTATGTTTATAAAAAAAAATTTTAGTCTTTAATTGTGTCGTTTTTCTATTTTCTTTTCCTTTGGAATTGTCCCAATGATATGCATCTGGAAATCAGGTACTTTATTCCAAAAACACCCTGTTTATTTTAAAAAGAATTAAGACACACATACTAGATACAAAAAATGAGGGAAATTGCGTTCTACATCACAAATATGTTTCGGAGACTTAATGGACGTACCTTAGAAGAAGTGGTCGGGGGTGGGGGGATTAAATCATGTCTCCCCCGTTCCTTTCAAGGGAATTATTTTTACATATGGGCAAGTGTGATTAAATCATGATATTTTGGCTTCAAAAACCTATGGTTAATAGGTTGGCATCTTTTTCTGGGAGATCGTGTAGATCGTATAGATTTTAAACTAAAATATTGTTTTTTTTTTCATTATTTGTTTGAGAAATTGTAATCTGTAACTTGTAAATACATTGCTTTTCATCTAATTGAAGTGTTTGTTTATTTTTGTTATAAAGTTGGGCGTTTCATTGACATGTAGATTTGTTTTAATTTACTGTTTGCGACAAAGTGGTGAATTTATTTCTTCACTATCATATTAATAATAGGGAAGTTGTCGATTTTTCAAAGTTGGCATTATTTGTTTCCTTTTCCAATTAAAAAATAAATAAAATGTTTTATTTACTTACTAGGAAAAAGGTTTATTTTGTTTACAACGTTTATGAGTGACTTGGTTGCAAAGTTTCTCTAAAAACAACCACATTATTTTTAAAAGTGTTTTGTGACACTTCTTTACGTATTGAATAATGTGTAGTATTGTACAATTTTATAAGACATACATCAATAATAATTGTAAAACCACATTTCAGTAGTGTATGGTGAAATTTCTCTTTTATATAGAAACAATAATTAATTACTTAAATATTTATTCTCTTCATTCCGGTACATTGAAAAGGATATAATATAGGTACCCAATGTGTTAACGAGTGTAGTTATGTACAAGAACCATGGCGAGACCACAGTGACTATATTTATCTCGTAACTGAATAAACAATAAGTGCATTAGCTCTCACATGGTTTTACCCAGGGTTCTGCATAAGTAGTACCCAGCAATGGCTTAAACTACATTCAAAATTCTGATATGACAAATGTATTATCTTAGCGACGAAAATAAAAGTCGTTTGATAATTCCTGAAACCCTTATAATACAGTGTGTCCCGTTTTTCATGTTAACACCCCTGAAAATCTAAGTAGGCTGAAGGAATTGAACGGGGCAATTTTTTTATAGATATGCCCCTGAAAGGTCATCATTTGCGAAGTATTGGTTTGGCATTGCCGCGAAAGCCTGGCATACTGCGATTTTTTAAAGGGGTGCGTTTTTCGAAAAACCATATTAGGCATTTTTTTATTTAAAATCTGACACAACAGCGTTAATCAGGACACACCGAAACCCCCATATACCAAATTTGAACAAAAAATATACAGGGAGTTCCATTCTGTAGGGTGTCAAAGTTGAGCAAAATAGGAATTTTAAAGACATCTGGCGAGTCAAGTGTGCCATGGAATCTCTTCAAAACAGTTGCATGGTCAACAGGACTCAAAATGTTGGTGTGAAAAGATTTACTACAAAAATATACAGGGTATTTTTTTCGGAGCCATCTCAAAATTCTGAATTTTTATTAAACTTTATACTGGTCAGGAGTGTTCTGGAATCATTGTAAAAATATTAATAAACACAAAAGTAATTCATTTCGTTGCAAAATGCCAACCAACAAATAAAAACAATTTAAATTATTGGACCTTTCTCAACAAAGTCACTGTCTAAGATGATACATTTTCTGTGCGTTTCCTGTTGTGGCACATCAGCCACATTAACTGATATGGACTTACTGACTGGCAGGCTTCTGTATTTTTTAGATTTAGTTCGTTTATAGTATGTGGAGCGGATTTAATACACTCGATTTTTGACCCGTATATAAGTTCTAAAAATTCAGTAATTTGAGATGGCACATAAGAACGCTCTGTATATTTTGTATTGGACCTTTGCATACCAATACCTTGAGTGGTCCCGTTGAGGGGATTTCATGGCACACTTGACTTGGCAGATGCCTTTAAAATTCCTATTTTGCTCAACTTTACACCCTGCAGAATGGAACTCCCTGTATATTTTTTGTTCAAATTTGGTATATGGGGGTTTCGGTGTGTCCTGATTAACGCTGTGGTGTCAGATTTTAAATAAAAAAATGCCTAATATGGTTTTTCGAAAAACGCACCTCTTTAAAAAATCGCAGTAGGCCAGGCTTTCGCGGCAATGCCAAACCAATACTTCGCAAATGATGACCTTTCAGGGACATATCTATAAAAAAAATTGCTCCGTTCAATTCCTTCAGCCTACTTAGATCTTCAGGGGTGTTAACATGAAAAACGGGACACACTGTATATGATAGGGCTCTTCGAAGCTTTTAAATTATTGCTTTGTATAGTAGCAGTGACTTAGTATCAAATAATTAATAACTAGATCCAATAAAATCAGTTGGCATAAGCGATAAGTTTAGCAACATAAACTTGGCCCGCAGTATGTATGGATCTCGGCCAATAATCTTGGTTTCTAGATCATATCACCTCTTCATGTCACATAGTACATGCTTGACTCTGTTTCTCAGAGAATTCTTAGAAAAACGACTAAAACAAAGTTGAAAACACTTCTTACTACCCAGGTATTCTAGGCAGATTTTCTAACATAATTTGTTATTATACAACTCTAAAGTAGCACTGTTGTTATTATTGCTATAATTTTTACTGTTCTCTCAAACTCGTCAGAAAATCATCTGGTCCAAATCAAGGTCTTCCTCTCCTCTTAGAGACCTTGACCTTGGGTCCAAATAACAGTTCATTTGAGGTTTAAATTCTCGGAAAATATTAAATAACCTACAAATTACAAATTTAAAATCTTTGGCCAAACCACAAGGCATAAGCCGTGTTCCTTTTGCCAGAATTCTTACTTTATCTCAGTTGGTGGCAGTTTCAAATTTTTTCAAATTTTATTTTCATTGGCTTTGGAAATAACACTTTTGTAGTTGTTCTAGTAATACATAAAGTACCTTCAATTGATGAATAAAATCTAAACACTTTTGCAAACGGCACATACCTACAATGTACAAAACGTGTTTATTAATCATGGTCCTTTCTAACACCGCTGTTTTGAAAATTTGGTAGAAGGAAACAATCCTATTCCAAAAATTGTCAAATTTGCCACAAAAAAAACATAGGACACAACAAATTTGAACAATTACGATTTCTTCAATATATATATATATATATATTTTTCAATCGATATAATTTATACCTGATATGCCACTAAAACATCCTTTATTATTTATAATAAGTACCGGTATTAAAAAAATCTTTCTATTTTAAAAGGCTAGTACATACGTGGGGAAGTGCAAATAAAACACTAAATTCTTTCTTTTTTTTATTATCCATTCTGATGACAGAATGCTTCTGGGGATCCTAAATTTGGATCCCCAGAAGCATCCTGTCATCATCATCATTATTTAGATCCATTATCTGATGACCAGGAAGCGGGAGCTGCGGGGCTGCTGCGGGACCCGGGGCTGCTGCGGGGCCTGGGGCTGCTGCGGGACTCGGGGCTGCTGCGGGGCCTGGGGCTGCTGCGGGGCCCGGAGCTGCTGCGGGGCCCGGGGCTGTTGCGGGGCCTAATAACAGCCATTGTGATAAATATTTTTAAATAATTTTTGTCTCAAAATAGGAGTAATTACTTAGATTAAAATTTGTATTGACCAAAAGTTTAAAATTATGTATGTTGCTCGCTACAGATCGAAAAAAGCCATTTTATGGGTCAAAATGTTGAATCACCACGTACGGGCTGTACATTGAGTCTTAAGGCCTGGTTCATACAGCTTCTTTATCTTTTAATTTTTCTTTATCTTTAAGGAATATTAAATGTCATTGGTCAGTTCAAATCAAGGGGGGGACAAATGCCATTGGTTATTTCTTAAAGATAAAGTAAAATTGAAAGATAAAGAATCTGCATGAACCAGGCTTAAATTGTAAGCATATTTTTACAATATGTACATATACAGGGTGTCCAACTTTAAAACTGTACAAATCCGTAAAATCTTAATTTTTGGAGGTAATCGCCTAAACTTTTTTTTGTTTGAAAGGCCTTCAAAGACCGCTTCTTTTGACCTTCCTGTCATTTTCAAAATGCAAATCCAGGGCCGGCTGCGATTTTTTTAAAGCCCCGATTTTCACGAAAATCAGAACACCCCAAAACCCCTATATACCAAATTTGAATAAAAAATATACAGGGAGTTCTATTCTGCAGGGTGTCAAAGTTGAGCAAAATAGGAATTTTAAAGGCATCTGCCAAGTCAAGGGTGCCATGGAATCCCCTCAAAACAGTTGAATGGTCAATAGGACCTCAAGGTTTTGGTGTGCAAAGGTCCAATACAAAATATACAGAGTGTTCTTATCTGTGCCATCTCAAAATGCTGCATTTTTATGAAACTTTATATGGGTCATGAGTGCTGTGGAATCATTGAAAAAATATTGATAAAGTAATGTATTTCTTTACAAAATACCAACTAACAAATAAAAACAATTTAAATTATCGGACCTCACTCCACAAAGTCACTGTCTAAGATGATACATGTTCTGTCTGTTTCCTGTTGTGACACACCAGCCACCTTAAAAGTGAATTTATAAACTCGACGTTTGCGTTGGCGCTCACCATTGCTTCCCAATCGAAAATTCAATCCCAATATTTTACGTGTAACCGTTTATAAACGCCGTCGAACGTTGCCGTCTGCGTCCGATGCCGTCCGAGATAAACTAATTTAATCTTTTATCACGTTCCGTCATTCACATTTCTGAACGCAAACTGCGTAGGTCACCGTCAACTGCGAGCGCCAACGCAAACGTCGAGTTTATAAATCCACCTTAACTGATATAGACTTACTGACTGGCAGGTTTCTGTATTTTTTTAGATTTAGTTCGTTTATAGTGTGTGGAGCGGTTTTGATATACTTGATTTTTGACCCGTATAAAGTTCCAAAAATTCAGTAATTTCAGATGGCACACATAAGAGCACTCTGTATTTTGTATTGGACCTTTGCACACCAACACCTTGAGTGGTCCTATTGACCATTCAAATGTTTTGAGGGGATTCCATGGCACTACCCTTGACTTGGCAGATGCCTTTAAAATTCCTATATTTTGCTCAACTTTGACACCCTGCAGAATAGAACTCCCTGTATATTTTTTATTTAAATTTGGTATATAGGGGTTTTGGGGTGTTCTGATTAACGCTGTGGTGTCAGATTTTAAATAAAAAATCGCTAAATGGTTTTCGTAAAAATCGGGGCTTTAAAAAAATCGCAGCCGGCCCTGGATTTGCATTTTGAAAATGACAGGAAGGTCAAAAGAAGCGGTTTTTGAAGGCCTTTCAAACAAAAAAAAGTTTAGGCGATTACCTCCAAAAATGAAGATTTTACGGATTGGTACAGTTTTAAAGTTGGACACCCTGTATTGAGCTGAGACTCGTTTTTCGGGGTAGAATAATGGCGTTTATCCAAAAAAAAATGACCATGTGTTGGTGATGTCTTTGATTGTAGTATGTTCGATGCTGATAATTACAAAACCTGGTTTAGAATGGAGAATGAAAAATACAATAACAATTAATTACCTGATACCAAGCCTTAAGTTTCAAAAATAATTATAAATTAATCTTCCACAAAATCGACGCCAGGGGCTACCAGCACGAACAGCAAAATGCGCGTCGAAAACGCGTCGCAAGAAACCCGGGTTATTTTTTGCAACATACAAAAAATAACGTTAATTCAACAACGGCATTAGTAGCGCACTCTCGTTGAGAATTGCAGAAACACTTTAAATTCAAGAAATAGGAACCAATTACCAACGTAGACACCACCAGGATTCTTTGTTATGTTACATCTGCCCCCGCCAAACCCTTTGACAACAATTTACACCAAAGAAAGAACACTCTCGGGCGAGAGTGCTATATCTATTGGTAAAAAGCTCGGAGGTGGCACGCATGGAACGAGCCGCGTTCAACACCATTTTTAGGATCGTCCAGTATATAAGTGGCAAAACTTATAGCCTTTTTTATGCGGTATGGACCAGAGAATAAGAGCATCATCTTTTTTGTCTCCGAGGTGAGAGCAGATGAAATTGGGTTTTCGCGCAACAAAACCAAATCACCTGGTTGGAAAGCCTTATACGGACGACTCGGACAACGGGCAGCCCTACGGGCAGCCCTCCCCTCCAGAGTCTCTCGAACCAATATTAACTTTTTTTCATCCGACAATGCAAGTTCCCGCAGATCGTCGCTTCGCAATGAACGTGGCAACACGTAATTGAGTTTACCAAAATGCAATTCCATGGGCGCGAAACCGGTAGATTCATGCACAACATTATTTAAAAAAAACTCGAATGATGTTACCTCATAAGCCCAACGCGTGTGCTTTGAATGGCAGTATACGCGGCACAAACGTCCCAACTCACGCATAACCCGTTCGGAAACATTGGACTGCGGGTGGCGTATGGAACTGAAAACGACTGTCACGTCCACGGAAGTCAGAGTTTTTTTCCACAAAGACGAAGTAAATTGCGTGCCGTGGTCCGACAAGATCTTTTTCGGTTTACCCACTTTAGGGAAATAATTAAACAACAAACGATTCAAACAAGCACGGGTGGTGGCCTTTTTGAGCGGGTACAGTGGAACAAACTTTGAAAAAACGTCCAACACTACTAGTAAATAAGTAGTCCCTCCTCTACTAACAGGTAGCGGGCCATACAAGTCCAAAGCAACTAATTCACCCTTATTCGAAGGGATGATTGGGTGACACGGAGGCTTTGGCAACACCGTATGTTTCGCTTTTTGGTATATTTCACAGTTTTTTATGATTCTTTTGATGTCACGATGGATATTGGACCACCATACCTCCCTTTTCATAGCATAATAAGTCTTAAAAACCCCAAAATGGCCAATAATCTCATGAAAATATCTACAAAAAAAGATTACTTGTCCCTTAGGGATACAGAGTAGATAGGGTTCATCATCAGATGACCGGTGATAGAGAATATTGTCCCTTACAACAAAATGAGCCTGCAATTTTGTGTCCTTGTTGATATTTTCCATAATATCCAACAGCTTGGGGTCATTGCGTTGATATTTTTTAATATCCTTTGAGAGTTTTCGAAACTCGGGAGAGATCTTATAATTTGATAAAATTTTGAAACATTTCTCCATGGGTGTAGGGAAACGGGAATCGGTATAACGTGAAAGCGCATCGGAAACGGCGTTGTCCTTTCCTGGAATATATTTTATTTCAAAATCGAACTCTTGTAGTGAAAGCGCCCACCTAGTGATACGCGGGGATAGTAACCTACAGGAGTTCAAAAAGGTAAGAGCACGATTATCGGTGTATAAAGTAAACTTTTGTCCCAAAAGATATGTTCTAAAACGATTTATAGCCCACACGGCTGCTAGGACTTCTTTTTCGCTCCCACTATACCGAGTTTCCCGAGGTAACAATACCCTACTAGCCCAAGCCATAATCCTTTTCTCACCTTCTACGATTTGAAAAAGGTGCGCGCCAAGTGCTTCATCACTAGCGTCGACGCATAAATGCCACGGTAACTGAGGATTAGGGTGATATATCATGGTCGAATTTTGTAACAATTTTTTTACATTTTCAAAAGCTTGAGATTCGATATTAGTCCATCGCCAAACGACATTTTTTCTTAATAAATTCGTCAATGGTTCACACGCCGCGGCGTATTTCGGGCAAAAATGCCTATCAAAGTTACATAAACCCAAAAATTTTTGTAATTCTTTTACATTTTGGGGGGCGCGATACTCCTTTATGGCTTGAATTCGGTTTGCCGAAGGTTTAACGCCCTCAGGTGTCAACACATAGCCGACGAATTCAATATCGCTACTAAAAAAGAAACATTTTTTTAGTTTTAATTTAAGCCCGACTTCCTTTAGGCGTTCAAACACCCGTTGCAAATGTACGAGGTGTTCTTCAAACGAGTTAGAAAATACTAACACATCGTCCACGTAGCACAACAAAAACTTTTTAAAGTCCGGGCCAAACCATATCAGTGCACAACAAAACAACAAAACAAACAAAAGTAGATACGGAGGTAGATAAACCAAAAGGCAGTACACGGAACTGATACGTCTTTTTCCCTACCATAAACCCGGTGTATTTTTTTTGATTCTGGTGTAAGGGGAATTTGATAATAGCCCATCGTAAAGTCTAATGTTGACATAAATTTGCAACCCGTCATAGTTAATAGAAATTCTTCAATAGGAGGAGGCATTTCATATTCTTTTCTCATGACTTTATTTAAATGACGTGCGTCTAGGCAAATTCGGACAGTATTGTCTTTTTTGACAGTTGTCATAATGGGAGAAACGTATGGTGTTGCCGCTCTCTCAATTATACCCCAACTTTCCATTTCGGAAATCGCCTTATTGACGGCTTCCCTGTGCGCTAAAGGCAATGGGTAAGGTTTTATAAAAAATTCTTTTTCAACCGTCAACTTTATTTCGTGCGAGTAGTTATTGACCAGTCCCGGTTTATCTGAAAACACCGAGCCGTTTTTTTCTAAGAAACTCGTAAACAAACTTTTTTGTTTCGCGCTGAGTACCGAACAATCGCTCACGATGCGCCCGAAATCTAAATTAGTTTTTTTCCGAAATGTGATTAATGAGACGTACCTTATCGCACGATAATAGCCGCAGATTTAATCGTTCAGGTGCCGAAAATTCGTGCAGAAATGTTTTTTCATGAATCAAAATTTGTTTACCGTCCTTATGGCAAATTATTTTTCCTTCCCCTAAATCAATCGTTGATTTAAATAAACGTAAAAAATCTGCCCCCAAAATTACAGGGTAAACTAAATCGGGAATGAGCAAAAATTCATGTTCGAATTTGTGGTTTTCGGATGAAAAAATAATCAAACATTGTTTTTCTATTTTTTTATGTTTGGCTTTAAAAGCACCTGAAATTTTAATTCCGGTACAATTAAATGATGGAATTTCTTCATGGAAATCACTTAATTGTGTCCACACAGTATCAGAAACCCCAGAAATTTGCGAACCGGTATCAACTAATGCTGGAAAAGAAAATCCATATAGATTTACCTCGATTTGGGGACATCTACAGTCATCTATTTCATGATTCAGATCACACCGGTCGTCCTCCTCTGAGGTATCCTGCAAAATAATCTTTGCCCCTTTTGTAACTTTCCCAAACAGCGGGCTTACTGTTGGGAACTCTCGTAGTTTTCCGATTCATCGACATCGAGAGAAGCAACATTTTTATTTTTGAAAGTACCCGATCGGGCATTGTTATTAGTGTTGTTAAAGGGTTGTGATTTGTTAAATTGTTCGCTAGGACGTTGTAACTGCAATTTTTGAACCATAGAATTTTGGTGGTGTGTTGATTGTCTATTAAAATAGTATTCTGCCTGACGAAGTTTATTTAATGCATCGCCAAAAGTCTGTGAACCTATCAAAATTGAGGAAATATTTGGAGGGTAATGTCTCGAAATTATCTGAATAAGTAATGGAGGTTCATACGGAGGCGTTAAATATTTAGCTAAAGCAACATAATAATTGAAATGTTCAATCATCGAGGCTCCATTTTGAGGAAAATGTGCCGATTCCAACTCTAACTTTACTTGGAGCTGTTTCATAGGGCCCCAGAATTGCTCTAAAAATGCCGCCTTGAATACAAAATAGCTGTTAAAAGTGCTAAGGTAAGCTCTAGACCACATTTTTGTTTTTTCTACAAATAAAGAGTCGATTATGTGTATAAGTTTAACATACGGTAAATTTTGTACATCTAATACTCCCTCCAGGCAATTTAGGAACTCTACAGGGTGCACTACGTTATCATCAAATTTAGGTACATGCTTAATTATGTCATCCTCAATACATCTGTCCATATTATTTTGATTTTTTGACACCCCCGGGGCGCTTAAATTCACCTGTTGCATTTGCTGGACAACTTCTGCAACTAAACGCGTGATACCTTGTGGGGTGAAGAGCGGCAAGAGGGGCTCCACCAATGGCTGGTGACCTGGAGCCACTGGGAGTCCTCCTGCGTTTCCTTTCTGAGGCACCGATCCATTCCGCAGAGGCAGGCCTGGGGGTGGTGCAGAAAGTGCTTGATGCCCCCGTCCCAGTCCACTTCGCGTACTTCGGTCGCTAGGTGTTGATGGGGGTTGCGGAATTTCCGGCACCAGCCGTGGCCTCTCCAAGGAAGCAGCTGCCGCAGCTCTTGATTCGTCCCTCATTACCTCATGTAGTTCACCAAGATGGTTAAACATAGTGGCCCTTCTTCTTAAATTGTAGCCTAGTTCGGCCGATGGAAACCTCGGCGTATTCTCTCTGAGATTATTCATTTTCTTCTCTTAAACACCACTAGTAATTACTTCTAATGTAATTACTGCCCCACGTTGGGCGCCAGATGAGCTGAGACTCGTTTTTCGGGGTAGAATAATGGCGTTTATCAAAAAAAATGACCATGTGTTGGTGATGTCTTTAATTGTAGTATGTTCGATGCTGATAATTACAAAACCTGGTTTAGAATGGAGAATGAAAAATACAATAACAATTAATTACCTGATACCAAGCCTTAAGTTTCAAAAATAATTATAAATTAATCTTCCACAAAATCGACGCCAGGGGCTACCAGCACGAACAGCAAAATGCGCGTCGAAAACGCGTCGCAAGAAACCCGGGTTCTTTTTTCCAACATACAAAAAATAACGTTAATTCAACAACGGCATTAGTAGCGCACTCTCGTTGAGAATTGCAGAAACACTTTAAATTCAAGAAATAGGAACCAATTACCAACGTAGACACCACCAGGATTCTTTGTTATGTTACAGTATAAATATAAATTTCAAAAGTTTTAGATACTCGTTTTAATTTAGAACCAAATATTTTTGTGGTAAATCACTAGAATGCTTTAATTTTCTTTTAAATTTGAAATTGATATATTTCTAATAAATTATGTTGGATTTCATTTCCCTTCTATAAAGAGGGATTTTTCAATACACTTTATCCGAAATCGTATAGTTTTCTGACTTTTTGTAGTTTAATCAGTATAAGTTGTTTCTTTATTGCAATTGATAGCTAACTTTGAAGAAGCCAATTCGAATAAATATATATATGTAGTAGGTATAAGATATAGGTATGTATTTTCTTCTTAATTGATATATTTGTCGTTTTCTTTATAGAATGGATACAACTAATTTCAGTTCACTGAACGGATATAGTTTCATATCCATCCTAGGTACGATATAAGATCGAAATCAACCAATCGCAATTAAGATTTTTTCTGGCACGTGTTGACAATTACGCTATTCTTAAATTAATTTTATTCCAAAATGCTACTGTGATCTGTCAAACAATTTTCATCGTTTATTCCAATATTTGTTTAGCGCCTACTCGAGGGGTCATCAGGTTCTGCAGTAGAACCTGTATGCAGAACATCTGCAGTACTTCGGCAGGACTCTGCAGTACTTACGCAGGACCGTGCAGTGGTTATGTGTGCAGGACTCTGAAATACTTGTGCAGGACTCTGCAGTATCTGTGCAGTATTTATGCAGGACTCGACAGTACCTAAGTAGTACTTACTGACGGAGGACCTACATATTTACTAGGTAGGTACTGCAGCTTTCTGCAGTAGGTGTACAAAAAATCAAGTACCTGAAGACCCCTCGCACCTACTAGATCCATGTAGAAAAATATACTGTACAACTCTAGTGGGATATATCGTTTTTGTTCGATATCCTCAGAATGGATATTATTCACTCTTGTGTACAAAGTATCATTTCTAATTTAGTTCTATACAACTGTATTGAAACTTTAGTTTGTGTACCCACTTGTCTGGATATCGACTTCAAAGTTAGCCGTCACAATAAAAAAACTAGCATAATATATTAATATTTATGATTATTGTACATAATTTGAAATCAATTGCCTATCTGAGTATTTTTTGAATCTGATATGAAAAACGACAAAAGAAAAAGAATGGCTTAAAAATTTAGCCCAAATTTTAGTTTATTTTGAAGATACAATTAAAAACAAAATACCTCAATAAAGTTATATTTTGGTCACTAAGTATTACCTTTTTCTTCTTTTTTTTGTCCTAGAAAGCTATCTGCTGCTTTTTCAATAGTCTGTAAAAATATCTTATATCTTACCGCCCTTGCTGCAGTCAATAAGATCAGGCTGTAGCGGCCGAGGATCAGCCCCCCGGCCGCTACAAGGTCCAGAATTTGGTCTCCTGCTTCCTAAAAAATATTGTGCAGACACTGCATATGTGTATCCGTGGATTATTGTTGGAATAGCTGTAGGGTACTTTAATTAGACAAAAAAATTAAAAACTGTTTTCTTTATTTAAGGCTATACCTACATTAAAATTTATATCTTTTGACTATACCTAGTCCACATTAGTTTGCCAATATATATTCTAACAACAATCCAGCAACGATATATTTTGTACACCTACAGAAAATATCCGATGAAAATTCCATATCTACCTTTTTTGACCAATCAGAGGCTCGTTTTTTGCTTCGTTGTCATGGCAACTCAAAAAATTTCGGGAAATATTCTCACTAGGCAGCAGGAGGTGATTACAGCGGAATATTTTTGACAGATGTCATTATTACAATGTGACATTGTAACATATACGTACTCAACAAAAATTTTGATAATAATTTCGTTTAATTTATGTGTAGGTATGGGATTTTCTTACCGAATCTCCCACGTTCTTGAATTAATATCTGAAAATTTTCTCCAACACGAATTTTTTAAGAAAATTTTTTTAAGAAAATTCGTGTACTCGAAAAATTTCCGGCAATAATTCAAGCACTAGGGCGATTACTAGTGAATATTTTCCACCAAAATTGTTGCCTACATGACTATTTTAAGGGATTAATCCCTATTTTTTCGATTAGAAAATGCCTAATATATAGGTTTCGAAAATGCACCCCTTTAAAAAATCGCAGAAGACGAGGCTTTCGTGGCAATTCCAGACCATACTTGGGAAACGACTACCTTTCAATCTTCTTCAATTTTTATGGGTGCACGTAAAACCAGGCACTCTACAAATCGTAATAGTGGTTTTTGCTATAAACCTAACTATGCTCTATCACCATTTTGATTAATGTCATCATTCAAATTGAAGATAAATATTGAGAATCATGGATTGTCTTACCTCCTCATCCATTGCAGTTTTGCAAATGGCTGCAAAGCTGTGTGATTCACAGAGCGATCCCTAACCTAACCTATATATTTTGTGGAGCGACCAAGAAAAACTTAAGAATCGCAGAAAACCAAAGTTAGGTTACTATTTTCTGAACAGGGGGGTCTGGTCATTGTTTTTGTATGACAATTTATTATTCAACAGAATCTAGTGGTTGTGAGTACTTTGTTGCAATGTATACTGGGATCAATGACGTCAGTAGGTTTTGACGTCATTGACTGGGACTAAGTATACATTCTACCACTAATGGCATGAACCATATAGAGTCGCTTTTAGGGCTGTTTTCGGGTGCGATGTGTGAAGTTCCCAGTTTATGAAACCCTATTCGGGTTAAATACACTATTCGCACTTGAACGCTGATTGTTTTACTGATTCACAATTTCCAATTCCAGTGTGTACCTAATTTGGAATAGTATTTTATTTTCATCCCAAGAAGAAAGAAGCAGCTCTGGAACACGAAACTCGCGGACACCCGAACGCTTAAAAGCGCAAGCAAAGTACTCTGGAGTTACTCCGGGGTATACTCAAATCCTTGTACCCGAATGCGACTTCGTGGATTGTACAGCGTGAATTACCTATTAGCACTCAAAATCAAAATTGCAATTTGTTGCGTTTGGGTGAGTTTGAGCGTGAACCTCCTGAGCTGCTCGTTTGCCCACCTCCCTTTCCCCTTCACCACCAGTAGTTTATTCCTTAAGCTATGCTTGTAGTTTCTCTAGTGAGTGAGGCTCCAATTAGAAGAAATAATATTTGTAAATTTGATATTTTGTGAATGAAATGTAATGTCATAATAAAATATAAAAAATATTTAGATCTATAGATTCTGATTCAATTTCATTTCAGTGATGTACAGAAAGTGGGGATTAATTATTATTTTTAAGTGTAATCATCACTTAGCAAAGAGCGGTATCTATAAATTATTGTATTTCAACTCCTGTATAATAGTATTTAAAGGTAGAGTTCCTACGTTCCTACACACAGGGTGTCTACTTTTAAAGATAGGATAAATCCATAACATTTTTATTTTCGAGATAATCGCCTGAACCCATTTTCACGAAACCATTTAGCGATTTTTTATTTAAAATCTGACCACGCAGTCTTAACCAGTACACCCCGCAAAACCCTCTAAATATAGTATTAGGTTTTATATGTCAAGTGTGCCAATGAAATCTCCTCAAAACACTTGAATGATCAGGAACACCACTCAAAGTTTTGGTGTACCTCGGACACCATAAACGAATTAAGTTAAGTAAAAAATACAGAAGCCTGCTAGTCAGTATATGAGTTATTAAGGTGACTGGTGTGCCACATCAGAAAACGCGCATCTTAGACAGTGACTTTATTTTTATTGGCGAAGGTTCAATAATTTAAATTATTTTTTATTTTGAAAACTTATTTACCCGCCTATGGCAAATTTCATATTTCGCGGGCTTTGTTGGTAACATTCAGGGTTATTACGCCCGTTCTCAAATTCCACTGTATCCCAAAGTTCATAGACAAACCCATATATGCCAAGGTTAGTGCCAAGAACGTTAATTAACGTTTTTGGGTTAGTATACAGGGTGGTTCACTTTTATGTGGTAGGACTTTAACATTAGATAGAAAAAGATAATCTAAAATGAAAATTTTATATCAACATATATCGGGGAAAGCTTAGTTTCCGAGATACAGGGCGTTGAAGTGTTGGAAAAAATATGAAGTATTTTTTACACTGTCCGAACCAGTGGAGATATTTAAACCAAATTTGATGTGTAGTACCACCTTTTTGACTACGATATTTAGTGATAATATGAAGGTCCTGAAATAACCAGTGGTGGAGTTATGGGTTTTCACTATCACTAAATTTAAAAAGTAATTAGTACGGACCTGTCTCACATCAACGTAAATTTTTTTTTCGTAAAGTTCTTTCAATTGTCTACAAAAAGTGTATCTTGACATTTTTTTGTATCTGCCACGGTTGTGTAGTAAATAAATTATTTCGTTTCCATCTCAGCCTTTTTTGCCTAAAAATGTGTTTTCTAAGATTATTGATAAATATCGCAAATAACAGAAATTAATTATGGAACACTTATCGGATTCAGCTATTTTATTTTTAATTTTATGGAAACAATTTTAAAAATAAACTGGCACTTGGTTTGAGGTACATTACTTTATTATCATTTTAACATTTTTATCAAATCTAGTATTATTTCTTAATAATTTTTATAATTCTAAATTTGTAGAATTCTAAATTATACCACGACGAGTAAAACATGATTCTTCCGCCCATAAAATGTTATTTAAAAATTGTCTTATTTCCTTTGACTACAAAATCCATCGGCAAAATACTAATGTCCTTTCTGCATCGCCGTACTGGTGAAGATAAGTGTGCCAAGGAAAAGAAAATCTTATTGACAGTTAATAATACAATAATCTGTCATCCAGTAGATGAACGTAGCAGCGCCGCAGTTTGTCTTTGTTAATAATTAAAATGCCGTTCCAATTTACAAATGAAGAGCAGGCTGACATCCATTTCTGCTATGGAGTTGCAAATGGGAACTCTGCGGAAGCAGCCAGAGAATACCGGAGGCGATTTCCAAATAGGCGCCATCCGCGTCCCTCGGTGTTTGTTAACATGCACCGGCAATTCAGAACTCGTGGTCTGAGAACTAGAATCGTCGAACGAGGAAATGAAAACAATATCCAACAAGTCAGACGCAACAATGAGATTCTTCGTGAATTCGATAGGAATCCTACAACAAGTAGCAGAAGAGTGTCAGTGGCCCTACGTGTTTCAAAGTCTGCAATTTTGCGAGCTTTAAAAAGAGATCACAGGCATGCGTATCATCTACAACCCGTACAAGGTTTAAGGCCCGGCGATGCAGAAAGAAGATTAGTGTTTTGCCGATGGATTTTGGAGTCAATTGAAGGAAATAGACAATTTTTAAATAACATTTTATGGACGGACGAGTCGTGTTTTACTCGTCTTGGAGTAGTAAACTTTCATAATCAGCATATTTGGGCACAAGAAAACCCACATGCAATCCGGCCAAGAAATTTTCAGGTCGAATTTAGTGTCAATGTTTGGATTGGACTGTACAACCATCATCTGTTTGGACCCTTTTTTTTGCCACAGCGAGTGAATGGTGACAATTTTTTGGAGTTTTTAGTAGCTGAGCATAATAATATGTGGGAAGACATTCCTTTAAACTTAAGATTGTTGGCTTGGTTCCAACTTGACGGCTGTCCTGCACATTTTCACCGAAATGTGAGGAACTGGTTAAATAATAACTTTCCAAATAGGTGGATCGGACGAGGGGGACCGGTCGCTTGGCCACCACGTTCTCCGGACATAACACCTCTGGACTTCTTCGTATGGGGATTTTTAAAAGAACAAGTCTATGTGACTCCTGTAGAAACAAGGGAACAACTTATTGATCGTATCAGAAATGCGTGCGATGAATTGAGAAATGGCAATTTAATCGATGCTGTTCAATCCGTTAGGCGTCGAAGTGTGCAACAGAATGGATCACATTTTGAACAATTGTTGAATGTTGTACAAATTTAGAATTATAAAAATTATTAAGAAATAATACAGATTTGATAAAAATGTTAAAATGATAATAAAGTAATGTACCTCAAACCAAGTGCCAGTTTATTTTTAATTGTTTTCATTTCCTCGTTCGACGATTCTAGTTCTCAGACCGCGAGTTCTGAATTGTCGGTGCATGTTAACAAACACCGAGGGACGCGGATGGCGCCTATTTGGAAATCGCCTCCGGTATTCTCTGGCTGCTTCCGCAGAGTTCCCATTTGCAACTCCATAGCAGAAATGGATGTCAGCCTGCTCTTCATTTGTAAATTGGAACGGCATTTTAATTATTAACAAAGACAAACTGCGGCGCTGCTACGTTCATCATCATCATTTATTTACTACACAACCGTGGCAGATACAAAAAAATGTCAAGATACACTTTTTGTAGAGAATTGAAAGAACTTTACGAAAAAAAAATTACGTTGATGTGAGACAGGTCCGTACTAATTACTTTTTAAATTTAGTGATAGTGAAAACCCATAACTCCACCACTGGTTATTTCAGGACCTTCATATTATCACTAAATATCGTAGTCAAAAAGGTGGTGCTACACATCAAATTTGGTTTAAATATCTCCACTGGTTCGGACAGTGTAAAAAATACTTCATATTTTTTCCAACACTTCATATCTCGGAAACTAAGCTTTCCCCGATATGTTGATATAAAATTTTCATTTTAGATTATCTTTTTCTATCTAATGTTAAAGTCCTACCACATAAAAGTGAACCACCCTGTATAGGAACTAACAAGATCCACATAAATACTGTAATCTTATGAAGGAACGGAGTGAAAAAATTTTGTAGAAAGGACTGCAGAGCAGCAAATAGATTTTAACGAAGAGGATGAGTACAGAGATGAACAGTATAAATCTGTTACAACTGACATTGTTTAGTGTGAATGAGTGTTGTTAACATTAAAGAAGGCGTGAGAAAGATCCACATTTATACCTACAGTAATCTTGGGAAGGAAAGGATTTTGAAAAAGGAAAGTAGCAAATCTTTTCAAGTGACCACAAGTTGGGCGGACACAGCAAAAGATGGACATATCCGACCAATAAAGAGGTGGCGAAGGCCCTAGAGTGGCTAAGTTGTTCGGAAGAGCAGAGGTCATAAAAAGACGAGAAGAACATTGAACTGACAAACAAATGTCAGTTCGTTGAAGAAGAATTAACGTTGCTGTCACCTAATAAAGATGGTCACCTATCACCTGCAAAATAAAGTTTAACCGTTCCTCCATCGACGGTTTAACATTGTGGGAGAGTGCAGTGTTAAAAATAATATTGATTATTGTTTAAATTAAATAGTGACCCTTGATTTTTGTAAATAAAATAAAAGAAAACATAAGATAAAATAATACATAGTTACGATAAGTTGTAGTATAAATAGTTACATAAAAATGAACTGTAGAATACAGATGTAATACCTACCTATTTGAAGATAAAATAAAACTATCAAATAATATAACAACGTATATTTCCCAATATTAAAATTAAAAACCTGAACAGGTTACGGGCCCAGAAAATCCCAGTTGTTCTTTAAAATAGAAAAAAAAATTAAAATAGAAGCTGTCATTAGCAAGGAAGAATTAAATTTAAAAACTAAAATACAAAGGAAGAAGTTAAGAGAGAAGCCTAGTCAAAAGGAAATAAAATAAAATAAAAACATGGGAAGTGGTGAAGAAATCAACCAGATAGAAAAATTTAAGAATACTGAAAATTATGAACTATGGAATTTTCAAATAACAATTCTATTTAAATCTGGTGGTTTACTTGAAATAGTAAATGGTGAAGACAAGTATAATGATACAATGACTCAAGAAAATAAAAATAAATGGTTAAAAAAGGATGCTCAAGCTCAAAGGATTTTAACATCAACGATCGACAAAAGGATGTTATTACATGTAATAAATTGCAAAAATGCAAATGAAATGTACATTAAAATTAAAAGGATTTTTCAAAAGGACAATAGCCAACAAAAATGTAATCTGCTACAAGAGTTTTTTAACTTCAAGTATGAAAAAGGAACTGATGTTTCAACACATATTAGTAAATTAGAGAATTTAAGTTTTCGTCTGAATAAAATGGAACAAGACATAAATGAAGAAATGTTAATGTCAAAAATTTTAAGTACATTGCCAGAAAGATTTAAAAATTTTAGAACTGCATGGGAATCAACGCCAAAAACGGAAAGAACAATAACAAACTTAACGTCAAGATTAATTTTTGAAGAAAATATGTATAAAGAAAAAGAAAATGTAGGACAATCTGTAGCTTTTGCAAGTAATGAAAGAAGATGTTTTAAATGTAATCAACTAGGGCACATATCAAAATTTTGTAAACAGAAGAGAGATGGAATTAAATGTTATAAATGCAATAATTTTGGCCATCTTACAAGAGATTGTAGAAGAAATCCTAATAATCAAACTGAAAATACAAGTATATGCAAAATTTGTAAAAAATCAAATCACAATGAATCCAACTGCTTCTTTAGAAACAAACAAAATAACAATAAAATTGGTAATGATAAAAAGACATCTTTTATGGTAGAACAAAAAGAAGAAAACAATAATGGAAATACCAGTATTTTTGTGGTTGATTCTGGTTCGACCTCACATATGGTAAACAATGTAAATTTATTTGAAAATTTTAACAAAAAGAAGATAGAAATTGGTGTCGCAAAGAAAAACACAGAAATGGTTGCTGAGGGTGTTGGAAAAATTGAAAATAACAAGTGTAAATTAAATGATGTTTTATATGTACACGCGCGGCCTCATAAATCGTTCCACTAGGCATGAGAAATAAGCAAGAAATCAAGAATTTCGGGAAAGTGCGGCAACGTTGCGCCAATTCCACGGCTTCACAAATCAACAACTTCCCCTACATTCCTTCGTACCGACCCGCTCCTCCCCGTAGAAAATAAAAATTGCGATACGTCAGTCAACGAAAATAGGTTAATAAATCGCTGCATTATAATAATAAAGTGGATTTAAAGTTTTACGCAGTTTCTTGGTGTTTTCAGATTCACGTAACATGAAATTACGCGGATTTCTTTGATTGTCAAAGTGGTATTAGTTAAATAAGGTATAATATCTAAGTATAATTGTGTTATTATAGAAGAATCTCGTATAAATCGCTGTATAAATCGCTGCATTATCATTATAATAAAGTGGATTTAAACTTTTACACAGTTTCTTGGTGTTCTGAGATTCACGTAACGTGAAATTACGCGGATTTCTTTGATTGTCAAAGTGGTATTAGTTAAATAAGGTATAATATTTAAGTATAATTCTGAATAGACGAATCTCGTAGTGGCTTTTTACATCGGTTTATTACACTTCTTTATCTTAACCGCGAACCAAATCTTTGGTTTATTTCAATTTTTAAAGCTTCCCTGGAGTCCTCGGGTGACGTTCTGCTGCTTCCCGGGCCCCCGAAAAATCGAGAAATGAGAAAAAACAAGCAATTTCCTATAGTGGCTTCAGAGGATTTTCCGTCGGTTTCGTTGATTCTACAGCCGACCCGTTTTTCGAAAGTGGTTAATCGTGAATCGGGAATTTCTCTTAGATATCGGATTTTCGAGGTTCTTTTTGGTACCGGAGGAAAGTACGACACTCAGTTAAGAGATTTACCATCTTCTTCGATTTTTAGACCGGCACTATATTCGAGGTTGTCGAAAGACTTTTGCGAAAAAGCCACCAATGTCCATGGGCAGGGTTGTTAGGATTTTCCACTATTATTCAGGCAATCTAAGGCCAACCTCACAGCGCCGAATTTACTGTTTTTTTCACTGTAACTGGCAATGTCACGTAAGGTAATGTCGCGCAATAAGATGTTAGATTTGCCGTCACCGAGGCCGTCACTTACGCTTTTAAGGTTATCGCTGGCTTTCAAACCGCGAGAGAGGGGAGGGGTAATTGCAACGTTGTCAGTTGAACGCCTTTGCGTCCGCACGTATTGGAACGATTTCAAGGGCCGCGCGTGTACCTGATTTGAGCAAGAATTTGTTATCTGTTAAAGCAATAACCGAGAAGAATGGGCAAGCTTTATTTGACAAAGAAGACGTTTATATAATGAAAGATTATGAGACAGTTTTTGAAGGAAGAAAAAATAAAAATGAGTTATATGTCATAAATTTTGATCAAGACTTGACAGATGAAGAAGAAAATTATGTATTTGAAGAAGAAGAAAATTATTTGACAGAAGAAAGCCATAATGACATTGATACATGGCATAGAAGGTTAGGACACATAAGCATTAAAATGTTAAAGAAATTGGTTGAAAATGAGATGGTAAATGGTTTAAATTTAACAAAAAGAAGCTGTGAAAATTTTATACAACCCTGTGAAGTATGTTTAAAAGCAAAACAAACAAGATTTCCATTTAATAGTGAAAGAACAAGAGCAACAAAACCTTTGGAAATTATACATACAGATTTATGTGGCCCAATTGATCCAGAAACTTGGAATAGTAAAAATTATATATTAACAATTCTTGATGACTACACACACTTCGTGGTAGTATACTTATTAAAAAATAAAAGTGAAACTGCTGAATACCTGAAAGAATATATATTAAAGAAATGGAAAGAAACAAAGGTTATTATGTATCAAAAATAAGATGTGATAATGGTAGAGAATATATAAATCAAAATCTTAAAATGTTTTGTAGACAACGTGGTATAATTTTGGATACTACAATTATACATACACCACAACTAAATGGAAAAGCAGAAAGATTAAATAGAACGCTTATGGAGAAAGCACGTTCACTAATTTTTTTATTCAAACATGTCAAAGAAGTTTTGGGGTGAAGCAATAAGAGTATCAGCATATATTTTAAATAGATGTCCAACTGAAACAGTAGAGAAGACGCCATATGAAATGTGGAATAATATCAAACCAAATATATCAAAAATGCAAATTTTTGGAAGTGAAGCTTATGCAAAAAGATTAGGTCCATTAAAAAAGTTAGAAAAAAGAAGTGAGAAATATATATTTGTCGGTTACTGTCCAAATGGTTATAGACTTTGGGATGAAAAGAAGAATGATATAGTGTTAAGAAGAGATGTGATTTTTAAGAAACCAAATAAAATAAAAATAGAAGAGAAGAAAAATAAGATAAAATTAATAATTGAAGATGAAGAAGAAAATGAAAATGGAAGAGAAACAGAGAAGATAAATAAAATAAAATCAGTTGAAGAAGAAAATGAAAATGGAAGAGGAACAAAGAAGTCAAATAAAATAAAATCAGTTGAAGAAGAAAATGAAAATGGAAGAGAAACAAAGAAGACAAATAAAATAAAATCGGTTGAAGAAAGTGAAGAAGAAATAAAAGAAAATGAAGATAAAATAAAATCAACACAAGAAATTGAAAAAATTGAAGAACAAGAAGATAAAAAAATGGAAGAAAAGCAAAGTTTAAGACAAGGTAGTAGAGAAGATAAAAATATGGAAGAAAAGCAAAGGTTAAGACAAGGTAGTAGAGAAGATAGACAAGGAAGAAAGATAATGTAACCAAAAAGGTATGATGATTATGTTTTATTAAGCAAGCAATAAATGGTGAAGAAAGTATGAAATGGAAAGAAGCTATAGAAGAAGAGAAGAAGTCAATATATGTCGATGATGGATTAATTGTTGGAGAAAATAACGAAGAAATTAATGATTTGCTGAAAAATATGGAAAAGGAATTTAAAGTAACAGAATATAATGAAGTAGATAAATTTCTAGATAATATTTTGATTAAATTTGGAATGGAGAATGCAAAAGAAGCAACGACGCCCATGATGCCATTGGTACAAAAGTCAAATGACATTTCAGATGTACTAAAGTCAAGTGACATTTCAAGTTATCAATATCCATACAGAGAAATAATTGGAAGTCTTTTATATATTTCAAACAAAACTAGACCAGATGTAGCATATGCAGTAAGTTATGGAAGTCGTAAAATGGAAAATTTTTCAAAATTGGATGTTATCAACATGAAAAGAGTTATGAGATACTTAAAATCGACAAAGAACAATGGAATTATATATGAGAAAGATAATAAGAATTTGGAATTAATTGGATATTGTGATGCTAATTTTGCAGGTGATATAGAAACAAGAAAAAGCACATCAGGATATATAATATTTTTGAATAATGGTCCAATTTGTTGGAGTTCAAGAAAACAACAAATAGTTGCATTGTCTACGACAGAAGCTGAGTATATAGCAGCTGCAGATTGTGTGGAGGAACTTTTATATTTGAAAACTTTACTGGAAGAAATCGTTCAACAAGAAGTAATAGTTAAATTAAAAATGGACAATCAAAGCGCAATGAAATTGATAAAAAATGGGCAATTTAACAGAAGAAGTAAACATATTGATGTAAGATTTCATTTTATTAATGAAACAGTTAAAGAAGGCTTAATCAAAATCGAGTACTTACCAACAGAAGAAATGACGGCAGATATTTTAACGAAACCTTTGTGTAACATAAAATTTTTGAAACATAAGAATGTTATTGTAAAATAATTTAAATAATAATCAATATTAAGACAAGGTGTTAAAAATAATATTGATTATTGTTTAAATTAAATAGTGACCATTGGTTTTTGTAAATAAAATAAAAGAAAACATAAGATAAAATAATACATAGTTACGATAAGTTGTAGTATAAATAGTTACATAAAAATGAACTGTAGTATACAGATGTAATACCTACCTATTTGAAGATAAAATAAAACTATCAAATAATATAACAACGTATATTTCCCAATATTAAAATTAAAAACCTGAACATGCAGACAATTTTCTTTTTTTTTTTTTCGGGAAAGCCCGGCGAAACAAACTTAAAAAACAGGCAGAGACAAGAAGAACTGAACTAGGTCTTTGGACCATGAAGATCCAGTAGCATAATAGGTATACACCCTCAAGATCGAAATTTTCGTCCAGATGTTTTATTTGCAACTGAGGTACCCAGTGCCAACCTGCGGGAATATATTTTTGGAGGAACAATGCCGGGATGTTACCGATTTTCTTTTTTGGGAAAACCAGGCAAGACAGACTTAAAAGACAGGCCGAGAAGAGAGTTTTAACGTGAGTATATATTTTTGGCGGAACACTGCCGGGAGGTTTTTAGTTTTCTTTTTTGGGAAAACCAGGTGAGACAAACTTAAAAATCAGGTTGAGAAGAACTGAACTAGGCTGGCCCGTGAAGATCAGCCCCATAGGTAAGCCCATAGGTATACACCTGCTCACCCGCAAGATAGAAAGTGTAATCGAAAAGATGTTTTAACGTAGGTATATCTTTTTGGGAGGACGATGCCGGGATGGAATTTTTTTACTTTTATTACTAATAAATGGATTATGGCGCCTAGGCGTTTATAAGCCTGCCGTGGTTTCAGCACGGCTACAACTGGGCACTCCTCAAGTTGATGGCGCTCCGAGGTCCGTACTTGTTTTAAAGTTCTCAAAACTATGCTTTGGCTCTCTCGTATATATAAGGATGCCCGTCGCGTACTTAACTCACCGCCATTTGCTTCAAACAAACGCAAAATATTATTGGGAACATTGTAATTTCCATCCCTGTCATTCCGTTTCCCTAAACCATATTCAACAAATCTTATGTGGCTTTGAGCAAACACTTGATGTGTTGGTATTCGTCTATTAGGAAATCGTCTTCGATATTCTCTCATCGCGGCAAAAGAATTTCCGTTACAAAATCCATAAATGAAATGAATATTCGCATCGCAGCACAACAACACAATCACACAATAAGTAGTTATACTCAACAATTAAAACTGTGACAGCTAGTCAAGAACAAAAATGAGCCATGGCCCTCTTCTTTTTTCTCCAATTATTAGGTAGTAAAAAATATAAAAATTCCTGTTAAATGATGATGATATGATGATGACGAGAACCTAATTTGCTTTATTTACTAAACGAAAAACAAAAATTGTACCAGAAAACTGACCTCAGATTAAAATTTTGCCTAAAAAAGAACACAATTTTTTTTTTGCAAAAATGAGGAAACAAGGAGGAAAATCGAATTTAGTATGAAACGGCGAGAGATACAAAAAAATCTGAAGAGCCACTTTTTATTCACAATTAAAAGCTACATTTTCAAATGTGCTCAAAACTTGCATTATACAGGGCGTTACTACTTTTTTGGTCAATTTATTCCATGGAACTGCCCATATCTCCGCCATTGGTTGACACAGAGAGATTATACTAATACGTTTTATGGCGCATATTATGCTCATACTATGTACCAAATTTCATCAAAAAGTATTTTGCAGTTTAGAAGATATTGTAAAAAATGTTTATTTTTTGGAAACTTCCACACCCCGTATCTCCTTTATAAGGTCCTAAAATGAAAACGTCGACATAACAAACTGGCATTATTTTTCAATGTTCTATCATTCCTAGAAGTTTTTTTATTTAAAACTTAATCACCCTGTATATCTCTATAGTTAAAGCACATTTTCCGAATGGTTTCTTTTTCTTTATTGCAATGGTCTAATCTAAGGTTTTTGTGATTTTGTTTAAGTAAATTATCTTGTTGTATTGAAATTTCGAAAGTTTAGTTTAGTTCGTTTGGATTTAAAGGTTCTACATCAAATGGTTCCATTATTGTTATTTTGAAAGATTTCTCATTATACAGGGTGTCCAACTTTAAAACTGTACAAATCCGTAAAATTTTCATTTTTGGAGATAATCACCTTTTCTTTGTTTGAAAGGCCTTCAAAAACCGCTTCTTTTGACCTTCCTGCCATTTTCAAAATTCAAAATGCAAATCCAGGGCCGGCTGCGATTTTTTTATACCCCTGAGTTTCACGAAAACCAATCTGACCACAGAGGAGATTCCATGGCACACTTTACTTGGCAGATGCCTTTAAAATTCCTATTTTGCTCAACTTTGACACCCTGCAGAATGGAACTCCCTGTATATTTTTTATTCGAATTTGGTATATAAGGGTTCTGGGATGTTCTGATTAACGCTGTGGGGTCTGATTTTAAATAAAAAAATCGCTAAATGGTTTTCGTGAAAATCGGGGGTATAAAAAAATCGTAGCCGGCCCTGGATTTGCATTTTGAAAATGGCAGGAAGTTCAAAAGAAGCGGTATTTGAAGGCCTTTCAAACAAAAAAAAGTTTAGGCGATTACCTCCAAAAATGAAGATTTTACGGATTTGTACAGTTTTAAAGTTGGACACCCATATATGCATAAAAATTTTGAATGTTTACTAGTGCTTTTGGGGATTCTAAATTATTTTCGAAATTAATTTATTCTAGGATGCCTAAACCGCTTTTTAAACACACCGCTAGTTTTACCACTTTTCGGGATCTAGGAGGAATTATTATAGAGTGAAAATTTTTTTTGAAGTTTTTAGAATTTCGGGAATAAGTTTTGTTAAATATTCATGGGAATTTGAGCGTTTGGGGTAATTAATAAGTAACTTCGTATGCTTATATCAGAGTCAAGTCTTTTTAAAAGGTCCATGCCAATAATTCCATCATATTTATTTGAAAAATCAAAAAGGTAGAATTTATAAACTAGGTCTGTGTTAGATATCTTAAAAATTGGTATAATAGCTATTTCATCATGAAATGAAATTCCATGTGACGTTTGAATATTAAAATTTTCACTAAAAATGCAATTTGAGTAAAATTTATGAGCCAATTTTGGGTTCATAAGACTACGTGAACTGCCAGTGTCAATTAGAAATTTTGCATTAATTTCGGGGTATGCGAGTTCGTTTAGTTGATGTAGGTGGCATTTGGGAAAATTTACATCAGGTTGGAAACCGTCAAAGTGTGGTTCATCCATTGAATTGACAAGTAGATGGAAGGAGTGTAGAGAGAGAAACTGGCAGCCAAACTTGAGTAAGTGAAACAGTAATCAGCTAATTACGATACGAGACCACGGCAATTGCTTTTTAAAAACAATTTATTAGAGAACGGAGTACAAGACTGGTTACATCTGGGGTTTTTACATCTTTTATAACATTAGAGAAGTGTTGAGTATACAAAATCATATTACACTTAATTTCTGGATTTGCTTCCTCTCGTGGGAACGTAACTCCTCCATCCCTTAGAAACGAGCACAGGGTGCGAGGTGATTTTAAATTGTTAAAATATTTCAAAAGATATTTTTGGTGTTTTCTTTTTCCTTTTGTTTTTTTATGATATGTTTTTGATAGAAAAATTTAATTAAAAATGAGAGTAAGGTTATTATTATTATGAGGTAAATCAATATAGTCCAGAAACTAAGTTGGTTAAAATGAATCGGTACTTCAGAAATATTTTCTAATTTTTCTTTTTGCAAATCTAAAGCATTTTTGATATTATTAAATTCATTTGTGTTTACAGAATTCAATTTAAAATTTCTAAAATTAACAATCAAATCAGAATGAACATTATTTTCGAAATTTAAAGTAGGTAAAACAATATTTTTATAATTAATTTTTGAGCTTTGATAAATTCTAATATTAAAGTCATTCACTTGCACTTCACAGTTCACTTCCATTTCTAACACAAAGGTTCCGTTTAAGGGTAGTTTTTGTTCACTGGATCCGCAGAATAGGGTAGCTATAGTCTCTTTGGGGGCGATAATTAACCATTGATTGTTTTCCATCTTATGTACTCGGAGTTCGGGAACTTCTACAGGAATTTGTTGACACGACGTGGAGTTTTTGATAAAATTTAAAAGACTGACTTCGCATGGAGCGTTAGTTTCTATTTTGGCTGGACTATGTTCATGGCACAGGTATTCTTCGGTGGTAATTTCTTGGCATTGCTTGTCCGTTAAGATATAATATTGCTCATTAAGGAGAAGGTATTTCTCTTGAGGAAGGATTAGTTTGAATTTATTGTTTTTCGAGGGAGTTGGTATAGGATGAAGTCGATAGTAGCTGTAATTTTCTTGAAGCACTAATGGAATTTCTATTATAAAGACTAATTGATTTCCTTTGCTGTAACTTTTTATGTTTACTATTTTTTCAAATAATAATATGTTTTCAGTAATAGTGTCAAAAGGTAATTTGAATTTGTACAAATGCTTCTTGATTGATTTTAATTCTATTAATAAATCTGGCGGCTCAATTATTGAATTGTGTAAGGTATTTAATTTTGAAAATGTTATTGCAACTTCAAGTTTTTCTAAAATGTCGTATATCGTCTGATATGCCAGTGATATCTGAGAGATTACCATATCTATTTCAAAATATCTGAAAACTATAAACTATAGTTTCTATACTGTTTGCTTTAATAACTTCTTCTAGGTTTTTCAATCTAGCATCTAATACTTCCTCGTTATGGCTAAGTAAATCTGTAGTATTCTTAAATTTGGTAATAGATCTTTCCAAAAGGGTTATTTGTTCTTTTACAAGAGTCTTCAATTTTTGTTCATTTTGTGAAAGTGTAAATAAAGCTGAATCATATTTTTGTGCGTCTGTTTGATCCAAGTTTCCAGTTATTGTTTTAATTAAAGTGCCTAAGGGATCAAGTATGCCTCTTTTCTTTCTTATTATTGGGTTTATTTGATTAATTTGTGAAATAATTTTGTTTTCCAAAACATTAATTAAGTTGTAGGAGTTATGAAATTCTTTTTTATAAGTAGATGAGTAATTAAAGCTATTCTTGAGTTCTGAAAACTTGCCATGAATAGTGTAAAATTGTTCAACTATTTTTGTTACATCAAAAGTTTGAATAAATGACCATTTATCAGTGGTGACTTTTGCATTTCCTAATTTTAAAGGTAGAAGTCCTGGATTTTCATTAAGGTTGTGAAATTTTGGCATTAAAGCTCCTGCTCCGATGACGAGCCTAAAACAGGAATTTTTAATTCTTTAATATGAACTACTAAAATTTTATTTTTCTTATTTTTTACTTTTACTTTATTATTTTCGAGAATTTCTAAAATTTCGTACGGTCCAATGAATTTATTTTCTTTTTTATTTCTTTGAATATTAGTTTTGTATACAGTCTGTCCTACTTTGAACTGGTACTGGTCTGGTCCCTGAGTGTTGTGTTTTCCAAGAACTTTTCTTTTGTGGTCTATAAGATTTTCGGAAACAGTTTCATAAAGATTTTTTAATTTATCTCTATGGGAACTTACGTAATCTGCATAAAACGAACTTTCTATTAGCAGTGAGGGGTCACGTGAATTTGTATGACCTAATGTTAATTCTAAAGGGGTGAACTTTGTTGAAGAATGAATAGAATTGTTATAGGCAATTATTGCGTAAGTCATTAGATTTGTTACATTTTCATTTGTATGTTTTTGTTGGAGTAAACGTAAATGTTCTATTAATGAAGAGTGAAAACGTTCAACAGGAGAGTTCGATTCATGGTGATTAGGGGTAGTAAAGTGAATTTGAATTTTGTGAGATTTTAGAAGTTCTTGTACTGTCTCGTTTTTAAATTCTCGTCCATTGTCCATTGTAATTTTTTCGGGTATGCCGTAAAATGAGAAATATTTAATCAAAGCGTTGCAAATTTCTATAGCTGTTTTTCCTTGAACTGGGAAAGCTTGTCCTAATTTTGAAAATGCGTCTATCACTGTAAGGAAGGTGTGATTATCATATTTGAATAAGTCGGCATGTAAAAGCTGAAAAGGTTTTCCGACGGTCTCGGTAAGCACGATAGGAACATATGGTTTATTTCTTGCATATTTTGCAGTTTGACAAAGGTTACAGTCATTTATGTAATTAGTCACGTCGCGTTTCATAGTAGGCCAGTAGTAATTTCTTTTAAGATGCTCTAAAGTTTCTGTTATTCCGCGGTGGTTGCATTTACCTTCGTGTTGAAATTTGATAACCATTAAGCGTTCGTCTTTTTCCTTAAGAGAATTTACTATTTTGGTGCATTTTATAAGTTTAAGAGTATTGGGATTAAAATTTGTGATATATACTTCATTAAATTCCTTATACATTGATTCATCGTGGAAATAAGTGTGATATGTCTTGTCAGAGGTTAAATAGTCTCTTAAAAATTCAAAGATAAGTTTTTTATTATTTTTTGGGAGAGATATATTTAAAACTTTTAAATGTTAAAAATTTTCGTGAACAACTTCTAATCTATTATAGGGGTTTGGATAAACTATTATCTGTTTATTTTTATTATTTATTATATCGTCGATTATGGGAATACCATCATTTAAACTAGATTGGTTACTAGTTGAATGAGGTGTAGCGAGTGTATCATCTACAGGAGTATTGGGAAATTTGGGGGTTTAATTTGAATGTCTTGTAAGATTCTAATTTTTGGGCTTGGTTTTGGCTTTTCTGCGATTAAAGAATTGGGATTCATGTCAGTAAAAGTGTCTTCGTCCTCGGTTAAGTCAATTGTTTCGAATTTTTTGTAAGCTTCGTCTGTTAAATCTTTTAAAAATTGTTCAATGTCTTGGTTTATTTCACCTGGATTATTAATTACACTTTCATTTTCTATGGCGTTAATTTTGATTCTAGATAAACAGTCAGCATTTGTGTTTTGTTTTCATTTTTTATAAATTATGTCGTAGTCAAATTCTTCAAGTCTTAGTCTCCATCTAACTAATTTACTATTGGGTTCCTTGAGATTAAATAACCAGACAAGGGGACGGTGGTCAGTATAAATTTTGAATTTTCTACCAAAAAGATAGGGTCTAAAATATTTGCAACTCCACACAATTGACAAAAGTTCTTTCTCAATGGTGGAGTATTTTGTTTCACTGTCATTAAGAGTTCTGGATGCGTATGCAATTGGTCTGTCATTAGGAACGTCACCTTGTGATAGAACTGCACCTATGGCGTAGTTACTTGCGTCTGTCGTTAAAATGAATTGTTTTTCAAAATTTGGATACTGTAAAATAGGGGCATTGATAAGTAAATTTTTGCAATGTTCGAAAGATTTCATAAATTCGGGAGAGTGGACTACTTTAGAATTTTTCTTTAAACAAAATGTCATTGGTTTTACAATTTTTGCAAAGTCTTTAATAAAACGTCTGTAATACCCTAGTAAGCCTAAAAATGATTTAATGTCCTTCTGAGTATTGGGAATGGGAAAATTCTTTACAGCGGAAATTTTGTCTGGATTGGGTTTTACTCCGTCTGGGGTTATTACATGTCCTAAATATAAAACTTCTGTACGTAAAAATTCTGACTTGTCGAGTTGTAACTTAAAATTGGATTCTCTGAGTCTAGTAAAAACTTGTCTAAGTCTGCTAATGTGTTCTTGAAGTGAGGTACTAAATATGACTATATCATCTAGATAAACTAAGCAAATTTCGTTTTGGAGCCCTCGGAGGACATTGTCCATAACCCGCTGAAAACTAGAGGGCGCGTTTTTTAAACCGAAAGGCATTCGTTTGAATTCGTAGTGTCCGTTTTCTGTGGAAAAAGCAGTTTTTGGTATGTCGTCTGGGTCCATTTCAATTTGGTGAAAACCACTAGCCAAATCTAATGTCGAAAAATATTGACTTTTACCTAACTTGTCTAAAATGTCTGAGATATTGGGTAAGGGATATTTGTCATTAATAGTCCGTTCGTTAAGTTTCCTATAGTCTATAACCATTCGCCATTTGCGCTTTCCAGAAGCGTCCATTTTTTTGGAACTATCCAAATGGGGCTAGACCATGGAGAAGTTGAGTCTTGGATGATACCTTGATCGAGTAATTTGGAAATTTGGGTTTTTACTTCATTTCTGTGAATTTCGGGATAACGATAACTTTTTGTAAAAATTGGAGATTCATTAGTTACATTAATTTTATGACGAATTTTGTTTGTGAAAGTTAAAGGAATTTTTTCGCAGTAAAATATATCTCTAAATTCAAAACAGAGTTTTCGAATAGCGTCTCGTTCTTCTTTGTTGCAGTGATCGAGTCTTAATTCTTTTAAATTTGATTTTAAAATATTGTCTTGGTCGGGTTCAAGTATTTCGTCAGTTTCCATTTTCTCGCAAAAATTAACATCACATATGTTTATTGGTTCAATTTCGAAGGGTTCGTCTAGTACAATTTTAACAGGATTTTCGTTTATATTGGTAATAGTAGTGATACCAAAGTTATTTTTTATGTTTACGATAGCGCGAGGCATTTCTGTACCTTTTCCGAATTTAAAATAATCTAATATTCCAAAAGAATTTCGAATATCGCAATCTACTGGTATTTTGACAATTTGTTTTGTTCTAGGGGGTATAATAATTTGATAGGATTGAAAGGGTTCTAAAAGTTGGGGTGTACTATCGGCGTCGTTATTTGAGTAAATTATTGGAATGTCTGAATTTGGAGTTTTTAATCTTCTGCGCCTTAGTTTAATATTGGCATCTAATCTATCAATTAGATTGGCTCCGATGAGGCCATAAAATTTTTCAGAAAAGTTAAATAAATAAAATTTATGATATCCTGGAGTATTAAAAATTTTAAAAATTGGAATAACGGCGACTTCGTCATGGAAAGTACTTGCGTGTGCTGTCTGAATATTAAATATCTCATTTCTAATGAATTCTTTGTAAAACGTTTGTGCTATTCTAGGATTTAGTATGCTACGTGAGCTACCGGTATCTATGAGAAAATATGAGTCAATTTCTGGGATGTAAATATGAGGTAAGTCTTGGCGGATGTTATTTAAGTCGATTAAGACGGGTTGTCTTTCAAGTTGTCCTTGGTAAAATTTACGTGTTGTCCAGAGTTCATATCAGAGTTCGAGGTACTTTGTGAAAAGTCAGCGGAAAGCATGGGATCGCAATGTGAAATTTGAGGTAGGTAAGTCTCGTATGGATTCTGGGAATAATCAGTGTCATAATCGTGGGAAAAAGAATAACTGTCGTACTCAGGCGAGTAAAAGTTTTCGTAGAAATAATCGGGATATTGATTTTCGTCAATTTCAGTGATTGATGCTTCGGATTGATCGGGATTAATTTCGTGATTGAAAAGTTCTTCAAATTTAGACACGTGTTTTGGATTATTGGTTCGAGATTGAGTGCTACTGGTTTCCATAGCTTCGGGTTGATTTGGGTTTCGTTGTTGTTGGTTTCGTAAAATTGCGCTTGTTCTTTGATTAGCAAAATAGGGGTGCTGTTGTGTTGGATATCGAGATTGGAAATTAGAAAAATTGGGTCTTTGCTGAGGTTGAAAATAAGGTGTGAAACGAGGTTGAAAATTAGGTCTAGTAGGAATAGTTGGTCTAAATTGGGGTTGTGTAGTTGGTCTAAATTGGGGTTGTGTAACTTGAGGTTGAAATATTGGGGGTCTAGGAAATATTCTTTGATTTGGAAAAGTAGGAAGTTGTGTTGGTGGTCTATTATAGAAAATTGGTGAGGAGGAAAATTGGGGTCTAGAAAAATTAGGTTTGTTAACTAGAAAAGGATTAATTCTTGGTTGGGGTTTATATACAGGGTGAGTCAAATTTTGGTTTTGTCGGGTACTCAGATATTTGAAATTTTCTTCTTCTACTACTAAAGATAAGGCTTTTTCTAATGAATCAGGAGATTTAAGTCGAACAACAAGTTGAGTTTGATAGGGAAGGCCATTGATAAATGTTCTTAAAGCAAAATCATCGTAATGTTTTATGGTAATAACTTTTTCGTTTGCATTAATATTCGTTAAATTTAACTTGGAAAAAAGTAAACTTCGTGCATCCTGGATCCTCATTCCAAATTGTAAAGGAGTTTCATTTCTTTGGGGTTTCATTGAAATTAAATCTTGTATCAAACAGTCTATACTACGTTGATCGGAGAAAGTATTAATTAAAGCATTTTTTATATCTGCCCAAGAAGTTATTTCTGATCTAGAACCTATTAAATCAGCTGCGCTATCTCTTAGTTTACTTAAAATGGTATCTAATAGACAATTATTTACAACATTTTCGGCATTTCTAGTGTCAAAGAAATTTCTGAGGAGATTTTCGCAAGAAGAGATAAATCTATTAAGCAAATTTGGGTTTCCGTCAAACAAGGGAATATTATCTGCTTGGTAACGTAGAAGAGGAACATTAACATTATCGGCTGGCATATTGATTTCGTTCTCAATATTTAAATTTAAAAAGAAATCAGCTAAACTTTCAATAATACTATCGCTCATAAACTAAAAATAATTGGGAAAATGGCTTCTTAAAAATACGAAAATTACAACTAAAAAATCAACTGTACAAAAGGAAATTGGCAAAAAGGATTAAGCAACTTACAAAAGCAGTGTGATGAAGCTCGATGTTTTCATTTGTTTCTTCTTATACCTAGTGCCTATAAGCGTCGATGGAGGAAGGTAAAGATTAGTTTCCTAATGCGAAATACCGGCTGACTCAATACTCTTCGGAAGAAGATGGAGCCACCGTCGAATACTTCTCGGCGCGGTGGGGGAAACGAGGCTTCCCAGTCCGACACGGTTGTTCGGTAGATGGCGCACTTGCACCATCCTCGGATTACGTCTCGGCGTTGAGGTGGAAGAGAGGCTTCTGTCCGGTAGATGGCGCACTGCGCACTTGTAATGCGGCTTCCCAAGACGAACTTTTGTTCGGCAGATGGCGCGCTTCGCGGCTTGCCAAATCTGTTGATTTGACCTTGGTTGTTTGCGTTTTTTGTGCTGGTACGAATGAGTCATCGCCATCGATCGACGGCTGAAAGATATATTTTAGATTTTGTATTCCAGCGTTCGATTCGAGTCGCCCGGCCGCGGCCCCGCCCCCCTCTTTGCCTATGGAGGCGGTTTTTTTTTAAGTAGCGAGTAACGTTATTAATTGTTAATAACAAATTTCTCGAGTCTTTTTAAAATAATCTCTTTATATTGGAGTTATAACCACAGAAAATATACGCTATATTTTCTGTGGTTATAACGTTGATTGATTCCTTCCTCCATCGACGGTTATAATATTCATATACAACAAGGTGACCAACTCCTGGTTGTCGAAAACCGGGACAGTAGTTAGGTACCTAGCCAGGGGCGGATGGGACCACCGGGACACTGGGCAAATGTCCGGTGGGCCGGTCATTCGAAGGGCCCCGGAGGGCCGCCGCAGGCTCGAAGGCTCATCGGCCATCGCATCTTAAATTTTAAGACAGTCTTAACTACTTGACAAAACAAAAGGCAATCATTGTTACAATAATTGTTGTAAGTAGGTAGTTAATTTAAGATAGGACGGTGCAACTGGCCTTAATTAATTATTTTTGTTTTGTTATTTTTGTTCTATTATTTCTTTACGTGTTTTACGGCAATGTAGAAGGGGCACACCATTATTTTATTTTTATTGAACTCGAAATTTCGACTTTTAAAGTCGCAGTCCGACTTTGAAGTCGAAATGCCGATTTTGAACACAAAATTTTGACTTTGAACTTCGGCTTTGAAAGTTGGAAGTTCATAAAGTCAAAACTTCGAGTTCAATGTCGGAATTTCGAGTTCAAAGTCGGATTTCGAATTTCAAAGTCGAAATTTCGAGTTAAAAGTGGGAATTTCGACTTTATAAAGTCGGAATTTTGACTTCAAAGTTGGCCTTCGACTTTAAAAGTCGGAATTTCGAATTCAATAAAAATAAAATAACGGTGTGGTCCTTCTGAATGTTTTGTTATTTTTATATCTTTATATTTAGAGAAAAAAGTTTTATTTGTTTTACGAGAGTTATGATTTTATTTATGTTTTCATAAAACATGTATATTTTGTTTTATTAAAAAAATACATTATCTACATTGTTTGTTTTTTTAATTGTTATTATGATAATAATTAAGAAAAGAAAAATCTAAAGCCAAATGAGATGTTTAGGGGCCGCTTGGGAGACAAATGCCCGGGCTGGTTAGGTAAAGTCCATCCGCCCCTGTACCTAGCTATTTTTTACCTATAATATGCAACTGTCAAGTTTTGTAGTTTAATCAACTTATGATTTTGTTAGAATTATTGATCTAGTTCATGCTATTAACCAATAAATACCACCCAAGGGAAACAAAAAAGAATTTGTGATCAAGTAATATAACAAAAATAAAATTTAACTCAAAGCCACAGGTACATAAATTAAAAAAAAACAAATACTGGCTGTTTACAATATACAGGGTGGCCCAGGATAAGTGAGCCAATATGTGTAAAAGAAAAAAAATTCGCGTTTAAATTTGATTGTTTGTGGTTCTGATTTGCTTGACTTATGACTGGAAACTAATTTTTAGCATATTTTCGTTTTTGAAAAATCAAGATGGCGTCGACAGCGACCATTTATTTATTTTCATTGTAGGTGAAGTGCCTTTTCCTTTAAACATAACAAAAAAATTCATTAAGAAAAGTTGTTCCCAATTAAAATTACTCCAGGGTACCAAATTTTGGAAAGATCGGCCTACTTTGTTTTCCCACTTTTTTTTCTAACGCGCTAAAGAAAAAATGAAAAAATTAAGTAGGCTGATTGTCTCAAAATTTGGTACACGGCAATAAGTTTTAATTCTAAACAACTTTTTCTCATAAAATTTTTCGATACCTTGTATTTAGAAGCCACTTCTAGCCCATCTTTCCAAAATTTGGTACCAGGTGGTAACTTTTAATTGGGTTTTAACAAATTACATAGGGTCTTCGGCTCTCTTGAGGGCATGAACATTTTTGTCGATTTGAAGTTTTTTCAGCACAGCGCGAAAAATTGGGCATGGAGGCCCATTTCTTTTTTAACGTCACCTGGCTGGCCAAAATTGCCATATTTTATTTTCTTATCTATTTTCTGTGCGGCCTAAAATAACCGAGAAAATCGCTTAATAAGAAATAAACAAAAAATGCATAGCCTCAAGAGAGCCGAACACCCTGTGTAATTTTCTGAAACTATCTGAGTACCCAGTTGCATAAAGCTTCTTAGTGCCATCAATTTTCAATATGATAGTTTTCCTCTATCTCTTAAAATAAATATGCTAGGGCTATTAAATTGTTTTGCTCAATTTGAGGTATTTTTTATATTGCGCGTCAAGTTGGCTATGGCTGCCGATTTCTTTTGCAGCACCACTTAGCTGTCCAAAATTGCCACATTTTTGTTTCTTCACGATTTTTTATTGTAGGGCGCAAAATAAGTGAGAAAATCGCGGTGGTATAGTTCTAAAATAATCATCCTGTATATAAAAAATAAGTTGATCAGTTATATAAAATTTATAAAAAATATTACAAAAAGTAAAGTATGAAACAAACATTTAAAAAAAACTATAAGTTTTAAGTACAGGGTGGACCAACGTTTGGCGCCCTGCCGGAGGGGTCTCCCATGGGGGCCCTGGTTATGATGTATGTAGGATATGATGTATTCATATCTAAATAGATGTAAATTCTTTGCCTTAACTGTCACCAAATCCAAAGGTAACTCAATTTAGAAAGAGAAAAATATTTCTAAAATTTTAGTTGAAATGTGCATACAGGCAAATATTTGAAGTCGGTTTTAATTTTTTCGTTAAAGTTTTGTTATATTATTTATGCTGTAAACCGTTGATTGAATCTTCCATCGACGTCTAAACCAAATTTTCTGTATGAATGACAACTATATAAATTTAGCTAGACATAATATTTTTTATACTTAGGTATGTCAGTGTTAATACTTATGCTTATGAAATATTGTGTATAATAAACGCTATCGATCGACGATAATCGAATAACAAAACATGAAGATAATATTATAAGTATATTCCGTTGTTTGAGAACCGACGATATAAACTTTGATTATATACCTATTATAAACAAGGATTAAAGGTATCAAAGCGTTGATGTAGAACTTTGGAGAACAGATACGTCATTGTTCCCTTCCTCCGTCGGCTGCGAATATGAAAAAATACTAAGAGATACTTTTTGTTAAACATTTTTCTGAAGTAATAAATTCTAATAACACCCTGTATCTCCGCAACTGTGAGCCTCAGAAGCTTCATTTCAACCTTAAGTTTGACGGCTCATCCGATCATGTGACACGCCAAGTTTGAAGAAACTATCTCGTATAATTCTAGAGATACTAAAAAATACGTGTATTTTTCTCTAAACTTCTATGCTCTGTATAAAAAAAAACTAAGGCCCGTAGAAGAAAAAAATATATGAAGAAGTGCCCTTATTTTGACTCCAAGAATACGTGGTTTCATTTTTGACCATCAGTTCAGTTACACCCTGTATACAGTGTCTTTAAGACTATTTTACGGTATAACTTTCCAATACCGCCCTGTTTTCGAGATAATAATAATAATGACAGAAAGTTGGACACAAATGGGAATTTTCTTTATTTGAAGTTTCTCAAAACAAATTATTCTTGATAAAAGTTAGTGCTTGTGCTTAAACTCAAAATCGACCTGTAAAAATTTTAAAATTTCTATTCGTATACAGGGAAGGTTGAAAAATATGAAAATTCCTCAAGAGTCTTATTTTTAGAACTACAGCAGTATAGCACTAAGAAAAGTTGTTTGGAATCCCAAGAAAATGTCAAATATGAATTCACAGCCACCTATCCAAAAAAAGAAGAAAAATCACACTTTCGCATTTTTTATTCACTGTATAATAGATAATATTAATATTAGCTATGCATTTTGAGGCACATCTTCAAGCATGACAGTACGATACCAACGATTTTTATTTACGTTCAACTAGCATCTTAAAAACACATAATAACTGAAACTTCTGCAAAGTTTGTCGTTTTTTTGTGTCCAGGTAAAATACTACTACAATTTCAAACATAACTTAGCAACTAATTTGTGGAACACAAAAATATTTTAATAGAGCAATAATTTAAGTTATTTAATAAATGACAATTCAACAATAAAAATATCACAACAAAAAAATTATTACGAGAATAAACATTTCAGTGACTACTCTACATGTGACCCTTCCTTCGCTTCCTTTCGCCTTCAACCAGCGACTATCCCACTAGGCAATATAATAAATTTTTGAGGTAATTATGGAACGTAGTATATGCACCGCCCAATTTTCTTGAAATTTTGGCTACCCACCTATTTTCGAGGTCCCTGACCAAGAATCTAACCTCAGTTTTTTGAGGCCGGACGTAGTTTCCGAGAAAATGAATTTTCAAATTTCCTTTTGACACCTTTTCAATTTTAAAATACGGGACGTGACGGGCGTTCGGGGGGGGGGAGGGGGCTACAAAATGTTTTACTGAAAAAGGCCAATGAAAAGGAATAAAAGAAAACCACTATTTTTTGTTTTTGTTTTTGTTTTTTCTCGAAGATAACACAAAAACAAAACAAAACAAATTATGAAACTAAACTAAATAGATTCTTTAAAAATAAAAAAAAAACAGAACATTTTTTGTTTTTTTTTTCTTGAAGGGATAAACTTCCAAAAACAAATTATCATGGCTGGCTAATCACGACTAACCAAAAATAAATAAATCCTTTAAAAATAAAAAGAAATCACAGAACATTTTTTGTGATATATCACATAACACACAAGAAATTGACATTTACGAAAATTGTAGTGTGGCGCCAATGAAGGCATGAAGGACTATAATTTAGTAAATTTTGTGTTCACATGTGAGTCGCGGCTTGGACTCTAGATGGTGGTGATTGTGTGAATGCCGTTCGCATGTAACATTTTTAATTTTTCACCTTAAATTTTGAAAATACGGGATTTATAGCGTCCCGTATGAATGTTTGCCGGGACACGGGACATTTTACTTAAGGAAGTGGCTATTTATACGTCCGACGGATACAAACGTCAGTATACGTCTTGCGCTCTCATTGGTCGATTGAGTCACGTGACACATAACCTTACTTCTACCGTTCGATGGATTATGAATCGGCTTGTTTACTAAGTCGATTGGATGATGTCCGAGATTATTCAGACCTTATCTTGTCTCATTTTGTATTGCGTATGCCCTACTTTTTCTGCGATGGGCGCTGCGGAATGAAAAATGAAGTGGTTATTTTATTATTTACAATGATGTAATCCACCCGACATTCGGCACCGCGCCGAATGTCGGGGGGTAGCCACAATTTCAAGAAAATCGGGGGTGGGTTACAACGCCGAACATCGCATCGGGCGAAAATACGGGGTACCTACCTAGCCAAAATTTCAAGAAAATCGGGGGTGGGTTACACCATTGGAAATTATTACCACTTCTTTTTTCATACGGCAGTGTCTATCCCCCAAAAAGGAGCAGTGCATACGCTCCTTATTGCAAAGATGCTTGAGAAAAATGCACTTCCGACGTATCTAAATATTAGTTTACTTCGGCTTCGGACGTGTACGGAGTTAAATGCACGTCCAAAGAAGTCATGTGACTCAGCCCGCCAATGAGAGCGCAAGACGTATACTGACGTTTGTATCCGTCGGACGTATAAATAGCCACTTCCTTTACTTAAATACAGGACTGTCCCTTGAAATACGGGACGGGTGGCAACCCTGGGTGCACGTAAAGTTTCACCAGTCGATTCTACAACACACTGTTGATTGAGGACCATCGACGAACACACGTAGTCTCCCTTTCAATGTCTTGTGTTAAAAGTGTTGTTCACAGACCTACAATAACCCAAAGCTTTATGAAAAATATATAAAAATGTAACATGTAACTTACCTTAGAATGTTTCTTGACTACAAAGTCAGCCCTTTTTATGGCCTGCACCCATTTTGCGCTCAAAACCGGATCCTTAGGAAAGGCAAAAACGGACACTTTTGGCTTTGGCTCGGTTAGGTTAGGCAATTTGGGCGTCGATTAATTCGTTCCTTCATCGACGAATTTGGGACACAACACTTCTCGGGCATGGCTGAGAAAACACAAGAAAACACCCATTTTGATATTATACATACAATGAGAGACTTGCCTTGATGGCAAGTCTCTGTATACAACAAAACACACTTTCACTTCCTAACCTCCGTATTTAGGTATCCTTTATCTGATGGCTCAAACATGAAATGTTTTTGATAGGCACACACTAATTATCGGACTAGAACACCACTGGTCCTCTGCACACTACTGTATCCACCAAATACACGTAATAACAATCACAGATTACCCAGTAACGATAATATAAGTGGAAATAAAAATAAGTAAACGAGGAAAACGAGGAACAGATACAGATCAAAAACAAAAACAGCTGGACGTCGTCGCGTCGGACGACAGTAGTTGTATGGCCTTGTCCATAGGTGGCGGTGCGCTGACCGCGTAGTTTTCTGCGCTCTTCCGTCGTCGATGGAGTGACCTTTTGCCCGAACCGTTGATTGAAGATTCCTTTCTCCATCGACCGACTCGAATGGTGGTTTCGGAATTTGGCGCCACCGTACGGACGCGTGTCGGTGAAATGTAAGAGAACGAGACAGAAACATTTAGTAACAAGTGGGGATGTGACAGACAGACCATAAGGATCATATTCGCATGCCACCCTAAGGGAGGATATCTTCCCCTTCTTCAATCAACGCTATAAGTCCCGGCGATGCTTGTCCAGGTACTCAGTACTTCGTATCCTAAGGTCCTAAGAGGAGAGTTGTCGAAGTTGGACTTCTCCCTAGGCGTTCTCTCCGTGGTTCGTCTCGGTTGTGGGTCTCTCGGTGTCCTGCAGGCGATGCTGTCCTTGCTGGATCCGTGGGGCCCGGTGTTCGGATCGATACCAATTTAACCGTTGATACAGCGCGATCGAATCTGCAACAGACTAACGACCGATTGGCAGCGTCCTACCGACTGCGCCAATTACGATACGAGACCACGGCAATTGCTTTTTAAAAACAATTTATTAGAGAACGGAGTACAAGACTGGTTACATCTGGGGTTTTTACATCTTTTATAACATTAGAGAAGTGTTGAGTATACAAAATCATATTACACTTAATTTCTGGATTTGCTTCCTCTCGTGGGAACGTAACTAGCTGATTCCGGCAAAAACCACATAACACAAAAGAACACTTTCTATTTTTGGGTCCTGTGCTTCAAACGAGTTCCGGTGTCATTTTCCTTCTGTCCCAAGTCCCAATACGAGTAATTTTATTGTATTATTTATATTTGATTTGAGTTCGTGTCGTGGTGGCAGTTTCGTATAAAACGGCGTTGAGTTTTCTTAGTTGGTATTTGCAGGGTCACTCAAGCTTTTGCGGGGCCAAGTGGCGCATGAAAATGCGGGGCCCCGACAAGGAATTATTTAATCCATTAAGAAGAAAATGTTGAAAGTTGGTACGGTATTTACCAAGGTATATTTTTTACATGTCATTTTTTAAAAAGGTAGGCCGGGGCGACGAGTTTGGATCACTTCAGTGACGTATATAGGAATTAATTTCGGGTGGTGGAGGGACAATTTTTGGGATTTTTTTTTAAACAAGGGTATTTAAAATAATTGTAAAAAATACGCCGCAGGCGAAATTTTTTAGAAATTTGAAGGAAAATTACCTAAAATTAGTCTTAGGAAATCCCAAATCCCAATATCTTCAAATTTACAAGCTGGAGTGAATATTTTCAAATTCCGAAATGGCCTCGGTCCCGCCTTTCTAAATAGGCTACTGGCTGCATCACTCTGTACACGGGACTCAGAGGCGCATTATCCGCTTCGGAACAATTCGGGTGCTGCGATCAGAGGCTCGTAAAGGGCAGACGTATTAGACATTAGACTAATATGTCTGCGATTTACCATTTTTATGTTGTAATTACTTCTTTTCGCTCTAATTCGGATTTATTTTACTCGTTTCCACAGATGTGATCTGTGATGCAGTGATTTAAAATAAATATAAATAGCTAAAAAATCTATACAATTGATTTAAATACTTTGCCAAGTAGTTGTTATAAGCAGATATCCTCTAATATAATAGGTTGCAAAAAAGGGCGAATTTGAGGTATGTTGATTTTTATTATTTTTAGGTTAGGTATGTTTAGGTTATATACGCGCCATTTTATATAACGTCTTGTGCGCTCTGAGCTTGAATGAAATAATAAGTTTTTAGAATAATGGCCGTGTTGAATGTGCCTACAGTTTTTTAAAGCGCTAAGGAACGCGATAGAAGAATTTACTACGACTAGTGTGGGCATTTTGAGTCATTAATAGACACCATATTGTAACCTAAAAATTCGATGTAGGAGGATTGGAAATAAAAAATGGAAAAGGCTTTTCTGTGGGAATACATAACAAAGGAAAAAAAACAAAAATTAAACACGGCATGAATGAAATGGTGGTCCTGTTTAAGGGTTGAAACTGGTTTCTTGCGATTTTGAGCGAAACGTAACCTCCTAGCTGAAAATGTTCAAGGTTTGACACAAAAGAAGCAGATATTAAAAAAAATTAAAACTTTCATAGGTACACGCGCGGCCCTTGAAATCGTTCCAATATGTGCGGACGCAAAGGCGTTTAACTGACAACGTTGCAATTACCTCTCCCCTCTCTCGCGGTTTGAAAGCGTAAGTGACGGCAAATCTAACATCTTATTACGCGACATTACCTTACGTGACATTGCCAGTTACAGTGCAAGAAACAGTAAATTCGGCGCTGTTAGGTTGGCCTTAGATTGCCTGAATAATAGTGGAAAATCTTATAACCCTGCCCACGGACATTGGTGGTTTTTTTCGCAAAAGTCTTTCGCCGTTCTAAAAATCGAAGAAGGTGGTAAATCTCTTAATTGGGTGTCGTACTTTCCTCCGGTACCAAAAAGAACCTCGAAAATCCGATATCTAAGAGAAATTCCCGATTCCCGATTAACCACTTGCGAGAAACGGGACGGGGACGGCTGTAGAATCAACGAAACCGACGGAAAATCCTCTGAAACCACTATTGGAAATTGCTTGTTTTTTTTTCTCATTTCTCGATGTTTCGGGGGCGCGGGAAGCATCAGAAACTCCAGGGAAGCTTTAAAAATTGAAATAAACCAAAGATATGGTTCGCGGTTAGGATAAAGAAGTGTATTAAACCAATGAAAAAAACCACTACGAGATTCTTCTATAATAACTTATACTTAGATATTATACCTTATTTAACTAATAGGTACCACTTTGACAATCAAAGAAATCCGCGTAATTTGACGTTACGTGAATCTCAAAACACCAAGAAACTGTGTAAAACTTTAAATCCACTTTATTATAATGATAATGCAGCGATTTATAACCTATTTTCGTTGACTGACGTATCGCAATTTTTATTTTCTACGGGGAGGAGCGGGTCGGTACGAGGGAATGTAGGGGAAGTTGTTGATTTGTGAAGCCGTGGAATTGGCGCAACGTTGCCGCACTTACCCGAAATTCTTGATTTCTTGCTTATTTCTCATGCCTAGTGGAACGATTTATGAGGCCGCGCGTGTACCTATTATAAGGCATTTATCAACATAATCTCAAATTTTTCGAGAAAATGGCGGAAACCTGATTTTTCCTAAAAGTTACTCAATTTACATGAAATTTTGTGAACGTATACGTTGAGTAAGCCTGATTTTACAAGAATCTGAAACTAGCGGAGATAAAGAGAAGGTTAAACGGGGAAAGAATTGAAGTTTTGTGGGCCCAATTTAACGCACATTTTGGATGTTTGAAAAAAGTCATGGCTTACTAGATATTTTGAAAAAACGAAATTTTGCCGATTTTATTGTAATCCATCTAGCTTCGTTGAAACAACGAAGCAAGATGGATTAGATTTTAGATAAAAAGTGTAAAAACCAAAAGTTGGGGGAAATTGTGTCCACAATCGGTTATCATGTCCTACTTTCCGTGACAGCTGCCATTTTCGAGATATGACTCAAACTCGTGTTTTTTTAAATGGAAACCATAGTTATTTCCGTTATTTTTCTGAATAACCATTATCGAGTATTATGGGCGAGTTTTTAAAGTCGGCACAAATATGTGATCAATCAATGTGATTGGGCCATTGAAAAATTTCTGCACAGGCGATTGGCTTGATGGATTCCATCACATATTTGTGTTGACTTTAAAAACTCGCCCTATATCGTTGAAAAGCTCTAAAAATTTCTGATTTTTTGAGACCAAGGCCAACTATGGTTTCCATTTAAAAAATACATATTTGTGTCATATCTCAAAAATGGCAGCTGTCACGGAAAGTAGGACATTATAACCGCATTGGGGACACAATTCCCTTCAACTTTGGTATTTACATTCCATTTTTATCAAGAATTTGAATAAGGGTGACAGTGTTTTGTCTTTTACCCTTGAATGAATTTGTGGGTACGATAGTAAACTAATATACCTCACATTAGAAAAACGAATATTTATTCAGAATCAAATACAAGACTTATGCGATTGTGTTATTTCTTCTCGTTGTTATTTTCTTGTTATTTTCGTTTCCCGGGGTCCCGCTTCCTAGACATCCATACTGGTGTTATCTGGGTTGCTGAACAGGTGGCACGCAGGTCGCCACACCAGCCCCCCGCGGAGACCAGAGGTTAGGGATGACAGTAAAAAATATTATAGTGTAGGTTAACTGAGACTGTCAGGGAGACAGAAAACGAACTCTGCGGCCGGAACGGGTAGTGTATTCTGTTTGGTTTTTGTTTTGGTCAATGAAGGGCGTCGGCTGCGAGAATTTCTTTGTAGGGTCACGTGTAGCAGGGATGGTTGTGAATATATAGGCTATGCCGGTTCTGGCCCACTTTCTCCATGTATTTCTTATGGGGCCTAAAACTTGGTAAAAACGTGACCAAATTTCTCCGACGCGACTGCGCGAGACCCCATCGACTTTTTCCGGCGCGACTGCGCGAGCCCCCCCCCCCCAGACTTTCTCCGACGGAGGGGTTCCGAAGATGTCCGAGGGCGGTATGACCCCAGCGCGAGGTCATTATCAAACCGCCAGCCTGTGGCGACGGTTCGAGCCGCCAGGTGTCCAGCCGCGACCTTCAAGCCGAAGGTGGACAAAAATGGCCGCGATTCCACCGCAGGACCCCCTTCCCAACTAAATCATCAGCCCTCGACGCAACCTCTTAGCAAAATTATTATTCTGCCGGTGGACCAACGCCCAGAAACATATTTATGTACCTTAATCCGAGTTATTTTTGCGTTTATAATATGCAGCAAAGTTTTGTTGTGACGTCTGGAATACTGAGAAATCACGCGGCAGCCGTGACCTTCGAGATATAATATTACATTTCGGCACAGCGAGCTACGGATATCCCCGACTTTTTTCGAGCGCTTTCTCTGATCCAAACACATGCAAATAAAACTAGATTATACGCCAACCTATTTGCGCCTGAATAAAAATACCGACTTTTGTGTTTGTGAAGAATATTATGTCTCCTGCAGAAATGCAAGCTGTTTAAATAAGCGATCAACAATGTATGTAGAGAAAGGTGCTTTTTTCATGTCAATAAAATTCCTCGGACAATGCTGAAATAAGAACTGACTGTTTTTTTTTAAGAATGCAATGTCTGTGTGCTCTAGAACGAAACACCGAGCTACGGTGTAGAGGAGAAAGTAATGTAAGAAAGTTAGAAAAATACACTGATTTATACCTTTTTCATAGGATTCACTTTAATATTTCAGTTTGTTTAACTGATAGGGGACAAAATAAACCAGGGGTCAAAAATCAACTAGATACCGTCCGACAGGGGGCAAGAAATGCTTCTGGGCGAGATTTCGCTCTAAACCATAAAACACTAGCCCTTTGCGCACCTCCAAAAACGTGACTGATATTTGCTAAAATCAACGTCCCAACAAAATTCAATCTACTTTGCCCTGGGAAACGAAAATATTTTTAAACACCAGGTGTTGTTACGGTGTGATTTGGCATTAGGTATATATTTTGTTCAATTTTTCTTAGTAAAAAAATAGGTCGCCGTTGTCAACAAAATATATTTATTTGTCAGTATAGAATCAAAATTTTACTCGGTAAGTGCGGGAAGTTGCGGAATTTCAGGAAAAATTTCCTTTGTCGTTGAGAATCCAAACGAGTCAAGGAATACTTAGCCGATTGACCCTTATTTTTGGGAGAAATTTGAAATCCAACGGAATCGAAGTTTCTGGCTGTATTCAGGTGGATTGTAGTGTCCAGATCTTCAAGCCGCATCGCGGGAATCTACAGTTTTTTGCAACTAGTCCAATCCCCACATTCGCCGAGCACTACGTAACCTCTCCTCACATCGAGAGAAGAACAAAATCCTCTTGGTAAGTCGTCATTTAGCTGTCCAAATTTTCTGAACCTTCCCGTCAAAAACTCAATTATTATTTTTCATTATTTTAGTGACTACAAGGAAACGCAAAGGACGAAATACACAAATTAAAATCTCAGCGATATTCTATTCGTCGTTTCGGAAGAAAACCCTCACACGTTTGAGGTAAAACATTGCTTTTACTATATAATCCTGTTTATTGGTCTAAGTTTTTCACTAAATTATATTTCCTTGTAGGGTTTTTTCTTGTAATTTGAATCCTTTGATTCTGCTGTATGGTCTGGTTGTCCAAAGAGCGATAGAATTAGTTCGCCGAAGGAGTCTACAGGTGGACTTCGTAGTTGTCAAAGCCGGATAGCGGGTTGATGTCCATGATACTGCTGCCACTTGCTTGGCACCCACCTGCCAGCGATTTTTGGACCACACCACCACAGCTAAGTGTTTCTAAAATTAAGTATATTCATCGGGTAAATTTTATTGATGAGACTTTGGAAACGTACCTACCTTGGACACTAGAATATCTTTTACCAATTAATTTATTACGAGTATATTTGCGCCTGTATCCATTTGCTTATACAGTTTCTGTGCCTTTTGTAAACCGCACGTGCGCACGAACGGGTAGGGCGGCATACTAAGAAATATAGCGCGTTTATTTTAGGATATATTTACTATATCCCACTGTCTCATCAACAACTAAATTAATTAAATATTTACGCTTCGTTACCGTTTTCTTTTAAACCTTCAGAGGAATTTTCCTGGTTTGGTCCTCAAAGATCACTTATAGCACAGATAACGTAACCTAGATTGGCAGATCCTTTGTTCTCCGAATTCGGATTCGCCTCAGAGTCACCTATTAGAAAATATTCCAAAACCCTACTTTATAGTCTCAAAAGCTGATTCTGGCAGTCAAGAAATGCAATAAATCCATTCCCTCTGCCGGTGGCCCCTCCTCTCTCAAAATGGAAGCCTCATAGGCAATTCTACCAGGGGCGCTCATTATGAGAGTATTGTGTAAAAAAATACTGCGAACCCGCACAGGCGATTTTGTATTTACGAATAGGTAGAGGTAGGTAGGTACAGAAAAAAAATAAGGCAGACAGTGTTGCAGTTCTATAACAACCAATATAATTTATCACAACTAGGAAATTGCTACAACTCAGTTAGTGTGGAAGGGATTGTCTTTGTGTGGAAGTATTTAGGTTTCACATTAATTTAAGTGGTAGGAGTGTTATTTTAATGTTTTATAGATGAATGCGTGGGAAGGGCAATGTAGGATTATATAATATAAGTTATAATGACCATTTGTCTCCTGTGGATAATATACAATGTGACAAAAATAAGGTCTGTATATCATAAGGGAATTTTTTGCAGAACTATTTAAAATCTGACTTTGCCAGCAGTTTGTGCTTGTACAAGGATGAAAATTACGTTCGCAAAAGTGGTCACGTCGTCACGTGACTTGTGCTAACTGTCAAATTTGACATTTGACAAGAAACAAAAAAGTCACTTATTTATGACACCCATTGGAAAAGGATGTAGGGGGTGATCTTTTAGGGGTGGAAAACGGGTTATTACGATTTCCGACAAAACTGCAACTCCTATCGAAAAAAGTTAAATGGCAAAGTGGCAGGTAATAAAAAGATCTACAACTTTTGTATTTACATTTTTTTCACATAACCTCAAAATATCCGCAAAAAATCGAAATAACCGATTTATAGGTTTTTAATTTTAATCTCCCGCAAAAAAAATTTTTACACAAAATTTGGTGGCAACTTACCTTCTTATGTCCCGAATACGCTGTAATTTTTTCGAATCAAAATATTTATTTTTACCCCCTTTTTTGATTTTAAACCGAAAAAAAAACCTCATTTCAATCGAAAATGCCCACGTCAAAAAAGCTGCTTTTTAAAAAAAGTCGGTTCGCTTTTTGTTCGTTGAAACCTCTACTTTCTGACGGTGTAAAAGAATATACAACACTATGGAAAATTTTCTCAGAAAATGCAAAAAGAAACGAAAAAACTCGATATTGAAAATTTTTTTAATTTAAAAGTTTGCGCTATTTATTGAAATTTACACTTTAATTACTTGAAAATTTTAAGATTCCACGTTATATTGATAAACCACGAGATTGAAAATCGATATACAATGTGTCCCGAATAAGAATGAACAGCATGGGGATCTTGCAAACGGTGAGCGATAGAACAACGGTTAAATGGGGGAAAAGTTGCGCAATTTTACATTTTCGATTTTATTTTTTTCTGAAGTTATCATAGATAGGAAAAAAAACACTTTCTTATAACACTTTTTAACAGGCTTTAAGATGGCGTTTTTAGATTTGTTCTACAACATTTCGTTTTTTGAGAAACCATCTTCAAATTATTTTTTTTTAATACGGACCTGGATTTTTTTTTTGCAGATTTTGAAAGCACTTTTCATTCCAAATACCATGATGTATGACACGAAATATTTTTAAAATGTTTTGGGACAATTATACTGAAAATTTCTTTTTTTTTTCACTCATTTTTTTCTAATGCGGCCCTGTATTTAAATGGAGAAAAATAAATTTGTAGTATAATTGTCTCAAAACTTTTTAAAAATATTTCGCGTCATACATCAAGGTATTTGGAATGAAAAGAGCTTTCAAAATCTGCAAAAAAAATCCAGGTCCGTATTTAAAAAAATAAAGTTGAAGTTGGTTTCTCAAAAAACGAAATGTTGTAGAACAAATCTAAAAACGCCATCTTAAAGCCCGTTAAAAAGTGCCATAAGAAAGTGTTGTTCTTTTTTCCTATCTGTGATAACAACTTCAGAAAAAAATAAAATCAAAAATGCAAAATTTCACTTTTTTCAAAATAACTCAAAAAAGAAAAAAGATATTAGAAATCTGTTTGTACCATTTTAGTGACCTCAAAATTGCGCAACTTTTTGCTCATTTAACCGTTGTTCTATGTCTCACCCTTTGCAAGATCCCCATGCTGTTCATTAATCCGGGACACATTGTATATCGATTTGCAATTTCTTGGTTTATCAATATAACATGGAATCTTGAATTTTTCAAGTAAATAAAGTGTAATTTTCAATAAATAGCGCAAAATTTTAAACAATGATTTAAAATTTTTTTCGAAATCAAGTTTTTTCGTTTTTTGCATTTTCTGAGAAAATTTTCTATAGTGTTGTATATTTTTTTACACCATCAGAAAGTAGAGGTTTCAACGAACAAAAAGCGAACCGACTTTTTTTAACAAGCAGCTTTTTGACGTGGGCATTTTTGATTGAAAGTGAGGTTACTTTTTCGGTTTAAAATAAAAAAAGGGTAAAAATAGATATTTTGATTCGAAAAAATTACAGCTTGTTCGGGACATAAGAAGGTAAAGTTTCCACCAAATTTTGTGGAATTTTTTTTTGTGGGTGATAAAAATTAAAAACCAAAAAACGGTTATTACAATTTTTCGCGGATATTTTGAGGTTATGTGAAAAAAGTGTAAATACAAAAGTTGTAGATCTTTTTATTACCTACAACTTTGCCATTTAACTTTTTTCGATAGGAGTTGCAGTTTTGCCGGAAATTGTGATAAACCGTTTTCCACCCCTAAAAGATCACCCCCTACAACCCCCGTACCTCAAATCGCCCTTAAATTATTTTTCTGTTATGTTTGCTATATTTTCTTCCTTTTCCAATGACTTTCATACTGTTCTAATTTTTTTTCACTTTTTGCCATTTTCAAAGGCGAAAAATACTATCAGGGATATCATTTTTTAGAATCCATAAGGTGTAAAAATGTTGAGGTTTCAGCAATTTATGTTTAATTTTTTTAACAAGGCGGATAGCTAATTTAACTGTTCCACTTTATTTGATATTTGCAGAATTTGTACAATAATCAATTTTTTTAATATTATTACGTCAATTTATTGCTAACAATATGGATAATTTCATGAACAAGGAATAATGTGATTTAAATGTACAAAAATAAATTTCAATTTCTATTATACATATACAGGCAAGAATCAGGTGTCCGCCTTGTTAAAAAAATTATCATAAATTGCTGAAAACGCGAATTTTTAACCACCTGTGAATTCTAAATGACATCCCTGATAATATTTTTCGATATTGTCAAAAACAACGCTACTACTTTATTATTGGTGACTAACAATATTTTTTCTAAATTTTTCGAAATACTGAACACCTTGTATAAAAAATCAAAAATATTTTAACAGTTTTGAACTTTTTGTAACAAGTAGGAGTTTTTATAAAGAGTGACTTTTGTCGTAAACCCACGAATAAAAAACTTTTCTCTCTTCCGGACATCAGAGCAGCAGACGCTGTATGTTTTATCTATAGGTACATCTTTGCCCGGGGACACACTGTATTTCACAACTTACAAATTGTGAGGTAGCGTAAAGATAACGCACCCTCTAATTATGCTACTACCTACTTAAAAAATTTGATAGTTTATACGCCATTTAAGTAAATATCAATAGTGAAATAATAGGTATGCTTATTAAACCTGATCTCACAATCCACTCTCTCGATATTGTTTCGTTCGGGGGGAATCTATGCATGACAGCATGGCCTGCAATATTCTTGCAATTCATAAAAAAAAATTGCAAACACACTTGTTACCCTTTCTTCTTTTCTTCGGATTCCTTTGATTAGGTTCCTGGCACTCTATATTATCCATTATTCAAACCAAACTACGATTCGCTCATTCGCTTCACAAAAATAACAATAGGTACACTTACACTAGCAGAGATCGAATGAATAATACTATTTAGCCTCTAGCAATATTATTTGTAAATGGGGAGAGGGTAGCCGTAGGATTATACCAGAGAACACCCTTCCTTGTTCTCTGATTATACTCAGTTTTATTGCATGTCATAAAATACCCACCTCGTATTTATTACAAAGAAACCGGAATTATTTTAATATTCTGGCCCGACTAGCGTGTTCGGTTGCTATGACAACATCCGTATCGATCGGGGGGCGTAGACCTTTTCGGCGTAAACAAGAATCTCCCAGAATTTTATATTTTGGCGGTGATTGAAGGAACACCCGCGCTGCCAATCTAGGTTACGTTATCTGTGCTTATAGTGAGGTGTAGATCGCTCAAACTAGGTGGCGCCTAAAAAAAGGAAACATCTATTTGTACCCACACCCGTCTCCACTGTTTGCTGGCGGCCGCTTGAAACTCACTGACACATAGTTCTTGAAGGTATAATTTTGTTTTATTTTAGAAATTATTTATATAACATTCTTTTGTTACGCGTTGACGTAACAGTGTCAAACTTTCTATTGTCTTCAAAATACGTTATGTACCAAAAATTGTTGATACAAGTAAAAACTAGATGTTAAGACAAGCGATGACCTAGCGTGTTTTGCTTAGTAAGGCATTCGAACTATAAAATTAAGTAATACTTACCAAAATTTGCTAGATGTATCCAGCAAAATGTATCCCCAGAGAATAATACCAAACATTTTGAATTACGTTTCCATTGATGATATAGCAAGAAATTAGGCAAAACCCGATGTCAGATACATTTGCAAAAAACTCTGAACACCGGGTGTTACCAAACATTTTTGCTTCAACGATCCAGTTGAAGGTTGCTATAGAGGGAAAAAATACATAAAGTTCAGAAAACAATTTGCAGACAGTTTCACACCTAGTTGCATACATTCCAGCGATCAACAAAAATCTGAAAACAGTTCTATCCGTTTTTTTATCACTATTAAATTATGACGCGATAATGAAAGTTTAACAACGCGGTAACAAAATGTTAACAACCCGTTAACAACGCGTCAACGAAACGTTAACAACGCGTTAGCGAAACGATAACAACGCGTTAGCGCCTTAAGATTCTTAATTTAAATTTTTGTTTCACACCTAGCTGCATACCATTAGCGATAAAAAAATCGGAAAAACAGTTCTATATGTTTTAATCCGTTTTAATGGTAAGCGAAAATATTCATTATTTTCAAATTAAGGATATTATAAATATCATAGGTAAATTGTTCTTATTGGGTGTTATATTATATATGTTTTAATTTTGTTTTTAATAAAATAACAATGTGTTTGAATCAGTGAATACCAGCTTTGTATATTGATATCTAAAATTTCATTTTGCGAGTAAATATTTTTTAATTTTAATATTATATCATATTTAGTTCTGTGGCAGTCAAAATGTCTGGATATATAACATGTACGTTTGCAAAAGTTATTGCGTTTTCTAAATTATCAATAAAGTTAACAACAACATTGGTATTTATAAATAATTGGTCTAACATATTAAGGTAAATAAAGTACTTAAAACCTGTATTAGAAATATAAGTTAAAATATGTTGAAATTCATTAATATACTTTGTAATTTTTTGTTGATTCAACACTATTTGATTAATTTGTGATTCGTATTTTTCTATTAAATTTTTAAAAAGTGATAATTTATTATTAACGTTCTTTATTATTTTGACTTGATTTTTCTTTAAAATCTCTATTGCTTTGTCATATTTTTCTCCGTCTGAAGTGTCTAATGTCCCAAACAAGAATTTTTGAATCATCGATATTTATTAATCCACGTTTTTGTCTTTTCGAGTGATAGTTTAAATTTTAAAATTTTGTATTTATTTCAATTATTAATGGTAAAATTCTTTAAATTATGATAATTTTTTGTAAGATTAGTAATTTCTTGAAATAAGGGGTTTACATCTATATTATGTAAAAATGTATGTTTTCTTGTTATTATTTTTGTTTCACTTAGTTTGGAAGGAAGGATACCGGGTGTGTCATTAATTTGTGTTATTTTAGTCTCGGCTTGTATTGGAATAACGTCATTATTAGTGTCATCGTTGTTACCCTGCAGCAAATGAGGTTTTCTTAGTTCTTTGATGTGTAATATTTCTGTTTTTTTATTTTTGTTATTTTTTATTTCTACCTTATTATTTTCCAATAGTTTAATTATTGTGTATGGTCCTAAAATTTTGTTTAATTTTTTGTACGTAAACTGTAAGGATTTTTCTTATAAACAATTTGATTGATTTTGAACTCTTTACTTTCGTTACCTTTTTTATTCGTTTTCGAAATGACCTTTTCTTTGCCACATTCAAGCCTAATTTTTAATTTGTTGTAAACATTTGACATTTTTTGATTATGATTGTGAACATATAGCTCAAAAGGAGTGTATTCTGTTGCAGAATGAATACTATTATTATTAACAATTAAAGCATAATTTATTAAATCTGTTTCAGTAGGATATAATTCTTTTAAAATTCTTAGATGTTCTGTTAAGGTTTAGTTAAATCTTTCTACAATGCCGTTTGAATCATGATGTCCTGGGGTTGTAAAATGAACTTTAATTTTATGAAGTTTTTGTAATTTTTTTACTGTTGCATTATTGAATTCCTTCCCACTATCACTTATAATATTTTGCGGAATACCAAAACATATAAAATATTTAATGAGTGCATTACACACATTAATTGCTGTTTTTCCTTCTATCTGTAAAGCTTGAGCAAATTTAGAGAATGTGTCAACTAATACAAGGTACATTTTTGAGTCATAATTAAAAATATCAATATGAATAATTTCAAAAGGTTTAAAAGTTGTTTCTGTTAACATCATAGGGACATAAGGATTCTGTCTGGCATATTTGCATTTTTGACGTGTATCTCAATAATTAATATATTCCGCTACTGATTTTTTTTCTTCCTATCCAAAAATATTTTTTTTACAAATAATTTTGTTTGTTTTTCCTTCATGATGGTTTTTTATTAATAAAATTTGTTCTTCAACTTCTGGTACAGTATTAACTAATTTAGTACAGCGAATAAGCTTAGGGCCTTGTTTATTAAAATTTTGTTTTGAATTAGGTTCTTTTAGATTAAATAGCCAAGTTAAGGGTCTATGGTCAGTTACAATTGTGAATTTCCTTCCAAAAATATAGGGTCTAAAATATTTACACGCCCATACAATTGATAAAAGTTCTTTTTCTATTGTAGAATATCGTTGTTCGCTTTCATTAAGAGTTCTTGAAGCATAAGCTACAGGTCTGTCTTGTCCAATTTTTCCTTGAGAGAGAATTGCACCTATTGCAAAATTAGAAGCGTCAGTAGTTAAAATAAATTCTTTAGTAAAATCGGGGTACTGAAGAATAGGGTTATTGCAAAGTAAATTTTTACACGTATTAAAGCTTTCGATAAATTTTTTATCATGAACAATTTTTGAATTCTTTTTTAAACATAGCGTCATAGGTTTTGTAATTTTTGCAAAATCTTGAATATAATCTACGATAATATCCGAGAAGGCCTAAAAAGATTTAATTTCTTTTTGAGTTGTAGAAATTGGAATTTTTTTTATTGCTGATATCTTATCAGGATTTGGTTTTACTTCTTCGGGTGTAATTATGTGTCCTAAATAAGCGACTTGTTTTTTTATAAATTATGTATTTGAGGGAATCTCTAAGATTTGGTAAATATTGGTTTTTCATCAGTTAAATTTATTGTATGAGCAATTTTGTTAGAAAAGCTTAAAGGAACTTGTTCGCAATAGAAAATATCTCTAAAATTATAACATAATTTTTGAATTGCTTGAGCTTCTTCCTTATTACAGAGTTGGAGTCTAAGATTTTCATTTAAATTATTGGAGTATAATTTTTTGAATTCGTGTCCAGTTTAGTCATAAAATTTACTTCATTTACATTTATTAATTCGATGTTAAAAGGTTTTTTGAATGTGATTTTCATATTTTGTTCATTAGGATTTCGTATTGTCGTTATTGCAAAATAATTTGGAATATTCAGAAGAGCTTTAGGAGATTCCACATTATTTCCATAATTAATGTAATCTAAAATTCCTATACTTTTTTCATAGCAAACTGGTATTTTGGCAATTTTTTGGGTACGAGGTGGTATTGATATGATATGATTTTGACTTAAGGTATTTTTTCTTTTATTATTAACGTCTTCTTCGTAATAAAAAGGAATTAAGATTTTGGGAGTTACTAAAAATTGTCTGTCCAAATCTATTATTATGTGTAGTTGTCGTAGTAAATCTAAACCGATTAAACCGCTATATTTTTCGTTAAAATCATGTAAATATAATTTATGCGTTTCATTTGTATGAAATTTCTGGAAAATTGGTATAATTACAACTTCTTCGTGAAACGTGATATCATGAGATGTTTTGATGCTAAAAAGTTCATAGTAAATTTGAGATTTGTAAACAAGGTGAGCTATTTTAGGACTCATAGGACTTCTAGAACTACCTGTATCAAATAATAATTTTGAATTTAGTTCTTTTATAAAAATATATTAGTTTATTTTTATGTAAATTATTTAAATATATAACTGTTAGTTTTCTTCCGAGGCTTCTATCATAAAATTTTCGATATAATCAGAGGGTATAGTATTAAATCGTCATCTCCATTTAATATGTCGTTTACATATCCGGAAGGGTCTAGTTCATTATTAATTTGTTCTTCGTTAAAAGTTTGTTCTTCAAAATTGTATAAACGTTGGGGTTGTTGGGGTTTCCTAGAGATTGCTGTCGATGTTGACATTGGTTCTGGTTTATAAGTATAAGTATAAGTTTGACATGGGTTCAGGTCTTTGTTAGGAAGTTTGTCCAGTGGGTTTAAAAACATTTTTGGGTTGTCCAAAAACTTGTTTATTCATAAAGAATTTTGTGGGATTTGTCTAGGTTGCATATCAATAGGTTGAGAGGGAAATTGCGCATTATTTTGATAATAATTTTGGGAAAAGGTATTTTGTTGAGGTTTTGGAAAGTTATATTGAATTTGAGGTTTTGGGAAATTATATTGAGGTTGAGATTTTTGAATCATTGCATTTCTTAAAGTAGAAGTTTGCTTTTGGGTCATATAAAAATTTTCTTCTTCTAATACAAAAGAGATTGCTTGTTCTAAGGTTACTGGATTTCTTAATCTAACCATATCTTGTATTCGTCCAGTAAGTCCACGAATAAAGGTTTTTAAAGCTATTTCATCGTAATTTCGTAGCATGAAAATAATTTCGTTAGCAGGAAACTTTAATGACTTTAATTTTGAAGCGATAGCACTGTTTGCTTTTTGAATGCGGTGTCCAAATTAAGATTAAGTTTTTCTAAACTACTTAATATCTGCTCAATTTTGACTACCTTTGTAATTAAAAATTAAATCAAGAGAGTAGGTTTGTCTTAAAAATTAGATTAAAGTTAAATTATAAAACTAAGGGTTTCTAATCTAAGGTGGAAATTAATAATTTGCTTTCAAAATGGAAATTTGGTTTCTTAACTATGCAAACGATTTATTATGTACACTAATAATCTATTTGCGCTTAAATTTTATGAACAAAGTGTCGTATTCACCGACAAATACTAAATATGTATCCTATTCCTGGATATTCTTAGGGTCCAATTTGTCACAGAACGGGTAGGAAAATGGAAAAATAGGATCTCTGGCCCTAACTCCTCAGGTCCAACCTTCTGCTCTGTTGTAGTGGTCTCGCTCAGGATTCTGTGTTGATGAGGGAATTCGAAATTCCGAGACACGGTTCGCGACGCGGGACGCAAAACGAGTCTTCAACAATCCGCCACGACTTCGCCAATTAACCTACGAGCGGGTGCGAAGTTATTTTTTTAAAAATATATTTGAACTGACTACTACAATGGTTTGACAAAGAATGGTATAAAAATCTATTTTTGCGTTGTTAATATCATATTTATATGTATAAAGAGAGTGCTAGCCTAAGCAGGTTCTGAAATGATGCTTCTGGAGACATGCTGAGTCGCGAATTTCTAGAAGGTAACTCCTCCCCCATTAGCCAGAGAACTTTTCTTTCGCAAAAATGTCAGTCTTGAACAGATATTGGGTCACGCCTAGAACTTCTTTCATACCCTCACTGTCCTCAAATTCATCTGCACAATCAACTTCATCCTGTCTAGGCGTGACACCAACAGTCTGTATAGATAGGTATCGTCATTGTCATTGTCCATAGTATAGAAAAAGTCGACAGATTCTTAACATGTTGCCCATGTTGTTGAGGGGGTAACTGTATCGCCAACTGCTTGCTTACGTCGGGAACTGAAGTTCGCACCAGCGACAGCGACAACCGGGATCTGGTTGGCTTCGCGGGAGCGGCGAACCGGTCTTCCATTGATGTGACAGCGGCGGAGCAGACGAGTGGTCCAACAGCGGAGCAGGTCGGCGGCGTGGCAGCGGCGACGACGGCTGGTGACGGGTCTGGGAGCGGTGATGGTACGGAGCTCCTTGCAGTCCTGGCGGACTTGAACGGTCCCGGTAGCAATATTGGAATTCCCCTATCCGAACTGGATGGACCTGGCGATATTGCGTCCGCGGCGCTGATCACGCTGAAACCCCGATCCGCATCAATAGAAGGATCGATTTTTATCTTTATCGAAATTATCTTTAGTACACAAGCAAATAGTTAAAACTACACAAAAAGGCACTTTCAATAGAAAAACTGACCTCTACCCCCTCAAATATTAAAAATGTACCTTTAATTAGAAAATCAAAAGGATTTTTTTTTACTAAAAAATGATAATTTTTACTTACAATCACAATCTGGTCCACGAATTAATTTTCCTTCCAAAATCCAAACATAAGCACCAAGATGCACGGATTTGGTTTTATTGTTTGGCCTACTCAGATCGAACATCAGACACCGACCATGAGACCATGTATCTAGTTTGATGGAGCTTCTCTGACAAATATCTCGGAAACGGTTGGAGATAAATAGGTCAAATTATATATCGTTGGATTCAGAATTAAAAAAGGAATCCTGTGATGGTTAAGAGAAATGTGTAAGTTGTAAAATAGAGAAAACCACTTTCATTTCCGCTATAACCGGAAGTTATATTAAAAAACTAAATATTCGGGAATACTACTTAAAGGTTCTCTAATGGAGGTGTAGGTAAAAAATATATTTTTTTTATTTTGAAAAAAATGTTTTTTCGCGATAACTTTTTTACCGACCCCCGTATACAAAATTAGGGTACACCCTCGAATTCCCCTTAATTTTTACTACAATCTCATTTTTTGAATGACGATTTTATGTTAACGTGTCTCCACGTAGCACACTTTTTCCGCTTGGATGGGCCACCCTGTACCTCCATGTGCTCCGTGCATCTTGGTGCTTGTGTTTGTGCTGTTTGTTGTAATGGATTTTGGAAGGAAAATTAATTCGTGGACCAGATTGTGATTGTAAGTAAAAATTATCATTTTTGTTGTAAAAAAATCCTTTTGATTTTCTAATTAAAGGTACATTTTTAATATTTGAGGGTGTAGAGGTCAGTTTTTCTATTGAAAGTGCCTTTTTGTGTAGTTTTAACTATTTGCTTGTGTATTAAAGATAATTTCTATAAAGATAAAAATCGATCCTTCTATTGATGCGGATCGGGGTTTCAGCGTGATCAGCGCCGCGGACGCAATATCGCCAGGTCCATCCAGTTCGGATAGGGGAATTCCAATATTGCTACCGGGACCGTTCAAGTCCGCCAGGACTGCAAGGAGCTCCGTACCATCACCGCTCCCAGACCCGTCACCAGCGGTCGTCGCCGCTGCCACGCCGCCGACCTGCTCCGCTGTTGGACCACTCGTCTGCTCCGCCGCTGTCACATCAATGGAAGACCGGTTCGCCGCTCCCGCGAAGCCAACCAGATCCCGGTTGTCGCTGTCGCTGGTGCGAACTTCAGTTCCCGACGTAAGCAAGCAGTTGGCGATACAGTTACCCCCTCAACAACATGGGCAACATGTTAAGAATCTGTCGACTTTTTCTATACTATGGACAATGACAATGACGATATCTATCTATACAGACTGTTGGTGTCACGCCTAGACAGGATGAAGTTGATTGTGCAGATGAATTTGAGGACAGTGAGGGTATGAAAGAAGTTCTAGGCGTGACCCAATATCTGTTCAAGACTGACATTTTTGCGAAAGAAAAGTTCTCTGGCTAAAAAAAAGTTATGCGCGCTACGAGAGAACTAAATCAATTAGAAAAACGTAAGAAAACTTTTTTTAAGGAAATTGACCAACACAAAAAGGATGATAAATTATGTACTAAACTTTTCCAGCGATTAAAATACAAATAAAATTAGTTCTCTCATAGCGCACACAATTCCTTTTTAGTAGCAAAATGACTTTACATCACGCGACTTGACAAATAGCGACTTGACAAAACGGGACTTCACGTAAATTTTGTATACAGGGTGACCGTATTTAGAGTCTATGTATGGGGATCTTGGTTATCTTAAGAGATACGAGGTCGGTTAAATTGTGGCAAAGTTGCGGAATTTGATGCCGAGTAACATGGTAAAAAGAAATTTTGGCTGGCCCTGTAAAAATGTTTGTAGCCAACTATATAGTTTTTCACAATTACACAAACCACATAACCATTTCTTATGTTCTGTGTGACACAAGCATGATGGTGTTTCCTTCTCAAACTTTGGTACTTGTTCTGAAGATCTCCAACATCAACTATTTTCTTGTTGATAACATTACGTAGAAATCTTGCTTTTTTGATCACCTTTAACGTAGACTGAATTGACGTTGAACAAAATATTTTCTAATATTTTGGGTAGTCCGCATATCCACTGGAATATTTAATCCCTAAACAATTTTTTTCAAGATTTCTAACATGTCTTTTATCGAATTTACTAAGCGAATTAAAATCTCTGAACGGTTTTAATAATACGTGTAATATTTGTTCATTAATTTTAATTGTCAGCTCTTTAGGATGGAATTCATTTTCCACCATGAAGCCTTGAATGTCAATAACTGTAATTTTCATGCTTACGTTTTATCATACTTTTACAGAGAACACTTTTCTTTACTAACCGTTACGTTTTTATATCCAATTGATAGTTAAGCAAAGGAGAGGGGTTTGTATTTAAATCATTATATTTCTAACAGTTTCGCTCAACGGTAAATATTCTAGTATACAATAAACTCTAGTTTTAGCTGGAAATCCTTTGGTGCTCTCGATATCTAAATTTACGCCAACCGTGCTGGTTTTTACGGACTCGTTTCTTTTGGAACAATCGACAACAAAAAGCGTTGCATGTTCTTTAAAGTCTTTGTAACTGAGAATAGGACGCTTATCTCGAGTATTCATAACACTTGGATGAAAATCAGTATAACTATTGTATGATTCTACATAATCCTTATTGAAATCTTGCCTTAGCCGTTCAAATGGATAAGAATTATCCTAACGTCCGAGATATCTATATGATCGAACTGTATAGGATATTTTTTTTACTTCTCTTTACGATCTGTCTGAAATCCAACTATAACAAATCTCGGACTCTCGACTACTGTATATGTTTTCACCGACCATATTTCTCTAGTGGCATTTTCGGTGAGATTTGATAATTCCTGTAATTCCCATTTACGAAACGGAATTAAAATGGCAATAATGCTTTTGATTGCTTTCAACAGATCCAGTCTAATCATGTCGTTGGGTTGAATATGCTTTACCTTCAGCTCGATACTGTTAATGGTTAGTTCTGCAGTTAGTTCTGGGATTACACCTGGAGTTTCTTCTAATAGCATCATTTCGGGATCTTATGAGTCTTATGGTTTGCTTACCGCAAATAGCACATTGATAGTCATTAAAAATGCCAAATAAGTGCTTAAGAGGGATTCTTAAGCTGAACGAACCATCCTTATTCGAAACAGAAAATTTTTCTGGATAGGTCCAACTCTAAGTCATCATATGTTTATGATCATTAGGAGTGTAACACAAATATGCTCTAATTGAGCTCATGTAGCTAGGATCTCTAACAGCATCAATTTCTTTACCATTTAGTTCATAAGATATAGATTCAAAGAAAAAATCAGTACCATTATTGACAAGGCTCAAAGTACCTGCTCCGCCTGTTTTCTCTATTTTTCCTTTAATAAAATCGCGGCATCGTACATTAATAGCCAGCCATCACCTTGATTGATAGTTATTTCCACTATATCGTTATTCATAAAAGACTTATCAAATGGGTACTATACCTATTATCCATTGTCTCCAATCGTTGAATTGATTCATCGAATTTTGGTGAGCGATACACGTCGAACACTTGAGGTGTTAACGACATCGTACCCAAGAGATTTTTAAAACTTTAGATTTTCAGGTGTAGGTATAAGATTCTTCTCACGAGGTTCACACTTATGATACCTTTGAGGCCACTGCCTCAAAGGTCATACGGTTGATATCTAGCGTCATTTTTGATGACCCATTTTAAAACATTTTTTTTAATTCTATTAATTTCTAATTCCTAATTCAATAATTTCTTCACCTCTGAACTGGGAATTTTGATCAAAAGTTGATAATGATAAATTATTAATTTTACGCTTGGTAACGGGTACGTATTGCAAATTTCTCGGAGTTTCGTCTATCGCGTAGCCGGGGAAGGGTCCCTACAGCAAATTCGTAAATAGCATGAGATGGTTTATTATGCTCCAGCTCCAGCCGTTATATTACTATCTATATGACTCGTTCTATGCTATGCTTACAGGTAAATCTGATATGTGAAGTTTCTTTGATTGTAGTAAGCGGTTAGAGAAACCTAACAATTTTCCTATTGAACCCTTCTGCTGAAAATCAATGCTGTATTGATTACTATAAATTTCACATTGAAGCGTACGAAAATATATTTGGATTGTTATCTAACTTTTTCAAAGATTTCAGTATTTGCCTTTCTATAGTACTAATAATAAATAAAATAAATATTCGGAATAGGATTGTATGAATGAAATCCTAATAATGCTAGACCATTCTTTAGATGTTTACATCAGGATCTAAATATATTGTGTTATTAAAGTCAATAGATAGCGTTGAAGTGAAAAAAAAAACATGTATTGTGAATATCAGTGACATGACTGAGTTGACTCTAAGCTCATCTCTGCTTTTTATAGAGTTGCGAGGCACAGGTGACCACAATTTATTTCATAAAATTTTTGAAAGGACTCGTATAAAACCTTAACCCCCTTACCTAAGTAACGAATAAGTTCTACAGGTGGTTTTAAGTTACCAAAACTATCAAAATGCTGTAAAAAATTATTCTTTTTTATATATACCACCCAATGTGTTCCCTTGTTGCTTTGAATATCTAAATTTATAATGGCGGCCTCATTTGCATTTGGTTTTGTTTTTGGAAGCGTGTCTCTCATAAATATACCTTTAAAATGCGGTACTTTTATTTTTCTAGCAAATTTGTTTAGGTAGGTTTAAAAAAAAACAAACCAAAACAACCACGATTGTTTTTTCGCATACCTGATCCAATGCTTCTATTCCATCTAACCATCTTTTTTTTTTGAGCATTTTTTGCATCGATTATAGTTTTTGCAACAGCACTAGCACCTCCAGCTACCGATCCAAGAGCTCCCAAATGCAGCTAGGATTGAAATCAATGGTAGAAAGCCACCGGTCTTGTGCTGGAAAGGGATAATTCTTGGAATACGCACCTTTCTTTTTCCTCCCACTCTTTTAACTGCTAGTCGTGCAGCTTTGATGGCAGCTAATGTTTTATTTTTAATATTGTTAACGTTATTCAGCTGATTGTTGTTAAATTATTTTTTCAACGATTTTTCAGCTTTTCGAACTATAGTACGATATATCTCGCGTACGAGTTGGGACGCTTTTTTAGACCCATACCTAACTTGCGTTCATCTTTCATTGTCAGCTTTTTCACTTTTGCGTTTTTGCTTTTAACTCTATCCCAAGCTTGATTTTCCAGTTCCAAGTAAGCTTTATATCGATCTTCCAGCAACCCGGTTTTTGAGTAGAATATATCTTGTTTTTTGCATAAAGTATCTAATTTATTAATTATTCCACTGTCACCCCTTGCTAGGGTGCTAGGTGCTAGTCTAGTACCAGGTCCACAAGCCTGTAGGTTGGTGGAGAATATAACGGCAAATTTGCAAATCAAGAAAAGCGCTGGCTTGATCTTATTGGACATAGCAAAAGCCTTTGATAAAGTGTGGCACTGGGGACTGATCTATAAGATGCTCCGGGGGGGTTTCTCAGTCCCCATTGTCCGCTTTGTTAGAGGCTTTATAACCGGTAGGAAATTTTGCGTCAAAATCGAAAACAAAAATTCCAAATTTCGAGTAATACAAGCAGGCGTACCTCAGGGCTCGGTTCTAGGCCCAATTCTACACTGTACACAGTGTCTATATCAGCGACTTGACGTCGTACCCGAACACGCAGGTCTTCCTTTACGCGACGATACAGCGATTCTAGCAGTACATGATAATCTTAGGTTTGTTAAAGCTTTCCTGCAACGCGCCGCGGACTCGATCGCGGAATACTTTTTAAAGTGGAAAATTAGAGTCAATTAGAGGAAAACTCAGGCCATTGTTATCACCAAAAAATACAATATACCAGATATAGGACGTATTACACTCAACCAAACCGTATAATGAAGCGGTATACTTGGGTATAATTTTGGACAAACGATTAACTTGGCTCCCACGTATAAATTCCAGAATAAGAAATGCCAAAGCGGCCATGTCGAAATTATATCCTCTCTTGGCTAGTAACTCAAAACTCAACGTCCAAAGTAAGGTTTTGATCTATACACAGGTCATTAGACCCGCCTTCCTGTACGCCAGCACCGCTTGGTGTTTTGCGGTAAAAACACATATTAACAAAATACAAATTGTTCAAAATAAATGCCTTCGAATGGCGGTGGGTGCGGAGTGGTATGTGACAAACAGGACAATACATAATGACCTCAACATACCGACAATACAAAAATATATTAGGACCCACGGACGCAAAATTTACGAACTAACTATACCAAACCACCCTAACCGCCTACTGACAGACGTCTGCATCTATGAACTAAACCCTAGACTACCACACAGGAGACCTAGACACTTCATTGACATCGATGACATCTGACATTGACGTTAACCCTCATTAAAATTTATATTCTAGATCTATTTTTTTTTTAATATAAGCAGTTTATTCTTAAACAACTTGTAAAAAGCACATGCAAAAACTCATTTACCGTCTCTCTTTGTCTTTTTTGCAATTATTGTTAAATTTATTTGGGGAACAAGGCGCAAGTGTGCCGACCTCGTTGAATCAATTTAAAAAACGGAACAGTACCAGGTCCACAATATTGATATCCGGGAATGTGGAACTCAATTGGTAATTTATTTATTAACGAGTTAAATAACCTTTCTCCAGTGAATGATAACATTAGACTGAAGTCGATTAAAATTTAAATATTTTTATTTTCTACAATGTCAAAGTGATTTGCCGGGTGAAGTTTTCCTGTGTTGAGTTGTCCCTTAAAAACGATGGAAAATCTTTCAGATGAGAAATCCTCCAAGTGTGAGTTGAATGCTACCCGTGACTCTCTGCGGTAGGAATACAACATTCTCCTCCAGTTCCAGTAAGACGCATCCCCGAATTTCGTCTTCACCAGCTGAATATATTTTCAATGGCAAATCTTGCGGTAGTTCTTGATTCTGGATTTCACCTTGAGGCACGTCAACTTGTTGATTGCTTGTAGATCCATGTTGTCTGCTTACAAACTAAAAACTAAACTGAGTTCTGCGGCTAGAACGGACCACCTTATATCCAAACCCAGTGGTAGAGAGGGGGGGGGCTGAACATGTCATAGCAATTCCTAACTTAATAACCTATCGAGGTCAAAGTCCTGTCCGGGGTCACGTCAGGTCAAAATGCAAGACCTCACCTGTCCGAAAAGGTAAATAACCTCCCGGGGTCACGCCAGGTCAAAATGCAAGTCCTCACCTGTCGGAAATAAACATCTACCACGTAGCGGCCGAGGCCGTGACGTCAATGTCCTGATGCCCGCTTTTCTTAACTACTACTAAAGTTGATTTACTTGTTATAGTTATCATTTAAAACATTGTACAATCGTAATTATTGTGACTCTTAATATTGTCATCAATAAATTATATATATTTTACTGACCTCAGTTTTATTGAACAGACCCAGCTATAGCAGACCTCAGATGTTTTATATAATTTAAAAAATTAAGACTCACTAATTTTAAATCCTTGAGCGGTATTCCCAAGATCTCCGACTGCATCTCCTAGCTCCTGGCTGCTGTCGAGGATGGAGATGGTTTCCATGTCGGGAGATGGGGTCTGAAAACAAAAAAAGATTGAGTAAATAAAATGTAAAATACTTTGAAAATTAAAATTTTACTTACGAGATCAACTGGGTCAAACAGTCTCAAAAGATTGGGCATGCTTGGGGTAGGGACCTTCTTCGGAGCGGGGGTCTTGGCTGGGATCTTCCTCGGAGCGCTAGTCTGGGCCTATAAAACAAAAAATATGTGATGAATATATGCAATAATATTAAACGATTAAAACACGAAAATATACAATATACTTACAAAAACTAGGTACTGAGGTACTAGGTTAGATAGTAGTAATCGGAATGAAAACTTGTAACTAGCGCAGAACTTTATAGTAAACCAAACTGCAAAATATGTAAAACTATACTCTGATTTTCCGCCTGACACTTCAGGTCAACAAACCAAACTGCAACGCAGCGAAATATATGCTGATGTCTTGACGCGGCAGGTCAATAACCGACTCACATTTCAAACTGCAAGTACCTGTTTCCTGACGCAGCAACCATGCTGTCATCAGATTGTTTTCTTCTGAATTGCATGAAATTTGATAGATTAGATAAGACAGGACTGGGACATTATTATGGCACTTTTATCCAACCCTTTTAGCGGTAATGTCAGTTTCTTTAAAAAAGTTTTCATTTTCGAGATACGACCCACAACTTTTGATTCGAAACTAGGACTTTGTCGGAGGTTACCACAGAGGCTTGGTCGAAGACTGCTCGTCATTCCCAAGTGCTTCAAACCTCCATGAAAGGTGTTTCTTTGTTTCAGGCGTTCCAAACTTTAAGTTGCACGTGCAGAACTTTATTAACTCATAGTTTTTTGGACCTTAATACTCGGGTCAGTGTCTACTTACATTTCAACTTTTTTTTCCCTTTTATGCTTAAAAATACTAATTGCTATTAGTATTTTTGAATTCTAAGTCTGAATTAATATAATTAAATATTTGTAAATTCTATATTAATCTTTTCAAATTCAAATTTTCTATGTAAATCAATCTAATTCAAAACTGGAATCAGTTCGCCACCCGAATTTTCAATATTCATTTTTTTATTGTTCAACTACATAACTTGCTGCAAAATAAACAATCTTTGTAACTGTTTTAAACGTGTGTTTTAGTATCGTAATATCGAGTGATATAACCGGTTTCGATAGCGGGACGAAACTGTCATAATGCAACTTATTTTGCTCTTGTGGAGTATCAGAATACATTCGAGAGATTCTACCCGATAAATGACTTAAGCGAGATTCAATGCGTAGACACGCTTGATCACCCTTAATACCTTAGTAACATCCTTTATTGTTTCAGAAAATTGCTTAATGTCATCAGCAAAAGAAATTGGATGGGTTACATTGGCAAAGCTACGATTTGATGCTTCCTGCTATAAAACAACCCTTAAACGTTTGCGTTTAACTTCTACCGTTCCAGTAGAATCAATTTTTCTTACTTTTAATTCATAAGTTAATTCACCCTCTCTTAAATATATTTGCTCTATCTTAGCAAAAATGTCAGTAACCACAGTCAAAAATATATCAGCAGATAAATTCAAAATTAACAACAAATAAATTTTTAAAAAAATTTGCAAATTTGAGCATTTCCAAACTCAGGAATCAAAAATTAAATTGTGCTAAGTATCTCGCAATTAGTCTTCTAGAAACTTAAATTCCAAAAAAGGTGCTTAATCCCAAGTATCAAAATCGAGTAAAGGAAACAACAAACTTTAACTCGGGCCTCGCCTTGGAGAGCGCTAATTGGCGTATTATATTTAGTATATTTAGTTTTCTATTTCTATTTTTATTTATGCGCTGTTTCCGTGAGCTAGCCCGAAAAACCCCATCTTTCATTATTGCTAAAACAGATGAAAATAAGGGTTTTTAAAGATGTATAATAAAAAAGAGATTACATTCTGTAAAAAGAAAAATGGATAAAAATTATATTAGAAAAGAATATGGGAAGGTTTATCGTGAGAAAATGAATGACCTTTTGAATAAAAATTATATTAGAAAACTTTCGGAGAATGAATTAAATGAAACACATGGTAAAATTTGGCATCTACCTCATTTTGGCCGTGATAAAACCTAATAAATTGCGTATAGTATTCGACGCTGCTAGGAGATCACATGGAGTTTGTTTAAATGATTTTTTATTGAGTGGTCCCGATATATATAACAATTTAACAACAATTTTACCAAATTTTCGAATTAAAAAATACGTTTTTACTGCAGACATAAAAGAAATGTTTGCAAGTTAGAGTCCAGAAGGGAGATTGCAAGGCACAACGTTTTTTATGGAGAGGAACAAACCCCCAGACGTCTATCAAATCAACGTGTTATTCTTTGGATCGAAGAGTGGACCTTGTTTAGCGCAAGAGGCGAAAAACAAGAATGCTAGAGAATTTGAAAAGGTATATCCTGAAGCAGTAGGGGCCATTCTGCATCTCCTAGCTCCTGGCTGCTGTCGAGGATGGAGATGGTTTCCATGTCGGGAGATGGGGTCTGAAAACAAAAAAAGATTGAGTAAATAAAATGTAAAATACTTTGAAAATTTAAATTTTACTTACGAGATCAACTGGGTCAAACAGTCTCAAAAGATTGGGCATGCTTGGGGTCGGGACCTTCTTCGGAGCGGGGGTCTTGGCTGGGACCTTCCTCGGAGCGCTAGTCTGGGCCTATAAAACAAAAAATATGTGATGAATATATGCAATAATATTAAACGATTAAAACACGAAAATATACAATATACTTACAAAAACTAGGTACTGAGGTACTAGGTTAGATAGTAGTAATCGGAATGAAAACTTGTAACTAGCGCAGAACTTTATAGTAAACCAAACTGCAAAATATGTAAAACTATACTCTGATTTTCCGCCTGACACTTCAGGTCAACAAACCAAACTGCAACGCAGCGAAATATATGCTGATGTCTTGACGCGGCAGGTCAATAACCGACTCACATTTCAAACTGCAAGTACCTGTTTCCTGACGCAGCAACCATGCTGTCATCAGATTGTTTTCTTCTGAATTGCATGAAATTTGATAGATTAGATAAGACAGGACTGGGACATTATTATGGCACTTTTATCCAACCCTTTTAGCGGTAATGTCAGTTTCTTTAAAAAAGTTTTCATTTTCGAGATACGACCCACAACTTTTGATTCGAAACTAGGACTATTGACTGGTCCCGATATATATAATAATTTAACAACAATTTTACCAAATTTTCGAATTAAAAAATACGTTTTTACTGCAGACATAAAAGAAATGTTTGCAAGTTAGAGTCCAGAAGGGAGATTGCAAGGCACAACGTTTTTTATGGAGAGGAACAAACCCCCAGACGTCTATCAAATCAACGTGTTATTCTTTGGATCGAAGAGTGGACCTTGTTTAGCGCAAGAGGCGAAAAACAAGAATGCTAGAGAATTTGAAAAGGTATATCCTGAAGCAGTAGGGGCCATTCTCAGTGATCATTATTATATGGATGACTACCTGGGTAACTCAGACTCCATAAAAGAAGGTAAAATTTTAATAAATAATATTATTTCTGTACACTCTAAAGCTGGTTTTAATATATGTAACTGGATATCTAATTGTCCAGATATTTTAAATGAAATTGATCCAGACAAAAAATATTTCAGATCATGAAGTTTTAGGTGTATTTTGGGATCCTACCAGAGATAATTTCATTTTTGAAACTAAATTTCAATAAATTAGTAAGGATATATTTGAAAACATTAGACGACCAACAAAAAGAGAAATGTTAAAAGTTATTATGTCAATTTTTGATCCCATTGGTTTTTTATAACTAATTTTATCATTCTGGGTAAAGTGATTTTGCAAGTGTTTGGAGGTGTCAACTAGGTTGGGACGACGAAATTACTGAAACTAGAGATAGATAGAAAATTTTGCTGGCAGACTTGAAAACTGTACATACATTTAAAATTCCTCGAATGTACTATATATATATGTGTATATTTTGCGATGCCTCTGAGCGAGCATATGCATCGGTAGCATATTGAAGAACAATCAACTTTTCTAATTATATTCCATTAAAACCTACTTCTATTCCACGTTTAGAATTACAAGCTTCTCTTATCGCTTAGGACATTATCTGATAAACCACCTAAAAATAAAATTAGCCAAATATATTATTGGGCTGATTCCAATACTGTTTTATATAGGATTAGATCTGAAGCACAACGTTTCAAAGTATTTGTAGCTAAGTGTTTAGGTGAAATACAAACTCTCCTAACATCAATATAGAAACAGTGATTCGGTTAATTATAATAATGATGGAGTAAAAAAAAATACCCACAAGGATTAAACCAATAATTACACGACAAACCTTTAAACCAAAAGTTAATAAAAAATTGTACCTTTTTATGGATAGTAATGCTTTTGGCAGGCCTGCCGGGTGGAATCGTTTGTAGCTAGCGTGATACAGGATAATAATAATTATTATTCTTGAAAGTCTTGAAAGTAAAATATTTTCCAAATTCCAATTCCAAAAAATGTTCTGTCTTCTTGACAACCCTTCTATATATATTTTTTTCAATGGCACACTTCTTGAAACTTTTTGGTTTTTAAAAGAAAGTCGTGGCGAATTGTAGAAAATTTAAAGAAATAAATAATAAATCATTTACAAAAGAAATGAATCGGATTTAAGAAGATAAATGCTTTCACACAAAAAAAAATGAAAAGATGAAACATACCATACCAAAATACATTAGCATTTTCTGTGGAGTATCACAATAAGAAATTAATTATAACAAATATGAACAAGGAGTTAATGTTACTATGAGGGAAAAGGGCATAATTTTGTTATGGACCTCTTTAAAATGCCATGTTTAGTGATGAACTTCCATTGAAGAGGATTGGGCAAGTTCATTTTTATAGCCACCAATGTACCTACTTTTATGTTTTCAGTATTTAGATCTTTGATAAAGCGTATGAAGATACTCTTGATGCCATCGTTTCCAAAAATCTTGTAATCTAATGAGAAGTTGTCAACGATTTAATCGATTGATATTTTTTAATGCGGTGTAACATTAACCAAATCAAAAGATAGGCATGATTTGGGAAGCAAAAAATGAAGTCCAGGTAGGAGCCAACAGCACATTTGCAGCTTCAGTCAGCACATCCGCATACACGTGTTTCATGCTATTTGGCAGTCATCAGTACGGTGTAACATTAACCAAATCAAAAGATAGGCATGATTTGGGAAGCAACAAATGAAGTCCAGGCAGGAAACACGTGTATGCCCTTACTAGTTTTTTCTTTTTGTTAACTTTGAGTGTTTGCCCATTATCACCTTTTCTTGTAATTATTACATTTACACTCGCTAATCTCACATCCTTATTGTCATTGTATCTTGGGTTATGAAGATTTACACGCGGGTCGCTTTAGCAGCCTCCGTGGCGATGTTAGTACAATCCCCAAAATAGGGGATGTGCTGACTGAAGCTGCAAATGTGCTGTTGGCTCCTGCCTGGACTTCATTTGTTGCTTCCCAAATCATGCCTATCTTTTGATTTGGTTAATGTTACACCGTACTGATGATTGCCAAATAGCATGAAACACGTGTATGCGGTTACTAGTTTTTTCTTTTTGTTAACTTTGAGTGTTTGCCCATTATCACCTTTTCTTGTAATTATTACATGCTAATCTCACATCTTTATTAATTATTACATGCTAATCTCACATCTTTATTGATATTTTTTAAGGTTAAATCCTGGTCTGGTATTTCTGAAAGTGATGCTACGGTAAGAAAATGACCAGGCATCAAATCATTTGGATCGGAACTAATTTCACAAAGGGGTATTAAACTCTTCGTATGTCAAAATTTGATTCCCTAAGACACGATTTAAATGTGTTTTTACATTTTTTATTCCCGCTTCCCACAATCCTCCGAAATGAGGGGATGCGGGAGGAAAATTTTCAGCTTCCAAAGCATTTTGAAAACAACCCTTAAGATATTCCAAAAGTAATTTTAAATGGACCTCCAAAATCAACACCCACACATTGAAATGCTCTATTTGAGAAACTCGATATGAAGGTAAATCTGACATTTTTGCAACAGCAGGGCGAGGATTTACTCGGAAACATTCATAGCATTTAAAAAGACAGTTCTTAATGACATGTTTAACCGACAATATCCAAAATTGTCGCCTCAATAAATAATGCAATGTTTGTTTGCACTCCATGTTTAAACCGTATGATGTAGGAGGTGATCCGTAAAATTTTGGAAAACGTAGAAAATTTACCAAAAAGAATATCAATGGCTTCATGATTCGAAATTGAAAGTAAAACAATGTTTCTTTCTTCAAGTAAATCAAGGGGAGTTTCTTTAGAAGAAGCTTCAAAATTAGGCCAAGATGAATTTGGAAGTGACAGCCATTCTGGCCCCGCCCACCATGGGAGAAAGTTTACAAACTCCGCAGGAAGCATACCTCTAGAAGCACAATCAGCAGGGTTAGATGTACCTAGAACATAATGCCAGTGTGAAGAAGGATTGATGTCTTATATGAAAGAAACGCGGTTTGCAACAAAGGTCTTCCACCTATGTGGAGAAGAATTAATCCAGTTTAAGGTAACAGTGGAATCTGACCAAGCAAAAATCTTATCAAATTTGATATTTGAATAAGTTTTCAAAACAAATTGTAATAATTTAGATACAAGAACTGCTGCACACAGCTCCAAACGCGGTAAGGATACTTTCTTTAAAGGAGCGACTTTGGATTTAGCACAAACTAAAGATATAGATATAGATCCCGAAGCATTTAAAATTCTAAAATATATAACACAACCGTAACCTCGTTCATTTGCATCACCAAATGCGTGTACTTCTATTATTTCAGAAGTCGACTGATAAAGTTGTCGCGGAATTTTAACAGAAGAAAGAAGATAAAAGTCGTCATTATATCGAGTCCATTTTTTAATAATATCTTCAGGAGGATTTTGATCCCATTCAACTTTTCTTGACCATAAGTGTTGCAGTAACAATTTAGCGAAAAGTGTTAAAGGTGCAAGAAACCCTAAAGGATGAAAGAATAGTGCGTTTTGTACATGGAAAACATAAAGGTTTTAAATTGTAAGGAAATACATCAGCAATTGGATTCCATCGAAGACCCAAAATTTTTATGCTGGAATCAAAAGACAAACAAGTTTCTTTCAGATCTTTGGAAATAGTGTCAAGAAACTCGGGAGTATTACTCATCCATTTGCTATAAAGCAGTAGAAAATAGTGTCTTTGGTAATAAAAATGTAAGTTGTGGGTTATTAGAAGATGCTGATGAAGAGGGGGTCATTAGGTTGCGAAGTAGCCCCCGAAGAAAAATCTGCAAAAGGGATATTTTTATGGTTAGGAATGTTAATGCTATTATTAGAAGTGCATAGAAGTGAAGCATGGTATGATGACGGTGACGTCACCGATGGCAAGAGCTCCCAGAATTACATTTCAAAGTCGGGTGTTTTTGCACTAAAACAATTGACACACAGACGATGTTCTTTTATTACGTTGTAACGTTCCTGTGGTGACTTTGATGTTAATTGCGGACAAGAATAAATAGAATGAGAGTTTTTGCATAAGACACATTTCAAATCATTACTAGAAGTAGCTACCATAAAGCTTGAAGTCGAAGGTGCTTTTTTAAAGTTTGATGCATTGGTTTTAACCACTCTTTTTGTCTGACAAGTATCTGAAACAACTTTTCGCAATAAAAAAGCTTTGCATCGACTTTCTAGAAATGGTAATATTTTCAATTCACCATGCTCCAATTCAAATTTCATAATTGTATCTTCATCTAATTTTTCTAACAAAATGTTAAATAAAATAAAATCCCAATGTTCCGTCGGAAATTCTAAAACTTTCAAAGCTGACACATTTTCAGTACTGATCAATATCAGTATTGATCACATTTCGTTAATTTTGTGAAGAAGCCTCAACAATTTTCGGAAAATCCGAATCCAATAAGCATTAGCCAACATACTCTTATTTTGGTATCTTGCAATTAAAGAATTATAAGATACATATATCAAGTTATCCGCAATAACTGGCAGAGCCCTTATTACAGAAGAAGCATCTCCAGACAAGCTCGAAACTAGATATTGGAATTTTTCTTGCTTAGACAATTTAAAATTGTTGTGAATTAAACCATTATAAAAACCAATAAAACTAGGCCATGTTTTCATTAAATGAAGCTAAAGAAATTTTTGGCAACTTCACATTAGATTCGGATGAAACAGTTTCTTTATTTAAAGTTTCGAAATATTTACTGTAAATAACTTTAAAATTAAAATAACATTGTTCAAATTCAGAACGAATGGTATCTTCTAAACTTAAACTGTATCTGGAGAAGCTGACAACAGGGATACAATATTTACATGCGTGTCTAGAAATTCTTTATGTAAACTTTGTAAATTTTCTGCTCGAAGTTTGAATTCTACAAATTTAACTTCATCTGATACAAAGATCTTTGGCAATACACTCAATTTCTTTAACCCTGTTTTTATTTTGTTGCTGTTAGATATTTTATATTTTTATGGTCAAATTGGCAAAGAGTTCCACAAAATTGGACACTAATCAAATTGATACTAAAGTACCTGTGACAACAGGTAACAACAAAGGTTAAAATAATTTTAAAGTATAAAAATAATTTTCTGTGGTTCAAGCAAAATTATTCTAAAATCCGGCTGGAATGAGGCCAAATTACTGTATAGAAACAGTGATGTACTGTATAGAAACAGTGAAATACCCACATGGATTAAACCAATAATTACACGACAAACCTTTAAGTTAATAAAAAATTGTACCTTTTTATGGATAGTAATGCTTTTGGCAGGCCTGCCGGGTGGAATCCTTTGTAGGTAGCGTGATACAGGATATTATTATTCTTGAAAGTCTTGAAAGTAAAATATTTTCCTAATTCCAATTCCAAAAAATGTTCTGTCTTCTTGTCAACCCTTCTATATATATATATTTTTTCAATGGCACTCTTCTTTCTTGAAACTTTTTGGTTTTTAAAAGAAAGTCGTGGCGAATTGTATAAAATTAAAAAAATAATAATAAATCATTTACACAAGAAATTGACCGGCTTTAAGAAGATTAATGCTTTCACACAAAAAAAAAAAGAAAAGATGAAACAATTGGTATTATATAAACACATCTGAAAATGTTGCAGATGAAGCGACAAAAAGAACACAATCTTTAGATTTTTCAGAAAATAGCATATGGTTATTTGGTCCGAAATTTTTAAGATTATCACCAGTGGCCAGTTCTGTGGAGAAATTGCAGGTACCCACACCCTCTCCAGAAAACATTTCTAACTGCCGAAAACACATTCTAAAAGAAAAACAAAAGAATTAGAGGTAGAGGAACTGATAAGAGCCGAAAACTTATTGTGCCGAAAGGTTCAACAAGATTTTTTTTACGAAGTAAACTGCCTACAAAAGGGGATTCCAATAAAGAAGGAGAGCAGACTTTATATTCTATCACCCGTATTAGATGAAAATGGTATAATACGTATACATGGTCGGTTAGAGAAGCTGAAGAAAGACCACGAATTTATAAAATCACCAATAGGTGATTTAATAATATTATATTATACAGGGTGGTTCACTTTTATGTGGTAGGACTTTAACATTAGATAGAAAAAGATAATCTAAAATGAAAATTTTATATCAACATATATCGGGGAAAGCTTAGTTTCCGAGATACAGGGCGTTGAAGTGTTGGAAAAAATATGAAGTATTTTTTACACTGTCCGAACCAGTGGAGATATTTAAACCAAATTTGATGTGTTGCCTTTTTGACTCCGATATTTAGTGATAATATGAAGGTCCTGAAATAACCAGTGGTGGAGTTATGGGTTTTCACTATCACTAAATTTAAAAAGTAATCACATCAACGTAAATTTTTTTTTTCGTAAAGTTCTTTCAATTCTCTACAAAAAGTGTATCTTGACATTTTTTCGTAGCTGCCACGGTTGTGTAGTAAATAAATTATTTCGTTTCCATCTCAGCCTTTTTTGCCTAAAAATGTGTTTTATAAGATTATTGATAAATATCGCAAATAACAGAAATTGATTATGGAACACTTATCGGATTCAGCTATTTTATTTTTAATTTTATGGAACATTTTTATCAAATCTGTATTATTTCTTAATAATTTTTATAATTCTAAATTTGTAGAATTCTAAATTATACCACGACGAGTAAAACATGATTCTTCCGCCCATAAAATGTTATTTAAAAATTGTCTTATTTCCTTTGACTACAAAATCTATCGGCAAAATACTAATGTCCTTTCTGGTGAAGATAAGTGTGCCATGGAAAAGAAAATCTTATTGACAGTTAATAATACAATAATCTGTCATCCAGTATGGGAACGTATGGGGATTTTTAAGTCTATGCGACTCCTGTAGAAACAAGGGAACAACTTATTGATCGTATCAGAAATGCGTGCGATGAATTGAGAAATGGCAATTTAATCGATGCTGTTCAATCCGTTAGGCGTCGAAGTGAATTATGTGTGCAACAGAATGGATCACATTTTGAACAATTGTTGAATGTTGTACAAATTTAGAATTATAAAAATTATTAAGAAATAATACTAGATTTGATAAAAATGTTAAAATGATAATAAAGTAATGTACCTCAAACTAAGTGCCAGTTTATTTTTAAAATTGTTTCCATAAAATTAAAAATAAAATAGCTGAATCCGTTAAGTGTTCCATAATTAATTTCTGTTATTTGCGATATTTATCAATATCTGTGATATTGCCTGTGATCTCTTTTTAAAGCTCGCAAAATTGCAGACTTTGAAACACGTAGGGCCACTGACACTCTTCTGCTACTTGTAGGATTCCTATCGAATTCACGAAGAATCTCATTGTTGCGTCTGACTTGTTGGATATTGTTTTCATTTCCTCGTTCGACGATTCTAGTTCTCAGACCGCGAGTTCTGAATTGCCGGTGCATGTTAACAAACACCGAGGGACGCGGATGGCGCCTATTTGGAAATCGCCTCCGGTATTCTCTGGCTGCTTCCGCAGAGTTCCCATTTGCAACTCCATAGCAGAAATGGATGTCAGCCTGCTCTTCATTTGTAAATTGGAACGGCATTTTAATTATTAACAAAGACAAACTGCGGCGCTGCTACGTTCATCTACTGGATGACAGATTATTGTATTATTAACTGTCAATAAGATTTTCTTTTCCATGGCACACTTATCTTCACCAGTACGGCGATGCAGAAAGGACATTAGTATTTTGCCGATGGATTTTGCAGTCAAAGGAAATAAGACAATTTTTAAATAACATTTTATGGGCGGAAGAATCATGTTTTACTCGTCGTGGTATAATTTAGAATTCTACAAATTTAGAATTATAAAAATTATTAAGAAATAATACAGATTTGATACAAATGTTCCATAAAATTAAAAATAAAATAGCTGAATCCGATAAGTGTTCCATAATTAATTTCTGTTATTTGCGATATTTATCAATAATCTTAGAAAACACATTTTTAGGCAAAAAAGGCTGAGATGGAAACGAAATAATTTATTTACTACACAACCGTGGCAGATACAAAAAAATGTCAAGATACCCTTTTTGTAGAGAATTGAAAGAACTTTACGAAAAAAAAATTTACGTTGATGTGAGACAGGTCCGTACTAATTACTTTTTAAATTTAGTGATAGTGAAAACCCATAACTCCACCACTGGTTATTTCAGGACCTTCATATTATCACTAAATATCGTAGTCAAAAAGGTGGTACTACACATCAAATTTGATTTAAATATCTCCACTGGTTCGGACAGTGTAAAAAATACTTCATATTTTTTCCAACACTTCAACGACCTGTATCTCGGAAACTAAGCTTTCCCCGATATATGTTGATATAAAATTTTCATTTTAGATTATCTTTTTCTATCTAATGTTAAAGTCCTACCACATAAAAGTGAACCACCCTGTATAATATTATTATAATATTATATCATAATAATATTAAATCCTGATTATAATAGTACGGGAGCCAGCGACAGATCTTGGTGACAATTTGATGCAAAGTTGAAAACCCATTTATTTCTTAATTTGTACCCCGGAAATGCCAATTTTGCTTTTCTGGCTAGCTTTTAGTGGTGCAACGTTCCGCTAAGGGCTTCAAAAACTGCAAAAAAGAATAAAAAATGTCTAAATCGAGCAAAGCCAAACCTTGTTTAATTTGGTTATGTAGACCGTAAATAGCCATAAAAAACGAACACTGCAGAATGTAATCTAAAATGTCTGAGTCGAGCAAAGGTAAACCTTGTTTTATATGTTTATTTACACCATAAATAATTAAAAAAAACTTCTCTGGCATAATTCTAATGGGGAAAAAGTTGTCTGGCAAGTGATTAAAAGTAGTGCGCGCGATGCCTGTCGGCCGCGGGCGCGCCTATGGAACTACACGCAAATCCTGGTAGTGGAGCGAAATGGGGCTAAAAAGTCGCCAAAAATTTTTTTCAAGGTAGAACTAGATCGGACCCCACAGGTTTTGTTTAGTACATCACTCTGCATACGAAATTTTTTTGTAGTCGAGACCTTTTTTATTTCCAAAAAATTGTCGAAATTTTACGTTTACATACAGATAAAGATACAAAAACGCTTAAACTTTGGCGTACAATGTGTGGTATGGATTCTTGAGATGAAAATATATAGGAAGCCAGTTGTCGTTTACTGAAGTCCATCCATAAGATCCAGGATCTTCAAGTTGTGACTTCGCAACATTACCTGAAACCATATTTTTAACTGCTGCGTGCACCTGCAACTGCCAATAATTAAACAATCCAATATATAATTTCAAACCTGTAATACCTCAACCCTGACAAAAATTTGTCAGTAAGGGGAAGATCGGAAGAAGATTTATTAGATTTGGTGGCCATTGGGTTTAGTGACTATGGCCACATTTTTATGTTTACAGCTCTTTGTTTTTGCATGATTTTAAAAAGTCACGAAACTTATGCACCTTTTTACTACCATGTACGTTAAAATGTATAAAATAAATAAACGTTTCATTTCCATAAACAAAATTGTACAAAAATTAGGGCAGACTTTTTCGTCGATGCATCGTTTGACGGGATGCGATACTACAAGCGCATTTTAAAAAATTGGAAAAAACCGCTTTTCAAGTTCTACAGAAGAATATAAATGTGCTTGAAAAATTGTCACAGTTAGAAGGTTACAAAATATGTTCTCCTATTATATAAATACAAAAATGTGGCCAAGTCACTAAACGATTTACGCCTAGCAATGGCCACCAAATCTAATAAACCTTCTTACGAACTTCCTCCTATTGACTGTGCTTTTTATCAACATTTTTTGAGGTATTACAAGTTTGAAATTATATATTGGATTGTTTCATTATTGGCAGTTGCAGGTGCACGCAGCAGTTAAAAAGATGGTATTCAAGTAACGTTGCGAAGTTGCAACTTGAAGATCCTGGATCTTATGGATATAGACTTCACTAAACGACAATTGGATTCGCATATTTTCATCTCAAGAATCCATACCAAATATTGTACGCCAATTCCGACAAAAAGTGTAATACGAAAAAGTGCAACTGTATCAAGGAAAGGCTGAAATGCTGTGATCAATGTAAATGTGGCAGGTGCAATAATAGTGATAGTAATGTAGAAAATACCGAAGATGAGTCTGTTGATAAAGTGAAAGATATTTATTAATATTTATTTTATACCTATATTTAGCTGCACCTGCACCTATTATATAGGTGCATATATAATAGGTATGATTTAATTATTATTAAAAATCAATATAAAAAAATGTTTATTTTGCAGTTCATTAAATAAATGGTGACTTTAAACAGATAAATAAAATAAGCAGGTGGTTGTTTGTTCATCAGGCAACTGTAATTACTGCTCAAAAATTGCCAAAAATCAACCATTTGGTTATTTTATTTCTTATTTTATTGGATTGGTCTGCTCGAACCCACATTATTTGGTCTAAAATTATTAGGTAATTTATTTTTTACCAGCGATCTGATATAGAATAGTCTACACGGAGAGGTAAAACTATCACAAATCATATATCTGCGAGAGTAGGTACTTCCAAATAGTTTATGTAAACGCTCCCAGAGACGTACCTACTATTTTAGAATGGCAGAGAGTTCTCCCTGAGAGGGTTTACATTGGTAAACTATTAGGAAGTACTCTAAGATATTTAAACTTGCCCAGGTAAACTACGCATTAGTTGTTGACATGCCTGCCACGCGTGGATATTGTCACGCAAGGGATTAATTTTGCGTTCCACGTGAGTAGCGCGCGCCACAAAAAAATTCACAGTTCATAAACTATAGACGCTATAGGTAGTTTTTTTTACCAAAAACTTCTTTCATGTTTTGTGCGCATTTCCCCCGCAGCATGTATATAAAAATTTCCACAAATAAAAAAGTTTCTTGCTTAATGAAAATTTCATTATCTACACTCTTTATAACCTTGCAATTTTGTTGCTATTTAAAGTGGTTAATAAACAATATTTTTACAACAACGATGTAAGCGCGCATATGTTAGCTTCAATTAAAAAAAATCGAGCCGATAGCTCCACTACTCTCAAAGATATGACGATGGAAACGTAAAAAAACACAATTTCCGTAAATTGCTAATTTCGACAATTTTTTGGAAATAAAAATGGTCTCGGCCATAAAAAAATGCTGTAAATCGTCATTTCGTATGCAGAGTGATGTACTTAACAAAACTATGGGGTCCGATCTAGTTCTACCTTGAAAAAAATTTTTGACGACTTTTTAGCCCGATTTCGCTCCACTACCAGGATTTGCGTGTAGTTCCATAGGCGCGCCCGCGGCCGACAGGCATCGCGCGCACTACTTTTAATCGATTGCCAGACAACTTTTTCCCCATTAGAATTATGCCAGAAAAGTTTTTTTTAATTATTTATGGTGTAAATAAACATATAAAACAAGGTTTACCTTTGCTCGACTCAGACATTTTAGATTCCATTCTGCAGTGTTCGTTGGTTAAACAGAAAGCTTTTGCACCATCGGAATGATGCGAGAAAAGTTTTTTATGGCTATTTACGGTCTACATAACCAAATTAAACAAAAAGGTTTGGCTTTGCTCAATTTAGACATTTTTTATTCTTTTTTGCAGTTTTTGGAGCCCTGTAGCGGAACGTTGCTCCGCTAAAAGCTAGCCAGAAAAGCAAAATTCGTAATTCCGAGGTACAAATTAAGAAATAAACGGGTTTTCAACTTCGCGCGAATTGTCACAAAAAATCTGTCGCTGGCTCCTGTACTATAAAATTACTTTACTCATTATACATGATATCATGAAAAGGTGTACCACCATGGCCAAGAAACGGTTATTAATAATTCGCGACAAAAATTTTGGATTTTGAGAATGAGACAGGCTGTAAAAAGTATTCGGGCGAAATTACAAGTATGTAGAAATCGATCGGCAATTCCTAAGGACCAAATCATGGGACAATTATTACTTTCATGCAGAATCGAACCAACCATCCGTCCATTTATAAAAACAGGAGTAGATTATTTTTGGCCCCATTTTGGTGACGGGATATTTACCTGTATGGTAACACGTGCAGTGCATTTGGAAATTGCGCATGATTTAAGCACTGACAGTTTTATTCATGTTTTCGACAATTTATAAGCAGAATGTAAAATCTTTTATTACTTGCATAGTAAAACCGTAAAAAAATAATAATAAGTCATTGTCAAATTAAAAAACTAAAGAGAATTTTATTTCTAAAAGAATCTGAGTCCATTCGACCCGATCCTAAATAGTATCTTTTAGATAAGATATTCAACATGGTAAATGTCTCGCTAGTATTGGGTCTCATTTACTACATAACGGCATGTTTGTCGCTGCTTGTACTAAAATCAGTTGTTAGAACGACGCCTAAAAATTTTTTATCAGAAAAAGTGGTTCTGAATGCTAATTGAAAGCGCTGTACCAAATTTTAAAACAATCGGCATACTAAAAATGAATTAATTGGCCCTGACAAAGCCTGATTGATTTTTAAAATATAAAAATATGGTGCAAATTACTTTAGAATTGGTCTCAAGCAAGTCGGATCCTCCAAAGGTCAAGTTTCAACTTCAAATTTTTCGCCTTTCACACCTATTGTTAAGTCGATCTGGGGACACCCTGTATTCTGGGTTCATTCTATAATGGTGCAAACCAAACGATCAAATTGCATTAGATTAATACGATCAAAGAGAGTTTAACCTAACATTTTTTTCATGGAGCAGACATTATTATTATTGGAAATAAAAACGACCAATATCCCAATCGAAGAAAAAATTCAACGCATTGCCTCGGCACTTACTAAACAACTTTCGAGATCGCCGCGCGAGTCTTAATAAGGAAGGTTGCGGCGGTGAAGATGAAAACTACGTGGTTACGTGACTCTCGCTATCTGTCAAAATGACATTTAAAAAATAAAATCCCTAAAAACTTGATTTTTTGTTAAAATTTCAAAAAGTTCTACATGGAAAAGTTTTTTCTTTTTCAATTTCACATAAATTTGCCATGCAGGCTCTCTTATTTTTAATATGTGCACTTTTTTGTAGTGAGTGAAGACGCGTGTGGTTGTTTATAATATGACCCCTGCCTGGCCAGGCTGGCGCTGCATAAACATCTTTCTACTAGGAAATGCACCAGTGTTGTAATGTATGAAGTTGTCAGTTTGCAAAAAACGTTATTATTGTAGTGTCTAAATAATTATTGCTTCATGAATTGGATTATTCTGTCATTTCACTTTGACGTTACATTATCATTGAGAAAGGAGGAGGATATAAATCTTCCTCCTTTCTCAATGAATAATCTCCGAAAGCTCAGAAAACAAATTTGTTGAAGTTATTTATTGCGTTATACATTCAAAATTTCCTTCATTTACTGTTAAGAATTTATGAATTTTCCTGCCAACTAAAATTGTCTTTTCAGGTTCTGCGGCGAAAAACCCAATTAAATTAATTAATTAATTAATGATTTAGAAGGTATTTTAAAACAATTTTCAAAATTTTATTTACGAATATAGTTACTATCAATACAGGGTGTCTAAATTGCACCAAAATATTTTACAGGGCGATTCTCCCTTTACAATTAAGGGGGGTCTTTCATATAAATTTTTCGTCAAAACCCCTCCGCCTCCTAGTTACACCCCTCCAAATATGGGGGTAAAATATTGTTTTCATTCATTTTCTCCACTGTGGAAAAAGGTGGAAAGTTGAAATTTGGTGGACCAGTTGCACTCATAGACATTTTTTCAACCCTAAAGTATGAGTGGATGGGGTTGAAAGAACCAACCCCTAAATTATTTTTCGCCAGAATTTTTTAACGTGTCAAAATTACAAAACAAAAAAATTTGTTTTATCCTAAACTTGACAGATTTTTCAGAAAAAAATAAAACTTTTTGACACCCACGCGACTTACGCATGGTTAAAAATTATTTTATGAATCAGGTAATCTAGTAGGCTAATGTTAAACATCTAATTACTGCGTTTAAATACTTTCAGGTCACTTTTGTTTTTGTTCAAAATTTGACATAATTTAAGTGAAAAGAAAACACATTCCATTAATAAGTATTAATTCTTTGTAGTACTAATAATAATTTTACAAGTAGGTAGGTATTCAATTAAAATTATTAAGGAGAGATGCTACAGATCTAAAAAACTAAGTAAATAAAAAAATCTGAGAACTTTAATAACTATAAATAATAACAATAACTTACGAATATGAATTCTAAAAATCACAACAAATGCTCTAAATGTCTCCCGTCTGCTAAAATGCACGACACTATTCTTCGGGCCATAGAATTCCGAATTCTTTGAAATATTCGGGGAGTATTTCTAATAGTTTCACATGAGCCCATAACAAAATGCATATCCCGCATTTCTTCATTTGTGAAGTTCGCCATTTTTTTGTTAATAACGGACACCTAAGAATAGTAATTAGATGTTTGACATTAGCCTACTAGATTATCTGATTCATGAAAAAATTATTATTAATCATTAACCATGAGTAAGTCGCCCGAGTGTCAACAAGTTTAATTTTTTTCTGAATATCTGTCAAGTTTAGGACAAAAAGACAAGAATTGAAAAAGTTTTTAAATCCATTTGTCATTACAAAACAATTTTTTTGTTTTAAAACTTTGACACGTTAAAAAATTCTGGCGAGAAATAATTTAGGGGTTGGTTATTTCAACACCATCCACTCATACTTTAGGGTTGAAAAAATGTCACAAAATGTCATTCCGTGAGTGCAACTGATCCACCAAATTTCAACTTTCTACCCCTTTCCATAGTGGAGAAAATAAATGAAAACAATATTTCAACCCCATATTTGGAGGGGTGTATCTCGGAGGGGGAGGGGTTTTGAGAAAAAATTTATATTTTAGTACAATTTAGAAACACCCTGTATTTTCATTTAATGGCTTATCTTAGTCCACTGTGAAGAAAGTTATCAATATAAAAAATCAATGGAATTTTTGTGTGCCTCTAAAAATGTCTCGCCTGTTTTAAAACTCATCAGTGGAAAAGAAAATTTCTGGCATCCAATCACGGCACGAAACGATTGAAAAGAATGACTGAAGAATGTCTAATATTTATTATTATTGCTGCCCATCACGTAAAATTTCATACCAAATATTATCAAAGCCATCCGAAGGATAAATTTGATCAAAATTCCGAAACACTGTACGGTTATAAAAAATTATAACAACCTTAACCCAATGAATTTTCATAATTATTATCATATTAGTTACTTACATACCCACACTTCGGCCATCAGCTATACGAAAAAGTCATCTAGAATAAAGAAGATTCAAATTTCGATTTTTATTAGTTGTAGTTGTCTACGACCCTTTTGCAACCGTCTAAGGGATGGACACATTTTTTCTATGTTACTAATTTAATATAGAAATATATTTAGCTACTTCTATTAAACAAGATTTCAGAATTCTTGAATAAAATAGTAGACGAAACGCAATGCTCTCTATTTTTGTTCTTGAATGCAGTTTTGCTGACATTAATTAAATCCAAAAGCATTCCAAAGTGCCCATTCCAAAATTACTTTTTCGTTTATAGAAAACCCGTTTTGTTAATTTAATTTGGTTAGTTTATTTAATTAAAGTTAAATGTGAAGCCGTATTTCTTTTTGAAATTACATTAAATAATTTAATGCAAGAATTGCAATTAAAAGCGGCCGCTACTACTGGGACATTCATTATTCACATAATTTTAGAAGGCGCCTGTGTACATAATGCAGTGTAAATTTAATTTTTGCTAAACAAAAATGTTTGCCGGCAAACAGTAACCTATACAGAGTGATTCAGTTTCGGTTGTCAACATGGGGACTCGGAGGATACGAAAATACGAAGTAACATATTTTCATAGGTTGCTGAGATATTTAGGAAAAAACGCATTTCTGAAAATTAGACTTTTTGTGGCGCCGTTTGCAAAAATATGGAACTTCTTCATGGTATTTTTAGAATTTCATGCCGACATTTTCGTTTTTGAGGAAGATTGATTATCATGAATATGTTGGTGAGTTGTCAGCCCGTACAAAATAGGAAGAGGTCCTTGGTCAGTCCAAAAATACCTTGGTCGTCCCGGAGTTATCAGTTTATAAATTGATGTAGACTCTCCTAAAGACCTACCAGTGGATAAGTATATAAGTATGTACACCACTTAGTTCGGGGAAATCCCATGTAGGTGGCGCTGTTTATATACACGAATTCGCGTATAAGCCTCTGATATAGTTAGCCCGTCATCTGGCTACAGTGTTTTGCATACTATAATGATATAGCCAAGGCTTTTTATGGTTCAAGCGTTGAGTGAGGAATAATAAGAGCCGCAACCTTACGGGACGCAGCGTAGCCGAAAACACGGCCCGAAAAGCGTCAGAGACAAAAAAATACATATCCTTCCAGTAAAAAAAAATAAAATATATAAAATTGTACCGTTAGCCGGTTGTAGAGGGATCGGTGTTCTAGAAAACATAAACAAGTTGTAAAAATCCGTGGTGACTATAGCGAGTGGGGGCCACGGGGGGCTTCAGGGTAAAGCACACGAAAACCTGTCACGCAATTTTATATGGGCGCTGCGCAGTACGCATTTTATTTGAAAGAAGCGGTGGAATTCGCAATTTGTCTCCGAAAATAAACATTTTGAGAGTAGTAACTAAATACCTAAACTACATTTAATTTAAAGTCCATGTTGGTCACCGAAAGCGTAGCCAGTAATTGATTTTAACAGAAAAATCTACTAATACCTATTAGTATTTCGCTAATTAATTCTAACAGAAATTCCCCCGGTGCACAAATCATCGACATTTTCCGTTAATAGAATTACAGACCCAAGCGGTCTTCAGGTAACTATGCGACGGTTAAAACCAGTATTTACCTTTGTCTAGTATTGCAGCAGCCAAAATTCTTGCACATTCTACAAAAATTTCCCTGATACAAATAAGAGCCCCTCTACAAAACAATGTTCAGATGCTGGTAGCTTTTTAAAATGTGAAAGGCACCAAAATAAAGCCAGATTATTGAAAAAATGGTATGTACGTATGTTTGTGATGTTTTTTGTTAGGAAAATAGCTCCACGTCTAGGCTCGGAGAGCATATTATTACCAAATTTAGGAAAGGCTTTGCAGTTGATATATGTATTGTTGGGATACGATGGAAACGACGATTTTCGAGTCCGCCTATACCATGTTTCTAGACTTCATTATCAATTGGAATCGATGGCTGGGGGGGGGGGGGGCACAGGGATCCCAGCCAGCCCATTTCCGGTTTCATCCTATTTGGGAATCATCAGATGGGCTGGGATCATCATCATCATCATCACTGCGCCTGCAGAATGGCAGGACGTATTTTTTATTAATATAATTATTAATTATCATTATTTTACAGTTAAGTAAAATTGTTTATAATCTTCTGCGAACCCAATTAACATTTTCAGAGGAATGCAAGCGTTAAAATTTCCCTTGTCATATATTATTGAGGCCAAATCTTCTTGTGGGAATAATCCAGCATTTTGCAACTTGTTACTCTCATATAAATTATAGGAAAGGTAACTTTTTAGTGTGGAAGTAATTCCCACATCTCGAACCGAGTCTATAGTGTGTCCGTTGATAATATATCTAATTTCTTTAAATAAAAAAGCTAAACCGTTATTGATTATTTTCAAATCTTTTGTGTAAACAGAAGCTTCGTTTGTAAGTTTCCCCTCAATATAAAGGAAACTCTCACATCATAACGTGTAGTTATTTCTTGTACCGTAATAATTATTTCATCGTTGTAACCTAATTTAGTAGGCAAATAGGGATCGTAAGAGTGAATTTCATAACGGGTGATTGAATTAGCTTCAAACAGAGGTTCTGTGACGTTAAAAACATCCACTAAGATTTTTTTTGTTGAAGAACTTTTAAAATTTCTTGGTTTAAACCAAGAAATTTTACGTTTGATTGTGTTAACCGTTTGGGTTTCTTTTTAACACTAAAAAGACGGTTGTAAGATTTTCTCTTATATTGAAAATTTTGCAATAAATTATAACGAATAACCATTTGAAATTAGTTTTCCTTTTCCATTATCGTTACGGTCTCTCGTCTATTATTAACTAGATTACCCTCCTCGTCCAATATTTTAACTGAAATGTGATTAATTGTTTTGATATTCACAGGAAAATATAAAACATTTTGAGGTGTTTCAACAATTTTGAAACCTGCTCCTACAGTGGGAAAAAATTGATGTATGATATGACCGGGCTTTGCATTTATGTAGCTACCACTAGCAATATTACAGTCAATGCACAGAGAATTAACCTTACAAATTTTAATTGGGTTTTGGGACTTATGTACTATTCTGACTTTGTAAGTACCATTAAAACCTAACATAGGGCTTAAACTATCATCAGTAAACGTTACAGATCCAGAACATACCATTTCTGTTTCTAGAGTGTTATTATTCGCTCGAAGATGAAAACTAACTTCTTCATCTTGGAGTTTTCGATAGAGAAAGTTAGCTATGTCTGTAAGTTCATATATACCTTCAGGTAATATAATGGTTTTTCCCCCGTAATAAAATTTATTATTCGTTTCATCAACGTTAGGTATGGCATTAAACGTAACAAAATTAATTAAACCTATACAATAATTTGTATTATCCTCTAGATAGATTGGCGGATTAAAACTTGCGTCTAGAATAGTGGATTTGGCGGATAACGTTAAAGTAAAAGACATATTGATTGCGTGTGCTTGTCTTGAACTGAGAACAAGTTTCCAAAACTGTAATGTTAATTGACCACAATTTATTCCGGTTGATTTTTGGTAGCGATCGTAGTTTTGTAGCTAATTAAGTTTTTCTTTGAGTCGCTTAAGAAGTATTGAATTAATTCCAGAGGTGGCCTTAGATTACCATAGGAATCGACGACAATGAAGGAACCCTTTTTAATATAGGATACCCAGCCTTCAGCCTGGTCTAAATTTACAATTCCGCTTTCATTTAAATTAATTCATTTCGGTAATTTATTTCTCATACAAATGCCATATTTTTTTGTCTATCTAAGGAGTTTTTTGAAAATCGTTTCAAAAACAATCCATATCCTTTTTTATAGGGACGCATGTACCTATAGATTGTTGTTCAACAACGTTATTATGTCTTTGCATTTCTGATAGTTTTGCTTGATTTGTTTTTGCTTGATTTACGGCGTTTGCAATGGCTGCTGTTCCACCTCCAAGGGCTCCTAATGCAGATAATCCAGCAAAAAGAGGAATTAACGCCAAGAAACGCCCCGTACTTTTAGGGATGGGTATAACCCTTTGTTTAGGCTCCAACAGTTTTTGTGATTTTTTTTATTGCTTGAAGGGCTTTTTGTGCCGCTTTTTGCAAACCAACTTTTTTATTTCCACTGATGCTTTTTCTTGCTTGTCTTACAGCCGCAAGAAAAGATATCGCTTTACTTCGCGCAGTAACACCTGCGGATTTTGATTTCACACGTTCTGTAGTCAGAGTCAACTAATTGTCTATTTAACGATATAGCATATAGTGATCTATACCGCAAAAATTATAACCAGGAATATGTAATTCGATTGGCAATTTGTTTAAGAAATTGTTAAACAAACCGAACCCTTTGAGAGCTTGAGGATGATTAACTGATGAATGGTAAATTGGTAAATTTAAATATTTATATGCCCAGTTGTCAGCTATGATATGGTTATAGACATCTTTAAAAACCTTTATATATACATAGAGAACGGGCTCCATAGAGAGCGGTCTTAGAAGAAGAAAAATGAGGATTGAAAAGCAAAGATTTTCCCTTCTCATAAAAAATCATGACCAAAGTTTTGTTTCGTTTGATAAACATGAACAACTATTGAAAGGGGGCTGTAAACGAGGATTAATTGGAACGTCCGGGTGTGGAAAAACAAATGTAATAATTAGTTTGTTGGAAGAACCAAATGGTCTACGCTTTGAAAACGTCTTGGAGTAAAGATAGGTTTACTCCAAGTCTTTAGAGCAACCAAAATATCAATATTTATGTGAATTACTAAAACCTCTAAAAGAAATCGGTTATTACGTTTTTATAGAAAACAGTATCTTCCTTTGAAATGTTATCAGGAGTCATTGGGTTAATCTCAAGTTGACTAGAAATCTGTCGAGTCTTATTTTGGGCATTGAAATCTTGTGTAGGCGATAAAACAAATTTTGTATTGTCAGTCTTATTTTCTCCATCAGGTATTTCCAGTATCTTATTGTCCTTACATAAAACATCATTGGTGCTGTCTGAATTTTAGTCTAATGAAATTTAATTATTGTATCCTAACACAAACCTAGGTCAAATTGGTGGCCGATCTCAGAGAACTCCTAGGTATTAGGACATTGCATACCTGTCCACGGTGACATAGCTTATTATTATTGTTGTGAAATAACAATAAAAAGAGAATTAGGTAGGCTGCAGATGACAGATGTCGTCCCCTGCTCGAAGAAGTTGTTCATGCCAATAAACCGTCGAAAATTTAATTTAACGTATTTAATCAACCTATGGATGCTCGAAATAATGGTTTGTCTTCTAACAAAATATGGCCACCTCGAGACGGATTTTTGATAGAATTTCATGGGACAACAAGGACGCCAACGATCATCGAAAACCAGTGAGTCCGTTCCGTTCCTAGCTACCTATCCCGAAAGTTTAAGCACGGCTTTTATTTGCATATTTACATTTTTATCTGTTATTATAATACAATTTCACGTATTTATCGAACATTTTCACATTATCTCGAAGTTCTAGAAGTTTCTCATAAGTGGTTGAATTTCACTTCGAATTTTTCGCAGTTCTCGCGCATAAGGTCGATTTCTCGGAATTTCACGCTGGTTCTCGTAGTGCTCCCGCGTTGGGGTAGAATAAAATTGAAGTTCACGTCAATTTTCACGAAATAATTTAAGTTTTGCCATGGAAGAAAAAATAAAGAAATTAAAATTCGACCGCGGAGTATTAAAGGGAAAATTAACGCGCATGGAAACATATTTAAGTATCGAAATTAACAGAAAAAACAATCTGCATCTAAAAACTAGGTTAAAAATGGCAGAAGATGATTTTTCTGTATTCAACCAACTGCAAACAGAATTAGAATATTTAGATGAAGCAAGTAGTAATGATAGGGAAGAATTAGAAAATAGATATTTTAATATAATCGCGGAAATAAAAAATTATAATCGGATAAATACCCAAAATGAAGTAAAAACTTCAGATAACTCGAGTGTGTCAGGTCCATCACAGATTACAAATGAAGCGGTTAAGCTACCAGATATAAATTTACCAACATTTTACGGAAATTATGAAACTTGTTCACCCTTATTGACAGTTTCAACTCTGTTATAGCTACGAGAAAGGATTTATCAGATTTACAAAAGCTCTATTATTTAAAATCGTGTTGTAAAAATAATGCTTTAAAACTAATTGAACAATTAGAAGCTACACCAGAGAGCTATTCCTGGAACTTTTAAAATCACGGTTTGAAAATAAACGTGCATTCTTAGATCACCATATAAACGGAATATTTTATTCAACTTACCAGAGGTAACAAAAGAGTCATTTATTGGTCTCAGAGATTTGTTAGACAAATTAAATTCACATTTAAGTAGCTTAAAGAAGCAAGGGCCATTGGGATGCACTGTTAGTACCTCTCGTAATCGAAAAGGTAGATATTCACACACGACGCGACTGGGAACAAAAAAAATCGGGCGAAGGCTTGCCATCACTTTTGGAATTAACCCAATTTTTAAATAAAAGATATTATACACTCGAAAAATAAGTCAAAACAGGCAAACACCCATAATAATTATTCATCTACAACCACGTCACAAAAACTAAATAAATTTAATTCTACATCGTATTACATCTCGAAAGAAAGAAAACCAATGCAAGTAAATGCAAGTACTTCCGCTAAACACAGTTCTGAAAACAATTATTATTATAATGTCCATTTTGTAAACACAAAGGCCATTTTATTTATAAATGCTTTAAATTCAAACAATTACCATTAACCGAAAAATACCAAGAACTCGAAAAACTTAAACTTTGTCAAAATTGTCTTCGTTCAACTTCTGAAGTTTTCAACTCACAATATTGCCAACATTGCTCACAAAAACATAATTCATTGTTGTGTAACAACAATAATGCCACACGTGTAAATAATTCATTAGAATTAAACTTATTTATAATACAAGAAATTACGGAAAATCTTCCAATTATATCCTCACTTAACATTCCTCCAAATATAAATTTAGCCTATGAAAACTTTAATGTTTCAAAACCAATCGATTTATTAATAAGCGCAGAACATTTCTATGGAATATTGCAACCACAACAAATAAGGTTAGGCAAAGATAAAAACATTCCTCGATTACAAAAAACCAAATTTGGGTGGATTGTTACTGGAAAATTACCCGCTCTTGATCAAATGCAATATCCCATGGTTTGCAATCTTTTAAACAATAACCATTTCAATCCCGAAATTGAAATTTCAACTCAAATCTCGAATAATGAATTACATGAAAGTCTACAAAAATTCTGGCTTTCGGAAGAAATACAAACTTTTAAATCCAAGGAAACAGAATATTGTGAAGCATTTTTTGAAGAAACAACTACGCGTGGCGATGACGGTAAATTTGTAATTAGATTACCTTCTAAATCAGAGTCAAATAATAATCTCGGTGAATCAAAAAACATTTGTTTAAATCGTTTTCAAAAATTAGAGTCGCGATTAGATAAAAATGAAGTTATTAAAGATCAATTTATGAAGGAATATGAAAACTTACAACATATGACACTCATTTCAAGTATACATTCCAAGGAAAACGATAAAAACTTCGAAAAAACGAATAATACAGAATATTTTTTACCTCATCACGCAGTTTTACGCGCATCGTATTTGACGGTTCTTGTAAGACCAGTAATGGTTTATCTCTTAACGACATCTTATGTGTCGGACCGGTCGTGCAACAAGACTTATTTTCCATAATGTTAAGAGTAAGATTGCGAAAAATGATGTATCGTCAAATTTGGGTGCACAAGGATGATCGTAAATATCAAAAAATTATCTGGCGATATAATAAATCGCAACAGTTAGGAATCTATGAATTAAATACATTAGTTTACGGACAGTCAAGTTCTCCTTTCCTAGCTACAAAATGCTTAATGTCAATTGCTGGCGAAAATCAAATTAAATATCCAGAAACCTGTAATCAGTTAGCAAATTCATTTTATATGGATGATTTTTTAACAAGTGTCGATTCTAAAGCAGAAGCCCTTCGAACTTATTCTGAATTAACGGAATTGTTAAAAAAAACGCAGGGTTTCATTTAAGAAAATGGTCTTCGAACGATAAATCAATTTTAGAAAAAATTAAGGAATTAAATCCCGACTCAAAACCCGATGACAAGCTTATTTTACCGCACGAAAACAAAGAGATGAAAACGTTAGGTTTAGCATGGAATTCTAATCAAGACACCTTCTCATACTCGGTTCATATTAATTCGTTTGGTTCAGTTTTCACAAAACGTTTAGTACTGTCAATGATGTCACAAATTTACGACCCCCTTGGGCTAATAGGACCCACGATTGTGCAAGCAAAATTACTTATGCAACAACTATGGCGTTTAGGTTTAGACTGGGACGAACCTATTCCTGAGGAATTATTAAGTTTTTGGAAAATATTTTTAGAACAAATTCCTATTTTGAATGACATAAAAATACCACGATATATAGTATGTAACAAACCCTCGTATATAGTATTAATAGGATTTTGTGATGCATCAGAAAGGGCTTTTGGTGCCTGCCTATATTTGGTCTCGAAAAATGATCAAGGAGAAAAAAACTCGCAACTTTTGTGTGCAAAATCAAAAATTGCTCCAATCAAAAATTTATCATTACCGAAACTCGAATTGTCCGCAGCTTTATTACTCGCAAAATTAACAAACTCAATATTAAGTATGCTCAATATAAAGATTTCACGTGTAACTCTTTACTCAGATTCAACAATCGTATTATCATGGCTAAAAATCGAACCTACAAGTTAAAAACATTTGTCGCGAATCGTGTTTCAAAAATTTTAGAATTAACAAACATTTCACAGTGGCGCCACGTTAGGAGCGCAGATAATGCAGCCGATGTAATTTCTCCCGGAAAATTTCCTGTGGATTTACAGAACTCGGAAATATGGTGGCATGGACCAAGGTTATTAATTATTGAATTAGACCACGTAAATCCCTACAAATCTCCTTTCGACATAGAAGTGCCAGATCCATTGCCCGAAATGAAGGCACATACAATCAGTCTCAAAATCACAAATCAATCTAACGACTTATGTGACATTTTTTAAAGGTATTCAGATCTCGGTAAACTTACTCGAATAATGGCTTACATTTTACGTTTCAAAACGCACGTTTTCAAACTCAAATGTGATATTGTCGGCTTTTTTTAGGACACTGATAAGAAAACAAATACTTTATTTCCTCGCGCTAACGTTTCGGTCTTTTATTTATAACCTTCTTCAGAGCTACAACCAACATAAAACAACTATTTTATAATAATTTAAACCACTTATAAAATAGTATTATTACTATGTAATTACGTATTTTACAGACATTGATAATATTCTCACCTGGGAAAAACAATTTTAAAAATCCAAAATTGACACATAACAACACTAATCAAGAGTGAACTGTATTTTTGGATGTGCTGAATTAAAATATCCTATTATGTTATTCGTTTCTGATTTTGGTATAGATAAAATTGTGTCATCGAGGTAAATGAATATAAAGGGGATTTCAAAAGGTACTATCTTCATTACATTTCTAATAATTTCTTCCATGACTATGTTGGCTAGAATGGGGCTAGCTGGATTTCCCATTGCTGTACCATCCTTTTGTTTATAATATGTTTCTTCGTATTTAAAATAGCTACTATCGAACAAAAAATTTATTACCTTGATTAACATTTCTAGAGTATAATTTGTAAGTGTTGATAAGTATTCCCAATGTTCTTCTATACAATAAATTACTAACTCTCTAGGAATATTAGTAAATAAACTAACGACATCCAAGCTTATTAGGACATAATCCGGGGGTAAAGTGATTGATTTTAATTTGTCAATAAGTTCTAACGAATTCTTTATAGAGTACTCAAACGTCGTGTTTAAATTTTGTAATATATTTGTAATATGTTTGGCAACTTTATAAGAGGGGGATTGTTGACATGGTACAACTGGTCTAATGTTGTTGTTTTTATGAATTTTTATTAAGCCATATATTCTAGGTGGAATGGCATTTTAAATTTTAAGTCTTTTGCTTTCTGATTCGTCGATGATATTGTTTACATATAATTCTGACACAAGATTATTGTTTTTTGTTTGGAAGATGTTAGTAGGGTCGGATTTTAAACATTCATATGTGTTATTGTCACTCATAAGTTCTCTCATTTTCTGATGATAGTCAATTTTATTCATAACCACTGTGATGTTACCTTTATCAGATTTCGTAACAAAAATTGTACAACAACCTACAGAAATAAATAAAGACGAACTTAGAATAGATGTGACGAACATAATAACAAATTTTATGAAAAAACCCTCTAATTATGATGTGAGATCCCAACAGCTTATCAAATATTATGATGAGGCAAAAATGTTTTTTAAAGAAATGATACTATTTTTGTTACGAAATCTGCTAAAATAATTATGTACGTTAGAATCTTCTAAAAACCAAATTTAGGTATTAAAATATATAATAAGCGTCTACCAAAATATTGCTTACTTTTAAACATTACTTCAGCTTCGTCACCACTACTTTCAGAATCAACTTTTTTATAGCCTCGCTTGTATCTAAAATAAAATTATATATTACGTATAGAGCAACTTATGTTAAAAATCAGTGTTGTTTTTTTATTCAAACAAATGATACATTTGATGAAATCAACAAGGCAAACTCTCTTGTTTTTTTTTACCAGATTCTTCTCTACTTCTATTATTGTGTAGGAAGCTCTGGGGCTAAGTTGGAAGCTGGAGAAGACGGAGGTGTATTTTGATTCAGTAATTGAGTCAACCTTGCATTGCTTTTCTTTTCCTCGTAGCATTTTTTGCTCCGTTCTCTCCATTGCTTTCTTTGCTTTCTTTGATCCCTTTCACTCATTTCATGTATACCTTAATCTTACCTTCAGCTTTTCTTTTCTAGTATCTTTCTCTTTCCTTAGCTTTTATCTCTTCGTGTTTTAAAGGATCATCCTTGATACGTTGTGGTAATCTTCTCATAGCTTCTTTGCTCCTCCTTTTCTTTTCGGTCTCTTTTGACTTTTAATTTCTTGATGATGCGAAAATTGAATAGTATTATAGAATGAAATAAATATGTACAGATTTAATAATATAATTGGTTTTTTTCTTTGAAACTTAACGGAAGGGAGAATCACAGAGGTGAGGTGTGTTCAAATAAATGGAGTTTTTATCGTTTTAAAGTGTGGTTTAGGCTAAAATGGTACTATGGCGTGCAAAGTTAATCAGAGTTATCAATTATTAATTGAAATTATATTGTTGTTTATACCATTAATTTAATAAAACGGAGGTGAGATACGACCTTGACAATAGAGGATCCGCTTACCTTCTTCAACGACACACCTCCCATATTAACGGAGGTGATGAAGTGCACGGGATACGTATGTTAAAAGTGGGATTAACTATCAGTAAAACTTTTATATAAAATTGACATGCTGTTATAAGAAGCATCATACTTAATTAATAAAACAAATAGTGGCATATGGAAGCATCAACCTTGGAAAACTCTTTAAACCACACATTTTGCCTATCATACAACAAGGGAGACTGCCAACGGAGGTGATATTTCACCTATTTCCCGCTGTTTAGAAATACGATATTACAAATTTTAAGGGAATTTAAGTTGAAAATTGTTTTCTGTGTATATATATTTATAAAATAGTGTTATATATATTCACATATATACATATACAGTGTGTCCACGGATTGATGTCGGAATAGGTGTAAATGACAAAAAAATTTCGAGTTCAAATTTGACCATTTGGGGTTCAGCCCTGCTTGGATAGAAACTAATTTGTGCCATATTAGTAGTTTCGAAAAATCAAGTAGGCCTTGACAGGAACGATTTATTTATTTTCTGTGTAGGTTAAGTGCCTTTTCTGAACAAGATATCGAAAAATGTTATTAGAACAAGTTGCTTAGAATTCAAAATTATGTTCCTGTGCAGATTTTCAAAATAATTGGCCTACTTTGATTTTAATCTATTTCTGGCAGTTTTTTATTAATACGCTAAAACCCAGAGGATATATCTACCAAACTGCACTGAACAGTTTAAAAAAAATAATAAAAACATGCCAACTTGACTGAAAATGTGTGTTCGGCAATATAAAAGTTCAACTACCTAAATGAAATGGATTAAAATCAAAGTAGGCCAATTATTTTGAAAATCTGCACAGGGACATAATTTTGAATTCTAAGCAACTTTTTCTAATAACATTTTTCGATATCTTGTTCAGAAAAGGCACTTAACCTACACAGAAAATAAATAAATCGTTCCTGCCAAGGCCTACTTGATTTTTCGAAACTACTAATATGGCACAAATTAGTTTCTATCCAAGCAGGGCTGAACCCCAAATGGTCAAATTTGAACTCGAAATTTTTTTGTCATTTACACCTATTCCGACATCAATCCGTGGACACACAGTATAAAATAGTGTTATATAAAAAATAGTGGTAGGAAAAATATATTATTGAGTAAGAATTATTTATTGACATGATGATGATGATCCAGAATATTCCTGACGTATCACGAAAACTACGCATTATAGTTATCATGTTTTCCACTTTTGAGAATTGGTGACTCTTTCCTGTATTCAGATTTCCTCTAACAATAGTTCCTTAATCAAATTACACTTATAGATGTTTTTCTCTAAAAAAGATCGAGAAGCTTGCCTAAGCATTTTGTCGCTCTATAAATACTTCGAAACCCAGAAACGAAAATTATTTACATTAGTAGATAATTAAGATTCACACATTCAAGCATTCAGTAATTCTTCAGTTAGTTCTACTACTCCAAGTTACGTTGTGTGCCATTCGACGAGCTAATATCCCAAACCAGTGTATAAAGTTAAATCCAATAAATATTCTTTTTTTAAAAAGTCATTTTTCAATTAAAATAAGGTCAGCAGACACGAACAGACTTTTTTATATTGCAAGTAAATTAATGTTAAATAGTTAAATAAACATCAAAACGTTTTCTAAAAAATGAACTATTACAAAAAAGCAAGGGGTGTCAAGCAATCGTCAGCTTCTACTAAAGCGTTAAGAACAATAGGTTGAAATTAACAGTATATGGGTTGAGAAGAATTCAGAAATATAGTAATAAAATCGTAGTGCCGCAAAAGACCAAAAAGGCGTTAATAAATTGAAAATTAAAGAAAAGTCACGCTTGAGGAATACATTACACTATAGGAAACCTAATAGAAAAATCAAAATTAAAATAAGGTCTGAGAAACAAGAAACGACTTTTTATTATATTGTAAGTAAAATAACGTTAAATAAACATCAACGCTAAAATAATGAAATGTTACAATAAAGCAAGAGGCGTTAAGAACAAAAAGTTGAAATTAACAATATATGGGTTGAGAAGAATTCAGAATATAGTTAAAATGATAGTGTCACAAGAGGCCAAAAAAGCGTTAATAAATCGATGATTAAAGAAAAGTCGCGCTTGACTTTAGACTATAGGAAACCTAATAGAAAAAATCAAAATTAAAATTAGGTCTGAGAAACAAGAAATGCCTTTTTATTACATTGGAAGTAAAATAAATTTAAATAAACATCAAAGCGTTTTCTAAAAATGAAATAATACAATAAAGCAATTCGTCAAAAAAATCGTCAATTTCTACTAAAGTTTTAAGAATAAAAAAAGAAAAATGATAGAGGTTAAAATTAGCAATATATGGGTTGAGAAGAATCCAGAAATATAGTTAAAAATGGTAGTGCCACAAATGACCAGAAATTGATAACTGAAGAAAAGTCAGGCTTGAGGAATACATTATGTACATTATAGGAAACCTAATTGAAAAAAATCACAAGTACCGACCTCGGAGCACCACCAACTTGAGGGGTGCCAAGTTGTCGCAGCGCTGAAACCACGGCAGGCTTATGTAAACGCCAACGCTGTTTTTTTGCGATGCCATTGTCGCTTGTAGGCGGAGGAAAATTATTTCGCGTCGGTTTCCTTCCTTTCCTGTACACATTCCATTGCAGCCGAAATGAAATTTTTATCTCGCCAAACAAAAAAGATTTATTTGTATCGTGATGAGTTTCCGGGTGGTTATGCCGTGGTCTGTGCGGAAATAGTTCAGACGTTTCGCCGGCCGTAGCTGCCGGCATCTTCAATAATTCTACTCTGGCGGACTGAGGTAATTTGGTGTCGAGCAGTGACTAATGTCAACTGCGATCTGGTCAATCTTCTTATACCGGGGCTTACTCGCGTAGACTGAGACTGAATTGTTGGAGGGAACGTATTGGTGGGGGCCACATAGAGCTGGTGGCAATTGCATAATTAGCCAAGGCAGAACAGCTTCCGAGGTCATTCAGCGAAGTGGAGGTAGTGGGATCGGCGGCTGAAGTAGGCTGCGTAATAGTGGGGACGTTACAAGTGGCAGCGTCGGTCTCTATTCTTCGTTCTTGTTTGTTTTTGAGGACAGGTTTCCACGCCCTGCTGACTCAGAATCCGTCTTCTTTTTTCAAGGATGTTGTTTATTTCCAATGCCTCACGTCTAGCCAAGTTGTAAAAACCTGTTCCTTTAACGAATGCCGTCGTCTGTTGAAAGTTAATAGAGTGGATTTCCTCTATGGCTCCTTTATGGCTGATTAGTCAGAATGCTGTAGCCGATGATGTTCTTTTCTCCTTGTTATTATGCAAAGCGTTAAAAGGCTACAAGAAAAAACACAATTATAACTAATGTTCTTTTTTTGTGACAGCTACAACAAAATTTCATAAACCTTGTGAGATTTTGAACAATTTTGATTCCCGTGATCTCCTTTTCATAAAAGAAGACTAAAGAACTAATGTTCCTTTTTTGCGATAGCTACAACAAAATTTCATTATGAACGGTTTTTCTTAGTTTCTAAATCTCTAATTTTTTCGATACTATTTTACAGAAAACGTAAGCTGCCGCTCAATACTGCAATGATTTTGAACAATTTTGTCTCCGTGATTTATTAGATCTCCTTTTGGTAAAAGAAGACTAAATTTGCCCCGAATCAAAAAACATGTCCAGTTGAAAGTCTTAGAGGTTTTCGTGTATCTACTGTGGTTTTCTAATTTTTCGACATTAAACTGTTATAAATTATCAAAAAACAATCAGTGTTTAAATTCTCAGACATTTCAAGTATCTATTGTGGTTTCGTAATTTTTTGATACTATTTCAGTTTAAAGAAGTAAAACTTGTGAAAATTTGAACAAATTTGATTCCCGTGTTCAACTTTTTATAAAAGGAGACTAGTGAAACAGCTACAACAAAATTTCATTATGAAACTTTTTTCTGGATGGAAAACTATTAGTTTCTAAATTTCTAATTTTTTCGATACTATTTTATCGTAAACGTAAGCTACCGTACAATACTGCAAATATTTTGAACAAATTTGTTTCCGTCATTTATTTAGATCTCTTTTTGGTAATAGAAGACTTAAGTTGCCCCAAATCAAAAAACAAGCCCTGTTGACAATCTTATAGGTTTTCTTGTACATTTCGAGGACCTATTGTGTTTTAAAGTTTAAAGTAGTAAAAAGTGATTAACAAAAGTTCTTCAGAATAAAATCGTAAGCTCTGGAGCTCAACTTGTGAGATTAGAGAAATTTTGATTCCCGTGATCTCCTTTTCATAAAAGGAGACTAATATTTTTTTTTTGACAGCTGCAACGAAAGTTTATTATGAAAGGTTTTTCTGGTTGGAAAAGTCCTAGTTTCTGAATTTCTAATTTTTTCGATACTATTTTACTGCAAATGTACAAAACTGTAAAAATTTTGAACAATATTGTTTCCGTGGTTTATTTAGACCTCCTTTTGGTAAAAGACTAAAGTTGCCCCGAAAAAAAAAAAACGTGCCCTGTTGTCAGTCTTAGAGGTTTTCGTGTATCTACTGTGATTTTCTAATTTTTCGACCTTAAACTGTTATAAATTATCAAAAAACAATCACTGTTTAAATTCTCAGACATATCAAGTATCTATGGGGTTTCGTAATTTTTTGATACTATTTCAGTTTAATGTAGTAAAACTTGTGAAAATTTGAACAAATTTGATTCCCGTGTTCAACTTTTTATAAAAGAAGACTAGTGAAACAGCTACAACAAAATTTCATTATGAAACTTTTTTCTGGATGGAAAACTATTAGTTTCTGAATTTCTAATTTTTTCGATACTATTTTACTGTAGTTTAGTTGAACCATGTAGTAAGGCAAGTTGTTCAGTATCGAAACGTATATTGCCGGACAATACTGTCAATATTTTGAACAATTTTGTTTCCGTCATTTATTTAGATCTCTTTTTGGTAATAAAGACTTAAGTTGCCCCAAATCAAAAAACAAGCCTGTTGACAATCTTAGAGGTTTTCTCATGTATCTACTGTGATTTTGTAATTTTTCGACATTTAAACTAGTAGAATGTTATAAATTATCAAAAATCAATCACTATTGAAAATCTCAGACATTACGAGGACCTATTGTGGTTTTGTAATTTCTCAATACTATTTCAGTTTAAAGTAGTAAAATGTGATTAACAAAAGTTCTTCAAAATAAAATCGTAAGCTCTGGAGCTAAACTTGTGAGATTAGAAAAATTTTGATTCCCGTGATCTCCTTTTCATAAAAGGAGACTAATGTTTTTTTTTGTGACAGCTGCAACGCAAGTTTATTATGAAAGGTTTTTCTGGTTGGAAAAGTCCTAGTTTCTGAATTCCTAATTTCTTCGATACTACTTTACTAGTAAAAGTACAAAACTGCAAATTTTTTAACAATATTGATTCCGTGGTTTATTTAGACCTCCTTTTGGTAAAACCAGACTAAAGTTGCCCCGAATAAAAAAAATGTGCCCTGTTGACAGTCTTAGTGGCTCGCTTAGAGGTTTTCGTGTATCTACTGTGATTTAAACTAGTAAAATGTTATAATATCAAAAAACAATCACTGTTGAAATTCTCAGACATTTCGAAAACCTAAAATGTTACTATTAATAGTTTTTCAGAATAAAATCGTATGCTCCAGAGCAAACCTTGTGAGATTTTGAACAATTTTGATTCCCGTGATCTCCTTTTCATAAAAGAAGACTAAAGAACTAATGTTCCTTTTTTGCGATAGCTACAACAAAATTTCATTATGAACGGTTTTTCTTAGTTTCTAAATCTCTAATTTTTTCGATACTATTTTACAGAAAACGTAAGCTGCCGCACAATACTGCAATGAGTTTGAAAAATTTTGTCTCCGTGATTTATTAGATCTCCTTTTGGTAAAAGAAGACTAAAGTTGCCCCGAATCAAAAAACAAGCCTGTTGACAATCTTAGAGGTTTTCGTGTATCTACTGTGATTTTCTAATTTTTCGACATTAAACTGTTATAAATTATCAAAAAACAATCAGTGTTTAAATTCTCAGACATTTCAAGTATCTATTGTGGTTTCGTAATTTTTTGATACTATTTCAGTTTAAAGAAGTAAAACTTGTGAAAATTTGAACAAATTTGATTCACGTGTTCAACTTTTTATAAAAGGAGACTAGTGAAACAGCTACAACAAAATTTCATTATGAAACTTTTTTCTGGATGGAAAACTATTAGTTTCTAAATTTCTAATTTTTTCGATACTATTTTATCGTAAACGTAAGCTACCGTACAATACTGCAAATATTTTGAACAATTTTGTTTCCGTCATTTATTTAGATCTCTTTTTGGTAATAGAAGACTTAAGTTGCCCCAAATCAAAAAACAAGCCCTGTTGACAATCTTATAGGTTTTCTTGTACATTTCGTGTTTTAAAGTTTAAAGTAGTAAAAAGTGATTAACAAAAGTTCTTCAGAATAAAATCGTAAGCTCTGGAGCTCAACTTGTGAGATTAGAGAAATTTTGATTCCCGTGATCTCCTTTTCATAAAAGGAGACTAATGTTTTTTTTTTGTGACAGCTGCAACGAAAGTTTATTATGAAAGGTTTTTCTGGTTGGAAAAGTCCTAGTTTCTGAATTTCTAATTTTTTCGATACTATTTTACTGCAAATGTACAAAACTGCAAAAATTTTGAACAATATTGTTTCCGTGGTTTATTTAGACCTCCTTTTGGTAAAAGACTAAAGTTGCCCCGAAAAAAAAAGTGCCCTGTTGTCAGTCTTAGAGGTTTTCGTGTATCTACTGTGATTTTCTAATTTTTCGACCTTAAACTGTTATAAATTATCAAAAAACAATCACTGTTTAAATTATCAGACATATCAAGTATCTATGGGGTTTCGTAATTTTTTGATACTATTTCAGTTTAATGTAGTAAAACTTGTGAAAATTTGAACAAATTTGATTCCCGTGTTCAACTTTTTATAAAAGAAGACTAGTGAAACAGCTACAACAAAATTTCATTATGAAACTTTTTTCTGGATGGAAAACTATTAGTTTCTGAATTTCTAATTTTTTCGATACTATTTTACTGTAGTTTAGTTGAACCATGTAGTAAGGCAAGTTGTTCAGTATCGAAACGTATATTGCCGGACAATACTGTCAATATTTTGAACAATTTTGTTTCCGTCATTTATTTAGATCTCTTTTTGGTAATAAAGACTTAAGTTGCCCCAAATCAAAAAACAAGCCTGTTGACAATCTTAGAGGTTTTCGTGTATCTACTGTGATTTTCTAATTTTTCGACATTAAACTGTTATAAATTATCAAAAAACAATCAGTGTTTAAATTCTCAGACATTTCAAGTATCTATTTTGGTTTCGTAATTTTTTTATACTATTTCAGTTTAAAGAAGTAAAACTTGTGAAAATTTGAACAAATTTGATTCACGTGTTCAACTTATTATAAAAGGAGACTAGTGAAACAGCTACAACAAAATTTCATTATGAAACTTTTTTCTATTAGTTTCTAAATTTCTAATTTTTTCGTTACTATTTTATCGTAAACGTAAGCTACCGTACAATACTGCAAATATTTTGAACAATTTTGTTTCCGTCATTTATTTAGATCTCTTTTTGGTAATAGAAGACTTAAGTTGCCCCAAATCAAAACACAAGCCCTGTTGACAATCTTATAGGTTTTCTTGTACATTTCGAGGACCTATTGTGTTTTAAAGTTTAAAGTAGTAAAAAGTGATTAACAAAAGTTCTTCAAAATAAAATCGTAAGCTCTGGAGCTCAACTTGTGAGATTAGAGAAATTTTGATTCCCGTGATCTCCTTTTCATAAAAGGAGACTAATGTTTTTTTTTTGACAGCTGCAACGAAAGTTTATTATGAAAGGTTTTTCTGGTTGGAAAAGTCCTAGTTTCTGAATTTCTAATTTTTTCGATACTATTTTACTGCAAATGTACAAAACTGCAAAAATTTTGAACAATATTGTTTCCGTGGTTTATTTAGACCTCCTTTTGGTAAAAGACTAAAGTTGCCCCGAAAAAAAAAACGTGCCCTGTTGTCAGTCTTAGAGGTTTTCGTGTATCTACTGTGATTTTCTAATTTTTCGACCTTAAACTGTTATAAATTATCAAAAAACAATCACTGTTTAAATTCTCAGACATATCAAGTATCTATGGGGTTTCGTAATTTTTTGATACTATTTCAGTTTAATGTAGTAAAACTTGTGAAAATTTGAACAAATTTGATTCCCGTGTTCAACTTTTTATAAAAGAAGACTAGTGAAACAGCTACAACAAAATTTCATTATGAAACTTTTTTCTGGATGGAAAACTATTAGTTTCTGAATTTCTAATTTTTTCGATACTATTTTACTGTAGTTTAGTTGAACCATGGAGTACAAGTTGTTCAGTATCGAAACGTATATTGCCGGACAATACTGTCAATATTTTGAACAATTTTGTTTCCGTCATTTATTTAGATCTCTTTTTGGTAATAAAGACTTAAGTTGCCCCAAATCAAAAAACAAGCCTGTTGACAATCTTAGAGGTTTTCGTGTATCTACTGTGATTTTGTAATTTTTCGACATTTAAACTAGTAGAATGTTATAAATTATCAAAAATCAATCACTGTTGAAAATCTCAGACATTACGAGGACCTATTGTGGTTTTGTAATTTCTCAATACTATTTCAGTTTAAAGTAGTAAAAAGTGATTAACAAAAGTTCTTCAGAATAAAATCGTAAGCTCTGGAGCTCAACTTGTGAGATTAGAGAAATTTTGATTCCCGTGATCTCCTTTTCATAAAAGGAGACTAATGTTTTTTTTTGTGACAGCTGCAACGAAAGTTTATTATGAAAGGTTTTTCTGGTTGGAAAAGTCCTAGTTTCTGAATTCCTAATTTCTTCGATACTACTTTACTAGTAAATGTACAAAACTGCAAATTTTTTAACAATATTGTTTCCGTGGTTTATTTAGACCTCCTTTTGGTAAAAGACTAAAGTTGCCCCGAAAAAAAAAACGTGCCCTGTTGTCAGTCTTAGAGGTTTTCGTGTATCTACTGTGATTTTCTAATTTTTCGACCTTAAACTGTTATAAATTATCAAAAAACAATCACTGTTTAAATTCTCAGACATATCAAGTATCTATTGAAGACTATAAAAGAAGACTAAAGAACTAATGTTCTTTTTTTGTGACAGTTACAACAAAATTTCATAAACCTTGTGATATTTTGAACAATTTTGATTTCCGTGATCTCCTTTTCATAAAAGGAGACTAAATAACTAATGTTCCTTTTTTGTGACAGCTACAACAAAATTTCATTATGAAACGTTTTTCTGGATGACAAACTTAGTTTCTAAATCTCTAATTTTTTCGATACTATTTTACAGAAAACGTTAGCTGCCGCACAATACTGCAATGATTTTGAACAATTTTGTCTCCGTGATTTATTAGATCCTCCTTTGGTAAAAGAAGACTAAAGTTGCCCCGTATCAAAAAACATGTCTAGTTGAAGTCTTAGAGGTTTTCGTGTATCTACTGCGATTTTGTAAATTCTCGACATTTAAATTAGTAACATGTATCAAAAAACAATCACTGTTGAAATTCTCACACCTTTCGAGTACCTATTGTGGTTTTGTAATTTTTCCAAAACTATTTCAGTTTAATCAGAAAAATGTTATCAGAATAAAATCGTAAGCTCCAGAGCAAAACTTATGAGATTTTGAACAATTTTGTTTCCCATGATCTCCTTTTCATAAAGGGAGACTAAATAACTAATGTTCCTTTTTTGTGACGACTAAAACAATATTTCATTACGAAACGTTTTTCTGGAGGAAAACTCCTAGTTTCTGAATTTCTAATTTTTTCGATACTATTTTACTGTAAACATAAACTGCCGTACAAAACTACAAAGATTTTGATCAATTTTGTTTCTGTGATTTATTTAGATCTCCTTTTGGAAAAAGAAGACTTATGTTGCCCCGACTCAAAGAACATGCCCAGTTGAAAGTCTAAGAGGTTTACGTGTATCTACTGCGATTTTGTAAATTCTCGATATTTAAATTAGTAACATGTATCAAAAAACAATCACTGTTGAAATTCTCACACCTTTCGAGTACCTATTGTGGTTTTGTAATTTTTCCAAAACTATTTCAGTTTAATCAGAAAAATGTTATCAGAATAAAATCGTAAGCTCCAGAGTAAAACTTATGAGATTTTGAACAATTTTGTTTCCCATGATCTCCTTTTCATAAAGGGAGACTAAATAACTAATGTTCCTTTTTTGTGACGACTAAAACAATATTTCATTACGAAACGTTTTTCTGGAGGAAAACTCCTAGTTTCTGAATTTCTAATTTTTTCGATACTATTTTACTGTAAACATAAACTGCCGTACAAAACTACAAAGATTTTGATCAATTTTGTTTCTGTGATTTATTTAGATCTCCTTTTGGAAAAAGAAGACTTATGTTGCCCCGACTCAAAGAACATGCCCAGTTGAAAGTCTTAGAGGTTTACGTGTATCTACTGTGATTTTGTAATTTTTCGACATTTAAACTAGTAAAATGTTATTCATAAATTAAAAAAACAATCACTGTTTAAATTCTCAGACATTTCAAGTATCTATTGTGGTTTCGTAATTTTTTGATACTATTTCAGTTTAAAGTAGTAAAACTTGTGTAAATTTGAACAAATTTGATTCCCCGTGTTCTCCTTTTTATATAACAAAATTTCATTATGAAACATTTTTCTGGATGGAAAACTTTAGTTTCTGAATTTCTAATTTTTTCGATACTATTTTATTGTAAACGTAAGCTACCGTACAATACTGCAAATATTTTGAACAATTTTGATTCCGTCATTTATTTAGGTCTCTTTTTGGTTTAAGTTGCCCAAAATCAAAAAACAAGCTCTGTTGCCAATCTACTGTGATTTTGTAATTTTTCAATCAACAATCACTGTTGAAATTATTCTCAGACATTTCGAGTACCTATTGTGGTTTTGTAATTTTTCGATACTATTTTAGTTTAAAGTAGTAAAATGTTACTATTAATAGTTTTTCAGAATAAAATCGTATGCTCCAGAGCAAACCTTGCGAGATTTTGAACAATTTTGATTCCCGTGATCTCCTTTTCATAAAAGAAGACTAAAGAACTAATGTTCTTTTTTTGTGACAGCTACAACAAAATTTCATAAACCTTGTGAGATTTTGAACAATTTTGATTCCCGTGATCTCCTTTTCATAAAAGAAGACTAAAGAACTAATGTTCCTTTTTTGCGATAGCTACAACAAAATTTCATTATGAACGGTTTTTCTTAGTTTCTAAAACTCTAATTTTTTCGATACTATTTTACAGAAAACGTAAGCTGCCGCACAATACTGCAATGATTTTGAACAATTTTGTCTCCGTGATTTATTAGATCTCCTTTTGGTAAAAGAAGACTAAAGTTGCCCCAAATCAAAAAACATGTCCAGTTGAAAGTCTTAGAGGTTTTCGTGTATCTACTGTGATTTTCTAATTTTTCGACATTAAACTGTTATAAATTATCAAAAAACAATCACTGTTTAAATTCTCAGACATATCAAGTATCTATGGGGTTTCGTAATTTTTTGATACTATTTCAGTTTAATGTAGTAAAACTTGTGAAAATTTGAACAAATTTGATTCCCGTGTTCAACTTTTTATAAAAGAAGACTAGTGAAACAGCTACAACAAAATTTCATTATGAAACTTTTTTCTGGATGGAAAACTATTAGTTTCTGAATTTCTAATTTTTTCGATACTATTTTACTGTAGTTTAGTTGAACCATGTAGTAAGGCAAGTTGTTCAGTATCGAAACGTATATTGCCGGACAATACTGTCAATATTTTGAACAATTTTGTTTCCGTCATTTATTTAGATCTCTTTTTGGTAATAAAGACTTAAGTTGCCCCAAATCAAAAAACAAGCCTGTTGACAATCTTAGAGGTTTTCGTGTATCTACTGTGATTTTGTAATTTTTCGACATTTAAACTAGTAGAATGTTATAAATTATCAAAAATCAATCACTGTTGAAAATCTCAGACATTACGAGGACCTATTGTGGTTTTGTAATTTCTCAATACTATTTCAGTTTAAAGTAGTAAAAAGTGATTAACAAAAGTTCTTCAGAATAAAATCGTAAGCTCTGGAGCTCAACTTGTGAGATTAGAGAAATTTTGATTCCCGTGATCTCCTTTTCATAAAAGGAGACTAATGTTTTTTTTTGTGACAGCTGCAACGAAAGTTTATTATGAAAGGTTTTTCTGGTTGGAAAAGTCCTAGTTTCTGAATTCCTAATTTCTTCGATACTACTTTACTAGTAAATGTACAAAACTGCAAATTTTTTAACAATATTGTTTCCGTGGTTTATTTAGACCTCCTTTTGGTAAAAGACTAAAGTTGCCCCGAAAAAAAAAACGTGCCCTGTTGTCAGTCTTAGAGGTTTTCGTGTATCTACTGTGATTTTCTAATTTTTCGACCTTAAACTGTTATAAATTATCAAAAAACAATCACTGTTTAAATTCTCAGACATATCAAGTATCTATTGAAGACTATAAAAGAAGACTAAAGAACTAATGTTCTTTTTTTGTGACAGTTACAACAAAATTTCATAAACCTTGTGATATTTTGAACAATTTTGATTTCCGTGATCTCCTTTTCATAAAAGGAGACTAAATAACTAATGTTCCTTTTTTGTGACAGCTACAACAAAATTTCATTATGAAACGTTTTTCTGGATGACAAACTTAGTTTCTAAATCTCTAATTTTTTCGATACTATTTTACAGAAAACGTTAGCTGCCGCACAATACTGCAATGATTTTGAACAATTTTGTCTCCGTGATTTATTAGATCCTCCTTTGGTAAAAGAAGACTAAAGTTGCCCCGTATCAAAAAACATGTCTAGTTGAAGTCTTAGAGGTTTTCGTGTATCTACTGCGATTTTGTAAATTCTCGACATTTAAATTAGTAACATGTATCAAAAAACAATCACTGTTGAAATTCTCACACCTTTCGAGTACCTATTGTGGTTTTGTAATTTTTCCAAAACTATTTCAGTTTAATCAGAAAAATGTTATCAGAATAAAATCGTAAGCTCCAGAGCAAAACTTATGAGATTTTGAACAATTTTGTTTCCCATGATCTCCTTTTCATAAAGGGAGACTAAATAACTAATGTTCCTTTTTTGTGACGACTAAAACAATATTTCATTACGAAACGTTTTTCTGGAGGAAAACTCCTAGTTTCTGAATTTCTAATTTTTTCGATACTATTTTACTGTAAACATAAACTGCCGTACAAAACTACAAAGATTTTGATCAATTTTGTTTCTGTGATTTATTTAGATCTCCTTTTGGAAAAAGAAGACTTATGTTGCCCCGACTCAAAGAACATGCCCAGTTGAAAGTCTAAGAGGTTTACGTGTATCTACTGCGATTTTGTAAATTCTCGATATTTAAATTAGTAACATGTATCAAAAAACAATCACTGTTGAAATTCTCACACCTTTCGAGTACCTATTGTGGTTTTGTAATTTTTCCAAAACTATTTCAGTTTAATCAGAAAAATGTTATCAGAATAAAATCGTAAGCTCCAGAGTAAAACTTATGAGATTTTGAACAATTTTGTTTCCCATGATCTCCTTTTCATAAAGGGAGACTAAATAACTAATGTTCCTTTTTTGTGACGACTAAAACAATATTTCATTACGAAACGTTTTTCTGGAGGAAAACTCCTAGTTTCTGAATTTCTAATTTTTTCGATACTATTTTACTGTAAACATAAACTGCCGTACAAAACTACAAAGATTTTGATCAATTTTGTTTCTGTGATTTATTTAGATCTCCTTTTGGAAAAAGAAGACTTATGTTGCCCCGACTCAAAGAACATGCCCAGTTGAAAGTCTTAGAGGTTTACGTGTATCTACTGTGATTTTGTAATTTTTCGACATTTAAACTAGTAAAATGTTATTCATAAATTAAAAAAACAATCACTGTTTAAATTCTCAGACATTTCAAGTATCTATTGTGGTTTCGTAATTTTTTGATACTATTTCAGTTTAAAGTAGTAAAACTTGTGTAAATTTGAACAAATTTGATTCCCCGTGTTCTCCTTTTTATATAACAAAATTTCATTATGAAACATTTTTCTGGATGGAAAACTTTAGTTTCTGAATTTCTAATTTTTTCGATACTATTTTATTGTAAACGTAAGCTACCGTACAATACTGCAAATATTTTGAACAATTTTGATTCCGTCATTTATTTAGGTCTCTTTTTGGTTTAAGTTGCCCAAAATCAAAAAACAAGCTCTGTTGCCAATCTACTGTGATTTTGTAATTTTTCAATCAACAATCACTGTTGAAATTATTCTCAGACATTTCGAGTACCTATTGTGGTTTTGTAATTTTTCGATACTATTTTAGTTTAAAGTAGTAAAATGTTACTATTAATAGTTTTTCAGAATAAAATCGTATGCTCCAGAGCAAACCTTGCGAGATTTTGAACAATTTTGATTCCCGTGATCTCCTTTTCATAAAAGAAGACTAAAGAACTAATGTTCTTTTTTTGTGACAGCTACAACAAAATTTCATAAACCTTGTGAGATTTTGAACAATTTTGATTCCCGTGATCTCCTTTTCATAAAAGAAGACTAAAGAACTAATGTTCCTTTTTTGCGATAGCTACAACAAAATTTCATTATGAACGGTTTTTCTTAGTTTCTAAAACTCTAATTTTTTCGATACTATTTTACAGAAAACGTAAGCTGCCGCACAATACTGCAATGATTTTGAACAATTTTGTCTCCGTGATTTATTAGATCTCCTTTTGGTAAAAGAAGACTAAAGTTGCCCCAAATCAAAAAACATGTCCAGTTGAAAGTCTTAGAGGTTTTCGTGTATCTACTGTGATTTTCTAATTTTTCGACATTAAACTGTTATAAATTATCAAAAAACAATCACTGTTTAAATTCTCAGACATATCAAGTATCTATGGGGTTTCGTAATTTTTTGATACTATTTCAGTTTAATGTAGTAAAACTTGTGAAAATTTGAACAAATTTGATTCCCGTGTTCAACTTTTTATAAAAGAAGACTAGTGAAACAGCTACAACAAAATTTCATTATGAAACTTTTTTCTGGATGGAAAACTATTAGTTTCTGAATTTCTAATTTTTTCGATACTATTTTACTGTAGTTTAGTTGAACCATGTAGTAAGGCAAGTTGTTCAGTATCGAAACGTATATTGCCGGACAATACTGTCAATATTTTGAACAATTTTGTTTCCGTCATTTATTTAGATCTCTTTTTGGTAATAAAGACTTAAGTTGCACCAAATCAAAAAACAAGCCTGTTGACAATCTTAGAGGTTTTCGTGTATCTACTGTGATTTTGTAATTTTTCGACATTTAAACTAGTATAATGTTATAAATTATCAAAAATCAATCACTGTTGAAAATCTCAGACATTACGAGGACCTATTGTGGTTTTGTAATTTCTCAATACTATTTCAGTTTAAAGTAGTAAAAAGTGATTAACAAAAGTTCTTCAAAATAAAATCGTAAGCTCTGGAGCTAAACTTGTGAGATTAGAAAAATTTTGATCCCGTGATCTCCTTTTCATAAATGGAGACTAATGTTTTTTTTTGTGACAGCTGCAACGCAAGTTTATTATGAAAGGTTTTTCTGGTTGGAAAAGTCCTAGTTTCTGAATTCCTAATTTCTTCGATACTACTTTACTAGTAAATGTACAAAACTGCAAATTTTTTAACAATATTGATTCCGTGGTTTATTTAGACCTCCTTTTGGTAAAACCAGACTAAAGTTGCCCCGAATAAAAAAAACGTGCCCTGTTGACAGTATTACTGGCTCGCTTAGAGGTTTTCGTGTATCTACTGTGATTTAAACTAGTAAAATGTTATAATATCAAAAAACAATCACTGTTGAAATTCTCAGACATTTCGAATACCTAAAATGTTACTATTAATAGTTTTTCAGAATAAAATCGTATGCTCCAGAGCAAACCTTGTGAGATTTTGAACAATTTTGATTCCCGTGATCTCCTTTTCATAAAAGAAGACTAAAGAACTAATGTTCCTTTTTTGCGATAGCTACAACAAAATTTCATTATGAACGGTTTTTCTTAGTTTCTAAATCTCTAATTTTTTCGATACTATTTTACAGAAAACGTAAGCTGCCGCACAATACTGTCAATATTTTGAACAATTTTGTTTCCGTCATTTATTTAGATCTCTTTTTGGTAAAAGAAGACTAAAGTTGCCCCGAATCAAAAAACATGTCCAGTTGAAAGTCTTAGAAGTTTTCGTGTATCTACTGTGATTTTCTAATTTTTCGACATTAAACTATTATAAATTATCAAAAAACAATCAGTGTTTAAATTCTCAGACATTTCAAGTATCTATTGTGGTTTCGTAATTTTTTGATACTATTTCAGTTTAAAGAAGTAAAACTTGTGAAAATTTGAACAAATTTGATTCACGTGTTCAACTTTTTATAAAAGGAGACTAGTGAAACAGCTACAACAAAATTTCATTATGAAACTTTTTTCTGGATGGAAAACTATTAGTTTCTAAATTTCTAATTTTTTCGATACTATTTTATTGTAAACGTAAGCTACCGTACAATACTGCAAATATTTTGAACAATTTTGATTCCGTCATTTATTTAGGTCTCTTTTTGGTTTAAGTTGCCCAAAATCAAAAAACGAGCTCTGTTGCCAATCTACTGTGATTTTGTAATTTTTCAATCAACAATCACTGTTGAAATTATTCTCAGACATTTCGAGTACCTATTGTGGTTTTGTAATTTTTCGATACTATTTCAGTTTAAAGTAGTAAAATGTTACTATTAATAGTTTTTCAGAATAAAATCGTATGCTCCAGAGCAAACCTTGCGAGATTTTGAACAATTTTGATTCCCGTGATCTCCTTTTCATAAAAGAAGACTAAAGAACTAATGTTCTTTTTTTGTGACAGCTACAACAAAATTTCATAAACCTTGTTAGATTTTGAACAATTTTGATTCCCGTGATCTCCTTTTCATAAAAGAAGACTAAAGAACTAATGTTCCTTTTTTGCGATAGCTACAACAAAATTTCATTATGAACGGTTTTTCTTAGTTTCTAAAACTCTAATTTTTTCGATACAGAAAACGTAAGCTGCCGCACAATACTGCAATGATTTTGAACAATTTTGTCTCCGTGATTTATTAGATCTCCTTTTGGTAAAAGAAGACTAAAGTTGCCCCAAATCAAAAAACATGTCCAGTTGAAAGTCTTAGAGGTTTTCGTGTATCTACTGTGATTTTCTAATTTTTCGACATTAAACTGTTATAAATTATCAAAAAACAATCACTGTTTAAATTCTCAGACATATCAAGTATCTATGGGGTTTCGTAATTTTTTGATACTATTTCAGTTTAATGTAGTAAAACTTGTGAAAATTTGAACAAATTTGATTCCCGTGTTCAACTTTTTATAAAAGAAGACTAGTGAAACAGCTACAACAAAATTTCATTATGAAACTTTTTTCTGGATGGAAAACTATTAGTTTCTGAATTTCTAATTTTTTCGATACTATTTTACTGTAGTTTAGTTGAACCATGTAGTAAGGCAAGTTGTTCAGTATCGAAACGTATATTGCCGGACAATACTGTCAATATTTTGAACAATTTTGTTTCCGTCATTTATTTAGATCTCTTTTTGGTAATAAAGACTTAAGTTGCCCCAAATCAAAAAACAAGCCTGTTGACAATCTTAGAGGTTTTCGTGTATCTACTGTGATTTTGTAATTTTTCGACATTTAAACTAGTAGAATGTTATAAATTATCAAAAATCAATCACTGTTGAAAATCTCAGACATTACGAGGACCTATTGTGGTTTTGTAATTTCTCAATACTATTTCAGTTTAAAGTAGTAAAAAGTGATTAACAAAAGTTCTTCAAAATAAAATCGTAAGCTCTGGAGCTAAACTTGTGAGATTAGAAAAATTTTGATCCCGTGATCTCCTTTTCATAAAAGGAGACTAATGTTTTTTTTTTGTGACAGCTGCAACGCAAGTTTATTATGAAAGGTTTTTCTGGTTGGAAAAGTCCTAGTTTCTGAATTCCTAATTTCTTCGATACTACTTTACTAGTAAATGTACAAAACTGCAAATTTTTTAACAATATTGATTCCGTGGTTTATTTAGACCTCCTTTTGGTAAAACCAGACTAAAGTTGCCCCGAATAAAAAAAACGTGCCCTGTTGACAGTATTAGTGGCTCGCTTAGAGGTTTTCGTGTATCTACTGTGATTTAAACTAGTAAAATGTTATAATATCAAAAAACAATCACTGTTGAAATTCTCAGACATTTCGAATACCTAAAATGTTACTATTAATAGTTTTTCAGAATAAAATCGTATGCTCCAGAGCAAACCTTGTGAGATTTTGAACAATTTTGATTCCCGTGATCTCCTTTTCATAAAAGAAGACTAAAGAACTAATGTTCCTTTTTTGCGATAGCTACAACAAAATTTCATTATGAACGGTTTTTCTTAGTTTCTAAATCTCTAATTTTTTCGATACTATTTTACAGAAAACGTAAGCTGCCGCACAATACTGTCAATATTTTGAACAATTTTGTTTCCGTCATTTATTTAGATCTCTTTTTGGTAAAAGAAGACTAAAGTTGCCCCGAATCAAAAAACATGTCCAGTTGAAAGTCTTAGAAGTTTTCGTGTATCTACTGTGATTTTCTAATTTTTCGACATTAAACTATTATAAATTATCAAAAAACAATCAGTGTTTAAATTCTCAGACATTTCAAGTATCTATTGTGGTTTCGTAATTTTTTGATACTATTTCAGTTTAAAGAAGTAAAACTTGTGAAAATTTGAACAAATTTGATTCACGTGTTCAACTTTTTATAAAAGGAGACTAGTGAAACAGCTACAACAAAATTTCATTATGAAACTTTTTTCTGGATGGAAAACTATTAGTTTCTAAATTTCTAATTTTTTCGATACTATTTTATTGTAAACGTAAGCTACCGTACAATACTGCAAATATTTTGAACAATTTTGATTCCGTCATTTATTTAGGTCTCTTTTTGGTTTAAGTTGCCCAAAATCAAAAAACGAGCTCTGTTGCCAATCTACTGTGATTTTGTAATTTTTCAATCAACAATCACTGTTGAAATTATTCTCAGACATTTCGAGTACCTATTGTGGTTTTGTAATTTTTCGATACTATTTCAGTTTAAAGTAGTAAAATGTTACTATTAATAGTTTTTCAGAATAAAATCGTATGCTCCAGAGCAAACCTTGCGAGATTTTGAACAATTTTGATTCCCGTGATCTCCTTTTCATAAAAGAAGACTAAAGAACTAATGTTCTTTTTTTGTGACAGCTACAACAAAATTTCATAAACCTTGTGAGATTTTGAACAATTTTGATTCCCGTGATCTCCTTTTCATAAAAGAAGACTAAAGAACTAATGTTCCTTTTTTGCGATAACTACAACAAAATTTCATTATGAACGGTTTTTCTTAGTTTCTAAAACTCTAATTTTTTCGATACTATATTACAGAAAACGTAAGCTGCCGCACAATACTGCAATGATTTTGAACAATTTTGTCTCCGTGATTTATTAGATCTCCTTTTGGTAAAAGAAGACTAAAGTTGCCCCAAATCAAAAAACATGTCCAGTTGAAAGTCTTAGAGGTTTTCGTGTATCTACTGTGATTTTCTAATTTTTCGACATTAAACTGTTATAAATTATCAAAAAACAATCACTGTTTAAATTCTCAGACATATCAAGTATCTATGGGGTTTCGTAATTTTTTGATACTATTTCAGTTTAATGTAGTAAAACTTGTGAAAATTTGAACAAATTTGATTCCCGTGTTCAACTTTTTATAAAAGAAGACTAGTGAAACAGCTACAACAAAATTTCATTATGAAACTTTTTTCTGGATGGAAAACTATTAGTTTCTGAATTTCTAATTTTTTCGATACTATTTTACTGTAGTTTAGTTGAACCATGTAGTAAGGCAAGTTGTTCAGGATCGAAACGTATATTGCCGGACAATACTGTCAATATTTTGAACAATTTTGTTTCCGTCATTTATTTAGATCTCTTTTTGGTAATAAAGACTTAAGTTGCCCCAAATCAAAAAACAAGCCTGTTGACAATCTTAGAGGTTTTCGTGTATCTACTGTGATTTTGTAATTTTTCGACATTTAAACTAGTAGAATGTTATAAATTATCAAAAATCAATCACTGTTGAAAATCTCAGACATTACGAGGACCTATTGTGGTTTTGTAATTTCTCAATACTATTTCAGTTTAAAGTAGTAAAAAGTGATTAACAAAAGTTCTTCAAAATAAAATCGTAAGCTCTGGAGCTAAACTTGTGAGATTAGAAAAATTTTGATCCCGTGATCTCCTTTTCATAAAAGGAGACTAATGTTTTTTTTTGTGACAGCTGCAACGCAAGTTTATTATGAAAGGTTTTTCTGGTTGGAAAAGTCCTAGTTTCTGAATTCCTAATTTCTTCGATACTACTTTACTAGTAAATGTACAAAACTGCAAATTTTTTAACAATATTGATTCCGTGGTTTATTTAGACCTCCTTTTGGTAAAACCAGACTAAAGTTGCCCCGAATAAAAAAAACGTGCCCTGTTGACAGTATTAGTGGCTCGCTTAGAGGTTTTCGTGTATCTACTGTGATTTAAACTAGTAAAATGTTATAATATCAAAAAACAATCACTGTTGAAATTCTCAGACATTTCGAATACCTAAAATGTTACTATTAATAGTTTTTCAGAATAAAATCGTATGCTCCAGAGCAAACCTTGTGAGATTTTGAACAATTTTGATTCCCGTGATCTCCTTTTCATAAAAGAAGACTAAAGAACTAATGTTCCTTTTTTGCGATAGCTACAACAAAATTTCATTATGAACGGTTTTTCTTAGTTTCTAAATCTCTAATTTTTTCGATACTATTTTACAGAAAACGTAAGCTGCCGCACAATACTGTCAATATTTTGAACAATTTTGTTTCCGTCATTTATTTAGATCTCTTTTTGGTAAAAGAAGACTAAAGTTGCCCCGAATCAAAAAACATGTCCAGTTGAAAGTCTTAGAAGTTTTCGTGTATCTACTGTGATTTTCTAATTTTTCGACATTAAACTATTATAAATTATCAAAAAACAATCAGTGTTTAAATTCTCAGACATTTCAAGTATCTATTGTGGTTTCGTAATTTTTTGATACTATTTCAGTTTAAAGAAGTAAAACTTGTGAAAATTTGAACAAATTTGATTCACGTGTTCAACTTTTTATAAAAGGAGACTAGTGAAATAGCTACAACAAAATTTCATTATGAAACTTTTTTCTGGATGGAAAACTATTAGTTTCTAAATTTCTAATTTTTTCGATACTATTTTATCGTAAACGTAAGCTACCGTACAATACTGCAAATATTTTGAACAATTTTGTTTCCGTCATTTATTTAGATCTCTTTTTGGTAATAGAAGACTTAAGTTGCCCCAAATCAAAAAACAAGCTCTGTTGCCAATCTACTGTGATTTTGTAATTTTTCAATCAACAATCACTGTTGAAATTATTCTCAGACATTTCAAGTATCTATTGTGGTTTCGTAATTTTTTGATACTATTTCAGTTTAAAGTAGTAAAACTTGTGTAAATTTGAACAAATTTGATTCCCCGTGTTCTCCTTTTTATATAACAAAATTTCATTATGAAATATTTTTCTGGATGGAAAACTTTAGTTTCTGAATTTCTAATTTTTTCGATACTATTTTATTGTAAACGTAAGCTACCGTACAATACTGCAAATATTTTGAACAATTTTGATTCCGTCATTTATTTAGGTCTCTTTTTGGTTTAAGTTGCCCAAAATCAAAAAACAAGCTCTGTTGCCAATCTACTGTGATTTTGTAATTTTTCAATCAACAATCACTGTTGAAATTATTCTCAGACATTTCGAGTACCTATTGTGGTTTTGTAATTTTTCGATACTATTTCAGTTTAAAGTAGTAAAATGTTACTATTAATAGTTTTTCAGAATAAAATCGTATGCTACAGAGCAAACCTTGCGAGATTTTGAACAATTTTGATTCCCGTGATCTCCTTTTCATAAAAGGAGACTAAAGAACTAATGTTCTTTTTTTGTGACAGCTACAACAAAATTTCATAAACCTTGTGAGATTTTGAACAATTTTGATCCCCGTGAACTCCTTTTCATATACGAAGACTAAAGAACTAATGTTCCTTTTTTGTGATAGCTACAAAAAAATTTCATTATGAACGGTTTTTCTGGATGACAAACTTAGTTTCTAAATCTCTAATTTTTTCGATATTATTTTACAGAAAACGTAAGCTGCCGCACAATACTGCAATGATTTTGAACAATTTTGATTCCCGTGATCTCCTTTTCATAAAAGGAGACTAAATAACTAATGTTCCTTTTTTGTGACAGCTACAACAAAATTTCATTATGAAACGTTTGTCTGGATGACAAACTTAGTTTCTAAATCTCTAATTTTTTCGATACTATTTTACAGAAAACGTTAGCTGCCGCACAATACTGCAATGATTTTGAACAATTTTGTCTCCGTGATTTATTAGATCTCCCTTTGGTAAAAGAAGACTAAAGTTGCCCCGTATCAAAAAACATGTCTAGTTGAAGTCTTAGAGGTTTTCGTGTATCTACTGCGATTTTGTAAATTCTCGACATTTAAATTAGTAACATGTATCAAAAAACAATTACTGTTGAAATTCTCACACCTTTCGAGTACCTATTGTGGTTTTGTAATTTTTCCAAAACTATTTCAGTTTAATCAGAAAAATGTTATCAGAATAAAATCGTAAGCTCCAGAGCAAAACTTATGAGATTTTGAACAATTTTGTTTCCCATGATCTCCTTTTCATAAAGGGAGACTAAATAACTAATGTTCCTTTTTTGTGACGACTAAAACAATATTTCATTACGAAACGTTTTTCTGGAGGAAAACTCCTAGTTTCTGAATTTCTAATTTTTTCGATACTATTTTACTGTAAACATAAACTGCCGTACAAAACTACAAAGATTTTGATCAATTTTGTTTCTGTGATTTATTTAGATCTCCTTTTGGAAAAAGAAGACTTATGTTGCCCCGACTCAAAGAACATGCCCAGTTGAAAGTCTTAGAGGTTTACGTGTATCTACTGTGATTTTGTAATTTTTCGACATTTAAACTAGTAAAATGTTATTTATAAATTAAAAAAACAATCACTGTTTAAATTCTCAGACATTTCAAGTATCTATTGTGGTTTCGTAATTTTTTGATACTATTTCAGTTTAAAGTAGTAAAACTTGTGTAAATTTGAACAAATTTGATTCCCCGTGTTCTCCTTTTTATATAACAAAATTTCATTATGAAATATTTTTCTGGATGGAAAACTTTAGTTTCTGAATTTCTAATTTTTTCGATACTATTTTATTGTAAACGTAAGCTACCGTACAATACTGCAAATATTTTGAACAATTTTGATTCCGTCATTTATTTAGGTCTCTTTTTGGTTTAAGTTGCCCAAAATCAAAAAACAAGCTCTGTTGCCAATCTACTGTGATTTTGTAATTTTTCAATCAACAATCACTGTTGAAATTATTCTCAGACATTTCGAGTACCTATTGTGGATTTGTAATTTTTCGATACTATTTCAGTTTAAAGTAGGAAAATGTTACTATTAATAGTTTTTCAGAATAAAATCGTATGCTACAGAGCAAACCTTGCGAGATTTTGAACAATTTTGATTCCCGTGATCTCCTTTTCATAAAAGGAGACTAAAGAACTAATGTTCTTTTTTTGTGACAGCTACAACAAAATTTCATAAACCTTGTGAGATTTTGAACAATTTTGATTCCCGTGAACTCCTTTTCATATACGAAGACTAAAGAACTAATGTTCCTTTTTTGTGATAGCTACAAAAAAATTTCATTATGAACGGTTTTTCTGGATGACAAACTTAGTTTCTAAATCTCTAATTTTTTCGATATTATTTTACAGAAAACGTAAGCTGCCGCACAATACTGTAATGATTTTGAACAATTTTGTCTCCGTGATTTATTAGATCTCCTTTTGGTAAAAGAAGACTAAAGTTGCCCCGAATCAAAAAACATGTCCAGTTGAAAGTCTTAGAGGTTTTCTTGTATCTACTGAGATTTTCTAACTTTTCGACATTAAACTGTTATAAAGTATCAAAAAACAATCAGTGTTTAAATTCTCAGACATTTCAAGAATCTATTGTGGTTTCGTAATTTTTTGATACTATTTCAGTTTAAAGAAGTAAAACTTGTGAAAATTAGAACAAATTTGATTCCCGTGTTCAACTTTTTATAAAAGGAGACTAGTGAAACAGCTACAACAAAATTTCAATATGAAACTTTTTTCTGGATAAAAAACTATTAGTTTCTGAATTTCTAATTTTTTCGATACTATTTTACTGTAGTTTAGTTGAACCATGTAGTAAGGCAAGTTGTTCAGTATCGAAACGTATATTGCCGGACAATACTGTAAATATTTTGAACAATTTTGTTTCCGTCATTTATTTAGATCTCTTTTTGGTAATAGAAGACTTAAGAAGCCCCAAATCAAAAAACAAGCCCGTTGACAATCTTAGAGGTTTTCGTGTATATACTGTGATTTTGTAATTTTTCGACATTTAAACTAGTAGAATGTTATAAATTATCAAAAATCAATCACTGTTGAAAATCTCAGACATTACCAGGACCTATTGTGGTTTTGTAATTTCTCAATACTATTTCAGTTTAAAGTAGTAAAAAGTGATTAACAAAAGTTCTTCAGAATAAAATCGTAAGCTCTGGAGCTAAACTTGTGAGATTAGAAAAATTTTGATTCCCGTGATCTCCTTTTCATAAAAGGAGAGAAAGTTTATTATGAAAGGTTTTTCTTGTTGGAAAAGTCCTAGTTTCTGAATTCCTAACTTCTTCGATACTACTTTACTAGTAAATGTACAAAACTGCAAATTTTTTAACAATATTGATTCCGTGGTTTATTTAGACCCCCTTTTGGTAAAACCAGACTAAAGTTGCCCCGAATAAAAAAAACGTGCCCTGTTGACAGTCTTAGTGGCTCGCTTAGAGGTTTTCGTGTATCTACTGTGATTTAAACTAGTAAAATGTTATAATATCAAAAAACAATCACTGTTGAAATTCTCAGACATTTCGAATACCTAAAATGTTACTATTAATAGTTTTTCAGAATAAAATCGTATGCTCCAGAGCAAACCTTGTGAGATTTTGAACAATTTTGATTCCCGTGATCTCCTTTTCATAAAAGAAGACTAAAGAACTAATGTTCCTTTTTTGCGATAGCTACAACAAAATTTCATTATGAACGGTTTTTCTTAGTTTCTAAATCTCTAATTTTTTCGATACTATTTTACAGAAAACGTAAGCTGCCGCTCAATACTGCAATGATTTTGAACAATTTTGTCTCCGTGATTTATTAGATCTCCTTTTGGTAAAAGAAGACTAAAGTTGCCCCGAATCAAAAAACATGTCCAGTTGAAAGTCTTAGAGGTTTTCGTGTATCTACTGTGATTTTCTAATTTTTCGACATTAAACTGTTATAAATTATCAAAAAACAATCAGTGTTTAAATTCTCAGACATTTCAAGTATCTATTGTGGTTTCGTAATTTTTTGATACTATTTCAGTTTAAAGAAGTAAAACTTGTGAAAATTTGAACAAATTTGATTCCCGTGTTCAACTTTTTATAAAAGGAGACTAGTGAAACAGCTACAACAAAATTTCATTATGAAACTTTTTTCTGGATGGAAAACTATTAGTTACAAAATTTCTAATTTTTTCGATACTATTTTATCGTAAACGTAAGCTACCGTACAATACTGCAAATATTTTGAACAATTTTGTTTCCGTCATTTATTTAGATCTCTTTTTGGTGATAGAAGACTTAAGTTGCCCCAAATCAAAAAACAAGCCCTGTTGACAATCTTATAGGTTTTCTTGTACATTTCGAGGACCTATTGTGTTTTAAAGTTTAAAGTAGTAAAAAGTGATTAACAAAAGTTCTTCAGAATAAAATCGTAAGTTCTGGAGCTCAACTTGTGAGATTATAGAAATTTTGATTCACGTGATCTCCTTTTCATAAAAGGAGACTAATGTTTTTTTTTGTGACAGCTGCAACGCAAGTTTATTATGAAAGGTTTTTCTGGTTGGAAAAGTCCTAGTTTCTGAATTCCTAATTTCTCCGATACTACTTTACTAGTAAATGTACAAAATTGCAAATTTTTTAACAATATTGATTCCGTGGTTTATTTAGACCTCCTTTTGGTAAAACCAGACTAAAGTTGCCCCGAATAAAAAAAACGTGCCCTGTTGACAGTCTTAGTGGCTCGCTTAGAGGTTTTCGTGTATCTACTGTGATTTAAACTAGTAAAATGTTATAATATCAAAAAACAATCACTGTTGAAATTCTCAGACATTTCGAATACCTAAAATGTTACTATTAATAGTTTTTCAGAATAAAATCGTATGCTCCAGAGCAAACCTTGTGAGATTTTGAACAATTTTGATTCCCGTGATCTCCTTTTCATAAAAGAAGACTAAAGAATTAATGTTCCTTTTTTGCGATAGCTACAACAAAATTTTTTTTTCTTAGTTTCTAAATCTCTAATTTTTTCGATACTATTTTACAGAAAACGTAAGCTGCCGCTCAATACTGCAATGATTTTGAACAATTTTGTCTCCGTGATTTATTAGATTTTGGTAAAAGAAGACTAAAGTTGTCCCGAATCAAAAAACATGTCCAGTTGAAAGTCTTAGAGGTTTTCGTGTATCTACTGAGATTTTCTAACTTTTCGACATTAAACTGTTATAAAGTATCACAAAACAATCAGTGTTTAAATTCTCAGACATTTCAAGTATCTATTGTGGTTTCGTAATTTTTTGATACTATTTCAGTTTAAAGAAGTAAAACTTGTGAAAATTAGAACAAATTTGATTCCCGTGTTCAACTTTTTATAAAAGGAGACTAGTGAAACAGCTACAACAAAATTTCAATATGAAACTTTTTTCTGGATAAAAAACTATTAGTTTCTGAATTTCTAATTTTTTCGATACTATTTTACTGTAGTTTAGTTGAACCATGTAGTAAGGCAAGTTGTTCAGTATCGAAACGTATATTGCCGGACAATACTGTAAATATTTTGAACAATTTTGTTTCCGTCATTTATTTAGATCTCTTTTTGGTAATAGAAGACTTAAGAAGCCCCAAATCAAAAAACAAGCCTGTTGACAATCTTAGAGGTTTTCGTGTATATACTGTGATTTTGTAATTTTTCAACATTTAAACTAGTAGAATGTTATAAATTATCAAAAATCAATCACTGTTGAAAATCTCAGACATTACCAGGGCCTATTGTGGTTTTGTAATTTCTCAATACTATTTCAGTTTAAAGTAGTAAAAAGTGATTAACAAAAGTTCTTCAGAATAAAATCGTAAGCTCTGGAGCTAAACTTGTGAGATTAGAAAAATTTTGATTCCCGTGATCTCCTTTTCATAAAAGGAGAGAAAGTTTATTATGAAAGGTTTTTCTTGTTGGAAAAGTCCTAGTTTCTGAATTCCTAACTTCTTCGATACTACTTTACTAGTAAATGTACAAAACTGCAAATTTTTTAACAATATTGATTCCGTGGTTTATTTAGACCCCCTTTTGGTAAAACCAGACTAAAGTCGCCCCGAATAAAAAAAACGTGCCCTGTTGACAGTCTTAGTGGCTCGCTTAGAGGTTTTCGTGTATCTACTGTGATTTAAACTAGTAAAATGTTATAATATCAAAAAACAATCGCTGTTGAAATTCTCAGACATTTCGAATACCTAAAATGTTACTATTAATAGTTTTTCAGAATAAAATCGTATGCTCCAGAGCAAACCTTGTGAGATTTTGAACAATTTTGATTCCCGTGATCTCCTTTTCATAAAAGAAGACTAAAGAACTAATGTTCCTTTTTTGCGATAGCTACAACAAAATTTCATTATGAACGGTTTTTCTTAGTTTCTAAATCTCTAATTTTTTCGATACTATTTTCCAGAAAACGTAAGCTGCCGCTCAATACTGCAATGATTTTGAACAATTTTGTCTCCGTGATTTATTAGATCTCCTTTTGGTAAAAGAAGACTAAAGTTGCCCCGAATCAAAAAACAAGCCTGTTGACAATCTTAGAGGTTTTCGTGTATCTACTGTGATTTTCTAATTTTTCGACATTAAACTGTTATAAATTATCAAAAAACAATCAGTGTTTAAATTCTCAGACATTTCAAGTATCTATTGTGGTTTCGTAATTTTTTGATACTATTTCAGTTTAAAGAAGTAAAACTTGTGAAAATTTGAACAAATTTGATTCACGTGTTCAACTTTTTATAAAAGGAGACCAGTGAAACAGCTACAACAAAATTTCATTATGAAACTTTTTTCTGGATGGAAAACTATTAGTTTCTAAATTTCTAATTTTTTCGATACTATTTTATCGTAAACGTAAGCTACCGTACAATACTGCAAATATTTTGAACAATTTTGTTTCCGTCATTTATTTAGATCTCTTTTTGGTAATAGAAGACTTAAGTTGCCCCAAATCAAAAAACAAGCCCTGTTGACAATCTTATAGGTTTTCTTGTACATTTCGTGTTTTAAAGTTTAAAGTAGTAAAAAGTGATTAACAAAAGTTCTTCAGAATAAAATCGTAAGCTCTGGAGCTCAACTTGTGAGATTAGAGAAATTTTGATTCCCGTGATCTCCTTTTCATAAAAGGAGACTAATGTTTTTTTTTTGTGACAGCTGCAACGAAAGTTTATTATGAAAGGTTTTTCTGGTTGGAAAAGTCCTAGTTTCTGAATTTCTAATTTTTTCGATACTATTTTACTGCAAATGTACAAAACTGCAAAAATTTTGAACAATATTGTTTCCGTGGTTTATTTAGACCTCCTTTTGGTAAAAGACTAAAGTTGCCCCGAAAAAAAAAAGTGCCCTGTTGTCAGTCTTAGAGGTTTTCGTGTATCTACTGTGATTTTCTAATTTTTCGACCTTAAACTGTTATAAATTATCAAAAAACAATCACTGTTTAAATTATCAGACATATCAAGTATCTATGGGGTTTCGTAATTTTTTGATACTATTTCAGTTTAATGTAGTAAAACTTGTGAAAATTTGAACAAATTTGATTCCCGTGTTCAACTTTTTATAAAAGAAGACTAGTGAAACAGCTACAACAAAATTTCATTATGAAACTTTTTTCTGGATGGAAAACTATTAGTTTCTGAATTTCTAATTTTTTCGATACTATTTTACTGTAGTTTAGTTGAACCATGTAGTAAGGCAAGTTGTTCAGTATCGAAACGTATATTGCCGGACAATACTGTCAATATTTTGAACAATTTTGTTTCCGTCATTTATTTAGATCTCTTTTTGGTAATAAAGACTTAAGTTGCCCCAAATCAAAAAACAAGCCTGTTGACAATCTTAGAGGTTTTCGTGTATCTACTGTGATTTTCTAATTTTTCGACATTAAACTGTTATAAATTATCAAAAAACAATCAGTGTTTAAATTCTCAGACATTTCAAGTATCTATTTTGGTTTCGTAATTTTTTTATACTATTTCAGTTTAAAGAAGTAAAACTTGTGAAAATTTGAACAAATTTGATTCACGTGTTCAACTTATTATAAAAGGAGACTAGTGAAACAGCTACAACAAAATTTCATTATGAAACTTTTTTCTATTAGTTTCTAAATTTCTAATTTTTTCGTTACTATTTTATCGTAAACGTAAGCTACCGTACAATACTGCAAATATTTTGAACAATTTTGTTTCCGTCATTTATTTAGATCTCTTTTTGGTAATAGAAGACTTAAGTTGTCCCAAATCAAAACACAAGCCCTGTTGACAATCTTATAGGTTTTCTTGTAAATTTCGAGGACCTATTGTGTTTTAAAGTTTAAAGTAGTAAAAAGTGATTAACAAAAGTTCTTCAAAATAAAATCGTAAGCTCTGGAGCTCAACTTGTGAGATTAGAGAAATTTTGATTCCCGTGATCTCCTTTTCATAAAAGGAGACTAATGTTTTTTTTTTGACAGCTGCAACGAAAGTTTATTATGAAAGGTTTTTCTGGTTGGAAAAGTCCTAGTTTCTGAATTTCTAATTTTTTCGATACTATTTTACTGCAAATGTACAAAACTGCAAAAATTTTGAACAATATTGTTTCCGTGGTTTATTTAGACCTCCTTTTGGTAAAAGACTAAAGTTGCCCCGAAAAAAAAAACGTGCCCTGTTGTCAGTCTTAGAGGTTTTCGTGTATCTACTGTGATTTTCTAATTTTTCGACCTTAAACTGTTATAAATTATCAAAAAACAATCACTGTTTAAATTCTCAGACATATCAAGTATCTATGGGGTTTCGTAATTTTTTGATACTATTTCAGTTTAATGTAGTAAAACTTGTGAAAATTTGAACAAATTTGATTCCCGTGTTCAACTTTTTATAAAAGAAGACTAGTGAAACAGCTACAACAAAATTTCATTATGAAACTTTTTTCTGGATGGAAAACTATTAGTTTCTGAATTTCTAATTTTTTCGATACTATTTTACTGTAGTTTAGTTGAACCATGGAGTACAAGTTGTTCAGTATCGAAACGTATATTGCCGGACAATACTGTCAATATTTTGAACAATTTTGTTTCCGTCATTTATTTAGATCTCTTTTTGGTAATAAAGACTTAAGTTGCCCCAAATCAAAAAACAAGCCTGTTGACAATCTTAGAGGTTTTCGTGTATCTACTGTGATTTTGTAATTTTTCGACATTTAAACTAGTAGAATGTTATAAATTATCAAAAATCAATCACTGTTGAAAATCTCAGACATTACGAGGACCTATTGTGGTTTTGTAATTTCTCAATACTATTTCAGTTTAAAGTAGTAAAAAGTGATTAACAAAAGTTCTTCAGAATAAAATCGTAAGCTCTGGAGCTCAACTTGTGAGATTAGAGAAATTTTGATTTCCGTGATCTCCTTTTCATAAAAGGAGACTAATGTTTTTTTTTGTGACAGCTGCAACGAAAGTTTATTATGAAAGGTTTTTCTGGTTGGAAAAGTCCTAGTTTCTGAATTTCTAATTTTTTCGATACTATTTTACTGCAAATGTACAAAACTGCAAAAATTTTGAACAATATTGTTTCCGTGGTTTATTTAGACCTCCTTTTGGTAAAAGACTAAAGTTGCCCCGAAAAAAAAAAACGTGCCCTGTTGTCAGTCTTAGAGGTTTTCGTGTATCTACTGTGATTTTCTAATTTTTCGACCTTAAACTGTTATAAATTATCAAAAAACAATCACTGTTTAAATTCTCAGACATATCAAGTATCTATTGAAGACTATAAAAGAAGACTAAAGAACTAATGTTCTTTTTTTGTGACAGTTACAACAAAATTTCATAAACCTTGTGATATTTTGAACAATTTTGATTTCCGTGATCTCCTTTTCATAAAAGGAGACTAAATAACTAATGTTCCTTTTTTGTGACAGCTACAACAAAATTTCATTATGAAACGTTTTTCTGGATGACAAACTTAGTTTCTAAATCTCTAATTTTTTCGATACTATTTTACAGAAAACGTTAGCTGCCGCACAATACTGCAATGATTTTGAACAATTTTGTCTCCGTGATTTATTAGATCTTCCTTTGGTAAAAGAAGACTAAAGTTGCCCCGTATCAAAAAACATGTCTAGTTGAAGTCTTAGAGGTTTTCGTGTATCTACTGCGATTTTGTAAATTCTCGACATTTAAATTAGTAACATGTATCAAAAAACAATCACTGTTGAAATTCTCACACCTTTCGAGTACCTATTGTGGTTTTGTAATTTTTCCAAAACTATTTCAGTTTAATCAGAAAAATGTTATCAGAATAAAATCGTAAGCTCCAGAGCAAAACTTATGAGATTTTGAACAATTTTGTTTCCCATGATCTCCTTTTCATAAAGGGAGACTAAATAACTAATGTTCCTTTTTTGTGACGACTAAAACAATATTTCATTACGAAACATTTTTCTGGAGGAAAACTCCTAGTTTCTGAATTTCTAATTTTTTCGATACTATTTTACTGTAAACATAAACTGCCGTACAAAACTACAAAGATTTTGATCAATTTTGTTTCTGTGATTTATTTAGATCTCCTTTTGGAAAAAGAAGACTTATGTTGCCCCGACTCAAAGAACATACCCAGTTGAAAGTCTTAGAGGTTTACGTGTATCTACTGTGATTTTGTAATTTTTCGACATTTAAACTAGTAAAATGTATCAAAAAACAATCACTGTTGAAATTCTCACACCTTTCGAGTAACTATTGTGGTTTTGTAATTTTTCCAAAACTATTTCAGTTTAATCAGAAAAATGTTATCAGAATAAAATCGTAAGCTCCAGAGCAAAACTTATGAGATTTTGAACAATTTTGTTTCCCATGATCTCCTTTTCATAAAGGGAGACTAAATAACTAATGTTCCTTTTTTGTGACGACTAAAACAATATTTCATTACGAAACGTTTTTCTGGAGGAAAACTCCTAGTTTCTGAATTTCTAATTTTTTCGATACTATTTTACTGTAAACATAAACTGCCGTACAAAACTACAAAGATTTTGATCAATTTTGTTTCTGTGATTTATTTAGATCTCCTTTTGGAAAAAGAAGACTTATGTTGCCCCGACTCAAAGAACATGCCCAGTTGAAAGTCTAAGAGGTTTACGTGTATCTACTGCGATTTTGTAAATTCTCGACATTTAAATTAGTAACATGTATCAAAAAACAATCACTGTTGAAATTCTCACACCTTTCGAGTACCTATTGTGGTTTTGTAATTTTTCCAAAACTATTTCAGTTTAATCAGAAAAATGTTATCAGAATAAAATCGTAAGCTCCAGAGCAAAACTTATGAGATTTTGAACAATTTTGTTTCCCATGATCTCCTTTTCATAAAGGGAGACTAAATAACTAATGTTCCTTTTTTGTGACGACTAAAACAATATTTCATTACGAAACGTTTTTCTGGAGGAAAACTCCTAGTTTCTGAATTTCTAATTTTTTCGATACTATTTTACTGTAAACATAAACTGCCGTACAAAACTACAAAGATTTTGATCAATTTTGTTTCTGTGATTTATTTAGATCTCCTTTTGGAAAAAGAAGACTTATGTTGCCCCGACTCAAAGAACATGCCCAGTTGAAAGTCTTAGAGGTTTACGTGTATCTACTGTGATTTTGTAATTTTTCGACATTTAAACTAGTAAAATGTTATTTATAAATTAAAAAAACAATCACTGTTTAAATTCTCAGACATTTCAAGTATCTATTGTGGTTTCGTAATTTTTTGATACTATTTCAGTTTAAAGTAGTAAAACTTGTGTAAATTTGAACAAATTTGATTCCCCGTGTTCTCCTTTTTATATAACAAAATTTCATTATGAAACATTTTTCTGGATGGAAAACTTTAGTTTCTGAATTTCTAATTTTTTCGATACTATTTTATTGTAAACGTAAGCTACCGTACAATACTGCAAATATTTTGAACAATTTTGATTCCGTCATTTATTTAGGTCTCTTTTTGGTTTAAGTTGCCCAAAATCAAAAAACAAGCTCTGTTGCCAATCTACTGTGATTTTGTAATTTTTCAATCAACAATCACTGTTGAAATTATTCTCAGACATTTCGAGTACCTATTGTGGTTTTGTAATTTTTCGATACTATTTCAGTTTAAAGTAGTAAAATGTTACTATTAATAGTTTTTCAGAATAAAATCGTATGCTCCAGAGCAAACCTTGCGAGATTTTGAACAATTTTGATTCCCGTGATCTCCTTTTCATAAAAGAAGACTAAAGAACTAATGTTCTTTTTTTGTGACAGCTACAACAAAATTTCATAAACCTTGTGAGATTTTGAACAATTTTGATTCCCGTGATCTCCTTTTCATAAAAGAAGACTAAAGAACTAATGTTCCTTTTTTGCGATAGCTACAACAAAATTTCATTATGAACGGTTTTTCTTAGTTTCTAAAACTCTAATTTTTTCGATACTATTTTACAGAAAACGTAAGCTGCCGCACAATACTGCAATGATTTTGAACAATTTTGTCTCCGTGATTTATTAGATCTCCTTTTGGTAAAAGAAGACTAAAGTTGCCCCAAATCAAAAAACATGTCCAGTTGAAAGTCTTAGAGGTTTTCGTGTATCTACTGTGATTTTCTAATTTTTCGACATTAAACTGTTATAAATTATCAAAAAACAATCACTGTTTAAATTCTCAGACATATCAAGTATCTATGGGGTTTCGTAATTTTTTGATACTATTTCAGTTTAATGTAGTAAAACTTGTGAAAATTTGAACAAATTTGATTCCCGTGTTCAACTTTTTATAAAAGAAGACTAGTGAAACAGCTACAACAAAATTTCATTATGAAACTTTTTTCTGGATGGAAAACTATTAGTTTCTGAATTTCTAATTTTTTCGATACTATTTTACTGTAGTTTAGTTGAACCATGTAGTAAGGCAAGTTGTTCAGTATCGAAACGTATATTGCCGGACAATACTGTCAATATTTTGAACAATTTTGTTTCCGTCATTTATTTAGATCTCTTTTTGGTAGACTTAAGTTGCACCAAATCAAAAAACAAGCCTGTTGACAATCTTAGAGGTTTTCGTGTATCTACTGTGATTTTGTAATTTTTCGACATTTAAACTAGTAGAATGTTATAAATTATCAAAAATCAATCACTGTTGAAAATCTCAGACATTACGAGGACCTATTGTGGTTTTGTAATTTCTCAATACTATTTCAGTTTAAAGTAGTAAAAAGTGATTAACAAAAGTTCTTCAAAATAAAATCGTAAGCTCTGGAGCTAAACTTGTGAGATTAGAAAAATTTTGATCCCGTGATCTCCTTTTCATAAATGGAGACTAATGTTTTTTTTTGTGACAGCTGCAACGCAAGTTTATTATGAAAGGTTTTTCTGGTTGGAAAAGTCCTAGTTTCTGAATTCCTAATTTCTTCGATACTACTTTATTAGTAAATGTACAAAACTGCAAATTTTTTAACAATATTGATTCCGTGGTTTATTTAGACCTCCTTTTGGTAAAACCAGACTAAAGTTGCCCCGAATAAAAAAAACGTGCCCTGTTGACAGTATTACTGGCTCGCTTAGAGGTTTTCGTGTATCTACTGTGATTTAAACTAGTAAAATGTTATAATATCAAAAAACAATCACTGTTGAAATTCTCAGACATTTCGAATACCTAAAATGTTACTATTAATAGTTTTTCAGAATAAAATCGTATGCTCCAGAGCAAACCTTGTGAGATTTTGAACAATTTTGATTCCCGTGATCTCCTTTTCATAAAAGAAGACTAAAGAACTAATGTTCCTTTTTTGCGATAGCTACAACAAAATTTCATTATGAACGGTTTTTCTTAGTTTCTAAATCTCTAATTTTTTCGATACTATTTTACAGAAAACGTAAGCTGCCGCACAATACTGTCAATATTTTGAACAATTTTGTTTCCGTCATTTATTTAGATCTCTTTTTGGTAAAAGAAGACTAAAGTTGCCCCGAATCAAAAAACATGTCCAGTTGAAAGTCTTAGAAGTTTTCGTGTATCTACTGTGATTTTCTAATTTTTCGACATTAAACTATTATAAATTATCAAAAAACAATCAGTGTTTAAATTCTCAGACATTTCAAGTATCTATTGTGGTTTCGTAATTTTTTGATACTATTTCAGTTTAAAGAAGTAAAACTTGTGAAAATTTGAACAAATTTGATTCACGTGTTCAACTTTTTATAAAAGGAGACTAGTGAAACAGCTACAACAAAATTTCATTATGAAACTTTTTTCTGGATGGAAAACTATTAGTTTCTAAATTTCTAATTTTTTCGATACTATTTTATTGTAAACGTAAGCTACCGTACAAAACTGCAAATATTTTGAACAATTTTGATTCCGTCATTTATTTAGGTCTCTTTTTGGTTTAAGTTGCCCAAAATCAAAAAACGAGCTCTGTTGCCAATCTACTGTGATTTTGTAATTTTTCAATCAACAATCACTGTTGAAATTATTCTCAGACATTTCGAGTACCTATTGTGGTTTTGTAATTTTTCGATACTATTTCAGTTTAAAGTAGTAAAATGTTACTATTAATAGTTTTTCAGAATAAAATCGTATGCTCCAGAGCAAACCTTGCGAGATTTTGAACAATTTTGATTCCCGTGATCTCCTTTTCATAAAAGAAGACTAAAGAACTAATGTTCTTTTTTTGTGACAGCTACAACAAAATTTCATAAACCTTGTGAGATTTTGAACAATTTTGATTCCCGTGATCTCCTTTTCATAAAAGAAGACTAAAGAACTAATGTTCCTTTTTTGCGATAGCTACAACAAAATTTCATTATGAACGGTTTTTCTTAGTTTCTAAAACTCTAATTTTTTCGATACTGTATTACAGAAAACGTAAGCTGCCGCACAATACTGCAATGATTTTGAACAATTTTGTCTCCGTGATTTATTAGATCTCCTTTTGGTAAAAGAAGACTAAAGTTGCCCCAAATCAAAAAACATGTCCAGTTGAAAGTCTTAGAGGTTTTCGTGTATCTACTGTGATTTTCTAATTTTTCGACATTAAACTGTTATAAATTATCAAAAAACAATCACTGTTTAAATTCTCAGACATATCAAGTATCTATGGGGTTTCGTAATTTTTTGATACTATTTCAGTTTAATGTAGTAAAACTTGTGAAAATTTGAACAAATTTGATTCCCGTGTTCAACTTTTTATAAAAGAAGACTAGTGAAACAGCTACAACAAAATTTCATTATAAAACTTTTTTCTGGATGGAAAACTATTAGTTTCTGAATTTCTAATTTTTTCGATACTATTTTACTGTAGTTTAGTTGAACCATGTAGTAAGGCAAGTTGTTCAGTATCGAAACGTATATTGCCGGACAATACTGTCAATATTTTGAACAATTTTGTTTCCGTCATTTATTTAGATCTCTTTTTGGTAATAAAGACTTAAGTTGCCCCAAATCAAAAAACAAGCTTGTTGACAATCTTAGAGGTTTTCGTGTATCTACTGTGATTTTGTAATTTTTCGACATTAAACTATTATAAATTATCAAAAAACAATCAGTGTTTAAATTCTCAGACATTTCAAGTATCTATTGTGGTTTCGTAATTTTTTGATACTATTTCAGTTTAAAGAAGTAAAACTTGTGAAAATTTGAACAAATTTGATTCACGTGTTCAACTTTTTATAAAAGGAGACTAGTGAAACAGCTACAACAAAATTTCATTATGAAACTTTTTTCTGGATGGAAAACTATTAGTTTCTAAATTTCTAATTTTTTCGATACTATTTTATTGTAAACGTAAGCTACCGTACAATACTGCAAATATTTTGAACAATTTTGATTCCGTCATTTATTTAGGTCTCTTTTTGGTTTAAGTTGCCCAAAATCAAAAAACGAGCTCTGTTGCCAATCTACTGTGATTTTGTAATTTTTCAATCAACAATCACTGTTGAAATTATTCTCAGACATTTCGAGTACCTATTGTGGTTTTGTAATTTTTCGATACTATTTCAGTTTAAAGTAGTAAAATGTTACTATTAATAGTTTTTCAGAATAAAATCGTATGCTCCAGAGCAAACCTTGCGAGATTTTGAACAATTTTGATTCCCGTGATCTCCTTTTCATAAAAGAAGACTAAAGAACTAATGTTCTTTTTTTGTGACAGCTACAACAAAATTTCATAAACCTTGTGAGATTTTGAACAATTTTGATTCCCGTGATCTCCTTTTCATAAAAGAAGACTAAAGAACTAATGTTCCTTTTTTGCGATAGCTACAACAAAATTTCATTATGAACGGTTTTTCTTAGTTTCTAAAACTCTAATTTTTTCGATACTATATTACAGAAAACGTAAGCTGCCGCACAATACTGCAATGATTTTGAACAATTTTGTCTCCGTGATTTATTAGATCTCCTTTTGGTAAAAGAAGACTAAAGTTGCCCCAAATCAAAAAACATGTCCAGTTGAAAGTCTTAGAGGTTTTCGTGTATCTACTGTGATTTTCTAATTTTTCGACATTAAACTGTTATAAATTATCAAAAAACAATCACTGTTTAAATTCTCAGACATATCAAGTATCTATGGGGTTTCGTAATTTTTTGATACTATTTCAGTTTAATGTAGTAAAACTTGTGAAAATTTGAACAAATTTGATTCCCGTGTTCAACTTTTTATAAAAGAAGACTAGTGAAACAGCTACAACAAAATTTCATTATGAAACTTTTTTCTGGATGGAAAACTATTAGTTTCTGAATTTCTAATTTTTTCGATACTATTTTACTGTAGTTTAGTTGAACCATGTAGTAAGGCAAGTTGTTCAGTATCGAAACGTATATTGCCGGACAATACTGTCAATATTTTGAACAATTTTGTTTCCGTCATTTATTTAGATCTCTTTTTGGTAATAAAGACTTAAGTTGCCCCAAATCAAAAAACAAGCCTGTTGACAATCTTAGAGGTTTTCGTGTATCTACTGTGATTTTGTAATTTTTCGACATTTAAACTAGTAGAATGTTATAAATTATCAAAAATCAATCACTGTTGAAAATCTCAGACATTACGAGGACCTATTGTGGTTTTGTAATTTCTCAATACTATTTCAGTTTAAAGTAGTAAAAAGTGATTAACAAAAGTTCTTCAAAATAAAATCGTAAGCTCTGGAGCTAAACTTGTGAGATTAGAAAAATTTTGATCCCGTGATCTCCTTTTCATAAAAGGAGACTAATGTTTTTTTTTGTGACAGCTGCAACGCAAGTTTATTATGAAAGGTTTTTCTGGTTGGAAAAGTCCTAGTTTCTGAATTCCTAATTTCTTCGATACTACTTTACTAGTAAATGTACAAAACTGCAAATTTTTTAACAATATTGATTCCGTGGTTTATTTAGACCTCCTTTTGGTAAAACCAGACTAAAGTTGCCCCGAATAAAAAAAACGTGCCCTGTTGACAGTATTAGTGGCTCGCTTAGAGGTTTTCGTGTATCTACTGTGATTTAAACTAGTAAAATGTTATAATATCAAAAAACAATCACTGTTGAAATTCTCAGACATTTCGAATACCTAAAATGTTACTATTAATAGTTTTTCAGAATAAAATCGTATGCTCCAGAGCAAACCTTGTGAGATTAGAAAAATTTTGATTCCCGTGATCTCCTTTTCATAAAAGGAGAGAAAGTTTATTATGAAAGGTTTTTCTTGTTGGAAAAGTCCTAGTTTCTGAATTCCTAACTTCTTCGATACTACTTTACTAGTAAATGTACAAAACTGCAAATTTTTTAACAATATTGATTCCGTGGTTTATTTAGACCCCCTTTTGGTAAAACCAGACTAAAGTTGCCCCGAATAAAAAAAACGTGCCCTGTTGACAGTCTTAGTGGCTCGCTTAGAGGTTTTCGTGTATCTACTGTGATTTAAACTAGTAAAATGTTATAATATCAAAAAACAATCACTGTTGAAATTCTCAGACATTTCGAATACCTAAAATGTTACTATTAATAGTTTTTCAGAATAAAATCGTATGCTCCAGAGCAAACCTTGTGAGATTTTGAACAATTTTGATTCCCGTGATCTCCTTTTCATAAAAGAAGACTAAAGAACTAATGTTCCTTTTTTGCGATAGCTACAACAAAATTTCATTATGAACGGTTTTTCTTAGTTTCTAAATCTCTAATTTTTTCGATACTATTTTACAGAAAACGTAAGCTGCCGCTCAATACTGCAATGATTTTGAACAATTTTGTCTCCGTGATTTATTAGATCTCCTTTTGGTAAAAGAAGACTAAAGTTGCCCCGAATCAAAAAACATGTCCAGTTGAAAGTCTTAGAGGTTTTCGTGTATCTACTGTGATTTTCTAATTTTTCGACATTAAACTGTTATAAATTATCAAAAAACAATCAGTGTTTAAATTCTCAGACATTTCAAGTATCTATTGTGGTTTCGTAATTTTTTGATACTATTTTAGTTTAAAGAAGTAAAACTTGTGAAAATTTGAACAAATTTGATTCCCGTGTTCAACTTTTTATAAAAGGAGACTAGTGAAACAGCTACAACAAAATTTCATTATGAAACTTTTTTCTGGATGGAAAACTATTAGTTACAAAATTTCTAATTTTTTCGATACTATTTTATCGTAAACGTAAGCTACCGTACAATACTGCAAATATTTTGAACAATTTTGTTTTCGTCATTTATTTAGATCTCTTTTTGGTGATAGAAGACTTAAGTTGCCCCAAATCAAAAAACAAGCCCTGTTGACAATCTTATAGGTTTTCTTGTACATTTCGAGGACCTATTGTGTTTTAAAGTTTAAAGTAGTAAAAAGTGATTAACAAAAGTTCTTCAGAATAAAATCGTAAGTTCTGGAGCTCAACTTGTGAGATTAGAGAAATTTTGATTCACGTGATCTCCTTTTCATAAAAGGAGACTAATGTTTTTTTTTGTGACAGCTGCAACGCAAGTTTATTATGAAAGGTTTTTCTGGTTGGAAAAGTCCTAGTTTCTGAATTCCTAATTTCTCCGATACTACTTTACTAGTAAATGTACAAAACTGCAAATTTTTTAACAATATTGATTCCGTGGTTTATTTAGACCTCCTTTTGGTCAAAACCAGACTAAAGTTGCCCCGAATAAAAAAAACGTGCCCTGTTGACAGTCTTAGTGGCTCGCTTAGAGGTTTTCGTGTATCTACTGTGATTTAAACTAGTAAAATGTTATAATATCAAAAAACAATCACTGTTGAAATTCTCAGACATTTCGAATACCTAAAATGTTACTATTAATAGTTTTTCAGAATAAAATCGTATGCTCCAGAGCAAACCTTGTGAGATTTTGAAC